>CM057338.1:88504631-89808941 GCA_030015575.1 Agapanthus africanus | reverse complement strand
TGATGATTAATGAGGGTTAGTGAGCACTTGAGAGAGAAGAAGATTGTCTTAGGATTTCTTAATTAATAAATTAATACTCTTTGGGAGCGTGGTTGTTAGAATGATGAATAAAATAAATATTAAAGGCAGTGAAAACTGGGGAAGAGGAGAAGATGATTTAATTAAATATGCAATGAGGAGGAGACAAGTGGATAAGATAGCCAATCATCACATCTCTATCTTATTCTCAAGATTTGACATGCATTATTTTTTAAGTCCACATGCCTTTGCCTTGTGCAACAATATAGGCCTTTTTCCCTCACATTCCTATATAAACATGATGATAATTGTTTGCTTTTATTTGTGAAACATGGAAAAAGTAAAATAAAAAATTAGAATAAATACTTATCTTCATGCGATATATTGCTAAATATCGAATTTATTTTCAAGTTGTGAGCAATAACGAACTATTTGGAAGTTCTAATATTCTCTTGAATTTTGTTTTCTTTCTCAATCAAGGTTATTGGATTTATGTAATAAATGATATGATGAGCTATGGCTTAATTTTTCTTAATTAAAAAAAAAAACAGTATTTTGTATCTTAGGGCATTATTTGTTGCAATTTCTTTTTAAGTTCTTCCACTTTATTAATTGTTTTATATTCTTATTATTTTTTTCTAAAATAATATGAGGCAACACAATTGATCTTTAAGATTATGTGACATATCGTTATATCTTTAAGATTATGTTTCCATCCAACCAAACAAAATTCTAATTCTTTTCGATGCTTGTAATGGATGGGTTTATCAATGTGACGTGTATTAATTGATGTGGGTTGTTGAATGGAATCAATTACGAGAAACTTTCAAATACTCTCAAAACTAAAAAAAAACCACCACAAAATTTTCAAAAACTACCATAGCTAAAATGCCATGTCAGCAATATTTACAAGAACCCGCCGTAAAACCTTCAAAGCATTGTAGTTTCTTATAAATATTATAGTTCTGATAGTTTCTTACAACTGAGCCGCACAGTATCTGATAGCCTTTTCGAATTAAGCCTAGATCTTAATTAGCTGCATACAATGCATGTTGAAGTAATCCTATCTTGTATAAATTATTCTACATCCAACATGTACATAAATTACTCTATATTCTACATGTAAATAACTCTGAACAAAAATCACATATCAACATTTTAACCTCGTATTGAATCAGTATGCAGATCCATATACATAAAAACAAAGAAAATCTACAAATCCTGCTCATGCCAGATTACAAAGAATTTTTTCTAGAAAAAAAAAATTAGATTACCCTAAAAGAAGACATTGCTTTCCAAAAATCACTTCTGTATTGCAGATGTTTCAGAATCAGTGTCGCTGTCAGTTGCAGATGTTTCAGAATCGGATTTTTCGATTTCCATTGTAGCATTGAAGCCAAACTCACTCCCTGGAGTAAACGCCGATTCGAGCTCTTCGGCAGTTTGGATTGTTTGGAACTGGCTTTTAACCGTTAGTTTTGCCTGATACAATACCAATTTACGATGAGATCATCACTACTACTAAAGAAAATTATTGACGAGTTAATTGCATATAACACCCCTCAAGTTTATCTCAGTATCGTATCACCACCCAAGCATCACCCCACAACTGGTAACATCCTGGGCTTAGCCTCGATATGACTTTGAAAGACAAAACCTGAGTTGATTGTAGACTACTGGTTATAGGGTGATAAGTGCTGTACGAGGTAAACGTGTAGGGTGTTATATGCAATAAATAGATATAAGCTCTGAGATTTGTCATATCAGGAACCTTCTTCACAAAGTCCCCGATGGTTGTGCTGACGACTTCTTGGATAAGGAACTTAGTAACTCGATCTCTCCCTAGCATCTGTAATAGAAACCTCTTTGGGACCTGCAATGAGTTCATGTAGACGAACGAGTAAATTAGGAATGTCTCATGCTATAAATCTTATATCTTTAGCACATGCATTACATTCAGAAGGCTAGTGAAATGCTCAGAATTGATCGAAATGGATGCAGGTTGAAGAATGTAGAGAGCTTGTTGGAACGATAGGAATTTGTAATACATTGATACACACTAAAATTACCTTGTATATGCAACATTCTTGAGTCGAGGGACCCAAATATATGAGCAGGAATCTCTAAGTTATTATAGTTTGCAACCCTCAGCACGAGGGGCGGTGGCAGGATGTTTTGTCAAAATGGGCATAACACAGATAGTAAGATTCCATTGGAAAAATCCAACCACGCGATTATATAAGAAAACATCAAACATTTTTCAACTGGACACAAATATTAAATTAACTTAATTGTAAGAAAAATGTCTACAATTATTATATTATAATTTATACCATTTAAAAAGGTTCAAAAGAAAATATGGAGGCGTTAGGATTTGAACATTCAACTTTTTTTTTCTTTTTCTTTTTCTTCTTTTTGAACTGGCCCGTAAGCCTCATCCAAGCACACATCACACACACACACAAGCACACAACAAACATACGCCCAGGGTACCCACGAATTTGCCTCGAAAGCGTTAATTTGTGGCCACTTTCCCTACTTCGAACCCTGTACTCTCCGCAGGAAGTTAATGTCATACCAACTGAGCTATTGCTCGTTGGTTTTTTGCTATTATAATACCACATGAACTAGACAGGCCTTATAAAGTGTTTACGACTTACGAAATATATGCATGCTACATGTATACATGTACATGTACAAGTTCGGGCATGATATACATATATCCGAGCGTGCATGTGGTGTGTGATGTGTTCAAAAACTTCAACATCTTTGGCAGCCAGTATTACTTTTATCTTGTTTGGGGGAATGCGTCCCTCTCCTCAGGCTTTGGATCCGCAACTTTGGTTCTTTGATGCAGTGACACAGGGACTTAGAAATGGTATGAGCCAGTCTAAGCCACGCGGACATGTATTCTCCCTGTTTTGGCTCATGAAAAGGGGCGCTCAACCTGTGGGGTAGAGACTATAAAAGTATATCCTCAACCATTTTGGTTCTGTGAAAGGGATTTAAGTAGTATTAGAGCCAACATTTGTTTCGTATCATCCAACACATTTGTAATGACTTCTAACGAGTTAATACATGCTAATGTCGCTGACCCCTCAGGAAAACTTAAGGAAGGCCATGGTAAGTACATGCCATACAAAGAAACAAGTGTAATTTTATGGATAATTAAAAATGAAGCAAAAAAATTAATGGCAAGCAGAAAGTCTTACATTGGATGTTTTTCCTTCAGACGTCACGATAGCATACAAAGAGAAATTCTCGAGTCAGAACATTAAAGAATATGTAGAAACTTACCACAAAAAAATCCAAAACAACAGCAACACAAACCATAAACATTCTTACCTCCTTTCATTCTACGGAATCCTGGAATCGGCGGTGCAGTACGAGCCAGGTTAGTTAATACATCATCAAATGCCTTCTGGGTTTCTTCGCTGGTCAAATCCACTCTTACCTGTCTAACTAAATCATGAGCAGTGCTATATAATTCATCAAATAAAAGAAGAAAAAGCTGGGTGCCGTAAAAGATAATGAGTTTTATCGATCTATAGCACATTTCACCACTTTGTTTGTTGTTTACTATTTAAAGATATTAGGAAACAGGTAAAAGGCATTTTCTTTGAAGTTTCCAATTTCAGGCATGTCGAAAGTAAAAACCAAATGATGGAACTTTAAAGATAGTCCTACATTGGAAACAATAAAAGGAACATATGGGTATAAAATATAAGATGGGTCAAAACTCAACAAATCTTGAGTCTTATTATTGGAACTCACTTATATCAAAGGTCTATGTGTACCTATAAAAAGCTCATCACTCAACATGGTATTCGATCCTCCACGTGACAACCACACCAAGAAAAGTACAAGGCCACAAATAGGACATGCATATGAATTCTGATTACAAAATAGATTTATATATCTTGGTATAATTTATTGAATCAAAGAGGAAATAAGTAAATGGATCTATTTTATTTTATTTTGTTACTGCATTCTGCCGCTCTGCGCTTTATTGCAACATTCGTCATACTACGATTAACGCCATTTAGGCACAAAACTATCTGAATTTTTATCTAAATCTAATAACAGGATGTTTCTGAGAATCTGATAAACCATTTACTTATTTCCTCTTTGATTCAATAAATTATACTAAGATATAAATCTATTTTGTAATCAGAATTCATATGCACGTCCTATTTGTGGCACCTTGTTAAAGATTAAAGTTTATTTAAAGTTGAGAGAGTGACGTGCTTTTTATAGGTACACATGGGTCTTTAATATGAGTGGGTTAACATTAGTGAACAATTAAAGCAAAGAAAAATCAAACCAAAACCAATAAAACTCCCGTTTCTATATCAGGTTATTAAGAGGTGGACCTAGAAAAAGAATTAGAAAATATTAGAATAAAGATAAATCATTTTCTAAATAAATGATCTATAGAAATAGACTCTAATAAAATAATCATAATAAAAGGTGATGTTTCTGAATGGCCAATATATAATCATATATTAACATACAATCAAGCTAGAATGGCAAGAATGATAAAACCTATGAACGAAACAGAAGAATTAAGTGAAACTAATTCATATAATAAAATTGAAAGGCTTATAAAAAAAATCTAGGTAAAAGATTGGGGGTCAATCTTGATCAAACCTTACAACAGATAAATTTTCTCTCATTGGATGAAGGTGTATTTCATATAAAAATGAAAACTGAACGGAATAAATATATATGATATTCATATTCAGAATTAGAAAATTTATGGGAAAATGCTTTGGGAGAAGAATTATGAGATATTTGTAGAGCGATGTCAAGACTGACAGCTAAAGAAAATATAAAAAGCACAGAACAACAATCCTCAAATATCATAGAACAACCACCAACCATAAGGCCAACTATGTATACAGATGAAGTCTCACGTCTTATTTCAATCTATATGAATATATAGATAAAAGAGATTATATGTATAACAAGAAAAGACTTTATAAGGAAGAAAACGATGAGTTTGTACCTAAAGAAAAAAACTCCAGAGTTTATGATACCGATTGGTTTTATACTAGACATAAATTGCATAAAAAATCCTGAAAAAATTATAGACATGTGGACTCAAGTATTAGTATACCAAGCACAAACTAAAACATTAACATCAAAACAAATATTAAAAATCATAGAAACAGAAGTATCTGGGATGGCAGATATGTGGTATAAAATCTTATCAGGAAATTCAAAATGATATCTATTAACAGATTCTACAACCGGTGAAACTCTTTTAGAACCTATAAAATTAATAGAAAATTTCAAGAAAGCCACAAAATATGAATTTTTAGGACAAATATATAATGATCCAGACATGGAAAAAGAGAAAGTTTTAGATGCCAAAAAATTATTAGAAAGACTATCTATATGCGATATGTGCTATTTTGAAGAATATACTTGTGAATTTCAAAAATATTTCTACCAATGTAAACCAACATCTGAAGATCAGAGAATGCTATTAGCAATATATTATCTTAAACTTCCAGAACCATGGGGAACTCGTTTACATAATAGTAATGTAACCTATACTAAGGTTAAAGTAGATAATTTAAGCAAAAGGATAAACTTTGCTTGAAGAAAAATCAATGAATGGTGTATAGAAAGCAAACTTATGGTTAGATCAAAAAGAATATATAAAAAAGTGTTATGCTGCAACAAAATATCCGAACCAACTCAATGGGAATGTAAGCTTTATCATAAAAACAATACAAAAAGAATGATAAAAAATACAAATATAATCCAAAAGATAAAAAAAATATAAGTTCATAAAGAGTAAAATATATGAACCAAGAAAAACATATTTTTAAAAGTAAAGATACACATACCAAAAATCGAAAGGACCCTAAAGAGTGTATCTAAAGAGTGTATATGTTGGACTTGCAACAAAGTAGGTCATTATGCGTCTAATTGTCCAAAGAAAACAAATCATGAAATGATAAAGATTATATGAAGAATTCAAAGAAATATATGAACCAACCAGAAAAATTAACAGATCTCCAAAAAGAATACTATGAAATAATTATAGACAGTTGAAGTGACGAATTCTTAAGTAGCAAGGAGTCAAATTCTTCTGACTCTGAGATAGAACACACACACATATATATAGGGGACCAGAATGAGAGCCCAGCGCCCACACGCCACGCACGTGACCCATGACGTTCAGCGCCCACGTGCCATCTCACGCGTCCTTAGGACACTTCTCACCCCTCTTTTTTTCACGCTCCCGACTAAAAATATCGGCCCCGTTGGAAATTCTTTTTAATGGGGTGATGTCCCGCATCCCGTAAGGAGGCTGCTAGCCCCCTTGACCCCCAGCCCACTATCCGGATAGCGAGACCCCCATAAACTCTGCGAGACCCCCGATACGTCCAAAACACAACACATGCACACTACACATTGAGTTCGCATGACCAGTTTTACCCGTCAATCGGAGGTTCTCTCGCTCCAAAAGCGAGGTTAATTAACGGCAGCTTAGTCCGCGGCTGCCGGAGATCCGGATCCTCGCAATCAATAAACCCCGGTCTACCCTAAGCAGGAGGAATCTCTAATACACCTGACAAGCACACGCATTCTCATCTCAATGGAGTGACGAAAAACACCCTGTATAGGTCTTTTGGATGACCTATGTTGTGTTGAAGGGATATCAATATGATACAATTGATTGCGTGAGGTCTGCGGTAGCAACAGAATCAGGTAAGTGTACGCAAAAGGACAATTATTTTCTATTATATTAGTGTTGGTTTTTGATTTCGGGTTGGTGAATCCCTTCTTCCAAGATGAACGGTTGTCACTCGTCTTATATTTTGTCTCTATGGACCGAAAAGAAAGGTGGCTCGGCAGGAAAATGATTGTTCCGTGCGAGAAGCAAGGGGATCAATTGCTTCAAATATACATATATACATGGATTTTGGCAATGCAATAGAGTTGGACCAAGTGTAGATCCGAATGAATCAGTCTTAATTTCCACTGGGGTTAATTTCCACGGGGGTAAATCTTTGACTGCTATGTAAGGGTAGCAAGTTGCAAATTCCGTCTCGGCAGGACATGTATTTCTATCAAAATGAAATTAATAAATGAAAATGAATAGTTAATGGTGGAGTTACCAATATCCTTTTTCTTGTATGCATTCCTACTATAAGGAATTTGTCGATTTATTTCTGTTGAGACCTCGAAAAATAAAATAACATGGAAATTCAAACGCATAAGAATTCTGGAAAGGAAATTGAAAAGAAATGCAGCTCCGGGTCCGACAGAAATGGTAAGATCTTTGGTGCAAGAATAAGGGGTGATTCATATCATCTTGATTTGTTCTGCTTCCCCTCTTATTCTAACAATATTGAGTTGGGCTCTTCTCCTCCCAGTATCCAATCCAATAGAACATGCTAAATAAAAATTGTTCATGGAAAACCTGCTTGATTTGAATCGGGGAAAATCATAAGGATTTTATGAAACCAAGTGTTACAGCTCAAATCCATAATTTCCAATAGGAGCAGTTGGCAATCGAATCCAAAAGCTCCCATTATTTTACTGTGCATAATTGAGCGAAAAGAAAGTCCCGCTCCATATATGAAA
The DNA here is from genome assembly GCA_030015575.1 of Agapanthus africanus. Taxonomy (NCBI): domain Eukaryota; kingdom Viridiplantae; phylum Streptophyta; class Magnoliopsida; order Asparagales; family Amaryllidaceae; genus Agapanthus; species Agapanthus africanus. Next base: position 89,801,318 of record CM057338.1, on the reverse strand, counting down.
ATCTGACTAGTTCATCCAGGTGCAAGTAATAATCATATACAAATATTTGACCTTTAAAAACTGCCAAGAAAAGAACATATTCAATTTGTAAGCGTGGCAGCTCCATTACATAACATGGCACTAATTAAGTAACTGATTCAACATTGGACACAAATTTAAAATCCCTATTGCATATTAACTGAGCTATGGGTTAGTTCTGTAGTATTGATAAATAGTAATGCGCCTGATTTAAAATCTAACAAACTCACCTGAATTTTGTCATCATCACGTGACTCAACGACTACCTTAACATTGTCCAGTGATATGTCATTCTTCTTCTTCTGATCTGTGATCGATGCTTCTAAACCTATAATCATAGAATAACGAATTGAAATCGAAAAGATAGTGCAGAACAACATGATGTCTAGTATCAGTTGATAACAATATGTACAATTCAAGGCTTTGATGAAGGTTGTAAGTACCTGAACCAACCGCAGATATTGGCCATGAAACATTATTTGAGCCCCTTCCCGGAGAAAATAGTAAACTAAAATGAAAGAAGAGAATTATGGACACATTTAAAATGATAAAACAAAAATTCCTATTAGTATATCGGCATGATGTTTCAATACAATGCTCTACCTTTTTCCTATTATCCGACTCATTCAACCCACATACCCATGAATAGACGTATCCACTTATAATTCATTGCTGGAATGGATAATAGGATATAAATGGTACATATGATATGTACTACAGCTCTTTTGTAGTTTCTTTAGCATAACTTTCTGAATTCTATGCATCCCAAGTTGAGTTATGTTTACTACAACGATCTGCCATCTCAGGCAAGGGCATCGACTAACATGTTCATTCTTCGATAAAAATAAAATCAAAGGGCTAAACTATGTGCCAACAGCCTACAGATGAAGTTTACCTTCTAAATGCACCTTTTGATTCATTGAAAAAGGTACTGCTGTTGGTGAAGTCAGTGAGTCTGACACTACCTTTTGCATTCCTCACATTCATCACCTGCAATTATGAATTACATGGATCAAAAATCCAATTGATGTTTCATTATGCAGATTCATTTAGGTAATACTAATAACACAATACAGTTTTTTAGTTTCACACATTCATGCCCAACGTTGACCCTTTTTTCCAAAAGGGTTTCACAAGATCTCCCTCTCTACTTTCCCCTTATAGCACTTGTACCCCCTCAAGTGATTTATTAGCACAAAAAATTCCTCCGCTCGTACAGCAAAACCCTCATAAACACTCAAATTCTGCAACAAACAACTGAATAACTTGTTTGTGTTGTGTAGAGTAGAATTTGTCTTTTGACTGAGTGCCTTTTTATGCGTCAAAGCCTAGCTATTTTGAGCAACACTATTATTTTTAGTCCGCTATTTAGATGTGTGTTTGGTGGGGTTTGAACCTAGGTTGATTTGATATCATTTTAAAGTCCCTGCATAGCAAAACTCTTAAGTTATGCTGAGGGTCAAGGGATATATTTTAAATTCTAAAATATTGAACATTGTTAAGAGAGTAGGTTAAAATCTCAGTTAAAGGAAGTTAAGGTTTCCAAGACCCTGGTTTAATTGAAGTTAGAGCAAAACCACGGTTTGCTTACATGCAAACCGCAGTTTCGTAAAAAAATGGGGTTTTCCAACATGTAGAGCCGTTTGGCTGCATAGTTTTGAAACCAAAATTTCATATAAGAAGAGGGTTGAAAAAGAGAATGGCATGAAACTTTTGCAAAAGTCCGGTCTTTTGGAGCCCTTGAAACTTTTCCTAATAGCAGTTTGGGAAACTCTTTTTTGGTTGCCAAATGAGCGGAGGTTAAAAGTTTCGGAGTTTAGTCTCGAAAACCCCATGAACCGGTGGTTTCGGAAACCGCAACCACATTGCCAAACGAGGTCTAAGAGGGTTAAGGGTGTAATAAGTAGAACATGGTTTCAGAAAACCGCAACCACATTGTCAAATGAGGTCTAAGAGGGTTAAGGATGTAATAAGTAGAACATGGTTTCGGAAACCATAACCCCGTTTCCAAATGAGGCTTAAGAGGGTTAAGGGTGTAATAACTAATAAGTAAGGTGTTCATCTTAAAAAAAACCTACTAAGGTGTAGGGTATTTTGCAATTAAAGCCTCCAGGCACTGCAGGCCCCACATTGTGTTAATTCCTAGGCATTAAGCAGGAAAAATATAATCGCATCCAGTGTTGCCATGCATTTGATTTTTGAAATTGCAGGTCCAAATTACAGCTGAAATTTCACTAATTCCCATCAAAATTTATCGATATATACTTGTTTGAATGGTTACATCACTCAACAACAGTTGGGTCTTGTTCACATTAACTAAAAACGAAGGATTTCTCATAATTAAGCATAAAATACACAACCCACAATAAAAAGAGAGAACTGAAAATCAAAAGGGGGGAAAGTATCGAAAAATTACTTGAGGATTAAGATGAGAGGGATTCATCTGATATGGGAGCTTTGAGCAAATTGCAGCCATCGCCATCGCCACCATAATTCTTCTCCAAAATCTCTATAAACCCCCAACAAGAAGAAAGGAGCTTCCTTTATCTGCAAGCCTTATCAGAACGGCCCCTCATTTTCCATTTATTTACGAAAATGTCCAAGAGGCACAGTTTAGCCTTAAACGTTGCCAATGGAACACCTCACATACAATCAATCATAAGCTTGAAAGATGAACTCAATTCTCTTTATTACTTGGGTTTTTGAGAGAGAGAGAGAGAGATGGAGGCTGCAATTAAAACCCTTTTCATGGGTTTGAATCCTGAGGTATGATGTGGTCTCAAAATCCCATCTTTTTGTTGAATTTTTGTTAATGAGTCTTATTTATTATCGTTCATACTTGTTGTATATATGAGCTCTTTGTTGTAAATTTGTAATGGTTTGTATTGGTGTAGGGTTGTGGTTAGGGTTGCATGAATGAACTCATTATGGTGGTTATGTGTTGTATTTGATGATTAGAATGGAGAAATTAAGCTAGGAATTGAGTGCCAACTTGTATAACATGAATGGTTTTTCTTTGAATCCATGCTGGGTCTTTCACATTTTGATTGATTTAAGATGAAATTAAGACAATCTTATTAATTGGTTATAGCAAATTGAGGTTTAATTGTTTTGTCGTCTATTATTAAACTAAGAAATGGGGTTACTCAATGCCACAAAAATTCTTTTTAAAAAAAGGAAAAGAAAAGGCATTGATATTTTTTTAAAATTCTTTTTTTTAAAATTTTTTTTAAAAGAGGCCGTGAAATTTTTATGTGAGTTACTGGGATATCACAGTGAAGTGACCTATACATTTGGGATATTTAAAGTTCATATTCAATTAACAAGAAGCCATGAAGTTTACTTAATTGCTCTGCAGTTGAAATTCGCCTCGTTTATTTGGTCTTAGTTAGTGATGAAATGGTGGTCATAACAAATTAAGTTTAAGCATTTTCATCCTATTGTTATAGTGGCATTATTTTAAGAGAAAACGGGGCTGCCGGGACCCTGCAGTCCCAAAACTGCAGCGACCTCTCACATGGGTCAGTGGGGTCCAGAGGCCTAACTACAAAATAACCAGCGGGCCTCACTGGCCTATGTGAGAACCCACTGCAGTTTGGGCCTGCAGGGTCACTGCAGGCTCCGTTCCCTCTTATTTTAAAGGCTAAATTTCTATTTGCTACCATGAACTTTAGAAACTTTCCCTAAATGTTGCCATGAGACTTCTAAATTATGGATTGATACCATGAACTTTTAAAGTAAGAAAAAAACCCCACCCCACCCCACTCCAAACCAAAAAAAAGAAGGTATTTGTAATTGAAATCTTTTTGTATTATATGGAAGGGGTATTATAGTCTTTTTGTAATTTTGCGTTAAACGACGTTAGAGATGTCTTTTAATACTTTCAAAGTTCATGATATCAAACCATCATTTTAGAAGTTCAGGGTACCATCTACGGAATGCAACTTTACTTCATGGTAGCAAATAGAAATATAGCCTATTTTAATTTTCATACAGAATTTTGTTTTTGGGACTCAAAAACAAGGGAGCTAAAAGTTAAATTAATGTGTTGATAGTTCACCCTTAAACTTTATGGCTTGTGAATTATTTGCCATTAACCATGTACATCAACTAGTTTGCTGTTAGATTCTGCCAACATATTCTAAATAGACTTTAGCATTTCATATCAATTACTATCCTTTGATTTAGGTGAAGAGCTTCTTTGCAGGTCATAAGTCTAAAGAAAAGACCAGGCTTTCACGCTCAAGTTCCATGCTCTCAGAAGACAAGACTTCATGATCATACAAAATATATTGATCAAAAACATCATGGAAGGTCAAGATCATTCTTCAATAGCTTAAATTTTAACTAAATCACAAACAGTAACAATACATTCTCGCGTAGTGCAAGACTTATTTACGATCATACATAATATTTTCTCGATATGCCATTATTTCTTTACATTTAGATTTTATAAAAGATGAGTAAAATAACAGTATATTTTTAATCTGTTCCTTGAGTTATTGAAATTTTGTGAAAGCCTGTACATTTCTTGCCATTTCCAACAGAAAATTTACCTCTAGTAAAAGTTCAAAATTGAAAATGTTCATCTGTTCCGGTGATAAAATGCTCACTTATTGTGGTGTACTTCTTGAGACAACTTTTGATGTCCGAAGGTCGCAATTCATGTTATACATTTCTTACATTTTACTATAGTAAATGACCAATTTTCAGGTGCACTTCTTTATAAATAAAAATTTGATTGCGGCGTAAGTTGTCTTTACGCTTGTTACTGCTTTTAATTAAGTAATATGATCCTTATTTTCTTCTTTTCCCCCTCTTGCATGGAATCCATTCATGTTGTAAATTTTCGTTTCAGCTTTTTATTCATATGCTTGGTAGCAACATCAAATTGCTTTGCACATGAGCAGTCTATTTGGTTTTATGATAGTAAAGTTCTATCAGGTTGTATAAAGTTCTAATGTTTGCTCTGCAGCGTTTGCAGCAGATATTTCAGAGTGGCCTGTGCAGCATCACCAGGTATTTATCATATTTTTCTTTCACTCTCATCTCCTCTTCATCTTTTATCACTAAAATTTTCTAACCTCTTGGATTGTTATTTTTGTTAGGTTTGGAGACTCGATATACTTCAAAGTCCCAATTGAAAGACTTCACAGTTTCTCGCCAAACCACCGAAGATAGAGATATAAAGGTACAATAAAGTTTGACATAATCTCCATTGAATTTTGTTGTGACCAAGTTCTAGTCTTATTAATTTCTGGTTCTAATATTAGGACAAGGATTTTTAAAATTTTGAGATTTGTGAAAATTTCATGCTTTTCGTGTGATGTATATATAGCAAGAAAAATATGAAAAACTGAAAACAGAATAGCTTGAGAGTTTCTAGATTTTTTTACGATTTTCATGTGTTATAGTTATTATGTTGTGGAGAATCTTCCTAAAGATTATGATGAATTTGAATCAAGTGAGTTGGAATTAGATGTAGAGATTTATGTTAATGTCTACCTAAATTCCAAGTTATCTCTAAAAGCCTATATATATATATATATATATATATATATATATATATATCATAGATTAATTGGATTTTGTGAAGATTTAAATTAATCTAAATTTAAATTTCACATTTTCTACAAGGAAGTCATTCACCTATATATATAATTGATCAGTAAATCAATTATGTATGCATCCACCAAAAAAAGAAAAGGAGAAGCCGCGTTAATTTAACAGAGGCTTATTAAAGGGTGGCGGCTGCTATGTTAAATTAATTTCACAAGGCCAATGTGAATTAATTTGAGAGATCATTGTATTGAGAAGTTGGCGGCTAATAGAGAGATTTGAGAGAAATCTCCTAGGGTGTTTGTAAACTTGATTTAAGAATTTAGTAGGCATTTGCAGATTCCGTTCTGTCGGAGACTGGCCATACGGTAGGTGTACCCCATCAACAAATCCTTGTGTCTCTCTAGTTTGCGTTTTCTATTTTATTCTTACACTTATTTATTTATCTTTCGTTGATTAATTACGTAATTGTTGTTGGTGCGTGATTTGGTTTGTCGCGAGCATTGTTCCGTGAATCGATTTGCTCTCAACAACTGGTATCAGAGTTTCGTTAAGGAACCTAGGGTTCTTCAAATCTACAATCTGGGTCAACGGCGGGTAACAACTACTACGTCATCTTCCCCACTTTCTTAGATCGTCGTTTTGAAGGCGTTGGTTCAGATCAAAGGAGAAGTCAAGTTTGTTGTGACAGAGGCAAAAGATGGCGAAGGATAAAATAAGGATCGAAAAGTTCAATGATCATAATTTTGGTTAGTGGCGCATGCAGATGGAGGACTACCTGTATCAAAAGGACTTGTATCTTCCGTTGCTAGGAGAAAAATCCGAGAAGATGACCGATGAGGCGTGGAACCTTTTGGATTGGAAAGCCTTGGCGACAATCCGGTTGTCGTTGACTTTGCATATGGTCTTTAATATCTCGAAGGAGAAAACAATCAAGGTGCTAATGACGACGTTAGCGAAGTTGTATGAGAAGCCTTCTACATCAAACAAAATCTTCCCGATGAAGAAGCTTTTCAATATGAAGATGGCTGAAAATGGCTCGGTGACGGAGCACCTGAATGAGTTCAACAGCGTGACGAACCAACTCGAATCGGTTGAAATCATCTTTAAAAACGAGATTCAAGCACTAATATTTCACTGTTCGTTACCGGAGAGTTAGGAGAACCTAGTGATGGCGGTTAACAACTCGATCTCGGGGACTCTCACGTTTAATGATGCGGTGAGTTGCATATTAAACGATGAGATGCGGAGAAAGGCCATGAGTGGGAGTTCAGAAACTTCTGCACTTTCGATGGAGAATCGCGGTAGAACGATGGAAAGGGAAAAGAGCAAAAATGGTAAGTCTAAGAGCCGAGAAAAATCGAAGGCGAAAATCCAAGACGACTATTGGAACTGTGGAAAGAAGGGTCACATAAAAAGTGATTGTAAAGCTCCAAAGAATGAGAAAGCAGGTAGAAAGGAAGCTAATACCTTGTCTACAAAAGAACATTGGGAACAAGATCTTTGTTTATCGGCGAGCGAGAATACAAAAGCGGATACTTGGTTCCTTGATTCGGGGGCATCCTTCCATTGCACTACGGGGTGACATCACTTCAGCGAGTATGTTCAGGGGATCTTGAACATGTGACGGCGGGAACGGTCAGCCGTGTAAGATCATTGGAAAATGCACGATCATCTTGCAACCGTCAGGAGGTGGTCAATTAAAATTGAAGAATACTTGTCATATTCCAGATTTGAAGTAGAGCCTGGTTTCTATTAGTCAGCTTGACAACGAAGGTTTTATTACGACATTTGGAAATTTGCAGTGGAATATTACCGAAGGGTCGTTAGTGATTGCTGGGGCAATTTGAACAATTCGTTGTATTTCTTCAACGGGAGTAGCGGAGGATCGGTTGCATTAGCAACGGGTTCGGAGTTAAATTCGTAGACTTCATTGTGGCATAGGCGATTGGGGCACCTTAGCGAGAAGAACATGAAAATTCTTCAAGGAAGGGGCTTTTTTTGGGGGTGGAAAAGGTAAAGTTGGGGCTGTGCGAGAGTTGCATTTGCAGGAAGCAAAACGCGCTCAAATTTCAGATTGGAGGTATAGTAAAGAAGACCAAGAAGCTGGAGATGGTATGTACGGACGTATGGGGTCCGGCCTCGGTGAAGTCTTATGGTGGGAATCGGTATTTCGTGACGTTCATCGACGATTCAAGCTGGAAGACATGGGTGTATGCGATAAAGAAGAAGTCCGATATGTTTGGTATCTTCAAACACTGGATTGCGCAGGAGGAGAACCAAATGGGGCTAAAGTTTAAATGCCTCAAGTCCGATAACGGAGGGGAATACTGCACACAGGAGTTCGAGGCGTTTTGCTCGTAGAAGGGTATTCGTTGGCTGAAGACGGTTCCGGAGATGCTACAACAGAATGGTGTCGCAGAAAGGATGAACAGAACGATCTTAGAGCGAGTGCAGAGCATGACCTTGGATGCGGATATGCCTAAGATCTTATGGGCAGCGGCAGTTGATGCTGCTGTGTACTTGATCAACAGAAGCCCGGCAAGTGCGTTTGATGGAGGCACTCCGGAAGAAAATTGGTCAGATAAACCGGTTGATTATTTGCACCTAAAAGTGTTTGGATGTGTTGCGTATTCTTTGGTTGATAAGGCGGAAAGGAGTAAGCTTGACTCCAAGCCTAGGAAGTGCACTTTCTTCGGATATAGTGGAGATGGGTTCGGATATCGGCTGTAGAATTACATAAGTAAGAAGGTAATACGAAACCAGAACGTTATCTTTGATGAGCAACACTTGTACATTGAAGAAAATCAAGCCAAGAAAGGTGCAGTACGTGAGTTCGTCGAGCTAGATGGAACTAAAAAGAGAATTCAGGTACCTACAGATTGTGATCAGAACTTAGAGGAAGTCGCAGTGCAGAATCAGGTTCAAGAACAGGATAGTGACCATGTTCAGCAACCAGATGCGCCAGTTCTGAGGAGATCTACGAGAGAAAGAAGGATACCTGAAAGATTTTTGACCGACTTCGTTTTGTACACAGATACGGGAGAGCCCGAATCCCTCGAAGAATCAACAAGCGGTGGTGCTAGCAAGCAGTGGGAGCAAGTTATGGACGAGAAGATGGATTCTTTGAAGAAGAACCGTACATGAGATCTAATGAAGCTATCCAAGGGTCAGAAAGCGTTGCTTAATAGGTGGGTGTACATGATTAAAGATGAGGTCAATGGTGTGAAGTGGTACAAGGCTCGTTTGGTAGTTAAGGGATATGCACAAAAATAAGATATTGACTATCAAGAGATTTTTCCCCCGTGGTGAAGATGGCATTCATTCGGGTAATCCTTAGTATTGTAGCGTTGGAGAATTTGCATTTAGAGCAGCTTGACATGAAGACTACGATCCTTCATGGCGATTTAGAGGAGAAGATATATATGATGCAACCACCGGGATACGAGGAGGAGAAGAAAAAAGATATGGTGTGTAAGCTGCGAAAGAGCTTGTACGGCCTCAAGCAAGTTCCTAGACAGTGATATCTCAAGTTCGATCGGTTTATGTTAGAGACGGGATTTATGCGGAGTGAATCAGATTACTGCGTCTACGTTCAAACTTTCAAGGACGGAAACTACATTATTTTGTCGTTGTATGTGGATGACATGTTGGTATCAGGTCCGAATTTCGAGAAAATTCAAAGTTTGAAGAAGATGGCCGAGAAATTCGCTATGAAGGATTTGGGAGCGGCGAAGCAAATCTTAGGCATGAAGATCGTTCGAGATAGGAAACAGCGGAAGCTATGGTTATCGCAAAGGGGCTATATTGAGAAGGTTTTGAAGCGTTTCTACACGGACAAGTCAGAATCGGTGAGTACGCCCTTAGCGAAGCATTTCAAACTCATGAAGGAGTTGTGCCCGACAACTCAAAAGCAGAAGGACGAGATGGCGAGAGTACCATATGCTTCTGCGGTGACGAGTTTGATGTATGTGATGGTGAGTACGAGACCAAACATTGCATATGCAGTAGGAGTTGTTAGCAGGTGTATGCAAAACGCTCGGAAGGAACATTAGAATGCGGTGAAGTGGATATTGAGGTATCTTAAGGGTATGTCTAGTCACTGCTTATATTTCGAAAATGACTCTCTAAAGGTACAAGGGTATGTTGCTACAAACTATTCGGGAGATCGAGATAGTGGGAAGAGCGCAATGGGGTACGTATTCACGGTTGGGGAAACAGCGGTGAGTTGGGTCTTTCAACTGCAAAAGGTGGTGTCATTGTCAACTACAGAGGCATAGTACGTGACGATCACGGAAGCCAGCAAGCAGATGATATGGTTGCAAGGGTTACTTGAAGAATTGGGCAAGAAGCAAGATTTCAACACCTTGTGGAGCGACAGCCAAAGTGCGATACTTTTGGCATAGAATCCGGCATATCACTTTCGAATGAAGCATATCAAAGTACGGTACCACTTTATTCGTATAGCGATTGAAGAGGAGTTGACATTGCATAAGATCGCTGGAGAAAAGAATCTGGCATATATGTTCACCAAGGTCGTAGACAAAGATAAGTTGAATCTCTATTGCAGATTGGTGAACCTCTCAATGAAAATCTGATAAGGAGAGAGCAGCGGAATCGTGTGAAGTCTACTAGCATTGGGAATCAAGGGGGAAGAAATCTCCAAGTGGGAGTATGTTATGTTGTGGAGAATCTTCATAAAGATTATGATGAATTTGAATCAAGTGAGTTGGAATTGGATGTTGGGATTTATGTTTATATCTACCTAAATTCTAAGTTATCTCTAAAAAGCCTATGGATATTTATAGACATATCATAGATTAATTGGATTTTGTGAAGATTTAAATTAATCTAAGTTTAAATTTCACATTATTTACAAGGAAGTCTGTTCTCCTCCGAAAGACGCGATGAAGACGCGGCGAAAGTCTTGCCTGAATTTCGGGGCAGATACTATTTGGTGCTATCTGTCCACCTCTCCAAAGATGCCAAGTTGATTTATGGCATCATGTATAGAAGTTTTAAACGGATGCGACCGATGTAGCAGACTTCATCAGATTCTCCCTCATTTGAGGGTTTTTTGATTGTGGGGACGCTTTTCCCTGCAGGAGCAAGCCCTGCAGTTAATTACGCTTCCGCATCGCGGTAACCACTTTCTCCTTCTCCAGATGGTCACTTCGTGTCGTGGGTGTTTGTTTTGTTTGTGGTTACCCGTGAATTGTATATGAAGACTAATTTATGTTGTCGCCCGTAGAGCGTGGATTAGTTCAAATCTGTATTTCCTTAGATTTGGGTTTTGGTTTGGGTTTAAGGATACGTTAGTCTCATTTGAGATTAAGATCAACTTAAACGTTTGTTAAGGATACATTAGTCTAATTTTAGACTAAGATCGACTCAACGTTTGTTAAGAACACGTTAGTCTAATTTTAGACTAAGATCAACTTAAAAGGATCATTTAGATCCGTCAAAAGAGCATATGAACTCTATTGTTTAGTTTAGGGACATTGCGGCCGATTACCAGTTTAAGGACATGGTAGTTCAAGTTTAAGGACATCATAGTCCATGGGCTTAAAGACCCCACAGTCTAGGTTAAGGACATCATAGTCCGTGGGCTTAAGGACCCTACAGTTCAGGTTAAGGATATCGTAGTCCGTGAGTTTAAGGACCCCACGGTCCAGTTTAAAGACGTCATAGTCTATGAAATGTATGGTTGTTGGGACCCGTCACCTCTCTGAAGACGTTGAAGGATTACAACGACAAATATCAGAGTAGTAAAGAGATGTACTCTCGAACCGGTGTGAGTTGGTTGAAAGATCTGTAGTCCAATTTGGGACTAAGATCTGTTAAATATTCATGACCAGATGGGCTCAGTTAACATAAGTTGAGGACTTATGGCCAATATTGGCTATTGAGCATTGATCAAAGCTCCGGGCTTTATTAAAGAACAATTTATGTTCTGTTGGCGCGACACGTGGCGCGCTAGGCGCTTTGCGCCAGTCAAAGAGCGCAGTGCGCTTCTGCCAAGTAGCGCACCTGTGAAGGACACGTGTCGCGCTTGGCGCTAAGCGCCGATGATGGGCGCATTGCGCCAGTTTATGAGCGCTGAGCGCTAATCCAAGAGCGCTGAGCGCTTTCAATTTAGTGGCGCACGCGTGAGTGACACATGGCGCATTTGGCGTTGAGCGTCAGCCCATGAGCGCAGTGCGCTATTTCAGAAGCGCAAAACGCAAGTTACATATGTGGTTGACACGTGGCGCATTTTGGCGCTGAGCGCCGGTCCAGAGAGCGCAGAAGTGCTGTTCAAGAGCGCAAGGCGCAGTTCTTGAGCGCAAATCGCATTTGATCAATTTTATGATCTGTGAACAAATTTATGCTATTTTAAAAGAGACTTTGTCTCAAGATTCAAGAACAACAGTTCTTATTTTTTAAAGGGCTTTGCCTTTATAGGTCAATGATCTGTATGAAGAATATGTTCTTTTATTATGTGATAAGATCTTTTGATCTTTTTATGAAAGACCTTGGTCTTTGTAGATCTATGATCTTTTAAGAAAATAATTCTTCGTTTTTAGGAGATGATTTCATCTCTGTGTTCATCATTCATCATTTTTACTTTGAAGAAAGAATCTTCTTTCAAGAGCTTGCTCTCTTTCTTTTGAGTTTTCTCAAAGTTTATGGGGAGTTTTCTCTATCTCAGACTTGAAGTCTTGGGGCCTTTATATAGGGTAAGTTGATTTGTTGAATCAGTTAAAGCGATCTTTCTCTTATTGATTTGGGGATATTTCCCACCGTTGAATCTTTGATCCTATGACTTCTGTTTTACAGAAGGCAATCTTCTTGTTTTTAACAAGATTGGGAAATCTTTCTATAACAGAATTTTAATTCTGATTAATTAATGATTTATCATTATTATTAGATCTTTTGATTTAAGGGTGAGGAATTTTTAATTCCAACGCTAGCGCACCCGTGCTTTGCACGTGGTGCGCTGCTCAGAGTGCAGCCTGCGCTAGCGCACCCGTGTTTGACACGTGGCTTGCAGCGTGCCTAGCGCTGACGTACACATGGTGCACTGCCTAGGGCGCAACGCATCTGACGCTAGCGCATCCGTGTTTGACACGTGGCGCGCAGCGCGCCTAGCGTTAGATCTGAAGCGTTACTTCAATTTTTGAATTTTCAAAACAGAGTTTTGCTCTGATTGGGGGAAACAAATGCCCCCCACCGTTGCGCTCACGTGGCCCACATGTGAGTGCAACGGTGGCGACATCTACGCCCTTGGAGCAACTCAGAAGTTGAAGAGGCGTTTCAATGCCTATAGATAGGACCTTTAGTTCTTTAGATGATGTTCATCTTCTTCTTTAAGAATTTTTATTCAGAGCATCGCTCTTCAGTTTAAGAACTTTTCAAGAGTAAAATCTCTGTTAAAATTTTAGATAAAATTTAAATCTTTTAATAAACTAGGGTCTTACCCATTAACAGAGCCTTGCTCTTCATAGATCTTTGATCTAAAGAAAACCCTTTTAGGGTTTTATTAATAGAGCTTTGCTCTCTAAAAGGATTTTACTTATGATTTCTTAATCCATTAATGGTGCTTTGCTTCTTTCAGATCATATAGAAGAACTCTTAAGAGTTTGTTCATGGATCTTGAAGATCAAAAATGAAATTTTATCTTTGATGGATCATCTTCTCAGAGCAAGGCTCTTCTTGAGGAATTTTATTCCTTCATCATTAGATTTTGACAGATGTCTGTCTAGTGAAGAGCTCTGCTCTCAATGGGAGTTTTACTCCTCTGTCCGAGGGATTTCTCATTTAATGAGAATCTCTTGAGGATTTCCTCTTTTAATGACAGCCTCATCCAATGATGAGGCAGTTTTATTAATGATGAACTGTCATCTAGATTTTGTGGGTCCCCTTTGGTCCATTTTAACTGCATTGCAGTACGGTACGGATTTTAAAGTACCACGTGTCAGAATTTAAATTAAATTATAGCACTGACAGTTGACTTTTGTCCTTTTTTGCGCAGACGACATGTCTTTCGACACCTCCTTTCCGTTCACTGATCAGAAGACGGATTTCCTGAGGCGCCTGTAGACCGAGAGGTTCTCGCGCTGATCAAAAGACCATGACCCGGAATACAAAAATCTTTACCTGTGGGGTAGATGGTACGATCAGATTATCAGAGACCGCTGGAGCTTTTCTTGTGCGACGCCTTCGGAGCCTATCTCGGCGATCCCGTATGCAGATGCATCCCCGGTGAATTATGTCGTGGAGGTGGTTAATTGGACTTCAGAGGGTCTCCTTCAGCCTTCGATCGCCGCCGTACCCGTGCAGCCGGCGGCAGCTTTGGACATCCTAGGACGGCGTATATGTCAGGGCGAGTCACGTCCTTAGGGACAGCCATACAATATAGGACTAACTCCCGTCACCCGGCCGGGTATTTGCAGTGGGCCCGATATATTTTATCGGCGAGGAAATCACAGTTGAAGAAGCTCGGATTGTATCCCGCCGTTTACGCTTCTTTGTTTCAATATTCCACCCCTACAGGTGGGTCAGGCATCGCCGCGCCACCGGAACTCCCGGCTTTGTCCCCTGTTGCAGCCGGTATAATAGACTCTTTTGTTCATATATATTTTTTTATTCCTTAAGCCGACATCTGATTGTGATTTGTTTTGTAGCGGTCATATCGACTCCAGCCCCGTTCGAGTCTCGCATTATAATGCCGGCATGGCCCTTTTCCAGACGTCCATCCTCAAAAGGTGCTGCGAATAGTCTACGCATGTTGAGCGACTATATTGAGGAGCTTGATGTGGAGACTCCTCCATTCGCTGCGGATTTTGCCGTGGAGGTTAATCCCATGCTGGCGACGCTCGTGAACTTTCATAGTGAGGGCGTCGTTGAGTCTTGGGTTAACCACTGCAGTAAGATTGAAGCCTGCCTACATGAGCTTGAGCTTATGCGTCCTGCCCCTGAGATTCAGGCTTTGAACTCCCAGTGGGCCGCATGGGTCGAGCAGAGTGTGTCCTTCCTTCGCCATTTCGAATAAGAAGCGACCTTGAGGCGGAAGGAACGCGAGGAGGCTTCGGGTGAATCTGCTCGGCTGCGCGCCCAAGTTAAAGCGAACGCCACGCAACTGAGAGCTGTTTTTGACACCTTACAGCAATGTATCTTAGACGGGCTTGTATTGAGGTGGAAGCTCGACTCTATCGAGCGGGTTACGCAGAGTCGCGAAGATGCATAACGGGAAATCGATGAGAAGATTTCATCATGCTTGCAGCAAAGGGCTCGAATTGAAGCGGAGCTGGCCGCGGCGGCTGATCACGAGAAGGCACTGAAAGGAGTGCGAGAGCAACTGACTGACTTATTGAAAACGCCTCTTTCTCAGTAGTTGCCTTTGTATCAATTAAACACTTGTAATCGTTGAATAACATGTATCCATTTTTTATTCTTTTATACGATGTATCTTGTATTCAATTGAGCTCATGAATAAAGACACATTTTTCTTATCTCCCACCGTCGTTTTCTTTTATTTGCTGTGTTGTTGGTATGTTACTCTGGCAAGTGTGTCCTGTAGATAATAAAGAACATTTCATCTTGAACTCTCCGAGAGGTAGTGATGGCTTAGGAAGCAGGTTCAGATCTGCTACCTAAGACTTTTCAACTTTATGAGCCGTGAGGGTCTCATGAAGACTTTTTCTCCCTACGAGTCGAGAGGATCCCGTAGGTGTATTTTCTCCTTAGGAATCGTGAGAATTCCTAAGGGCGTTTTCTCTTGAGAGTCGTAAGGAGCTCACAAGAGAATTTTCCCTCCTACAAGTCGAGAGGACCCGTAAGCGGTTGTTTCCCTCCTTGTCGAGATTCGACTTTAGAGAGTGTGGCCCGTGAATAGTATGCAAGAGTCCATTTTGGACCGACTTGCAGGGCCCCAGTGCTTAGGAAACCGGTTCTTATCCCCATTGCCTAAGGCTTTTCCCCACGAGTCGAGACGAATCGAGAAGTTCTCGCAAAAACACTAATTTCCTCACGAGTCGAGACGAATCGAGCAGTTCTCGCGAGAATATCCTAACGTCACAGTTAACCTCTGCTCTTTACGACAGAGGTCCGTTAGGGTCTGTGGTACTAGGGTTTTGTCCGTCGTACTGTCGCGTTGGCTGATGTATTCCTCGATAGGCAATCTTGCTATTCGAGTAGCCTTGCGACTGTCGTGTCTCTGATCCCTTCGGGGGCTGGACAAGACGTCTTCAAGCAATCTTCCTAGGCAGTTTGACCGTCGGAAGAGCAAGCGTTAGGAATTTTGCCATGCCGCTTTTTACTTGAGGTTAGGCTCATTTTGGGGAGCCCCGATGAGTCATAACCACTCCGCGTTGGTGTGGGATGATCTCCGATAGGCTTCCATGTTTTATTTGAGTTGCCATCAAGACCCTGAAGCTAAGAATTTGGCATTTGCTTCGTTTGCTGGCATTGCGTCTGCTGTATCGAGACGAATGTCGCGGTTGTCTCTAGGTTGTTGGTGAACAGTCGAGGTTTGGAACTAGAGATTTTGCCGTAGCTCCGTTGTTTGATTGTCGCGTCTGTATCCTGCTGGAGGAAGAACGCTGTGGTGACATCTCGTCTGTTGTATCGAGATGAACGTCGAGGTGGTGACCACTCCGCGCTGGCGTGGGATGATCTTCGATAGTCTTTTAGATTTTATATGAGTTGCCGTCAAGACCCTGAAGTTAGGAATTTGGCCTTTGCTTCGTTTGCTGGCATTGCGTCTGCTGTATCAAGACGAATGTCGCGGTTGTCTCTAGGTTGTTGGTGAACCGTCGAGCTTTGGAACTAGGGATTTTGCCGTGGCTCCATTGTTGGTGTCGCGTCTACATCTTGTTGGAGGAAGAACGCTGGGTTGACGTTGCGTCTACTGTATCGAGGCGAACGTCGAGGTGGTGACCACTCCGCGCTGGTGTAGGATGATCGCCGATAGTCTTTCAGGTTTTATATGAGTTGCCGTCAAGACCCTGAAGCAAGGAATTTGGCCTTTGCTTCATTTGCTGGTATTGCGTCTGCTGTATCGAAACGAATGTCGCGGTTGTCTCTAGGTTGTTGGTGAACCGTCGAGACTTGGAACTAGGGATTTTGCCGTGGCTCCGTTTGGTGATGTTGTGTCTGAGTCCTGCTGGAATGAGGAGGAACGCTGTTGTGGGTCTCCAGGCTGTAGATGTGGCCGTCGAGACTTGGAACTAGGTACTTTGCCATGGCTCCGTTGTTTTGACCGTGAGGTCTTTCGTTGACGTTGCATCTGCATCCTTCTAGACTGCGAAAGAACGTCGTTGTTGACACTGCGTGTGGTGTAATGAAACGAATGCTGAGGTGGAACTAAGATTTTGCCATCACTCCGCCTTGCTGACATTGCGTCTGCTGTAACGAGACGAATGTCGAGGTGGTCTCTAGGTTGTCTGGGAACCATCGAGATTTGGAGTAGGGACTTTGCCGTAGCTCCAGGGTTGATTACAGCGTTTGAATCCTGCTGGAACGGGAAGGAACGTTGTTGATGATCTCTAGGCTATCCCTGCACCGTCGAGATTTGGCTTCGTTTTCTGATGAAGCCTGGGGAGGGAAGATGTGATTCCTTCTTTGTTTGCGCCCCTGGATTTTATACAGAGATTGATGTGATATCACCTGTAGGGCATAAATTTATTTATTTATATTTTTTTATTTCTTTCCGCGATACTCTATCATTTCAGCTTTTATATCGCGAAGGTCGCGATTGCCCAATCATTTCGGCTATTTTTCGCGGCGCCCAATCATTTCGGCTATTTATTTTATTTTTACTCGCTGCTTTTTATGGTGAGTTGCCCAATCATTTCGGCTATTTTGCATGCATATATTTTTACTCGCTGATTTTGTTGCAAGTTGCCCCATCATTTCGGCTATTTCGTATGCATGTGTGGCTCGCTAGTTTCTTGCTGTAAGCTTGGAATTAGATACCGATTTCGGCATCAGCACCGCCACAACTGGAATATTGCCGGGAGCGAATCATCATTTGCCTCCGTCGATGTCGAACAAAGGTGGCTTAGCGAACAGAGATAGGATCCTGTCGACGAAGGCTTTTGACTTTATGAGCCGTAAGGGTCTCATGAAGGTATTTCTCCCTACGAATCGTGATGATCACGTAGGTGCGTTTTCTCCTTAGGAATCGTGAGGATTCCTAAGTGTGTGTTCTCTTATAAGTCGTAAGGGTCTTACAAGAGTGTTTTCTACTTATAAGTCGAGAGGACTTATGAGGGTTGTTCACCATGTAGACATATCCCTAGTCACGGATGGGACTTTGTTAGGAAAATGTTTATTCGCGCCCGTGGATTGTATACAAGGGCCAGCACTGAGCCGCTTGTAGGGCAGTGTTGGAGGTTGTGGCGGCTGCTTAAGAACAAGTTCAGATCCAAGTAGCTTAAGACTTTTGAATCTTATGAGCCGTGAGGGTCTCATAAGAGGGTTCTCCTTACGAGTCGTGAGGATCTCGTAAGTGTAGTTTTTCCTTAGGGATTGTGGGGATCCCCAAGTGTGTTGCTCCCTTGTGAGTCGTAAGGATCTCCCGCGGGTGGTTTCTCCTCACAAGGTCGAGAGGACCTTGCAAGTTTCTTTCAACGAGGTTGCGCCCTTTTGGGTTTTCACAAAACTCGCCGGTGGCCATGCTGTTTTTACTCACGGAGCCCTTTCACGTTTTCATCTGTGCCCATCTCGCTTGTGGACGTACCGTTTTTTTACCACGTCAGCCTGAGAATGCCGCGGGTTGGTAGTAGTTTAACGACGTTTCGGTCATGGATTAACGTACGATTACGCAGCTAGATTTTTGCCGCAAATTTTCGCATATTTTGTGTTGGAGGTAGATTCCTTGAAGAGAGGGCTGAGGGCGATTTCTTCGTCAGAGTCGCTTCCAAAGGTGATAACTTGCGATCCCTTGGTGTCGGCTATGTCACAGTTGCCAGTAGCTCTTTCGCGCTCATCTGTCGTGCTTTTCTGTTCCCGACGAGCCTTGCGCTTCACTCGTTGAACGTGTCGTCGATGGGCAACATATCCCTGCCGCCAGTTTTTAAAGGCTATGCACTTCTCGGTAGGGTGTGCAATCCTCTGATGGTATAGACAGAAGTTAGGATGTATGTTCGCTTCATCAAGACGTATATCGCCAGGGGAATTTCCTTTGAAAGTGGGCAAATTCATTCCTATTGCCAAGGCCCTAGCGAATTGTTTCCTTACTTTAAGCTTGCTTTTGCTGGCGATAGGATGCTTTGCTCCAGTTGGGGTGTCTCGACCTTTTCCTCCAGTCGTCGGCGTTTGGCTTTTTCGAATATAGCCAGTTCACGCTTTCGATTGGCTTTGCTTTTCTGACGGGCTTCGTTCAGTAGCAAGTCGATCATCTCGTCAGACGGTTCCAAGGGTTTTGGCTTCGATCCTGTCCCCGGCTCTTTTATGTTGTCTTCTATCGCCGAGTGCGTTTCTTCATTAGTTAATGCCGAATGAGAGATCGTGTGGCAACTTGCCACATAGTCCTCAGATTCTTTTGATGAGTCATCTCTGTTGTTATTGTCGTTATCTCCGTTCTCAAGGATATTGTTGAGAAATTCTTGGATTGTGACCGGGGTCCGCGCCTTCTGGTTATATTCTTTCAGAGCGTCAATCCGTTTTTGCGGGTCTGTGCGCTTGTTATCAAGCTTCACGGGCCTTTGGGTCTTCTTCTTTGAAGACTTTGACGGCTGGGTGCGAGCGCTTTGACTATCTCCACCAATTTTTGTAGTTGGGCACGGTTTCAGCATTTGCTCGACGATCTCGGGTTCCAGTGGATTTTTCCACCTGATTGCCAGGCACGTTTGGAGATCCTTCAGCATTCTTTTCGTCTTTTCCGAAAGAACAACTTCCCATGGGGCTTCCCTTATGAATAAGCACGATGCCTCCGGCACGTCCAATTTTTTAGGGGCGTGAGGTTGTGGCGGGTTCACCTTCCAGTTTTCGGATGATGCGAACTTGCCTTGTTGGTATTGGTCCTCAATCCAGCCTTTGAAGACGAAGCAATCTTCGATTGGATGGCTTGTTGTTTGGTGGTAAGGGCAGTAATTAGGATTGTTGATATCATCTGGCTGCAACGGTCGTTTTGGATCCGGCAGATTGATGAGTCTGTTGCGCACTGCCAACTCGAACAGTTTCTTCGTTCTATCCTAGGAGAACGAGTAAGGACGTCCTAGTCTCTCCTCGAGGGATGGGCATGGACGCATATTATTTTGGCGAACAACCGGCTTTAAGTTGCTCAGCTGTTGTTGAGTATTGGCGACGAAAGCTGCTTTTCCTTTCCCTTTTTCATTTCGAGAGTCCGGCTTTGGAGGAGACGGTCTATGACACATCTGGTCCATTTGGGCCAGCTTGTCAATCAAGGCCTGGAAAGTAGTTGGCTTGAAAAACATCATGAACTGGGAGATGGTCTCCTGTGGATCAAGAGTGCCCACGAACATGCCCACCGCCGGCGCTTCTTCGATGCGCTGCTCGCATTTCGACCACGAATTTCGCCATCGTATTGCATATTGGACCCATGTTTCTCCAGGCTTCACCCTGGCATTGATCAATGCCGTTATTGGGGTGCGTTCACTAGCGCTGGCGAAACACTGGATGAATAGTAGCTCCATCTTTGCAAAAGTTTTGACGGAATCGTTGGGAAGCTCTGAATACCATTCGAAGGCCGTTTCCACCAAGCTGCCGACGAACTGACGAAGTAACAACTTGTCGTTACCTCCGGTATTGCCGCAAAGAGCCCTGAATTGAGCAACATGCTGGTGTGGATTCCCCGTCTCCTTATATACATGGAATTTGGGAATCGTGTATCCCGGTGGGTACTTTATCTGGTCGTACCAACCCGGATAGGGTCGTCCAGTTTTAACAACCTGGCCGGCTGCTTCATTCGCCTGATGAGCTCGTATTTGCTGAGCAATATGTCATCCAGAGCGGCTTTTGAGATGGTTTCCTCCTTGGCTGCTGACAGAGCCGGCAGAGGATTTGACACTTCTCCTTTATCATCTTCAATAATAATCGGAGGGTCTTCAGCTGAAGGTTCTGGCTGTAACATCATCCCGACCATGTCTTAGAAGATGTAACACCCGAGTTCATTTATACCAATTCCAGTTTCAGTATTTTACTTATCCTTGGTCTATTCCTGATTTAGCGTGTTTGGGTGCGAATACTATTTTACATGTTACTGGGCATTCGACCCGACCCGCTTGCTTGAACCTGTTTGACTCTTATTATAGATTGCCTTGACTTGTTGCATGGACCGATGCACCTCATAATTTAGTATACTGGTATTTTATCCTATATCGCATCTTTTGCATATAACGGTTTAAATCATGTAAAATAAATTAAAATTGTTTTTCATGGCCTGCTTGATACCCCTAAACTTGTGCTAGCGTCCTTGCATCGTGCTCTCGTCCCGTTCAGTGAAACGGACGTGTTTGGACGGCTACGCGCACGTACGTGCGTCCGTTCTTGGGGGTATGCTTTTTTATTACAGAATCCTTCATTTCAATTTTTGGAACTTGCTGATAATTTTCAAATTTCAAATCCAAATTTTTGGACCCGACCCGGGCGCAATTCTAAAATATTTTGTATCCCGCCAAATCCTATTTATTCTAAATCTTTTTTTAAAATCAGTTTAAATATTCTACAGCCTATCATAAAATATTTCTAGTTGAAATTACTTGTGCTTAAACAAACGAGGAAAATCTTTTCTAAACAAATTCATATTTTTCCCCACCAATCAAAATACTCGTCTGTCTTCCTTGGGCCCCACGTCTCTCCCTTTCTCTTTCTCCCCAAAATCTTTTCCATTCTCTTTTATCCTTCAGCCAATCGTGAACCCCCTTTATCCTTCGATGGGCCCCACATCTTCCTCTCTGTCTTTCTCCTTCTCTTTCTGTCTCCCCCTTCGCTCTCTCTTTCTCTCTCCGTTTTCTCTCCTCTCGCACTCCTTCTCTCTCCTCTCGCGAACACTGTTCGCTTCTCGGATGTCGTGACCGCCGCGAGATGTGCTCACCTCCCTTCTTCACATCTTCTCTTCTTCGTTTTAAAAACCTCCACGAGAAAACCTAACCCATCAACTCCCCTCTCGGCCGCCGCCTCCACCCTCGTCGTCGATCATCCCTAACCCTCGTCTCCACCCTCGCAACCATCCCTCATCTCTTTCGATCATGTTTTCTCTCTCTTCCTTCTCTCGTTCCTTCCCCGAGACCGCCTTGACTCCTCAACCTTCGCCATTGTCACCTTCGTTGCCACCTCCTTCCCGATCTTGTCACCCTTCGACTCACCTTCTTCTCTCCTCCTTACCCTCGTTCTCACCTCCACACATTCCTTTCTTCTCCCGAGCCTGCACAACCCATCTCCATCCTCCACCAACCCACGACCTCAACCCTAGCACCTTGCCGACTTCTCACTCGAGCACCCCCATCTTCCTCGACATCCACCTTATCTCCTCCCCGTCTTCGATTGCCTTGGCCGCCGTCGATGTAGATGTTGTTGCAGCTCTTGATGGTGGTGGTGGTGAGATTGTGAACTTTGATGCTTAGTATTTTGATCAGCCTATTGTGAAACCTTGGATCGTGAGCAGATGCTATCTGGGCTCCTTCTTATTAGAGTGTTGGCCAAATTTCTCAAGCGCCTTCTCTGGAGATCCGGCAACCTTTGATCCCCGACGGCCAACAACCCCTGCACATTGCTACCCTTCGCCGGGAAACCCACAAGCCGGCAACCCTCGTAGTCGTCGCCCTTGCCGACTCCCCTGAAGTCCCAGACCCATAGCCACAGTGAGACCTCCTTCTTCTTCTCTTCTTCACATTCCTTGTGCATTCCTCTTGATGTATTCACTGTTGTTTCTTGTTTGCCGGGATCCGACGTGCCGTCGACGATCCCGACGACCCAGCGAGCGTACCCGACCCGTGTGCTAACTCTATGCGTGGTGTGGATCCGTTCTGTGTATCGCACACGCGTCGCAACATTTTTCCGCCGACGTGGGACGTTCTGTATTCCCGTTCTTGATCCGTCCAGGCAAGTTAATCTTGCTTCATGCTATTTGAATCATTCTATACCTATTCTATATATATAACATACCGGTAGTTTGAATTTAGCACCCCATGCATTATTTTATAACATTTCGACGGTCTGTTTGCATCTGTTCACATTATTTCAGATTTAGCATTTGAAACCTAACTATCGCCTTTAGTTTGCTGAACCTACGTAATCACATTTATATGTTAGAACTCATAATTACAATTGTTTATAGCCACATTACCCTTTTGTAGTTTTACCCTATCGGACGACCGATTGCATACATTTAGCCGTGTTCATATTCAGTTGCACCTATAGATTGTTTTAATACATATTTATATGATTTTATCATCCACCTGTGTAACACTGCATTCCTGAAATGTTAAAACCGTTACTTAAACCAAACTGATGACCATATAACTAAGTAGTTTATGTTGGGGTAAAAATTTACACCCCGGTTGACCAAGTCAAAATCAAAGTCAACCCCAAGCCAAGTGGGCCCAAGCCCAGATCCAGTGGGCCCATGCTCAGGTCGAGCCCGAACATGAAGCGGCCGGCCTCCCCACATGCCAAGATAAAAATTTTGTAATAAATAATTTTGTTGTATTTCTTTTATTTTATTTTCAGATGAATGTAAGAAAAATAGGCATAAAACCAAATTTTTGTAAAGCCCATGGCTTATGTGCAAAAAGAAATGGCACATGAGCCATGGGATAGGCAAAATGCCATTTTGTGAAGCCCAAGGGGCTATGTGTAAAATGTATGGCCTATAAAGGCAAGGATAATGAAATATCCCAAGAACTTTTTCTCTCTCCAAAAAAAGTTTCAGATCTGAGATTTTTCTTCCTTCTTCAAGGTTCCAAAACCTTCTTCTTTCTTTTGAATTAAATCAAGAGTTCTACTCTCCTTTTTATAAAACAAATTAGTTTTTCACCACAAAACCCATCAAGGGGAACCCAGATCTTCCATTGGATCTCAAAAAGGAGTGATTTTTAAAATCCCATATCTCTTGATCTTCAAGATCCAGCTAACAGAGGAGGAAGAAGAAGAACCCCTTTCACTAAACCCTAAAAAAAAAGGAAAAAAAAACACTCAGGAGTCTAACTCCTCTTTGATTTCTCTTCAGAGAAATCTTTTTAGGCTAAAAGTCTCTTTTTCTCGCCGGCGCTCAAGCGCAGAGCGCCCACGTGCCGACACGTGGCGCGCTTGCACTCCAGCGCAAGCGCTCGAGCGCAAGTCGCCCTCGTGCCGACACATGGTGCTCTTGCGCTCAAGCGCAAGCGCCCGAGCGCAAGTCACCCCGGTGTCGACACGTGGCGCGCATGCGCTCGAGCGCAAGCGCAAGTCACCCTCGTGCCGACACGTGGCGCTCTTGCGCTGCAGCGCAAGCGCTCGAGCGCAAGTCGCCCTCGTGCCGACACGTGGCGCGTTGCGCTCCAGCACTCTGCGCTCGAGCGCAAAGCGCCCACGTGCCGACACGTGGCGCGCTCGCGCTCAAGCGCCTAGGCGCTGGCCCCACGCATCCTTTGGATGTCTTTTTCCCCTTTACTTATATATACATGTATATATATACCTATGTATACAAATGTACACATACTCCGCGACACTGTCCCTGTTAGAAAAAAATTTCTAACGGGACGCTGCCCCGCACCCCGCAAGGGGGCTGCTAGCCCCCTTGACCCCCAGCCCGCTATCCGGGTAGCGGGACCCCCGTAAAAATTCTGCGTGGCTCCCGATATATTCAAACCCCCCTCCAAGATAACACACACGCACACTGCACATTGAGTTCGCATGACCAGTTTAACCCGTCAATCGGAGGTTCCCTCGCCCCAAAGGCAAGGGGTAATTAACGGCAGCTTAGTCCGCGGCTGCCGGAGATTCGGATCCCCACAATCATTAAACCCCGGCCTACCTAGGCAGGGGGAATCTGTAGTACGCCTGACAAGCGTGCGCGTATTCCCATCTCAATGGGGTGACGAAAAACACCCCTACAGATTCTGGCACGTCCGGTGGGACCAATCTCTCCTCCCATATTTCGGGTTAAACGTTCATGCGAACTCAATCAATACACATATCGATTGCCTATACTGAAATGATGTTTTTTTTCCATGCAGCAATCAACCTTCGACGACAATGTCTCCCAAGACGAATTCAGCTTCCAAAGCGACCCCGATTCCGTACGTGGTCAAGGTCAACGCTCGTGTGGTTCTCCCCGCAAGCCTCAGTCGACAGTGGGAGGAACCGCCCCGCCAGTTTGGCTCCGTCATCATCTACCCTGCCGGAAGCGCTCATCTGGCGGAGATCCCGGCGGAACAGGTGGCCAAGCCCGTCTCAAGGGGCAAGAGGCCGAATGTCGTGATCGCCAAGGCACCACAACTGAAGCTTAAGACGGTGTCTGAACGATTCTCTGGTGCTCCAGCAGGGGGCAAGAACTCCGGTACAAAGGGCAACATCCAATATTGCGGACGAGCTCAGGCGATTACTCCAACAAATGCAAAATCGAGCGTATCTCCAAGGCCCTCCATCGACCGGTATGCGGCGCCTTCCCAAAGAGCTAAAGTCTGCCAGATGCTTAGAACAGAAAAGTTAAGGCAGAAGCGGCTTAGGTATCGAGCCAACAAAAGGGCCAAGGCTTCGGCCAAATGGAATCGTGTGAAGTTCCAAGTGCAGTGTTGCCCCGCGACGACGACTGAGTCAGACGTAAGAATCAGCAATTCCTTCGAGCCTCTGAAGTGGGTTCAGAAAAATGCCATGACCGCCAGAATCAAGAAGACATCGGTCCGAACAGTGCCACAAAGAGACGTGTCTCGGCCCCAACAGAAAAAGTATGGCACTGTCTCTTCAAGAGTTTATCAAGCACTTTGTGCCGCACGAAAGCAGCGGGGCAAACCCAGAAAAGAAGCGCCAGCACCATTCAAGAACCTGGTTAGGCCAGCCGCCTTCAATCGACTACCAGCTACCGAAGCAAGGGGGTCCAGACAACGATCCGTGAAATCAGCCGCCAATGATAGAAAGACGGCCGGATATATCATCCATACGGTCTATATGGCGGGCGGACGTCCCAGCGACAACCTTCGCAGCAAAAGCAAGGATGGGGCCACCACATCCCAAGCTCAATTTAGCCTGAATGTGGTTGCCGCTGCCCAAGAACAGCCGCCCCCGCTGGATGAAGAAAACCCTCTCGATGAGGATGATAGGCAGAAAGACCCCTCGGTCCATGCAGAGTCAAGCTCGGACAGCGAGGAAGAGCCAACTTTCCGCCCCAGGACTGCGGAGCAAGAGCTGCTTCAAGAGCTTCGAAAACAGCTCAGGAGCAAAGATAAAGAGATGGCCAAGCTCTATTCGAAGATTGACGACTTAACGAACGTGGTGATGCAGCTTACGGCTCAAATTGCTCGAGCACCTCCCAATCAAGCACAAGCCGCTACTAATCAGCCGGGTGATGACAATCCGAGGCAGCCAATGCCTGGTCCTTTAGGACCAAGACTGGTCGAGCCGCATGAAAGCCGGCCGCACTCCGCTTCTGGGGACGCCTTGGCCCCTGATAGCACTATCCCGCTAACACAGGATCGGATAATGGATTTGGTCACCAGCAAAGTTAAAACATTGGTGGCCGAACCTGAAGCTCAGAAAGAAATCGGCAGTAGTGGGCGGCCATATCCCGCGCAATACGATCTGATTGAGTTCCCAAGCGGCTACGTCATTCCTAAGTTCGGAAGATTTGATGGAACGGGGAATGCGAATCAGCACGTTGCCCACTTTAAAGCATCGTGCGGAAATACAGGGGTAATGACGCGCTCCTTCTTCGTCAGTTTGTCAACAGCCTGACCGGCGTCGCCTTCGACTGGTATGCGAGTATACCGGACGGATCCGTCATTACCTTTGCCCAAATGGAGTCCCTGTTTCGGCAAAGGTTCATGAGCGTCAGTGATAAAATCTCCATTGCCGACCTTGTGAGGACCAAGCCGGGGAAGAATGAAAGCAATACCGACTTTATCGCCCGATGGCGCAATCTCACAGTCAAGTGCGAACCGCCGCTGGAGCAGGACCAGTCCGTCAGCCTTCTCATTGGGAACCTCAGCAATTGGATGGTCCTATTCTTGTGCACAGCGGGCCTTAAGACATTTCAGGAGCTAACCAAGAAAGTCCAAATATTGGAACGCTCGAAGCAGGAGTCCCCGTCGGATTCTCAGAGAGACAAAACTTGGAAAAGCAAGCGGGACGACAACCGTAGAAGCGGGAGCTCCAGTAGTACCAATGTCTTCAATGCGTCCGACAGTGAAGAAAAGCGAAGGGCGGCCGAATCCAAAACTAACCGGTCTCGAAAGCCATTGCTGGGAGGAGATGGGCCCACCCTAAAGGAGAAAAAGAACAAGGTTTACTCTTTCAGAAGGGACAAGGTTCGCAAGATATTTAAAGATGCCTTGAACAACGGCCTACAATTGCCGGAGTCGAAAAGACCCCAAGAAGCAAAAATGACCGACAATCCTCTGTATTGCCCGTACCACCGAGTAGTGAGCCATGCGATCGAGGATTGCTATATCTTCAAAGACTGGGTCGAGAAGCAGTACAAGGCTGGAGAGATCGAGCTGTCTAAAAGCGTGTTGGTGAACAATCAAGTTGCAACCGCCAACTTTATACAGACAAAAGTTGAAGCCTTCTGGGAGCAGACAGCTGAACCTGCTGCCCTGACAAACGAAACTGACTCATCTCGACCTCCGTGGAGTACACACATATCTAATAAGACGAAGAAGATGATAAAGCTACTTCGGAAAGAACCCATGATGGAATGGGAAGGGCAGAAGAAGCCTACCAGTCCAGCTGCCAAGGCGGCTCCATCAGGCTCAAAATCCAAGAAGCTCAAGAAGAAGAAAAGTGCAGCTCGGCGCGAAAGAGAGTCTGCAGGGAGATCGACCATTCAAAAATATATCGATTCCCTCGAAGAATATGAACAAAAGGAAAGAACATTGATTCAATTGAAGGAGTTCTTCCCTGTACAAGCGGCTGAAATTCTGGAGGAGTTAGAAGAAGACTCCAATGAAGAAATCCCAGTAGTGACCTGCTACGCCATCCATCTTGGCAGTGACTCCGAGGATGAGCTCTGTTTTCCTGAAGAGGACGAGGAGCTCGCCACAAAGGCCAATCAAATCTAGCTCAGAAGCGGCAGGACTCTACCGCCAAATCAGGGCAACGCCCTAAAAGGGAAGGAAAAACAAGTCGCTAATGAAGAAGATGGCAGAGAACCGACTGATGAAAACATAAGTCCTTCCTCGGTGGACTATAATGTCTTGGCACATCTCCGGAAGCTTCCGTCTCTCCTGAGCATCTACGACGCCTTGGTCCTATCTAAGGAGCTTAGAGATGTTCTCATTCACGCTCTACAAAACCCCGAGCGGTATCAGGCTCACTTTGCGGAAATTAATATGAAAGAAGCCCAGCACGCTCTGCATGCCGCCGCAGTCACATTTAAGGATGACGACTTGCTACTGGGAACGGCTGAGCATAATCGGCCACTTTACGTGACCGGATACAGCGACGGAGATCGAATTAATCGCATATTGATTGATCCGGGGTCCTCAGTGAACATCATGAACTTGCGAACTCTGAAGAGTTTGTCAATGGACGTCCGACACCTGTCAAGGGAAAGGATTGTCATTCAAGGCTTCAACCAAAATTGCCAGCAAGTTCTGGGGTCTATAGCTTTGCCAATCAAATTCGGGGATCTGCAAACTGAAGCTAAGATATACGTGATCGACGCCGACACGTCTTATAAGATTCTCTTGGGGCGGCCGTGGCTCCACGATTACGGCATCATTCCGTCAACTCTCCATCAATGCATGAAGTATACTAAAAATGGTGAAGAAAGACGCATTGACGGAGATATCCAGCAGTTTGGTGTGCATGAAGTCCGATATGAAGATTCTCGGTACTTTATGAACCACCAAAATGCTAAGCCACAACTAACCGAGGATAGACCGGCCCCAAGACTCAAAAGCAAATCTGCTCCGGCTGTCACTTTCAAAAGCAAAAATACCCAAGTGTGCCCGCATTTCGGCAGCGACACTGATGAGTCCGACGCTGGAAGCCCGTCCTTCCGTAAAACTCGCCCTCATTTCGGCAGCGATACGGACGAATCTGTTACCGAAGGCCCATCTAGCAGCAAATTCCGCCCTCATCTAGGCAGTGACACTGAAGAGTCAGAAGAAGAGGACCTGCCGTGCAACAGCTGTGCAGATTGGCCCCCCATGCAGCAAGCGAAACTACGAGAGACCTTCAAAGTCGCAGAAAGGTCCCTGGCCATCACAAGGGTGCCGGAACGGATGTGCAAAGAGCTCGACGCATTGTCAGTCTCTACCGTGGACCAGCTGAAAACTTTCTACGTGCCCGGGAGGAAAAATGGACAGAAGGGTATCCTGTTTTACAGGTCAAACCCCGTTGCGCATCCGGACGATCTTTCTGTCGCGTGCCTTCCCTATGAGAGAGGCATAAGAGCCGTCCTCAATCCCCGATACTATACGCCCGAGATGCGGGAATACTTTAAGAAGTGCGGATGCCGGTTATATCAAACGGAGTCCGAAGCAAAGTTTTACGAAGGGCTATGGTATCCGTCCCAGGTCCGAGCACTCATCGATGGACGAATTCCAGATAAACGGGGCATAGGCTACATTCAACCTGATTCCAAAGCGTGCTACATGATCCATGTTGGTGAGGCCAGCGAAAGATCAAATGATGATGACGAGATAGCCGAGCCAGAAGAAGCTCCTCAAGAGCTCGACGATGGCGGACAAGCAACCTTTGATGAGCTAACCGAGATTGACTTAGGAACGTCCGATAATCCAAGGCCGACCTACATCAGCTCACTCTTGTCGGAGGAAATGAAAGAGCAGATAATTGCCCTGCTGTGTGAGTTCGTCGACTGCTTCGCGTGGACGTACAAAGAAATGCCTGGCCTTTCCCCTGGGGTAGCCGTGCATAAGCTGGCTATATCTCCTGATGCTAAGCCAGTCAAACAAGCTCCTCGAAGAATGAGAAGGGAACTAGAAGAAAAGGTCATCAAGGAAACTAAGAAGCTCATCGATGCCGGCTTCATCAGAGAAGAGAAATATGCGGACTGGGTCGCATGCGTAGTCCCAGTGAAGAAGAAAAATGGGCAGATCCGAGTTTGTGTCGATTTCAGGGACCTCAACAAGGCATGTCCTAAAGACGACTTCCCGCTACCGGTCATGGAAATGATGGTCAATGACACCTCAAATTATGAACTGTTCACCTTTATGGACGGCTCGTCTGGATATAATCAGATCAAGATGTCGCCTGAGGATGAGAAGCACACAGCATTTCGAACCCCGATCGGGATATATTGCTACAAGGTAATGCCATTCGGACTGAAGAACGCGGGTGCTACATATCAGAGGGCAATGACGAATATCTTTGATGACCTAATCCATAAAGTCGTCGAATACTATGTTGATGATCTGGTCATCAAGACTAAAGCCAAGGCCGATCATATCCAAGATCTCAGGACCGTTCTCACCAGACTGAGGCAATACGATCTGAAGATGAATCCTTTAAAGTGCGCTTTTGGCGTGTCATCGGGAAAATTCCTGGGCTTCATAGTTCGACATCGAGGGATCGAAGTTGACCCATCAAAGATAAAGGCCATCATGGAGATGCCCCCTCCGAAGAGTCTGACGCAGCTGAGATCTTTTCAAGGCAAGCTTGCTTATATACGGAGGTTTATGTCAAATTTATCGGGGAGATGCAGGCCCTTCTCAAAGCTCATGAAGAAAGGAGCTCCTTTTATCTGGGATGCCGAATGTCAAGCAGCGTTCGAAAGCATCAAACAGTACTTATTGCACCCTCCAGTGCTGGCCGCTCCCATTCCAAATAAACCGCTGATTCTCTACACTGCCGCGCTGGACGAGTCACTTGGTGCGCTCCTTGCCCAGAATAACGAGGAGGGAAAAGAAAATGCCCTCTACTACCTCAGTCGAACTCTAGTCGGGACGGAACACAACTACTCCCCAATCGAAAAGCAATGCCTGGCTCTGATATTTGCTGTGAAGAAGCTGAGGCACTATTTGCTCGCTCATCGGGTTATGCTGATCTCCAAGGTCGACCCGCTCAAACACTTGATGACCAAAGCAAGCCTAGTCGGCAGAATGGCGAGATGGGCTGTCATGCTACTTGAGTTTGACATAGTTTATACCCCTCAGAAAGCAGTAAAAGGGCAAGCTCTTGCAGACTTTCTCGCTGCTCATCCCATACCAGAAGGGTCGCCGCTAAATTGTGAGTTACCCGATGAACAAGTGCTGCACCTCGAGGAAGATGAGCCATGTTGGGAGCTCTACTTCGATGGAGCCTCGTCAATAAGGACCTCCAGTAAATCAAGCGTCCCGGAGATAAAAGCAGGGTAGGATTGGTGTTCATCACACCATCAATGGGAACCCTACGGCGTTCTTTTGCTCTCACCGAGCCTCGGACAAACAATGAAGCTGAGTATGAAGCTCTGATAGCTGGTTTGGAGCTCGCCATAGAAATGGAAATCCGTCGGCTACGAGTCTACGGTGACTCCCAGCTTGTCGTCAACCAAGTAAGCGGCGACTATAAGATATACAAACCCGAATTAGCCCGATACAGAGGCCGAGTGGTGGAACTCATGAAACGGTTCACTCATATTGAACTAACGAGAGTCCCTAGAGCGTTGAACGGAAAAGCCGACATACTCGCTCGCCTAGCCAAGGAGCTGTGGCTGATCCTGACATGGACGAAATTCTGATCACAGTCAGGAGCCGGCAAATTCTACCCCCAATCTCTCTACGAGAAGAGAAAAGCACGGAACAAAAGAGCAGTCCTGCGGAAGAAGTTTCGATCATCCAAGACGGGCCCGATTGGAGAGAACCCTTCATAGAGTACCTCCGATACGACAAGCTGCCCGAAGAAAAATCTGCGAGGATTCAGTTGAAGAAAAGAGCTCTCCGATACGTGTTTGTAAATGACACGTTATACCGCAGGTCATATGACCAACTCTGGCTCAGGTGTCTGTCATTGGCCGAAGCCCAAAAGGTCATGAAAGATGTTCACTCGGGCGTTTGCGGTGCTCACCAATCTGGCCCCAAGATGCGGCTTCAAATCAAACGGCTTGGGTATTACTGGCCCACCATGATACGGGATTGCGGAGAGCATGCAAAGAAATGTTATATCTGCCAAATTTACGGTGATTTTATTCACAAGCATCCCAATCCATTGCATCCTACGGTGGCGTCGTGGCCCTTCGAAGTCTGGGGCACCGACATTGTTGGCCCAATTGATCCTCCGTCATCTAAAGGCCACCGGTTCATACTGGCCGCGACAGACTACTTCTCCAGATGGGCTGAAGCTGTCCCGCTAAAAGAAGTCAAGACAAAAGATATTCTGACATTCTTCCAGCATTATATCCTATACCGCTTCGGTACACCAAGAAGAATCATCTCTGACAACGGGCCATCTTTCAAGAGCTTCAATGTCTCGAGGTTCGCTACTCAGCACAAGATAGACTGGAGATATTCCTCCATCTATAATCCAAGAGCCAATGGGCTAGCCGAAGCCTTCAATAAGACTCTGTGCAAGCTCCTGAGAAAAAATGCTTCAGCCAACAAGAGAGACTGGAATCTCAAGCTTCACGAGGCATTGTGGGCATATCGTACCACGCACCGTACTCCAACTCAGTCCACTCCATACTCATTGCTCTTCGGAGTGGAGGCGGTCCTTCCTCTCGAAGTCGAAGTTCCAAGCTTAAGAATGGCCATTCAGCATGAGTTGACGGAGGAGGAAAACGTGCTCCTTCGACTTGAAGAACTCGATGCCCTCGAAGAAAAGAGGCTCGTGGTGCAGCAAAATCTGGAGCTATACCGAGCCCAAATGTCACGGGCCTATGACAAGATAACCCGTCTCCGCGCTTTCAAGAAAGGCGAATTGGTGTTGGTCCTCAAAAGACCGATCATTCCCAATCGACATGCCAAGGGAAAATTCGAGCCGAACTGGGAAGGACCATACGTCATCGAGAAAGTGTTTGACGGAGGATCCTACCAACTAATAAGCGCCGAGGGAGAAAGGCCCATGCCACCCATCAATGGCCGATATCTCAAAAAATACTACACGTGAACGCTCCAAGTCGCAGGCGAATTGAGCACATCAGCCCTACGGTCTGGATCAGACATCCTGCAAAACCGTATACAATCCACGGGCGTAAATGACCCCTATTTCTCCCAAATCCTGTTGGTGAGACTACTTTTAAAGTCCCACCAGCGGCAAAAAAAAAAGAAAAAAAAGAAGAAAAAAAAGAAAAAAAGAAGAAATTAACGGTATGTCCACAAGCAAAACGGGCACGGATGAAAATCCGAAAGGGCTCCGTGAGTAAAAACAGCAGGACTACCGGCGAGTCTGTGAAAACCCGAAAGGGCGCAAACTCGTGAAAAGAGATGAGATACACTCGCAAAGCCCTCTCGACCTTGCGAGGAGGAAACCCCTACGTGAGGTCCTTACGACTCACAAAGGAGCAACACACTTAGGAATCCTCACGATTCCTAAGGAGAAAATACACCTGCGGGATCCTTACGACTCGTAGGGAGAAAATGCTTTTATGGGACCCTCACGGCCCATAAAATTGAAAAGCCTTAGGTGATAGGGACCCAAACCTGTCTCCTAAGCCATCGTTCCCCAACGGGCAACGGCAAATGATGAGTCGCTCCTGGCATTTCGCTTCAGTGTTAGCGGTGCTGATGCCGACCAAAACCCAAATCCCAAGTCCTCCCATGGCAAATGATGAGTTGCTCCTGGCATTATTCCAGTGCAACAATGCTGATGCCAAACAAGATCCAAATTCCAAGTCCCCAAACGGCGAATGATGAGTCGCTCCTGGTACCATATTCCAGTGCAGCGATGCAGACGCCAACCAAAATCCAATTTCTTAAAATTCTTCCAGCCCTACGGTTGGTCCCCAAGTTGACTACCGTATACAATCCACGGGCTCAAATAATTCTCGTCATACCCATGCCCCACCACAATTACCAGTTACGCGGCTGGTCTCCGCCTTTGGAATTATGCTCCATTAAGAAGACCCACTCATGTGTCCTCACGATACATGAGGAGAACAAACCTTTGTGGGATCCTTACGACTCTTAAAGGAAAAACACACTTAGGAGTCCTCACGACTCTTAAGGAGAAAATACACCTGCGGGATCCTTACGACTCGTAGGGAGGAAATGCTTTTATGGGACCCTCACGGTCCATAAAATTGAAAAGCCTTAGGCGATAGGGATCTAAACCTGTCTCCTAAGCCATCGCTCCCCAATCCCCAAATGGCGAATGATGAGTCGCTCTTGGTACCATTTTCCAGTGCAGCGATGCAGACGCCAACCAAATTCCAAATCCCATACCCCAACGGCGAATGATGAGTTGCTCCTGGTACCATATTCCAGTGCAGCGATGCGGACGCCGACAAAGTCCCGAAATTTTTCCGGCCCTACGGTCTGGATCATACATCCTGCAAAACCGTATACAATCCACGGGCGTAAAACAATCCCAATTTCTCCCAAATCCTCTCGGGGCAAATGATGAGTTGCTCCTGGCATTATTCCAGTGCAGCAATGCAGATGCCAAACAAAAACCAAAATTCCAAAATCCTCTCCATGACAGATGATGATTCGCTCCTGCTACCATATTCCAGTATAGCGATACTGATGTCAACCCAAATCAAAATCAACAAGTCAACTTCCACTCCGACACCGCAAGAAGCGGAGCAAGTCGAGTCTACCCCTGACATTGCAAGAAGCAGAGCAAGTCAAATCAAGCACCGACCGTCCAAGTCGCTAAAATGGCAGCAACGACCGTCCACGTCGCTAAAAGGGCAGCACCGACCGTCCAAGTCGCTAAAATGGCAGCAACGACCGTCCACGTCGCTAAAATGGCAGCACCGACCGTCCACGTCGCTAAAAGGGCAGCACCGACCGTCCACGTCGCTAAAAGGGCAGAACCGACCGTCCACGTCGCTAAAATGGCAAGTACCGACCGTCCACGTCGCTAAAAGGGCAGAACCGACCGTCCAAGTCGCTAAAATGGCAGCACCGACCGTCCACGTCGCTAAAATGGCAGCACCGACCGTCCAAGTCGCTAAAATGGCAGCAACGACCGTCCACGTCGCTAAAAGGGCAGCACCGACCGTCCACGTCGCTAAAAGGACAGCACCGACCGTCCACGTCACTAAAAGGGCAGAACCGACCGTCCAACTCGCTAAAATGGCAGCAACGACCGTCCAAGTCGCAAAAAGGGCAGGACCGACCGTCCACGTCGCTAAAAGGGCAGTACCGACCGTCCAAGTCGCAAAAAAGGGCAGCGCAGGATTCCTACAAAGCGGGAACCAGATAACTCCGGGCCAGGGAAAACGTCTATCACGGACACTCCGTCTCGGAGACATGTCAAGCAACGACCGTCCATGTCGTAAAAAGGGCAGTGCTAGCTTCCCAAAAAGCGGGAACCAAATCAAGTGGCCTCCACGTGAAAGAAGATCCATCAATTTCATGCACACGACCCACATATGTGGTGTGCATTTATTGATGGGGGGCAATTTGTTGGGGTAAAAATTTACACCCCGGTTGACCAAGTCAAAATCAAAGTCAACCCCAAGCCAAGTGGGCCCAAGCCCAGATCCAGTGGGCCCATGCTCAGGTCGAGCCCGAACATGAAGCGGCCGGCCTCCCCACATGCCAAGATAAAAATTTTGTAATAAATAATTTTGTTGTATTTCTTTTATTTTATTTTCGGATGAATGTAAGAAAAAT
This sequence comes from Agapanthus africanus, assembly GCA_030015575.1. NCBI lineage: Eukaryota > Viridiplantae > Streptophyta > Magnoliopsida > Asparagales > Amaryllidaceae > Agapanthus > Agapanthus africanus. Next base: position 89,765,877 of record CM057338.1, on the reverse strand, counting down.
AGGCATAAAGCCAAATTTTTGTAAAGCCCATGACTTATGTGCAAAAAGAAATGGCACATGAGCCATGGGATAGGCAAAATGCCATTTTGTGAAGCCCAAGGGGCTATGTGTAAAATGTATGGCCTATAAAGGCAAGGATAATGAAATATCCCAAGAACTTTCTCTCTCTAAAAAAAGTTTCAGATCTGAGATCTTTCTTCCTTCTTTAAGATTCCAAAACCTTCTTCTTTCTTTTGAATTAAATCAAGAGTTCTACTCTCCTTTTTATAAAACAAATTAGTTTTTCACCACAAAACCCATCAAGGGGAACCCAGATCTTCCATTAGATCTCAAAAAGGAGTGATTTTTAAAATCCCATATCTCTTGATCTTCAAGATCCAGCTAACAGAGGAGGAAGAAGAAGAACCCATTTCAATAAACCCTAAAAAAAAAGGAAAAAAAACACTCAGGAGTCCAACTCCTCTTTGATTTCTTTTCAGAGAAATCTTTTTAGGCTAAAAGCCTCTTTTTCTCGCCGGCGCTCAAGCGCAGAGCGCCCACGTGCCGACACGTGGCGCGCTTGCACTCCAGCGCAAGCGCTCGAGCGCAAGCGCTCGAGCGCAAGTCGCCCTCGTGCCGACACGTGGCGCTCTTGCGCTCAAGCGCAAGCGCCCGAGCGCAAGTCATCCCGGTGTCGACACGTGGCGCGCTTGCGCTCCAGCGCAAGCGCTCGAGCGCAAGTCACCCTCGTGCCGACACGTGGCGCTCTTGCGCTCGAGCGCAAGTCGCCCTCGTGCCGACACGTGGCGCGTTGCGCTCCAGCACTCTGCGCTCGAGCGCAAAGCGCCCACGTGCCGACACGTGGCGCGCTCGCGCTCAAGCGCCTAGGCGCTGGCCCCACGCATCCTTTGGATGTCTTTTTCCCCTTTACTTATATATACATGTATATATATACATATGTATACAAATGTACACATACACATACTCCGCGACACTGTCCCTGTTAGAAAAAAATTTCTAACGGGACGCTGCCCCGCACCCCGCAAGGGGGCTGCTAGCCCCCTTGACCCCCAGCCCGCTATCCTGGTAGCGGGACCCCGTAAAAACTCTGCGTGGCTCCCGATATATTCAAACCCCCCCTCCAAGACAACACATACGCACACTGCACATTGAGTTCGCATGACCAATTTAACCCGTCAATCGGAGGTTCCCTCGCCCCAAAGGCAAGGGGTAATTAACGGCAGCTTAGTCCGCGGCTGCCGGAGATTCGGATCCCCACAATCATTAAACCCCGGCCTACTCTAGGCAGGGGGAATCTGTAGTACGCCTGACAAGCGTGCGCGTATTCCCATCTCAATGGGGTGACGAAAAACACGCCTACAGTTTAATCTGCACCTGTTGCTATCTTGTTGATGTGCCTGTTTATTGTTCTGACAGTACTATGCTTGTTATTTCATAACCATGATTATGCTAGTCGATATTGAGCATCCACATGTTATCTTGTACACCCTGACGTGACTTGCCTCACATGTTACTTGACCCGACATTGTACCGTACACTACTTGACTTGACCTGATGTACCATGGCTTGACCTATTACCTGATCTTGTGTCTAATGCCAACAAACCTGACATGTAGTCCTCACGGACTGACCATGTTGTCTATCCAGACAAACCTGCTCTTACCTGATCCTGTGTTGGCATTCGTTCTTGATTACCGAATACCTGACTTGAACATATATAACTTGGGGGTATGGGGAAATCAATGATGCAACCTGACTTGTAACTCAACAGCTCGATACCTGTTCTGATCAGTCTTACGGGCTAGGCCAGCCCCGGAGTGATGATGCTGACATCACTCATCTGTACATGCTACCTTTTACTGCCTAGCGGCACGTCTCGGATTCAGCCCGAGAATCTTGACCGTGGTCCCGGGCACGCACGGGATACTATTGAGTTACATCGATGATTCATCAAATTGATTTCAAAGACTTTCGATTAGATAACCCAATAGAACAGTTTAGTTTACTCACTGCACACTACCCCTCACTGCCCTGATTTACATTACTGTTACACCTGCTTTTCATTCATGATTATATTTGCATTGCCTGTTACCCTGTTTGTATTTTATTACTGGATGACATGACGCGCTGACGTCTGGGTTTTGCATGGCTCAGATTCTTCTACCTTGTTACAGACTGATCAGGAGTATTGCCGCTGTTAGACTGAGCGGTGAAGTTCCTGTCGGTATGTAGTCTTACTTCCAGGTTTCATTATTGTACCTCTTGTCTTCCGCACATTGTTATTTCTTGACTCTTTTGCTCTGGCTTATGGACATGTACTAGATAGTTGGTTTATTTTCCCGTTCTTGATATCTCTACCGCCGTAATATGACTGTGGAGGGATTTTTCCTATTCACAGGTAGCATGGTTGGCTATATCACGTGCCCATCTTAGCGTACTCTGGGAAGCGGGGCGTGACAGAAGAGGAGCGCCATTCGTTTTATGTTGGCAGCCTCTTCCGCTGCCTCTTTGTCCTTTTTTCAAGAACTCTACGGAGGAAGTCAGCATCGGTTTCTTGTTCATGACGCTGCTCTGATGACGTCTCCGGGCTTTCTTTTGGCCTGGTGAGTGCGGCCATTTGCATTAGCATTTCCTGAAGCTTCTGTTGTTGCTCCTGAGCTTTTGTCACGGATCGGGTGAGCGGTCAGCGACCCGTCGAAGCGCGGCTCTCCTCTTTTCCGGAAGCCATATAAACAGTATGCACTATTATGCCCCTAGACTTGGGGCGTTTGGATTCGGCGCTTTTACGGTTCGCCACGTTCACAGGGGCTTTCTCTGGCCCCCTTCTCTTTTGGGCGGTTGACGTTGAGGGAGCCGTTGCAGTGAGCACCCAGACAGCTGTCGTCTTTTGTGGCTTAACAGGACGGTCCTCTTCCTGCTAAACCTTCACCTTTTTTCTGCCGGCGAGAGTAATCTTGATCAATTACTGAGCCTTGAACCTGTCGCCATACTTTTTAAATTTTGGAAGAAAGCCGCTGACGGGGTTGTTCTGGCTTCGCCTTCGGTGCATTCTCCACAGATGGAGGATATCTCTTCAGCACTGCAGTAGGAGAGTTTCTGTGCACCCTGTTAAGCAGCTCGAAGCTGTTCCTAGTTGGAACAGCAGCATTGACTTCCACCATTGGGGCTGGTGGAGTTAGCCCAGAGGGGGGTTGCCCCCAGCCTTCCTTACCCGACGCCAGTAGCGACGTCGAGCGTGTCGAGCCATTGGGATTGTTTCAACTTTAGGGGTGGCTTCGTCATGCCCCCTGTCTTGGTGAGGCGCTGCTGGTACCAGCCTCTTGAAGACCGACGTCTGTTGAGTAGCGGTATCCAATCTGTCAAAGACAGACCTTTGAGCAGGAACGGGAGCCGGAGTGGCCAGCCCCGTAGAGACTGGTCCTTTGGCGGGAGAAGCTTCTTTAGTGACCTCGAGAGCAGGAATGGATATCCGTTTTAGGATGGCCGCTTCAGGTATCGTGGGCTTCTTGACGGGCCCGTTGGAGTTCAAGCTCAGCCTATCGAAGACTGATGCTGTTGGCTTGGCATTGGATGACCCGTTGAGAGGGGCCGTGGTGGTAGTGAGCCGATCAAAGACCGACTTCTTCTGCGCTTCTTGTGGCAGCGGGATGTTAACGCTCACTGGTGGGAGCATGGTCCCGAAGAACAACCCGGTGGTAGCCTGTGTTACCTGCTCTACCGGCATTGTGAAAAGGGAGGCCGCTTAGGGACCGTATGTTACACTTCCAGATGAGGCGGAACGGGAATTGCAGTTGCAGCTAGTGCAGGATGAAGCCATTGATCTTCTGTTTTCTGCACGGAGCAAGACACCAAATCTTAGTACCTCGAACCCAGAGGCAACCATATCAAACCGCGATTCGTTCGCGAACACGATACACGAAGTGTGGAGTGGAAAGAGGAAAAGGTCCCACCGGGCGTGCCAGAATCCGTTCCCCTCCGAAAGACACGACGAAGACGTGGCGAACGTCTTGCCTGAATTTCGGGACAGATACTATTTGGTGCTATCCGTCCATCTCTCCGAAGATACCAAGTTGATTTATGGCACCATGTATCGAAGGTTTAAACGAATGCGGCTGATGTAGCAGACTTCATCAGATTCCCCCTCATTTGAGGGGTTTTTGATTGTGGGGACGCTCTTCCCTGCAGGCGCAAGCCCCTGCAGTTAATTACGCTACCGCATCGCTGTAACCACTTTCTCCTTCTCCAGATGGTCACTTTGTGTCGTGAGTATTTGTTTTGTTTGTGGTTGCCCGTGGATTGTATACGGAGATTAATTTATGTTGTCGCCCGTAGGGCGTGGATTAGTCCAAATCCGTATTTCCTTAGATTTGGGTTTTGGTTTGGGTTTAAGGATACGTTAGTCTCATTTGAGACTAAGATCAACGTAAACGTTTGTTAAGGATACATTAGTCTAATTTTAGACTAAGATCGACTCAACGTTTGTTAAGGACACGTTAGTCTAATTTTAGACTAAGATCAACTTAGCAGGATCATTTAGATCCGTCAAAAGAGCATTTGAACTTTATTGTTTAGTTTAGGGTTATTGCGGTCGATTACCAGTTTAAGGACATGGTGGTCTAAGGTTAAGGACATCATAGTCCATGGGCTTAAGGACCCCACAGTCTAGGTTAAGGACATCATAGTCCGTGGGCTTAAGGACCCCACAGTCCAGGTTAAGGACATCGTAGTCCGTGAGTTTAAGGACCCCACAGTCCAGTTTAAAGACGTTATAGTCTATGAAATGTATGGTTGTTGGGACCCGTCACCTCTCTGAAGACGTTGAAGGATTACAATGACAAATATCAGAGAAGTAAAGAGATGTACCCTCGAACCGGTGTGAGTTGGTTGAAAAATCTGCAGTCCAATTTGGGACTAAGATCTGTTAAATATTCATGAACAGGTGGGCTCAGTTAACATAAGTTGAGGACTTATGGCCAATATTGGGCTAAGTCCAATTCTGGCTATTGAGCATTGATCAAAGCTCTGGGTTTTATTAAAGAATAATTTATGTTCTGTTGGCGCGATACGTGGCGCGCTAGGCGCTTTGCGCCAGTCAAAGAGCGCAGTGCGCTTCTGCCAAGTAGCGCACCTATGAAAGACATGTGTCGCGCTTGGCGCTAAGCGCCAGATGATGGGCGCATTGCGTCAGTTTATGAGCGCTGAGCGCTAATCCAAGAGCGCATTGCGCTTTCAATTTAGTGGCGCAGCGTGAGTGACACGTGGCACATTTGGCGCTGAGCGTCAGCCCATGAGCGCAGTGCGCTATTTCAGAAGCGCAAAGCGCAAGTTGCATATGTGGTTGACACGTGGCGCATTTTGGTGCTGAGCGCCGGTCCAGAGAGCGCAGAAGCGTTGTTCAAGAGCGCAAGGCGCGGTTCTTGAGCGCAAATCGCATTTGATCAATTTTATGATCTGTAAACAAATTTATGCTCTTTTAAAAGCGACTTTGTCTCAAGATTCAAGAACAACAGTTCTTATTTTTGAAAGGGTTTTGTCTTTATAGATCAATGATCTGTGTGAAGAATATGTTCTTTTTTTATTATGTGATAAGATCTTTTGATCTTTTTTATGAAAGACCTTGGTCTTTGTAAATCTATGATCTTTTAAGAAAATAATTCTTCTTTCTTTGGAGATGATTTCATCTCTGTGTTCATCATTCATCATTTTTACCTTGAAGAAAGAATCTTCTTTCAAGAGCTTGCTCTCTTTCTTTTGAGTTTTCTCAAGTTTATGGGAAGTTTTCTCTATCTCAGACTTGAAGTCTTGGGGCCTTTATATAGGGCAAATTGATTTGTTGAATCAGTTAAAGAGATCTTTCTCTGATTGATTTGGGGATATTTCCCACCGTTGGATCTTTTTATCCTATGGCTTCTGTTTTACAGAAGACAATCTTCTTATTTTTAACAAGATTGGAAAATCTTTCCATAACAGAATTTTAATTCTGATTAATTAATGATTTATCATTATTATTAGATGTTTTGATCTAAGGGTGGGGAATTTTTAATTCCAGCGCTAGCGCAGCTTGCGCTAGCGCACCCGTGTTTGACACGTGGTGCGCAACGTGCCTAGCGCTGGCGCGCACATGATGCACTGTCCAGGGCGCAGCGCACCTGGCGCTAGCGCATCCGTGTTTGACACGTGGAGCGCAGCGCGCCTAGCGTTGGATCTGAAGCGTTACTTCAATTTTTGAATTTTGAATTTTCAAAACAGAGGTTTGCTCTGATTGGAGGAAACAAAGTTATTCACCTATATATATATAATTGATCAGTAAATCAATTATATATGCGTCCACTAAAAAAAGAAAATGAGAAACCGCGTTAATTTAACAGAGGCTTATTAAAGGGCAGCGGCTGATATGTTAAATTAATTTCATAAGGCCAAGGTGAATTAATTTGAAAGATCATTGTATTGAGAGGGTGTCAACTAATAGAGAGATTTGAGAGAAATCTTCTATGATGCTTGTAAACTTGATTCAAGAATTTAGTAGGTGTTTGCAGATTCCGCTCTGCTGGAGACTAGTCATAAGGTAGGTGAACCCCGTCAACAAATTCTTGTGTCTCTCTGGTTTGCGTTTTCTATTTTATTCTCGTACTTATTTATTTATCTTTCATTGATTAATTGCGTGATTGTTATTGTGTGATTTGGTTTGTCGCGAATATTGTTCCGTGAATCAATTTTCTCCCAACAATAGCATCCAAAATATTGGAATATAAAAATAATTTTTTTTAAAGAGTTTTGAAAATTTCGTGATTTTCGTCTGTTATAGCAAACAATCTAAAAAACAAAAGAACAAAAATTTTAACTTTTTCGTAAATGTCGCGATTTTCATGTGCTTACAACATGTAAAATATTAAAATTTTAAAGAAACAAAACTTTTTGGGATTTTGTAAAATATCACGATCTTCGTGTGCTATAGTAGGCAAAATATTAAGAATCGTAGAAAACAACAAATTTCAAGATTTTTGAAAGTTTCGCGATTTGTGAGCTATATCATCCAAAATATAGAAAGACGGAAGAAAAATGAAAGAAATTTGAGATTTTTGAACATGTTGCGATTTTTGTGTGTTTATATAGCATACAAAATATTGAAAATCCGTAGAAATCAAAAGAAATTTGTTTTGCAAAATTTCGTAAATTTCATGTGCTATAAAGCAAAATATTGAAATACTAAAGAAAACGGAAATCTTGAGGTTATTGAAAATTTGTGGGTTTTGGGTGTTATAGCATATAAATTTTTTAAAATTTTGAGAAAACAAAAACTATTGGGATATTTAGAAATATCGCAATTTCCGTGTGCTGTAACCAAAACAAGAGAAAAACCCCCGAAGAAATCAGAAAATTTTGCGGTTGTTTACAATTTCGTGATTTTTGTGTGCTATATTGTGCAAAATATTGAAAAAACGCAAGTAGAAAGAAAATTTTTAAGATCTTTGAAAATTTCACGATTTTCGTGTGTTATATCATGCAAGATATCGAAAAACCGAGGAAAACAAAAACATTTTCGATTTTCAAAGGAGCGAACAAAGCAGAAATTTTTATATGTTTTTTGAAATTCACGATTTTTGTGTGTTATAGCATGGAAAATATTGAAAATTTTGGCTGATGTGACTGGTCCTTTCCTATTGTAATTTATGATCAAACATTCACTAAGACGCCTTTAAATATAATTCTTTTCACTAAACTGCTTGAAGGTTAGTTGGCAGCAATAGATTTACAGAATTGACAGAAACAAATTTGTAATTGTAAATATTCTGATACCAGTCTTAATTATTGTTGGCTGTTTATGAGAATTCATTTATTGAAGTATTAACATTTTGCATCTCCTTTTTGTTGGAGTTAATTTCTTGGATTTTATTCTTGACTATGATTTCAATATTGAAGCAAGTTAATCTTTTGCGGAGACGAAGAATGCCTTCCAGTGGATGATAATATGTAACTGTAATAATTCTAAGTATTGATTTTTGCTATGTCAATTAGGACGTGAAGTAATATGACCTTATAAGTTAAAAAACAAGCAGGTTCGAGTTGATGCCTCTGGAGCAAAGACGCAAGCTATCTTTGATGATGTTTTGTCGAAGCTCGTCAAGGCTGCACAACCCATTCCCGGCTTTCGAAGAGTCAAAGGAGGTATTGTTTTCTTTGCTTTTATGATTCATTGAGATCAAATGTATGCCTCGAGAGGCATAATATATTATGATCTAGTTGTTTCTTATATTGAAGTTGACGCTTTTATGTTCGTCAACACCTTTTCTTGAACACCTTCATGAACAAAATATGCTCTTTTACCCTTTGTCTATTTCCTGTTTTAATGAAACAACTCTTCTATACATTAAAGCATTATTACTGTTTGTCAATTTTATCATTAACGCCGATATGTTTACATTGAAGTTATCAATTCATACATAATGATTTTTTTTTGTTCGTTAGAATGAAATTTGTTAGCCGATAGCTAACCCTTTTACTGTTTGCATTTTCCTATGCATCGCCCATGACTTGAAAATCCAGGGAAAACACCAGATGTAAGATTTCTATTCGATTGATCTTATCACTCTTCTATGCATCGCCCATACTTTTTACATTTGCTTTCTTTCTTGCAGTAATGACCTTATGTATTTTTATCACTTGGTCTTTTCATTCTCTTGTTTCTTTTTTCTTTTTTTAAAATTATGTAGACCCCGAAAGATATCCTCATGCACATCCTTGGACCATCCAAAGTTAATCAGCAAACTATCAAGAAAATTATCAACTCTACAATGGTTGAATATGTTCAAAAGGTACTGCTTACTTTCAAGTTTTCGCTACTTGCTCGAACACAGAAAATATTTTATCGTCTGAAAATAAGGAAGGATTAATTGGAAAATCCCGTTGATAGTTGTTCGATATTGTGATTTATTATCGGTTGTGCGATTATTTACCACAATTTTAAATTTGCTTTTATAATTTTATGACCTATCTTGTGAAAAATGATACAGGAAGGCCTCAAGGTGACGAAAGATTTGAGAGTTCATCAGAGCTGTGAAGAGCTTGAAGAGATGTTTGTTCCTGGAAAAGAATTTGGATTTGATGCAACAATCCAACTTCAAGAAACCAAGTAGATGATAATTTGAATGTATTGTTATTTTATCTTATTTATTTATTTTTTGTTTTTGGTTTTTGGGTGTAGTGCATCATAAATAATAAATAGTGTATCATAAGTAGTTTAAACTGGCGATTCTCAATTAAAAAAAAATGTTATGTTTGCCTGTGGACATTGATTTGATGATTCAAACTCTCCTTCAATTTTCATTTTGGTTAGCATTATGGTTGAATATTAATGCATTATCGATTGCGAACAACTTGAACAGCAGATGGAGATGTGCAGGGATATTTATTTATTTTTTTTGCATTGCCAGCTACATAGTGAAAAACCAATGTTTGATTATGTGATTATTGTTGGTACTAGCAAGTGTCCCCGTGTTGTGTGCACTGACGCACAAAGTTGCCCAAGAATTTAAGAAATATGTTATTGCAGAAATGACCAACATTTCTACTAAAATCCATTTTCCCGCCAATCTTTGAAGTTTGGCCCAAATTCTCTCATAACAATTTAGAAAAAATTATTTATTTTTCTTGAAAACAATTTCATAAAAGTAATTTAGACTTTACACCTTTATACATTTTATGCATTTATTGAATGTACATTAAATCGTATTTGAAAATTCGTAGATCAATCAACTTGTCTTAGGTGGAGATTTCAATTCCTTTTACATCTTAAAAAAACCCGGACATAATTCTTTTAAATCTATTTGCATACGTCATTATTTTTAGAGAAAAACTTAAACCAGATAATATGCATAAGTTCCTATACAATGTTAGGACTTATGATATTTCATTGAACATGAAAAACTTACACATATTGAGTAGTCTTTTGAACAATTATAAACACACGAAAATTTATAAAAAAATATACATATAAGATGCATAGGTTTCCATACAGTAGAGTTATGAGATTTCATTAAATATATTTTCAGCCTATTCATTAATGAAAACATAGAAGAAGACAATTTCATAATAAAAGCCATGAGATTTCATCAAATCCAATTTGCATCTTGGTGTAAATGAAAAACAAAAAAAGATTATGGCAAACTCAAAATGAAAGTTAAGAGACCAAATACAAATTTAAAGCCCAAAAAAAGTTGGAAAAAAAACCACAAACTAACTAATAATGGAATTTGATGGACATTATACAAAGTTGAAGTCCAAGAAGAAGCTAAAGAGAATTCTGAGGATAATTTAAAGGTGAGGACAGAAATGGATCGGGGCCAACAGGGATTAAGTTTATGATCTTTTTTTAAAAAAATAAATAAAATAGCATAAAAGAAAGTTAAGAAAAATGGATCGGGGCCAACAGGGATGGGCCCGATCTGCATCCCATCAACAGTTCGGGTACGGATCACTCCAAAAGCCTGAGACCCGTTTGAGAGTCTTGAGTTGAGATCTTGTCGTCGTTTCAAACGAGACTCGTCGAAGATAGAGCGATTTCTATCGACTGATCGAAAATGGTGAAAAAAAATTATCTTTTGATTCGATCGCATGAAGCTTTACTTCATTTATTTATGAAATCTTATCAATTATTTTAGTTTCTGGTTGTCGTTATTGATTTCGATCATTAGGGTTTCACTCACCATCACCCTCATAAAATTCTTGAAACTTTTGGATCTCATGTTGTTTAATTTGCTAATGTTAGATGAGCAACCTTACAAATTGATGTGACTTTATATAAGTTTGTTAGGGTTTATGGAATGTCCTTGCAATCTTGACATCTGGTGGTTGATATGTTGAGTGGATGTTAAATACAATCTATGAATTCATATGATAGATATGTGTTTGCCAAATTACGCTTTTAGTAGAAAAAGGCCAAATTCATGGACGTATATTGCATGTCTGACAACAGATATTAACCCAACAATTTGAAGACATTTACGGAATATTTTCCTTCATTCCGATAATGTCAGTTATATAACGGTGTTCTTCAAGTTGAAATTTTGAATGGGTTTCATAAGCAATGGAACTTCATTTCGTCGGTGTCTTGGTGATATGAGTACATTTTAAAAAATAATTCATGTTTTATTAATAGAGGTAGTGTTGGATAGAACAACCACATATTCAATAGAGACTTTTCATTATTTTGGTCATCTCTTGTTGTATGTCAACTTAGTATTTTGATCCCATGAATGCTCATTTTAATTCCAAGCTACTATTATATAGGATTTCAGATCATCATCGATAATTTTTTTCTTTATCATTTAATTTTCCTTCTTGACAATCAACATAATTAATGGCATCCACATTACTTTCATTTGAGCATGTCAATATTCTTCCTCATATTTTAACTTGGATGCATGTGTTTTCTCCTTTTCTTTCGTTCAGTCTTTTATCACTGTAAAACATATAAATATTATGGGGTAGTACATTTTACTTTAAAGTTTTGTTCATTTATTTGGTTCTTTGATCCATACTATCTGTGTGAAAACTAGCATACGTTAAATATTATCATTTAAATGTCTATTTTTGTTATTTCACTGGTTGTTTGAACATTCCTTGCTTTTTATCTCAGTAATCCTTGGTTTATTATCTATTGAATTAAGACGATTGAAAGGGTTGATACTCTATCAGCTTTCACCATCTGATGGGTAACTTTCCTTATTTTATATGGTTTAATAGTATCATCATATACACCATTAGCTGTTTTTACCCTTCGCTTCTTTGAAGAACTGTTTATTGGTGTAATATAAACTTCATATTTTCATCTGAGAATACATTAGTATTTTGGATTTCTTTGCATATTTGTCTATTGTGGTTATGTCGTTTTTTCTTTCTAGCTTATCGTTATGCTTTACTGGTCTTTGATATATCTTTCTTTAAGCATCCTTAATTTCACCCCCTAAATTTGTATGTTTTCCTTCCTTGTAGTTGTCACTAGAATATGATTATTTTAGAAGCCGTTTATTTAGTTATGCATATCCTTGACAAATTGGTAATCTCCATGGTCCGTCTACCCAGCAGTTCCTCAATGAATCCCATTTAAATTCCATTCGGTTATTTCAAGTTGCTGTTATGTTTTTGTTTTTATTTCCCCGTCTGTGTTTGATGATGGAAAATTTTCTATGTCTATATCAGGTTCTTTTACAACCAGATCCGTTCTTGAACGAACTTACAAATATGTATGAACGAACAATAGAGAAGGGATCTGTTTGGGTTATCCTTAAACGCTGCAAGTTCTTTGCCTAGTTCACACTTTTCTCTTACACTGATATTTTTTTTCTGCTGTATTATGTAGACATGGTTGTATTAACTCTATATTTGTTGTGACCGGCTTCTTGTATGCATCAGCATCTATGAAATCCAAGGCCAGGAAAAACAAAATGACAACAAATGGGGAAGCGATCGAGTATAGGTGCTTAGTCCGTGCTACCGATGGAAAGAAGACTATCTCCACTTCGGTATTCTTTCACTTAAGCAGCACAAATTTTTGGTGTTCAATGTTCAATCTCATTTTTCTCACCTATTTACTTTCTATAGCCTTATATTTATTCTGCAATGTTAGTTTATTAGTCAAGCTAGTCACATATCTAATATGTTCATGTGATTTATGAAGGTTTGCACAATGCTCTCTATGTGGTCCCATCATATTCTGTTGAATTTCCAATATACATCTATTCGGGTTTCTTAATGGTGTCTTGCAATCTTGGGGATATTGGCCTCCTATAAATGACACGTATTACTTTTATTGCATATTGCGGCATAACAACCTTTTCATATATTACTTTGGCCTTTTATAGATGACACATCTGTTGGAATATAGGTTTCATAATTTGTGCAGATGTTGCTTATTTAACTATTAATGCCATCAGTATAATATATGTAAGGCTATATGAGAGAGTATTCCTTGGAATATTCCTTTATCTAGTTTGGATTTTAGTGAAAATATTATTATCTATCCTTATTTAATTCTCTTACCATATTTGGGTAATGAATTTTTTTTATTGGCTCTCTGGTCCTTACTCGATCACTCCTTTATCCTATACAATCAGGCTTATATGGTGGAAAAATTGCGATCATCCCCTCTTTAAAATCTCTTTTTATATTTCTCTCACTATTTGGGTTTTACTGGCAAAATATTTAATATTTAACGATTATTGTGTACTATAGCATGCAAAATATTGAAAAATTAAATTAAAAAATTTGAGAGTTAAAAATTTCGTGATTTTCGTTTGGTATTAAATATTTTTATAGAAACAAAGAAAAAAGGAATTTTTGATATATCGCTATTTTCATGTGCTATAATATGTAAAATATTAAAATTCTGAACAAAATTTGAGATTTTTGAAAATTTTGATGTTTTCTTGTGTTATAGCATGTAAAATATTAAAAAAACGGAAGAAAACAGAAAATAGCGACTCTTGAAAATTTTGCGGTTTTTCGTCTGCTGCAAACAAAAAATATTGAAAAAACGAAGAAAACAGAAAATTCTTGAGATTTTTTTAGATTTTTCGATTTTTGTATACCATTACAATCAAAATATTGAATTTTTTAAAGATTTTGTGGTTTTTGTATGCCATAACAATGAAAATATTGAAATTGTTTTGAGATTTTTGAAAATTTCACGATTTTCATATGCTATAACGTGCAAAATATTGGAATTTGAAGAAAATATAAAATTTTGGGATTTTAAAAATTTCATGATTTTCGTGTGTTGCCAGGAGTTCCCAACTATCCGGAATCTTGGACCGGATTTCTTTGTTCAGGTAGGTATTTAGTAATCGACGACCTTTTCTTCTTTAACATCACAAAGCTTTTTTGTCTCCATGATATCCAGAAGTTCTCCAAAAGCATGAGCAAGTAAAATATTGGAAAACTAAAGAAAACGGGAAATTTCATGATTTTTGAAATTTCATGATTTTTTTTCTGTTAATATATAGTAAGCAAAATAATGAAAAAAGAAAGAAAAAGGTTTTTTTGTGTTGAGATTTTTGAAAATTTTATGATTTTCATGTGATATATCATGCAAAATATTGACAAAGTGAACAGAACGGAAATTTTTGTGGTTACTGAATATTTTGCAATTTTCATTTATTATAGCAAGCAAAATGTTGAAAATCGAAGTAATCAAAAGATTTTTGGATTTTTGAAAATATTGCAATTTTCATGCTCTATGTATCAAGCAAAACAATAAAAAAACTGAAAAAACAATTTTTTTGATATTTTTTATTTTCGATGTGCTATATAGCATACAAACCATCGTAAAATTGAAGAATTTTTTTTGAAAATTTAGCAATTTCATGTGCATAATAAGCAAAATATTGAAAAACGGCAGAAAACAAAGGAGTTTAATATTCTTAAAAAGTTTACGATCTTTTTGTACTATATATATAGTAAGCAAAATATTGAAAAATCAAATAAAATTGAAAATATTGATATTTGAAAATTTTGTGATTTCGTACTATAGCATTCGAAATATTGAAAATTTATAGGAAACGGAAAATGATATGACGATTTTTGTGTGCTATAAGCAAGAATGATATTGAAATCCTGATGAGCACAATTTTTTTTGAGATTATTGAAAATCTCACGATTTTTATGAGCCAGCACACAAAATAGTGAAAACCCGAAGAAAAAGTTTGAGATTTTTGAACATTACGCAATTTTTGTATTAAGCGTGCAAAATAATGTAAATTTGAAGAAAACTAATAATTTTGGGGCTTATGTAAATTTCATGATTGTCATGTGCTATATAGCCTGCAAAATATTAAAAACTGATGTCAACAGAAAAATATGAGATATTTGAAAATTTCATAGTATTGAAATATTGCAATTTTTTCGTGTGCTATTGAAAAACCGAAGAAATAAAAAAAATATTTTAAAAAAATTTCATGATTTTCTTATGCTATAGCAAGCAAACTATTGGAAATGTGAAAACAAAAATTTTGAGATTTTAAATTTCGCCAGATTCGTGTGTTGAAAGTTTAAAGAAAACAATTTTTATGTTTGTACATTTCGTGATTCTCCTGTGCTATAATAAGCAAAATATTAAATAAACCTGAGAAAAAAGGAAATTTTGAGTTTTTTTTTATTAATTTCGTGATTTTCTAGCAAGGAAAATCTTGAAAAACTAAAGGAAAATGCCAAAGTATTTGCATAATAATTCTTTATAGTTTTTATATGAAGTTCATAAATATGAGATATTACAACTTACATATCATATAATGAAAGCTTTTAAATTAATATGATTTTTCTCGTCTTTGGACTTGGTACCCGTGAATTGCTCATGGGCCTTTGCTATGTTCACGGGGGCTCTATATTTCAAGCTTGAGTTTTCAGATAACTTATAACTTTTATATACAAATTTCAGCAATTGAGAATATAATTCCACCTGGCTCTGGCTTATTCTTACAAGGAGAATGATTTTGTTTATAGCAAACCATATCATACCTAGTTGTCTAGACTCTTCCTTGTTACTGGGTGCTTATTTCTTGGTGGAATGGCCAAATAGCCTTAGCTCGGGCGGAAAAGACACTCACCCACCAGATGGAAGGTCTTGGGTTCGGATCCCGCACTTGCAATGGCATGGCGGAATTTTCGATCGAATATGTAGAGCAATTTCCAATGGACCTAAGCAAATACAAATTGTTCGGCCCAAATCTGACTTTGTATTCTTCTTTTGGGAAGTATGGATGCTTACCATTATCCATTTAAAATATGGAAAAGGTGTAGTGCTTTCAGCATATTTTCCTGTTCTGGAGTTTTAGGAGCCATCTAAAATAGCTGAATGCCCATCCTAAACATGTCCTGATATATAAGCTTAACCCCATTCAAATGGTTTTATATAGTTTTCGTTTCTTACAAGAATTTCATAAAAAAGTTAATCAGCTTAATCTTAACCATTAAATCTCATTCTGTAAACTTCAATTATAATATTGTATGCGATGCAAATTAGTATTTTTCCTTGACGAATATTGTATCTAGCTTAACACGCGCACGCGCATGTACGTTAAAATTCATTTCCGCATCTGTTAAGAGAAGAGAAGGAAAATATAGCTATACCTCCTCTCTGCCGCATTTGAAGTGTGCTCCATAGCCACCCTGTTTTCTTGATGAGAAAAGGTTTGGTTGATGTTTATGCTGAATGCTAATGATTGAGTTCTGTGCACAACTCACTCACTTATTTTAAGCTTTAAGCTAGACTTATGTTTTAAAAAAAACAGGCCTATAAACATTACATTGCCCTGTTGGCGCAGTAGAGGAATCAGAATATGTACAAATATAACTAAATTGGAAGGTTTTCTTAACGCACCTTTTCATTGGTTGGATCGACTATAAAATTATAAAATCTAAAATATCTACTTCAAAAACACAATCTTTCTATGGATTCCCTCCCTGCTGTGGCGGGGCGGCTTTTTTGTTGAACAATAAGACATGGACGGTTATCCCTACCCTCGATAGCTTACGAGTTTACGGCCATCCCTGGTCCGGTACAATTTTCTTTCTTGCTGCACCCTTGTTGCCGTTACCCTAACCCCCCCCCCCCCCCCCCCGACTTGACGAGGAATCCATTCTCGCGAACAAACACGCCCCCTACACACACCTAGGAGCACCCCTTCCTGCATAGCATATACTTTTGTAACATGTAAAGAGCTGAATGTCTAGCATTAAAGGTAAAGGAGTCTGCATTTCTTGCATCTATGCTCCATAATGATCAATTAATGAGATAAGTATAGCATCCCGTCATTCTTCACATATGCCGTAGGCACATAATCTGATGTTTTATTGTTAGGTACACACGGTCACACACGTGAAAATATCTACTTCAAAAACATAATCTTTCTATGTATTACCGATGAACAATAGCATGTCGTTTTGTATCATGTAAAAAGTTGATTGTCTAACATAAAACGTAAACAAGTCTTTGCATGTTTTGCATCTATTCTCCATAATTAATAAATGAGATAGGTATATCATCCCATCATTCTTCACACATGACGTATGCACATAATCTCATACTTTTTTGTTGGGTACATAATGTATTTGTGAATTGTGACTATTGATACTCATTTCTACCAAAATCAAATTAAATTTAAGATTTCTTGGCCTTTGTTACTCATTTTTTCCCTATTTCAAAATATGAGCGTGTTGAAGAAGAAGAGAGCGCAAAGATAAGAAGAAAGCTGGAGATGGAGAGAAGAAGAACCCTGCAGCGTCGAGGCCTGCTCAATGAGGCCGTTATGCTTCTCAATGACTTCTGTTTAGTTTCTAATTGAACAACATCGCAGGAGAGTTTTTTCAGCTCCGGTTCCATATGCGGCGCATTAGTGATTGGATTAAGCAAATTGCTGTATAGAGCTTTTAGTTGGTGATAGTTATATTGCAGATTTAAAGTTTTACATATTACATAAGAAGAATTGAAATTTTTATGAATTTGATTGTAAATTGAGATGCACAAGGGTATTTGATGACTTGTGCTAATTGTTTGCGCATTCTGTAGGTAGAACATTGTGCAGATGCATTCCATGCGAGCAGGTAAAGCTTTCCCATTATTTTGATTACAGTTGAGATTGAGTAATTTTCATCCTAATTTTCTTTGAATTTTTGGTGTTCTAATATATTATATGGGGTTAATTGCACAAAATGCCTATATAATTTACCTCAAGTAATTTTTTGAGGCAAACACCCTCTTTTGCAAACACTTGAATATACTCAATTTCAACTCTGAACACAAAAGAATAAAAAATAAAAAAGCTATAACGTGAAATCAGACAATTTAGACAATCATTTGATTGATTTAGAATTAAATTTGAGCATTTTTGAGCTTTTAGTACGCACAGGGGGTGTTAGTGCCAATAAATAACTTGGGGGTAGAAGTGCCACATAGAATAAACTAGAAAGGTGTTAAATGCTAATGACTCTATCAATCTATGTGATATATATAAACCAATATGAGAGAATACTCGAAATATTCCTCTATCTAGCTTAAACTTTAGTGAAAATTTGTTATCTAGCTCCTATTTCTTTCTCTTGCAACCTTTGGGTTATAGAAAAAATTTTATGGACTTCTTACTCAAAATTTATCATTCTTTTATCCCACACAACAAGACTTATATGGTGGAAATATTCTGATTGACCTTCCTCTTTAAAATCTTTTTTATATTTTCTCTTACAACTTAGGTTTTACTTACAAATTATTGAAAAATTGCACGATTTTTTATGTGCTATAGCATGCAAAATGCTGTAAAATCAGGAAAAAGAAAAAAAAATTAGAGTTAAAAATTTCGCAAATCAAAGAAAAAAGAAAATAGAAAGTTTTGAGATATTTGAAAAGTTTCTTATTTTCATGTTCTATGGTATGTAAAATATTTAGATTTTGAAACAAACAAAAAATTGAGATTTTCGAAAATTACGTGATTTTTGTGTGCTAAATAGCATGCATAATATTGAAAAAAACAAAATAAAACAGATTAATTTTGAAAAGTTTACTATTTTCTTGTACTAATAACGTGCAAAATATAGAACATAAGAAAAAAAAATATTGACACTCTTAAATATTTCATGATTTCCGTGAAATATCGAAGAACAAAAAATTCTTGAGATTTTTGAAGATTTTACAACTTTCATGTTATAACAAGCAAAATATTGAAAAACCAAAGAGAACAGAAAATTTTAATATTATTGAAAAGTTCATGATTTTCATATACTATAGAGTGCAAAATATTGTAAATTTGAAATTAAGATTCAAGCAAATCTCCCCAAGTAGGATTGATGGATAAAATAAGGTAAGAATCCACTCTAGATTGCCTCAATCCAAAAATACCAGATCTTTGTTCTTGGTAAACATTTGCCCGGAAAAAACATAAAAACTGGGATTTTAAAAAAAATTGTGATTTTTTGTTTGTTGTCATGGTTCCCACTCATCCGGAGTCTCAATTATTTGAATCAAATTTCTTTGTTATATTAGGTTCTTAGTGGCAAACAACAATCGTTCCACGTTCGAAATACCATTTGTACAAATAAGAGTCTCCATCCTTATATGATTTCTTCTTCAATAGATAGATATAGGATCTATGAGACAATTACTTAAAAATACATTTTGTGCAACCGTCCTTCTTATCTGATATAAAAGGACCCCATGATCCTGAATCGATCTTATCTGGGATTGCAAATCCTCAAAGAGACATTAAAAGAAGTATAGCTTATTTTACAATGTCTCAATTGGGTTATACTATATTAGCTTTGGGTATAGGTTTTTATGGAGCTGCTTTATTCCATTTGATCACTCATGCCTATTCAAAAGCTTTATTGTTTTTGGGGTCCGGATCCATTATTCATTCAATGGAATCCATTGTTGGATATTCACCAGAGAAAGTCAAAATATGGTTCTTATATATGGACGGTTTAACAAAATATGTTCCTGTTACAATAACTACTTTTTTATTAGGCACACTCTCTCCTCTCTTTGTGGTATTCCATCTTTTGTCTGTTTTTTATTCAAAGACGAAATTCCTCTTCTATTACTTCAGTTAACCTTATGTCTTCTTAATATCCGGAAGTTCTTCAAAAGTATGAGCAGGTAAAATATTGAAAAATAAAAGAAAACAGAAAATTCTGGTATTTTTAAATTTTCATCATTTTTCATGTGCTATATATGCATTATAAAATAATGAAAAAAGTAAGCCAAGGCAAATTTTTTTTTTTTGAGATTTTGAAATTTTTTCCATTTTCATGTGCTATATATAATGTAAAACTGAAAATTTTGTGATTTTCGTTTGCTGTAGCAAACGAAATATAGAAAAAAAAATGAAAAAATGGACTATTTTATGATTTTTTAAAATATTGCAATTTTCATGCTCTATACTACATAGTAAACAAAATAATTAAAAACTAAGATATCAGAAATTTTTGAGATTTTTAAAATGTTCATGATTTTCGTGTACTATATATAACATTCAAAAAAATGTAAAACCGAAGAAAACAATTTTCTTGAGTTGTGGGCTAGAAGAAGCAAAATATTGAAAAGGAAGCAAACAGAAAATTTTGACATTTTTGAAAACTATGCAATCTTTGTGTGCCATATAATAAGTAAAATATTGAAAAATTGAATAAATCAGAAAATATTAAGATTTTTTGAAAATTTCACGATTTTAATGTGCTAGCATGCAAAATATTGAATGTTGAACAAAAAGGATATTTTTGATTTTTTTAGAAATTTGTGATTTTCGTGTGCTGTAACTTTGAAGAAAACAAATAATTTTAGCATTTCTGTAAATTTCACGATTCTTATGTGTTATAACATGCAAAATATTAAAAATCCAAATAAAACAGAATAATTTGAGATTTTTGAAAATTTCATGATTTTCATGCATAATATTGTAAAAGGAAGATAACTGCAAAATTTGATATTTTTTAAAATTTTGCAAAATTTTCGTGTGCTAATCATAAAAAATATTGAAAACTAAAGAAAACTATTTTTTTTAAATCATGATTTTTTTGTGTTATAGCATGTAAAATATTATAAAATCGAAGAAAACATAAATTTTGATATTTTAAATTTTTTGTTATGTTGGTTGCTTATAACATGCAAAATGTTGAAAACTTCAAGAAAATAAAAAAAATATAATTTTTTATTGTCACGTCCTGCTTCCCAGAATACGGAATACGAGGAGTGACAAGGCCAGCCAGGCTCCTACGATCAAAAAAATATCCTGCCGTAGTCATACTTCGGCTTCTAGCATTACGTGGTAATCAGTAATTATAGCACAAGTAATGAGAAATGCAGTCGCTGATTATATCAAAACAGATATAAAACTGACCAGATAGAGTCAAAGGGCATGATAGCGCCGGCGTCGCTAATTTAGATGTCCGCGGTATCCTCGAGGTAAGATAGATTCTGATCCGAGCTAAATCCACTTCTCACTCTGAGCATGCATACTCAGGTCGTCAGAGTGACACAATAGCAATATATACATATATAACGTGCAACGACGATAAACATAAAGCAGTAAGTATAGAGTAATGACGCGAGTATGAAATAACCGGTGCATGTAACGATAAAGCAAGTGTATCAGATCAGTAATCGATGCAATGTCCATGTCACTAAAGCAATCAGTCTCTAAGTCTCAATGTCCAAGTCACTGAAGTTATCGTCGGTCCAAGTGTGAGCATCATCCGCCGCAGAAGTATCCCCAAGCCAAGGGTAAGTTCCAGGGGTAAGGGAACACGTGCCCGAATCACGATCAGTAAGAATCAGAAACACGATCAGTACAAATCCTGAAATCACGAAATATGCCGGCAGTGGGACTCCTGAGATTCTGTTGATCAAACTCACACTCAAACTACTCCACACCCCACGGTCTACATTAAACACCAACCATGAATCTAAATACGAGTCGCTCCATGACAAATCTATGCGAGAATTGGAGACAGGGCTCCATCAAGCATGTATCGACTGGTATCCAAGATAAATAGACAGTGCTCGATATCTTACCTATGACACTAATATAAGTGCTTCCATACCCGTTCTATACCAGTTATAATTACACTTATATATGTCCCATAGGCATCGACAATGTAATAACTAATTGGTTACGCTGATTATATACAAGTACGTGTCACTTCGATTATTCAATCACGCTTTTACACTAACGTACTTGCCACAGTCCAATCATTAATATTTATCACTTGGTAATGTAACACGGTCACTAGGATATCGATACAAATGAACACTAATATAAGCAAATTGAACTTTCTTTCACAAAAAATTTAGTATACGGAGAGGCTCTTTTTATAGTCTTGTTACACGGATATAGGAAGATACGAGGAAAACAATAAAATAAGGAAGTTACAAACAAATTCTGTTATAAATAGATTCTGTTACAAATAGATTCTAACAGATTTTGTTACAAACAGATTCTAACTAATCTGAGAAATATCTTACTGTTGACTATTTCCAACACTCCCCCTCAAATTGGTGCGTAGATGTCCATCATGCCCAACTTGCTTATGAGTCTCTCGGACACTGCTTTAAATAGTTCCTTTGTAAAGATATCTGCAGTTTGTTCTTTTGTCGGAATGTAGGGGATACAGATGGTACCGGCATCCAGTTTTTCCTTGATGAAGTGGCGGTCGACTTCAATATGCTTCGTTCTGTCATGCTGTACGGAGTTGTGTGCAATGCTGATGACAGCTTTGTTGTCGCAGTATAGTTTTAGTGGCTGAGTTATATGCTGCTTTATTTCCTGTAGTACCCGTTGAACCCACAGAACTTCATAAATACCATTGGCCATGGCTCGAAATTCTGCCTCCACACTGCTCCTTACCACGACACTTTGTTTCTTGCTTCGCCATATAACTAGATTGCCCCACACGTACGTACAATACCATGAAGTTGACTTCCTGTCTACGATGGAACCTGCCCAATCCACGTCAGTGAATACTTCGACGCTGCGAGTCTCACCTTTTTTGAAGAATAAATCTCTTCCTGGTGCGCCTTTTAAATACTTCAAAACTCTATATGCTGCATCAAGGTGCTCTTCTTGAGGTGGGTGCATAAATTGGCTTATCATACTCACTGCAAAGGTGATATCGGGACATGTGTGTGAGAGATAGATCAATTTTCCCACTAACCTCTGATATTGTGGAATGTCCACTGACGGGCTCTGTGTAAATTCTCCGAGCTTTTTATTCGGATCTATTGATGTCTCTGCAGGTTTGCAGTTTGTCATCCCTATTTTTTTGAGAAGATCGAGAACATATTTCCGTTGAGACACGACAATGCCTTTCTTACTTCGAGCAATTTCCATACCCAAGAAATACTTCAATTCTCCCAAGTCTTTTATTTCGAACTCCTTGGCGAGAGTTCCTTTTAACTGGTTGACCTCTTCCTCGTCATCTTCTGTAACAATGATGTCATCAACGTAAATAATTAGTATTGCAATTTTTCCATGTCTCGAGACTCTGTAGAACATGGTGTGATCTGCTTGAGCCTGATTGTATCCTTACCCTTTCACAAACTGATGGAAACGTTCGAACCAAGCTCGTGGAGATTGTTTAAGACCGTAAAGTGATCTTTTCAATCTGCACACTTTGGAGTCGAACCCTTTTTAAACCCCGGCGGAGGTTCCATGTACACTTCTTCGTCCATGTCTCCATTTAAAAACGCGTTCTTCACATCTAGTTGTTGAAGTCGCCAATCGAGATTTACTGCAACTGATAGCAAGATTCGAATCGTGTTTAGCTTAGCCACAGGTGCAAAAGTCTCCGTGTAGTCGATCCAGTATGTTTGAGTGAACCCTTTAGCAACGAGTCTCGCCTTATATCATTCTAGGGTTCCATCTACACGAAACTTTGGTGTGAATACCCATTTGCATTTTACAGTCTTCTTTCCTCTCGGCAGCTCCTCCATGTTCCAAGTCTGATTTTTCTCAAGTGCATTCATCTCCTCGAAAATCGCCTTTCTCCACTCTGGAGCTCTCAGAGCATCCTGTATAGTTTTTGGAATCTCCACAGCAGACACATTAGAGGTAAAGGCTGAAAAACTGGGTGAGAGATTATTTGAGGACACAAATTTTGACATTGGATACAAGGGACGACTAGTACATGACCTTGTGGACTTTCGGAGGGCTATGGGAAGATCCAGCTCACTGTGTGTAACACCCTAGTTCATTTATACTAATTCCAGTTCACGTATTTCTTTATTTATGGTATTTTCCTGATTTAATGTGTTTTGGGTGCGAATAGTATATTTGACATCTGTGTTTGCATCCGACCCAACCCGCTTGCTTGAAACCTGTTTGATTCATGTTTATGATTTATCCTGACTTGTTACGTAGAGTTGTGCACTTTTATATATACTGCATACTGGTATTTTATCTAGCATTTGCATTTTTACAATATAACATTTTAAGTTACATAAAATATTTTAAATATACATTGCATGGCTTGCATGATACCCTAACCCTGTGGTAGCATCCGCGCATCTTATTCTCGTCCCGTTCCGTAAAACGGACTTGTTTGGATGGCTACGCGCACGTACGTGCATCCGTTCTTGGGGGTATGCATTTTCGTTACCCGGATATCTAATTTTAGTTTTGGTCGACACATATATTTTTCGTATTTTAAAACTGAATTTTAGACCCGACCCGGGCGTGTTTTGGACTATATTTGTATTTACCAGAATATCAAATTTTATTTATATAATATTAATTTTATAAACTGATACAAATTAAAATTTAGTTAACTAATAAAAGTTTTTTTTAAAATTTAAATCTAAACTAATTTCCTAACAAACTAACAACCCCTTTTTCTCTCTCTTCTCTCTTTCTTTTTCTGTCTCTCTCTGTTACTTTATAAATATTAATTCTTTCAATATTTATAACCCCTGCATCTCTTCTCCACACACATATATATTTGATGTACTTTTTAAATCCCATATAAAGAAAAGCATTGTTCCCTTTCTTCTTCACGATTTCCCGCCTACGAACGAAACCCACGCCTCGCTTCTGCCCTCGTCCCGCGTGCCGTGTGTGCGCTGCGACGATTTACCGACGTCGGACGTGCCGTATGTATTCGTCGCGTGATCCAATCGAGCCAAGTTTATCTTGCTACATGCTATGATATATTTTACATCCATACTAATAATAATATTTAATGTTTAGTGTATTGTACATCCCCTGTTATCATTTTACTGTTTTACGACGTCCGTTTGCATCCGTACAATTTATTTCATATCTAGTTGCATGCAAGTTAATCTTGCTACATGCTATACTACAATATATTGCACACATGTGAATAATAACATTACTTATTGTTTAATTATGCATCCCACATTACCATTTTACTATTTTACTGTCTTCGGACATCCGTGTGCATCCATATCACTATTTACATATCTAGTCGCATGCTAATTCATCTTGCTACATACTAGGTATATTATTATGCATTCATATGAGTAAAATGTTACCCGTTTATCACATTATACATCCATATTAAAGTTTTACCGTTTTTGGATACCCGTTTGCAACCATATCATTTAAAATATATATAACTGCATCTATAGATCATATTAATTCATGTTATTATTGTAGTAGCACCCCATACTTGATAATGTGCATCCTACATAGCCATAGAACTGTAGTTGTAACCCCTGATAGTTATTTGAGCATCCATGTTTATTTTTGTATCCATACCATTAATTCTGCATAACTAGTTGCACCCCATATTATATTAACTCATATTATTAATACATTAGTACTCCATGTTTGATATTGTGCATCCTACTTAGTCATGATGTAACCCCTGATCGATATTTGTGTATCCATGATTTTATTGTATATCCGTACTTTCACCCTGATTCAATACTTGCTACTGTTACGCCCCGCTTCCCAGAGTGCGCTAAAATAGGCACGTGACAGAACCAACCATGCTACCTGTAGATAGGAAATATCCCTCCACAGTCACATTACGGCTGTAGAGATATCAAGAACAGTAGAATAAAATAACTATCTAGCGCATGTCCATAGGCCCAAATAAACGAGTCACGAATAAAATAATATGCGGAAGCAATAGATCCAATAAACAAAACACCAGGAAAGTAAAACTGAATACCAACTGGATCCTCACTGCTCGGCCTAATGGCGGAAGTACTCCTGATCAGCCTGCGACAAAGGTAAAGGATCTGGGCCATGCAAAACCCAGACGTCGGTGCGTCATAACATCAAGAAATAATATAATCAGGGGTAACAAGACATGCAGGTACGAGTATGAACGGCAATAAAGGTATAACAGTAACATAAATAAGGACAGTGAAGGGTAAGGCACAGGTGATATGCAGTGAGTAATCTAAGCTAGTCTACTGGGTTAACTACTTTCAAGTCTTTGAAATCAATTTGATGAATCATCGATGTAACTCAATAGTATCCCGTGCGTGCCCGGGACCACGGTCAAGATTCTCGGGCTGAATCTGAGACGTGCCGCTAGACAGTAAAAGGTAGTATGTAACGATGAATGATGTTAGCTGTTAGTTGTATGTATGCCCTAGAGGCCAGTATTGTACAGATGATGTATATTATATTGGATGCTTGGACATATATAGAGATGACTTTCTTGCTCGATATGATAGTATGCTATCTGGTTACACTTTATCTTAACATGTACACTTGTCTCTTTAAACTGTCTTATAGTTACATGTTGATAAAGCCCTTAGGATGTGTACTTGACTACCTGGACTATGATGCAGATCATACTAGTGGGGACATGGTAGTCCATAAGTACATCCTTCAAGGTCCCTAGTCGTGGGTGTATCGAGACGGGGCATCGATATACCAGTGTAGACTAGCGTATACGCTTCTCGACCCATGTGATGGGCGATGGATGATCCCATATCCATTGGTGTTTGACATCAGAGATGGTGTACGGGTGCTCAGTGGAGACTGGGTACACTGGACGGACTCGCCGAGAACTCCCAGATGGTATTATACCTCACGTCAGATGGCAGTTCTCAGGTGACACTTGTACAGGTTAGTCTGTAGACCCGAGATCGTCATAGAGTCTTGTGTGATTCCCACTGTGCTTTGATCTCCACCTTACCACGTCCATGAGGGCGTGCAAAACGGTGGTCTTTGGGTACAGTCCCGAGTCACATGGAGGCAATGAGCGATAGGAGGGGTTTCGTCTCTCCCGGTATTGGGGGTTGATGTTGCGCTGTGCTCGATTGGCCGTAACAGGGAAGTCCCTGGCCAGGGCTGATCAGAGATTTGCTGGTAAGTGTTACCAGTAGTTTCTCGACCCGTTACGAGCCTCACATCGGCACGACTTATCGGGTTATTGGGGTCTGATGTTTACCACCCCTAGACTTGATATGCGACATATCAGACGAACAGACCGGACTGTACGGTAAGTGTTACTGGTTGGATTCACAGGAGTGTGAGCGGGATAGCTCGTCGATCTTCTGATCGCTCAATACCTGGATGGCCGTTACGTTTAGCAGACCGCTTGCGGCTTGTGGGTGCATGATATGATCATCATCTGCTACCGGCGTATTGACGAGTCTTTAGAGTCCTACACAGAGGTTTCCTGGCTCAAGCGAAACGAAATAGGAGCGCATATGAGATATGTGAGGGAGCGAGAATAATATGCGTATGTGATACCGTATTTCATTCTCGCGATGAATGTGTCGATTGGTTATATGCGATATAACCTAGTTATCGAATCGAAGATCGATTCGATAAGCCGATACATTGAATACTAGTCGGTCATGTGCGACATGACCGGATCATTGAATCAAGTGTTGATTTAATGATTTAATGTATAATTATATATTTGATATATTACTTTACATTAACTAGTATTGGTTCACTTCAAACGGATTTTTCTCACTTGGTGCACATTGTATATGTGATATGCTTTTGTGCACATTTTTGTATCATGTTTGATGATACTTGATCTTTTGGTTAAATGCGTAGAATTAAACCATGGTTAATTTGATAATTAGGGTTTTACATATTCATTTATTTATTTATTTGTTCATTTATTTATTTGGAAATGATTTAAAGAGAATGGTGGCTTTCTTTTGTCTTTAGTTGAAGCTTCATGAAGCCTTGACTTTTGCAACCATTCTTGTCCTCTTGCTTAACCCTAACTCTCCAAATGACCATGGTTTATTCTCTACACTTAACCCTAGTTAGATTATGATAAGTATGAATTTTTCTTTTCATTTTAAAACACTTATCATAAAACTAGCTTCATCTTCTCCTTCTTCTTCAAGATAGAAACCTTGATGCCATCAATGGCAACTTGAGTTCTAGTGAGAGAAATCCAATTCTAAAGTGAACCCACCTCCTATTTCTTCACCCTCTACCTCTTGCCAAGTTGTTTTGGGTGTTTTCTTCACAAGTTTCACAACTTTGTGAAGTCGGAGCTTGAACTTGTGATGCCTCGACGTAGATCGTCTTTGACACGAAGCCGACGACCTAGCTCGCCCGTTTCTCCGATGAAGCTGACGATTGAGTTCGGGATTCATGATGGACAGCGAGAGGACACCCACGTGGAGCTAAGGAAGTGGAAAACCGGATCTACAAAGGTTGTAGCATCTTACTTTTAGTTAAGTAGTTAACTAGTTTACCGTTTCGCCTAGAAATCTAGCCGACGATCCGTATTAGGGTTTCTCGGCACCCATAAATTTTTAAATTGGCATGATCGATGCCTTGTGAGACCTCTATAGTGTGCCTAGGAACCCTACAGTGGTATTAGAGCCTAGCTAGAGCCTTAGGCGAAGTCTAGACGGAGTTTGAAGTCCGAACGAACCGAAACCCTAACTCACAAAATGCTCTCTGTACATTTTCTAAAATCTGGGATTTTTCCAAATTAAAAATATGCAGAAAAATCAGCAGGTGGTTCTAAGAGTTACTGTGAAATTCGACAGCCCAAATCCACCAAGTCGCCGCGGTTCCGCGGCATGAGCATGGCTCATGCGGCGGTTCCGCGGCCGTACGGCCTCATTAAACAAAGAATTCTGCACAGTAATTCTTATTTTCCAGTGCTGGTTTTCCTGGGAATTTTTAAAATTTATTCAAGAGTTGCATTTTCTGGGGTTGTTTTGGAGCTTCGATAGTTCGATCGGATTATCAAATTTCGTCTATGTGTTTTTCCGGATATTTTAAGAATATGTTAAAAAATTCGACCGGATATAAATACCCAACTTTTCCCCTGTCGGGAAATTTCCAAGTGTTGGATTTTTCCGTAGTTTAACGACGTTCTAAGTAGTGCAAGTAACGCGATGGACCCTCTAGAAGACAACAAACCTTAACTCGATTATGTGACCGTCTTGAACTGCCCTTTGAACCTTCGGGTTTGGGGCAGTACGGCGTGCCACATGTGAGGCGTTGGCTTGACCCTTCTAAGGCTGGACCGTTGGTACTGAGGCACGAACTGAATGTTGTTAGACTTATTTCATGTGTTGAGCTGTATCGGGAAAACTTGGGTATTCGACTGTTCGATCGGAAAGTTTAACATTTTCTGTTTGTCTGGAATGTGATACAATAATTGGAATTCACAAACAGTTATGAGATAACTGAATGAATGTTATAAATCTAGCAGTTTAGTCCCACATGATATTGAAAAGAGTTTTCGATAATGAGACTAAAATGCGGGATTTATATCTGTTAGGCATGTGATGTCTAAGTATTTCATTTGATTAGGCATGCGATGTCTAAAGAGGTTGCGGATTCCAACTGTTGTAGTTTTACACTTTCTTTTCTGTGACCGTAAGTGTAGTATGTTCATATCGCCGGTTTCGTTGCTATACGTCAACGACAATTGGGGTATGCATACTTACTTACGTTGATGGCATGTGATGTTATGTATTGCTGGATATGTTATATTGGATCGTCGTGTTTGAATAGCCGGGGTTTTTTTATGTGAGATGAGTGTTTTTCATTTTCATTCATGTAAAAACTTGTATGTAATATTCTTTTATTTGGGGCACTTCCAGGTAGCGGAAGATGTCACCTTTTGTATATTATTTACTTTTCCGCATTAGGATAGACCCAAGGAGGGGAGCACAAGTAACCGGGTTCTGGGGTCCAGTGGGAGACCAACTCGAGGAGTCGAGTCCGGGTCTCCTAACCCTAGAATTGGCAGGGTTGCTTGCCGCTCTCGTAGGGGTCTAGGGGTGTGGGATTGGCTATTCATCACGACCGTGGAATCCGTGTTTTATACTGGCTCGTATTGAAAACACGGACGTCCTAGTATATCTAATGTTTCATATGTTTCTTCTGCTACGATATCTGTGATGTGATCATGTGATGTTCTGTGATAGATACTATATATAGTATATATGATATATTATATAGACGTTACTTATGTTTTGCACCCGCACTAGCCCTGCCCTGCTCTGTCGTTAGTTACCTAACCTAACGGTGCACGAGGGGACATCGAGGCGAATGCGGATGGCATAAGTGTACGTCGTATTTATCTATGATGTTTAGGTATTTAAATGATGGGACTTCATTAATGTGATTAATGAAAGAAAAGAAACCTAGGATGTTGTAGAATCAAATTTTAAACAAAACAGGTAGCTACAGTTCTTGCTTTGCATAGCGGTATATATGATATACCCTGCACCTTATTCGATGAGGAAAGGACCGAGATCCCTTCACCGAGAGTGACTCCTTTAGCAATAACTGGCAGATGCTACACACTCGGTTTGCTTTTGATTGTTTTTGAGTTTTGCTTTGCACAATGATATATATGATATATCCCGCACCTCATTCGACGAGGAAAGGGCCGACGATCCCTTCACCGGGAGTGACCCCTTTAGCAAAACTAGAAAAGCCTCAAAATCACTCCATTTCAAAACTTAATTTTGATTCTACAACGATATCAAGTTCATTACGCAATAGGTTTTCAGAAAAACCTGTCGTAGCCCTCCGTCATTTCAGATGAGTAGTAGTTAGTATTCGTGCTACGTTTGTTGGCCTGCGTCAAGGCGTAGTGTGCGGTAGCTAACTAGTATTTATCTGCTTATGCATATGATGCAGATTGGATTAGGGTAGTCGTGCGACTTTGTTGGCCTGCGTCAAGGGTCGTACGGGTGGGTTTAATTCAATCAGGAAATGACGGGTTGAACTTGACTAGCGCACTATGGTTTGTTGGCCTGCGTCAAGGTCATAGGACGCTAGGGGAAAAATATTATCGGGAATTTCAAGTGTTGAAATTTGCAATGAGATTGCATACCTTCTATGAGATGGTTGGATCCCGATACCCGCTGCGAGTAAGAGTTACTCCTGGGAGAGTTTTACACATTACAATTAGCCGATCAAGTAGGTGTCTAGAAAGGTGTTAACGAGGTTACGCCTCTGGGAAAACGAGGTTTACATTAATTAGGTTCGTGCGAAAGCACGGGGGACCTCCCTCAAAGTACCGACACTGGCCTGGCTGAAAGATTGGCGAACTTGTAGTGGGTAATTAATCCCGGCTAGTCTTTCCTTTTAGGGTTTGAAGGAAGATTTGATAAAAACCAGTGGGAGACATCTTGATTAGATAAGATAATAACCAATTTGATCTTGCACGAGCATACGCTAAAGTGTTTTCTTCTCTCTCTCTCCAGGTAGCGACCATTTCATGCTCTAATAAAGATAATAATATGGATGTATTGACCGAACCCGCATGTCATACTGTGCTGGGGAACGTTGGTTCCGTTCTTTCTTATAAGAGTTATAGGAATGAACAGGATATAGGGGAATACCAGGATTCCCATGCCACCCGATTAAAGAAAGTACATGATGATGCATTTTCTTCGGGTGTGTTCGTTACTGAGAACTGTTTCTCCATTTGCTCTACGTCCTGGGTATTGGATACCGGGTCAGGATCCCATATATGTAATCAGTTACATGGGCTTAGGAAAGGTAGAGAACTTGGAGAAGGTGATAAAGACATTAGAGTTGGAAATGGTGCAATTGTTGCAGCTAAGACTGTCGGGGAATATCACCTTATACTACCAACTGGTAATACATTGGTTCTGAACGAATGCTATTACATGCCGAACCTGATATGCAACATTATATCGGTTTCTTTGTTGAGTAAAGAGGGATATAATTTTGCATTACAGGACAATGTTATGAACATTTTCCGTAACCAAAAGTTGGTTGGATCAGGCACGTTGTGCAATGGCATTTATGTTCTAAATCAATCAACAGTTCTGAGCATAACAAACACACACAAGAGGAAGAGTTCAGAACTGAACGAATCCTTCTTGTGGTATTGTAGACTGGGTCACATCAATGCGACACGACTGGCTAAGTTGCATAAGGATGGATATTTAAATCCGTTTGAATTTTCATCTTATGACACTTGCCAGTCATGTCTCAAAGGCAAGATGACCAAAACTCCGTTTACGGGACACGGAGAAAGAGTTACCGAACTCTTAGGACTTATACATAGTGATGTATGCGGTCCCATGTCTACACATGCCAGGGATGGTTCTTCATACTTCATTACATTCACTGACGATCTCTCTAGGTTCGGGTATGTGTTCCTGATGAAACACAAATCAGAAGCTTTTGAGAAATTTAGGGAATATAAACAAAAAGTTGAGAACCAAACCGGAAAAAGTATTAAAATCCTACGATCTGATCGAGGAGGAGAATACTTAAGCAATGAATTCCTGGACTTTCTAAAAGAGAATGGTATTCTCTCTCAGCTGACTCCTCCATATACACCACAGCACAACGGTGTATCAGAACGGAGGAACCGCACCCTATTAGATATGGTGCGCTCTATGATGAGCACAGCTGAGTTACCTATTTCCTTCTGGGGATATGCACTGGAAACAGCTGCAGACCTATTGAATATGGTTCCCACCAAAACCGTGCCGACCACTCCATATGAGATATGGAAAGGAAAGAGACCATGTCTTAATTATGTTAAGATATGGGGTTGTCCGGCCTATGTAAAAACGCAAAATCCGGACAAACTCGCGGCAAGGTCCATTCTGTGTAAGTTTATTGGATATCCCAAACATTCGCGCGGGTATATCTTCTACCACACCGAGGAACAAAAGGTGTTTGTTTCTCGACATGCCACCTTTTTAGAAAAGGAATTTCTTGAAAAGGAGATTAGTGGCAAGGAGGTAGAACTGGAAGAGGTTCCAGCAATACAGACTACAACAGAAGATTTGGTTGAACCAGAGGATTCAGTAGCTCCCGATGAACCTCAGCCTCTCCGCCGATCTAGCAGGGTTCCTCGCCCACCTGAGAGATACTACGGTTTTCTCATGGATGGTGGGAGCGAGGATTGCATCATGGATGATGATGACCCAACTAGCTTCGAGCAGGCCATCACGAGTAGGGACTCAGTGAAATGGCTGGATGCTATGCGGTCCGAGATGGAATCCATGTACACCAACAAAGTATGGACTTTGGACGTTGCTCCTGAAGGGGTAAAACCCATTGGGAGCAAGTGGATCTTTAAGAAGAAACTTGGTGTAGATGGGAAAGTGGAGACTTTCAAAGCTAGACTTGTAGCAAAGGGTTTTCGTCAAAAACCAGGTGTGGACTATGACGAGACCTTTTCTCCAGTGGCTATGCTTAAATCCATCCGGATCATGCTTGCCATCGCTGCATATCATGATTACGAAATCTGGCAAATGGATGTTAAGACCGCCTTTCTAAATGGTGATTTAGAAGAGTGCGTGTACATGACTCAGCCAGAGGGCTTCGTAGATAGTGGGAGCAGCGGGAAGGTGTGCAAGCTGCTTAAATCCATTTATGGATTAAAGCAAGCATCGCGGAGTTGGAACATCTGTTTTGACGTCGTTATCAAAGAGTTTGATTTCATCAAAAATCCAGATGAACCTTGTATCTACAAGAAGGTGGCAGAGAGTAAGGTTGTATTCCTCGTATTGTACGTGGAGGACATACTCTTGATAGGAAATGATATTCCTATGCTGCAATCGGTCAAGCTCTTCTTATCACAAAGATTCTCAATGAAAGATCTTGGTGATGCCTCCTGCATATTGGGAATCAGGATCTATAGAGATAGATCCAAACGGATATTGGGATTGTCCCAATCCAGGTACATTGACACCGTACTAAAGAGGTTTAGTATGGAAGAATCCAAGCGTGGGAACTTGCCCACGATCTCTGGACTCACTCTCTCCAAAGAGATGTCTCCCAAGACTGATTTGGAGAGAGCTCGCATGCAGGGGATACCCTATGCTTCGGCAGTAGGCTCTATCATGTATGCGATGCTATGTACCAGACCCGATGTTGCATACTCACTAAGTGTAGTGAGTCGGTATCAAGCAGATCCTGGAGAGAGTCACTGGACAGCTGTGAAGAACAGTCTCAAGTACTTGCGAAGGACTAGAGATATGTTCTTGGTGTATGGTAACGGAGAACTCCAAGTGGAGTCCTTTACCGATTCGAGCTTCCAGAGTGATAAGGACGACTCTAAGTCGCAGTCGGGATTTGTCTTTACCCTTTACGGAGGGGCGGTTAGCTGGAAGAGTTCCAAGCAGGAAACCGTGGCAGACTCAACGATGGAGGCTGAATACATCGCTGCCAACGATGCTGCCAAAGAGGCTGTCTGGATCAAGAAGTTCATTACTGAACTTGGAGTGGTTCCATCCATTGAGCATCCAATACCTTTGTATTGCGATAACAATGGAGCGGTGGCTTTGGCCAAGGAACCCAGGTCCCATCAGCGATCCAGGCATATTCTGAGGCGGTATCACCTGATCCGGGAGATAGTTGATCGCCGGGAGATCGAGGTCAGGAGGGTTGACACGAAGAACAACACGGCGGATCCACTCACGAAGGCCATTCCCCAGATACAGTTTGAGAGACTCTTCGGGATGCTCGGTATGCGATACTACAGCAGCTGGCCCTAGTGCAAGTGGGAGATTGTTAGTTGTATGTATGCCCTAGAGGCCAGTATTGTACAGATGATGTATATTATATTGGATGCTTGGACATATATAGAGATGACTTTCTTGCTCGATATGATAGTATGCTATCTGGTTACACTTTATCTTAACATGTACACTTGTCTCTTTAAACTGTCTTATAGTTACATGTTGATAAAGCCCTTAGGATGTGTACTTGACTACCTGGACTATGATGCAAATCATACTAGTAGGGACATGGTAGTCCATAAGTACATCCTTCAAGGTCCCTAGTCGTGGGTGTATCGAGACGGGGCATCGATATACCAGTGTAGACTAGCGTATACGCTTCTCGACCCATGTGATGGGCGATGGATGATCCCATATCCATTGGTGTTTGACATCAAAGATGGTGTACGGGTGCTCAGTGGAGACCGGGTACACTGGACGGACTCGCCGAGAACTCCCAGATGGTATTATACCTCACGTCAGATGGCAGTTCTCAGGTGACACTTGTACAGGTTAGTCTGTAGACCCGAGATCGTCATAGAGTCTTGTGTGATTCCCACTGTGCTTTGATCTCCACCTTACCACGTCTATGAGGGCGTGCAAAACGGTGGTCTTTGGGTACAGTCCCGAGTCACATGGAGGCAATGAGCGATAGGAGGGGTTTCGTCTCTCCCGGTATTGGGGGTTGATGTTGCGCTGTGCTCGATTGGCCGTAACAGGGAAGTCCCTGGCCAGGGCTGATCAGAGATTTGCTGGTAAGTGTTACCAGTAGTTTCTCGACCCATTACGAGCCTCACATCGGCACGACTTATCGGGTTATTGGGGTCTGACGTTTACCACCCCTAGACTTGATATGCGACATATCAGACGAACAGACCGGACTGTACGGTAAGTGTTACTGGTTGGATTCACAGGAGTGTGAGCGGGCTAGCTCGTCGATCTTCTGATCGCTCAATACCTGGATGGCCGTTACGTTTAGCAGACCGCTTGCGGCTTGTGGATGCATGATATGATCATCATCTGCTACCGGCGTATTGACGAGTCTTTAGAGTCCTACACAGAGGTTTTCTGGCTCAAGCGAAACGAAATAGGAGCGCATATGAGATATGTGCGGGAGCGAGAATAATGTGCGTATGTGATACCGTATTTCATTCTCGCGATGAATGTGTCGATTGGTTATATGTGATATAACCTAGTTATCGAATCGAAGATCGATTCGATAAGCCGATATATTGAATACTAGTCGGTCATGTGCGACATGACCGGATCATTGAATCAAGTGTTGATTTAATGATTTAATGTATAATTATATATTTGATATATTACTTTACATTAACTAGTATTGGTTCACTTCAAACGGATTTTTCTCACTTGGTGCACATTGTATATGTGATATGCTTTTGTGCACATTTTTGTATCATGTTTGATGATACTTGATCTTTTGGTTAAATGTGTAGAATTAAACTATGGTTAATTTGATAATTAGGGTTTTACATATTCATTTATTTATTTATTTGTTCATTTATTTATTTGGAAATGATTTAAAGAGAATGGTGGCTTTCTTTTGTCTTTAGTTGAAGCTTCATGAAGCCTTGACTTTTGCAACCATTCTTGTCCTCTTGCTTAACCCTAACTCTCCAAATGACCATGGTTTATTCTCTACACTTAACCCTAGTTAGATTATGATAAGTATGAATTTTTCTTTTCATTTTAAAACACTTATCATAAAACTAGCTTCATCTTCTCCTTCTTCTTCAAGATAGAAACCTTGATGCCATCAATGGCAACTTGAGTTCTAGTGAGAGAAATCCAATTCTAAAGTGAACCCACCTCCTATTTCTTCACCCTCTACCTCTTGCCAAGTTGTTTTGGGTGTTTTCTTCACAAGTTTCACAACTTTGTGAAGTCGGAGCTTGAACTTGTGATGCCTCGACGTAGATCGTCTTTGACACTAAGCCGACGACCTAGCTCGCCCGTTTCTCCGATGAAGCCGACGATTGAGTTCGGGATTCATGATGGACAGCGAGAGGACACCCACGTGGAGCTAAGGAAGTGGAAAACCGGATCTACAAAGGTTGTAGCATCTTACTTTTAGTTAAGTAGTTAACTAGTTTACCGTTTCGCCTAGAAATCTAGCCGACGATCCGTATTAGGGTTTCTCGGCACCCATAAATTTTTAAATTGGCATGATCGATGCCTTGTAAGACCTCTATAGTGTGCCTAGGAACCCTACATCAGCCGCATCATCTCGGGGCTGGCCTAGCCCGTAAAACTGATCAGTAAAGGTATCGAACTGTCGAGTTACAAGTCAGGTTTCATCATTGATTTCCCCATACCCCCAAGTTATGTGTTCAAGTCAGGTATTGATAAATCTGGAGCTAATGCCAACACAGGATCAGGCAAGTACATGTTTGTCTGGATAGACAACAGGAAATGTCCGTAGGGACAACATGTCAAGATTGTCGGCATTAGTAACAAGATCAGGTAATGCGTCAAGCTGTGGTACATCAGGTCATGTCAGGTAGTGTACAAGGATCCAATCATGTCAAGTAGTGCATAATATCAAGTCGTGTCACGTAGTGGTGTATCAAGTCATGTCAGGGGTGCACAAGTATCACGTGGGTGCTCATAATCAAATTATAATAAGCATGGGTACACAAAAACAAGTATGGGATACCAATATAACAATAAAATGGAATAATGTGATGTGGTATGCAAATAGGTATATGTTCAAAGATATGGATGCACAGTTTATCGATTAGAGTTACAATTATAGTTCCACTACTAATTAGGATGCATTTTATTAAACATGGCGTGTTACAACAACAATATTAGGTTATAAATAAGATCGGTAAATGCAGCTATATATGTTCTACTCGATATGGATGCGAATGGATATCATATAACCTTTAAATGATAAACTAGTTAATGCACGATGTTCAATTAAACAATGTGAATGGTTATATTCAATTTGATGCGGTATACTATAGTATGATATGTGACAAGATAGGTTTGCATATGCTTGATAAGAAATGATAAGAATGGATGCATACGGTCATTGTAAAACTGTGAAACAAGTACTTTGGATGCACGGTTTGAAATTCAATTATTATATTTATTAAAATAGATGTATAAAATGTAATGTAGCATGTAGCAAGATTAACTTGCCTCGATGAATCACGATACGGACACGCACGGCAACGTCGAATGTTGCTAAAAGTCTCGATGCACGCGCACAAGTACAGAATAGAACCAGGCAATGCAAGAATGTAACCGCGTAGGTAGGGAACATCTACTGGGTTGCTCGGATCGTCGGCAGTAGCATGGCTCCGGCGAGCGACCACCGGAAAAGAACCGAGATTAAGAAAGAAGAAGAAAGAAGAAAAAAAGGAGAAGAAGAGAGGAAGTGGGTTACTACTGGGGTTGTGGTGCACTGGGGTCAGGGAGGACGATGGGGTGGTTACGATGATAAGTGCACGGAGGCGACGGGATTGGAGTTCCGGCGATAACCGGGAAAAGAAACAAGATCGAGAAGGAAAATAAGAAAGAAGAAGAAGAAGAAGGAGATGGAGGGAAAGGGTTGGCCTCCGGTGTCGGGGGGTTTGCAGGGAGGAGAGGAGAAGGCGAGGGAGTGGAGGCGACGACAAGTCGGAGCTCCGGCGAAGGTGCAGCGACGAGGGCAGGGGCTGTGGGTTTCTTGAAGTCGGGGTTAGGTTAAGTGTAGGGTTCTTGCGTGCAGGGATGAAGGGAAGTGGAGGAGGTGGAGTGATGATGACGAGGATGATGGGGATGCAGGCGACGGTGACGTGGTCACCGGTGGAAGCTAGGGTTATGGTTCGCGAGTTCGTTGGGTTCTCGTGCGGAGAAAGGAGAGAGGGTCTGATGGAGGAAGAGAAGGTTTAGGGTGGAGATTCGACGTGAAGTGGGGCCCCGGCGAGATGAGAATGGAGGCAGAGAGGCTGGTGTTGGGTTCAGCGATGGGTATGGGTCGCGGGGTTATCGTGGAGGTGACGGAGGTGGTGGTCGAAGCCGGGGAGAGAGGTGAGGAGGTCGGGGAGATGGGGATGCTGACGAGCGTAGAGGCAGCGAGGCGAAGGGCGCGGACGCGGCTTGGATTCGCGGTGATTGACGACAGAAAATAAAAAAAGAAACGAAGGAGACGAGGAAGAAAGAAGAGAGGGGGGAGAGAGACGTGTGAGAATAATTAAAAGGGATTTATAAAATTTAGAGGGGAGAGAGAGGGAGACTGAGAGAGAAAGAGAGAGAGATGAGAGAGAGAGAGAGAGAGAGAAAGGAACAGGGAGGAGAAAGAATTTTGGAAGTATGTGGGGGAGAGAGAAAGAGAAAGAGAAAAAAAGAAAGAGAGAAGAGAGAGAAAGAAAAGAAGAAAGAAAAAGAGAGAGACGTGCGGTTAGGATTTTAGATTTTTAAATTGAGAAAAGGATTTTTAGTTAGTAAAATTTTAACTGTTGATTTTAAAATTTAAAGATATTAAATTAAATAATTTTGAATTTTGGCGGAATACAAAATAATCCAAAATACGCCCGGGTCGGGTCTAAAGATTCAGTTTTAAAATACGAAAAATATATGCGGCTTTCAAAATTCAAAACGAATGCTCAGGTAACGAAAATGCGTACCCCCAAGAACGGATGCACGTACATGTGCGTAGCCATCCAAACACGTCCGTTTCACTGAACGGGACGAGAACAAGATGCGCGGATACTACCACAGTGTTAGGGGTATCATGCAGGCTATGAAATGTAATTTTAAAATATTTTCTGTGACTTAAAATGTTATATGGTAAAATATGCAATGTCAGATAAAATGCCAGTATGCACTAAACATGAAAATGCACAGTCTACGTAACAAGTCAGGGTAATTTATAAATATGAATCAAACAGGTTCAAGCAAGCGGGTCGGGTCGAATGCAAAGTAAAATGTAAAATACCATTCGCACCCAAACACGATAAATCAAGAAAATACCATATATAAATAAATACGGGAACTGGAATTGGTATAAATGAACTAGGTTGTTATATTATACCCAACTACAAAAAGAATTTCGTCCTCAAAATTCCAATAACAAGAAAGGATAGACGATCAAGAAACTACAAAAATAGATATGGAAACTTCTGCCGGATTTCATTTTCTCGTTCCCAAGTTGATTCTTCACACGAGCGATTTCCCTAAGAGACAAGTACTGGAGGGATAACTTCATTCTTAAGAACCTTATCTCTTCGATCCACAATCGACATCGGTCGCCCCTCAAAAGTCAAATCTTCTCGTACAGTCAGCTCTGAATGATCCAGCACGTGTGTTTCATCTCGAACGTACTTACGGAGTTGAGATACGTGAAACACGTCATGAACATTCGCCAAAGATTGCGGTAAAGCCAAACGATACGCCACTTCTCCAACACGCTCCAAAATCTCAAAAGGCTCAACGAATCGAGGACTAAGCTTTCCTCGACTTCCGAAACGAATCACCCCTCTAGTCGGTGATATCTTCAAGAATACCAAAACACCAACAGCGAACTCTAGAGGTCTTCTCGACGTATCTGCCCAACTCTTTTGTCGGCCTTGTGCTGCTTTCATATGATTCCGGATAGTGTTAACCTTCTCTACTGTCTGCACGATCAAATCCGGTCCCAACAATTTTCGTTCTCCAAAATCGTCCCAACAACAGGTGAACGACACTTGCGACCATATAAAGTTTCGAATGGAGCCATCTGAATAGTCGCCTGAAAACTGTTATTGTAAGAAAACTCCACCAAGTGTAGATGATTTTCCTATGAACCCTTGAAGTCTAACATGCAAGCTCTCAACATGTCTTCAGGAGTTTGGATCGTTCTCTCTGACTGGCCATCTGTCTGAGAATGATAAGATGTGCTAAACTTCAATCGTGTCCCCAAACTTTCTTGTAAGCTCCTCCAGAAGTGTGATAAGAAACGGGTGTCATGGTCGGACACGATGCTCACCGGTACTCCATGCAATCTTACAATCTCCTGCATGTACCGTTCTGCCCAAGCTTCTGTTGATTGACCAACTCGAAATGGGATGAAATGAGCTGCCTTGGTCAATCGATCAACAATCACCCAACTGTATTGTTGCCCTTTGGACTCCGCGGTTAAGCCGTCACGAAATCTATGGTTATATGTTCCCACTTCCATTGAGGAATCGGAAGTGGTTGCAATAAA
This sequence comes from Agapanthus africanus, assembly GCA_030015575.1. Taxonomy (NCBI): domain Eukaryota; kingdom Viridiplantae; phylum Streptophyta; class Magnoliopsida; order Asparagales; family Amaryllidaceae; genus Agapanthus; species Agapanthus africanus. The sequence continues at coordinate 89,725,225 of CM057338.1, read as the reverse complement.
CCAGCAACTCTTTGATGTTCAGCCTTAACTTGCTGACACACCAAGCACTTCGCTACAAAGCGGGCAATCTTCCGTTTTATGCCTTCCCACCAGAAATGCGGTCGTAGATCTCGGTACATCTTCGTTCTTCCTGGATGTATGGAATATGCGGAACTGTGTGCCTCCTTCATAACTTATTCGCGAATATCTCCTTTTGGCACACCCAAACGGCTACCATATCGCAACGAACCATCTTCATGAATTAACAAGTCCGTTCGAAGTCCAGCTTCAACCTGTTCTCGAAACTTCTGTAGTCTTGGGTCCTGTGAATGCGCTGCTTTAATATTCTTGATCAACGACGACTGTACTTGCAGCTGCATCAACTGTCCCGAAGAATGCGGTAGCACAATCTCCAAATCGAGTCTCCGCAAGTCTTCGATAAGCTCCTTCTATGCAGTCAACATCCGAATTGCTGGCAACCGACTAAGCGCATCTGGCACAACATTAACTTTCCCCAGATGGTATTTAAGATCAAGATAGTAGTCAGCCATCAGCTCCAACCATTTACGCTGCCTCATATTAATCTCCTTCTGTGTGAACACATACTTCAGGCTTTTGTGATCAGTGAAAACTTCGACTCTTTCGCCCAATAAGTAGTGTCTCCAAATCTTCAAAGCGAAAATCACAGCTGCTAGCTCCAAGTCATGAGTTGGGTAATTCTTCTCATGGGTCTTCAACTGTCTCGATGCGTAAGCTATAACCTTCCCATGCTACATCAAAACACATCCCAATCCTTTCCCAGATGCGTTGCTGTGAATCACCAATCCTCCGGAACTGTCTGGCACGGTCAAAATAGGAGCGGTTATCAACCTCTGCTTCAACGCCTCAAAAGCTGACGCACACTTATCCGTCCACACAAATGGTACTTCCTTGCGTGTAAGCTTGGTCAGAGGTTCAGCCAAACGAGTAAAATTCTCCACGAACCTTCTGTAATACCCGGCAAGTCCAATAAAGCTTCTGATCTCTGCTACGTTCTTCGGAATCGGCCAATCTCAAACTGCTGCAATCTTCTCGGGATCAACGACGATTCCATCTCCGGACACGACATGCCCCAAAAACTTCACTTCTTCAAGCCAAAACTCGCACTTGCTCATCTTTGCATATAATCTTTCTTGCCTCAATGTCTGCAGTGCTATCTTCAAGTGTTCTGCATGCTCTTCTATGCTCTTTGAGTAGACCAGAATATCATCAATGAACACACTATAAACTGGTCCAAGAATGGTGAAAATATTCGGTTCATCAAGTCCATAAATATCGCCGGTGCATTCGTGACTCCAAATGGCATCACTAAATACTCGTAATGTCCATACCGAGTTCGGAACGCAGTCTTGCAAATATCTTCTGATTTAACTCGGACCTGATGATATCCGGACCGCAAATCCAGCTTCGAGAATACCCTTGCGCCACTAAGATGCTCGAACAATTCTCCAATGCGAGGGTTCGGGTACTTGTTCTTAATAGTCACCCGGTTTAATTCGATAATCGATGCACATCCTCTTTGTGCCATCTTTCTTCTTTACTAGAAGAACTGGAGCTCCCCAAAGTGAATTGCTGCTGCGAATCCAACTCTTCTCTAGCAATTCGGTAACCTGCTTCTTGACTTCTTCCTACTCCACTATTGGATAGTACGACTTTGAGATTGGCGCTGCACCAGAAACAAGATCGATTGTGAACTCCACATCTCGTTTTGGCGGTAAACCCGAGATGTCCTCGAACACGTCCATGAACTTTTAAACTATAGTCGGCGCTTCCTCCTTATCAACTTCTATTGACGAAAGAACATTGCTTGTCGGCCTAGCCCTAAACTCGACTAGCCCGACAGAACTGCTACCTCCAGCAAAACAAACTCCGGATGTCCGGAAATCTGGAAAATCACTTTTTGCCCTACAATCAATATGAGCGTAGAAAGTGAGACCATCAATTTCCAAGACAACTTCATAACTGCCGGTATCAGTCACCAAGAAATCTGCAAAACATAAACTGGTAAGTAATGAAACGGAGAGAACCAAGGTAATAGAACGACCATGAAACAAGGAAATGAAACAAGACCAGGACTCCAAATTACTTAAATAGAGTACCGCATTATAACCATGCTGCAGTTTATAGTTACAATCACATAACTCTGTTCAAGTCGCCCAAATCCTAGTATCAGAATCAAAGGAATAGGACAGAAGAAACAATAGGGAACCAAAAGAATTTCAACTCGAGATGCAAAGTTGTTTGCATATCATCAGGACAGGGGTCAAGAGAAAGATATGATTCAAGAATCACGATAACAATGTGGCAGGACATGTTTCTATTTACGGGTTTCCTGATTCGTGTATTGGGTCTAATACCCAACTACAAAAGAATCAAACCCGATTAACCTAAATCCTATGGCTCTGATACCAAACAAATCCTGTCACGCCCCGCTTTCCAGAGTGCGCTAAGATAGGCACGTGACAGAGCCAACCATACTACCTGTGGATAGGAAATATCCCTCCACAGTCACATTACGGCTGTAGAGATATCAAGAACAGTAGAATAAAATAACTATCTAGAGCATGTCCATAGGCCCAAATAAATAAGTCACGAATAAAATAATATGCAGAAGCAATAGATCCAATAAACAAAACACCTGGAAAGTAAAACTGGATACCAACTGGATCCTCACTGCTCGGCCTAATGGCGGAAGTACTCCTGATCAGCCTGCGACAAAGGTAGAGGATCTGGGCCATGCAAAACCCAGACGTCAGTGCGTCATAACATCAAGCAATAATATAATCAGGGGTAACAAGACATGCATGCACGAGTATGAATGGCAATAAAGGTATAACAGTAATATAAATAAGAACAGTGAAGGGTAAGGCACAGGTGATGTGCAGTGAGTAATCTAAGCTAGTCTACTGGGTTAACTACTCTCAAGTCTTTGAAATCAATTTGATGAATCATCGATGTAACTTAATAGTATCTCGTGCGTACCCAGGACCACGGTCAAGATTCTCGGGCTGAATCCGAGACGTGCCGCTAGGCAGTAAAAGGTAGTATGTAACGATGAATGATGTCAGCCGCATCATCCCGGGGATGGCCTAGCCCGTAAAACTGATCAGTAAAAGCATCGAACTGTCGAGTTACAAGTCAGGTTTCATCATTGATTTCTCCATACCCCCAAGTTATGTGTTCAAGTCAGGTATTGATAAATCTGGAGCTAATGCCAACACAGGATCAGGCAAGTACATGTTTGTCTGGATAGACAACAGGAAATGTCCGTAGGAACAACATGTCAAGATTATCGGCATTAGTAACAAGATCAGGTAATGTGTCAAGCTGTGGTACATCAGGTCATGTCAGATAGTGTACAAGGATCCAATCATGTCAAGTAGTGCATAATATCAAGTCGTGTCACGTAGTGGTGTATCAAATCATGTCAGGGGTGCACAAGTATCACGTGGGTGCTCATAATCAAACTATAATAAGCATGGGTACACAAAAACAAGTATGGGATACCAATATAACAATAAAATGGAATAATGTGATGTGGTATGCAAATATGTATATGTTCAAAGATATGGATGCACAGTTTATCGATTAGAGTTACAATTATAGTTCCACTACTAATTAGGATGCACTTTATTAAACATGGCGTGTTACAACAACAGTATTAGGTTATAAATGAGATCGGTAAATGCAGCTATATGTGTTCTACTCGATATGGATGCGAATGGATATCATATAACCTTTAAATGATAAACTAGTTAATGCACGATGTTCAATTAAATAATGTGAATGGTTATATTCAATTTGATGCGGTATACTATAGTATGATATGTGACAAGATAGGTTTTCATATGCTTGATATGAAATGATAAGAATGGATGCATACGGTCATTGTAAAACTGTGAAACAAGTACTTTGGATGCACGGTTTGAAATTCAATTATTATATTTATTAAAATAGATGCATAAAATGTAATGTAGCATGTAGCAAGATTAACTTGCCTCGATGAATCGCGATACGGACACGCACGACAACGTCGAATGTCGGTAAAAGTCTCGATGCACGCGCACAAGTACAGAACAGAACCAGGCAATGCAAGAATGTAACCGTGTAGGTAGGGAACGTCCACTGGGTTGCTCGGATCGTCAGCAGTAACACGGCTCCGGTGAGCGACCACCGGAAAAGAAGTGAGATTAAGAAAGAAGAAGAAAGAAGAAAAGAAGGAGAAGAAGAGAGGAAGTGGGTTGCTACTGGGGTTGTGGTGCACTGGGGTCAGGGAGGACGATGGGGTGGTTGCGATGATAAGTGCACGGAGGAGACGGGATCGGAGTTCCGGCGATAACCGGGAAAAGAAACAAGATCAAGAAGAAAAAGAAGAAAGAACAAGAAGGAAAAGAAGAAAGAGAGAAAGGGTTGGCCTCTGGTGTCAGGGGGTTTGCAGGGAGGAGAGGAGAAGGCGAGGGAGTGGAGGCGACGACAAGTCGGAGCTCCGGCGAAGGTGCAGCGACGAGGGCAGGGGCTGTGGTTTCTTGAAGTCGGAGTCAGGTTAAGTGTAGGGTTTGTCACGCCCCGCTTCCCAGTGTACGGCGAAGGAGACGCGACGAGGTCCGCTACGTATATACTCAGAAGTACATACGCTAAGCGTATCTAAGCAGTATAAAATAAATACACAAGAGACAAGAGATAATAAAAACAACAACTTTTATTTATTAACATTCTTTTGTACAATGCATGAAAAGGAAATACAACTGAAATAAAAGATGCCTAAACAGTGGCATAACAGGAAATGAAAAGTACTGAAAAGAAAAGTGTACAATGAAACTAAAGTGCAGGGTCTTCGGCAAACTGCTCCAAATCTTCTACAGATGGCTCGATCTCTGCCTGGTCCAAATCACCTGACGACATTCAAAGAAGAAAGAAATAGAATGTCGTCAGCAAACAGGTCGCTCGGTAAGTCCCAAAGGTAAGAGGAAAGTAGAATAGATAGAATAAGAAGATATCTTTTAAAGTTGTATACTTTTGTTGTAATGTTGTGTTAACGCTGTTGTTTGTAGTTTAGTACAGAAGGATACCAGTGTATACGAGGGGGGTCTCTATATGCTAGAGACCAGGGCAAACGGAATGTACAAGGAACCATTAAGCCACGGTACAACTGCAACGGAATATAGGTTAGGTGTCTTAATCTGACCACCTTGTGCCACCTTTAACACCTTCCGTACCAATCTACCTCTTAAACCCCGCGATGTCTTGTTTGTATTGTTATCTTGTAAATTGTATTGGTTGTATGGGTGATTGACTGACAGACCGAAACCATGATATCAGGAAACGGTTGTAACCGTAGAGTCATGTAAATGGAATAACTGAGAATCATGTAAAAGAAATATATCCATGGTTCGGTTCAGTCAAGTTGTATAAATTGATAATTGGATTCATGGATTCATGTGTTCATATTGAATTGGGATCTTGTAGATTATAGATTGACTTGAATCATATTCAAGTCAGATTAATCAGACTCAAGCCCGATTCAGACAATCAGAAATGTGAGTCGAAGTCTTATAATTGCTAGGGTCCTCAGGGTAATTTATAAAACTTGAGGGGGTTTTATGTAAAAACACTTTTATATACTTTTCAAAATACACTTCAAGTATTTATTACTCGTCTTTAGAGCTGTAATGAGGGTGGATTTTATATTGTGACATTTCTAGTGAAAATATCCTAGTTTTATAAATAAGGTATTTATCTGTAATATTGATTTATTTGAAGTTCATGGTATTTTAGTGTAAAATTTATTCTTGTGATTTTTTAGAAAAAGGTGGAATATTTATATTATAATAAAATAGATATTTAAATGATAAATATACATATATTTATACAAAAATAATTTTAATAAATATTTTATATTCCAAAAATCTTATTTTCTTAAGATGTCGTATTTTAAACCTTTCGAGACCGAATGCTCCTTGCGGAGGTCTGAATCTCGCACTACTAAGCCCGAGGATGTGCGATAATCCGTACCATCCCGAACGGGTTCCCCAAAAATGGGTTGTAGCGGCGCTTTGCAAAAATTGTAAAATACTAATCCTTTAGAAAACGGTTTTATAAAGTAAAAGGTATTTATTTGTAAAATGTAAATTTTCCGTATTTTAGATTCTAGGGTTTCCTAAGTCGACTAGCCTATTTCTAAATGGTCTAAACGACAAGTTGTTAGATGCCTCAAATCGCCTCTTCACTGCCAATTGTGTCCAGGTAAGTACAAATGAGGAAAGGAGGGATTGTTCACATCATAATATTGTATTATTATATTCCCCATTCTTATTATTTTTATAAATAAACAGGTGCTTTTGACGCATGTCTGCTACATATTACAGGTTACAAGTTCTTGGAGCGAAAACAGTGAAAAAGACAAAAGACGACACAAAAAAGGGACTTTGACCAACAAATAGAAGGATCTTAATCAAATCCACACAAAAGATCAGTACAAGGCAACGCAAGGTCCAAGATTACAAAGCAAACGGTTAAAAGTCTACTGCAGTTGTTCACTGGAGATCTGGAAGAAATAGAGAAGCCAAATTGAATAAAGATCCAAAGAAATAAAAAGCCCAAGAAGCCCAGAATCAGTTCCAAAATTTCCAGACATAAAATTTTACCAAAGCTTGGAGTCTACTTTGATTAGGCCTTCCTAAGGATATTTTGGTAAATGCAGACGTGCGAATCAATTGTAAGCTAGGGTCTCTATGTCTTATAAATAGAAGCCCAAATCATTGTATTCTTTTCATGCCTCCCTATGCCTCTTTTTATGAATAAAATTTAGAAATCTTTTGGAGAGCATCGATGCCTCTTTTCATATCATCTATTCAGATCTGACAACCCTGTGTAAATGTTTGGAGAGAGCCATCTGTAAAGTAAGTAGATTTATTTAATTACCCTAGTTTAAATTTCAATTCTTGCCCTAGTTAATCTTTTATTCTCTGCCTTAGATAAATATTCTTCAATTCCCTAATGAGTGAGTAGTCTCCTCGCTTGTTAGGGTTAGATTTTGGGAAGGTTTGAGAGATGAAGATCTCTCACCCCTTTCTTGCCCGTCATATATTTTCATAGGACTTCATGTATACATGCACATACCGCTCCCTACGGCACCCTATCCATCGAGGTAGCGGTGATACCGTAGTATAAAGGCCCAATTGTGATGGTTTTCCATGGAGATTAGAGTAAGGATTTCTAAAGGAAGGACAAGGATCTAGAGGAAGAAATATCTTCCCAATCATTCTAATTCCTTTTATTAATAATTACCATAACACCTAATTAGATCTTCATATGGGTATAGAAAGCGGTGAGATTTATTGACTTTCCAAACTTAACCTAAATCTAACCCTAGCAAGATTTAGATATAGATTAATCCTAGTATAACTCAACTTTAGTTTTTAGATTTAATAATCAATCCGACCACAATCGGAATTAACTCGTAAGAGCGATTAGGAAATTCACAACATCCCTGTGGACCGACCTGTACTCATCGGCTAGCTACCAAGCGACGCCGTTCTTGATTGCGGTTACATATATTTTTGATATAAAATCTCTCTGAATCAAATGGCGCCGTTGCTGGGGATGGCGTGTTATTTCCTTTTTGCAATTTCGGGTTAATCTTAATTAAAAAAATCATAAAAACTGAAAAATCAAAAAAAATTATAAAAATATATCATCTGTTATTTTTTGTGAATCTTTGCAGGATCGACGGATCTGGAAAAATACAGAGTGCGAAACAGAAAAAGGTAGATCAGAACAGAAAGGGATTGGAACAACAGAGCAGCACAATTTTTTCAGAGACCTGAAGCTTCAAATCCGCCGCCCTTCCGCCGCGTAAGCGCGCTCCCGCCGAGGTTCTGCGGTCCGTTTGCCACTTCAGCGCGCGTGTTTTGCACTGTTTGCTCCCCTTTTCCCTCTTCTGCCAATCCCCATATATCTTTTGTCAAATCTTCTGCAGGATTCTTTGTGCTTAAAAAAAAAATCTTCCCTTCCAAATAACAAATCTTGTGCAGGATTCTTTGCGCCGCGCATAAAATAAAAAAGATTTGATTGCAAGTGATTTACTGTTTTGCATTTCTTTAATCGGACTTTAAGGGGCTTTTGACCAATTCAGATTGGGTGGGAATTTCATCACCCTTCCCAGGACCCTAGAAATCACATAAGGCATTTGCATTGACCAGATCTTTAATTAAAAAAAAAATACTAGACTCAGCCCTAAGGACGTCGCGCTCAATAGGACAGAGGACTAGTTATAGGCATCGACCGTTTATCCTAACCTGACTTTGCGGTGTCTAGGCAAGTGTGTCTAAGGCAAGTGGTTACTTAATTAGGACCACTACTTTTGTAGTGGGGAGCCTCCCACTTACCTGGCACTTACCTGGCCGCAATTGGCGGTGAAGAGGCGGTTTAAGGTCCTATTTCTAGCCCTTTGGAACAGTTAGGAGCTGTCTAGCTGACCTAGGTGACCCTAGATCTAGGCCTGATTGTGCATTTTTGGTTGATCGAAAGTGTGTCTTAGCTCTTTTCTCGAAAATCTTTTTGCAAACAGTTCTAAATAAAGAGAAAAAGGAAAAAGGAATTTTTTTTAAAAAAGACTTGCAACTTTTGTCACTAAGAAATCCTTGCACCACCTACCTTATTTCTCTTCTCATCATGGGTACCCCACATCATAAATCTCTTGCCGAACTTTGGTATCCCAAACCTGACTTTGCTTCGTACGTCAATTGTTTCGGTCGATTTAAGGAAGATCCCTCTGTGCCCAAAATTTCTTTGAAAGATCAAATAGAAGCGTCTAGGAGAAACAGTTCGACTTTGCAACCCACTTTGTGTCAACCATGTCAACCTTCACCACCTTCGTACGTTGACACCACCTTTTCAAGTCCTGCTGTAACTCCTAAACTGATGTCCATTGCTGAGCATATTGCTCAATCTCGTAGCCGATCTTTCACCCCTCTCCACACATCAAGTTATAGTGATCAACAAGTCCATTCACCTTTTTATCCACATGTTGATCCTACCCTTGTCCAACCATCCAATTCATACCAGTCCTACCTGACTTTCCCACCTTCACTAGACACTGTTTCTACACAGCCATTTGGGAGTTTCACGTATCCAAACAATTTCGAATCTTTTACCGGAACCCCTTCACCACCCATGTCTAGTTTGGAACAGTCATTGGCAGCTTATATTTCAGCAACAAACAAAATGGTTAGGAATGTGGATGCGTCCATTGCCGCCCTTATACAACCTAATGAACCGGCAGCTAGTTTCCAACTAGCTCCAAATTTTTCAATGTATGAGGAGGTGGTTGGACAGAGTAAGAATTTGAGAGGGGCGAGTGAGTTCTACACATTCCCAAATCAGCCCTACCCATACCCAATTGAAGCCCACAACTCCGGTTTTCTATTGATTGTCCCAAATGATTCACCAGTTGAAAATAAAAACGAGTTGTGTGATTTTGTAGTGCTTGATTTGCCAAATTGTGAAGAACCCCTTTCGAGTGAAACCACACCCAATCCTTTTGAACTTTACACCTCCACTCTAGAACCTAAATTGATAAATATCCATGCTTTTAATGAGGTGTCAGAAAAAATTGATTTTCACTTAATTGAGTATATAGACGCCGGGAATATTTTGGATGATGAACCCGTCGATTTGATTGAAATTTTATGTCCAATTTATCATCCCAAGTCATTACATGTTTCTCCCGAACTTCATATGCGTCTTGATTTTGATGATAATGGCATGGATGAGTTAACTATTGAGGAGAATTATGAGGATAGTATTGAGGAGAATATTGAGGAAATTATTGAGGATGAACCAGTTTTAGTTCATGAGTCGGATTTCCCAATTCATAATGTCCCTTCCACTGATTGTGTACACCCTCCTAAGTCTTTAACTGATACCCTTCCTCACTCACTTCCCTCCGTCCTCGTTCCGACCTTGCAAGAGACCGTTACGCTTTCATCTCCAATACCAAGTTCGACGTACCCATGTTTGCTCACGAATCTTGAGGGATTTAATCTCATTTTTCCGCGGGTTGATAGGTTAGCACAATCGCTTTTTACACATCGGTCATTACAAATTATGCTAATTTATACAATCACGAATCACCGCTCACGAATCACCGTGAGACGGGCCTTTTAAAGTTACCTTTCTCACTTGCCTAGCCTAGACACCACAAAGTCAGGTTTAGATAAACGATCGATGTCCACAACTTATCGTGTTTTCCTAATAAGAGGTATTTATTTAAAGATGTATCAAAGCTAAAGTTTTTAGGAATGGTTTTATTAAGAATATGGTATTTAAATGAAAGTATTGTTTTATCTTATTCTAAGTTTTTTATGATATCGTTTTAGCTTGTATTTGTATGTGTGTGGAGGTAGGTCATTACCTCGTGTTCTACTTTAAAGGTATAGCAAGGTTAAGGGATTAAATGTGAAATCGAAATATTGTGGTATTTAAGTGAAAAAAATACGATAATTTGAGAACGCTATCATTTCATGTGATGAAACTTATTCAAATTGTTTGTTAAATGTTTAATAGTCAACATAAAGATGTTTAAGCATGAATGTATTGGTGAGAAGTGAAATTTTATAGAAAATCGAATCGGAAATCGGATTTGTTCCGATTCCATCGGGTTTTGTAATTTTGTATTTTAGAGAATAAGAAAGAAAGATAGAATGGGAGTTACGGGTTTCGATTAAGCAAAGGAGTGAGGGGGGACTAAAGGGGTTGCTGAGGCGTTGCTTCGTCGCCGGTTGTTCCTAAAAACGTCGCCGGAATTTCCGCCGGAATTTCGTCGGAGTTTCGCCACGAACTTGTTTTCAAAGTACATAACTCTTGAGAAGATTTTGAGAGAATGGGCTCAGGATTTTGGGATGAGAGGGTAGAGAGTAGGGGGTGTATTTATAGGGTAGGATAGGGGTAGGGTAGGTGAAGGGTTTTTAATAAAAAAATTGTAAAAAGTGTGAAAATCATTAAAAAATGGTTTAAATGGGGCATAAATTCTTCTCTGGAACCGATCTATTAAATTAGTGTGTGCAGGGGGTTGTAGAAGACCAAAAGACACAACTTCACTGTTGGGGGCCGGCCGGCGGCGCCGGTCCGAGTCGGCCGGTCCGCCGGCCGACTCGGCCGAGTCGGGCCGAGTCGGGTGATCGGTGGGTGGGGGGTCGTCAGGTGAAGGCTCTGGTATATTTACTTTTTAAAGTTCAGTTCAAGTATTGGGAGTTATGGTGTGTGGACTGTTGGGCTTCCAAAGGATTTAAAACAAAAATAATATAAAAATAATGTGGGGCAGGGGATTTGAACTCTGGTGGCTTGGTTCAGCAGTGCAAGGTGTTACCAATGAGCTACAAGCTCCTTCTTGTAATTATTGTGGGAAAATAAATACTTCAAGTGGTAACAGTAACATTAAATACCCCAAGTATACTTCAAATTTAAATCAATTTTATGTATATAAAAATTGGAGTTGTTACAGGGTTCTTGCGTGCAGGGATGAAGGGAAGTGGAGGAGGTGGAGTGATGATGACGAGGATGATGGGGATGCAGGCGACGACGACGTGGTCACCGGTGGAAGCTAGGGTTATGGTTCGCGAGTTCGTTGGGTTCTCGTGCGGAGAGAGGAGAGAGGGTGTGATGGAGGAAGAGGAGGTTTAGGGTGGAGATTCGACGTGAGGTGGGGCCCCGGCAAAATGAGAACGGAGGCAGAGAGGCTGGTGTTGGGTTTAGCGATGGGTATGGGTCGCGGGGTTATCGTGGAGGTGACGGGGGTGGTGGTCGAAGTCGGGGAGAGAGGTGAGGAGGTCGGGGAGATGGGGATGCTGACGAGCGTGGAGGCAGCGATTCGAAGGGCACGGGCGCGGCTTGGATTCGCGGTGATTGACGGCGGAAAACAAAAAAAGAAAAGAAGGAGACGAGGAAGAAAGAAGAGAGGGGAGAGAGAGACGTGTGATAATAATTAAAAGGGATTTATAAAATTTAGAAGGGAGAGAGAGAGACTGAGAGAGAAAGAGAGAGAGAGATCGAGATGAGAGAGAGAGGGAGAGAGAAAGAGACAGAGAGAGAGAGAAAGGAACAGGGAGGAGAAAGAATTTTGGAAGTATGTGGGGGAGAGAGAAAGAGAAAGAGAAAAAAAGAAAGAGAGAAGAAAGAGAAAGAAAATAAGAAAGAAAGTGAGAGAGACGTGCGGTTAGGATTTTAGATTTTTAAATTGAGAAAAGGATTTTTAGTTAGTAAAATTTTAACTGCTGATTTTAAAATTTAAAGATATTAAATTAAATAATTTTGAATTTTGGCGGAATACAAAATAATCCAAAATACGCCCGGGTCGGGTCTAAAGATTCAGTTTTAAAATACGAAAAATATATGCGGCTTTCAAAATTCAAAACGAATGCTCAGATAACGAAAATGCGTACCCCCATGAACGGATGCACGTACGTGCGCGTAGCCACCCAAACACGTCCGTTACTGAACGGGACGAGAAAAAGATGCGCGGATGCTACCACGGGGTTAGGGGTATCATGCAGGCCATGAAATGTAATATTAAAATATTTTCTGTGACTTAAAATGTTATATGGTAAAATATGCAATGTCAGATAAAATGCCAGTATGAACTAAACATGAAAATGCACAGTTTACGTAACAAGTCAGGGTAATTTATAAATATGAATCAAACAGGTTCAAGCAAGCGGGTCGGGTCGAATGCAAAGTAAAATGTAAAATACCATTCGCACCCAAACACGATAAATCAAGAAAATACCATATATAAGTAAATACGGGAACTGGAATTGGTATAAATGAACTAGGTTGTTACTGCTACAGTTTGATTATGAGCGTCCGCTTGATACCTGTGCACTACTTGACATGACCTGATACACCACCACTTGACATGACTTTATACATGTACACTACCTAACATAACCTGATACACCACTACTTGACATGACTTGATACATGTACACTACCTGACATAACCTGATATATCATTACTTGACATGTTACCTGATCCTGTTTCTAATGCCGACAATCCTGACATATTTTCCTGATTGACATATCCTGTTGTCTGTATAGATAAACCTGTTCCTGCTTGATCCTGTGTTGGCATTAGTCTCATATTTATCAATACCTGACTTGAACACATAACTTGGGGGTATGGGAAAATCAATAATGAAACCTGACTTGTAACTCGACAGTTCGATACTTATACTGATCAGTTTTACAAGCTAGGCCAGCCCCGGGATGATGATGCTGACATCATTTATCTGTACATGTTACCTGTTTACTGCCTAGCGGTACGTCTCGGATTCAGCCCAAGAATCTTGAACGTGGTCCTAGGCATGCACGGGATACTATTGAGTTATATCGACGATTCATCAAATTGATTTCAAAGACTTGAGAGTAATTAACCCAGTAGCTTAGTCAGATTACTCACTGCACATCACATATGCTTTTACACTTCACTGTTCCTTATTCGTTTTACTGTTCTACTTTTATTACTATTCATACTCGTGCCTGCATGTCTTGCTACCCCCTGATTATTTTATTTTTGATATTATGACGCACTGATGTCTGGGTTTTGCATGGCCCGGATCTTATATCTCTATCGCAGGCAGTTCAGGAGTATTTCCGCCGTTAGGCCAAGCAGTGAGGATCCTGTTAGTATTCAGTTAGTTCAGTTATTTCCGTACTTTCCAAATTATTATTGTTACTTGAATCTATTGCTTCCGCATATTATTTCTTGACTCGTTTATTCTAGCTCATGGACATGTACTAGATAGTTTATTTCTCTTTTACTGTTCTTGATATCTTATAGACAGCCGTAATGTGACGGTGGAGGGATGCTTCCTAGCCACATGTAGCATGGTTGGCTCTGTCACGTGCCGATCTTAGCGCACTCTGGGAAGCGGGGCGTGATAGGGTTTTTTTTGGTATCAGAGCCATAGGATTTAGGTTAATCGGGTTTGATTCTTTTGTAGTTGGGTATTGGACCCAATACACGAATCGGAAAACCCGTAATTAGGAACATGTCCTGCCACATTGTTATCGTGATTCTTAAATCATATCTTTCTCTTGATCCTTGTCTTGACGATATGCAAACAACTTTGCATCTCGGCTCGAAATCTTTTGGTTCCCTATTGTTTCTTTCTATTCTGATACTAGGATTTGGGCGACTTGAACGGAGTTATGTGATTGTACCTATGAACTGCAGCATGGTTACAATGCGGTACTCTATTTAAGTAACTTGGAGTCCTGGTCTTGATTTATTTCCTTGTTCCATGGTCGTTTTATTACCTTGGTTCTCTCAGTTTCATTACTTACCAGTTCATGTTTTGCAGATTTCTTGGTATCGATACCGGCAGTTATGAAGTTGTCTTGGGAATGGATTTTCTCGGCACTTTCCACGCTCATATTAATTGTAGGGCAAAGAAAGTGATTTTCCAGATTCCCGGACATCCGGAGTTTGTTTTCACTGGAGGAAGCAGTTCTGTCGGGCCAGTCGAGTTCAGGGCTAGGCCGACAAGCGCCGTTCTTTCGTCGATGGAAGTTAATAAGGAGGAAGCGCCAGCTGTAGTTCGAGAGTTTATGGATGTGTTCGAGAACATCTCGGGTTTACCACCAAAACGAGATATAGAGTTCACGATCAATCTTGTTCCTGGTGCAGCGCCAATCTCAAAGGCGTACTATCCAATGGCACCAGCAGAGTTGGAAGAAGTCAAGAAACGGGTTATTGAATTACTTGAGAAGGGTTGGATTTGCAGCAGTAATTCACCTTGGGGAGCTCCAGCTCTTCTAGTCAATAAGAAAGATGGCACAAGGAGGATATGCATCGATTATCGAGAATTAAACTGGGTGACCATTAAGAACAAGTTCCCGATCCCTCGCATTGGCGAATTGTTCGAGAAGCTTAGTGGCGCGAGGGTATTCTCAAAGCTGGATTTGCGATCCGGATATTATCAGGTTCGAGTTAAATCAGAGGATATTTGCAAGATTACATTCCGAACTCGGTATGGACATTACGAGTATTTAGTGATGCCATTCGGAGTCACGAATGCACCGGCGATATTTATGGACTTGATGAACCGAATCTTTTCACCGTTCTTGGACCAATTTATAGTGGTGTTCATCGATGATATTCTGGTCTACTCGAAGAGCATTGAAGAGCATGCGGAACACTTGAAGATCGCACTGCAGATATTGAGGCAAGAATGATTGTATGCAAAGATGAGCAAGTGCGAGTTTTGGCTTGAAGAAGTGAAGTTTTTGGGGCATGTTGTATCCGGAGATGGAATCACCGTTGACCCTAAAAAGATTGCAGCAGTTCAAGATTGGCCGATTACGAAGAACGTAGCAGAGATCAGAAGTTTTCTTGGACTTGCCGGATATTACAGAAGATTCGTGGAGAATTTTGCTCGTTGGCTGAGTCTTTGACTAAGCTTACGCGAAAGGAGGTACCATTCGTATGGATGGATTGTTGTGCGTCAGCTTTGGAGGCGTTGAAGCAAAGATTGATAACCACTCCTATTTTGACCGTAACAGACGGTTCCGGAGGATTGGTGATTCACAGCGATGCATCTGGGAAAGGTTTGGGATGTGTTTTGATGCAGAATGGGAAGGTTATAGTTTACGCATCGAGACAGTTGAAGACCCATGAGAAGAATTACCCAACTCATGATTTGGAGCTTGCAGTAGTGATTTTCGCTTTGAAGATCTGGAGACACTACTTATTGGGCGAAAGGGTCGAAATATTCACCGATCACAAAAGCCTAAAGTATGTGTTCACACAGAAAGAGCTTAACATGAGTCAGCGTAGATGGTTGGAGCTAATGGCTGACTACGATCTTGATCTTAAGTACCATCCGGGAAAAGTTAATGTTGTGCCAGATGCGCTTAGTCGGTTGCCAGCAATTCGGATGTTGACTGCACAGAAGGAGCTTATCGAAGACTTTTGGAGATTCGAATTGGAGATCGTGCTACCGCATTCTTCAGGACAGTTGATGCAGCTGCAAATACAGTCGTCGTTGATCGATAATATTAAAGCAGCGTAGTCACATGACCCAAGATTTCGGAAGTTTCGAGAACAGGTTGAAGCTGGACTACGAACGGACTTATTGATTTATGAAGATGGTTCGTTGCATTATGGTAGCCGTTTGTGTGTGCCGAAAGGATACATTCGTGAAGAAGTTATGAAGGAGGCACACAGTTTCGCATATTCTGTACATCTAGGAGGCACGAAAATATACCGCAATCTAAGACAGCATTTCTGATGGGAAGGCATGAAAAGGGAGATTGCTCGTTTTGTAGCGAAGTACTTGGTGTGTCAGCAAGTTAAGGCTGAATATCAAAGGGTTGCTGGTTTATTACAACCACTTCCGATTCCTCAATGGAAGTGGGAACATATAACCATGGATTTCGTGACATCTTTACCGCGGAGTCGGGCAACATGCAGTTTGGGTGATTGTTGATCGATTGACCAAGGCAGCTCATTTCATACCATTTCGAGTTGGTCAGTCAACGGAAGCGTTAGCAGAACGGTACATGCAGGAGATTGTAAGATTGCATGGAGTACCTGTGAGCACCGTGTCTGATCGTGACACCTGATTCTTATCGCACTTCTGGAGGAGTTTACAGGAAAGTTTGGGGACGCGATTGAAGTTTAGCACCGCTTATCATTCTCAGACAGATGGCCAGTCGGAGAGAACGATCCAAAACTCTTGAAGACATGTTGAGAGCTTGCATGTTAGACTTCAAGGGTTCATGGGAGGATCATCTACACTAGGTGGAGTTTTCGTACAACAACAGTTTTTAGGCGACTATTCAGATGGCTCCATTCGAAGCATTTTATGGTCGCAAGTGTCGTTCATCCGTTTGTTGGGACGATATTGGAGAACGAAGATTGTTGGGACCAGATTTGATTGCGTAAACAGTTGAGAAGGTTAATACTATCCGAAGTCATAAGAAGGCAGCACAAGATCGGCAGAAGAGTTGGGCCGACACATCGAGAAGACCTCTAGAGTTCACTGTTGGTGATCTGGTATTCTTGAAGATATCACCAATTAGAGGGGTGATTCGTTTTGGGAATCGAGGCAAGCTTAGTCCTCGATTCGTGGGGCCTTTCGAGATTTTGGAGCGTGTTGGAGAAGTGACTTATCGATTGGCGTTACCACAATCTTTGGCGAATGTTCATGACGTGTTTCATGTATCTTAACTCCGTAAGTATGTTCGAGATGAAACACACGTGCTGGATCATTCAGAGCTGACTGTAAGGGAGGATTTGACCTTTGAGGAACGACCGATGTCGATTGTTGATCGAAGAGAAAAGGTCCTTAAGAACAAGATTATCCCTCTTGTACTTGTTTCTTGGGGGAATCGCTCGCACTGAGAATCGACTTGGGAACGAGAAGACGGGATTCGACAGAAGTTTCCACACCTATTCTTGTAGATTCTTGATTGTTTGTCTTTTCTTGTTTTGGGAATTTCGAGGATGAAATTCTTTTTGTAGTTGGGTATAATATAACACCCTAGTTCATTTATACCAATTCCAGTTCATGTATTTCTTTATTTATGGTATTTTCCCGATTTACTGTGTTTTGGGTGCGAATAGTATATTTGACATCTGTATTTGCATCCGACCCGACCCGCTTGCTTGAAACCTGTTTGATTCATGTTTATAATTTATCCTGACTTGTTACGTAGACTTATGCACTTTTATGTATACTGCATACTGGTATTTTATCTGGTATTTGCATTTTACAATATAACATTTTAAGTCACATAAAATATTTTAAATATACATTGCATGGCCTGCATGATACCCCAACCCTGTGGTAGCATCCGCGCATTTTGTTCTCGTCCCGTTCAGTAAAATGGACTTGTTTGGATGGCTACGCGCACGTACGTGCATCTATTCTTGGGGGTATGTATTTTCGTTACCCGGATATCTAATTTTAGTTTTGGTCGACACATATATTTTTCGTATTTTAAAACTGAATTTTAGACCCGACCCGGGCGTATTTTGGACTATGTTTGTATTTACCAGAATATCAAATTTTATTTATATAATATTAATTTTATAAACTGATACAAATTAAAATTTAGTTAACTAATAAAAGTTTTTTTAAATTTAAATCTAAACTAATTTCCTAATAAACTAACAACCCATTTTTCTCTCTCCTCTCTCTTTCTTTTTCTTTCTCTCTCTTTGTTACTTTATAAATATTAATTCTTTCAATATTTACAACCCCTGCATCTCTTCTCCACATATATATATTTGATGTACTTTTTAAATCCCATATAAAGAAAAGCATTGTTCCCTTTCTTCTTCACATTTTCCCGCCTACGAACAAAACCCACATCTCACCTCTGCCCTCGTCCTGCGTGCCGTGTGTGCGTTGCGACGATTTACCGACGTCGGACGTGCAGTACGTATCCGTCGCATGATCCAATCGAGGCAAGTTTATCTTGCTACATGCTATGATATATTTTACATCCATATTAATAATAATATTTAATGTTTAGTGTATTATACATCCTCTGTTATCATTTTACTGTTTTACGACGTCCGTTTGCATCCGTACAATTTATTTTATATCTAGTTGCATGCAAGTTAATTTTGCTACATGCTATACTACAATATATTGCACACATGTGAATAATAATATTACTTATTGTTTAATTATGCATCCCACATTACCATTTTACTATTTTACTGTCTTCGGACATCCGTGTGCATCCATATCACCATTTACATATCTAGTCGCATGCTAATTCATCTTGCTACATGCTAGCTATATTATTATGCATCCATATGAGTAAAATGATACCCGTTTATCACATTATACATCCATATTAAAGTTTTACCGTTTTTGGATACCCGTTTGCATCCATATCATTTAAAATATATATAACTGTATCTATAAATCATATTAATTCATGTTATTATTGTAGTAACACCCCATACTTGATAATGTGCATCCTACATAGCCATGGAACTGTAGTTGTAACCCCTGATAGTTATTTGGGCATCCATGTTTATTTTTGTATCCATACCATTAATTCTGCATAACTAGTTGCACCTCATATTACATTAACTCATATTATTAATACATTAATACCCTATGCTTGATATTGTTTATCCTACTTAGTCATGATGTAACCCCTGATCGATATTTGTGCATCCATGCTTTTATTGTACATCCGTACTTTCACCCTGATTCAATACTTTCTACAGTTTGATTTTGAGCACCCGCCTGATACCTGTGCACTACTTGATATGACCTGATATACCACCACTTGACATGACTTGATACATGTACACTGCCTGATATAACCCGATACACCACTACTTGACATGACTTGATACATATACACTACCCGACATGACCTGATATATCATTACTTGACATGTTACCTGATCCTGTTTCTAATGCCGACAATCCTGACATGTTGTCCCGATAGATATATCCTGTTGTCTGTATAGATAAACTTATTCCTGCTTGATCCTGTGTTGGTATTAGTCTCAGATTTATCAATACCTGAGTTGAACACATAACTTGGGGGTATGGGGAAATCAATAATGAAATCTGACTTGTAACTCGACAGTTGGATACTTATACTGATCAGTTTTACGGGCTAGGCCATCCTCGGGATGCTGCTGCTGACATCATTCATCTGTACATGTTACCTATTTACTGCCTAGCGGCACATCTCGGATTCAGCCCGAGAATCTTGACCGTGGTTTCGGGCATGCACGGGATACTATTGAGTTACATCGACGATTCATCAAATTGATTTCAAAAACTTAAGAGTAATTAACTCAGTAGCTTAGTCAGATTACTCACTGCACATCACATATGCTTTTACACTTCACTGTTCCTCATTCGTGTTACTGTTCTACTTTTATTACTGTTCATACTCGTGCCTGCATGTCTTACTACCCCCTGATTATTTTATTTTTAATATTATGACGCACCGACGTCTGGGTTTTGCATGGCCCAGATCCTATATCTCTGTCCCAGACAGTTCAGGAGTATTTCCGCCGTCAGGCCGAGTAGTGAGGATCCTGTTAGTATCCAGTTAGTTCAGTTATTTCCGTACTTTCCAGATTATTATTGTTACTTGAATCTATTGCTTCCGCATATTATTTCTTGACTCGTTTATTCTGGCTCATGGACATGTACTAGATAGTTTATTTCTCTTTTACTGTTCTTGATATCTTACAGACAGCCGTAATGCGACTGTGGAGGGATGCTTCCTAGCCACAGGTAGCATGGTTTGCTCTGTCACGTGCCGATCTTAGCGCACTCTTGAAAGCGGGGCGTGACACTGTGATCCGGTTCTATTCTCGAGTCGGATTCTTGAGGGGGCTAGACAGAGTCGGCCTCTGCTTCTGGAGAAGGATCTATCTCAATTGCTCATGTTGCGTTTTTCCAAGATCTGTTTCACGTTGTTTCCTTTTATAAGTTTTAATTTCCACATCAGCTTCTGGTGGATTTAAATCCTCGGGGGAAGTTGTTTTATGAGTCGGTGGTATGTTCCTATTTTTATGGGATTTTTCCAGATTTTCTAATAAAGAAACCGAGTTTTCAACAGACATATTTTCTGAGTTTTCAAGAACCTTTTTTTGAGTGTCCAGTGAATTTTCACTGTTTTGGTTTGCTGGGTGTTCAAAAGACTGGTCTAAAATGTCTTGATTTAAAAAATCTAGATCTTATGAATTTGTATGTGGGATTAAGTTGGGTATTTTTGAGAGATTATTTTTTATGGAAACCGAGTCTTCACTATTTGTTTTCCCCTGAAGAGAAGGCTTAAAAAAGATTTATTTTCAAAAAACAACACACCCATTGTGATAAATATTTTATTTGATAAAGGATCAAAACATTTATACCCTCTTTGATTCGTGGCGTAGCCAATGAAAACAAATTTTTTCGATTTTGGATCAAGTTTACCCTTAGTGGGGCTGTGATCGTGAACAAACACGGTACAACCAAAAATTTTCAACGGCAGATCTAAGATTGCAAGGCGGTTTTGAGGGTATAGGGATTTTAATAAGGCAACAGGTTTTTTAAAATTGAGAATTTTCGAGAGCATTCTATTAATAAGATAGGTTGCTGTTAAAATTGCTTCATTCCATAATGTTTTTGGAACATGGTTGGTGAATAATAATACCCTAGCAATTTCAAGAATGTGTTTATTTTTTCTTTTAGTCACACCATTTTGTTGCGGTGTGTTAATGCAAGAACTTTGGTGAATGATGCATTTCTTTGCAAAAAAATCTCCCAAGGATTCGTTAAAAAATTCTCGTCCATTGTCACTTCGAAAATTCTGAATTTTTGTGTTAAACTGTGTTTCAATCATGGCATAAAAAGTTTTGAAAACTTGTT
This sequence comes from Agapanthus africanus, assembly GCA_030015575.1. Lineage (NCBI taxonomy): Eukaryota > Viridiplantae > Streptophyta > Magnoliopsida > Asparagales > Amaryllidaceae > Agapanthus > Agapanthus africanus. The sequence continues at coordinate 89,703,803 of CM057338.1, read as the reverse complement.
CAACTTCTGATTTCTTCTTTAGCAAAAACACCCAAAGGACTCTAGTATGATCATCAATAAACGAAACCAACCATTTTTTTTCCGAAGACAGATAAAACGCGGGATGGTCCCCAAATGCCACTATGGATTAAGGCAAACGGTGCTGAAGGTTTATAGAGTCGAGGTGGACAAATTGCCCTTTTGTGTTTGGCAAAAGCACATACTTCACATTGAAATTGAGAAGGATTTTTATTCCGAAACAATTTTGGAAACAAATATTGTATATAATGGAAACTAGGATGACCTAGACGAAAATGTAACATAATTAATTCATTGTCATGAGAAACAAATATGGACTGAGAACACAAACTAGATGCAGATTTATTGAGATGCGATCCTTCTTCAAGCAAGTAAAGACTGTTTCCTGATTTAAAATCAGAAAAGCTTATGAAAAAAGCTTCAGAAGAGGGTCACGTGCCTACACGTGACCAGCAGTCACGTGTTGGCACGTGACACCTAAACACATCATCAAGGCAAGTTCAGTTTTCTGACTCCATCGAAGAGAAAGGCTTCAGAAAGAGTCACATGCTCCCACGTGACCAGGGTCACGTGTCGGCACGTGACATTTAAATGCAAGCGTCAAAGGCACACCGGATCCCTGATCAAATCAAGGAAAAAGCTTCAAAAGAGGTCACGTGCTCCCACGTGACCAGGGGTCACGTGTTGGCATGTGACGCTCAAAACATCAGAATTGTTCTCCAGTTAAACCAAGAAAAAGAATCCAAAAAAGGGTCACGTGCTCACACGTGACCGGGGGTCACGTGGTGGCACGTGACGGTTAAGCAGCAACCAGAAGACAGCGCAAAAAGAAGGAGGGAGGCTCATTCCAAAGAGGGTCACGTGTCCACACGTGACCATGGGTCACGTGGTCACACGTGATCGGCTTTCAAAGCCCATTTTGTCAACAGAATTAAATTCCAAAGGAAAGCGACTATCTGGAACCAATCGAATTGAAGATTCAGAGGTGATCTATCTATGGGAAAATCTCGGGTTTGGAAAGATTTCCCCTTTAAATCTAACCGAAGCAACAAAGGAGAATCCCGGGACTTGAAATCCAATGGTGAATAAAATTCACCTAATAATCCAAAGGTCCAGAACGAATGATGGATGCAAATCAAATCTCTCAATGAAGATTCGTCAAAAAACTAATTGACTCGGCTGCTTCTCCTATAAATAGGAGCCAAGAGACACAAAAAAAAAGATAGATACACGCAGAGGGAAGAAAGGGAGAGAGAGCTTTGATACTTCGAGGAACTTGGATCTTCTGCAAAAGAAAACCCTAGGTAAGAAAGGGAAGGCTCCTTGAAGGAAAAGAGAATTTAATTCTCAACAGAGTTTAACTCTGATATATAAAACAGAAGAACATATTTCTTCTCTCTTTGATAGAGGATCTGCAAAGTGCACATCTCCCCTTGAGTTTGAGAATTTAATTCTCAATGGGTCGAGATCCTGCCATGCAGATCCAAAACATAGAGAGGGAATTGAAGCACGAGAATTTAATTCTCACAGAACTATAGGAATTTAATTCCTTTGAAATAAAACCAGGTCTTGACCCTGTGTTATGGGAATTTAATTCCTTCAGAACAAAAAGAAACAGGGTTTAACCCTAATTAAGAATCTAGTTCTGTTGGAACAGCGGGGATTTAATTCCCTTGATCATAATTTAACAAGAGAATGGGAATTTAATTCCTTAAAAGCTTTTATTAGGGTTTAACCCTATTTGGTTCTTCACATGTATGAGGAATTCAATTCCTACAGAAAATTCAGAGTCCAACTCTATTCAGAATATAAACCTTTAAGAGAAAGTAGGAATTTAATTCCTCTGAAATTACTGTCAGGGTTTAACCCTACGAGGAATTTAATTCCTGGAAAAGATTAACAGATCCTCTAAACAATATACATAGAGGCAGGGTCACGTGTCACCACGTGACCCCCCCAGGAGATCTACAGAAAACCCCTTTGAGGCAGCACCCCACGTGACCCACGTGACCCTTGACAGAAGCTGTAATACACAGGCATTCGAATGCCCATCACGTGATGGCACGTGATGCTCTGAAAGACGCGATAATCTCAGCAGAATAAGTGAAGGGAGGGCGCTCTCACGTGCTGCCACGTGACCCCTCTTGCCTTAGTGTTTAACACTAAATTGAAACTCTCGAACCCAGTGTTAAAACACTGTTGGGCCTTAGTGTTCAATACTAATCAAAAAGCTTTATTTGCAGTGTTCAACACTGATCTGTTTTAGTGTTTAACACTAATTTGAAAAGCCTTGTTGCTGGTGTTTAACACCGATTATCTTTTAGTGTTAAACACTAACTTGTCAACCTCATTCCCAGTGTTCAACACTGATTGCTCTGTAGTGTTTAACACTAGGCTTTGGCCCAATTGGCTAAATGGATGGAGGCAAAGCCTTTCCTGATTGGACTTAGCCCAAGATGGCCATAAGTCCTCAATTTGTGATTAACTGGGCCAATGGGCTTATAACATAATTAATCGGTCTTGATCCCAGATTGGGTCAAGGACTATTTAATCCACTCCGGTTCTAGGGTACATCTCTTCACTCCTTTGATATTTGGCATTGTAATCCCTCAATGTCTTCAAAGAGGTGACGGGTCCCGACGACCACACATTGATATGGACTGCGGGGTCCTTAAACCCGTGTCTAATGCAAAATTCCTGGTTACGTGGAACGCGGATAATGTCACTCTTTGACCCCGCGGAAAACGTCCAGAGCGGATCCTGGTCCTCGCAGAGCACGGCAGTGAACCCGTGTGAAGCATCCAAAGCGGAGCCTGGTCCTCACAGAGCACGGCAGTGAACCCGTGTGAAGCATCCAGAGCACATAATGGACTGTGGGGTCCTTAAACCCATGGACTACGACGTCCTTAACCTTGACCGAGATGTCTTAAAACTAACAATGGACTGTGGGGTCCTTAAACCCATGGACTACGACGTCCTTAACCTTGACCGAGATGTCTTAAAACTAACAATGGACTGTGGGGTCCTTAAACCCATGGACTACGACGTCCTTAACCTTGACCGAGATGTCTTAAAACTAACAATGGACCGCAACGTCCTTAAACTACCCATGGACCGCAATGTCCTTAAACTAGAACAATAGAGCCCCGTATGCTCTTTTGTCGGATCTAAACGGTCTCGTTTAAGTTGATCTTAGCCTCAAAGATGGCTAACGTATCCTTAAACCTTCAAACAGACTGGACTATGAATCCCCCCAATTAACTCTGGCTCGAGGGTACATCTCTGAACTCCTCTGACATCCGTCGTTGTAATCCTTCAACGTCGTCAGAGAGGTGACGGGTCCCGACGGCCATACGTACAATGGACCCCTATGTCCCTAAACTGGAACAATAGAGCCAATTGCTCTTTTGTCGGATCTAAACGATCCCGTTAAGTTGATCTTAGTCTCAAATTAGACTAACGTATCCTTAACAAACATTTGAGTTGATCTTAGCCTCAAGTATGGCTGACGTATCCTCAAACTAAACCCCCAAACCCCAAATCTAAGATAATACGGATTTGGACTAGTCCACGTCCTACGGGCGACTACATAAATTAGTCTCCGTATACAATCCACGGGCAACAAAATACAAAACAAACACCCACGACACGAAGTGACCATCTGGAGAAGGAGAAAGTTGTTACCGCAATGCGGTAGCGTAATTAACTGCAGGGGCTTGCGCCTGCAGGGAAGAGCGTCCCCACAATCAAAAACCCCTCAAACGAGGGGGAATCTGACGAAGTTTGCTACATCGGACGCATCCGTCTAAACCTTCGATACATGGTGCCATAAATCAACTTGGCATCTTCGGAGAGGTGGACGGATAGCACCAATTAGCATCTGCCCCGAATCTCAGGCGAGGCATTCCATGTCGCGGCCGCCATTCGGAGGGGAACAGATTCTGGCACGCCCGGTGGGACCTTTTCCTCTTTCTACTCCACACTTCGTGTGTCGTGATTCGCGAACCAATCGCGGTTCGCTAATGGTTGCCCTTGGGTTCTAAGATACTAAGAATTGGCGTCTCGCTTATTGCAGAAAGCAAAGGATCGATGGCTTCTACTTCCGTGAAATTCTCCAACTGCTCAGACTGCAATTGCAACCAACGCTCTGCCTCGCCAGGAGGTATAGCCTACGGACCCCAAGCTGCTTCGTTATTCACAATGCCCGTGGAACAGGTCACTCGCGCCACCACAGGATTGTTCTTTGGGACCATGCTCCCGCCGACAAACTTCACCGCTCCAGTGCTGACAACGGAAGCTCCTAAGAAGTCGGTCTTTGATCGTCTTACCCCTGCCGCGGCTCCTCTCAACGAGTCGCCCAACGTCAACGCCTCGGTCTTCTCTAGATTGGGCCAGAAATCCTGCGAACTCATCATGAGGCCTACAATCTCAGGGAAGGCTGCTTCTAAGAAGGTGGCCGCTCCTGCCCCCGAAGTCGTCAAGGCAGCTTCTCCGGCCAAAAGGTCGGTCTTTACAAGATTGACGGCTTCAGCTCCCGCTCCTGCTGCCCAAAGGACATCGGTCTTTGACAGGCTAATACTAACAGCGACCCCCCACCCAGACAGGGGGCAAGACGAAACCATTCTTACTGCTGACCCTACGCCGTCCGCTCGACACGCTCGACGTCGCCATTGGCGCCGAGTAAGGAAGGCTGGGGGCAGCTCCCCCTCCGGGTTGACTCCATCGGCCCCGGTGGCAGAAGTTAATGCTGCTGTTCCAACTGGGAACAGCTTCGAAATGCTAAATAAGGTGCGAAGGAATTCTGCTACTGCAGTGCTGAAGAGGTCTCCTCCCCCATTAAAAAAGGTTGTGGAAATAAAACCCGAACAGCCCCGATCTCCTCAACGGCTGTCTTCCAAAATCTATAAAGTTTGGCGACAGGCCCGGGACTCGATCATCGATCCAAACTTCTCCCGCCAGCACAAGAAGCTGAAAATCCAACCGGAAGCTGGTCACCAGGCTAAACCCCAAAGGGCTGTTGATCAACTGGCTCATAAAAGGAGGAGGCCAGAGAAGACCCCCCAGCATGCAACGACGGCTAAAAGCACTAAGCCCAGACGCCCTAAGTCTGGGGGCATGGTGGTGCACACTGTCTACATGGCCTCTGGAAAGGAGGAAAGCCGCACTTCTACGGGCCACCGACCGCTAACCCGATCCGTGACGAAGGCCCAGGAGCAGCAACAAAAGCTTCAGGAAATGATGAATGCTATGGCCGCACTTACCGGGCCAAAAGAAAACCCAGAAACGTCCTCAGACGCACGCCGGGAGGAAGAAACCGACGCTGAATTCCTTCGCCGGACACTGGAGAAAAAGGACAAAGAGGCTGCTGAACAAGCAGCCAACATACAACGTATGGGCCTTCTCTTCCAAGATATGATAGGAATGATGATCCAGCAGGACTTACCCGCCGAGGATCCCCCAATCGTGCTGGAAGACGACCGAGGAGAAACGTCAAATCCACCACCAGCCCTCTCAACGGCCAAGGAGGAGGCAATCTCTAAGGCTGACTTGGCTGACTACATAGCCCAGCAAATCCGGGTTCATCACGCGACTGAGGCAGCCGGTCAAGTCGTGAAAACGGGGCGACCGTATCCGAGCTGGTACGACCAAATCAAATACCCGCCAGGCTATACGATACCAAAATTCCACGTGTACAAGGGGACCGGCAACCCCCATCAACATGTCGTCCAGTTCCGGGCCCTCTGCGGTAACATCGGCGGTGATGATAAACTGTTGCTCCGCCAGTTCGTGGGCAGCCTATCAGAAACTGCGTTCGAATGGTATTCAGAACTCCTGAACGATTCTATCAAAACGTTCGCTGAAATGGAGTTGTTGTTCACTCAGCGATTCGCAAGTGCCAGCGAACGCACTCCAATAACTGCACTGATTAACGCCAGGGTAAAACCAGGCGAAACCTGGGTCTAGTATGCTATACGCTGGCGGAATTTGTGGTCGAGATGCGAGCAACGCATTGAGGAAGCACCTGCGGTGGGTATGTTCGTGGGAACTCTAGATCCTCACGCAACTATCTCCCAGTTTATGATGTTCTTTAAGCCAACCACATTCCAGGCTTTAATCGACAAGTTGGCTCAGATGGACCAGATGGGTCATAGACCACCTCCCCCGAAGTCGGAACCTCGGAATGACAAGGGTAAAGGAAGGGCAACCTTTGTTGCGAATGCCCAACAGCAACCTAACGCCCCGAAACCGGCAGATCAACTCGAGGAAAGGCGTCGGTATTATAATGAGAAGATGAAGCGTCCCTACTCGTTCCCACGAGACAAGACGAAACGGTTATTCGAGCTGGCAATACGCAACAGACTTATAAGCCTACCAAATCCAAGGCGACCGCCGCAACCCACCGAGGCGAATAACCCTAACTATTGCCCTTACCATCAAACGGTAGGCCATCCGATTGAAGATTGCTTCGTCTTCAAAGGATGGATTGAAGACCAGTACCTCCAGGGGAAGTTTGTACTGTCCGAAAAGTGGAAGGTGAACCCACCACAACCGCATACTCCTAAGAAAGTAGATACACCGGGGGCAACCTGCTCCTTTATTGAAGAAGCTCCATGGGAGGTCGTGTTATCAACTAAACCCAAAAGAATGCTGAGAGACCTTCATGCGTGCCCTGCGATCGAATGGAAGGACCCTCTTGAACCTCAAATTATCGAAGGGATGCTAAGGCGCCGCCCAACTACAAAGACTCGCGATAAGAGCCCAAATACTCACGCCCAATCGTCAAAATCTTCGAAGAAAAAGAAGAAGAAATCCAAGAAGCCCGCGAAGCTTGGAAACGAGCACACGAACTTGCAGAAGCAAATCGACACGCTGGAAGAATACAATCAAAAGGCGCGAACTCCTGTCACACTGCAAGAGTTCCTCAACCACATCTTTCAAGAGGAAGATGATGGAGAGAGCTCGTCAGATGAATCCGAAGGATATGTGGCAAGTTGTAACGTAATCTCCCACTCGTTTACCGATGATGAGAAAACTCCTGGCACTAAGAAGCTGGAGGCAGAGCCTGTACCAGAGCGTGCATGGCCAACAGACGAAATGATCGACGCTTTTCTAGACGAGATTCGTCTAAAATGCAAAGCGGACCAGGAGCGTGAGATGGCCACATCGGAAGGAGCCAAATGCGGGCAGCTGAACGAAAGAGTTGAACTACCAGAGCGAAAGGCATCCGAAGTAAACAAGAAGATATTCAAGACGAGAAAAAGGTTTGCCAAAGCCATGTCACTGGGGATGAAGCTACCGCCCTCGGAAGGAAACACACACGATGGGGTGGAGAGGCACCCTGATTATTGCGCATATCACCGGAAAATATCACACCCCACAGAGGAGTGCGACGCCTTTAAGATATGGTGGCAAGGATATGTCGCTCGTCGGCAACATGTTAAGCGCATGAAACGCAAGAGCCGTCGGGAGCGAAGAAGTACTATCGATGGACACAACAGAACTACTGGCAACTGTTACATGGTTAACGCCAGGGGATCACAAGTTCTCACCTTTGGGAGCGACTCTGATGAAGAAATGGCTCTGGGCCCTCTCTTCAAAGAATCCGTTTTAGGGAAAGAGGAGAAATCGGAGATCTGCGAGAACATTCAGCTGCGCAATCGCACACTCCCAGAAAAGAATCTCGGGCCCGTAAGTAAAAAGGATAAGGGAAAGGAAAAGGTCACTGAAGATATCACTTTAGATGACCAAGTCATGAGAGAGCTGGCTGCCGAAGACCCTCCTAGAAAGGGTAAGGTGGACTATAACATCCTAGCGCACCTAAGGAAGCTACCTTCTCAGCTTAGCATTCTCGATGCCCTCCTATTATCAAAAGAAGCGCGAGACTCACTAATTAAGGCGTTACAAGAACCTGAGCAATTCCAAGCCTTCCTCGCCACTGAAAAGATGAAGGATGAACTGGAGGAAGTGCATACGGCCGACGTCACGTTCGGTGATGAAGACCTCCTTCTCGGGACGTGCGACCACAACCGTCCTCTATATGTCTCCGGATACTGCCATGATATCAAGATAGGCAAGATCCTGGTGGATAATGGATCCTCCGTCAATCTCCTTAATGTTCGGGTATTGAAGGAAATCTGCATGAGTGTGCAACACCTCGCTCGTGACAAAATTACTATCTCCGGTTTCGATTCACAATCGTCACGGACTCTCGGATCCGTGATACTAACATTACGCTTTGGACTTCTCGTCACAGACATCAAATTCCATGTCATTGACGCCAAGACCTGCTACAACGCCTTGCTCGGTCGTCCTTGGTTACACGAATACAACATCATCCCTTCTACACAACATCAGTGTATGAAGTACTTTAAGGATGGTTTCGAGTACACCGTAACAGGTGAGTTAAACCCATTTTCCGTGAACGAAGTCCGCAAATACGAAGATGCGAAGTACTTTTTGCCAGATTTCGAGGATACAGAAAGTTGTCGCGATCCGGAGAACAAAGCCGCCGCCACCATCTCTGTTTTCGGAAGCGATACCGAAGAAGAGGAAGAGATAGTTTATGCAGGGCCATCTCAACGCAACAACCTGGGGACGCCCGCCCCCATGTTGGTCTTCGGAAGTGATTCAGAAGATGAAGTTAATGCCGTGTTCTCCAATCGGCTATCAATACAAACACTCCCTGGCGATGACCATAGTTTGCAAATCACCATGGTACCGCGAGAACACTACAAGGATCTCGACACGCTGCAGGCTAATAATGTGCAGGACCTGCGAACATTTTACGTCCCTCTCAGGCAAAGGGGTGAGAAGGTGATCCTATTCTACCGATCCTCAGAGTCGAAAATAGAGAAAGAGATCTGGCATGGCGCGGATGCTACACTTGACAGGCTCCAACCCATCCGTCTGTCCAGATACTATACAAATGGATTAAAGAAGCTATTGAAGCGCCAAGGAGTACCCTTAGAACAGACCGTTCGGCAGGCTCGGTTCTACAACAGGATTTGGGATGTCCCCGGGACTCAACGCAAATTGCCCAACGGGAAGATGGAAACACTCGGGCGTGGATACGCAAGAGCCGGAAAACGGGAACGGGCTCACAGCAGCTACGCTATATATACCTTTGATGAAGAGGAGGACGCCCTGTCAGGAGATGCCAACCCCCATCAAAACTAGACCCCGCGATTAAAGCGCCGAGTCCGTCGTTTGAGAAACGAATGGGCAAGCCTATCAGGAAAGTGGGTCAGAAAGCTCGGGAAGACCACAACCGCGAAATGGCCATCTACGAGAAGGCCAGGACGCAACGTCTATTTCAACGTGCTGCAAAAGACAAAGACGCTTATCCTCGTCAATCCGCTGTACGAAAGGCCCGACGCAGAGACGGAAATAAATCAAGAAGCAGCTCGGGTTTGTCCCTCATGAAGAAGATGAGTCGAGCGTACTCCTTCCCCCGAGACAAGACGGAGAGGTTACTTAACCTCGCTATAAAACATCAAATGATCGCGCTTCCAAGGTCTAGACATCCTGAGCAAGCTAACAAGGCTTCTCATCTGAGTTATTGCTCTTATCACCAAGCCATAGGACATCCTACCGAAAACTGCTTCACCTTCAAGAACTGGGTCGAGGACCAGTACCAACGGGGCAGATTCGTTTTATCCGACGGCTGGAAGGTAACGCCACCACAAAAGCACGAGCCCAAGGCCGCAGGAGCAGAACCGGGTCCACCTCAGTCCGGGGAGCGGGTTCGCACTTGTTATACGATTATGATATTAGGAGAAGAGCCCGAGAACGTAGATGACCTTCCCCGGTGCTTTGAGAACAGCGATGATGAGGTGATCTCGGAATTTCCGCCCGCTCCGAAAGAACTGGAAGATGGTATACATACTACTGCAGATAACCTCAAGAAGATTGAGTTGGGATCGGCAGACGACCCGCGACCGACATTTGTCAGCGAGCTGTTATCCGAAGAGAGGGTGGCTGCGTTAAAAAACGTGCTTCTACGGCATAAAGACTGCTTCGCGTGGAACTACTCCGAGATGCCGGGATTAGATCCGGAGATTGCTGTGCATAGATTAGCAATATCCCCAGATATCAAGCCAGTCAAGCAGGCGCCAAGGAGGATGCGACTCGAGCTTGAGATGAGCATCGACGCCGAAGTCAAGAAGCTGATCGATTCTGGATTTATCCAAGAAGTCCAATATCCCGATTGGATCGCCAATATCGTCCCGGTAATGAAGAAGAATGGGACGGTACGCATATGCATGGATTTCAGGGATCTCAATAAAGCCTGTCCAAAGGATGATTTTCCAGTACCAGTAACCGAGCTAATGATAGATAACACGTCCACTCACGAGGTTTTCTCCTTTATGGATGGTTCGTCAGGATACAATCAGATAAAGATGCATCCCGAAGACCAGAAGCACACCGCTTTCCGCATCCCTTTGGGTATATTTTGCTACAGGGTTATGCCCTTTGGTCTAAAGAACGCTGGCGCTACCTATCAAAGGGCTATGACAAAGATCTTTGATGACCTCATACACGATGTCGTCGAGTGCTATATCGATGACCTCGTAGTAAAGAGCATGTCATACGAAGATCATTTAAAGCATCTGGAGACTGTATTTCGACGCCTTCGGCAATATAATTTGAAAATGAATCCCCTCAAATGCGCGTTTGGAGTCTCCTCGGGCAAATTTCTGGGATTCATCGTTCGACACCGAGGTATTGAAATAGATCCGTCAAAGATTAAGGCGATCATGGAAATGCCTCCACCAAGAACCCTCAAGCAGTTGCGGTCTCTCCAAGGGAAGCTCGCATACATCCGGCGGTTTATCGCTAATCTTTCGGGCAAATGCCGTCCTTACAGCCACCTGATGAAAAAGGGAACTCCATTCGCTTGGGATCACAAATGTCAAGGTGCACTAGACGAGATCAAGCAGTACCTGCAGAACCCTCCGGTGTTGGCCGCGCCGGTCAAGGGAAAACCCCTCATTCTTTATACGACCGCCCTCGAAGGTTCCTTGGGCGCGTTATGGGCACAAGAGAACGATCAGGGGAGAGAGATGGCACTCTATTACTTAAGTCGAGTTCTACTGGGGGCAGAAAGCAACTACTCTCCCATTGAAAAACATTGCTTGGCGTTAATCTTCGCGATAACAAAGCTCAGGCACTATGCGTTGGCACATGAAGTCCGTCTCATTTCAAAAGTAGATCCCCTAAAATACTTGATGTCGAAAGCCATATTGACAGGACGACTCGCTAAGTGGGCCCTGCTCTTGATGGAGTTCTCGATAACGTATCAACCTCTCAAGGCAGTGAAAGGCCAGGCCATTGCCGACTTCCTCGCTGAGCACCCGATACCGGCCGATTCTCCTCTGAACTGTGATTTGCCGGACGAGCATGCATTTGATGCGATTAGCGGCGGAAGCACCCGATGGGAACTCTATTTCGATGGAGCGTCCTCCATAAAGAAACAGAAACAAGGTATCCCAATGATCAAATCAGGGATAGGCTTCATCTTTGCAACCCCATAAGGAGGGATAATGCGCTTCGCCTTCTCCTTAACAGAGCCGAGGACGAACAATGAAGCTGAATACGAAGCTCTGATAGCAGGCCTCGAGATCGCCATCGACATGGAAATTGAAGACCTCCTTATATACGGGGATTCTCAGCTGGTCGTTAGTCAAGTAAATGGTGACTACCAAACGTGCAAGCCGGAGTTGGTGAAGTACGGCGAAAGGGTGCAACAACTATTGACCCAAATTCCCTCCTATACTTTGGAGAACATACCGCGTGCGGAAAACAGCAAAGCAGACGCGTTGGCTAAACTTGCTAAAGAACTGGCTGACGAGAACCTCGATGACGTCAGAATCGTGGTACAAAGCCGTCGAGTGCTCGCCCCGGCAGAAATATCTCCGGAATCATGCGAAGAGAAGGGAGCGACTGAGCAGACGACCCTACAAATAAAAGACCATAAGAAGGCCGAAGACTGGAGGGAAGTCTTCATAGACTACTTTAAGTCCCACCGAATGCCCAAAGAGGCGTCCTCAAGACATCAGCTCATGAAACGAGCTTTATCTTTCGCTTTCGTCAACAATATTCTATACAAGAGATCGTTTGATTCTCTATGGCTGAGATGCTTAGGACCTGACGAAGCAGAAAGAGTCATTCAGGAAGTTCATGACGGACTTTGCGGTTCTCACCAAGCAGGCCCAAAGATGAAGTTAAAAATTAAACGGATGGGTTACTACTGGCCCACGATGATCCAGGACTGCCTCGAGTATGCGAAGCAATGCCACTCATGCCAGATTCATGGAGACTTCATCCACCAACATCCGAATCCACTGCACCCAACGCTGGCTAGTTGGCCATTCGAAATGTGGGGGACTGACATAGTCGGCCCCATCGAGCCAGCATCATCCCGGGGACACCGTTTTATCCCGGCGACGACTGATTACTTCTCCAAATGGGCAGAAGCAGTACCACTGAAGGAAGTGAAGACGGAGAATATCCTCCATTTTTTCAAGACGCACGTCATCTATCGATTTGGAACCCCACGGCGGATTATCTCCGATAATGGGCCGGCCTACCGAAGCCATAAGATTAGCCGCTTCGCACAGCAGCAAAATATAGACTGGAGATATTCTTCGGTTTACAACCCACGAGCTAACGGTCTGGCCGAGGCCTTCAATAAGACCTTGACGAAGATCATAAAAAAGACCGTTTCCAGGAATAAGAGAGACTAGCATGAAAGGCTGCAAGAAGCCCTTTGGGCTTATCGAACTACATTCAAGACGGCCACGAACACAACGCCGTACGCGTTGGTATTTGGGACGGAAGCAGTGCTCCCCCTCGAGATAGAGTTACCCTCTCTGCGAGTGGCAGTCCACCACGAGCTAACAAACAAAGAGAATGCTCACCTTCGGCTTGAGGAGCTTGATGCCCTCGACGAAACCCGGCTCATAGCGCAACAACATCTAGAAGCCTACAAAGCAAAGATGACACGTTCGTACGAACGATTGACCAGGCCGAGGACATTCCACCAAGGCGAACTCGTACTAGTGGTCAAAAGACCTATGATCCCCAATCGTGCCAAGCGGGGAAAATTTGAGCCAAACTATGAAGGCCCGTACATCATAGACAAGGTCTACCAGGGTGGAGCCTACCTACTCATGGACATGCACGGTGAAAGGCCTTTCAGGCCAATAAACGGCCGCTTCTTAAAGAAATACTACGCTTAATAAGCCACAGCCTGGGTCAATGATAGATGACGACGACTATGTCCGCTCACTATCTTCCTAGGCTCAAACTTTACAAGCAGCAGCCGGCCTTCCCCATAGCAACGGACCGAAATGTCCTTAAACTAACGACGGACCGAAACGTCCCTAAACTAACGATGGACCGAAACGTCCTTAAACTAACGACGGACCGAAACGTCCTTAAAACTATCAACGGACCGAAACGTCCTTAAACTAACGACGGACCGAAACGTCCCTAAAACTACTACTGCAGCATCTTCAGGCTGACGAGATAAAAAGAAGAGAAAAAAAAAATAAGAAAAAAAAATATATATGAAAAAGAATAAAAAAAAGAGACGGTATGTCCATAAGCAAAATGGGCACGGATGAAAACCCGAAAGGGCTCCGTGAGTAAAAAACAGCAGGGCTGCCGGCAAGTGCTCGTGAAAACCCGAAAGGGCGCGACCTTGTAAAAAAAAAGTGAAAAAGAATAAAAAAAAACGGTATGTCCATAAGCAAAATGGGCACGGATGAAAACCCGAAAGGGCTCCGTGAGTAAAAACAGCAGGACTACCGGCGAGTGTTTGTGAAAACCCGAAAGGGCGTAACCTCGTTAAAAGACACTTGTAGGGTCCTCTCGACCTTGTAAGGAGAAACCACCTGCGTGAGATCCTTACGACTCATAAAGGAGCAACACACTTAGGGATCCTTACGATTCCTAAGGAGAAAATACACTTACGAGATCCTCACGACTCGTAAGGAGAATTCTCTTATGGGACCCTCACGGCTCATGAGATTTGAAAGTCTTAAGTTACAGAAACCTAAACCTGTTCTTAAGAAAATCCTCCACAACCTTCGATATTGCCCTACAAGAGGCTCAATACTGACCCTTGTATACAATCCACGGGCGCGAATAAACATTTCCCCAGCAAAATCACACCCGTGACTAGGGATATGCCCATATGATGAGCAACCCTTGTAGGTCCTCTCGACCCATAAGGAGAAAACCCTCTTGTAGGATCCTTACGACTTACAGAGGAACATACACTTAGGAATCCTCACGATCCCTAAGGAGAAAATACATCTGCAAGATCCTCACGACTTATAGGGAGAAATACCTTTGTGAGACCCTTACGGCTCACGAAGTCAAAAGCCTTGGTCGACAGGACCCTTAACCCTGTTTACTAAGCCACCTTTGTTCAATATTGACAGAAGAAAATGATGATTCGCTCCTGGCAACATCCCAGTTGCAGCGGTGCTGATGCCGAAATCGGTGTCCAAAATCCAAGCTTGCGGCGAAAAAGCTGGCAAGCCACACATGCCTACAAAATAGCCGAAATGATGGGGCAACTTGCAATAAAAAAAACAGCAAGTAAAAATGAAGGCATAAAAAAATAAAATAAAATAAAATAAAAAAAATAGCCGAAATGATGGGGCAACTCGCAATAAAAAGCAGCAAGTAAAAATGTATGCATAAAAAAATAGCCGAAATGATTGGGCACCGCGAAAAATAGCCGAAATGATTGGGCAATCGCGATTTTCGCGATATAAAAAGCTGAAATGATAGAGCATCGCGGGAAAAGAAATAAAATAAAAATAAAATATATGCCCTACAGGTGATGCTACATCAATCCCTGTATACAATCCAGGGGCACAAACAAAGAAGGAGTCGCACTCTTCCTCTCCAGGTTTCATTAGAAGAAGAAGCCGAATCTCGATGGGCCACAAATAACCTAGAGATCATCTCAACACTCGTCTCGTAACAACGAACACAACTTCAAGCTAAGCGGGACAGCGGCAACTCTCAGTTCCATGGTTCGGTGGTATACATATCGCCAGCAGTCAAACCTCCATCCCGTGAAATGCGGATACAATCAGCAAAATTCCTGGTCACGTGGAACGCGGATAATGTCACTCTTTGACCCCGTGGAAAACGTCCAGAGCGGATCCTGGTCCTCGCAGAGCACGGCAGTGAACCCGTGTGAAGCATCCAGAGCGGAGCCTAGTCCTCGCCTAACGCGGCAGTGAACCCGTGTGAAGCATCTAGTGCAAAATTCCTGGTCACGTGGAACGCGGATAATGTCACTCTTTGACCCCGTGGAAAACGTCCAGAGCGGATCCTGGTCCTCGCAGAGCACGGCAGTGAACCCGTGTAAAGCATCCAGAGCGGAGCCTAGTCTTCGCCGAGCACGGCAGTGAACCCGTGTGAAGCATCTAGTGCAAAATTCCTGGTCACGTGGAACGCGGATAATGTCACTCTTTGACCCCGTGGAAAACGTCCAGAGCGGAGCCTAGTCCTCGCCTAACGCGGCAGTGAACCCGTGTGAAGCATCTAGTGCAAAATTCCTGGTCACGTGGAACGCGGATAATGTCACTCTTTGACCCCGTGGAAAACGTCCAGAGCGGAGCCTAGTCCTCGCCTAACGCGGCAGTGAACCCGTGTGAAGCATCTAGTGCAAAATTCCTAGTCACGTGGAACGCGGATAATGTCACTCTTTGACCCCGTGGAAAACGTCCAGAGCGGAGCCTAGTCCTCGCCTAACGCGGCAGTGAACCCGTATGAAGCATCTAGTGCAAAATTCCTGGTCACGTGGAACACGGATAATGTCACTCTTTGACCCCGTGTGAAGCATCCAGAGCGGAGCCTAGTCCTCGCCGAGCACGGCAGTGAACCCGTGTGAAGCATCTAGTGCAAAATTCCTGGTCACGTGGAACGCGGATAATGTCACTCTTTGACCCCGTGGAAAACGTCCAGAGCGGAGCCTAGTCCTCGCCTAACGCGGCAGTGAACCCGTGTGAAGCATCTAGTGCAAAATTCCTGGTCACGTGGAACGCGGATAATGTCACTCTTTGACCCCGTGGAAAACGTCCAGAGCGGAGCCTAGTCCTCGCCTAACGCGGCAGTGAACCCGTGTGAAGCATCTAGTGCAAAATTCCTGGTCACGTGGAACGCGGATAATGTCACTCTTTGACCCCGTGTGAAGCATCCAGAGCGGAGCCTAGTCCTCGCCTAACGCGGCAGTGAACCCGTGTGAAGCATCTAGTGCAAAATTCCTGGTCACGTGGAACGCGGATAATGTCACTCTTTGACCCCGTGGAAAACGTCCAGAGCGGATCCTGGTCCTCGCAGAGCACGGCAGTGAACCCGTGCGAAGCATCCAGAGCGGAGCCTAGTCCTCGCCGAGCACGGCAGTGAACCCGTGTGAAGCATCTAGTGCAAAATTCCTGGTCATGTGGAACGCGGATAATGTCACTCTTTGACCCCGTGGAAAACGTCCAGAGCGGATCCTGGTCCTCGCAGAGCACGGCAGTGAACCCGTGTGAAGCATCCAGAGCGGAGCCTGGTCCTCGCTAAGCACGGCAGTGAACCCGTGTGAAGCATCCAGAGCAAATACCGGACTGTGGAGTCCTTAAAATCCACGGACTATGATGTCCTTAACCTCGACCGTGATGTCTTAAAACTAACGATCAACCACCCCGATTCCCTACGGATTCTGCCTTGGTCTAAGGGTACATCTCTTCACTCCTTTGATGCCCGGCGTTGTAATTCCTCAACGTCTTCAAAGAGGTGACGGGTCCCTGCAACCAAACACCGGACTGTGGAGTCCCTAAACCCACGGACTATGAGGTTCTTAACCTTGACCGTGATGTCTTAAAACTAACAGCGGATTGTGGAGTCCTTAAATCCACGGACTATGAGGTCCTTAACCTTGACCGTGACGTCTTTAAACTACGATACCTTGATAGACCCCTGACTCCGTGAAACACGGATAAGGATGATCACATCCGGCACTTGCAGGCACTCATGACCTGTAAGGAAGAAAAACTCTCTTGTGAGATCCTTACGACTCTCAAGGGAAAACCCGCTTAAAAGATCCTCACGATCTCTAAGAAGAACTCACACCTATGGGATCCTCTCGACCTGTAGGGAGAAAAACTCTTTATGAAACCCTCGTGGCTCATAAAATGCAAAAGTCTTGGGAAGCAGATCTTAACCCTGGGTCCTGAGCCATTGCTGTCCTGCAAGGAGATCAAGATAGAATATTCGCAGAATACATTCAATGAAAAGGAAACACATCATTGAGAAGAAAAATGTATCTTTTATTCATAAACCAAAATGGGTACGAAGTACAATTCATGAAAGAAACAAAAAGAAAATACTCTCATCCATGAGTATGTACAAAAAGGAAGAAAAAGATACAAATGTTTCAGGCCGGCGGGTGATTCAGCAACTTGGTCAGCTCATCCTACTTTTGTTGGACCACGGCTTCATGACGCAAGATCTCCAAAAGACGAGCCTCCGCTTGAGCTTGCTGAGCCTGATACGAAGCGAGCCGGGCTTCAAGCTCTTTCTCAGTGGCCTTATGAGCCTCGACCCTCTTACGAGTGAACATGGCAGCTTTATCGAGAGCCACCACCTCTTTGATGGACTCCTGAAGCACCCGCCAGAGTTCATACGCTTTGTTGGCTTTGGCTGTAAGATTGGCTTGAAGCTCGCCCAGCGCCTTGGAGGCTAGCTCCCTCTCCGAGAACTTGCGACCGAGCCTCTTCTCACATGACGTCATGTTTGCCGCGCACCGTGCTATCAGCCCCCGTAACTCCGCCTTTGCAGCCACGGCCTCCGAGGAAAGGTGAGAACATTCGAGGGCGTGCAGGCAAGCCTCCACCCGCTGGCAGAACTCCACCCAGACTCGCACCACCTCTTCGCTGTGGTAGGTGGCAAGAAAAGGAAGAGAACCGTTAGCCTCGGCAGCGAATGCTTCAGCCGTGGTCGTGCTGCCAGCACGAAGCTCCTCGATCAGAGACGACAAGGAGACGAGGCTTAATTGGGCCAAGCGTTCTGAAGCCCGCAAGGCATAAGGGCCGGGGGGCATCACGATGCGCGACTCCAACGCCGTGGAGACTGGCAGAGCTGTTCAAATTTGGAAGACGTCAACAAAATTCTTAAGCAAAGAACGAGTGAGAGTGCAATGAAATGTCACTCACCGACAGTCGTGCAAGTAGGAGCTGAAGGCTCCCCTGGCCCTTCGAGAATCTCGACCTCGTCATCGGCTTCCAGAACTGTAGAAAAGGTCAATGTCAGTACGCAAAATAACGACGATGCTATGAGAAGGGATGGACGACACCAACCTTGCCCAGACGAGAGGACAATGCGCTGAGGGGAGATCGCCTGCGGAGCTGCCATCTCCAATAAACGCTGAAATGACTGTCGAGGCGACAGATCCGCGATCGTGGCCGTCAAACCGCGCAATTCTGGGAAAGATAAAAGAGTTCAGACTATGAAGGGGTTGCTAAATTAAAACGCAGAGGGATACCTTCAACACTCCTCCCATTCTGAGCCGGGGGGATAGCAGCTTCAACGGTCTCCGCCGTGACCTCAGGCTCCAACAAAGGGAGAGTAGTCCCGACTACCTCGCTCCCAGCCTTTGGGCCGCCCTCAGTAAGAGTCATTGGGGCGGCGGCCTCCAAAGGAGCCTCCCCCAGAGGGGCAAGCACTCCCTGGTCAAGAACCGCCGCTGGAAGTTCCACCGTGAGAGGAGCAGCCTCGTCAGCCCCCTCCACATCCAGTAAGGCTTCATTGAGAATTTCGGCGGGCTTTAGCTTTAATAGGCCCGTAGGGAGCTCCCCCAGCGTCGAAGATTCTGCACGATTCAAATAAGAATAATGATACATATGCACAGGCATAAATAATCGGAAAGACTACAAAGGAAGCACAACGTACCTATACGCAAAGAAGCCCTCAATATGGCTTCTTCAAGCCGCTGCTCCTTCTCAAGGAGGTGGGCTCGCCGGGGTTCAAGGGTAGACTCATGACCGCCGGTCCACAAAGAGAGTGCATCAACTGCGTCTTCTGAAGCGGCCTGCTTCAAAGCCCTTTCCCCCCATTCCTCCAAAGGGCCGATAAATCGCCGCCGAATCCACGAAGGGTCTTCGTAAAAAATTACAGCGGGATAAGACTTCTTCGGAATCTTGGCGTTATGAGACGCGTCTTTTGAGCACCGTATGGCCTCGGCCAACTGTGCAGCCTCCTCATCAGCTGAACTCGGGAAGAGAAGTCCGGCGTCTGACCCTTGCAGGGCCAATGGTTCGTCTTCAAGGATAGGCTCAGACTCCACCACAGAATCAAGCGGGGCAGTAGCCGCTTTCCTCCGCCGTTTAGACCTAGAGACGGTCGCTGAGGATGACCGCTTCCTCCCTCGCGAAGCCTTAGGGCGGCGCTGGCCCACATCGCCCTCAGCGCCCTCATCCCTGTTACTCTCGCTCGGTGCCACAACCGAGGACGACATCGCCATTGTCGACGCCACGGGGGGCGGTGTCGCCACCGGCAAGGGTGCTACTACTGGGGCCCGTTTACCTCGCGATCGAGAACCCAAGGGCATACCAGCTATTGGAGTAAGGTCTACCCCGGACTCCCCCGGAATGAGCGCGGTGCCAATCTCCCTCAAAGGAAAGCGGACTGGAACCCTCGGTCGTAGCTTAGCCCCAGGAACCAGAGGAGGGGTATCGTGGCCGAGAAGCACCCTCCTTTCCTCAAGAATGATTGGGCTGACCCGATGAAGATACCAACCCGTAAACGCGCCCACGCATCGGGGCATGTACTCGGCTTCAGGGACCATGAAATAAGAGCCGGTATTCAGCCTCATGAAATGATGAGCGGCATCGCGAACAGCATCGAGCGAAGGGATCGGGGCAACTATAAAAGCCTCGAAAGGAACGCCCTGGTCGTATCCTAGCTGTCGGGCAAATCGATGCGGATTGTACCGCATGAAAAGAGCTGCACTGTCCTGGCGAATCACCAAGTAGCCCGGTCTAATTGCATACAAATGCGCGGCCTCCCGGGGCTTCAAAGAAGGTGCGTTGTCTTTCGACTGGTCCCAGAGTTGTTGAACGGGACCCGAAGGAGTAGACAAGACCCGATCAGTAAAAACCAACCCGCCGGCGGTGGCATGAGGAGAAATCAGCACCCGAATAGCCCCGAATTGAGTCGGGTCGGCGGCAGAAGCATCCACTAATTGCATAAGTCGAGGAAAAGGGTAGGCATCGTAAAATGAGGGCCTCTGATGCATGGCGAAAGCTCCCAATACGTGCATTTCGATCCAGGACGTGAAATAATGAAGCGAAAAGTTTACCACATCCACCCCAGGCGTAGAGGTATTAGCTGCGGTTCCCAATCCATTATAGAGGTGCGCCAAGGCCGGGATGCCGATGGCCAACCGCGTCCCCTCAGCAATACGATGAGCCGGGTAGATGACCGAGGCTCTCATGAAGCGGCGATGCATGGGAATAACGAACCAACTAAACCAAACACTGACAAACCCCACGAAGAATGTTTCCTCATCCATACCGGGTGCTGCAACGGACTCAAAAGGCATCGGCGATACGATGGGAATATAATATTGTGGCAGGTCCGATTCAGCGGTCGGTAGCTTCTTCGGACCAAACCCAAAGGGGTCTTTGATGTTAGAAAACTTCGGAGCAGTCTTCGATATGATATCCTCACGAAGGAAGCAGGAAATGAAGCTTTTAAAAGTAACACCCTGCTCCTCAGATTCAGTGAACAATCGATCAAAAATACCCAGCGCCTTGATCAAGCTGGGGCGCTTGTGGCGAACGGCGTTATCAACAGACAAGCCGTCAGCCGGTGCAGACTCGGGCTCAAAGACATACTCATCAGGAGGCAACAACTCCTCATACAGTGTACCCCTGATCGGCAATCCTGAGATTTCATAAAATTCTGCAAGAGAGATCGAGACCTCACGATCTCCTAGGATGAAAGTGTTGGTAGGGAGATTCCATTGGTTTAAAAACGCCTTAACCCACCAGGCATGCGGGGACTTATAATGGAATAGTGACGCGTATATGGCCTGATAAAGCCCGACTTTCTGCAACCGCGCACGATGGGCAAAAAGGATGTAGCGAGCCCAGAGAAGGTAGCCCGTAGGATGCCGGGGAGTGAGCCCTATCTTATAAATTTGCCCCCACGGGTGGGCCTCACCCTGGCAGATACGCCGCCCCAAGATGTCTATGGCCGGGATCGGATGGTTCAGAATACCAGTCGTCGAAGGCTCGAGCCTCCCCGTTGGAGTCCAGTTGGGCATTTCCACAGCAAAAACTGTCCTTGGAGGATCCATCGGTAAGAATGGGAAAGTGGGCTCCGTCGGCACCGCGCAAAGAAAGCACCGGCGACCCTGAATAATCTGACTATACCAAGATCCCCATTGAAGAAGGTTGGTGCAGTTCGGGTCATGGGCCCGGATCATCGCCATCGCCTCCTCATCAGATGGTGACTGAGGAAAAGCAGCCTCCGAGCGAGAAAAGGGAAAGCGTGGAACAGAAGCCATTGCACCTGAAATCCAGTAAAGGAAGACCGTTAAAAGAAAAGTTAGCAATATATATTCATGCACGAACATGAAGACTAATTGAAGAAAACAACAGCAAAGTTTCCTGGGACCATTGGCTACAAAACACATGGGCCCCACAGAATCCGGATGACGGCTCATTAATAATGAGACCAAATAGTTACAATAAAACAAAGGGAATATCCCCATTTAATAAAGAATGATGACCATGCACATTTCCCCCAACAGGATCTGTCTCGGGCTCTACAATGAATCCAACAAGATCAAAGGAATTAAATTCCCACAGAAGACATCATTACAAAACCCCCATTGCATTAATTGCAGAAGAACAACCTCGGGCCAAGAGACCCTAGGAAGCCTCGGCGTGAAGAAATCAAGTCCTTCATTGGAATTAAAATTCCTTATTAAGAAAAGGGAATTAAATTCCCAGAAACATTTTTGATGGAATTAAATTCCATGGAGTTGAAACGCCATCATCATCTCCCCAAAGATCATCTAAACCCTAAAAGATCTACAGTTTGAAGGTTAAGCGGTCCTTATGGGAAAACATGAAGAAAAAAGGGTAAAAGCCCTTGTTTTGGATTTAAAATCCAGAGGAATGTGAAGGTCCATCGTTTGTCCAAGAACATTACCTGAGGAAAAGAAGTCTTTTTGAACAGAGTTAAACTCTGAAAATTGTTTCAAGGCAGAGAACTAAGCTCTGGAAGCGAGAATTAAATTCTCAAGGAAAGAGTTCTCAAAAGAAGAAGATGAGCAAAGTGAAGGCTCCTATGAAGAGACAGAGGTATTTATAGAAAGCAATGGAAACGTTTCATCTCCCCAGATCCCTAAAGGAATCCAACGGTCACAAGAGGTGACAGCGTTGCACTCACGTGCTGACACGTGAGAACAACGCTGTGGGGGCATTTGTTTCCTGATTTAAAATCAGAAAAGCTTATGGAAAAAGCTTCAGAAGAGGGTCACGTGCCTACACGTGACCAGCAGTCACGTGTTGGCACGTGACACCTAAACACATCATCAAGGCAAGTTCAGTTTTCTGACTCCATCGAAGAGAAAGGCTTCAGAAAGAGTCACATGCTCCCACGTGACCAGGGTCACGTGTCGGCACGTGACATTTAAATGCAAGCGTCAAAGGCACACCGGATCCCTGATCAAATCAAGGAAAAAGCTTCAAAAGAGGTCACGTGCTCCCACGTGACCAGGGGTCACGTGTTGGCACGTGACGCTCAAAACATCAGAATTGTTCTCCAGTTAAACCAAGAAAAAGAATCCAAAAAAGGGTCACGTGCTCACACGTGACCGGGGGTCACGTGGTGGCACGTGACGGTTAAGCAGCAACCAGAAGACAGCGCAAAAAGAAGGAGGGAGGCTCATTCCAAAGAGGGTCACGTGTCCACACGTGACCATGGGTCACGTGGTCACACGTGATCGGCTTTCAAAGCCCATTTTGTCAACAGAATTAAATTCCAAAGGAAAGCGACTATCTGGAACCAATCGAATTGAAGATTCAGAGGTGATCTATCTATGGGAAAATCTCGGGTTTGGAAAGATTTCCCCTTTAAATCTAACCGAAGCAACAAAGGAGAATCCCGGGACTTGAAATCCAATGGTGAATAAAATTCACCTAATAATCCAAAAGTCCAGAACGAATGATGGATGCAAATCAAATCTCTCAATGAAGATTCGTCAAAAAACTAATTGACTCGGCTGCTTCTCCTATAAATAGGAGCCAAGAGACACAAAAAAAAGATAGATACACGCAGAGGGAAGAAAGGGAGAGAGAGCTTTGATACTTCGAGGAACTTGGATCTTCTGCAAAAGAAAACCCTAGGTAAGAAAGGGAAGGCTCCTTGAAGGAAAAGAGAATTTAATTCTCAACAGAGTTTAACTCTGATATATAAAACAGAAGAACATATTTCTTCTCTCTTTGATAGAGAATCTGCAAAGTGCACATCTCCCCTTGAGGTTGAGAATTTAATTCTCAATGGGTCGAGATCCTGCCATGCAGATCCAAAACATAGAGAGGGAATTGAAGCACGAGAATTTAATTCTCACAGAACTATAGGAATTTAATTCCTTTGAAATAAAACCAGGTCTTTACCCTGTGTTATGGGAATTTAATTCCTTCAGAACAAAAAGAAACAGGGTTTAACCCTAATTAAGAATCTAGTTCTGTTGGAACAGCGGGGATTTAATTCCCTTGATCATAATTTAACAAGAGAATGGGAATTTAATTCCTTAAAAGCTTTTATTAGGGTTTAACCCTATTTGGTTCTTCACATGTATGAGGAATTCAATTCCTACAGAAAATTCAGAGTCCAACTCTATTCAGAATATAAACCTTTAAGAGAAAGTAGGAATTTAATTCCTCTGAAATTACTGTCAGGGTTTAACCCTACGAGGAATTTAATTCCTGGAAAAGATTAACAGATCCTCTAAACAATATACATAGAGGCAGGGTCACGTGTCACCACGTGACCCCCCAGGAGATCTACAGAAAACCCCTTTAAGGCAGCACCCCACGTGACCCACGTGACCCTTGACAGAAGCTGTAATACACAAGCATTCGAATGCCCATCACGTGATGGCACGTGATGCTCTGAAAGACGCGATAATCTCAGCAGAATAAGTGAAGGGAGGGCGCTCTCACGTGCTGCCACGTGACCCCTCTTGCCTTAGTGTTTAACACTAAATTGAAACTCTCGAACCCAGTGTTAAAACACTGTTGGGCCTTAGTGTTCAATACTAATCAAAAAGCTTTATTTGCAGTGTTCAACACTGATCTGTTTTAGTGTTTAACAATAATTTGAAAAGCCTTGTTGCTGGTGTTTAACACCGATTATCTTTTAGTGTTAAACACTAACTTGTCAACCTCATTCCCAGTGTTCAACACTGATTGCTCTGTAGTGTTTAACACTAGGCTTTGGCCCAATTGGCTAAATGGATGGAGGCAAAGCCTTTCCTGATTGGACTTAGCCCAAGATGGCCATAAGTCCTCAATTTGTGATTAACTGGGCCAATGGGCTTATAACATAATTAATCGGTCTTGATCCCAGATTGGGTCAAGGACTATTTAATCCACTCCGGTTCTAGGGTACATCTCTTCACTCCTTTGATATTTGGCATTGTAATCCCTCAATGTCTTCAAAGAGGTGACGGGTCCCGACGACCACACATTGATATGGACTGCGGGGTCCTTAAACCCGTGTCTAATGCAAAATTCCTGGTTACATGGAACGCGGATAATGTCACTCTTTGACCCCGCGGAAAACGTCCAGAGCGGATCCTGGTCCTCGCAGAGCACGGCAGTGAACCCGTGTGAAGCATCCAAAGCGGAGCCTGGTCCTCGCAGAGCACGGCAGTGAACCCGTGTGAAGCATCCAGAGCACATAATGGACTGTGGGGTCCTTAAACCCATGGACTACGACGTCCTTAACCTTGACCGAGATGTCTTAAAACTAATAATGGACTGTGGGGTCCTTAAACCCATGGACTACGACGTCCTTAACCTTGACCGAGATGTCTTAAAACTAACAATGGATTGTGGGGTCCTTAAACCCATGGACTACGACGTCCTTAACCTTGACCGAGATGTCTTAAAACTAACAATGGACCGCAACGTCCTTAAACTACCCATGGACCGCAATGTCCTTAAACTAGAACAATGGAGCCCCGTATGCTCTTTTGTCGGATCTAAACGGTCCCGTTTAAGTTGATCTTAGCCTCAAAGATGGCTAACGTATCCTTAAACCTTCAAACAGACTGGACTATGAATCCCCCCAATTAACTCTGGCTCGAGGGTACATCTCTGAACTCCTCTGACATCCGTCATTGTAATCCTTCAACGTCGTCAGAGAGGTGACGGGTCCCGACGGCCATACGTACAATGGACCCCTATGTCCCTAAACTGGAACAATAGAGCCAATTGCTCTTTTGTCGGATCTAAACGATCCCGTTAAGTTGATCTTAGTCTCAAATTAGACTAACGTATCCTTAACAAACGTTTGAGTTGATCTTAGCCTCAAGTATGGCTGACGTATCCTCAAACCAAACCCCCAAACCCCAAATCTAAGATAATACGGATTTGGACTAGTCCACGTCCTACGGGCGACTACATAAATTAGTCTCCGTATACAATCCACGGGCAAAAAAATACAAAACAAACACCCACGACACGAAGTGACCATCTGGAGAAGGAGAAAGTTGTTACCGCAATGCGGTAGCGTAATTAACTGCAGGAGCTTGCGCCTGCACGGAAGAGCGTCCCCACAATCAAAAACCCCTCAAACGAGGGGGAATCTGACGAAGTCTGCTACATCGGACGCATCCGTCTAAACCTTCGATACATGGTGCCATAAATCAACTTGGCATCTTCGGAGAGGTGGACGGATAGCACCAATTAGCATCTGCCCCGAATCTCAGGCGAGGCATTCCATGTCGCGGCCGCCATTCGGAGGGGAACAAAGACCTCCACTGGTCCTAGCATTGCCAATCATTGTCCCCGAGTCCAGAACCTGAATTTCACAATGAGAGGACATGAATTTAACTTGGCACTTAAGATCTTGAGTTAGCTTTATAATGGAAATCAGATTGCAGGAAATCTTTGGAACATGTAAAACATTAAGAAGGGTTAAGGAAGGAGAAATTATGATGGTTCCTTGGCCGGCTATGGCAGAATACGAACCATCTGCAATTTTGACCCTTTTGTTTCATGCACAGGATATGTAAGTTGAAAATAATGTGAAGAAACCGGTCATGTGATCAGTTGCTCCAGAGTCAAGAATCCAAGGAAGTTGATTGATACATGAAAAAGAGATAGAGTGATTGTTACCGATTTGGGCTAAAGAACAGGAGGGTTGTGTTGACGGGTCTGCGGTGCAGTTAAAGAACTTGTACAGGTGCTCCAGTTGTTCCTTAGTGAATGGAGGCGATCCTGAGTTGATTCTTGACTTCTGAGAACTATCGGACTCGATCTGCAAAGCCTGTTTTTGTAAAGGACTCTGGCTGGTGTTCCGATCCCCTTGTGTTCCGGACCTGTATGTTGGTTGATACACGGAGGATACTTCAGTCTCTGTGGTGGAGGACATTATGGCTGGAAAAAAAGAAACTGGGATTTCTTTTGATTGAGGAAAAATGGTGATTTTTTATTTTTGGAGAAAGTTTTACCGCTTTGATACCATATAAGCGAATTGAACTTTCTTTCACAAAAATTCAGTATACAGAGAGGCTCTTTTTATAGCCTTGTTACACGAGTATAGGAAGATATGAGGAAAACAATAAAATAAGGAAGTTACAAATAAATTCTGTTACAAATAGATTCTGTTACAAACAGATTCTAACAGATTCTGTTACAAACAGATTCTAACTAATCTGAGAAATATCTTACAGTTGACTATTTCGAAAAACTAATTACAAGGGTATAACAGTCATGCAACATGATGGGAATACAGTAAATACACTACTGAATACATATGAGAAACCGGTGTCGGTTGGATTAGAAAAATCACATAAAATCACACGTGCATAATTTGGAGAAACAATATAAAAGTAATATGAAGTATACTTGATTATCTAAGTATTAAAATTGGTTTCAAGTCAACCGGGTTTCAGGTTTGCGAGTTATGGTCATTTCATTTTAAGTGTTTACTGCTGGAAATTCAATTTCTGAACTAGAAGTCCGTGTCATAACACATTTTACTCTCTGTTGGGATCATAATTAGGCGATATTACAGTTAGATAATATTTAGATTTATCTGTTATGTTTCCAACTCACTAGACAGATCAATAATATCCGCTGTACGCAGGGAGATATGCACTGTCTATGGTTAAGGTATATATTCTGGTTTTGCACGAAACTGCAATACACATTGACGGTTTAAAAAGTGTTATAAATATCAAACGACACCGGAATGCAATGAGACCAACGCCGTTAGAAATATAATTCAATTCTACACACTTCTATATATGGTTCCGTACACTTGCGCTCTTAAACAGTGAAAAGTATGCGTTCTAAAACGGGTAAAGGCAGAGACTCTTGCTCTGGACGGCAGTCTAAAGCTATGAATCGCCTCAGTTTTCGTCGTTATAACTTATTAAAATACAGAGATGAACTATGGGGTGTTGTAGGCTTATCTGTTGGTTTCGATACGAGCCTTAGAACATTAGCTTACAAGTTGCATTCAGTTTAATATAGATTTTAGAACGTGGCATGTGCGGTGAATTCCAGACTCGACGTCGTCTTTTGGGTGCGTCGTTATATGATATAAACTTCACTACTTTCAACCCAAATTCCTACATGATGTCTTTATCAGCAAACAGATCTATCTATAACAAGTTCCACCATATTTGATTAGGTTTTCATTTGAAATTACGCCTCGCACACATAAGCTAAACATACGGTTCGCAACCGAAATGTTCGTGTCTTCTATCTGAACCTATACTATTTAATCTTATAATTTCCATACGGTGTCATCACTAATATCTTAGGCCAGATTATAACTCAAAACAACACTGCTAGCTTAACACGGTTTGTCATAAAATACGACTTTACGACTTAGGTAGTTATGTAGGTATATAATTATATAGATCGATTAGTATTGTAGCATGTAAAAAAACAAGTGGGTTTCACTTTCCTGAAGATAATCGGGGACACAACTGTGATGACGACGACGGCAACGACACGATCACGGCGTGACGACAACAATGCAAGCAGCAGCAGCAACAAGCTTGGGCTCGGGTCTAGCCCGAGCTTGTGGCGCGGCTTCGGCGTGGCTTGAGCTTGGCCTCGATGATTTGTGACAGGGTGGCTGCAAAGGTTGATGGTGTTGGGGCTCCGGTGAGGTCGAGGAATCTGGTGATGGTTGGAGGTGATGGATGGATGTGGCAGTGTGTGTTGGCGGCTGTGAAATGCAGTGACGAAGGAAAGAGAGGTGTGGGGCTCAGTTTGTGGTGGTGGAGGTGAGTGAGTGTAGAAGCGAGTGAGTGTGGAGGCGAGTGAGGAGGTCTTGATGGCGGCGCTCAGGATGTAGCGGCTAGTGGCTGGAGATGGGTGGCAGCAAGGTGGTGCGGGTGAAGGTGTGGATGAGCTGGAGGTTGCTGAGTTGGTGGAGGTCGGGGAACTCGTCGGCGAGGGTTGCAGGGATGAGACGGCGCCGTCGAGGCTCCCGTGGTGGCCGGAGTTGGATCTCAACAAGGAGCCGACGACTAGGGAGAAGGTGGGCAGTAAGGCTCGGGCACTCGATGGGTGAGGGGAGGAGTTAGCTCGGCTGGGAATGGAGGGGGTGTTGTGGAAGAAGAGCTTGTCGGTGGTGATGTGGTCGAGAAGGAGCAGGGTGTGTTGTGTGGGTAGCCGGAGGCTCGTCGGGGTCGATGAGTTGCAGCGGAGGAGCTCGAGTGCAATGGTGAGGAGAGGAGGTCGGGAAGCTAGGTGCTTGGTAATAGTTGAGGGAGGTGGTGCTGGTGACGAGGAGGAGATCGGCGACGTTGTTGGAGGTCGGCGGTGGAGTTCCTCACGGTCGGAGGAGAAGGGAGGTGAGAGAGGAAGAGAGGAGATGAAGAGCGATGGAGGAAGAGAGGGGTGAGGGGCAGGTGAGAGGATCGCGAAGATCGTTGAGGGAAACTCGAGGATGGCCGTTGGGGCGAGGTCGTGGCTGTTAAGGGGAGCGGGTCTCGGGGGTAGCGCGAGGGAGAAGCGGAGGCGGCTGTTACATGGGGAGAGAGAGGAGAGAGAGGAGCGAGAAAGGGATACGAGAGGGAGAGGGAGAGAGGGAGAGAGAGGGAAAAGAGAAGGAGAGGGGGTGAGCGAGCTTGGGCCAGACGAGGGAGTTGGGCTAGGGCTTGGAGGAAAGGAAAAGAAAAGATAGATAGAGAGAGAGAGAGAGAGAGAGAGAGAGAGAAGAATTGGACCAGGGTTGGGGTTGGGAAATAGTTAGGGTTTTGGATGGGAAATAAATTGAGTTAGGGTTATAGAATTAGAAATAACAATTAGAGAAATATAGGGAAATATTCATTGGAAAAAACATTTGGAAATAAATTAAATAGAAAAATATATAAAATACGGATAATAGAGTACAAAATAAATTGGGTATTACATTTATATTTCGTGATTCTCATATGTCATAACAAGCAAAATATTGATAAACTAAAGAAAAAGGAAAGTTTGAGGTTTTTAAAATAAAATTGCCATTCTTGTGTGCTATATATATATATACAACAAGGAAAATATAAGATGAAAAATCATGAGAAGGTTGATGGTGTTTAATGTTGTTTATAGGTTTACAATATAATCATGCATGTAAGATAGAGCTGTTGCTTGTGATGAAAAATATCGAAAGTTCAAACATGATTACATAAATCACTTGTCCTTCCAAAATAAACAAAAATATAATCCCTTACATTGATCTTTAAGAACATCTGTATGGCTATAAAAATTATAAAAAAGGAAGAAGAAAAATGAAAAATATATAAAGTAACATTGAATATCATCATATATTTACATTAATCACACTTATTTTTTTTGTGATTAATTGAATAAAACTACCATGAACTAATGCCCAGCACCTCTATGACTAGGTCCAGCAGGCAACCTAGCCATCCACGACCCCATCATCTCTCTCGTCTTCTCGTATGCTGTCTTAGTTGTTAAGGACAAATAGCGCTCTCTATCGAAACTCCCAGGCATCTGTCTAATCGCAACCACGCTCTGCATGCTCGTAGCAACAACAAAAGAGACGACGAGGAGGAGAAAAAGAACATTCTTCATTTGAGAGTTCATAGTGAGGCTCTATGGGATAAATTTCTCTCTTATGTTGGTTTTGTTTTGGTTGAAGGGCTTAATAGGAGTCGGACTATATTTATAGGGAGACAGTCTTGCCCTAAAACTACAAGTCTAAGTATTTTTAGGAAGTTGTGTTGACTCTTGAGGTTTTTTGAATTAGAAAAGGTCTACGACTGGGAAGAAACAACATGTTAGGGTTTGTTGGGCTCACCAAAAAGTTTCCCTAGTAGTTGAAATTTTCAAGGTGGTGATGGCAGCGATGTAATTTCTACTAACTTCTAGGGTTAAGTTTGGAGTGACTTGGTTCAAAATTAAAATGGCCGGTGGAGATTGAAGAGGAGCTAAATTTAGGTGTGTGGGTTGAGGTCTCACGTGAAGTAGGCAGTCACCAAAATACTTTTAGCATGCGCGTGGTGGAAGATAACTTAAGTGGTGATTCTAGATTACTGTGAAATATTTCCGTACTTGCTAAGATGTAAAAGATATTTCCGGAAATATATGATTATCATGATAATCAAATGATCTCATTTTATAGTAATTCTATTTTCCCCAAAATATGTGTCTATCCTAGATTAGCACGAAATATTTATGTCTAACATGAAATGAGCCACGACCATCAGTCCGCCTGTCGGCCCTGCATGCCAGTCGTTGATCATGGCCCATCGTTGGTCGTCCGCCGTCGGCCCGTCGCCGGTCATCGCCGATCGTTCACCAGTCGGCCCGCCGCCGATCGGTCGTTTGCCGATCGTTCAACAGTCGATCCGCCGTGATCGTTCGTTCGCCGCCGACTGGCAGTTGGTTATCGCCGATCGTTCACCTGCCGGCTGGCAGACGGTCATCATCGATCGTTCACCGACCGGCCCGCCGTCCATCAACCGTTCGCTGCCGACCGGCCGTAGTTTGTCTCTCGTCGTACGCCTTCCGGCTCCGCCGCCATCCACTGGCCTTACCGACGGTCGACAGTCGCACATACATATATTACCGGGAATGATTAAATTTTACCAAGCAAGTTAATACAGGACTCCTTGGAATGAGACGTCAGGACATCCCATTCTCGGAAATGCAAGGATTCCCAGTAATCTTCTATTCCATATGCTAAGCGTAACCTTAAGCTGTTGCCTATGAATCTTGGGATATTTTTGCATATTTTCAGAATTTTGGGAAAGATGGTTGGAACTCTCTAAGCCAAAAGAGTAGACCGAAAACTCATCGGTTTTAGGAAACTTGTGAAAATCTCCCCACCTTCAAAAATCAAGTTTAAGTCTCTCAAGTACAACACTCCCTTTTTATTGTTATCAATATCCAAATACTATACTGTTATAATATTTTTAAGTAAAGCCATTAAATTTACAAGAGAAGCACTACTTTTAGTAGATGACCACCACCTCAAGAGTGTTGATGTCTTTTCAAACTGCCGTTTTTTTTTATATATAATAGTTATGTGATGAATGTAATAGTTATTTGATTGGTGGTTAATTTATAAATGCAATAGTTATATATCACCATGTAATTATAGTACTTAGCTACTAAATATAACAATTATTTGATATATGTAGAAGTTATTAGCAAAACATTTACAAAGATAGTATTGCTATAATCATATTTTTGACCTTCATAAAATCAATAGGCTCCTGTAGTTTTGGACACACGTTTTGAATAAAAGAATATCTTTTACGTAGAATTGTAAAGTATTTTTGAGCCTTCTAAGTCGTGTGAAGTTGTTCATCTTTTTAATTTGAAAGGTAAATTCTTACAAGATTCACATGTTATATCTTTTATCTTTTTATTTTTAACTTGTCATTTCTTTCATTTCATAATTTTAATAAAATTTTTTATCTGCCTAAGACCTTTTTGATCTTATCTATTTTTCTCAAAGAGAAATAAAATATGGTTGGTGTGCTTGTGGGACTTAAACCTGCCGTTATTTTTACGGACATGAAGTTGTTCTCAATATTTTTTTAAGAATAGATCTAAGCATATCTTTTTTGCCGGAAGCTTGACCGATTTTTTCCCTAAATTTTTAGGGGTACCTAAAAATAAGCAAAGTCTAAATTCATCATGCATGTGTCACAAGGTCCAATATTTTGGTGTCAACCAGGACCGGCTAAAGAAACGAATCGATCTAGACTTTGCTTATTAGTTGGGCATGAAGGATAGTGTCGGCACCGGTAGTTTAAATAAACATACAAAAAAACACTTAGAAGCCCTGTCCGGTTCCTTCACTACACAAACACAAATTGGTTTCGCCGGTCAAGATTTTTTCAATATAATCATGATTTAAATGTTTCAGAAATGACAAGATATGTTATGGCAGATGAACAGGTTCTCGGATTCGGAGAAAGCACGGCTTTTGAGCGGTACGTTCAAACGGCGTTACAATCGGTATTCAAAAGGGTTCCAAAGACTACGCTTAAAAGTCGTTGTTTTAGTCTCTACAACGACGGTAAACATGTATTAATTGCTACTCTTGTTTCTTTAGATACCGGTATTTCATTAACTTCTGATATTTGGATGGATAGAAAGGAACTTCTCTGAATCTGTGTTGCTGCACATTGGATAGATTCTGACTGGTTTTTGCTAAAAAGAATTATTGCTTTAAAGAATTATTGCTTTCAGACAATTTCCATATCCGCGCAATGCTTTTCATATAACTCTAAAATTAGATCTATTTTAGAAGGATATCATTGTGTAAATAAATATTTTTCTATTTTTTTCAATAATGACAGCAACAATAATTCTGCTGTTGGGGTTAAAAATTATATCACGGTTGGCCAAGTAAAAGTCAAAGTCAACTCCAAGCCAGGCGGGCCCGAGCCCAAGCAGGCGGGCCCAAGCCCAAGCCCAAGTCAAGACCAAGCATGGAAGGGACCGGCTCACAAAATGGAGGCAATAAATTAGTCTAAATGCAATTTTTAGAAATAAATGTATGTAAAATGGAAAAAAATCCAAAATTTTGTAAACCCCATGAGTTATGTGTAAAAAGAAATAGTCACTTAAAGTATGAGGTGGCACAAGTGCCATTTGGCAAAACTCAAGGGGCTATATGTAAAGCGTGTAGCCTATAAAAGCAAACATGATGAAAATATCAACGACAACTTTCATTCTCTCAAAAATTCTAGGGTTCTGTGCCTCCTTCTCCTTCTTCAAGATCTTAAACCTTCTTTTTTTTTGGATTAAATCAAGAGTTTAATTCTTTCTTTTCCAAAAAGAAAAGTTTTTCTCCATAAAACCCTTAAAGGGGAATTCAGATCTCCTATCAAATCTCTAAAAATGAAGATTTTTAAGTCCCATCCCCTTTTTCTCAAAGATCTAGCCAACAGAGATGAGAAAGAAGGAGACCCATCTCCAAAAATCCCATTTTGGGAAGATCCAAGGCTCAAGAGAAGATCGAGATCTCAAGGAAGAAGAAATGGGTCTTCTTCCATCATCTCCGAAAATCTCTTGGGAGTTTAACTTCGAACAAGAATCCCTTCTTTTGGAGTTTAACTCCAAACCAATTTTTGAGAAGCTCAATTCTAAGACCCAAATTCTCGAAAGAGTTGAACCCCAAAAATCCAGATCTTTTAGGAGTTTAACTCCAAAAGTCACTTGGGAGTTAAACTCCCTGTCCATTGGCTAAGTATCTTTTTCCACGGACGTCCAACGCCCACGTGCAGGACGTGTGATCCGCTGGCGCCCACGCACCATGCACGTGAACCGCTGTAGCCCAGCGCCAGTGTAACGTCACACGCCCCGGTACAGATGGTACTGTCCGCTCTGGCCGAAACCGCACGGTTTTGTCCTTTAGAGCAAACCGGACCCGACCAGGGGCCACTTCCTAGAATGTCCCCATCCCAAAACTTCCCTGGCCCGAGCACGCTTAACTACGGAGTTCTCAAGCTCCTGCAGTGCCGATTCACTTAAAAGGCGCCTCTGTAATTGAGGGTGGTATCATTATATTTATAATGCAGTTCGATCCTCTTTCGGAATGTGTTCCGAAAATTCCCCATTGTTTTACAATGGATCCTACGGACTCAAAAGGTGGCCCCCACGGATTCAAGAGGTGGCCCCCGACCCCTTGGCATGACAATTAGCGTGGCACTTGAAAGATTACGCTAGTGCCCGGCCAACTACCGTGACCAAATGTGGAACAAATTTTTTTCTAACGATTAAAATATGGCACTAGAATAACTTTTAACTCGGATCTTACCATAAACCTAACTAGCTAGTTAAAGAGAGCCATCTACTATGATGAAGAAATCTCACCAAACGAAGCAAGTCCTTCGTTCTTCTTTCTTCATCTTTAGCTCCAAGTGGCCACCTTGAACATGCTTGATCTTCTTTTCCCGGTCCATCGGTTCTCCGGGATCGATCTTGTTCTCCGAACCTCCTTTGTCGTAGATGATCCACCTGAGAGATATAATCCATGGCTCTAGCTCCTCACAATATATCAAGTGGAGCAACTAAAGAACTTGAGTTGCTAAACCAAGTAGTCTAGGATGTAGTGTGGAGATCTAAGTATTTGCTATCTCTTTTCTTGCCTCTTCACTTGTTTCTCAACACATGAGAATGGTAGTGAAGAGAAAGATAATGAAGGTGGGGGAAACTCAGGAGTGTGAAGCAAAATGGGAGCTCAAGAAAATAATGAAGCAACCATGAGAGAGAAATTCAATACAAAGGTTTTGTGTATGAATTTCTTAAATAAACAATCAACAACCATACTTCAATAGTAACTCCAAATGAATTAAAAATTCATTTGTTAAATATTGAAGCATGGTTATCTCCATTCCTCCTATACCTCACACTTTACACCTCATTTTCCATTTATCAAATAAATAGAAAAAGCATAATGAGGTGGCCACCTTCTAGAAGGTAATCTGTAATAAATACGGATTACAGTCTGCTGTATATACATACATGCATTCGGATAAAAACACGAATGTCCAAAAAGATAGAATAACATGAAGAACGTAATACTAGAATATACATATCGAAATACATATATGTAAACTATTAAATCAATACCTGATTTAATAATCTGCCTCAAACTCGAGCCGGCTAGTATTACCAACTGTCCGATCAAAAGTACGAGTACAAAGTACATCAATCGATCGAGACTCTGCACGTATCCAATACGGCTACTAGATCATTTCGTCTGAACCAGGGAAACCCTCTGTGTGGGACTCTAAAAACTCGACAGTACGCCGGCAGTGAGTTACTGGATAAATCCATAATCATAAGTACGTCAGCGGCACTAGCTGTACGTAACGGCTACCCGGGTACCTGTCGAAAAGGAAGGCCGATGAGCAAACTCATCCGTATCCCTACTGAGCCTATCTGTAACAGTCCGGTCTCTTCGTATGAGAGTATCGCATACCGGGTCTAGAGGGTGGTAAACGTCAGACCCTGGTAACCTGGCAATTCGTGCTGATGCGGCTCAGGACCAATCCGGAAAACTACTGATCAACCTATCAGTAAATTCCAACTGCCTTGGCCAAGGTCTTATGGTCCTGACCAATCAAATACAGTGCGATATCAACTCCATATACCGGGAGAGATGAATCCCCGACAATCGCTCACTGCCTCCATGTGGCTCGGGACTGTACCTAACCAAAACCTATTTGCACGCCTCAGTAGAGCCGTGGTAGGGTAGTGATCAAAGCACAGTTGGAACTCACACGAGACAAATGCCGATCTCAGGTCTAAATACTAACCTATACTTATGTCACCTGAGAACTTCCACCTGACGATAGGTATAGTACCATCTAAAAGTTCTCGGCGAGTCCATCCGGTGTACTCACCCCCAATGAGCACCTGTATATGATCATAGGTCTAAAAACCAATGGTTACGGGACCAAACCATCGCCCCTCGTCGGGGTCTAGAAACGTATACACTAGTCTACTTTAGAATATCGATGCCCAGTCTCGATACTCCCACGACTAGGGACCATTTAAGGATGTGCATACCGACTGCCCAGCTCCCATAAGTATGATCGCCATCACAACGTAGGTAGTCTAACATTGATCCTACGGGCTTTATCAACATGTATAAAAGATATGTAATAGAAAGTAAAACATACACATGTTAAGATAAAATCAAACCAAACAGCATACTATCATATCGAGCAAGACTGTCCTGTACATATATATGTCCAAGCATCCATATGTATACATATACAATAATGGCCTCTAGGGCATACATATCCAACAATCTCCCATTAGCACTAAGGCCATATATTAGTGTACCGAGTATCCAACGTCTGCTCTTGGGCCAGCTGTTGGCGTACCGCATACCCAACATCTCAAAAAGTCTCTCGAACTGTGCTTGAGGAAGGGCCTTGGTGAATGGATCCGCAGTGTTGTCTTTTGTATCCACTCTCTGGACCTCGATCTCCTAACGATTTACGATCTCCTTGATCAGGTGATACCGCCTTAAGATGTGTCTGTATTTTTTATGGGATCGTGGTTCCTTCGCTAAAGCTATAGCCGCATTGTTATCGCAAAAATAAATGTATTGGGTCAACAATGGACGGAACTACCTGAAGTTCATTAATGAACTTCTTCATCCAGACCGCCTCTTTTGCGGCATCGCTTGCAGCAATGTATTCAGCCTCCATCGTCGAGTCTGCAACGGTATCCTGTTTGGAGCTCTTCCAACACACCATCCCTCCGTTGAGGGTAAATACAAAACCCGAGACAGACTTGCTGTCATCCTTATCACTCTGGAAGCTTGAATCGGTAAAGGACTCGACCTTTAGGTCTCCATTACCGTAAACCAAGAACATCTCCTTTGTCCTTCTCAGGTATTTGAGAATGTTCTTTACTGTTGTCCAGTGGTCCTCATCTGGGTTCGATTGATACCGGCTCACCACACTTAGCACATAAGCTACATCTGGCCTTGTATATAGTATCGCATACATTATAGATCCTACCGCCGAAGCGTAGGATATAGTGCTCATACAAACCCTCTCCTCGTCAGTCTTGGGAGACATCTCCTTGGAGAGGGTGATTCCGTGCAATGCGGCTATATTACCGCGCTTGCAATCTTCCATACTAAATCTCTTTAGTACGGTTTCTATGTACCCGACCTGTGAAAGTCCCAGTAATCTTTTGGATCTATCTCTGTAAATCTTAATCCCCATAATGTACGAGGTATCACCCAGGTCCTTCGTGGAGAACCTTTGTGATAAGAATAGCTTGACCGATTGTAGTATAGGAATGTCATTTCCTATCAAAATAATGTCCCACGTATAAGACTAGGAACACGACAGTTCGTCCTACAATCTTCTTATAAATACAAGGTTCATTCTCGTTCTTGATGAAGTCAAAATCCTTGACTGTTTCATCAAAACAAAATTTCCAGCTCCGCGATGCCTTCTTTAATCTATAAATGGATTTAAGTAACTTGCACACCTTTCCGTTGCTCCCACTGTCTACGAAACCTTCCGGCTGATTCATATAAACACTCTTCTAAACTTCCGTTTAGAAAAGCCGTTTTTACGTCTATTTGCCGGATCTCATAGTCATGGAAGGCAGCAATGGCAAGTAGGATCCGAATGGATTTGAGCATAGCCACTGGAGAAAAGGTTTCGTCATAGTCCACACCTGGTCTTTGACGAAAACCTTTTGCAACGAGTCTAGCCTTATAGGTTTCCACCTGCCCATCTACACCAAATTTCTTTTTATAGATCCATTTGCATCTAACGGGTTTTATCCCAGGTAGAGCAATATCCAAGGTCCATACTTTATTGGTATACATGGACTCCATTTCAGATTGCATAGCATCCAGCCACTTATCAGAGTCCCTACTGATAATGGCCTGCCTGAAACTAGTAGGATTATCTTCTTCCAAGATGCAATCCTCTCGATCCCCGTCTATGAGAAAACCGTAGTATCACTCGGGCGGATGAGAAATCCTACTAAATTTGCGGAGTGGCTGAGGTTCGTCGGGTATTACTGAATCTAAGCGTTCTACCAAATCTTCTGTTACAATTTGTGGTTCATGAATTTCTTCTAGTTCCACCGTACTCCCACTAATTTCCTTTGCAAGAAATTCCCTTTCTAAAAAGGTAGCGTGGCGAGATACTAACACATTTTGTTCCTTAGTGTGGTAGAAAAGATACCCCTTAGAATGCTTAGGGTATCCCACAAACTTGCATAATACAGACCTTGCTTCGAGTTTATCTGGATTCTTCTTTTTAACAAAAACAGGACACCTCTATATCTTAATGTAATTAAGACATGGTCTCTTCCCACTCCATATTTCATATGGGGCGGCAGGCACTGATTTGGATGGTGCTCTATTCAATATGAATGCAGCTGATTCAAGAGCAAAACCCCAGAAAGAAAGAGGTAACTCGGCATTACTCATCATGGAGCGAATCATATCCAATAGGGTACGGTTCCTTCGCTCCGATACGCCATTGTGTTGTGGTGTATACAGAGGAGTAAGCTAACAGAGAATACCATTCTCTTTCAGAAAGTCCCGGAATTCCGTGCTTAAGTGCTCTCCCCCTCTATCAGATCGGAGGATCTTGATAATTTTGCCAGTCTTGTTCTCTATTTCATTTCTGAATTCTTTGAATTTCTCAAAATCTTCAGATTTGTGTTTTATCAAATACACATATCCGAACCTAGAGAGATCGTCAGTGAATGTGATGAAGTATGAGAACCCACCCCGTGCATGTATATACATTGGACCATATACATCACTGTGTATGAGTCCCAAGAGCTCTCCTGCTCTTTCTCCGTGTCCGATGAACGGAGATTTGGTCATCTTTCCTTTGAGACATGACTGACAAGTTTCATAAGATGAAAACTCGAACGTGTTCAAATATCCATCTTTATGTAACTTACGCAGTCTTTTCTCTCCGATATGACCAAGTCTACAATACCACAGGTAGGATTCGTTCGTTTCTGAACTCTTCCTCTTGCGTGTGTTTTGTATACTGAGAACTGTGTTTTGATTAAGAACATAGATACCATTATACAGTGTACCTTCTGCAACCAATACCTGATTAAGGTAAATGTTCATGATATTTCTATCAAGAACAAACTTATATCCATCTTTATCAAGTAAAGAAACTGATATGATGTTGCAAACCATAGAAGGTACATAGTAGCAATTGTTCAAAATCATAGTATTTCCATTTGGCAATGCTAGATGATATTCATCGACGGCAGAAGTATCAACTTGTGCTCCATTCCTTACCCTAAGAGACATATCACCTGGTCCAACTATCCTACTTTTTCTAAGTCCCCGTAATAAATTACAGATATGAGATCCCGATCCAGTATCAAGTACCCAGGAGGTAGGACTGACCGAAAAACGGTTCTCAATAACAAGAACACCTGAAGAAGACACAATAGTATGTTTCTTCTTCGATGGGGTCATCAGGGAATTCAAACAATTCTCTTTCCTTTGCTCATATTTATGACCGTTGTCATAAGTTAGAGCCGAACCGACGTTACCCAGCCCCGAATAAGAATTCGGATCGGTCAAGCGATACATTTTATTATCTTGATTAGGACGTGAAATGGTTGCTAGCTGGAGAGAGAGAAAGAAACACTCAGCGTGCGCTCTTGCAAGATTAGATTGGTTATTAATTTATCTAATCAGGATGGCTACCACTGTTTCCTCGAATTCTTCTTCAAATCTTAAAAGAAGAATTAGTTGGGATTAATCACACGTCACAATACTTGCTTAACCTTTCGGCCAGGTTGGTGTTGGTACTTCGAGAGAGGTTTTCCAACGCTTTCACGAAATTCCTTAATTACATAACCTCTTTTCCCAGGAAGCGTATCCCCGCTAACACCGTTCTAGACACCTACTTGTTTATAGCATTGATTGTTAAGTGATAAAAATCTCCCAAGGGTAATCCTACTCATCAGTGGGATCGGGATCCAACTATCATTATGTGATGCACTAGATGGAATCCACTCTAGTCACCACACTCCATAAAGTATGCTAAATCTGCAAGTTTCCTGTATGTTTGAAACTCCCGATATGGTTTTTTCCCCAAGCGCTTATGACCTTGACTTTGGCCAACAAATCATAACGCGCAAGTCAAGTTCTACCCGCCATTGTCCTGATTGATTTAGACCCACCCGCACACACCCTTGACTTTGGCCAATAAGATGGTACGACTGTCCTAAACCAATGCATTTATCTATGCTACGGATAAGAAACATACAACTACCATACACGATATCTTGACTTTGGCCAACAAACACCGCATGAATATTATGTGTTTTTATCCAAAATGACGGAGGGCTACGGCTGGGTTTTTGGCGAAAAATCCGTTAACGTAATGAACTTGATATCGTCGAAGGAACCTGAGTAGTTTTGAAAAGGAGTGGTTTAGGCTCCGCTTTTGAAAACTTGTGGTTTTGAAAAAAACCGAGTAATCTACAGTATAGACTTTTGCTCAAGAGGTCACTCCCCGTGAAGGGATTTCGGCTCTTACCTCCTGGAATAAGGTGTTGGATATTCATGATCGAAAACCACTATGCAAAGCGAAAGAATATAGCTATAGTTTTTCGAAATTTGTTCCAACAACATCTTTTAGGTTTATTTTCTTGCATTAATAAAATTTAATGCGGTCCCGTCAGTTTAATCCTATCACACCAGAAAAGAACGAAAATACGATGTACGTATATGCCATCCGCATTCGCCATGGGGCCCCGTCATCACCCGTTAGGTTACTTAACTAACAACAGAACGGGGGCTGGACTAGCGCGGGTGTTCTCCGCCGAATACAGAGACGGAACCGCGTAGGTTCGTCTTGCCTGAATTTGGGGGCAGATACTATTTGGTGCTATCCGTCCACCTCTCCGAAGATGCCAAGTTGATTTATGGCACCGTATATCGGAGGTTTAGACGGATGCGGTCGTTGTAGCAGACTTCGTCAGATTCCCCCTCGTTTGAGGGGTTTTTGATTGTGGGGACGCTCTTCCCTGCAGGCGCAAGCCCCTGCAGTTAATTATGCTACCGCATCGCGGTAACCACTTTCTCCTTCTCCAGATGGTCACTTCGTGTCGTGTGTGTTTGTTTTATTTTTGGTTGCCCGTGGGTTGTATACGGAGACTAATTTATGTTGTCGCTCGTAGGGCATAGATTGGTCCAAATCCGTATTTTCTTAGATTTGGGTTTTGGGTTGGGTTTAAGGATCGTTAATCTCATTTGAGACTAAGATCAACTTAAATGTTTGTTAAGGATACGTTAGTCTAATTTTAGACTAAGATCAACCTAACAATTTGTTAAGGATACGTTAGTCTAATTTTAGACTGAGATCAACTTAACGGGATCATTTAAATCCAACAAAAGAGCATTTGGGCTCTATTGTTTTAGTTTAGGGACTTTGCGGTCCAGTTTAAAGACGTCATAGTCTGTAAAGTATAAAGATATCATAATCTATGA
This sequence comes from Agapanthus africanus, assembly GCA_030015575.1. NCBI lineage: Eukaryota > Viridiplantae > Streptophyta > Magnoliopsida > Asparagales > Amaryllidaceae > Agapanthus > Agapanthus africanus. Next base: position 89,662,013 of record CM057338.1, on the reverse strand, counting down.
GTTTAAGGACCCCACAGTCCGCAAAGTTTAAGGACGTCATAGTCCAGTTTAAAGACGTCATAGTCTGTGTGGTTTTGGTTCAACCGTTTGGGGATGCACCAAAAGTTATTGGTTATTGATCATAGTCTATGAGTTTAAGGACCTCACAGTCCGCAAAGTTTAAGGACATCATAGTCCGGTTTAAAGACGCCATAGTCTGTGTGGTTTTGTTCAACCGTTTGGGGATGCACCTAAAATTATTGGTTATTGGGACCCTCCATATCTCTGAAGACGTTGAAAGATTACAATGACATGTATCAGAGGTATGAAGAGATGTACCCTTGAACCAATATCCCGATTTGGGGAATGGGATGAACATCAGTTTAGATGTCATCTGTTATGAGAACACTAGTCATCTTTGGGACTAGGATCAGTTTAGGGAGACCTTGAGCATGAGGGCTCGGTTGATTGGTGACAAAAAGGTCTTGGCTTCGGAAGACTTGGCTAATTTGAGCTAAGGTTGATTTCCCTTAGTCACCCCATAATGCTAAGCACTGAATCGGTGTTAAACACTGGACTTTGGATGAGCTCACATATGAACACGTGAGGGGCCCCGAAATGGGCATTGTTCGTTGAGTTTACTCCCTTATATATATATAAAAGTGCTGAGCACTTGGCTCACGTGTGAGCACGTGAAGCGCCCGAGGTGAGAACTGTTCTCTGGATTTTATCCCTCTTTCATTTATAAGTGCTAATCACTTGGTTCATCAAACAGTCACATGCAGACACGCGAGGTGCCTTCAAAATGTGAGCGCTGTCTTTGGAATTTTCTCCCTCTTTTAAACACAACTGTTTAGGGGTCACGTGGGAACACGTGAGGTACCCCTAAAATGGGAGCTATCTTGGATTTATTCCCTTTTTCCTTTTTTGAGTGCTAAGCACTATTGAGTCACGTGAGATACGTGAAGCACTCTGAGAAATGAAAATTGCCTTTGCTTTATTCTCCTTTTATTTTTCTGAGTACTAAGCACTATCAAGGGATCACGTGAGGTCACGTGAGGCGCCCCCAAATTGAGATGTGTTTTAGATTTACTCCCCTTTTTTGAAAAGCTTGTTCGGTGGTGAGCTAAGAGTTATTGGTTATGGAGACCCTCCACCTCTCCGAAGACGTTGAAGAATTACAACGACATGTATCAGAGGTGTGGAGAGATGTACCCTTGAACCAAATTCCAGATCGAAGGGAGAGATCATAGTGGAATAAACATCATCTTAGATGTCAGGAGTTCATTAGCTATCTCTGGGAATAAGATCGGTTTGGGGGGGCTCTGAGCATGGGGGGCTCGATTGATTTCCCTTGGGAGATTTGATCTAAGTTTGGCTAATATTGGCCTCTCATAGTCTTAAACACTAATATATGATTGGCGCTCACGTGCTTCCACATGAGGCCTTAAAGTAGTGTTAAACACTAGTGTATGATCAGCACTCATGTGCTCCCACGTGAGGCGCTTGAAATAGTGTTAAACACTAAGAATTTGAGGCACTCACGTGGGATCACGTGAGGCGCTCCAAAAATAGGGTTTATTCCATTTTCTCTTTTATAAATTCTGAGCACTTCTCAGGGGTCACGTGGGGTCACGTGAGGCGCTCCAAAAATAGGGTTTATTCCCTTTTCTCTTTTATAAATGCTGAGCGCTTATCAAGGGTCACGTGGGGTCACGTGAGGTGCTCCAAAAATAGGGTTTATTCCCTTTTCTCTTTTATAGATGCTGAGCGCTTCTCAAGGGTCACGTGGGGTCACGTGACTAGATCTCATTCTTTCCATCTTTGTTCCTCAAAGGTACTCACGTGAGATCACGTGAGCTTTTATGTAGCGTTTGAATGCTAATGAATCATCAGGCTGTTCTTCTATGGTTCTGAGGGATCAAGTTCTCCTTTTGTTCTTTGCAGAGATTAAATTCTTTTTAAAGGGTTAAACCCTAGTTCCAGAGGAATTAAATTCCTATATGTTTTGTAAGAGTTAAACTCTTTTGGATTCAGTTCTTCCCCTAGGTTTTGAATCTGCATGACAGAATCTCCCTGATGAGAATTAAATTCTCAGCTTATGGGGAGATCCGCTTCTGCAGATCTTAACCAGAGGAAGAACTAAGTTCTTTAAGAAGAGTTAAACTCTTGGTTTAAGAATTAAATTCTCTTTTTGTGGAAGCTTTTGGGAGGGGTTCCTCCTTTTTAGAGAATTAAATTCTCTTTCTATTTTTCTTCCCCTCTCCCTCTGTCTCTTCTTTTTCCTCCTCTCCTTACTCCTATTTATATGAGAAGAAAAAGAATCAATTTGTTAAGAAAATACCTCATTGAGAGATCATGATTGATTCCATGATCTTTTAGATTAATTGGTGAATTTTATCCACCGTTGGATTTTTAATCCAAACGCTCTCAGTTTAACAGAGAAGATTTCTTGTTTGTTTAACAAGATTATGAATATCTTGTTAGTTTTAACAAGATTAGAATTTTATTCTATCATATCTTTTTAGTTTAACAAGATCAGAAATATATTTTCTTAATATGGATATCTTGTTAACATAGAATTTTATTCTTGTTACAAGATTAGGAAAATATTTTCCTATGATAGATTTTTATTCTATTAAATGATCACCGCTGGATCTTTGATCCACGGGTCCTCTGTTTAACAGAGAAGATCTTTCTAGTTTAAGGAAGATTAAGAAAATATTTCCTAAATAGAATTTAATTCTAGAATTTGATAGGAACATTTTAAATTAGGGTGTTCACATGCTTTGCATGTTATTGGCAAAAGAACTCACGTGTTTAACACGTGACCTCTAGTGTGGGTTTTAACCTGTGTATGTTCAGAGCGCTCACGTGTGTAACACGTGAGGCATGTTTGGCCCTTGGTTATTTATGTTCAGCGCTCATATACTTTGCATATGAGCGCCCACGTGTTTTACACGTGATACCTGTTTGGCCCTTGGTTATTTATATTCAGCGCTCATATACTTTGCATATGTGTGCCCACGTGTTTTACACGTGATTCTTGTTTTTTGAGGATTCTCCCCATTTTTTGTAAGGGAACAAGTAGCTCTTGGCCGAAAATTTTGGCGGGAACAGCGGGTGCAAAACATATACAACATCTACTAGATATATATTAGTATATATAACATTCGTCCCCGGCATGATAATAAACAACGTCACAGGATCACAGCTAACAATACAGAATGGTGGATAATCTTGGAGTCCCGGGTTTCATTTGAGCCGTAAATAAAACCCGACGTTCCCGGTCGTGTGGATAGCCTGTGCAATGAAAACCTGGACCCCTATGAGCGCGGCAAGTTACCCGCCAATCGCAGAAGTGAGGCAACCCCCTTCAACAAAGTGAATGGGCCACCCAACACTTCACGGAATCCGGTAACTTGGGTGCCCCTCCATGGGTCATACTATACCCCTACGAGTGCGGCGAATGGCCCGCCAATTCTAGAATGAATCCCCCTTCATCTCAACGCCATGAGATGCGGGCTTGGTGCCTTCTAGAACCTGGCTATTCGTGCACTCCACCGCGGGGTAATTCTAGTACAGAAAATGAAAATAATATGTACAAATGGTGATATCGACCTCAACCGGATCGTGCCCTAAACAAATAATATACAATCCGGCAAAGACGGCAGTCCACATGTCGGACGCTTGCCCCGCAAATGAATATACAAATGAATCTTAAACTGTACCACTAATATTGCACCATATGCTATCCACCACGACTATCCAACCACAATCACAACACAAGCATAAAACATTAACGCGAATGTCACGTTCGCAAAACTCGTCTAAAATAACATATAGCAATCAGACGAGTTGTACCGATCGAATGATATTCACGGTCGCAGATAAAAGTGAATGTACTGTAAACTATTAAATAGTGTCAAATATAACGACTTCGAAACACTCCAAATTGCCCATAACTGAAAAACAACAGAAAATCAAATCTGGGCAAAAACTAGCAACACCTTAACCCAAACTTTAAGAGACAAAAACACTGCCCAAAACTCGATGCAATTCCCCTTAATAAACCGGTGAGCTCGATTTTAAGGAGGTTGTGGCCGGCCAAAAGTGATGGGAATCGTGTCGATTTTGGTCAGTGTTCATCTCTCAGTGTAAAGAGCACTCTGCACTTGCTAAATTTTTTTTAAAGCCTCTGAAAAATCGACAGAAACTTAAAGTTTGGTTTCAATGTTACGGAGTTATTTTAGTTTCGTTATTTTAACATTGTTTAAACTTGCTAGAGTAGGGTTTATGGCCTGGCTCTGATACCATGAAAGGTTATGCTAGTGCCCCGGCCAACTACCGTGACAAAATGCGGAACAAATTTTTTTCTAACGATTAAAGCATGGCACTAGAATAAATTTTAACCAGGATCTTACCAAAAACCTAACTAGCTAGTTAAAGAGAGCTATCTATTATGATGAAGAAATCTCACCAAACGAACCAAGTCCTTCGGTCTTCTTTCTTCATCTTTAGCTCCAAGTGGCCACTTGAACATGCTTGATTTTCTTTTCCCGCTCTATCGGTTCTCCGGGATCGAGCTTATTCTCCGGTCCTTCTTTGTCATAGATGATTCACCTGAGAGATATGATCCATGGCTCTAGCTCCTCACAATATGTCAAGTGGAGCAACTAGAGAACTTGGGTTGCTAAACCAAGTAGTCTAGGATGTAGTGTGGAGATTTAACTATTTGCTATCTCTTTTCTTACCTCTTCACTTGTTTCTCAACTCATGAGAAGGGTAGTGAAGAGGAAGATGATGAAGGTGGTGGAAACTCAAGAGGAGGGAGGAGAGTGAAGCAAAATGGGAGCTCAAGAAAATAATGAAGCAACCATGAAAGAGAAATTCAACACAAAGGTTTTGTGTATGAATTTCTTGAATAAACAATCAACAACCATACTTCAATAGTAACTCTAAATGAATTAAAAATTCATTTGTTAAATATTGAAGCATGCTTATCTCCATACCTCACACTTTACATCTCATTTTCCATTTATCAAATAAATGGAAAAAGCATAATGAGGTGGCCACCTTCTAGAAGGTAATCTGTAATAAATATGGATTACAGTCTAATGTATATACATACCTGCATTCGGATAAAAACATGAATGCCCAAAAAGATAGAATAACACGAAGAACGTAATACTAGAATATACATATCGAAATACATATAAGTAAACTATTAAATCAATACCAGATTTAATAATCCGGCTCAAACCCAAGCCGGCTAGTATTACCAACTGTCCGATCGAAAGTCCGAGTACAAAGTACATCAATCGATCGAGACCCTGCACGTATCCAATACGGCAACTACATCATTTCGCCTGAACCAGGGAAACCCTCTGTGTGGGACTCTAAAGACTCGACAGTACGCCGGCAGTGAGTTACTAGATAAATCCATAACCATAAGTACGTCAGCGGCACTAGCTGTACGTAACGGCTACCCGGGTACCTGTCGAAAAGGAAGGCCGACGAGCAAACTCATCCGGATCCCTACCGAGCCTATCTGTAACAGTCTGGTCTCTTCGTCTGAGAGTATCGCATACCGGGTCTAGAGGGTGGTAAACGTCAGACCCTGGTAACCTGGTAATTCATGCTGATGCGGCTCAGGACCAATCCGGGAAACTACTGATCAGCCTATCAGTAAATTCCAACTGCCTTGGCCAAGGTCTTATGGTCCTGACCAATCGAACACAGTGCGATATCGACTCCCTATACCGGGAGAGACGAATCCTCGACAATCGCTCACTGCCTCCATGTGGCACAGGACTATACCCAACCAAAACCTGTTTGCACGCCTCAGTAGAGCCGTGGTAGGGTAGTGATCAAAGCACAGTGAGAACTCACATGGGACAAATGCTGATCTCAAGTCTAAAGACTAACCTGTACTCATATCACCAGAGAACTTCCACCTGACGATAGGTATAGTACCATCTAGAAGTTCTCGGCAAGTCCGTCTGGTGTACTCACCCCCAGTGAGCACTTGTATACGATCTTAGGTCTAAAGACCAATGGTTGCGGGACCAAACCATCGCCCCTCGTCGGGGTCTAGAAACGTATACACTAGTCTACTCTGGAATATCGATATCCAGTCTCGATACTCCCACGATTAGGGACCATTTAAGGATGTGCGTACCGACTACCCAGCTCCCACAAGTATGATCGCTATCACAACGCAGGTAGTCTAGCATTGATCCTACGGGCTTTATCAACATGTATAAAAGATAAGTAATAGCAAGTAAAACATACACATATTAAGATAAAGTCAAACCAAATATGTAGGGTTCCCTAGGGCGGCAGTAAGGTTTCGGGAGGTATCGTCCATGCCGTTTTCAAATTTTTGCCGTTCTAAAGAATCCTAACTCTAGAATCTTAACTAGAGATTTAGACGAACTACAATGTAAACAACTTTACATCTAAGTGAATGAGGAATACAATCTTTGTAGACCGGTCCTGCACTTCTAAAGCTCCGTGTAGTAGTCCATTCGCTCCAAGTAGTGAACACCCGAACTCTAGTAGGGTTCACTTGAAGAAATGAACAATCTTGCTCAAAGTCTTCGAGGCCGAAGATGATCTACGTCGAGGAGACTTAAGCTCATGCTACCTCTTCACTAATGGTAGATTAGTGAAGCAAAAAACCCTAAACTAAATGGCTAATAGCAGAGGATGATGAAGTAGGAAATGGGCTCACTTTAGATTTATTTTTCTCACAGTATTTTATCATCTTTTTCAAAAGCTAGAAAGCTTTTTCATGAAGAAGAAGAAGATGAAGTGGAGATGAGAATGAAAACTCATGAGATGAGAATAACAACCATGGGTGAGTTAGTGCCATACACTAACTCATGTAGAGAATAAACCATGACTAACAATAATGGTTAGGTTAATAAATATCTACAAGTAAAACACAACTAGTGGACTAAATCAAAAATGCTTCAAGCTTCTCCAAGCTTCCAAGCATGACAATTTCCAACTAATATTGAATTACTTTAAATAAATAAAATCTCACATTATTATAAGTATGGTGTGAGTCTCATACACCCATGTAGCATGTGGCGTCTAGCATGATACAAAATAATGTACATTAATATATATCACATATATACTAATTGTACACAAGTGAGAAAAAGAAAAGTTTAAGTAAGCAAATATTAGTTAATATAAATTAATATATCACATATATAATTATACATTAAATTATTAAATCAATACTTGATTTAATAATCCGGCTATATTATATATAATAGAATAATATCAAATGTAACAATCTATTGAATCAACACTTGATCTGATAGCCCGGTTGTAACAACTCCAATTTTTGTATACATAAATTTGATTTAAATTTGAGATATGCTTAGAGTATTTAATGTTGCTGTTACCACTTTAAGTATTTATTTTCCCATAATAATTACAAGAAGGAGCTTGTGGCTCATTGGTAACACCTTGCACTGTTGAACCAAGCCACCAGAATTCAAATCTCATACCCCACATTATTTTTAGAATATTTTTCTTTTAAAATTCTTAGAAGCCCAACAGTCCACAGGCTATAACTCCCAAAAGTTGAACTGAACCCTAAAAAGTAAATATACCAGAGCCTACGTCTGAAACCCCCCCACCCAACGACAACCGGACTCGGCCGGGATCGGCCGAGTCGGCCGGCGGACCAGCCTACTTGGGCCGGCGCCACCGGCCGGACTCGGCCGGACGGCCGAGTCCCCAAAACCAAAAAGTTGTCTTTTCACATTCTATAACTCCCTGCACACACCATTTTATTAGATCGGTTTCCGAATGTTAATTAAACCCTATTTACTACAAATTTTAATGATTTTTCTATTATTTTTATAATTTTTTTAAAAATAAAAACTTTTCACCTACCCTATCCTAGCCTACCCTATAAATAGACCCCCTACCCCCTACCCTCTCATCCCAAAACACTAGGTTTACTCTCTCAAAATTTTTACAAGAAGGGTGTACTTTGAAATCGAGTTCACGGCGAAGTGCCGACGGAATTCCGGCGACGAAGCAACGCCTCGGCAACTTCTCTAGTTTCCCTATACTCTTTAGTATAGATCGAAACCCGTAAGTTCCATTCTATCTCCCTTTCTAATTCTCAAAAATACGAAATTACGAAACCCGACGGAATCGGAACAAATCTGATTTCCGATTCGGTTTTCTATAAAATTTCACTTCTAATCAATTCAATCATGCCTAAACATCTTTATCTTGATTATTAAATTTGTAAAAATCAATTTGAATAAGTTTTCACACATGAAATGATAACCTTTTTAACTTACCGTATTTTTTCACTTTAATACCATCATGTTTCAATTTCACATTTAACCCGTTAACATTGCTATACCTTAAAATAGATCATGAGATAATGACCTACCTCCTTACACACACATATGCAACCATAATACGCTATCTTGAAAACTCCTAATATGATAAAACAAGATTTTACATTAAAATACCATTTTCTTAATAAAACCTTTATAAAAGTTTAGGTTTGATACATTTGTTTAAACAATATCTTTAATAGGAAAAATACGATAAGTTGTGGACATCGATCGTTTATCTAAATCTGACTTTGTGGTGTCTAGGCTAGGCAAGTGAGCTTAGGTAACTTTAAAAGGCCCGCCTTACGATTCGTGAGCGGATCCCTCCTTCCTCACTTGTACTTACCTGGCCACAATTGGCGGTGAAGAGGCGATTTGAGGCTTCTAACGACTTGTCATTTAGACCATTTAGAAATAGGCTAGTTGGCTTAGGAAACCCTAGAACCTAAAATACGGAAAATTACAATTTGCAAATAAATACCTTTACTTTATAAAAACCGTTTTCTAAAGAATTGGTATTTTACAATCTTTGCAAAGCGCCGCTACAACCCACCTTTGGGGAACCCGTTAGGGATAGTACGGTTTATCGTGCACCCTCAGGCTTAGTAGTGCGAGATTCAGACCTCCGCAAGGAGCATTCGGTCTCGAAAGGTTTAAAATACGACATCTTAAGAAAATGAGATTTTTGGAATATAAAATATTTATTAAAATTATATTTTGTATAAACATATGTATATTTATCACTTAAATATTATTATAATATAAATTTTTCACCTTTTTCTAAAAATCACAAGAATGAATTTTACACTAAAATACCATGAACTTCAAATAATCAATATTACAGATAAATACCCTTATTTATAAAACTAGGATATTTTCACTAGAAATATCACAACATAAAATCTATCCTCATTACAAATCTAAAGACGAACAATGATACTTGAGGTGTATTTTGAAAAGTATATAAAAGTATTTTTATATAAAAACCCCTCAAGTTTTATAAATTATCCTAAGGACCCTAGAAATTATAAGACCTCGATTCACAGTTCTGATTGTCTGACTCGGGTTTGAGTCTGATTAATCTGACTTGAATATGATTCAAGTCAATTTATAATCTACAAGATTCCAAGTCAATATGAACATATGAATCCATGAATCCAATTATCAATTTATACAACTTGACTGAACCGAACCATGGATATATATTCCTTTTACATGATTCTCAGTATTCCATTTACATGACCCTACAGTTATAACCATTTTCCTCATATCATGGTTTCGGTCAGTCGGTCAATCACTCATACATTCAATACAATTTACAAGATAACAATACAAACAAGATATCGCGGGGTTTAAGGGGTAGATTGGTACGGAAGGTGTTAAAGGTGGCACGAGGTGGTCAGACTTAACACACCTAACATGAATCCAGTTGCTGTTGTACCATGGCATAAACGGTTCCTTGTACGATACGTGCCCTTAGTCTCTGGCATATAGAGACTCCCCTCGTATACACCGGCATCCTTCTGTACCGAGCTACAAACAACAGCGTTGACATAACATTACAATAATAGTATACACTTTAAAATGTATCTTCTTATTCTATCTTTTTCTACTTCCCTCTTACCTTTGGGACTTACCGAGCGACCTGTTCACTGACGACATTCTGTTTCTTTCTTCTTTGAATGTCGTCAGGTGATTTGGACCCGGCAGAGGTTAAGCTATCGCAAGAAGACTTGGAGCAGTTCACTGAAGACCCTGCACTGTAGTTTCATTGTACACTTTTCCTTTATGTACTTTTCATTTCCTGTTATGCCACTGTTTAGGCATCTTTTTATTTCAGTTGTATTTCCTTTCATGTATTGTACAAAGAATGTTAATAAATAAAAGTTGTTGTTCTTTTATTTCTTGTCTCTTGTGTATTTATTTATATTGCTTAGATACGCTTAGCGTATGTACTTCTGAGTATATACGTAGCGGACCTTGTCGCGTCTCCTTCGCCATACACTGGGAAGCGGGGTGTGACAGGTTTTGTTGGTAGCCCATACAGGTCAGAGCTGTATGAATCCCTATCATGCAGTTCTGTTCTGCGTGAACAACCTAAGCAATATAACACAAGAACCAGCAACTAAAACATTCTTTACAATTCATGTTTCTTGAATCTTGCAATGTCATATTCCTTGAATCTTATCATTTCATGTACTTGAATCTGTCCTAACCCAAATTTTTCATCAGGGTTATGGATTTCCCGAACAACACCAGCACCAACGTCAACAACACCCCTCCAGCACTACCTCTCACACCAGCTGTTCCTGCGCCACCTACTGAGCAAACAGTGCTACTTGAGGCAATCCGCAGCCTTCTCGAGGGACAGCAACAACTTCTGAACCGTCCCGAGACTGACGCTCCAGGGGTAAAGCAATTTAGGGCTTTACATCCGAAGCAATTCTCAGGAAAGGGGAGCCTACTGGAAGCTGAAGAATGGGCTCAAAGTATCGAGGATGATCTGGCCACAGTATAAGTGCCAGACATCGCTTGGGTCCGTGTACCGAAACTACAACTCACGGACAACGCTCGCAACTGGTGGAAGGCGGAAGAAAGCCGTCTTGCACAACCTTTTGAATGGAAAACTTTTCGCGAGAAGTTCGACGCGAAATATTTCCCTGTGACTGCCAGGTTTGCCATGGAGCAGCAGTTCATTCATCTACAGTAAGGATCAATGTGGGACAAATCGGTAGATGAATACGACGCTAAATTCACCATGTTAAGCCGGTAAGATATGTCACAATAGTTCAGTTTTAAATATCACATACCACACAGCTAACACTATCCTTAAACAGATTCGCGGCACACTTGATACCGACGGACGAGATCAGAGCCCGTCGCTTTCAACAAGGACTGGACACGGAGATTCAGGCTGCTCTAGCCACAGGAAAATTTTTGACTCATGAGGATGCTCTGGAAGCTGCCCGCAGTTATGAGGCAGTGATAAAAGCAAGGGGCAGACCTCAGTCTGCAGGAGTTAAGTGCCCTGCCAACCAGATGGCAGTTGGAGCCTCGTCCAGACCACATTTTATGCCAAGACGTCCTGGAGCACCAATCAGCAGGCCCAGCCCAGCCTTTTGTAACTACTGCAAGAGAAATGGGCATCTGGCGAGAGATTGCCGTCGTGCGAACAACCTTTGCTTGATCTGCGGCTCAGATGCTTATGGTATTAGGGCTTGTCCTCATAAACAAAACCCAGTTGCTGCACCCAGGCCAGCAAACAATTATCCACAGCGTCCAACCATCCAAGCCCCTGCTCCAAGACTTGCACTGCCTGCACCACCCAGAGGACCGCAAGCTGCACCACCCAGAGGACCGCAAGCTGCACCACCTCCTCGTCAGTTCCATCAAGCTCAAAGGAACGTTCCGAGGAATGCTCCTCAGGCCAGGAGGAATGTGCCAAAGCGCCAGGCTTTCATGATGTCTGTGGAAGAAGTTGAGGCCACTGGCCAAGTCATTACTGGTAAACTTTCCTTCTCAAACTTATCTTTTAGTTTTGGTTATCTACACACTTTCCCTATACCTAAAACATATCCCATATACCTTAGGTACAATCCTAGTAGCTTCAATACCTGCACTTGCACTGTTTGATACTGGAGCATCCCACTGCTTTATGTCGCAACGGTTTGTCCGAACCCATACGATTCCAGTCTCACCGCTTGTATCCAGCTGGAACGTCAGTTCCGGAAATGGCGTTCTAAAGGCAACTATGAGATACAGCTTGTGTCCAGTCGTCGTCTGCAGTCGAGAGTTTTATGCTGACTTCAAAGTACTGGACATTCCGAATTTCGATGTGGTTCTAGGAATGGATTGGCTTGGAATCTTTTATGCTACCATCGACTGTCGTCAAAGGAGGGTAGTATTCGAGATTCCAGATCATCCGGTCTTCTATTTCAAGAGCGGAGATCGTACCCTGGAGCCAGGTACCTACAAAGCGAAGCCAAGGGAAGCAGTAGTTGCAGCAGCTCAAGCAGAAGAAGAATTAAGACCAGAGGTAGTTCGAGAGTTCGACGATATATTTCCTGACGATATATCAGGTTTGCCTCCCGATCGAGCTCTTGAATTCAGTATTGATTTAGTACCAGGAGCACAACCGGTGATCAAAGCACCGTATAGACTAAGTCCGGAAGGATTGAAGGAAGTCCGAACACAGTTGGACGAATTATTGGCGAAAGGATGGATTCGTCCCAGCACTTCAAGTTGGGGAGCACCTGTACTACTGGTGAAGAAGAAGGAAGGTTCATACAGAATGTGCATCGATTATAGGGCCTTGAACGAAGTCACTATAAAGAACAAGTATCCACTCCCGCGCATCGATGATTTATTCGATCAGCTAAGTGGATCTTGTGTTTTCTCTAAATTGGATCTTCGTTCAGGTTATCATCAGGTGAAGGTCAAGAAAGCTGATATTCACAAAACAACTTTCAGAACTCGCTATGGACATTACGAATTTCTAGTGATGCCATTTGGAGTGACCAATGAACTAGCAATATTAATGAACCTAATGAATCAAGTTTTCCGGGAGTATTTAGACAGGTTTGTTGTCATCTTCATCGACGACATCCTGGTATATTCTAAGAATCGGAAAGAGCATCTACGAATTGTCCTGAAAACTCTTCGTCAATATAAGCTCTATGCCAAGTACAGCAAGTGCGAGTTTTGGCTAAATCAAGTTGGTTTTCTTGGACATATCGTATCAGGAGAAGGAATTTCTGTGGATCCAGCCAAAGTTTCAGCAGTTAGCGAATGGCCTACACCAAAGTCAGTAAAGGACATTCGGAGTTTCTTGGGTTTAGCTGGATATTACAGAAGGTTCATTGAAGGGTTCTCAAAGATAGCAACACCCCTGACCAAGCTCACACAAAAAGATGAAGAATTTGTGTGGTCAGAAGCATGCGAACAAGCTTTCGTAGAACTCAAGTCAAGATTGACATCTGCACCTATTCTCGTAATACCGGATCAATCTGGAGGATTCGAAGTGCATTGTGTTGCATCCGGTAAGGGATTAGGATGTAATCTACATCAGCACGGTAAGGTTGTGGCTTATGCTTCAAGACAACTGAAGACTCATGAGCGTAATTATCCGACGCATGATCTGGAGTTGGCAGCCGTCATCTTTGCTCTCAAGATTTGGCGCCACTATTTACTTGGTGAACGAGTGAATATCTACACAGATCATAAAAGTCTGAAGTACGTGTTTACTCAGAAGGAGTTGAATATGCGGCAGAGAAGATGGTTAGAACTCATGGCGGACTTTGACATCAACTTGCAATATCACCCAGGGAAGGTAAACGTAGTACCTGATGCTCTTAGTCGCCAACCGCTATCAATGAATCTCATCGCTCAGTAGAAGCTTCAGCAAGACTTGCATCAGATGGAGATTGAAGTAGTCATGCCAGGTAATGCTTCAAGTTTGATGAATCTACAAGTTCAATCATCCATTGTCAATCAGATCAAAGCAGCTCAAGTAAGTGATACTACGTTGCAAAGGATCAGAGAACAAGTGGAGAATGGACTCCGAACAGACTTCATCATCCATGAAGACGGATCTTTGAGATACGGCAGCAGATTGTGTATACCAAAAGGTCATGTTCGGGAAGAGTTAATGAAAGAAGCTCACAGCTCTCCCTACTCAGTACATCCTGGAGGTACCAAAATGTACAAAGATCTACGTCAGAATTATTGGTGGCATGGAATGAAGCGTGAAGTAGCCAGAAGCGTCGCAAAATGTTTGGTGTGTCAGCAAGTAAAGGCTGAACATCACAGGACAGCTGGACCACTTCAACCGTTACCAATCCCAGAATGGAAGTGGCAGCATATCACGATGGATTTTATGACTGCTCTTCCTCGCAGCACAAAGGGTAACGATGCTATATGGGTCATTGTGGATCGACTCACAATGTCGGCTCACTTCATCCCATTTCGAGTTGGCCAATCAACTGAGACACTAGCAAACAAGTATATGGAGGTAATAATCTAGTTAAGATTTAAACTCTTCATAATGTACTATCTCTGATACCCATGAACTCATACAGGAAATTGTGAGACTTCATCCAGTACCGGTCTGCATTGTCTCCGATCGTGACACCAGGTTCCGATCGCAATTTTGGCAGAGTCTGCAAGCTAGCTTGGGAACAAGTCTGAATTTCAGCACGGCTTATCATCCACAAACAGATGGTTAGTCGGAACGAACTATTCAGATCTTGGAGGATATGCTCAGAGCGTGTATGCTAGACTTCAAAGGATCGTGGGAAGATCACCTGCATCTTGTGGAGTTCGCGTACAATAACAGCTACCAAGCAAGTATAGGAATGACACCTTTTGCAGCATTGTATGGAAGGAAGTGTCGATCACCATTAAGTTGGGACGATATCGGAGATAGGGAATTTCTTGGACCAGAGATGATAATAGCGACCGTTGATGTGGTTCGTACTGTCAGGGAAAGAATGCGCATAGCCCAAGATTGACAGAAACACTGGGCTGATGCAAAGAGACGACACTTGGAGTTCCAGCCAGGAGACCATGTATTCCTGAAGATATCTCCGAACCGTGGAGTGATCCGATTTGGAAGACGGGGTAAATTGAGTCCGAGATATATTGGACCGTTCGACATACTCGAACGAGTCGGTGAAGTGGCATACCGCTTAGCGCTTCCACCCTCATTGGAAGGAGTCCATAATGTGTTCCACATATCCCAACTCAGAAAGTATGTGAGTGACCCCAGCCATGTACTTGATCATTCCGAACTCACTATACAGCCCGACTTGTCTTGTGAGCAACAGCCTGTGGAGATCCTGGACAGAAAAGTGAAGACACTTCGGAACAAGGAAGTTAACTTGGTCCGGGTAATATGGAGGAAAGACACTCCAGGAGAATCCACGTGGGAAAGGGAAGATGAAATGCGTGCAAGATATCCTCACCTTTTTGTAAACTAGTCCTCAAATAAAAAGTTGTAAATTTCGAGGACGAAATTTTTGTAAGGAGGGTAGATTGTAACAACTCCAATTTTTGTATACATAAATTTGATTTAAATTTGAGGTATACTTGGAGTATTTAATGTTGCTGTTACCATTTTAAGTATTTATTTTCCCACAATAATTACAAGAAGGAGCTTGTGGCTCATTGGTAACACCCTGCACTGCTGAACCAAGCCACCAGAATTCAAATCCCATGCCCCACAGTATTTTTAGATTATTTTTCTTTTAAAATTTTTGGAAGCCCAACAGTCCATAGGTCTTAACTCGCAAAAGTTGAACTGAACCCTAAAAAGTAAATATACCAGAGCCTACGTCTGAAGACCCCCCACCCAACGACAACCGGACTCGGCCGGACGGCCGAATCCCCAAAACCAAAATGTTGCCTTTTCACATTCTATAACTCCCTGCACACACCATTTTATTAGATCGGTTTCCGAATGTTAATTACACCCTATTTACTACAAATTTTAATGATTTTTCTATTATTTTTACAATTTTTTTAAAAATAAAAACCTTTCACCTACCCTACCCTATCCTACCCTATAAATATACCCCTTACCCTCTACCCTCTCATCTCAAAACACTAGATTTACTCTCTCAAAATTTTTACAAGAAGGGTGTACTTTGAAATCGAGTTCACGGCGAAGCGCTGACGGAATTCCGGCGACGTTTTTGAAACAACCGGCGACAAAGCAACGCCTCGGCAACTTCTCTAGTTCCCCTATACTTTTTAGTATAGATCGAAACCCATAAGTTCCATTCTATCTCCCTTTCTAATTCTCAAAAATACGAAATTACGAAATTCGACGGAATCGGAACAAATCCGATTTCCGATTCGGTTTTCTATAAAATTTCACTTCTAATCAATTCAATCATGCCTAGACATCTTTATCTTGATTATTAAACTTGTAAAAATCAATTTGAATAAGTTTTCACACATGAAATGATAACCTTTAACTTACCGTATTTTTTCACTTTAATACCATCATGTTTCAATTTCACATTTAACCCGTTAACATTGCTATACCTTAAAATAGATCACGAGATAATGACCTACCTCCTCACACACACATATGCAACCATAATACGCTATCTTGAAAACTCCTAATACGATAAAACAAGATTTTACATTAAAATACCATTTCCTTAATAAAACCTTTTATAAAAGTTTAGGTTTGATACATTTGTTTAAACAATATCTTTAATAGGAAAAACACGATAAGTTGTGGACATCGATCGTTTATCTAAACCTGACTTTGTGGTGTCTAGGCTAGGCAAGTGAGCTTAGGTAACTTTAAAAGGCCCGCCTCACGATTCGTGAGCGGATCCCTCCTTCCTCACTTGTACTTATCTGGCCACAATTGGCGGTGATACAAGGTCGAGAGGACCCTGCAAGTGTCCTTTAACGAGGTTGCGCCCTTTTGAGTTTTCACAAACACTCGCCGGTAGCCCTGCTGTTTTTACTCACGGAGCCCTTTCGGCTTTTCATCCGTGCCCTTTTTGCTTATGGACATACCGTCTCTTTTTTTAATTCTTTTAATTCTTCTTTTTTTTTCTAACGAGGTCACGCCCTTTCGGGTTTTCATGAACACTCGCCGGTAGCCCTGCTGTTTTTACACACGGAGCCCTTTCGGGTTTTCATCCATGCCCATTTTGCTTATGGACATACCGTTTTTATTTTTATTTTTAATTTTTTTATTCTTTTTTTTTATTTATCTCGTCAGCCTGAGAATGCTGCGGTAGTAGTTTAAAGACGTTTCGGTTGGTAGCTAGTTTTAGGACATTTGGGTCCGTCGTTAGTTTAAGGGCGTTTCGGTCCGTCATTAGTTTAAGGACGTTTCGGTCCGTGGTAAAGAAGGTCGGCTACTACTTATAGAGTTTGGGCTCAGGAAGATAGCGAGCGGACATAGTCGTCGTCATCTATCATTGACCTAGGCTGTGACTCGTTAGGCGTAGTATTTCTTCAGGAAGCGACCATTTATTGGCCTGAAAGGCCTTTCACCGTGCATATCCACGAGCAGATAGGCTCCACCATGGCAGACCTTGTCTATGATGTACGGGCCTTCATAGTTCGGCTCGAATTTTCCCCGCTTGGCGCGATTAGGGATCGTAGGTCTTTTGACCACTAGCACGAGTTCGCCTTGGCGTAATGTACTCGGCCTGGTCAATCTTTCATATGAGTGCGTCGTCTTTGCTTTGTAAGCCTCCAGATTTTGTTGCGCTATGAGCCGGGTTTCATCAAGGGCATCAAGCTCCTCAAACCGAAGGTGAGCATTTTCTTCGTCCGTCAGCTCATAGTGGACTGCCACTCGTAGAGAAGGTAACTCTATCTCGAGTGGGAGTACTGCTTCTGTACCGAATACCAACGCATACGGCGTTGTGTTCGTGGCCATCTTGAACGTAGTTCGATATGCCCAGAGAGCTTCTTGCAGTCTCTCGTGCCAGTCCTTCTTATTTCAGGACACCGTCTTCTTCACGATCTTTGTCAAGGTCTTGTTGAAGGCCTCGGCTAGACCATTAGATCGTGGATTATAAACTGAAGAATATCTCCGGTCTATATTATGTTGTTGCGTGAAGCGACTGATCTTGTGGCTTCTGTAGGCTGGCCCGTTATCGGAGATGATCCGTCGCGGGGTTCCAAACCGATTTATGACGCGCGTCTTGAAGAAATGGAGGATATTCTCTGTCTTCACTTCCCTCAACGGTATTGCCTCTGCCCATTTGGAGAAGTAGTCAGTCGTCGCCAAGATGAAGCGATGTCCTCTAGACGATGCTGGTTCGATGGAGCCGATTACGTCAGTCCCCCACATTTCGAACTCCAGCTAGCCACCGTTGGATATAGTGGATTTGGATGCTGATGGATGAAGTCCCCATAGATTTGGCACGAGTGGCATTGCTTCGCATACTCGAGGCAGTCCTGAATCATCGTGGGCCAGTAGTAACCCATCCGTTTAATTTTCAACTTCATCTTCGGGCCTGCTTGGTGAGAACTGCAGAGCCCGTCGTGAACTTCCTGAACGACCCTTTTCGCTCCGTCAGGTCCTAGGCATCTCAACCACAGAGAATCAAACGACCTCTTGTACAGAGTATCATTGACAAGGGCGAAAGAAAGAGCTCGTTTTATAAGCTGATGTCTTGAGGACGCATCTTCGGGCGTTCGACAGGATTTGAAGTAGTCTATAAAGACTTCTCTCCAACCCTCAGCCTTTTCTTGGTCATTTATTTGCAGGGTCGTTCTCTTAGTCGCTTCCTTTTCCTCGGACGATTCCAGAGATATTTCTGCCGGGGCAAGCACCCAACGGTTCTGTACCACGATTCTTACGTTATCGAGGTTCTCATCAGCTAGTTCTTTAGCGAGCTTGGCTAATGCGTCCGCTTTGTTGTTTTCCGCACGCGATATGTTTTCCAAAGTGTAGGAGGGAATTTGGGTCAACAGTTGTTGCACCTTTTCGCCGTACTTCACCAGTTCTGGTTTGCACGTTTGGTAGTCGCCATTTACTTGACTGACGACCAGTTGGGAGTCTCCATATATGGGGAGGTTTTCAATTCCCATGTCAATGGCGATCTCGAGGCCTGCTATCAAAGCTTCGTATTCGGCTTCATTGTTCGTCCTCGGTTCTGTTAAGGAGAAAGCAAAGCGCATTATCCCTCCTTGTGGAGTCACGAAGATAAGGCCTACCCCCGATTTGATTATAGGGGTGCTTTGTTTACGTTTCTTCATGGAAGATGCTCCATCGAAATAAAGCTCCCATCGGGTATCGCTCCCATCGATCGCGTCAAACGCATGTTCGTCTGGTAGTTCGCAATTCAGAGGGGAATCGGCAAGTATCGGATGCTCGGCGAGGAAGTCGGCGATGGCCTAGTCTTTCATTGCCGTAAGAGGTTGATAGGTTATCGAGAACTCCATCAAGAGCAGGGCCCATTTAGCGAGCCTTCCCGTCAATATGGCCTTCGACATTAAATATTTAAGGGGGTCCACCTTCGAAATGAGACGGACTTCATGCGCCAACGCATAGTGCCTGAGCTTTGTTACTGCAAAAATCAACGCCAGGCAGTGTTTTTCAATGGGGGAATAGTTGCTTTCTGCCCCCAGTAGAACTCGACTTAAATAGTAGAGTGCTCTTTCTTTCCCTTGGTCGTTCTCTTGCGCCCACAATGCGTCTAAGGAACCTTCGAGGGCGGTAGTATAGAGAATGAGGGGCTTTCCCTTGACCGGAGCAGCCAGCACTGGCGGGTTTTGCAAGTACTGCTTGATTTCGTCTAATGCGCTTTGGCATTTTTGATCCTAAACGAACGGGGTTCCCTTCTTCATCAGGTGGCTATAAGGATGGCACTTACCTGAAAGATTGGCTATAAATCGCCGTATATACGCGAGCTTTCCCTGGAGTGACCGCAGCTGTTTGAGAGTTCTCGGCGGAGGCATTTCCATGATCGCCTAAATCTTCGACGGATCTATTTCGATACCTCGGTGTCGAACGACGAATCCCAGGAATTTGCCCGAGGAAACTCCGAATGTGCACTTGAGAGGGTTCATCTTCAAGTTGTATTGTCGAAGGCGTTGAAATATGGTCTTCAGATGCTCGAGATGTTCCTCGTATGATTTGCTTTTAACCATGAGGTCGTCGATATAACATTCGACGATTTCATGTATAAGGTCATCGAAGATCTTCGTCATGGCCCTCTGATAGGTGGCACCGGCGTTCTTTAGACCGAAGGGCATTACCTTATAACAGAATATTCCCAGAGAGGTCTGAAAAGCGGTGTGCTTCTGGTCTTCGGGATGCATCTTTATCTGATTATATCCTGATGAGCCGTCCATGAAGGAGAAAACTTCATGCATGGACGTGTTATCTATCATCAGCTCAGTGACTGGCACTGGGAAATCGTCTTTCGGGCAAGATTTATTAAGATCCCGAAAGTCCACGCTTATGCGCACTGTCCCATTTTTCTTCATCACCGGGACGATGTTGGCGATCCATTAAGGATATTGAACCTCCTGGATGAAGCCAGAGTCGATTAGCTTCTTGACCTCGGCATTGATACTCATCTCAAGCTCGAGCCGCATTCTTCTTGGTGCTTGTTTGACCGGCTTGACGTCCGGAGATATCGCCAATTTGTGCACAGCAATTTCTGGATCTAGTCCTGGCATCTCAGAATAGTTCCACACGAAGCAATCTCTATACTGCATAAGCACGTCTTTTAACGCATCCACCCTTCCTTCAAATAGCAACTCGCTGACAAATGTTGGTCGTGGGTCGTTCGCCGTCCCCAACTCAATTTTCTTAAGGTTATCTGCAGTAGTATGTATTCCATCCTCCAGCTCTTTCGGTGCTGGTGGAAATTCTGAGATGACCTCGTCATTGCTATTTTCGAAGCACCAGGGAAGGTCATCCATGTTCTCGGGCTCTTCATTTGATATTGTTATCATATGACAAGTACGAGCTCGCTTCGAAGACCGATGCGGATCTGGTTCTGCTTTCGTGGCTTTGGGCCCATGCTTCTATGGTGGCATTACCCTCCAACTGTCAGATAGGGCGAACTCGCCGAGCTAATACCGATCTTCGACCCAATTCTTGAAGGTGAAGCAGTCTTCGATGTGATAAGAGCAATAGTTCGGGTGTGAGATTTCGCTTGCCTGTTCGGGGTGCTTGGACTCCGGCAGTGTAAGCATCTGGTATTTTATAGCTCGGTCAAGTATCTTCTTTGTCTTATCTCGAGGAAAAGAGTATGCTCGACTCATCTTCTTCACAAGGGATAGATTTGGACCGCTCGATTCCCGCTTGCATGGTTTCTTAGTTCCGCTTTGTTGCTGTCGAGCGCCTTTTTCGCTTTTCGACTTGTTTCTGCCTCTGCGCCGAGCCTTTTTTACCACAGGTTGACACGGAGCGGCACTTTCATCTTTCACGGCCTGTTGGAGGAGGCGTTGCATTTTGGCTTTCTCGTAGATGGCCATTTCGCGGTTATGGTCGTCTCGGACTTTCTGACCAGCTTCCCTTATAAGCCTGTTCATTTGTTCCTCGAACGACGGACTAGGCACTTTTGGATCAGGAGCTTTTACTGGTTCAGGATTAGCATCCTCCCATTGAGCATCTCCTTCTTCATTGAAGTCATGCACAACGTAGCAATCGCGGAGTAGCTCTCGTTTCTTGGACCGAATGTATCCAAGCCCGATTGTTTCCATTCTCCCATTAGGCAACTTGTGCTGAGTCCCGGGAACGTTCCAGACCCTGTCATAGAACTTAGCTTTTTGAGCGGTCTGTTTGAAGGATATCCCCTGGCGCTTCAACAACCTCCTCAAGCTTTCTGTATAATATCTAGGCAGACAGATGGGCTGAAGCCAGTCAAGCGTAGGATCCGCACCATACCAGATTTCTTTCTCCACTTTAGTTTCTTCAAAGCGGTAGAACAGAATTGCCTTTTCGCCTGCTCACCTGGGAGGGACATAGAACGTCCGCAGCTCCTCTACACTGTAGGTGTCGAGCGCATCCAGCTCTTTATGGTGTTTAAGTGGAACCAAGGCGATTTGCAGACTCTGCTCTTCGTCAGCGGATGTTTGTATTGAAGGCCGAGCAGAGAATATAGCGTGGACCTTATCTTCCGAATCACTACCAAAGATCAACGTGGGAGCGGATGGTCCTGGCTTGTTGTATTGGGGTGGACCCGAATAAGCTATCTCCTCTTCCTCTTCCGTATCACTCCCGAAGACAGGGATGGTGGCGTTAGTTTTGTTCTCCGGTTTATGACACCTCTCCATGTCTTCGAAATCCGGTAAGAAGTATTTTGCATCTTCATATTTGCGGACTTCGTTCATGGAGAACGGGTTCAGTTCTCCCGTCACGGTATACTCGAGACCATGCTTAAAATATTTCATACACTGATGTTGTGTAGAAGGGATGATGTTGTACTCATGTAACCATGGTCGGCCGAGCAGAGCATTATAGCACGTCTTGGCGTCTATGACGTGGAACTTAATGTCCGTGACGAGTAGCCCAAAGCGCAGCGTCGGTATCACAGATCCAAGAGTTCGTGACGATTGAGAGTCGAACCCGGAGATAGTGATCTTATCCCGAGCAAGGTGCTGGACGCTCATGCAGATTTCTTTTAACACCCGCACGTTAAGGAGATTAACGGAAGATCCATTGTCGACCAGGATTTTTCCTATCTTTATATCATGGTAGTATCCTGAGACATAGAGGGGTAATTGTGTTCGCACGTCCCAAGGAGAAGGTCTCCATTGCCAAAAGTGATATCGGCCGTGTGCACTTCCTCCAATTCATCCTTCATCTTTTCTTCGGCCAGGAAAGCTTGGAATTGCTCGGGGTCCTGTAGTGCCTTGATTAATGAATCCCTTGCCTCTTTTGATAGTAAAAGGGTGTCAAGAATGCTGAGCTGCAAGGGTAGCTTCCTTAGATGCGCTAGAACGTTGTAATCCACCTTATTTTTCTTCGGCGGGTCCTTAGCAGTTAGCTCTTCCATGACTTGGTCATCTAAGGCAATATCCTCAGAGACCTTTTCTTTCCCTTTCTCTTTCTTGATTGAGGGTCCGAGATTCTTTTTGGGTAGCGTTCGATTACGCAGTTGGATATTTTTGCAGACCTTCGGCTCTTCTTCTTTTCCCGAGGTGGACTCTTTAAAGAGAGGGCTATGAGCCATTTCCTCATCAGAGTCGCTCCCGAATGTGAGCACTTGCGATCCCCCGGTGTTAACCATGCGACAATCGTCGGTAGTTTTGTTAAGCCCTTCGGTCGTATTTTTCCGCTCCCGACGAGTTTTGCGCTTCTCCCGTTTAAAATGTTGTCGGTGAGCGACATACCCCTGCCACCATTTGTTGAAAACTTTGCACTCTTCAGTGGGGTGCAAAACCTTTCGATGATACAAGCAATAGGAGGGGTGCATTTCTGCTTTGCCGGTACTGTTTTCTTGAGAAGGTGGTACCTTCATCCCCGGTGATACGGCTTTAGCAAACCTTTTCCTGGTCTTGAATTTAATTTTGTCCGCAATGGATGTATTTTGATTTGACAGGAGTGCTTCAACTCTTTCGTCTAATCGCTAGCGCTTGGCCTTTTCGAATAGGACCGTCTCGCGTTCCCGATCAACCTTACTTTTCAACAGAGCTTCATTGAGAAATGCATCAATGGTTTCATCTGATGGCCCCAGAATTTCCGGTTTAGGATATGCCCCCAGCTTTTCAGTGCGAGGAGTTTCCTCATCGTTTGTAAACGAATGGGAAATCATATGACAACTCGCCACGTATTCCTCGGATTCATCCAACGAGCTCTCCCCCTCATCTTCTTCATGAAAGACGTGGTTGAGGAACTCTTGGAGTATGATTGGAGTCCGTGCTTTCTGGTTGTACTCCTCCAGTGCGTCAATTTGCTTTTGTAAGTCCGTGCGCTTATCGCCAGGCTTCACGGGCTTCTTGGATTTCTTTTTCTTCTTCTTTGAAGATTTCGACAGCTGGTTGTGAGTGCTTGGGCCACCACCATCGATCTTTGGAGTTGGGCGCGGCTTCAACATCCCTTCAATGATCTGAGGTTCCAATGGGTTCTTCCACCTGATCGCTGGGCATGTTTGAAGATCGTTCAGCATCCTCTTTGTTTTGGCTGATAGCACAACCTCCCATGGAGCTTCTTCAACGAGGGAGCACGTTGCCCCCGGCGTATTCACCTTTCTAGGAGTGTGAGGCTGCGGTGGGTTCACCTTCCATCTTTCGGACAGCGCGAACTTGCCCTGTTGGTACTGGTCTTCAATCCAATTTTTGAAGACGTAGCAATCCTCGATCGGATGGTCCAATACTCGGTGATAGGGGCAATAATTGGGATCATTGACGTCGTTTGGCTGCGACGGATGTCTTGGGTCTGGCAGGTTTATGAGTCGGTTGCGCAGTGCCAGCTCAAACAGTCTTCTCGTTTTATCTTGAGGAAACGAGTAAGGACGTTCTAGCCTCTCCTCAAGGGATACACGCGGACGCATATTATTTTGACGGACAACCGGCTTCAAGTTGCTCGGTTGTTGTTGAGCATTGGCGACAACGAGCGCTTTTCCCTTCCCCTTCTTGTTTTGAGAGTCCGGCTTTGGAGGGGGCGGTCTATGACCCATCTGATCCATTTGAGCTAACTTGTCGATCAGAGCCTGGAAGGTAGTCGGTTTGAAGAACATCATGAATTGGGATATGGTCGCCTGCGGATCGAGAGTTCCCACAAACATGCCTACTGCCGGAGCCTCTTCTATGCGTTGTTCGCATTTCGACCATAGGTTCCTCCACCGTATTGCATATTGGACCCACGTCTCGCCCGGCTTCATCCTAGCATTAATTAATGCTGTTATCGGGGTGCGTTCGCTGGCGCTTGCGAAACGTTGGGTAAACAGCAGCTCCATCTCCGCAAATGTCTTGACAGAGTCGTTAGGTAGCTCCGAATACCATTCGAATGCTGTATCCGATAAGCTACCGACGAACTGGCGAAACAACAATTTATCATCACCGCCAGTGTTGCCGCAAAGCGCCATGAACTGGGCAACATGCTGGTGGGGATTGCCCGTCCCCTTATAGACATGGAATTTCGGTATTGTATAGCCCGGCGGGTACTTGATCTGATCATACCAGCTCGGATATGGTCGCCCCGTTTTTACGACCTGACCAGCTGCCTCAGTCGCCTGATGAACCCGTATCTGCTGAGCTATATATTCGTCCAAGTCAGCTTTGGAGATTTTTTCCTCTTTGGCTGTTAACAGAGCCGGTGGAAGATTTGACGTTTCTCCCCTGTCGTCTTCAAGGACGATCGGAGGATCTTCAGCAGGAGGATCTTGTTGGATCATCATACCCACCATGTCCTGGAACAGGAGGGCCATTCGCTTTATGTTGGCTGCTTGTTCCGCAGCCTCTTTGTCCTTCTTCTCCAATATCCTACGAAGGAAATCAGCGTCAGTTTCTTGCTCCTGGCGTTGATCCGAGGATGCTTCGGGGCATTCTTTTGGCCCAGTGAGCGTGGCCATCGCATTCATTATTTCTTGGAGCTTCTGCTGTTGCTCCTGAGCTTTGGTCACTGACCCTGTAAGCGGTCTATGACCTGTAGATGTACGGTTGTCCTCTTTACCAGACGCCATGTAGACGGTATGGACTACAATGCCCCCGGACTTAGGGCGTTTGGGCTCGCCGGTTTTGGCATTTGCCGCAGGCGTAGGGACCTTCTCCGGCCTTCTTCTCTTGTGGGCCGTTGAAGTTGAAGGGCCCGTTGCAGTGGGCACCGTGGCGGTTGTCGTCCTTTGCTGTTTGTCAGGACGGTTCTTTTCTTCCTGTACTTTCGCCCTTTTCTGCCGGCGAGAGTGATCTTGGTCGATTACGGAATCTTGAACCCTCCGCCAGAACTTGTAAATTTTGGAGGACAGCCGTTGAGGGGGCTGCTCCAGCTTAGTTTCTGTAACCATCTCCGCAGGTGGAGGAAATCTTTTTAGCGTGGCAGTCGGAGAGTTCTTGCGTACCCTCCTTAGCTATTCAAAGCTGTTCCCAGTTGGAACAGCAGCATTAACTTCCACCACTGGAGCAGGTGGAATTAGCCCTGAGGGGGAGTTGCCCCCAGCTTTTCTTACTCGGCGCCAGTGGCGACGTCGAGCATGTCGAGCTGTTGGGACTGGCTCGGCGATAGGGATAATTTCGTTTTGCCCCCTGTCCGGATGAGGCGCCGCCGGTGTCAGCCTCTTGAAGACTGATGTTTTCTTTTGAGTGGCGATGTTCAATCTGTCAAAGACAGATCCTCGAGTAGGAGCAGGATCCGGAATGGTCAGCCTTGAAAAGACCGACTCTTTAACAGGAGAAGCCGTCTTGACGACTTCAGGAGCAGAGGTGGCTATCTTCCTCGGGACGGCCACATCAGGGTTCATGGGCTTCTTGGCGGGCCCATCGGAGTTCTGGTTCAGCCTGGTAAAGACAGAGGCCGCCGGCCTGATATTGGACGACCCGTTGAAAGAGGTCGTTGTAGCAGTGAGCCGATCGAAGACCAACTTCTTGTGCGCTTCCGGTGCGGGCACTGGAATAGTGAAGCTTGCAGGCGGGAGCATGGTCCCGAAAAATAGACCGGTGGTGTCCTGGGTCACTTGTTCCACCGGCATGGCAAGGATGGAGGCCGCTTGAGGCCCATAGGCTACACCTCCAGGTGAGGCAGAGCGTCGGTTGCATTGGCATTTGGAGCAGCTCGAGCAGTTGGAGACCATTGATGCTTGATTTCTGCGCCAGGCAAAAGACCAAATCTTAGTAACTTGAAACCCAAAGACAACCATTAACAAACCGCGATTCGTTCGCGAAGACGACACACGAAGTGTGGAGTGGAAAGAGAAAAAGGTCCCACCGGGCGTGCCAGAATCTGTTCCCCTCCGAAAGACGGCGACGACGTGAAGACGTCTCGCCTGAGATTCGGGGCAGATGCTATTTGGTTTTATCCGTCCACCTCTCCGAAGATGCCAAGTTGATTTATGGCACCGTGTATCGGAGGTTTAGACGGATGCGGCCGATGTAGCAGACTTCGTCAGATTCCCCCTCGCTTGAGGGGTTTTTGATTGTGGGGACGCTCTTCCCTACAGGCGCAAGCCCCTGCAGTTAATTATGCTACCGCATCACGGTAACAACTTTCTCCTTCTCCATAATTTCACTTCGTGTTGTGTGTGTTTGTTTTGTTTGTCGATGCCCGTCGATTGTATACGGAGACTAAGTTATGCCGTCGCCCGTAGGACGTGGATTAGTCCAAATCCGTAGTTACTTAGATTTGGGTTTGGTGTTTTAGTTTAAGGATACGTTAGCCATATTGAGCCTAAGATCAACTTAAACGTTCGTTAAGGATACGTTAGTCTGATTTGAGACTAAGATCAACTTAACGGGAAGAGCATTTAGGGGCTCTCTTGTTCCAATTTAGGGACATAGTGGTCCGTTTAATATTTAGCCGCCGGGACCCGTCATCTTTCTGACGACGTTGAAGGATTACAACGACAAGTGTCAGAGGAGTTTGGAGATGTACCCTTGAACCAAAGTTGATTGGGGATCTTATAGTCCAATTTGGGACTAAAGTCTGTTTGAATGTTTAAGGATACGTTAGCCAGATTTGAGGCTAAGATCAACTTAAACGGGATCGTTTAGATCCGACAAAAAAGCGTTTGAGGGCTCTATTGTTCCAGTTTAGGGACGTAGTGGTCCATAGGTAGTTTGAGGACATTGCGGTCCATTGCCAGTTTAGGGACATGGTAGTCCATTGCCAGTTTAGGGACATGGTGGTCCATCGTTCCCGTTTGAGGAACGGATGTTAGTTTAAGGACGCTTAAGTCCATGGGTTTAAGGACCCCACAGTCCATATAGATGTGTTTAAGGACGCATTAGTCCATTAGTTTAAGGACGCATAAGTCCATGGGTTTAAGGACCCCACAGTCCGTATTGTTGGTTTAAGGACGCTTAAGTCCATGAGTTTAAGGACCCCACAGTCCGTATCGATGTGTGGTTGTCGGGACCCGTCACCTCTCTGGCGTCGCTGAAGGATTACAACGATAGGTGTCAGAGGAGTTCAGAGATGTACCCTTGAACCGGATGTAAATTAATTTAAGAGAGCAGTCTTGCTCAGTCAATTTAATTTGAGGACTTACGGCCATGATTGGGCTAAGTCCAGTTGAGAATATTCAACGTTTTTATCTTTGGCCTATTAGGCCTGTGTTAGGGCTTTGCCCCTGTTTAATAATGCACTGCATTTTCTTTTGGCCTGCTAGGCCTTTTTGATTTGGGCTCTATCCCTTTTAAATGATGCACAGCATCTTTTTTTTGTTTGGGCTCTGCCCTTTATTAAAATAATGCATTGCATTTTATTAGGCATGTTAGGCCTTTTTTAATTGGGCTTGGCCCTTCTGTAAATAATGCAGTGCATTAATCAAACTGACAGTGGCCATGTGGCTTGTCAGGCGCTTTGCGCCAATTATTAAGCGCAAGCGCATGTGGAGGTGACACGTGTCACGCTCTGGTGAGCGCAAACGCAATTAGCGCAATGCGCTGCGCTGTTGCGCTGCTGACACGTGGCGCGCTCTGGTGAGTTGCGCCAATATCATAGAGCAATGCTCTATTTTAAAAGCGCATAGCGCAAGTGGTCTTGGAGTTGACACGTGGCGCTCTCTGGTGGCTTGCGCCAACCCAGGAGCGCAACAGTGCAGATTTGCAAGTGTAAGGCACTGTTTTAATTTCTTGATCCAAGAAAAGAATCTTTAAGATTCCAGAACCAATAGTTCATAAAAAAGGCAATGCCTTTGTTATTATTATTATTTTTTATTGAAGATCATTGATCTTGTTCTTAGATCAATGATCTATTCAGAAGAAATTCTTCTTTTTTATTCAAAGGGTTTACCTTTTCTTCTCTTTTTTGAGTTTTTCTCCAAATTCTTTAGAGTTCTCTCTCTGTTTCTTGAGTTTCTCTATTCTCTGTGTTGTTCTTGTTTTGAATTGGGGTCTAGGGGCCTTTATATAGTGCCCATTAATTTGTTAAATTTGTTAAAGAGATCATTCTCTGAGTGATTTGGGGATTTTCCCCCACCGTTGGATCTTTGATCTAAAGGCTTCTGTTTTACAGAAGACAATCTTCTAGTTGTAACAAGAACAGAAAGATCTTACTAGAATTTTAATTCTGTTTGGCGCAAACGCACCAGCGCTTGACACGTGTCGCGCAGCGCAACTGCGCTGACACGTGTCGCGCAGCGCAGAGCGCAGCGCATCTGAAGCGTTGCTTCTTTTAATTTTGTTTTAAATAGAGCCTTGCTCTGATTGGCTGCGCTGCCTTGGGCGCTGCGCTGATGTATCAGTTTTTGACACGTGGCGCGTTGCGCGCAGCGTAAGGAATTTGAAGCGTTGCTTCAATTTTTGAATTTTTGAAATTCAAACAGAGCTTTTCTCTGATTGGGGGAAACAAGGACATGGTGGTCCAATGTTAGTTTAAGGACATCTCGGTCCAAGGTTAAGGACATCATAGTCCGTGAGTTTAAAGACCCCACAGTCAAGATTAAGGACATCATAGTCCGTGGGTTTAAAGACCCCACAGTCAAGGTTAAGGACATCATAGTCCGTGAGTTTAAAGACCTCACAGTCAAGGTTAAGGACATCATAGTCCGTGAGTTTAAAGACCCCACAGTCAAGGTTAAGGACATCATAGTCCGTGAGTTTATAGACCCCACAGTCAAGGTTAAGGACATCATAGTCCATGAGTTTAAAGACCCCACAGTCAAGGTTAAGGACATCATAGTCTGTGAGTTTAAAGACCTCACAGTCAAGGTTAAGGACATCATAGTCCATGGGCTTAAGGACCCCACAGTCAATGAAATGTATGGTTGTCGGGACCCGTCACCTCTCTGAAGACGTTGAAGGATTACAACGACAAATATCAGAGGGGCTCAGAGATGTACCCTTGAACCAATTTTGGTTGAAAGATTTGTAGTCCAATTTTGGGCTAAGATCTGTTAAAAGATTTATGAGCATATGGGCTCAGGTAATCTGCATTTGAGGATTTATGGCCAATCTTAGGCTAAGTCCAATCAAGTTAAAACGTTTTAACATTCATTTTGGGCTGTTGAGCTTTTATTTGGGCTTAGCCCTTTTAACAATGCTGAGCATTGATTTATATCTTGACAATGTTTTGTCTTTTATTGAATGCTGAGCATTCATCATAGCTCTGGGCTTATTAAAGAACAATTTATGTTATGGTGCGCTTCACATGGTGCGCTTGGCGCTTTTGCGCCAGTTAAAAAGCGCATCACGCTTCTGCCACGTGGCGCATACGTGAAGGATACGTGTCGCGCTTGGCGCTAAGCGCTAGATGATAAGCGCATGATGCCAATTTGTGAGCGCAGAGCGCTAATTCATGAGCGCATTGCGCTTTCAGTTTATTGGCGCACACGTGAGTGACAAGTGGTGCGCTTGGCGCTGAGCGCCAGCCCATGAGCGCGGTGCGCTATTTCAGAAGCGCAAGGCGCTAGTTAATAAGCAGTACATACGCGATTGACACGTGGCGCATTTGGCGCAGAGCGCCAGTCCAGAAAGCGTAGAAGCGCAGTTCAAGAGCGCAAAGCGCATCTGATCAATTTTATGATCTGAGAAACAATTTATGTTCTTTTTAAAAGAGACTTTGTCTCAGGATCTAAGAACAACCGTTATTATTTTATTTCAATCTCTTATATTGATGAAAGGTTTTGCCTTTATGGATCTATGATCCTTAAGAGAATTGAATTATTATCCCCTCCTTTTTATGATAAGATGTTCACGATCTCTTTGAGCAAGACTTTAGTCTTATAGATCTATGATCTGTGAGAAGTAAGTTCTTTTTTTATTTTATGATGAGATCTTTTGATCTCTTTGTGAAAGACTTTTTGTCTTTGTAGATCTATGATCTTTTTAAAGAAATGAATTCTTCTTTCTTAATCATGAGATGATTTCATCTCTGTGTTCATCATCATTCATTCTTACCTTGAAGAAAAATCTTCTTGTAAGAGCTTGCTCTTTTGAATTTCTCTCAGTTTTTTTTGGGAGGTTTTTCTCTCTCTTTCTGTATCTATCAGACTTGAAGTCTAGGGACCTTTTTATAGGGTAGGCTGATTTGTTGAATCAGTTAAAGAGATCTTTCTCTGATTGATTTGGGATGTTTCCCTACCATTGGATCTTTGATCCTAGGGTTTCTGTTTTACAGAAGGCAATCTTCTTGTTTTTAACAAGATTGATAAATCTTCCCATACAGAATTTATTCTGTCTTTTGGTAATTTTTATTTACCATTGGATCATTGATCCAACGGTACTCTGATTTACAGAGCACAATCTTGTTATTTGGAAAGATTTTGAGGAATCTTTGCTTAACAGAATTTAATTCTAATTAATTAATGATTTATCATTATTATTAGATCTTTGATCTAACGGTGGGGAGCTTTTAGTTCCAGCGCTAGTGCACCCATGCTTTACACGTGGTGCGCTGCTTAAAGGCTAGCGCAATGTGCGCTGCTTAAAGGGCAGCGCACATTGCGCTAGCGCACCCGTGATTGACACGTGGTGCGCTGCTTGGAGCGCAGCGCACCTAGCGCTATCGCACACATGGTGTGCTGCTTAGAGCGCAGCGTACCCAGCGCTAGCGCCCACGTGCTTTGCACGTGATGCGCTACTTAGGGCGCAGCACACTTGGCGCTGCATCTGAAGCGTTGCTTCATTTCAAAATTTGAATTTTGAACAGAGCTTTGCTCTGATTGGGGGAAACAGCTGTGTTTATCTTTTGCGTCAACTCTCCTAACCTTGATCCCTTGGAGATTAACTATCTCCCTGATCAGGTGATACTGTCCTCAGAATATGTCTGGATCGCTGATGGGATCTGTGTTCCTAGGACAAATCCACAACTCCATTGTTATCACAATAACAATTATTGGACGCTCGATGGTATGAACCTTGTTCATCTCATGAACAAGAAATGTCCAGACAGCCACTTTAGTAATATCGTTGGTAGCGATGTATTCAGCCTTTATCGTCTAGTATGCCATGGTATATAGTTTGGAACTCTTCCAACATACCATCCCTCCACTGAGGGTAAAGAGAATGCTTGTGACTGACTTTGAGTCGACCTTATCACTCTGGAAACTTGAACCAAGAACATTCATTTAGTGCTTCTCAAGTACTTAAGAATGTCCTCCACAGCTTTCCAGTGATTCTCCCAAGATCCGATTGATTTCTGATCACTATACCTAGTGAGTTAGCTACATCTGGTCTAGTACATAATATCGCATACATGATAAAGCCTTATGCCGAAGCATAGGGTATACCTTGCACTCGAGCTCTCTCCAAATCAGTCTTGGAAGACATTTTTTTGGAGAGAGTGATTCCTTAATAAGTGGGCGAATCACCACGCTTAGAATCTTCCATACTAAACCCCTTTAGTACGGTGTTAATGTACCTGGATTTGGGACACTCCCAATATCCACTTAGATCTATCACCATAGATCATAATCCTTAGATGTATTAGGTATCATCCAGATCTTTCATTGAGAATCCTCGTGATAAGAGGAGCTTGACCGAGTGTAGCATAGGAAACCATTTCCTATCAAGAATATGTTATCTACGTATAGTGCGTAGAAGATAAACTTACTCTCTACAACCATCTTGTATATACTGATGAAGTCAAACTCTTTGACTGCCATATCAAAACAGATGTTCCAATTTTGCGATGCTTACATTGATCCTGATGGACTTAAGCATAGCTTTGAAAGTCTTAACTTTTCCATTTACCCCAAGAATCTTCTCAAGATCTATTTGCTCCCAATGGATTTTACCCCTTCAGGTGCAACATTCAAAGTCATACTTTGTTGGTGTACATGGATTTCATCATTGATCGCATAGCATCCAGCCTCTTCACAAAGTCTCCACTTGTGATGGCCTGCGTGAACCTAGTTGCGCCATCATCTACCATGATGCAGTCCCCGCTCCCACTGTCACCGAGAAGACCGTAGTATCTTTCAAGTGGATGAGGAACCCTACCAGATTCGCGGAGAGGCTGAGATTCGTTAGAGACTATTGAATCCTTTGGTTTCACCAAATCATCAGCTGTTAGTTTGTTAAGCTGGAACTCCTTCCAGTTCTACCTCATGACCACTAATTTCTTCACAAAAAATTCCTTTTCTAAAAGGGTGGCATGCTAAGAAACAAAACACCTTTTGCTCCTCAGTGTGGTAGAAGATATTCCCTCACAAATGTTTGGAATATCCTAACAAACTTACAGAACTGACTTTGCCTAGAGCTTGTCTGGATTTTGCTTTTCAACATAGGTAGGAGATCTTAACTCGTTTAAGACATGGTCTCTTCCCATACCATATCTCATATGGAGTGGTAGGCACTGATTTGGATGGAACCCTATTCAATAAGTATGCAGCTTCTCAAGTGCATAATACCAAAAGGAAATAGGTAACTCGGCAGTACTCATCATAGAGCGCGCCATATCTTATAGGGTACGATACCTCCGCCCTGATACACCGTTGTGCCGTGGTGTATACGAAAGAGTAAGTTGAGAGAGAATCATATTCTCTATTTAGAAAATTCAGGAACTCCATACCCAAGTATTCACCTCCTTGATCTCATCGAAGGACTTTAAAATTTCTACTCGTCTGGTTCTTAACTTCAAGCTTATATTCCTTGAATTTCTCAAAAGTTTCAGACTTGTGTTTCAACAGAAACACATGTCCGAATCTCGAGAGATGATCAATGAATATAATGAAGTACAAAGATCCAGGCCTGGCATTTGTATACATAGGACCGTATACATCATCATGTATGCATCCCAAGAGTTTAACAACTCTCCCTCTGTTTCCAGTAAACGAGGTATTGGTCATTTTACCTTTGAGACAAGACTGACAAGTATTATAAGATGAAAATTCGAACAGATTCTCATATTCATCCTTATGTAACTTAGCTAGTCGTGTCGCATTGATATGACCTAGTCTACAATGCCACAAGAAGGATTCGTTCATTTTGAACTACTCCTCTGTGTGTGTTCTATATACCTTGAACTGTGGTTTGATTTAGAACGTATATATCATTACATAACGTGCCTGATCCAATCAACTCTTGATTCAGGAAAATGTTCTCAACATTATCCTCCAATACAGAATTATATCCTTCTTTAACTGAATAAAGAAACTGATGTAATGTTATATATCAGGTTCGGTATTTAATAACATTTGTTCAGAATCAATGTATTTACCATTTGGTAATATAAGGTGATATTTGCCAACTGACTTGGCTGCAACAATTGCACAATTCTCTATACTAGAGAACAATCATCTATTCTCAGTTCTCTACCTTTCTATAGCCCATGTAACATATGTGGGATCCTGTTCCGGTATCTCATAGCTAAGACGTAGAGGACACTAGGAAACGGTTCTTGGTAATGAACATACCCGAAGAATATGCATCAACATGCTTTTTCCTCGATTGGGTGGCATGGGAATCCAGCTATTCCCCTATTTCCTGTTCAGACTTATAATAATTATAAGATAAAGCGGAACCAACGTTCCCTAGCTCGGTACAATAAGCAGGTTCGGTCAATGCATCCATATTATTATCTTGATTAAGGCGTGACATGGTCGCTACCAGGAAAGAGAAGAAAATACTCTGCGTGCACTCTTGCAAAATAAGATTGGTTATTATTTTATCTAATCAGGATGGCTCCCACTGTTTTTATCAAATCTTCCTGCAAACCCTAAAAGGTAAGACTAGCCGGGATTAATTACACCCTACAAGTTCGCCAATCTTTCGGCCAGGCCAGTGTCGGTACTTTGAGGGAGGTTCCCCGTGCTTTCGCACGGACCTAATTAAAATAAACCTCGTTTTCCCAAGAGTGTAACCCCGTTAACACTTTTCTAGACACCTACTTGATCGGCTAATTGTAATGTGTAAAACTATTCCAGAAGTAACAATTACTCGCAGTGGGTATCGGGATCCAACTATCTCATAGAAAGTATGCAATCTCATTGCAAATTTCAACTCTTGAAACCCCCGATAATGGTTTTTACCCCTAGTACTTATGACCTTGGCTATGGTCAACATATTATAAGTCCTAGTCAAGTTCTACCCGTCATTTCGTGATTAATTAAACCCACCCACATGACCCTTGACTATGGTCAACATAATCATGCGACTGTCATAATTAATCGCATCATATGCTGTGTAGGAAGACATCATTTAACTACCGTACACTACGCCTTGACTATGGTCAACATACGCAGCACGAATACTAAGTACTCTACTTTCTAAAATGACGGAGGGTCTGCGGATGGTTTTTATGAAAACCTTTAACGCTTTGAACTTGATATCGTTGTAGAATCGAGTGATTTTGAAAATGAGTGTTTTTTAGGCTTTTACTAGTTTTGCTAAAGAAGCCACTCCCGGTGAAGGGATCTCGGCTCTTTCCTTATCGAATAAGGTGCTGGATATTTCACAAATACCACTATGCAAAACAAAAACTATAGAAGCAATCAAAAGAAAAACCGAGTGTGTTATAGCATCTGCTAGTTTCGCTAAAGAGGTCACTCCCGGTGAAGGGATCTCGGCTCTTTCCTTATCGAATAAGGTGCTGGATATTCTACAAGGAATACCGCTATGCAAAGCAAGAACTAGAGCTACCAGTTTTTAAAAAAAAATTCTACAATATCTTTAGGTTTCTTTTATTTCATTAATCTCATTAATGAAGTCCCATCAATTATGCTTCCTAAGCATCACAGAAGAAACGAAAGCAGCGATATTTATCATATATCATATATATAATATAAGCATTCGTCTCAGAATATCAAGTGATCACATCACAGAATATCAGCAGCGGAAAAGAACATATGAAATATTGGATATACTAGGATTTCCGTGTTTTAAATTAAGACAGTATAAAACACGAATTCCACGGTCGCGATGAATAGCCAAACCCACATCTTTAGACCCCTACGAGAGCGGCAAGCAACCCTACCAATTCTAGAGTTAGGAGACCCGGTCTCGACTCCTCGAGACGGTCTCCCACTGGACCCTAGAACCCGGTTGCTTGTGCTCCCCTCCTTGGGTCTATCCTAATGCGAAAAAGTAAATAATATATATCAATGGTGACATCATTCTCAACCCGGAAGTGCCCCAATAAAAGAATATTATATACAAGCTTTTACATGAATGAAAATGAAAAACTCTCAACCACAACGTAAGTAAATATGCATATCCCAATTGTCGTTGACATATAGCAACGAAATCGGCGATACACCACATATTACACTTATGGTCGCAGAAAAGAAAGTAAAAACTACAACAATTGGAATCCGCAACCACCTTAGACATCATAAACCCAATGTATCACATACTTTGGATTTCATGCCCAACAAATGAATTCCTTAGATATCGCATGCCTAACAATTATAAACCCCGCATTTTAGTCTCGATATTGAAAACACTTTCCAATAACCAGTCGGGTAATTTAACAAGATTCCCGATAACCTGATCGAATGCTCATCGGAAACTTTAGTAGACGGTCGCACCCCCGATGCCGTCGACGAAGTGCGCTAAGTTGGAACACCGCGGCCGCGAGCACCCGAACGGATGCTTTTGGCGACGGTGTTCTCCTACAGTCACTTGGTCGGGGTTATGGGGCGTGGCTATCTAGTAAGGTTACCCGGCGAGTATCCGCGTATGCTACGTAATTGCAACGGACTTTTGATCCACATCAAAATCCCGTGGCAACAAATCAAATGAAACTAATTTGCTAGATTTATAAAATTCAAACTAGTTATCACATAACTAATTATGTGGATTCCAAATATTGTATCACAATCACAGATAGCTAGACGATATTAAACTTTTTGATCGAATAAACAAACACCCAAAATTTCCCAAAGAGCTCAATACTTGAGCGGAGTTTAAAAAATACCCAGAACATACCACAACACCTATGAACCATCCGTAGAAGGGCCGACTCATGCCTCACTCATGTCACCACGGAACTTCCATAAACCCTAGGGTATGACCGCGGTTCCGCGATCCAAAAGCCGAGTTTGGGTATCGTTCTTCTAGAGGGTCCACAGAATCGCTTGCATGATTTTCTGAAGATTTTAAACTTGGAAAAAATCTAACTCTTGGAAAATTTCCAGCGAGGGAAAATATGGGTTATTGATATACGTTCGAACTTTTTAACGTCGTCTAAATAACCCGAATAGATGTTAGAATTACGATTACGAAACACTCTGAATTGCCTTTGCAGAAAGTTAACATCACATGCAAATTCAAAAACTAGCAACACCTGAAACACCAAAACCCAGAGACTGGAACACCATGAAAATTGTAAGCCCAAATTCCCAAATGAACCCGATGAGCTCGGTTTTTGGGGTGATGTGGCCGGCAAAAAACTTGCCAAAATGCTTCAAATTTTCATAGTGTCCATGTTATATCACATACAACATTCTGCAGTTGCTAAAAAATTTTTTAGAGGCCATTTAAAATTCGACAGAAACTGGATTTCGTTGTTTTAAGTTTCGGAGTAGTTTCGGTTTCGTAATCTAACAAATATCGTCTAATTCTCTAGCCTAGGTCTGATACCACTGTAGAGTTTCCTAGGGCGGTAGCAAGGTTTCGGGAGGCATCGTCCATGTCGTTTTCAAATTTTTGCCGTTCTAAAGAACTCTAACCCTAGAATCTTAACTAGAGATTTAGACGAACTACAATGTAAACAACTTTATATCTAAGTGAATGAGGAATACAACCTTTATAGACCGGTCCTTCATTTCTAAAGCTCCGTGTAGTAGTCCCTTTGCTCCAAGTAGTGAACACCCGAACTTTTGTAAGGGTTCACATGAAGAAATGAACAACCTTGCTTAAAGTCTTCGAGGACGAAGATGATCTACGTCGAGGAGACTCAAGCTCATGCTATCTCTTCACTAATGGTAT
Source organism: Agapanthus africanus (assembly GCA_030015575.1). Classification (NCBI taxonomy): domain Eukaryota; kingdom Viridiplantae; phylum Streptophyta; class Magnoliopsida; order Asparagales; family Amaryllidaceae; genus Agapanthus; species Agapanthus africanus. Next base: position 89,624,193 of record CM057338.1, on the reverse strand, counting down.
ATTAGTGAAGCAAAATATCCTAAACTAAATGGCTAATAGTAAAGGATGATGAAGTAGGAAATGGGCTCACTTTAGATTTATTTTCTCACAATATTTTATCTCCTTTTCCAAAATATAGAAAGCTTTTTCATGAGGAAGAAGAAGATGAAGTAGAGATGAGAATGAAAACTCATGAGGTAAGAATAGCAACCATGGGTGAGTTAGTGTCATACACTAACTCATGTAGAGAATAAACCACGGCAAACAATAATGTTTAGGTTAATAAATATCTACAAGTAAAATAAAACTAGTGGACTAAGTCAAAGATGCTTCAACCTTCTCCAAGCTTCCAAGCATGACAATTTCCAACTAATATTGAATTACTTTAAATAAATAAAACCTCACATTATTATAAGCATGGTGTGAGTCTCATACACCCATGTAGCATGTGGCATCTAGCATGACACAAAATAATGTATATTAATATATATCACATATATACTAATTGTACACAAGTGAGAAAATGAAAAGTTTAAGTGAGCAAATATTAGTTAATGTAAATTAATATATCACATATATAATTATACATTAAATTATTAAATCAATACTTGATTTAATAATCCGGCTATATCATATACAACCGACTAATATCAAATGTAACAATCTATCGAATCAACACTTGATCCGATAACCCGGCTATATAACATATAACCGGCCGATATCACATATCACGAGAATAGAATGCGGTATCACATACGCGCATTAATCTCTGTCCCGCACATATCATATATGTGCTCCTATTTCATTTCATATGAACTAGAAAACCTCTATGTAGGACTCTAAAGACTCGTCAATACGCCGACAGTAGGTGATGATCATATCAAACACCCACAAGCCGCAAGCAGTCTGCTAAACGTAACGGCCACTCGGGTATTAAGCGATCAGAAGATCAACAAGCAAGCATGCTCATACTCCTGCGAATCAAATCAGTAACACTACCATACAGTCCGGTCTCTTCATCAGATATGTCGCATATCGCCAGCCTGGAGGGTGGTAAACGTCAGACCCCAATAGCCTAATAAGTCATGCTGATGTGAGGCTCATAACGGTTCGAGAAACTACTGGTACTACCTACCAGTAGATCTCAGCAACCATGGCCAGTGATTTTCTATTATGGCCAATCAAGCATAGCGCAACATCGACCCCCAATACCGTGATAGACGAAATTTCCTCCTATCGCTCATTGCCTCCATGTGACTCGGGACTGTACCCAAAAACCACCGTTTTGCACGACTCACAAGAGCCGTGGTAGGGTGGAAATCAAAGCACAGTGGGAGACACACAAGACTCTATGACGATCTTGGGTCGACAGACTAAGCTGTACCAGTGTCACCAGAGAACTGCTATCTGACGATAGGTATAATACTATCTAGGAGTTCTCAGAGAGTCCGTTCAGTGTACCCAGTCTCCACTGAGCACCCGTATACCTTATATGATGTCAAACACCAATGGATATGGGATCATCCATCGTCCATCATATGGGTCAAGAAGCGTATATGCTAGTTTACTTTGGAATATCGATGCCTTGTCTCGATACTCCCACGACTAGGAACATTTGAAGGATGTACTTGCCGACTACCTCTGTCCCACTAGTATGATCTGCATCATAATCCCGGTAGTCAAGTACTCATCCTAAGGGCTTTATCAAGATGTAACAGAGAGAGACTATAAGTGTACATGTTAAGATAAAGAGCAACTAGATAGCATACTATCATGTCGAGCAAGAAAGTCCTCCCTATGTATGTCCAAGCATCCACTACAATATACATCACATGTACAGTAATGGCCTCTAGGGCATATATACAACTAACAATAGCATACTATCATATCGAGCAATACTGTCCTGTGTGTGTGTGTGTGTATATATATATATATATATATATATATAAACACCTCTAGGGTATACATATCCAACAACTTTGTTCCGTGTGACACTTTGGCATAAACAAGAACCGGGTCCCGACATTCTCCCCACCTTTGAATAATGGTTCGTCCTTGAACCATAGACCTACTACTGAGGGACCTGCATGGGCCACCATAAATGTAACGCCCCATGCCCCAGTACAGATGGTATTGTCCGCTCTGTCCGAAACCGCACGGTTTTGTCCTTTAGAGCTAACCGGATCCGACCAGGGGACACTTCCCAGGAGGTCACCTATCCCAAGACTTCCTTAGCCCGAGCACGCTTAACTACGGAGTTCTCAAGCTCTTGTAGTGCTGATTCACTTAAAAGGCGCCTCTGTAATTGAGGGTGGTTTCATTACATTTATAATGCAGTTCGGTTCTCTTTCGGAATGTGTTCCGAAAATTCCTCATTGTTCTACAGTGGGTCCCACGGACTCAAAAGGTGGCCCCACAGATTCTAGAGGTGGCCCCCACCCCCTTGGCATGATAATTGGCATGGCACTTTGTTATGTGTGGCACTTTGTTCCGTGAACAAGAACCGGGTCCCGACAGCCAGCATGCCGGGCACGTGACTCACTGGCTCCCAGCGTCCGCTTGCAGGGTGCGTGATCCGCTCGCACCCAGCGCCCACACGCCAAGCACGTGACCCGCTGGCGCCCAGCGCCCACGTGCAGGGCGCGTGACCCGCTGGCGTCCCGCATCCACGCGCCATGCACATAACCCGCTAGCTCCCAGCGCCCATATGCCATCTCACGCGTTCTTAGGACGTTCCTCACCTTTCTTTTTCTCACACGCTCTACACTCAAAATACATCCCCCGTTAGAAAAAATTTCTAACGGGACATTGTCCCGCACCCCGTAAACTCTGTGAGGCCCCCGATACGTCCAAAACACAACATACGAACACCGCACATTGAGTTCGCATGACTAGTTTTAGCCGTCAATCAGAGGTTCTCTCACTCCAAAAGCGAGGGGTAATTAACGGCAGCTTAGTCCGCGGTTGCTGGAGATTCGGATCCCCACAATCAATAAACCCTGGCCTAGCCTAGGCAGGGGAATCTGTAATACGCCTGACAAGCGATACGTATTCGTATCTCAATAGGGTGACGAAAAACACCATGCATCTACTATTGCTGAACTCATTAGGCTATGCAAACTAATTTGCAATGGTCGTTTTTTAATATTCGTTGTGCATGTCATATACTTAACCTTACTGTACATGATGTATATACCGTATGTAATACAAATATTCAAACAATTAAAAATGCATGTAGGTTTATTAAAAGTTCTGGAAAAAGAAAAGCTGAATACAAAACTAGATGCCTAGCTGCAGGTGTAAGGCCGTCTCTTAAAAAAGATGTGGCCACTAGATGGAATAGTACATATGACATACTTCGTACTTCATTAAAGACCGCCGGAATTATTAGTAACATGTGGAATGAACAAATGCCTGTAGAAAACCACTTAACACTCGATCATTAGGCGGTTGCAGATCTTTTTAAAGATTTTCTTATGACTTTTAAAATAGCAATCGAACGATTTTTTGCTACTTATACCCCGACTTCTTATATTCCTGTCTCTGAATTGTATAATATAGCTAATTGTTTTGCTTGTTACGTCGAAAATCCAGTACTTCACTATCCGATACTTACTATACTAGCTAAGATTTCTAAATATTTCTCTGAAGTTCCAATTATTTACTGTTTATGTTCGGTAATGGACCTTAGAATTAAATTAGAAGGTTTGGAGGCTCTTTTAACCAGGTTCCACACGTCAATGGGAGATGGTGTATATATTGATGCCTGTGTTAGTATTGATAGAAGTAATTTATATGAAGTGTTTGATTTGTATGTTGCATGATCTTTGTTTACCGCCGAAAACGGGGACGAAACCGGGATGGATCGTCCTGCCTGAATTTGGGGGTTTTATCCGTCCACCTCTCCGAAAATGCCAAGTTAATTTATGTCACCGTGTATCGGAGGTTTCGACGGATGCGAACGTTGTTGCAGACTTTGTTAGATTCCCCCTCATTTGCGAGGGGTTTTTGATTGTGGAGACGCTCTTCCCTGCAGGCGCAAGCCCCTGCAGTTAATTACGTTACCGCATCGTGATAACAACCTTCTCCTGCTCCAGAAGTTCACTTCGTGTCGTGTGTGTTTGTTTTATCTTTGATTGCCCGTGGAATGTATTCCGAGACTAATTTATGCCGTCGCCCGTAGGGCGCGATTAGTCCAAATCCGTATATTTTGGGTTTTTATTTAAGGATCGTTAATCAATTTTGAGATTAAGATCAACTTAAATTTTTGTTAAGGATACGTTAGTCCAATTTGAGACTAAGATCTACTTAACAGGGTTTTAGGATCATTCAGATCCAACAAAAGAGCATTTGGGCTCTATTATTTTAGTTTAAGGACGTTATGGTCCGTTGTTAGTCTCAGGACGTTTCGGTCCGTTGTAGTTTAAGGTCGTTGCGGTCCGTATTGGGATGTGCCCATTGGTTTGGGAGTGCGCCAAAGAGTTATTGGTTATCGAGACCCGCCACCTCTCTAAAAACGTTGAAGAATTACAATGACATGTATCAGAGATGTGAAGAGATGTACCCTTGAACCAATTTCTAGATTGAGGAGAGATGTGGGATGAATATCCGTCGGAAGATCATTAGTGAGAGATCATCAGGCTAAGATTGGGTTTCTGTAATACCTAGGAGTGCTAAGCACTTAGCTGCATAGAGCGCTCACGTGTATATCACATGAGGCGCTGCAATAGTGCTAAGCACTAACTTTTGTGGCGCTCACGTGTGTTTCACGTGAGGCGCTCCAGTAGCGCTAAGCACTAACTTATCCCAGCTCTCATATGTGTTTCACATGAGGCGCTATATAACTTGGCCTTGAGTGCTCACGTGCTTTTCACGTGAAGCGCTGAGTTCTTTTGGAGATTTAATCTCTACTGATGTTTCTCTATTAATGGTATTTTGATCACCAAGATCATTATTTTAAGGATCTTGAATCGGGTTCTTTAAAGAACTAGGTTCTTGATTTGAACTCCATCTTCCCCGAGAGGTTAAACCTCTTTTAATAGTGTTTTGACCATTAAGGATCACGAAGGTCATTATTTTGAGGCTCTTGAATCAACTTTGAGTTCTTGATTTGAAGAAACTACGTTCTTGATTTAAACTCCATCTTCTTCGAAAGGTTAAACCTCTGTTAATGGTGTTTTGACCATTAAGAATCACCAAGATCATTATTTTGAGGATCTTGAATCAACTTTGAGTTCTTGATTTGAAGAAACTGCGTTCTTGATTTGAACTCCATCTTCTCCGAGAGGTTAAATCTCTTTCAATGGTGTTTTGACCATTAAGAATCACCAAGATCATTATTTTGAGGATCTTGAGTTGGGTTCATTAAAGAACTAAGTTCTTGATTTGAACTCCATCTTCTTTCTTTTCAAATTCGTTCTTCCATGAATTTTTGATTTTCAAGAACAAGATCTTCCCTATGAGAATTAAATTCTCAACTTGTGGGAGATTTATATTGCGGATCTCAGATCCATAGAAAGAACTAAATTCTTTGAGAAGAGTTAAACTCTTGGTTTGAGAATTAAATTCTCTTTTGTTTTGTGGGAGTTTTTGGGAGACTTCTGTATATTTTTTAGAAGCTTATGGGGTGGTCTCCTCCTTTTTAGATTTAACCTCCTTACTCCTATTTATAGGAGAAGGGAAAAAATCAATTTGTTGAGAAAATCTGGATCATGATTGATTCCATGATCAATCGGTGAATTTTATTTACCATTGGATTTTTAATCCAAAGGCTTTCTGTTTAATAGAAAAGATTTCATATTTGTTTAACAAGATTATGAATATCTTGTTAGTTTTAACAAGATTATGAATATCTTGTTAGTTTTAACAAGATTATGAATATCTTGTTAGTTTTAATAAGATTAGAATTTTATTTTATCATATTTTTTTAGTTTAACAAGATCGGAAATATATTTTCTTAATATGGATAGCTTGTTAGTTTAACAAGATTAGAATTTTATTCTAACATAGAATTTTATTCTTATCATGTGAATATCTTGTTAGTTTAATAAGATTAGGAATATTGAATTTAATTTTGTTAAATAAATATCTTGTTAGTTTAACAAGATTAGGAAAATATTTTCCTATGATAGAATTTTATTCTATCATATGATCACCGCTGGATCTTTGATCCAAGGGTCCTCTGTTTAACAGAGAAGATCTTTCTAATTTAAGAAAGATCAGGAAAATATTTCCTAAATAGAATTTAATTCTAGAATTTGATAGGAGCATTTTAAATTGGGGCGCTCACATGCTTTGCATGTGAGCGGCAAGAGAACTCACGTGTTTAATACGTGACCCCTAGTGTGGGTTTTAGCCTATTTATTTTCAGCGCTCATATGAGCATATGAGCGCTCACGTGTTTAACACATGAGGCATGTTTGGCCATTGGTTATTTATGTTCAGCGCTCATATGTTTTGCATATGAGCGCTCACGTGTTTTACACATGAGGCATGTTGGGCCCTTAGTTATGTGTTTTCAACGCCTATATGCTTTGCATATGAGCACTCACGAGTTTAACACGTGAGGCTTGTTTGGCCTTTTGTTATTTTCTTTCGGCGCTTATATGATTTACATATAAGCGCTCACATGGTTAACGCGTGATGTCCAATCGCGAATTCTTTTCCTCTTTCTTCTCTCCCTTTTCAAATAAGGGTTATAAGGGGATAAATAACTCTTCGCCGAAAATTGGCGGGAACAATCTTCTTCTGGTAGAACTAGTAGACCGCCGCTTTCAACCAGTTTGCGTGCTTCGACTCCAGATTTAGCATTTATTCAACAGAAGAAAAGGGCAAAAGGCCCGGTAGCCTCATCCTCGTCATTTTAAAATGAGTTATCAATATTTTTACAAATCGAGTCAGATGTAGATTTAACTATAGACGATTTTGATATTTTAGCATGGTGGAAAAGCCACGGATATTTGTATCCAGTGCTTTCTACTATGGCCCGTGATTTACTAACCGTTTCAGTATCCATAGTAGCGTCGGAAAGTGATTTTAGTACAGGTGGCAGAATATTAAGCAAGAAGAGATGCAACTTGGCGCACGACACAATGGAGTGTATGATCTGCTCGCAAGGTTGGGAAACAACAGCCGTCAAGAAACAAAATTCAATCACTTTGGACTCGGATTATCTACATGAGAAGTTTACAGGATCGGACGAGACCAACACCGAAGGAGGAGAAATCACAACCGGCGCCGACAACTAGTGAGTAAGATTTGTAATAATAAAAAAAGAACCACGTAGACCTGATTTGTCATGCCCCGTTTCCCAGTAGACAGAAATGATGACGGGGCAAGCCGCGACATATTTATCTAGAGAAGGTCATTTCTTAAATAAATATACTAACGGTATTGAAACAATAATATACAATGCAAGAATAATTGGAGACCATAAAATTTTCAACAAATATCTTTAATTACATTCAACTTCCAATATCTACAAGCACATGAGTTTTCAACTGGAAAGTAAATACAATAAAAGAAAATGCCTAAACATGTGGCATACATAAATTGAAGAAAAGTGAAGATGAGCTAGTCCTGAGTAGTGATCCGGTTGTAGTCCTCCTCCGTGGCTTCTAGTTCCTCCGTCTCGACCGTATCTGACGAACATTCCAAGAGAAAAAAAATAGTTGAAATGCTCGTCAGCGGACTTGCGTTCGGTAAGTCCCAAAAATAAGTAAGAGTAAAAATGGCAAGTGTAGAATATATATATATATGACGAGTAAAACTATATGTTCATGGGTGAATATGTACTATAGTCTCTATATGGTTAATATATTAACGTTAAGTTCCAAGTGTGAATGTCAACGCAGCCGTAGAAGTATTCACGAGCTCAAGAGCGGGGCCCCAAGAGCAAGGAAACACGGGCCCATTTCATGTGTTACAATCGGTGTTCTCGGCAGTGGATGAGTCAACCCGACTGATATTCAAGTAAAATAAAAATGAGGTTAATACGGGACTCCTGAAATTCCGTTGAATTCACACAAGAAACTATTCCAAACACCCCGAGTATGATATATTATAACTGGTTAATATGCTTAATTGATTTGATTGATTGATTAACATGTCTTGATCGAAACCATAGATTGAAAAAGATGTAGAATGTAGTCGAGTGAAATGCGAGTCATGTCAATTGCAATATTGGTTTGAGTCAAGTTAGTTCAAGTAGATTGGGTTCGAGTACATGTTCAAATTTAGATTCGAGTTAGTTTAGAGTTCGAGCTTGTGTTCAAGTTTGAGTTCAATTTTTAGATTCGAGTTCGGATTCGAGTTTATGTCATTTTCATATAAATTGATTTAAACTATTAAAAATCTTATGTTCGGGAGAAATCGACAACTGTTGTATATGGACAGCAGGATTTGTATCTTTTTCCAAGAAAATTGCCATTGATAGCTCCGTTAAGTTGCCTAATCTGAATAGGCAAGCGCACTCACATTCTCCGGCTCCGTGGGGCTCAAAAGAAATGATACCGGTTAAGCCTATATTAATCTATAGTTCTTAAAATATTGTTTTGCATATCGGGTTTTTATGAAAAATATTTTAATATAGTTTACAAATAAACCTTGAGGGTGATTTGTAATGTTTAGGGTTTTCATGGACATGTATTTTAATTGTTGTGGTGTTTTGGTGATAAAAACCTAGCTTTATTCTAATCTTTCATTTTAAAAATATAGTTTCATAATATATTTTTATTGAAAATACGAATTCATAGTTTTATATAATTTTCCAAAATTTAGTTTTGTTTAGAAAAGTCGTATTTCTTAAAAACTGTATTCTTATTTCCTTTCAAGACCGAATACTCCATGAGGAGTTCTGCATCTCGCTCTACTATCCCAAGAATGTGAAATAATCAGCACCATCCATTAGCGGGTCCGCTAACGAGAGTTGTAGAGGCGTAATTACCAAGAATTACAAAAATACCGATTAAAAGAGACCCGTTTTTGTACAAGTGTGGTATTTTAATGTAAACATATTCTTTAAAATACCGTGCTATGAAACCATAGTGTACGTGTGGGGTAGATCGTTACCCCGTGAAGTTTTGCTAAATGTATTTTTAACAATTATTGAAATGAGAGTTATACTAAAATTCATGGTATTTTAATGAAAAAGTTCGTTATTTGAGTATTGAATATGAAATTTTGGTTACGTCAAAAGGCAATAAATGTGAGTTTTGTTTTAAAAAGATATTAGGGTGATTATGTGACATATAGACCTATCATGATAAAATATTTAAAAGAGAAGATTGTTACATGTTAACTCCACTTTTGTTGATATTTTTTTAGAAGACTAATTGAGGTGAAAGAAATGGAGAAAAGAGAGACTTACTCGTTGTGTAGTGTTGGGAAAAGGTTAAAAAAGATAGAGGGGATTTCGTGGCGTCGTGGAAATTCCGGAAACAACTTCGATCTTCGACGAAACGAGCTCGGTTGCTAACTCCACTTGCACTTAAAATTTTTAGGATGATTTTGATAGAAATTTTCAGAATGGAGGTGGGCTAGGGGATGGGGTGCTATTTATAGTGAAGGAATTAAGGTTTGGAAGTTAAAAATTGGATTAAAAGAATTAAAATGGGTGTTAAATGATGAATTGAAGGGTCAATGTTTAATTGCAGGAAAATTAAACAATGCATGGGAGTTGAAGGGAGCTGAAAGAGTGTGTGTGAAAAGCATGGAGTCATTTGGATTCATCTCAACCGTCGGCACCTGCCATATAGGAAAAATGGGCGGTTGGATCTTGGGCAAATGCTTCGAGATTCGTGCCGCCTGCTTTAATCACTATTTACTCCTTTTTGCGCATATTTGATTTTTCTGAAACTTTTTGTTTCTCCGTGAATTGCACGTGCAATTCTTGGCTTCCGAAAAATTAAAAATTAAAATCTAAAAAAAATTAGGTCTGATGAGATTCAAACACACAAGCTATATCACAGCAGTGTAGATGTTTTACCAGTGAGCTACAACTTGCTTCTTGTTTTTATTTAATAAAAATAATATATAATTCTCACACAGCCTGCAATACTATTTTATGTACGATAAACAAAAAAAATTTATACAAGAATTTCAGAGTCGTTACATGATTTCCTCTCATTGAGATCAATATTTGGGAAGGATACGTAAGCAGTCCGAGTGGGTTCGGTTTTTAATGTAAAAAAAAACAAATTGTATTATGAAATTGTAATTTGATTAAAAAAATTTAATTTAAAAACTTGTTTAAATTTCAAAATTTTAAGCTTAATTTTAATTTTAATTTTTTTATTAAAAAAAATAGCAGCCGAGCTAGGGAAAAAATTCGCCTGGCTCGGCAAATTTGCTCGTGAACCTGCGAGGCGAAGCGAACGGGTTCTAGTTTCGCTGTTGTTGCCCTCGTCTCGCCTAGCCGGCGAAGCGAGAAAAATTCGTTTCGCTGGCTAGACGAAGCAAACGAATTCCGAAGCTTCGGCTCGCTTCATTAGCCACGTCTAGTGTCAACTTCAAAAAGGAGAGTAGTTTGCCCTCCTGTAAAAGCAATTTAGAAAGGTAAGGATTCATCACGAGTCATATAACTAATAACCATTAATTTTGATATATGACATTCAAAGTTTTGGGTTTGAATTTTAAAGGACTTGCAGGTATCAATTGCATGTGCATTAGACTAAATCAAGGTGCATGCATTAATTTGTTAATCCACTAATATGTTTTATATAGTTCTATTATATTATCTCAAGTCTTAATATCTCTCCTGCTGCATCGACTACATGAAGATATGGTGGCCAATCCAGAGACAATTGTATATTTTAATCTCATTGAAGGTTTTTGCGCTAAACAATTTCATAATCAATATATTTAATATTCAAATATGAATTACTTAAGAAACCTGTCTCCTTAATCAAGAAGTTGAAGTTGACCAGACAATTAATTAAGCAAGCAATGGCAGTCAATTTCAAATACCTTCACCATTCCAATGCTTTCAAGTTACAAATGCTTTAGTATTGTCTCAGTCAATTAAATATAACAATTAATTAAGCAAGCAATGGCAGTCAATTTCAAATACCTTCACCATTCCAATGCTTTCAAGTTACAAATGCTTTAGTATTGTCTCAGTCAATTAAATATATAGCCATTTTATTGGAATCGCTGAGGAAGAAAAGTACGTAATCCAAGATGATTTAAAATTTTCTCCTGTGACTAATTTGTTAATTATTACGGGTAGTTTGCACGTGCGGTAACATTGCATGCAGTTCTTTTTGTTGGGTTGAAAACATATTCAGCATCTGCATTTAACATAAAAATAAAACTCAAATCCAGTGAAGGAACCTCGTAAGCTTATGAGTCTTTACTATTGAATTATTTATCGGCCTCCAGATCTAGGACTATTTTTCTTTTATGGAGATAAACTGATTGCGTTATATCATGTGATAAACTGATATAATGGGTAAATTGTCAAAAAGCCCATGCTCTGCTTCAAACTTGTGTAAAAGACCCTGGGTTTTTTTTATGTTGTTAAAAAGACCCTGGGCCCAATCAAAACCTTCTTATACTAGTTGTCTATAATATCTAAATAGTTGCATGTAATATTTAAGCAGTTAAGAGAATACAAGACCTATATGAAATACAGCCCATGGGTATTTTCACAAAGATTTTGAACAGTAGGCCTGATGATGTGGGAATTTCTCAGATCACGACACGTGGCAAATGGCGTGTCACCTGCGACAGCCCACTATACTCCTGGGGGCTACCGAGATAAGATCAGTATGAGCCCTCCACTTCTTGCCCACGAGCAATCTAGCAGCCGAACTTGCACCCTTCATCTTTTGCTCGCCTCCGAGCTATTGCAGAGCTGAGCTTTCTCGGCCTCCCGGCTCGTCTTCGAGCCATACGCCGAGCTAAGCCTCCCCAGCTCTCCCGATCAAATGAGAACGTAGATCCCTAGCGCTTCTGTAACAGCTCCGCGTATCTCACCAAAGCGAGATAACCGCCGCCCCACGTGCCGCGTCCCATGCTGGCGCATTCCCCCATTAATGAGTGTATCCCGTCATTAATGGAGAGATCCCATTATTCACGCAAGTGTAACGTCAGGGGCGTAACTGACGGCGAAAATCTCGCAACTGCTCGCTCCGTGCGACTAATATAAAAAAACTCTCTCTCAGACGACTCAGGTAACGCAATTTCGATTCTAATAACCCACTACTCTGCCAATATTCCCCGGCTCTAACTTGATCGTCGGAGGGTCCTACGGTGGTCACCCACCCCGGGACTTACTTGCAGGTAGCTCGGCTTCCACCTCAAATTCAATCCGTTGAGATCCACACACTCTAGGAGGCAACTCCAAAACCAAATCTCAACCGTTCAACAACGCTCACTACAGATCGACGGAAGACGGAATCTGAAGGAGATCTCAACCTCCCATCAGTTGGCGCCGTCTGTGGGAAAGAAAGAACTTTTTGTTCCACAACAAAAGTTGATCTTCGGCTCTCGATCTAATGGCGAGCGATGATCGCAACGATTCGCATACGAGCCGCCACAACGGAGGCGGTAGCGGCTCTTCTCCCCATCCTAACGTCATCAATTCCTTATCCGCTCAGATAGACAGGCTCACATCATTGGTGGATGCTCTCATCTGTGTTCAAGCGGCGGGCCCTACCCACCAGACCGCAGTTCCCCCTCCCCGGGATGACGATGCCCGAAGAAGGACGAATGGCCAGGCTCAGGCCCCCAATCACGCTTACCTCAGCGTCACCGAGCGCCGGTGTGCCAAATCCGGTAACCACGGCCCTCATGCGGCGAATGATTCCATGACCCGTTGGACGCCGGACAGCTCCACACCTCGATCTCAGGAGAGACTAGGTCGTCGCTCCAATGCTCGCCATGCGCTCATACTGCCTGAGGAGATGTCGGTCAGTTCGCCTGCTTCCAGGCACAACCGACACCCCCACTCCCGCCGAGGCCGCGCACGCGGAGAACGTCGGGACTACTCAAGAAGAGCCATGCCCGAGGATTTAAGAAATCTGATAGAGCGGATTCGAAGCTGTTCCGTCACGCCGACCCGGAGCGGGGGGAGCCACCACTCCGACTGTGCTGAATCCTCGGGGTACCACCACCGGCTCGCAGCCCTCGAAAAGAAAATCGAAGGCATACGACGAGATGACCAAAAGTCCGGCAAAGGGGCCCGATATTCTGCCAATTCACTCACAACGCCCTTTACAGAAGAGCTGCTGGCCGAGCATGTCTCGTCCAAGAACAAGCCGCCTAAAGTGGCCGTCTTCGAGGGGAAATCCGACCCAAAGGACCATTTGAATGCATTTACGGTGGGCATCAGCTTCCAAGATAACTCGGATGCGGCCCAATACCGAGCTTTCCCCACTACGCTAATCCGGGCCAGCCGGGACTGGTTCCGGGGGCTTGCGTCGCGCTCCATCTCCACCTTTGACGAGCCGGCTACGCAATTTTTTGGCCATTTCGTCAGGAACCGACGGCAGAAGAAGATAGTCGGCTACTTATTCACTGTCAAGAGCCGAGACAGGGAATCCTTCAAAGAGTATGTCACCCGCTACTATAATACTCTCCTGGAGGTATCCGAGCACCATGACGAAATGGTCATCACTGTGCTGAGGTCGGGTCATAGACACAAAGAGTGGCTCCGCTCTTTTCCATTGGCGCAACCTAAGACCATGGCCAAAGTGAAAGCGTAGACCGAGCGAGAAGTCCAACTCGAGTCCGAGGTGAACTCCAACATGCTCGGAAGTGACCAAGCTGACCGGAAGAAAAGGGACAGGGAAGAGAAAAGGAAAGACGATTGTTCGCCGCCGAAAGACGGGAAGACAGAAGTCTTGTCTGAATTTAGGGGCAGATAATATTTGGTTTTATCTGTCCACCTCTCCGAAAATTCCAAGTTGATTTATGGCACCGTATATCGGAGGTTTAGACAGATGCGGCCATTGTAGCAGACTTCGTCAGATTTCCCCTCGTGTACGAGGAGTTTTTTGATTGTGGGGACACTCTTCCCTACAGGCGCAAGCCCCTGCAGTTAATTACGCTACCGCATAGCGGTAACTACTTTCTCCTTCTCTAGATGGTCCCTTCGTGTCATGTGTGTTTGTTTTATTTTTGGTTGCCCGTGGATTGTATATGGAGACTAATTTGTGTTGTCTCCCATAGGGCGTGGATTAGTCCAAATCCGTATTTTCTTAGATTTGGGTTTGGGTTTGTTTTAAGGATCGTTAACCTCATTTGAGATTAAGATCAGCTTAAATGCTTGTTAAGGATACGTTAGTCTAATTTTAGACTAAGATCTACTTAACAAGATTTTGGGATCATTTAGATCCAACGAAAGAGTATTTGGACTCTATCGTTTTAGTTTAAGGACGTTGCGGTCCATTGGGTTTAAGGACATCGTAGTCCATGAGGTTTAAAGACATCGTAGTCTGTATGGTTTAAAGACATCATAGTCTGTAAGGTTTTGGTTTACCCATTTGGGGATGCACCAAAAATTATTGGTTATTGGGAACCTCCATCTCTCTAAAGATATTGAAGAATTGCAACGACATGTATCAGAGGTATGAAGAGATGTACCCTTAAACCAATGTTGGTTGGGAGATCTATAGTCAGGTTTGGGACTAAGACCAATTAAAGAGATTGTGAGCACATGGGATCGGTTGATCTGAATTAGGGATTTGTGGCCAACTTGGGCTCAGTCCACCCAGATTTGAATAAAGTATTGAACACTTGTTTAGGCTCAGCCCCTTTTTTATTCAATAATGCTGAGCATTGATTTGGGTTCTGACACCCTTTTTCTTTTTTGTCTTTTATTGAGTGTTGAACACTTTTTATAGCGCCGAGGCTTTATTTACAGAGCGCTTTGTAATTCCTTAGCGCCCACGTGAGGAGCACGTGGAGCGCTTGGCGCTGAGCGCCAGACTTGGAGCACTAAGGCGCTTCTTATAAAAATAGCGCCCACGTGAGGAGCGCGTAGAGCGCTTGGCACCGAGCGCCAGACTTAGAGCGCTAAGGCACTTTTTATAAAATAGCGCCCACGTGAGGAGCGCATGGAGCGCTTGGCGCTGAGCGCCAGACTTGGAGCGCTAAGGCGCTTTTTTTGGCAGCTCTGATCAGTTCTGTGCTCTGAGAATTAAATTCTCGGTTTATAAGAGACCTTGTCTCATGGATCTAAGAACTGAGTTCTTATTTTATGAGGAGATGCTACGATCTCTTTGTTTTTGTGAAAAACTTTGTCTTATAGATCTGTGATATAGAAAAAGAACTAAGTTCTTATGATGTGAGAGTTAAACTCTCAAATATGGAGGAGATGTTATGATCTCTCTTCTTTTTATTTACCTTGAAGTAGGTTCTTCTTCTTAGAGCTTGTTCTTCTCTTTTTCTTTTCTGAGAACTTGAAACTTATAGGGAGGTTTTCTCTCTCTCTCTCTCTCTCTCTCTCTGCAAGACTTGAAGTCTTGGGTCCTTTATATAGGGGAGTCTGATTTGTTGAATCAGTTAAGGAAATCTCTTATTGAAAGATCTCTGATTGATTTGGGGATGTTTCCCACCATTGGATCTTTGATCCAAGGGCCTCTGTTTTACAGAAGACATTTTTCTTATTTTTAATAAGATTGGTAAAATATTTTCCTATACAGAACTTATTCTTTATCTTGGTGATTTTTAATCACCATGGGATCTTTGATCCAACGGTGCTCTGATTCATAGAGCACAATCTTTCTTGTTTGCAAAGATTTGAGGAATATTTCCTCAACAGAATTTTATTCTGGTAATTTGATGATTTATCATCTTCATTGGATCTTTGATCCAAGGGTTGGGAATATTTAGTTCTAGCGCTAGCGCTCTCATGCTTCGCATATGAGGCGCTACCTCAGAGTCTTTCGACTCTTAGCGTTGGCGCTCTTGGGGCGAGCGCTTTCGTGCTTTGCATGTGAGGCGTTGCCTCATAGTCTTTAGCGCTGGCGCTCTTGGCGCGAGCGCTCTCGTGTTTTGCACGTGAAGCGCTATCTCAGAGTCTTTGACTCTTAGCGATGGCACTCTTGGCGCTAGCGCTCTCATGAGGCGCTGCTTCAATTTAAATTTTGAATAAAGTTTTGCTCTCTGATTGGGGGAAACAAATGCCCTCCACCATTGCGCTCACGTGGCTCACAAGTGAGTGCAGCGATGGCAGGCTTTCCACCGTTGAATTGTCTTGAAAGTTGGATCAACTTTCAGCGCCTATAAATAGGGCCCTTGGGGTGACTTCTGTTCATCTTCTCCCTTTCTTGTTTTTTTTTCTGAGAATTGAATTCTCTCTTCAGAGCATAGCTCTCTGCCCTAAGAACTTTCTTTGTTCAAATAGGTAAGAATCATGTTTAAACCAGAGCTTTGCTCTTACAAGATTACAGATCTAAAGATATCTTTTTTAGGGTTTCTTAACCCATTAATGAAGAACTCTTAGAGTTCGTTTTGCAGATCTTAAAGATCTCGGAGTTTTTAACTCAGTAAAAGCTTTGCTTTTTTAGTGTTTTGATAGATGATTCCATCGTTTTCATAGAGCATAGCTCTTTAGAATTTTTGGGGGAATTTTTATTCCCTTCATCATTAATTTTGACAGATGTCATTTTTTTTGCAGAGCGCTGCTCTCGAGGGAGTTTAACTCCTTGGCCCGAGGGGCTTCTCATTAAATGAGAATCTTTCTAAGATTTCTCCTTTATTTGCACAAATTTGAATTTGTTTGGTGTCTTAATTAGAACTTGTTTTCTCCGTGAGGATATCAAGAGTTATTTAAATTCCCGTGTCTATTTCAATAAGCATTTTCTTGATCAGTCTGACCACTAAACTCTCACTGATTTTCCTTCTCAGACACTATGGCCGCTCATCTGTATGACCTTAACGAAATTATTTCTTATGGAGACATTCGCGCACAAGGCCGTTATCAAAATCAGGAGTTTATAAATGCTCAATGCGTTGAGATTATGAGTCGCTTTAATGAATACAACGATCGACTACTTTCTCATCGCTCCGCTCTTTTGAAGCTCATCGTGAGAGCGATTTGGAACGCACTTCCTGGATTTTACGAAGCCATGCCGCTTAAGGCACTGGACGATGTTGAAGACAAGGTGCACTCAGTATATCTGATAGGCCTGATCTCGAAGAGGCGGCGAGATAATCTTGTTGATATCTTGCATCAAATTTTCCAACAGACGACGATAATCGCTGCGTATCAGAGAGGACAGACGACATCAGCGAGGATCTTGACGCTTGCATTCACGAGAGGATGCACACGAAAATGGTCAGAGAGGCCAGAAGCGTTTTAGACGGCCTTACTTCTGAATTTCTCAATCCATGTCCCGGATTCAGTATTTTACTATTGTAAACATTTTAATGATATTTTTGTTTACTGTTTTCATCAATGTAAGAATTTTCTGAAGTATGAATAACAAATTTTTCCTTTCTATGCGTTTATTTTATGCATTAATCCTTTTCGCACATACATGAGTGGGTACGCTTCGAACGCTTAATTGGATGCGAATCAAATGTTCTCTTTATTGCCTTGCACAGTATGTGGTCGACGTCCGTGGGTTATGCCTTTTGTTTTGACTTGGTGCAAAGTAGTTTACGTACTCTTGAGTAGCACCTCCATTTCAGTGGCATATAACTTTGGCAAGTGTGGCCTGTAGATAGTAGATAGCAGTCCATCTTAACCTCCCTGCAGGGCAATGATGGTTTAGGAGACAGGTTCAGGTCTGCCGCCTAGGACTTTTCAACTATATGAGCCGTGAGGGTCTCATAAAGAGTTTTCTCCCTACGAGTCGAGAGGGTCTCGTAGGTGTATTTTCTCCTTAGGAATCGTGAGGATTCCTATGTGCGTTTTCTCTTAAGAGTCGTAAGGATCTCACAAGAGAATTTTTTCCCTAACAAGTCGAGAGGGCTCGTAAGTGGTTGGTGGGTTGACTTGTTTTCGAGTCAAAGCACTGCTCCGACGAGGAGGTCATTGGTTGACGTATTTCCAAGGCGGGGTTACTTGCTGACATGTTTCCACGACGGGGTCATTTGCTAACGTATTTCTGCGAAGGGGTCATTGGATGACGTGTTTCCATGACGGAGGCCACTGGCTGACGTGTTTCCAAGACGAAGGTCACTGTCTGACTTGTTTCCGCGACGGAGGTCACTGGCTGACGTGTTTTCGAGACGGGGTCATTGGCTGACGTATTTCCGAGACGGAGGTCGTTTGCTGACGTATTTCCGCGATGGAGGTCATTTGCTGAGGTATTTCCGCGACGGGGTCATTGGATGACGTATTCCCGAGACGGGGTCATTTGCTAACGTATTTCCGAGACGGGGTCATTGGATGACGTATTTCCGCGATGGGGGTCACTGGCTGATGTGTTTCCGCGACGGAAGTCACTGGCTGACGTGTTTCCGAGACGGGGTCATTGGCTGACGTATTTCCGCGGCGGTGTCATTAGCTTACGTGTTTCCGAGACGGGGTCATTGGCTGACGTGTTTCCGAGATGGGGTGATTGGCTGACGTGTTTCCGCGACGGAGGTCGTTTGCTGACGTATTTCCGCGACGGAGGTCGTTTGCTGACGTATTTCCGCGACGGAGGTCGTTTGCTAACGTATTTCCGCGACGGGGTCATTTGCTGACGTATTTCCGCGACGGGGTCATTTGCTGATGTATTTCCAAGACAGGGTCATTGGATGACGTATTTCCGCGACGGGGGTCACCGGCTGACGTGTTTCCGCGACCGAGGTCAATGGCTGACGTGTTTCCGAAACGGGGTCATTGGCTGACGTATTTCCGTGACGGGGTCATTGGATGACGTATTTCCGTGACGGAGGTCGTTTGTTAACGTATTTCCGCGATGGAAGTCATTGGCTGACTCCAGGTTATCCGTGAACCGTAGAGTCTTGAAACTGAGGACTTCGCCGTGGCTCCGATTGGTGATGTCGCGTCCGAATCCTGCTGGAATGAGGAGGAACGCCGTTGTTGTTCTTTAAGCTGTAGATGTGGCCGTCGAGATTTGGAACTAGGGACTTTGCCATGGCTCCGCTTGGTGGTGTCACGTACGTGCCCTGCTGGCATGAGGAGGAATGCCGTGTTGATCTTCTGGGATGCAGATATTGCCGTCGAGATCTGACTCTCCTTTTGACAAGGTCTGGTGGGGAAATGTGGTCCCCTTTTTGTTTATGCCCATGGATTGTATACAGGAGTCAGTATGGATTTACCTGCAGGGCAAAAGTTTCATTCTTTCATTTTTTTATTTCTTTCCGCGATATCATTTCAGCTTTTATATCGCGAAAGTCGCGATTGCCCAATCATTTCGGCTATTTTTCGCGGTGCCCAATCATTTCGGCTATTTTTCTTTTTACTCGATACCTTTTATTGCGAGTTGCCCAATCATTTTGGCTATTTTTGTATGCATATATTTTACTTGCTGATTTTGTTGCAAGTTGCCCTATTATTTCGACTATTTCATATACATTTATGGCTCGCTGATTTTTCGCCGCGAGTATGGAACTTGAGATCTGATACCAATCTTAGCATCAGCATCGCTGCGACTGGAATATTGCCCGGAGTGAATCATCATTTGCCGCGAAAGGACTTGGAATTTGTAACCGATTTAGGCATCAGCATCGCTACTATTGGAACATTACCAGGAGCGAATCATCATTTGCCTTCGTCGATTCGAACAAAGGTGGCTTAGCAAACAGGGTTAGGATCCTATCGACTAAGGCTTTTGACTTCATGAGCCGTAAGGGCCTCATAAAGGTGTTTCTCCTTACGAGTCGTGAGGATCTCATAGGTGCGATTTCTCCTTAGGAATCGTAAGGATTCTTAAGTGTATGTTCTCTTGTAAGTCGTAAGGATCTTGCAAGAGTGTTTTCTCCTTGTAAATCTAGAGGACCTACAAGTGTTTGTTCATCAAATGAGGGCATTCCTCGTCGTTGGTGGGACTCGGCAAGGAAATGATTATTTGTGCATGTGGATTGTATACAAGGGTCAGTATTGAACCGCTTGTAGGGCAGTCTGGGAAATATGATGGCTTAAGAACAGGTTTGGATCACTGTAGCTTAAGGCTTTCGAATCTTATGAGCCGTGAGGGTCTCATAAGAGGGTTCTCCTTACGAGTCGTGAGGATCTCGTAAGTGTAATCTCTCCTCAGGAATCGTGGGGATCCCTAAGTGTGTTGCTCCCTTGTGAGTCGTAAGGATCTCACGCAGGTATTTTCTCCTTACAAGGTCGAGAGGACCTTGCCAGTGTGCATGAATTTTTTACGATTCTGCGCCCTTTCAGGTTTTTACAGACTCGCCGGTAGCCCTGCTATTTTTACTCATGGAGCCCTTTCGGGTTTTCATCCGTGCCCATCTTGCTTATGGACGTACCGTTTTTTTTTGTTTTTTTACGAGTCTGCACCCTTTCGGGTTTTCACAAACATCGCCGGTAGCCTTGCTATTTTTACTCACGGAGCCATTTCGGGTTTTCATCCGTGCCCATCTTGCTTATGGACGTACCTTTTTTTTTACGAGTCTGCGCCCTTTCGGGTTTTCACAAATATCTCCGGTAGCCTTACTGTTTTTACTCACAGAGCCCTTTCGGGTCTTCATCCGTGCCCATCTTGTTTATGGACGTACTGTTTTTTATTTTTATTTATTTATTTTTTTTTTGGGTCAGCCCTAGGATGCTGCAATTTATAGTAGTTTAAAAACGTTTTGGTTCGTAGTTAGTTTCAGGACATTGCGGTCCATTATTAGTTTAGGGACGTTTCAGTCCGCAGCGATTTTGAGGCAAGTTTTCGCTGGATACTACTTATAGAGTTTGGGCTTGGGAAGATAGCGAGTGGACATAAGCGTCATCATCTATCGTTAACCTAGGCCGTGACTCGTCAGGCGTAGTATTTTTTCAGGAACCGGCCGTTTATTGGCCTGAAGGGTCTTTCGCCATGCATATCCATGAGCAAGTAAGCCCTATCTTGGTAGACTTTGTCTATGATGTACGGGCCCTCATAGTTCGGCTCGAATTTCCCCCGTTTGGCACGATTGGGGATCATAGGTCTCTTGACCACTAGTACGAGTTCGCCTTGGAGAAATGTTCTCGGCCTGGTCAGTCTCTCGTATGAACGCGTCATTTTTGCTTTGTAAGCCTCCAAGTTTTGTTGCGCCATGAGACGAGTTTCATCGAGGGCGTCGAGCTCCTCAAGCCGAAGATGAGCATCTCTTCGTCTGTTAGTTCATAATGAACCACCACTCGGAGAGAGGGTAGCTCTATTTCGAGGGGGAGTACCGCTTCTGTGCCGAATACCAATGCGTACGGTGTTGTATTAGTGGTTGTTTTGAATGTGATCCGATAAGCCTAGAGAGCTTCATGCAGTCTCTCGTGTCAATCATTTTTATTTTTGGACACCGTCTTCTTTATGATCTTTGTCAAGGTTTTGTTGAAAGCCTCAGCAAGACCGTTAGCTCGGGGATTATAAACCGAAGAGTATCTCCAGTCTATATTATACTTGTTGGGGTTACAATTTGCACCCCAGTTGACCGGGTCAAAGTCAAGGTCAACCCCAAGTAAGCGGGCCCAAGCCCGAGCAAGTAGGCCCACGCCCAAGTCGAGCCCCACGGCCGGCCTCCCCATGCCAAAATAAAAATCATGTAAAAAATAATTTTGATGTAATTTTTTGTGCATGAATGTAAGCAAAATGGGCATAAAGCCAAAATTTTGTAAAGTCCATGGCTTATGTGCCAAAAGAAATAGCACATGAGACATGGGATGGGTAAAATGCCATTTTGTAAAGCCTAAGGGTCTATGTGTAAATGTGTAAGCCTAAAAGAGGCAACATGATGAAAATATCAAGGACACTTTTCATTCCCCCCCAAAAAAAACTAGGGTTCCTATGCCTCCTTCTCCTTCCTCAAGGTTCTAAACCTTCTTCATTTTTTTGAATTAAATCAAGAGTTTTACTCTTTCTCTTCCAAAACTAAATAGTTTTTCACCACAAAACCCACAAAGGGGAACTCGGATCTCCCATCAGATCTCAAAAATAAGAGATTTTTAAAATCTCATACTTCCTTTTTCTCCAAGATCCGGTCAACAGGGGGAGGAAGGAGGAGACTGTAAGTGCACGGCAGTGCCCCGGCCGTCATTCCGAGGCCAAAATACGGAAACGATACTTTTCTTTAACTTTTAAAACCGGCGCTACCGCGTACTAAAAACCCGGATCGGGCCATTAACTTAATGCTAGCTAACTAGAGAATGGGTAGAATGCTATACCGAGCGATCCGTGTCCTTCGGTCTTCAGCCTCCATCCCGATCTCCTCGCGGAATCTCCGGTCTTCATCTCCTCGTCGGAAAGGGAACCACATCGCCGGGTTCTTTTACGGTCTCCCACCTTTGGACCGAGGCAACTCGGGCACGAAATTGGCGAGCCGACGTGTCCAAGAATGCTGTAGGCTAAGTGTAGAATGGTTTTGTCTCATGGGGTTATAATGAGTTGCCATTTTTGGTGGAGGAATAAGATGAACCTTTTTGGATGGAGCTATAGGATTTTGCAAGCAAAATGAGACCATTTCTCATACCAAAAATTTTTGGACTGCCCTTCATATGAATGGCCGGCCATGCCCTTTTGGAATAAGAGAGAAGAGAGAAAAGTCAAAGGGGGGAAGCAATAATGCAAGCAAGAGAGAAAGGTGATGATTAAGAATCATCATCACAACAAAATCCATACTCATAAACCCATCACCAATCTCATCAAAACAAAATTTAAGTAATGATGAACCAAGAGAAGTCAAAGTATGGTAGAAACATCATGAAACAATTACTTATAAAAAGAACCCTCCAAATTGCTAATTTGCACATTTGCAAATAAGCCCCTCCACACCAATTTTCAGCCAAAGAAGGAACAAAGGAAAAATGGCCGAAACGGAATGCAAACTGGCAACTTCAAAAAACTGATCCCGTAATAAATTACAGGAAATCCCCGCGACTGTATATACATACCCGTATTTGTATTCCGACCGAATACAAATGCAATGAGACAAAATCTACACTGTACAATACTAGGATCCGGCTTAAACCAAAACCCGCTAGTATTATCCGTCCGATCATGATCCGTGCAATACCGCACATACATGATCGAACCCTGCCATATATCCATACGGCATCTACAGCGTTTCGCCCGAAACTTGAGAAACTGTCTGTGGGGGACTCTAAAGACTCGTCAATACTTTAGCTGTGGATTTAACCACTAGCACGTCAGAGATATTAGCCATACGTAACGGGCTACCAGGTATTGACCAAAAGGGACGTCGATGAGCGAACTCATCCTGACACCCTACTGAGCCTGTCAGTGACAATATCCGTACAGTCCGGTCCGTTCGTCTATGAGTATCGCATGGCGGGCCTAGGGGGTTGGTAAAAGTCAGACCCCCAAAAACGGTACAAGTCGTGTCGGACTGTAGCCCAGAACACCCTGAGATACTACTGAAATACCTACCAGTAAATCTCCTGCCTTGTCCAAGGACTTCGTGTAATGGCTCTCCTAGACACAGCGCGACCTCACCCCCAATACCGGGAGAGACGAACCCCTGTAGATCCGCTCACTGCCTCCATGTGGCTCGGGACTGTACCCAACTAAAACCTGTTTGCACGACTCCTTTGAGCCGTGGTAGGGTAGTAATCAAAGTACAGTTGGAACTCACACGAGACAAATGACGATCTCAGGTCGATGAACTAATCTGTACACATGTCACCAGGGAACTGCTATCTGACATCAGGTATAAGACCAACTAGTATGTTCCCGGCGAGTCCTGTCCGGTGTATTCATAACCCAATGAGCACCTGTATACATCTTAGGTGAACCAACTGACACCAGTGGCTTGTAAGACCGGCCACCGCCCCTCGTCGGGGTCTCGACTATATACACTAGTCTACTCTGGAGTATCGATGCCCTGTCTCGAAAACTCCCACGACTGGGGACCTTTTAAGGATGTGCTTATAGACCCCAGCTCCCACGTATATGATCGCCATCATACTGCTGGCCGTCAAGCAAGAATCCTAAGGGCTCTATCAACGCGCAATAGTGACCTGTAAGGTCACCTAAAACAGTACACGATGATAAAGATAAACCAGATAGCATACTATCATCTTAAGTAAGACTGTCCTACTGGTATATGTCCTTCCTCAATCATTGCAATCACGTGCCTGTGATCCAATAATTGACTCTGAGGGCACTATATCCAACAGAGACACATCTCCAAAGACCCTATTTTGGGAAAGATCCAAGGCTCAGAAGAGAAGAAAGGGGTCCCCTTGAGCATTTACAATGATTTCTTGGAGTTTAACTCCACAAATAAAAGCTTCTGGGAGTTTAACTCCATATAAAAAAAGGAGAAGAGCCTTTCTTTCTAGGAGTTCAACTCCATAAGTCAAATCGGGAGCACCGCTCCCAGTACAGGGACCAAGTCCCTTTTCCTGCTAGCGCCCAGTGCCCAAGCGTCTAAGCACCCACATGCCGGGCACGTGAGGCACTAGCGTCCGAGCACCCACGGGCCAGGCATGTGAGGCACTAGCGCCCAAAGCGCTAGCGCCAGCGCCCGAGCGCCCATGTGCCGGGAACGTGAGGCGCTAGCGCCCAAAGCGCTAGCGCCAGCGCCCACGCCCAAAGCGCTAGCGCCAGCGCCCACGCCCAAAGCGCTTGCACCAGTGCCCGAGTGCCCACGTGCCGGGCATGTGAGGCGCTAGCGCCCGAGCGCCCACATGTCGGGCATGTGAGGCGCTAGCGCCCAAAGCGCTAGCGCCACGGCCCGAGCGCCCACGTGCCGGGCACGTGAGGCGCTAGCGCCTAAAGCGCTAGTGCCACCGCCCGAGCGCCCGCGTGCTGCGCACGTGAGGCGTTGGCGCCTTCTCCCACGCATCCTTTGGATGACCCCTTACACACACACACACACACATACACATACATACATGCATACATACATATGTATGTATGTATGTGTACACACACACACACACATACTCCAAAACACTGTCCCCGCTAGAAAAAAAATTTCTAACGGGGCGCTGCCCCACACCCCGTAAGGGGGCTGCTAGCCCCTTTGACCCCCAGCCCGCTATCCGGGTAGCGGGACCCCCGTAAAAACTCTGCAGGGCCCTCGATATATCCAAAACCCCTTCTAAACACAATACTGCACATTGAGTTCGCATGACCTGTTTGACCCATCAATCGGAGGTTCTCTCGCTCCAAAGGCGAGAGGTAATTAACGGCAGCTTAATCCGCGGCTGCCGAAGATTCGGATCCCCACAATCAATAAACCCCAGCCTACCCTAGGCAAGGGGAATTTGTAATGCGCCTGACAAGCGCGCATGTATTCCCATCTCAATGGGGTAACGAAAAATACCCTACAGATTCTGGCACGCCCGGTGGAACCAATCTCTTCTCCTATATTTCGGGTTAAATATTCACGCGAACTCAATCAACATATACATTGATTGCCTGTACTGAAATCATGCTTCTTTATGCAGGTTAACAAATTTCAAATTGCAATTTCCGGACGCAACAAAATGTCTCTAAGGATCAGCTCAACTCTCGACACAGCTCCCATCTCCTACATGATAAAGATGGATGCTAGGACGGTCCTCCCGGCCAGTCTCGGACGACAATGGGAGGAGCCGCCGCTACCATTTGGCTCTATTCTGTTCGTGCCAGCTAACACCATCTCTGCTCCTCAAGCCCCGGTGATGGATAAACCGGCCTCTAAAGGTAAGAGGCCAAATGTGGTGGTCTCAAAGGTGCCCCAACCCAAACGCAAGTCGGTGTTTGCACAACTTTCCTTGGCCTCAGCTGGGGGCAAGGCCATCAACACCAACAAAGCTACAACGCGTCTCGAGCAAGCTCCGGCGGTGCCCCTAACAACTGCTCGATCGGATGTCTTCTCTAAGCTCCCCGTTAATCGACTCACAATGGCTTCCCGGATAACGGATGCCCGCCAAGCCTTCAAAATCGAGAAGCTGAGACAGAAAAGGCTCAAGTACAGAGCAAACAAAAGGTCTAGGGCTCCTGCTAGGCTGAACTTCATGAGGTTCGAGGAACAGGGTCACCCCGCCAAAGATAAAGAGATGGCCGGATATGTGGTCCACACTGTCTATATGGTGGGCACGCGCAGCAAGAGCAAGGACGGGGCCACCATATCTCAAATCCAACCTGGTGTGAATATAACTGTCACTTCTCAAGACCAGCATCCTCCGGAGGGTGATGAAAATCCTCCCAGTGAGGCTGTTAGGCAGAGAGAGCCCTCAGTTCATGAGGAGTCGGGCTCGGAAAGTGAAGATGAGCCAACTTTCCATCCTAAGACCGTAGAGCAGCAACTTCTCCAAGAGCTCCGAAAGCAGCTTAGAAACAAAGGCAAGGAGATGGCCAAGCTCTACTCAAAAATTGATGACTTGAAAAATGTCGTCTTACAGCTCACGGCCCAGCTTGCCTCTCAGCCCCCAATCAAGCACAGGGCTCTGCTCATGAACCGGGAAACGGTGTCCCGAGACAGCCGACGCCTATTCCCCCAAATCCAAAGATGGGCGGACCGCACGAAAGCCAGTCGCATCCTATCTCAGGAAATGTCTTGGCTACCGATGACAGTAGCCCGCTAACTCAAGATCAAATCATGGATTTGGTTGCCAACAAAGTCAAAACATTGGAAGCCAAAGCCGAAGCGCAAAAATATATCAGCAGCAGTGGGAGACCATATCCTGCTCAGTATGATCTGGTAGAATTTCCTAGCGGCTATATCACCCCTAAATTCGGAAGATTTGATAGGACGGAAAATGCGAATCAACACATCGCCCACTTCAAAACCTCATGCGGGAATACTGGGAGCAATGATGCGCTTCTCCTCCGCCAGTTCATTAATAGCTTGACCGATATTGCTTTCGACGGGTACGCGAGCATACCAGATGGTTCCGTCACAATTTTCGTCCAAATGGCGTCTCTGTTTCGGCAGAGCTTCATCAGTGTCAGCGATAAGATCACCATTGCCGACCTCGTAAGGACCAAACCAAAGAACAACGAAAGTAGCATGGATTTTATAACCCGATGGCGCAATCTCTCCGTCAAATGTGAACCGCCAATAGAACAGGACCAATCTATCAGTCTTCTCGTCGAAAATCTCAATTGGCCCCGTTCCTATCCACCGCGGGTCTCAAAACATTCCAAGAGCTGACTAAGAAAGTTCAAATGTTGGAGCGCTCAAAGCAGGAGTCTTCCTCTGATTCCAAAAATAATAATAGGTCCTGGAGAACCGAAAAGACGAAAATTGCAAAGGAGGAAACTCCGATGATTCTAAATCTTTCAACACTTCGGCTAACCGAAATAAGTTAGGGATGAGCGGGCCTAATGCCAACCAGCCTCGGAAGCCAGTGTTCGAAGAGGGAGGAGAATCTCCACTGAAAGAGAAGCTGGATAAGGTCTATTCCTTCAGAAGGGACAAAATCCGTAAAATATTCAAAGACGTCCTGAGGAATGGTCTACAACTGCCAGAGTCAAAAAGACCGCAGGAAGCGAATATGACCGACGACCCCAAATATTGCCCCTATCACAGAGTGATAGGTCATGCCATTGAGAACTGCTTCGTCTTCAAATATTGGGTCGAAAAGCAATACAAGGCAGGAGAGATAGGACTGTCCAAAGGCGTGTTAACAAACAGTTAAGCCACGACCGCCAATTTCATACAAACGGAGACTGAACTTCTTCGTGAAACTGATTCTCTCAGACATCTGCCTTTCTCTGAAAACAATCGACCACCACGTCATTAAACTGGGAACAGTTGACCTCTAAGTCATTAAACTGGGAATGTAAAAAAATGTGTGTAAATAAAAGAAAGAAAAGAAAAAAGAAGTATAAAAAAAGCCGAAATGATGGGGCAACTCGCAATAAAAATCAGCGAGTAAAAATAAAAATAAAAATAAAGCCGAAATGATGGGGGAACTGCGAATAAAAAGCCGAAATGATAGGGCAATCACGACCTTCGCGATAAGAAAAGCTGAAATGATAGAGTAATCGTGGTAGGTAAAAAAACGGCGAATGATGAGTCGCTCCTGGTACCATATTCCAGTGCAGCGATACAGACGCCAACCAAAATTTTAAATCTCTGAATATCCCAATGGCGAATGATGAGTCGCTCCTGGTACCATATTTCAGTGTAGCGATGCAGACGCCAACCAAGATCCAAATTCCCAAGTGGCGAATGATGAGTCGCTCCTGGTACCATATTCCAGTGCAGCGATGCAGACGCCAACCAAATTCCAAATCCCATACCCCAATGGCGAATGATGAGTCGCTCCTGGTACCATATTCCAGTACAGCGATGCAGACACCAACAAAACCCCGAAATTTTTCCGGCCCTACAGTCTGGATCATACATCTTGCAAAACCGTATACAATCCATGGGCGTAAAACGATCCCAATCTCTCCCAAGTCCTACCGGCGTGACCACATTCAAATTCCCACCGGTGGTGAAGATTAAAAAAAAGGGTATGTCCACAAGCAAAATGGGCACGGATAAAAACCCGAAAGGGCTCCATGAGTAAAAACAGCAGGACTGCCGGCGAGTTTGTGAAAACCCGAAAGGGCGCAAACTCGTGAAAAAGAGATGAAATGCACTCGCAAAGTCCTCTCAACTTTTTGAGGAGAAAATTCCCGCGTGAGATCCTTACGACTCACAAAGGAGCAACACACTTAGGAGTCCCCACGACTCCTAAGGAGAAAATGCACTTACGGTATCTGCTTTTATGGGACCCTTACGACCCATGAAATTGAAAAGCCTTAGGTGATAGGGATCCAAACCTGTCTCCTAAGCCATCGCTTCCTAACAGGGAAAGGCAAATGATGATTCGCTCCTGGTACCATATTCCAATGTAGCGGTCCTGATGCCGACCCAAAAACCAATTCCCAAATCCTCCCGGGGCAAATGATGAGCTGCTCCTGGCATTATTCCAGTGCAGCAATGCAGATGCTGACCAAAACCAAAATCCCCAAATCCTTTCAAAGACAGATGCCGATTCGCTTCTGGTACCATATTCCAGTGTAGCGATGCTGATGTTAACCCAAATCAAATCAAACCAACAACCTCTGCGGCGGAATCATGCTTCGTCTCAGAATGTACCCCGTGTCGAAATCATGCTTCGCCTTGGAATATCCACCTGCCCTGTCGGAATTATGCTTCGCCTGGGAATCATCCTCTACATCAAAACCAGTGACACTCTGTGCTGGGGAAACATCGACCACAGACACTCCGTGCCGGGGACAAGTCAACCAGCGACCTCCTCGTCAGAATTATGTTCCGCCCTGGAATCAAGTCAACAAGCGACCTCCTCGTCAGAATTAAGCTCCGTCTCGAAATTAAGTCGACCAACAAGCTCTGCGTCGGAATCATGCTTCGTCTCAGAGTGTACCCCGCGTCGAAATCAAGCTTCGCCTCGGTGTATCTGCCTTCCCTGTCGGAATTATTCTTCGGCTCAGAATCAACCAGCGACCTCCTCGTCGGAATTAAGCTCCGCCTCGGAATTAAGTCAACTAACAAGCTCTGTGCCGGAATCATGCTTCGTCTCAGAGTGTACCCCGTGTCGAAATCAAGCTTCGCTTTGGCGTATCTGCCTTCCCTGTCGAAATTATGCTTCATCTCGGAATCAAGTCAGCCAACAAGCTCTGTGCCAGAATCATGCTTCGTCTCAGAATGTACCCCGTGTCGAAATCATGCTTCATCTCGGAGTATCTACCTTCCCTGTCGAAATTACGCTTCGCCTGGGAATCAACCTCTGCATCAAAATTATGCTTCGGTCAGAATGTCTGCCGCCTGTCGGAATCATGCTCCGACCCCCTTTGGAATCATGCTCCGCTCGTCGGAATTATGCTCCGACCCTTTGGAATCATGCTCTGCCCATCGGAATTATGCTCCGATCTTTGAAATCATGCTCCGCTCTTCAGAATGATGCTCTGATCCTCGGAATTATGCTCCGATCCCCGAAGTTATGCTCATCGGAATCATGCTTCAATCCCTGGAATCATGCCTTTACTCTTCGGAATTATACTCCGATCCTCGGAATTATGCTCCGATCCTCGGAATTATGCTCCGACTCTTCGGAATGATACTCCGAACCTGGAATTATGCTCCACAAATCGGAATTATGCTCCGACTCTTCGGAATGATACTCTGACCTTGGAATTATGCTCCGCAAATCGGAATGATGCTCCGATCCCCAGGAATCATACTCCCCGAGGGATGCTCCGCCCTCGGAATGATGTTCTACCTCGAGGTACAGCATCAAGATCCATCAATTTCATGCACACAACTCATATGCACGGTGTGCATTTATTGATGGGGGCACTTTGTTGGGGTTAAAATTTGCACCCCAATTGACCGGGTCAAACTCAAGGTCAACCCCAAGTAAGCGGGCCCAAACCCAAGCAAGTGGGCCCATGCCCAAGTCGAGCCTCACGGCCGGCCTCCCCATGCCAAAATAAAAATCATGTAACAAATAATTTTGATGTAATTTTTTGTGCATGAATGTTAGCAAAATGGGCATAAAGCCAAAATTTTGTAAAGCTCATGGTTTATGTGCAAAAAGAAATAGTACATGAGATATGGGATGGGTAAAATACCATTTTGTAAAGCCCAAGAGGCTATGTGTAAATGTGTAAGCCTAAAAGAGGCAACATGATGAAAATATCTATGACACTTTTCATTCCCTCCAAAAAAACTAGGGTTCATGTGCCTCCTTCTCCTTCCTCAAGGTTCTAAACCTTCTTCTTTCTTTTGAATTAAATCAAGAGTTTTACTCTTTCTCTTCCAAAACTAAATAGTTTTTCACCACAAAACCCACAAAGGGGAACTCAGATCTCACATCAGATCTCAAAAATAAAAGATTTTTAAAATCTCATACTTCCTTTTTCTCCAACATCCGGTCAACAGGGGGAGGAAGGAGGAGACCCATCTCCAAAGACCCTATTTTGGGAAAGATCCAAGGCTCGGAAGAGAAAAAAGGGGTCCCCTTGAGCATTTACAAGGATTTCTTGGAGTTTAACTCCATAAATCAAAGCTTCTGGGAGTTTAACTCCATATAAAAAAAAAGAGGAGAAGAGTCTTTCTTTCTAGGAGTTCAACTCCATAAGTCAAATCGGGAGTACAGCTCCCAGTGC
This sequence comes from Agapanthus africanus, assembly GCA_030015575.1. Taxonomy (NCBI): domain Eukaryota; kingdom Viridiplantae; phylum Streptophyta; class Magnoliopsida; order Asparagales; family Amaryllidaceae; genus Agapanthus; species Agapanthus africanus. Next base: position 89,593,039 of record CM057338.1, on the reverse strand, counting down.
AGGGATCAAGTCCCTTTTCCTGCTAGCGCCCAGCGCCCAAGCGCCTAAGCGCCCACATCCCGGGAACGTGAGGCGCTACCGCCCGAGCGCCCACGTGTCGGGCACGTGAGGCACTAGCGCCCAAAGCGCTAGCGCCAGCGCCCGAGCGCCCGCGTGCTGCGCACGTGAGGCGCTGGCGCCTTCTCCCACACATCCTTTGGATGCCCTCCTTTTTATATATATATGTATGTATACACACACACACACATATACTCCACAACACCGTCCCCGCTAGAAAAAAAATTCTAACGGGGCGCTGCTCCGTACCCCGCAAGGGGGCTGCTAACCCCTTCAAAACACAATACCGCACATTGAGTTCGCATGACCTGTTTGACCCGTCAATCGGAGGTTCTCTCGCTCCAAAGGCGAGAGGTAATTAACGGCAGCTTAGTCCGCGGCTGTCGGAAATTTGGATCCCCACAATCAATAAACCCCAGTCTACCCTAGACAAGGAGAATCTGTAATGCGCCTGACAAGCGCGCGCGTATTCCTATCTCAATGGGGTAACGAAAAACACCCTACAATGTTGTTGTGCGAAGCGGCTGATTTTGTGACTTCTGTAGGCCGGTCCGTTGTCCTAGATAATTCGTCGCGGAATACCGAACCGGTAGATGACATGAGTCTTGAAAAAATGGAGGATATTCTCCGTCTTCACTTCCCTTAGCGGCACTGCTTCTGCCCACTTAGAAAAGTAATCAGTCGTCGCTAGTATGAACCGATGTTCCCTGAACGACGCTGGCTCGATGGGCCCGATTATATCGGTTCCCCACATTTCGAATGGCCAGCTAGCCACTGTTGGGTGTAGCGGGTTTGGATGCTGATGGATGAAGTCTCTGTGAATTTGGCACGAGTGGCACTGCTTTGCGTATTCAAGACAATCCTGAATCATCGTGGGTCAATAGTAGCCCATCCTTTTGATCTTCAGCTTCATTTTTGGCCTAGCTTGATAAGAACCGCAGAGTCCGTCGTGAGTTTCTTGGACGACTCTCTTTGCTTCTTCCGGTCCTAGGCATCTCATCCACAGAGAGTCGAACGATATCTTATATAGAGTATCATTGACGAAGACGAAAGACAGAGCTCATTTCATGAGCTAATGTCTTGAGGATGCATCTTCAGGTGTTTGACGGGATTTGAAGTAGTCTATAAAGACTCCTCTCCAATCCTTATCCTTTTCTTGGTCCTCTATTTGTAAAGCTGTTTTCTTGGTCACTTCTTTTTCTTTAAACGACTCCAGAGATATTTCCGCTGGTGCAAGAACCCAACGGTTTTGTACAACGATCCTTACGTCATCGAGGTTTTCGTCAGCCAGCTCTTTAGCGAGTTTGGCTAATGCATCCGCCTTGCTATTTTTTGTACGCGGTATGCTTTCCAGGATGTAGGAAGGGATTTGAGTCAGCAATTGTTGCACTCTTTCGTCGTATTTTACCAACTCTGGTTTGCACGTCTGATAGTCGTCGTTTACTTGACTAACTACCAGCTGTGAGTCTCCATAGATAAGGAGGTTTTCGATTTCCATGTCGACAGCGATCTTAAGACCTGCTATCAAAGCTTTATATTCTGCTTCATTGTTCGTCCCCGGCTCTGTTAGGGAAAAGGCAAAGCGCATTATCCCTCCTTGTGGAGTCACGAAGATGAGACCCACCCCAGATTTGATTATAGGGGTGGTGTGCTTTCTCTTCTTCATGGATGATGCCCCATCGAAATAGAGTTCCCATCGGGTATCACTCCCTCCTTTCTCCCTGTCGCTCGTGTCAAACGCGTGCTCGTCCGGCAATTTACAATTTAGGGGTGAATCGGCAGGTATCGGATGCTCAGCGAGAAAGTCGGCGATGGCCTGGCCTTTCGCTGCCTCGAGAGGTCGGTATGTTATCGAGAATTCCATTAAGTGTAGGGCCCATTTAGTGAGCCGCCCCGTTAGTATGGCTCTTGACGTCAAATATTTGAGAGGATCCACTTTTGATATGAGATGGACCTCATGCACCAACGCATAGTGTCTGAGCTTCGTTATCGCGAAGATTAACGCCAGGCAGTGTTTTTCGATGGGGGAGTAGTTGTTTTCTCTCCCCAGGAGAACTCGACTCAAATAGTAGAGGGCTCTCTCTCTTTCCCTTGGTCGTTCTCCTGTGCCCATAGCGTGCCTAAAGAACCTTCAAGGGCGGTTGTGTACAGGATGATGGGCTTTCCCTTGACTGGAGCGGTCAGTACCGGCGGATTCTGCAGGTATTGCTTGATCTCGTCCAGTGCACTTTGGCATTTGCTATCCCAAACGAATGGGGTCCCCTTCTTCATTAGATGCATGTAGGGACGGCACTTGCCGGAGAGGTTGACTTGGAGTTTGACACCTGTTTAGGCATCTGTATCGCTACAACTAGGATATCGCCAGGAGCGACTCATCATTTGTCTTGAGAGGACTCAGAATTTGATACCGATTTAAGCATTAGCATCGCTACAACTGGAATAGTGCCAGTAGCGAATCATCATTTGCCCCTGTCGATTCGAACAAAGGTGGCTTAGTAGACAGGGTTAGGGCTCTGTCGACTAAGACTTTTGACTTTATGAGCCGTAAAGGTCTCATAAAGGGTTTTCTCCCTATGAGTCGTGAGGATCTCGTAGGCATATTTTCTCCTTAAGAATCGTGGGGATTCCTAAGTGATGTATTCTCTTGTAAGTGGTAAGGATCTTTCAAGAGTGTTTTCTCCTTATAAGTCGAGAGGACCTACAAGTGTTATTCACCATATGGGGACATTTCTTGCCATTTGTAGAACTTGGCAAAGAAATATTTATTCGTGCCCATAGATTGTATACAAGGGTCAATATGGACCGCCTGTAGGACAATTTGAGAGATATGACGGCTTAAGAACATGTCTAAATCCCTGTAACCTAAGGCTTTTGAATCCTATAAGCCGTGATGGTCTCACTGGGGGGATTCTTCTCACGAGTCGTGAGGATCTCGTAAGTGTATTTATTTTAACGAGATTGCGCCCTTCCGAGTTTTTACAAGCTCGCCGGCAGTCCTGCTGTTTTTACCTACGGCGCCCTTTTGGGTTTTCATCCGTGCCCATCTTGTTTGCGGACGTACCTTTTTTTTTGTTTTTTTTTTAACGAGATTGCGCCCTTCCGGGTTTTCACAAGCTCGCCGGTAGTCCCACTGTTTTTACTCACGGCGCCCTTTCGGGTTTTCATCCGTGCCCATTTTGCTTGTGGACGTACCGTCTTTTTTTTAGCGGGGTATTCCACAAGATTGTTGGACCTGTTTGTAGAACCCTTAATATCCTTCATGTCCTTTGAGAAGAAAGGACCATTCTACATAGAGATTCTTCCGCCGGTGAGAAATATGCTCCATGTGTATATCTCCGGAGGAAAGAGTACCCACGTCGTCGCTATTTTGGCGACAGGCTGCTTCAGAGCCGCTAATTTTGTTTGGGCATAGGCAACAAACGCCATCCTGCTTCCTCTTTTCACTCTTCATCATTGGATGAGAAAGAGTCTTGACCCATTTGATCCAATCGAGCCATTTTATCCATGAGTTCTTGGAAGGTTGTCGGCTTGAAAAGGGCCATATACGAGGACGCCTTTGAATTTAGGTCAAGGGTGGCTATGAGCATTCCCATGGCTGCAACTTCATCGATGCGTTGCTTGTATTTGACCAGAGATTTCGCCATCGGGTAACATATTGAACCCAAGTCTCATTCGGTTGAACCCTTTCGTTGACCAGCGCCGTCACGGTAGTATGTTCGTTCTTATTAGCGAATTCCTGACAGAAGAGCGTATCCATTTCGTTAAAGCTCTTCACGAAATCATTTGGGAGTTTCGCATACCATACGAAGGCGATGCCCACTAGACCGCTGACGAACTGTCGGAGGAGTAGTATATCATTCTCTCCAGTGTTACCGCACATGGATTTAAATCACGTGATGTGCTGGTGAGAATTCCCGGTTCCTTTGTATATGTGGAGTCGGAAGTATGTATTCTGGCGGGTACTGTATTTGATCGGAGCACGCCGGATACGGTCAACCAGTCTTGATTGGCCTATTTGATGCTTCACTGGTATAGTGAGTTTTGATTCGTTGAGCGATATATGTGGCTAGCTTTTCTTTTAGGAATCATTTTCTCCTCAGCCGTTGATGAGATTTGCAGAGAATTTGAAATGTTATCCTTATCTTTAAGACTGACTACCGGCGGTTCATTTGTCAGTGGTTCCGATTGAACCATCATTCCAGTCATATTTTGAATCAGAAGGGCCATCTGGTTCATTTTAGTGGACATTTCCGCCACTTCTGTATCTTCCTTTTTCAGAGCGCGCTTTAGCAAATCAATATCCGACTCCTTCTCTATTATTTCTTCGGGTGCGTCCTCGGGATTTTCCTTAGGCAATAGATTACCTTTTGCTGCCGCCTGAGCGAGCATCTCCTACAGCCTCTCACGTTGCAGTTAAACTTTTTTCAAGGACCGAGTTTGAGGTCGGTGACTAGTAGAAGCTCGAACTTCGTCTTTAGAATTCACCACATATACTGTGTGAACTACTATGCCCCCAGGCTTGGGGTGTTTGGAGTTTTGCCCTTTCGAATTTACTTCGGGAACTTAAGCTTTATTGGGCCTCTCTTTTTTTTGTGAAAAGACGCTTTAGTTTTGGGAGGAACCGCTGTATCAGGATCCGTCTCGGGATGAGTTCCCTTCACCTGCTTCCACACATTATATATAGATGAGGAAAGTTGTTTTAGGGAGCGAACTGGTTTCTGCTCTTGTGGGATCTCCATGGGCTGTGGAGATTCCTTCAATATTGCGGTGGGAGAATTTTGTCTGACCTGCAACAGTTTGAAGCCGTTCCCGGTTGGAACAACAACATTCACCACTAAGGTTGGAACAGGACCATACGGAGAACTGCCCCAGCTCATTCTGTATTATGCCGATATCGACATTGACCGTTTCTTACGGCCAGAATTTGATTAGCCTCAGGATTTTGCTGAGCCTGCCCCCTATTTCGTTTGAGATTTTGAATATTCTGCCCCCTGCATCGACCTTGGTCCTTGGCAGGTGCCGGTTGTTTGAGAACTGATTCCGTCGGCAAAGCTGTATCTTGGGGAGCCAGCCTGTGGAAGACAGACTTCTTCTAGGCTTCCTCCCTCGGCGTTGAGGCACCAAGGGTGGAAAATAGGAGTATCGACCTAAATCGAAGCCCGTTGATTTCTTGAAGAGCCGGATTGCAGAGATTTGAGGCTGTAAGTGATCCATAGTTGACTCCACCAGATATGACAGAGCCTGAGTTGCTAGGGTAGAATCAAACGCCATTCTTCATAGAGACGAAAGACCGGATTCAGTATCCCATCACCCAAGGGCAACCATAAACATATATACCGCGATTATTTGATCGCGGAAAAACACGACACATGAAGTGTGGAGTGGGAAGAGGAAAAGGTCCCACCGGGCGTGCCAGAATCTGTTCACCGCCGAAAGCCGGGAAGACAGACGTCTTGCCTGAATTTGGGGGCAGATGCTATTTGGTTTTATCTGTCCACCTCTCCGAAGATGCCAAGTTGATTTATGGCACCGTATATCGAAGGTTTAGATAGATGCGGCCGTTGTAGCAGACTTTGTCAGATTCCCCCTCGTGTACGAGGGGTTTTTTGATTGTGGGGACGCTCTTCCCTGCAGGCTCAAGCCCCTGCAGTTAATTACGCTACCGTATAGCGGTAACCACTTTCTCCTTCTCCAGATGGTCATTTCGTATCATGTGCATTTGTTTTATTTTTGGTTGCCCGTGGATTGTATACGGAGACTAATTTGTGTTGTCGCCCATAGGGCGTGGATTAGTCCAAATCCGTATTTTCTTAGATTTGGGTTTGGGTTTGTTTTAAGGATCGTTAAGCTCATTTGAGATTAAGATCAACTTAAATGCTTGTTAAGGATATGTTAATCTAATTTTAGACTAAGATCTACTCAACAAGATTTTGGGATCATTTAGATCCAACGAAAGAGTATTTGGACTCTATCTTTTTAGTTTAAGGACGTTGCAGTCCATTAGGTTTAAGGACATCGTAGTCCATGAGGTTTAAAGACATCGTAGTCTGTATGGTTTAAAGACATCATAGTCTGTAAGGTTTTGGTTTACCTGTTTGGGGATGCACCAAAAGTTATTGGTTATTGGGACCCTCCATCTCTCTGAAGACATTGAAGAATTACAACGACATGTATCAGAGGTATGAAAAGATGTACCCTTGAACCAATGTTGGTTGGGAGATCTATAGTCAGGTTTGGGACTAAGTGTCACGCCCCGCTTCCCAAAATACGGAAGACGAGGTACGACTAGGCCAGCCATGCTCCTACGGTCAAGGAATCATCCTGCCGTAGTCACACTTCGGCTTCTAGCACTACATGGTAATCAGTAATTAAAGCACAGTATTAAAGGAATCACATCACTAATTTATTACATTAAAATCCCATTGTTCACAATTTTACATATAACAAGAACAATAACTAACCAAGTTCGATCTCACAATCTCTTTTATGGAAAGCAGTAAATGAAGAAGGAACACCAACTATATCTCCGTGAACTCGAAGGATAGATCCGTCTCCGGTGCCGGTCCTCGCGGGGAATCTGAGCATGCATACTCAGGTCGTCAGAGCGACACAAATAATAATATTATTATAAGCAGATGAAACAGTTAAATGAGGTATTACTGGTATGAGAATAATGCAAGTAAACACTATATCACAGTATGATGCAGAATATGTTAAGTGTCCCTATCGGTCTCTACGTCATGTTTGAAATCACATAGTGGAAGGAGGATCATGTTTAACAGGAGTCTCGTACATACCCGAGACCACGGCCCACACGCCCGGGACATAACCCTGTCAGCCGGATCGCCAGATCCTGTCCTACACGAATAAGTATCACAGTTCGAATGATCATCCTCTAAACACGGTCCCGCTAAATAAGATACTCTTTCCACTTTGATTTCCCCTTTTTCCCCAGGTTACACTATTTAAGATATTGATCTATTTGTGTACGAGTATACCAATGTCACGGTTTCATCACTGTCCACTATATCAATCACTGTCCACTGTACCAATCACTATCACGATTATTCACTTTCCATAGGTGTACTCGTCACTCCTAAATCAACACCGATCACGCACGATAATGCAATGTCCACACGCACTAACACTGTGTAAATGACAAGGGTATGATATATGTATTGTATGCTACCAATAAACACGGTATGTTATGAATTAGCATGCACGTCATGAATTTAAGTAAATTGCACAAATTAATATATTACAAATTCAGCAGAAATGATGTAGGTAAGATATATAGAACAATCAGTCAGTAATTCATCAAAATTTGTTTCAGTCCAATCGGGGTTTCGGTTTTCAAGATATAACTGTTTCAGTTTAAGTGTTCACGGCTGGAATTTCAATTTCAGAGCTGAACTCCTGTTTCGCAACACGAATTGCACCCAGTTGGGCTCAAAATTTAGCAATGACACAGTTAGATGAAATCTAGGGTTTTCGATAAAGTATTCAACGCAACAGACGGATCCTCAATCGCATCTGTACGCTGAAAGTTATATACAGTTTAATCTCAAATGTCATTCCAGAAAGTGTTCTGGACAGCTTTATGTTCTGCTCTTTTAAAATAAGTTTAAAATAACAAACTGCGATGAATCGGAATGAAACCACTTGTTTTCTTTCACTAACAGGTATATCTTATAACTACTGAAAGTTCCGTATCATGCGATTTCAGGAAACACGGGAACGCAGGACTTTAGACAGAACGCACTAATCAGAAACGCTCTGGACTGCAGTCCAGAGTCGTGTTCCAATCCACTTATCTTCATGGTTTCAGAACAGAAAACATTAAAATTCTACATAGGGTTAAAGTTCATCGAGTTGGCTTCGATTTAAGCCCTCGAACGCATTTTTCCAATATGTGTATGATTTATAGTGATTTTATGCATTTTCAGTTACGAGAGAATTCCAGTTTTAAACAACATGTTTGGGGGTATCGATTTTTGTTACAAACGATCGTGTTTTCCAGCGAATTTCTCACACATTATACATCATTAAAAGGGCCAACAGAAGGTATAGGTTGCCGTCAATTTAGACAAATATTTCTATTAGTAACTAACATCGAGCACTTAGGTTTTAACATGTATAGGAAATCGGTAAGTTGTAAACTACATTATCTAGGTGGGTAACCCTATTATTATAGCATGAAGCAAGTAAATACTTGCCTGAAGAATGCCTCGGGGTCGTACGGCAACAGCGTCGTCGCGAACGCGCGGTACGCGCCACGTATCGAATTCCCGCGAGCCTCGATCTTGATGTGGATCTCGCGTCGGGTTGTCCGGAGTCCTTTGCGCAGCCACTAGACGTTGATGGATGTTTGACGATCCATTGCGAGTGTATTGGAGTTGCCGACGGTAGACGGCGTCTCTCCGGCAGCGAGTACGGAGCAGCTCACAGTGAGGGAAAAGAAATGGGTTTTGAGATTTAGAGAGATGGGGAGCAGTGGGGGTCGGGTCTGGAGAGGTGAGGGTGATGCTGAGGGTGTGGATGTTGTTGGGTGATTCAGATGAGGTGGGGGTTCACCGGCGTCGAAGGGGTGATGCGGCCGGATTTGTTTAAATGGGTTTGTGTGCAGGGGATGTTTGACTGGGCTCGGTTTGAAGAATGGCGAAGTCGTGGAGGGGGAGAGTTGGTGGAGGAGACGTGAGGTGATGCAGAGGGGGAAAATTGGAGGGAGTTCGTCGTCGTCGTCGTTGTGGTTGGAGGCGGCAGTGGGTTAATGGAATTTGGGCTCGGTGGAATTAGAGGAAAATGAAGAGTGAGTTGGAGACGAGGTGAGTAAGAGAGATGAGGGCGACGAGATTGACCACGTGGGGGCAACGGTCGGGCGAAGGCGTGGGCGACGGCGAGGGAGGCGTGTCTCGCGCGCGCGTTACGGAATGTAGCCGTTGGAATTTTTTTTTGAAGAGGGAAGAAGAACAGTGAGGGTCGGGTCGGGCCTTGAAGAGGAAAAACGGGCACGGGCTGTAGGGAGTGGGCCGCCCAGGGTTTCATTTTCCTTTTAAAAAAATCTCGTGGGCTTCAGAAGAAGCGGGCCGGTAAAAAAAAAAATAAAAACGATTAATTCCCAAAGAAGTGGGCTGGTGGGCAGCGGGCCGGGGCTAAATTTTAAAGGGTTTATTATAAAAACAAGAGTGTGCTGAGTGAGGGAATGGGCTTATATAAAAAGAAATTTCCTTTTAAAGTAAAACATGAATGGGCTGAATAAAACTTAGGGTTTTAAATAATTGGTTAGGATTTTATTGATAAAATTTTGGTTTCGATTTACTCTGGCTTTAATTTAAATCCTGGGTTTAGGCTTTTAGGGTTAAGGAAAAATATAAACTTTGGGATTCAAGTAACCACCTTCTACAGAATAAATACGAGGCAAGGTTAATCTCAGGAATTTGGAAAATACAGAGAAAATTCTTGTAGGTGGAGAACGGGGATTTACATCATACCCCCCTTAACAAAAATTTCGTCCTCGAAATTTAACAAAGATACAAGAGTACAATGTACTAAACAAAAAGATGTGGATAACGATCACGGATGTCTTCCTCCCGCTCCCAGGTGGATTCTCCTGGGGAACGACCGCCCCAAGACACTCGAACTAACGGAATGACCTTATTCTTCAGCACTTTCTCTCTGCGGTCGAGGATGGTAGTAGGCTGCTCCTCGTATGACAGATCGGTCCCCAAAATTAACTCTGAATGGTCCAGAACATGGTTCTCATCTCGAACGTAACGCCGCAACTGTGACACGTGAAAGGTATTGTGCACACCAGCTAGCGATGGAGGTAAGGCCAGACGATAGGCCACCTCTCCTACTCGCTCTAGCACCTCAAAAGGTCCGATGAAACGGGGACTAAGTTTTCCCCGACTTCCGAACCTGATAACTCCACGAGTAGGTGAAATCTTCAAGAACACATGATCTCCGACTTCAAAATCAAGTGCCCTTCTGCTGGTATCTGCCCAACTCTTCTGTCGATCCTGAGCCGTCTTAATACGCTGCCTGATCATTTGGACCTTGTCCACTGTCTGAACAATGAGTTCGGGGCCCAGTAATCTTCGTTCTCCCACATCATCCCAACATACTGGGGATCGACACTTCCGCCCATATAGCGCTTCAAAAGGAGCCATCTGAATACTAGCCTGATAACTATTGTTGTAAGAAAACTCGACTAGGTGCAGATGGTCCTCCCAGGAACCCTGAAAGTCCAACATACAGGCTCTTAACATATCCTCGAGCGTCTGAATTGTACGCTCGGATTGTCCATCCGTCTGTGGGTGATAAGCTGTGCTGAATTTGAGGCGGGTTCCTAAACTCTCCTGTAAGCTCTTCCAAAAGTGTGACAAGAATCTCGTGTCCCGGTCTGACACAATGCTGACTGGAACACCGTGAAGTCGCACAATCTCCTGCATATACCTTTCTGCCAGTGATTCTGTCGACTGTCCCACTCGGAAAGGTAGAAAGTGTGCCACCTTTGTGAGGCGATCGACGTTAACCCAAATAGCATTATTGCCTCTAGGGCTCCGTGGTAAGGCCGTCACAAAATCCATAGTAATGTGCTCCCACTTCCATTCAGGTATCGGCAATGGTTGTAATAATCCTGCTGTTCTCTGATGTTCCGCCTTCACCTGCTGACATACCAAGCATCTGGATACGAACCTCGCAATTTCCCGCTTCATTCCGTTCCACCAAAAGTGCTGCTTTAGGTCCTGATACATTTTTGTACCTCCTGGATGCACAGAATAAGCTGAACTGTGTGCTTCAGCCAAAACTTCTTCCCGTACATCTCCTTTAGGTACGCAGAGTCTGCTACCGAATCTCAGAGAGCCATCTTCATGTATAATCAAATCCGTTCTCAATCCAGCTTCCACCTGCTCTCTGAACTTTTGCAATCGGGGATCATCCGCTTGTGCAATCTTGATACGATCCACCAGGGAAGATTGCACCTGTAGTTGCCAAAATTGACTGAGTGCGTTCGGAGTAATGACCTCAAGTTCAAGTCTCTGGAAATCTTCAATAATACTCCTCTGATCGGTCAACATCATGACCGCTGGTTTGCGACTGAGTGCGTCTGGTACAACATTGACCTTCCCCGGGTGATACTGAAGGTCCAAGTCATAATCTGCCATTAGCTCTAGCCATCGGCGCTGCCTCATGTTCAGTTCCTTCTGAGTGAAAACATACTTCAAACTTTTGTGATCGGTGTAAACCCCCACTTTTTCTCCTAATAGATAGTGCCTCCAAATCTTCAACGCAAAGACTACCGCAGCTAACTCCAAGTCATGTGTAGGGTAGTTCTTCTCGTGGTTTCTCAATTGTCGAGAGGCGTAAGCAACCACTCGGCCGTGCTGCATCAGAACACAGCCTAAACCCTTCCCTGAGGCATCACTGTGTATCACCAAACCACCGGAATTATCTGGTACTGTAAGTATAGGTGCTGTGGTTAACTTCTGCTTCAGAGTGTCGAATGCCTGAGTGCACTCTTCTGTCCATGTAAACGGCACGTCCTTCCGTGTCAGCCGTGTCAATGGTTCCGCGATCCTTGAGAAATCTTGAACGAATCTCCGATAATAACCTGCCAATCCCAGAAAGCTCCTGATCTCTGCTACTGATTTCGGCGTCGGCCAATCTCTGACAGATTCTATCTTTGCCGGGTCCACCGAGATGCCTTCGCCTGAAACAATATGTCCCAAAAACTGTACCTTGTCGAGCCAGAACTCACACTTGCTTAGCTTCGCATACAGCTTCTCCTCCCGAAGAATTTGTAGAACTGTGCGCAAGTGTTCAGCGTGCTCTTCCCGAGTCTTCGAGTAGACAAGTATGTCGTCAATAAACACAACGACAAACGTGTCCAAGTACTTTGCGAACACCCTGTTCATCAAGTCCATGAATATTGCTGGGGCATTGGTAACGCCGAACGGCATCACAAGAAACTCGTAATGTCCGTATCGGGTCCTGAAGGCCGTCTTGCATACATCCTCGGCTGCTACCCTGATTTGATGATACCCAGAACGGAGATCCAACTTCGAGAAAACCTTGGCTCCATTTAGCTGATCGAATAGGTCATCGATACGCGGGATTGGGTACTTGTTCTTTATTGTGACCTTGTTCAGCTCCCGGTAATCTATGCACATTCGCAACGATCCATCCTTTTTCTTCACCAATAGAACTGGTGCACCCCACGGTGAAGCGCTTGGCCGAATAAATCCCTTCTCCAATAATTCTTCAACCTGTTTCTTCAATTCCGCCAACTCCACTGGTGCCATTCTGTATGGGGCCCTGGATACTGGGGCTGTACCTGGGATCAGATCGATCGAGAACTCCAAGATTCGAGGGGGTGGTAGACCTGGTAGATCTTCAGGAAATACGTCTAGAAAGTCCCGAACAATTTCTGGGGCTGGGCTCTTATCAATCTCCATAGCTGTCAGTTCCTTAGGCTTTGCTCTGTATTTAGCTGGTTCCAAAGATTCGCTTCCGCCCTCAAAAATAAACTCCGGGTGATTGGGAATGCGGAAGATCACCTTCCTTGCATGACAGTCGATAACTGCATGGAAAGTGCTCATCCAATCCATCCCGAGAATTGCGTCGTAACTGCCTGTCCCAATTAGGAGGAAATTCGCATAGAATTCCCTGCCACACACTACAACCGGGCATAATCTACATTCCCGACTAGATATAATAATGCCATTACCCGTATGAATTTCCCATCCCTTGGTTAGTGGTTCATATGGTATTGAGTGTGTATTGGTGAAATGCTCAGACAAGAAACAATGCGATGCTCCCGAATCAAATAGTACTCTAGCTGGCAATGAATGTACAAGTAGAGTACCTGAGACTACGTCTCCTGATGCCTCTGCCTGCTCGGCGGTCAAGGTGAAAGCCCGTCCCTGACCGCGACCTGTAAATGGCTGTCTCTGTTCCTGCGGCCTCTGCTGTGACGGTCCAGAACCTCTCTGTATTTCTGCTCGCTCAGGACAACTGTCAATCCTGTGCTGACTGGAACCGCAAATCAAACACTGTCCCTTAGCACGGCGACAGTCCTTCTGGGTATGCCCTCCTCTACCGCAATAGCCGCAAGTTACGCCCTTTCTCTGGGGGCGATGCTGTGGTACAAACGGGCGCTTCATCTGAGTTGTCCCTGCTCTGTGAACCGGTATGGCTCCTCGAGAAGGCACGTGGGTACGTGCTGGAACGACTGGGGGTCTCCTGAACTTGTTAATCAATTGCTCCTGAACTCTCGCTGCGTTGAGTACCTGTGCGAAAGTCTGTAGATCTAACGATGCGATCAGCTGCTGCAACTCAAAATCTAACCCCTGAAGGAAACGCCTAGCCCTGGTGACTTCTGATTTGACCATGTATGGAGCAAAGCGGCTCAGACGGTTGAACTCTGCCGCATAAACGTCCACTGGGCGTCCATTCTGCTTCAGAAGAATAAACTTTTCCTCCATTTCTGCCTTGGCTGTGGGAGGAAAATAGTGATCTAAGAAGCACTCCTTAAACTTGTCCCATTCAATCGGCTCTTCAAGTCTGCTTTCTTCTACCGACCACCATGTACGAGCCTCGTCTTCTAATTGTATCTTTATCACATTCACTCTGTCTTCCTCTGGAACCCTGGCGGCTGCCAATAAATTCTCCATGTTTACCAGCCATTGCTCAGCTTCAAGTGGTTCAGCTAGCCCTGTAAACGCAGCTGGGTGTAACCGTCGGAAGTCTGACACAGTACCAGCCCTAGCCTGATAAGCTGGTGGAGTAGCGCCCTCGGGGGCGGTAATAAGTGCGGAGGGTCCTCCTGCAGCGGTAATCGCTCTGATTCCCTCAGTAAGCAAATCTGTCTTCCTCTCCTGAGCTTCCGCGAGAGTGGTCAGTGCACTGAGTATTCTTTCCGTGCGGTCCTGAGAGCTGGAGTCCGAGGAGGGGTCGTTCGGGGACGTCATATCACTGGAAGATTCAAAAGAATAGGTTCAGATTCAAGGATAGAAATCAAGAATAGTGAAACAAGAATAACGTAATACAGTTTAGTTAATGTCATCCCTTGATACTAAACACAGGCTCTGATACCAACTAAACCATGTCACGCCCCGCTTCCCAAAATACGGAAGACGAGGTACGACTAGGCCAGCCATGCTCCTACGGTCAAGGAATCATCCTGCCGTAGTCACACTTCGGCTTCTAGCACTACATGGTAATCAGTAATTAAAGCACAGTATTAAAGGAATCACATCACTAATTTATTACATTAAAATCCCATTGTTCACAATTTTACATATAACAAGAACAATAACTAACCAAGTTCGATCTCACAATCTCTTTTATGGAAAGCAGTAAATGAAGAAGGAACACCAACTATATCTCCGTGAACTCGAAGGATAGATCCGTCTCCGGTGCCGGTCCTCGCGGGGAATCTGAGCATGCATACTCAGGTCGTCAGAGCGACACAAATAATAATATTATTATAAGCAGATGAAACAGTTAAATGAGGTATTACTGGTATGAGAATAATGCAAGTAAACACTATATCACAGTATGATGCAGAATATGTTAAGTGTCCCTATCGGTCTCTACGTCATGTTTGAAATCACATAGTGGAAGGAGGATCATGTTTAACAGGAGTCTCGTACATACCCGAGACCACGGCCCACACGCCCGGGACATAACCCTGTCAGCCGGATCGCCAGATCCTGTCCTACACGAATAAGTATCACAGTTCGAATGATCATCCTCTAAACACGGTCCCGCTAAATAAGATACTCTTTCCACTTTGATTTCCCCTTTTTCCCCAGGTTACACTATTTAAGATATTGATCTATTTGTGTACGAGTATACCAATGTCACGGTTTCATCACTGTCCACTATATCAATCACTGTCCACTGTACCAATCACTATCACGATTATTCACTTTCCATAGGTGTACTCGTCACTCCTAAATCAACACCGATCACGCACGATAATGCAATGTCCACACGCACTAACACTGTGTAAATGACAAGGGTATGATATATGTATTGTATGCTACCAATAAACACGGTATGTTATGAATTAGCATGCACGTCATGAATTTAAGTAAATTGCACAAATTAATATATTACAAATTCAGCAGAAATGATGTAGGTAAGATATATAGAACAATCAGTCAGTAATTCATCAAAATTTGTTTCAGTCCAATCGGGGTTTCGGTTTTCAAGATATAACTGTTTCAGTTTAAGTGTTCACGGCTGGAATTTCAATTTCAGAGCTGAACTCCTGTTTCGCAACACGAATTGCACCCAGTTGGGCTCAAAATTTAGCAATGACACAGTTAGATGAAATCTAGGGTTTTCGATAAAGTATTCAACGCAACAGACGGATCCTCAATCGCATCTGTACGCTGAAAGTTATATACAGTTTAATCTCAAATGTCATTCCAGAAAGTGTTCTGGACAGCTTTATGTTCTGCTCTTTTAAAATAAGTTTAAAATAACAAACTGCGATGAATCGGAATGAAACCACTTGTTTTCTTTCACTAACAGGTATATCTTATAACTACTGAAAGTTCCGTATCATGCGATTTCAGGAAACACGGGAACGCAGGACTTTAGACAGAACGCACTAATCAGAAACGCTCTGGACTGCAGTCCAGAGTCGTGTTCCAATCCACTTATCTTCATGGTTTCAGAACAGAAAACATTAAAATTCTACATAGGGTTAAAGTTCATCGAGTTGGCTTCGATTTAAGCCCTCGAACGCATTTTTCCAATATGTGTATGATTTATAGTGATTTTATGCATTTTCAGTTACGAGAGAATTCCAGTTTTAAACAACATGTTTGGGGGTATCGATTTTTGTTACAAACGATCGTGTTTTCCAGCGAATTTCTCACACATTATACATCATTAAAAGGGCCAACAGAAGGTATAGGTTGCCGTCAATTTAGACAAATATTTCTATTAGTAACTAACATCGAGCACTTAGGTTTTAACATGTATAGGAAATCGGTAAGTTGTAAACTACATTATCTAGGTGGGTAACCCTATTATTATAGCATGAAGCAAGTAAATACTTGCCTGAAGAATGCCTCGGGGTCGTACGGCAACAGCGTCGTCGCGAACGCGCGGTACGCGCCACGTATCGAATTCCCGCGAGCCTCGATCTTGATGTGGATCTCGCGTCGGGTTGTCCGGAGTCCTTTGCGCAGCCACTAGACGTTGATGGATGTTTGACGATCCATTGCGAGTGTATTGGAGTTGCCGACGGTAGACGGCGTCTCTCCGGCAGCGAGTACGGAGCAGCTCACAGTGAGGGAAAAGAAATGGGTTTTGAGATTTAGAGAGATGGGGAGCAGTGGGGGTCGGGTCTGGAGAGGTGAGGGTGATGCTGAGGGTGTGGATGTTGTTGGGTGATTCAGATGAGGTGGGGGTTCACCGGCGTCGAAGGGGTGATGCGGCCGGATTTGTTTAAATGGGTTTGTGTGCAGGGGATGTTTGACTGGGCTCGGTTTGAAGAATGGCGAAGTCGTGGAGGGGGAGAGTTGGTGGAGGAGACGTGAGGTGATGCAGAGGGGGAAAATTGGAGGGAGTTCGTCGTCGTCGTCGTTGTGGTTGGAGGCGGCAGTGGGTTAATGGAATTTGGGCTCGGTGGAATTAGAGGAAAATGAAGAGTGAGTTGGAGACGAGGTGAGTAAGAGAGATGAGGGCGACGAGATTGACCACGTGGGGGCAACGGTCGGGCGAAGGCGTGGGCGACGGCGAGGGAGGCGTGTCTCGCGCGCGCGTTACGGAATGTAGCCGTTGGAATTTTTTTTTGAAGAGGGAAGAAGAACAGTGAGGGTCGGGTCGGGCCTTGAAGAGGAAAAACGGGCACGGGCTGTAGGGAGTGGGCCGCCCAGGGTTTCATTTTCCTTTTAAAAAAATCTCGTGGGCTTCAGAAGAAGCGGGCCGGTAAAAAAAAAAATAAAAACGATTAATTCCCAAAGAAGTGGGCTGGTGGGCAGCGGGCCGGGGCTAAATTTTAAAGGGTTTATTATAAAAACAAGAGTGTGCTGAGTGAGGGAATGGGCTTATATAAAAAGAAATTTCCTTTTAAAGTAAAACATGAATGGGCTGAATAAAACTTAGGGTTTTAAATAATTGGTTAGGATTTTATTGATAAAATTTTGGTTTCGATTTACTCTGGCTTTAATTTAAATCCTGGGTTTAGGCTTTTAGGGTTAAGGAAAAATATAAACTTTGGGATTCAAGTAACCACCTTCTACAGAATAAATACGAGGCAAGGTTAATCTCAGGAATTTGGAAAATACAGAGAAAATTCTTGTAGGTGGAGAACGGGGATTTACACTAAGACTAATTAAAGAGATTATGACCACATGGGCTCGGTTGATCTGAATTAGGGACTTGTGGCCAACTTGGGCTCAGTCCACTCAGCTTTGAATAAAGTGTTGAACACTTATTTGGGCTCAGTCCTTTTTTTATTCAACAATACTGAGCATTGATTTGGGTTCTGACACTTCTTTTCTTTTTTGTCTTTTATTGAGTGTTGAACACTTTTTATAGCGCCGGGGCTTTATTTACAGAGCGCTTTGTAATTCCTTAGCGCCCACGTGAGGAGCACGTAGAGCGCTTGGCGCTGAGCGCCATACTTGGAGCGCTAAGACTCTTCTTATAAAAATAGCGTCCACATAAGGAGCACGTGGAGTGCTTGGCGCTGAGCACCAGACTTGGAGCGCTAAGACGCTTCTTATAAAATAGCGCCCACGTGAGGAGCACGTGGAGCGCTTGGCGCTGAGCGCCAGACTTGGAGCGCTAAGGCGCTTTTTATAAAATAGCGCCCACGTGAGGAGTACGTGGAGCGCTTTGCGCTGAGCGCCAGACTTGGAGCGCTAAGGCGCTTCTTATAAAATAGCGCCTACGTGAGGAGTGCGTG
The DNA here is from genome assembly GCA_030015575.1 of Agapanthus africanus. Taxonomy (NCBI): domain Eukaryota; kingdom Viridiplantae; phylum Streptophyta; class Magnoliopsida; order Asparagales; family Amaryllidaceae; genus Agapanthus; species Agapanthus africanus. Next base: position 89,575,047 of record CM057338.1, on the reverse strand, counting down.
GAGCGCTTGGCGCTGAGCATCAGACTTGGAGTGCTAAGGCGCTTCTTTGGCAGCTCTGATCAGTTCTGTGCTCTGAGAATTAAATTCTCGATTTATAAGAGATTTTGTCTCATGGATCTAAGAACCGAGTTCTTCTTTTATGAGGAGTTGCTATGATCTATTTGTTTTTGTGAAAGACTTTGTCTTATGGATCTGTGATCTAGAAAAAAAACTATGTTCTTATGATGTGAGAGTTAATCTCTCAAATATGGAGGAGATGTTATGATCTCTCTTCTTTTTATTTACCTTGAAGAAAGTTCTTCTTCTTAGAGCTTGCTCTTCTCTTTTTCTTTTCTGAGAACTTGAAACTTATAGGGAGGGTTTTTTTCCTCTCTCTCTGCAAGACTTGAAGTCTTGGATCCTTTATATAGGAGAGGCTGATTTATTGAATCAGTTAAGGAAATCTCTCATTGAGAGATCTCTGATTGATTTGGGGATGTTTCCTACCATTGGATCTTTGATCTAAGGGCCTCTGTTTTACAGAACACATTTTTCTTGTTTTTAACAAGATTGGGAAAATATTTTCCTATACAGAACTTATTCTGTATCTTGGTGATTTTTAATCACCATGGGATCTTTGATCCAACGGTGCTCTGATTCACAGAGCACAATCTTTCTTATTTGGAAAGATTTAAGGAGTATTTCCTCAACAGAATTTTATTCTGGTAATTTGATAATTTATCATCTTCGTTAAATCTTTGATCTAAGGGTTGAGAACATTTAGTTCTAGCGCTGGCGCTCTCGTATTTCGCACGTGAGGCGCTACCTCAGAGTCTTTTGACTCTTAACGCTGGCGCTCTTGGCGCAAGCGCTCTCGTGCTCTGCGCGTGAGGCGCTGCCTCAGAGTCTTTAGCGCTGGCGCTCTTGGCGCGAGCGCTCTCATACTTTGCACGTGAAGCGCTGCCTCAGAGTTTTTGACTCTTAGCGCTGGCACTCTTGGCGCGAGCGCACTCATGAGGAGATGCCTCAGTACAAATTTCAAATTTTGAATAGAGCTTTGCTCTCTGATTGGGAGAAACGATGATCGTCCGAAACCTTACTTCCCGAGGTTCCAGGAGTACACTCCTCTAAACATTTCCCAAACTGAGCTGCTGGAGGAAGCTAAGGGCGAAGAATTCTTCAGGCTCCCGCCAGCTACCCGATGGACGGGAAAACGGCTTCGTTGTCCGTATTGCGCCTATCATCGGACGCAATGACGTCCAACTGAGGATTGTAAACAACTACGCGATTACATCGAGGAGCTGATCCGCTCCAGTCACTTGGCAAAGTACCTTCGAGATAAACGTCAAGCTGATAGGGGGCAAGCCGGTCAAATTAAAGATGGAGAACTGACGATCGGACAGATCATGGTCATCGTCGACTGACCCAAGTCCAAGCAACAGGGACTGCCACCGAATCCAGTCATTCAACATGGAAAAGTTTAAACTGTATCAATGAATCTGTATTTATTTAATAATAAAGATTCTTGCTTCCCTGTGATTTAAACTGCGTCCTTTTGTTTCCATGCTAAAAACATCCCGCAAGGCTGGTGGGTAGCTTTCTGCCCGTCAAGCAAGAGCACGCCCTTCACTCAAGTAAAGGAGACTCGGATGCGTGTATAAGTAGCAGATCTAAAACCCTCCTCGCGAGGCGACCGAGTAGCTTCCTACTCGGTCATTTGTAGCGGGTATCTTCCTACCCAACAACGCTAAGGATAAAACCCTCCTCTCGAGGCCGTCGAGCAGCTCCCTGCTCGGTCCATTCGCAGTGGGTAGGTTCCTGCCCAACTACGCTGTGGATCGAAGCCCTCCTCACGAGGCGACCGAGTAACTTCCTGCTCGGTCATCCCTAACGGGTAGCTTCCTACCCAACAATGCTAAGGATCAAAAGCCCTCCTCTCGAGGCCACCGAGCAGCTTCCCTGCCCGGTCCATCCCTAGTGGGTAGCTTCTTATCCATCTACGCTAAGGATCTAAAGCCTTCCTCTCGAGGCTACCTAGCAGCTTCCCTACCCGGTCCATCCACAGTGGGTAGCTTCCTGCCTGACTACGCTGTGGATCGAAGCCCTCATCGTGAGGCGACCGAGTAGCTTCCTGCTCGGTCATCCTTAGCGGGTAGCTTCCTACCTAACAATGCTAAGGATCAAAAGGCTTCCTCTCGAGGCCATCGAGCAGCTTCCCTGCCCGGTCCATCCTTAGCGGGTAGCTTCCTACCCATCTACGCTAAGGATCTAAAACCCTCCTCTCGAGGCCACCGAGCAGCTTCCCTGCCCGGTCCATCCCTAGCGGGTAGCTTCCTACCCATCTATGCTAAGGATCTAAAGCCCTCCTCTCGAGCCCACCGAGCAGCTTCACTGCCCGGGCCATCCCTAGCGGGTAGATTCCTACCCATCTACGCTAAAGATCTAAAGCCCTCCTCTCGAGGCCACCGAGCAGCTTCCCTGCCCGGTCTATCCCTAGCGGGTAGCTTCCTACCCATCTATGCTAAGAACCTAAAGCCCTCCTCTTAACGAGGCCACCAAGCAGTGTCCCTGCCTGGTCCATCCCTAATGGATAGCTTCCTACCCATCAACGCTAAGGATCTAAAGCCCTCCTACAGAGGCCACAGTGCAGATTCCTGCTCGGCTAATCTCCGAGGGGTAGATTCCTACCCTACGAAGACACGGATCTAGGACCCACATCAAGGAGGAATCAGTTAATGTCGACCTATTCTAGTTTGGCTGTTTTTCAACTCATGCTAAGACACGCGGTCGTCACCTCGACTCCGAGGTATTGACTGGTACCGACCTTCCTACTCGGGTATTTTTTGACTCACGCTAAATGAGCGACCTCCACCTCGACTCCGGGGAGCGGGAGGGTACCGACCTTCCTACACTTGGCTATTATTCGACTTGCACTCGATGCGCGATCGTCATCTAAAAAGCCAAGCAACGACCTACGACCTAACACTTGCAGCAAAAGAGTTAGAAAAGTTCAAACTAAAAAAAAGGGGGATACTTAAGAAAATTCTTAAAGGAAAACAGATATCGACCTGAACAGCCTCCTGAGCAATGGCTGCCACCTGGGCCTTCAGGGTCCCGCGGGGAATCTTGCCCCCAGCTGCTTGCTCCATGTCGGAGAGCAGGCTGTTGGCGACGGAGAGCCCCGAGGGTACCCCGAAGCAGAAGTCCCCCTCCTGCACTGGAATTCTGGTAGATGGCGTCCACGAGATTGTTCTTTTTTTCCTTTTAAAGGGAACGACGGTGGGTTCCTCCTCCTCCCTCGCCCGGGGCCCCGGGTCTCGTGCATGCACCTGGCTCCCCCCGCGGCTGTCTTCCGGGGCTCGGGACGCAGCGGAAGACTTGCTCGGCGGAGTTAGCCTCGGGGCCGAACTTGAACCGGGCCGGGACGAACTTCCACCCCCGGTCTTCTTCTGGGCCTTCACGGCCATAGCAGCTAAGAACTTAGATTGGTCCATTTGTTCTGCAAAAGGAGAATACACAAAAAGAGTTAGTAACGCTGAAAAGGGCAAGCAAAATTTATTGAAGTCTAAATAGATCGTCTACGGTCCTAACTTATCCAGAGTGAGAAGGGCTGAGCCCAGCCCAGCTCAGAGCCTGCTCGGAAAGCAGGACATCGGCCAGCTGGATCGGCTCCCATGAAGACACCACCCTTGCCTCGGGTGAGGATGACGGTTTCGCCCTCGGGCAGTCGGCCCAGTGCCACTGTGTAAGCACAGGCCAATACTCGCCCTCGGGTGGCCCGACGAATATGAACTTCTCCTTCCATTCATGGATGGAAGAAGGGACGGCTACCACACTCGACCCGGCCACCCCGTCCTTACGTTTTTTAAGGAAAAATACACCCAGCTCGGCTCATCCTTGGTGCCAGGGTGATTCTTATAACAAAGGAAGGAAACGAGGAAGGTCAAACTGAAATGGATGTTTTCAAGTTTCAACCGGACCAGAAACCCGAGGAGGATTCTCCACGAGTTCGGCGCTAGCTGGCCCAGGGCAAGATGGAAGCAACGAAGCACCCCACATATCTCGGTTGAGAAGGGCAGACGCATTCCGGCCCGGAATGCTTCCAAATACAGGGTGATCTCCTTACCCTGCACCTGGTCCGCCCGCTCACCCTCTCTAGCTAAGCGAAGCGAATAGTTAGAGGGAATATGGAATTGAGCCCGAATCTCGGTAAGCTCGTCCACATTCCTCAAGACGGAGGGCGCATCGCGGGCATTCCTGATGCGCACCTTAGAGGCCCTTGTCACCGCCCGTCGGTGAACGACACGGGCAGCCCTGGCTCTAGGGGCGAACCCGACACAGATGACGCAGCAGAAGAACCCTCTTGGCTATCTGAAGCCGGGGGGAGGAAGACCCTCTGGACTCGGCTCCAATAACTGGAGTCTCATCGTCCGACTCTACCCTAATTACTTCTACAGACTTCTCAGATGAAGGCATCTAACCTGATTCAAAGGAATGGGCTCGTCGAGGAAAAAGCACGGGTAATCCGATCTAAAAGGAAGGAGTGCCGAGCAATCTTTGACAACGAAAGTAAATTATGGTGGAAGTGTTGGCCCTAGGGGCCCCTCCTATTTACACACTCCAAAGAAAGCAACCAACGACCCAGATCGATTCCCGCCAAAACGAAACGTCGTGCCTGCCAGCCGTCAGAGCTCCACGTGGCGATCGGCCATTGGGGACGCCCCTTCGGTTGCAGGTGACAGCGATAGCCTGTCGCGTCTGCCAACCTATGTCGGACATGTGGCCTGCAGCTTAACAGACGAACGAGCGAAACGGCGCATACTCTTTAATGCACAATCATTTCACTAATCTGCTGATATCATCGGAAATACGTGAAAAGATCTAAGCTCTGGGGGAGGTGCCATGTGGGGTCAAAGATCGAAACGACGCAACTGCCCCACGCCACGTTGCCCCGGAAAATCCACACTAATGATTCTCGGCATCAGACTAGGTCGAGAAAAACCAAGCAGGCTATTCTTGACCCGACCCATAAATAGGTCGGAACGAGAGTGGGGGGCTAATGATGATGCTCATAAGTGGGAATTTCTCAGATCACAATACGTGGTAAATGATGTGTCACCCGCGATAGCCCACTAGACTCCTGGGGGCTACCGAGGTAAGATCAGTATGGGCCCTTCACTTCTTGCCTACGAGCAATCTGGCAGCCGAACTTGCACCCCTCCTCTTTTGCTCGCATCCAAGCTATTGCAGAGCTGAGCTTCCTCGGCCTCCCGGCTCGTCTCCGAGCCATCCGCCGAGCTAAGCCTCCCCGGCTCTCCCGATCAAACGAGAACGCAGATCCCTAGCGTTTCCGCAATGGCTCCGTGTATCTCACCAAAGCGAGATAGCCTCCGCCCCACGTCCTGCATCCAACGCTGGCGCATTCCCCCATTAATGAGCGTATCCCGTCATTAATGGAGGGATCCCATCATTCACGCAGGCGTAACGTCAGGGGCGTAACTGACGGCGAAGATCTCACACCTGCTTGCTCTGTGCGACCACTATAAAATCCCCTCTCTCAGACGACTTAGGTAACGCAATTTCGATTCCAATAAGCCACTATTCTGCCAATATTCCTCGACTCTAACTTGATCGTCGAAGGGTCCTACGGTGGTCACCCATCCCGGGACTTACTTACAGATAGCTCGGCTTCCACCTCGAACTCAACCCATTGAGATCCACACACTTTATGAAGCAACTCTAAAAGCAAATCTCAATCGTTCAACAACGCTCGCTACAGATCAACGGAAGACAACATCTGAAGGAGATCTCAACCTTCTATCAAGGCCTTTCCTAACAATTTCAAAAATTACAGGAATTTTTAGACAAATCCTGAACGGGCCGGGGGCTTTTTGATAATTTACCCTAATATAATTGATTGATGGCATAAAGCCCAATTTTTTTACCTTTACAAATGGGTATGGGGTTGACAAATTGAAACCCAATAAGGAAATGGATCTTTGTAGGATCCAACCCGAAGCCATGCTTACCTGTTGTGTGGACCCAGCTTGGGTGAGCTTCTGTGTCCAAAAATTGAGATTTATACATCATAAGCGTTGCCTTTATCCGCTTCCCTTAGAATTTGTTCACAATGGCTTCTACCTCCTCCTCTCTCTCTTCAGCCCTTCTTCTTCAAGGTGAAGATTCTCTCTCTCTCTCTCTCTCTCTCTCTCTCTCTCACACACACACACACACACACATAATGTACTGCAATTTGATAATTTTCAAGTTTATCTCTGTGCATAACTCAGAATAAGTATATGGGCAACTTACCATTTCTTTATTTTGAGGTAATTTGAATGGTTGAAGATAACATTTTCTAAATTTTAGGAGATGGGTCTTGAAAATAAATTGTTGTCGTGAGATCTTGGAGAATTTTGTTGATAATTTTGTGGTTTTAGCTTGAAATATCACCTTATATAACCTTGGTTGAAGTTCATGATAAATTCGTTTATTGAGCAATCTACTTGTTCTGTGCCCTGTCTGAAAGAGGTGAAATCTCTTCAATTATAAATTTGAAGTTAAACTGAAAAGAACACTTCTTTAGAGATGTGTAGTTTGGAATATGAGGATTGTTGCCCCCCACCACCACCTCCCACCACCCCAACCCCGGGGTGGAAGCAAGAAAGGGAAGACGGGAGACGAGAGAGAGGTGTGAGTTGTGCGAGATCTTGTAACTTTCTGAATGTTAATGGGATCCTCACGCTCGTCTTCTGCCCCAATGGATGTAGCCCAATTTGGTCGAACCATGTAACTCCGATGTCCTTCTTCTTTGGTGTAATTGTGCTATATTGTGTGTCCGATGTGATGTGTGGATCGACATCCCCAACAGGCTTTCCTCTAAATCTCCATGTATAGACTTCAGAAATGCACATTTTGTTATCCGAAAGTAATTGTTTATGAAATTAGAAAAAGAAACATAAAGAATGTAAATATAAAATCTTAAACATATACCTTAATTTACATCACAAAAATGGATTTGTAACTTTCTTTAATTATCAAACTCTGCACATAATTTTTTAACATTTTTTTATTATCACAAATTAATAATGCACATGGCATACTTATACAGGTCCAAGCTTTAGTAAGCGAGCAAGTTATAAGAACCATATGGTATTTACAGAGAAGATCCCAAATTTTGAACTGCATTGCGCAGCTTTGGACACGCAAGTTTCTGCGAATGGGACCAGAAGATACAAAGAGATAAACATTATAACTAATCGAAGGCGTGCGATTGGATTGGGCTTGGCGATATCTACGCTTGGATTAGGTACCAATGCAAATGCGGCAGGTTTGCCTCCGGAGGACAAGCCAAGATTATGCGATGCTGCTTGCGAGAAAGAGCTTGAAAATGTATGGTGAGATTGCATGACCTTTTACATTCATTATTTCTCGATTTAAAATCATGCCATGTTCAGGGATTTACTCAGCAGGCTGAATAAACTTTTAACATTTTGTATAAAAATTTTTTTACGTGTTTGTTATTATCATTGAAGATTATTGGTTTCATTCAGAAACAAAGGGAACGTGTCATGTTTTTATGTGACTTTCCATGTTGACGATAGAAGGAGGGGTGGGAAATGAATTCCTTTGCCTAGATAATAGCCTAAGAATGGGTGTTATGTCATATAGTAAGGCCCCCGCGCGCAAGTCCAACGTCAAGAAAAATCATATTAATTAAAAGGTTTTTTTTATAATCATTTGTAATTTGTAATAGCTCAAATTTATGAACTTCATATGTAAAATAAATGAAAGATTAACTTGCAAATACTTAACATTTTCTTCAGCCTTTTAATATTTTCCTCCGATAACATATGAGAATTGTGAAATTTATAAAAGTCTTAGAATTTTCGTTTTCTTCAATTTTCCAATATTTTGCCTGCAATGCACAAGAAAATCATGAAATTTTCAAAAATAAAATATTTTTTGTTTCCTTCAGTTTTTCAATATTTTTGTTTGCTATATCGCACAAAAATCGTGAAATTTTCAAATGTCCCAATATTTTATATATTCTTCTGTTTTTTCAATATTATGCATGTTATATATAGCACATGAAAATTGCGAAAGTTTCAAAAATCCTAATTTTTTTCTTCTATTTTTAAATATTTTGCATAGCACTTGACAATCACCAAATTTACAAAAAATCCTAAATTATTTATTTTCTTCAAATTTACAATGTTTTGCACGCCAACACACGAAAACCGTGTTATTTTAAAAATCCCAAACTTGTATGGTTTTTTGGTTTTTCAATACTTTGCTTCACAAAAATCGCAAAATTTTCTGCTCTTCGCTTTTTCAATATTTTGTTTGCTATAACACATGAAAATCGCGATATTTTCAAAAACCTCAAAATTTCTGCATATTTCAAGTTTTCAATATTTTGAATGCTATAGCACATGAAATCACGAATTTTTTAAAAATTCAAAAAAAAAATTGTAATCTTTAAATTTTCAATATTTTGTATGCTATAACACACGAAAATGGAGAAATTTTCAAAACCCTCAATATTTTCTGTTTTATTCGGTTTTTAATATTTTACTTGCTTATAACATACAAATATTGCTAACTTTTCAAAAATATCAAAATTTTATGTTCTCTTCCGTTTTTAATATTCTTGTCACGTCCCGCTTCCTAAAATACTAAATATAAGGGGTGACTAGGCCAGTCATGCTCCTACGGTCAAGAAATAATGCTGTCATAGTCACACTTCGGCTTCTAGCATTACATGGTAATCAGTAAATACAGCACGAAAGTAAAGAAAATCACAGCTCTCAATTTTATTACATTTAATCAACAGAGTTCAAGATACAATTATTCGTTTGAAAGAAACAACTAACCAGAAAAAATAACAATATCATTATTGCAAGTAGAAGACGATAGCGCTGGTGTCACGGTCTAAATCTCCGCGATCTCGAATGGCGGGTCATGCTCCTGAGTTGGGTCCACTTCATCCTCTGAGTATACACACTCTGGTCGTCAGGGCGACAACAATAGCACAACACACAGTGTGTACAATGATATTAAGAATGAAATTAGCGGCAGAATACAGTAACATGAGAATGAAATTAGCGGCAGAATACAGTAACATGAGAATATGGAATATCAAGTGAATATGAACAATAGGCTATATGTATCATGCCAGCAATCCATGCAGTGCGTATGTATTTACCTATCAGTCACTAAGTCAATTGAAATCAATTGGTGGAAAAAGATACTCGTGTTTAACAAGGGTTTTGTACATGCCCGAGACTACGGTCCGCTGTTGTCCGGGACATAACCCTGCAGCCGTGCTGCTAGGCCTACGACCTAATATATACATCGCTAATATTGAATGATCATCCTCTAAATCACTGTACCTCGTTAAATACGAGGCTGACTCCACATTGATTTCCCCATTTCACCATGTTATAGTATGTGTTCAGGTATTAAATAGGTTGTGAACAAGTACGTATCATTTTCACTTTCAATCACGCTTCCATTTATCAATATCACTTTCAATCACTAGTTCACTATCGTACTTGCCACAACCCAATCACTAACACTTATCTATCGAAAATGCAAATCGGTCGCTAGGTCTCAATATAAACAATCACTATGCACTGGGTATAAGGCAAACACACAAGAAGATAGAAATGCACTAAACGGATGTTCACTAAATTATGGCAACCAACGCCATATGACTTGCAAAATTCACCATAAATCACACGTATAGAATCAGCCCAAACAATATAAAAGGCACACAAAGTATACATGATTATCTAAGCGGTAAAATTAGTTTTATATCAAATAGGAATTCAGGTTAAGGATTTATCATTATTTTAAATTAGCTATTAGTTGCTGGAATTCCAATTTCAGAACTGGAAGTCCAACTTCACGCACAGTTTACTACGGATTGTGTTTAGATTCATACGTTGCTCCAGTTGATTAAAACCTAGTTCTATCTGTTAGGTTTCCAATGCATCAAGCGAATCAATGATAGCCTCTGTGTACCAGGAGATATGTTGTGTACCAGGAGATATGTTTTGTTTAGTGTCAAGGCATAAAAACTGTCACTGCAGAAAACTGCAGGACACGTCGACAATCTAAAATATAATTAAAATATCAAACGACAGGAAAACTGAACGAGACCAGAACCATAAGTTAGCTAACTAAATTATCTACACGGAGATATAAGAATCCACGTATTTTCAGTTTTATGTAGGGATGTACAGGCGATTAAGTTCAGGATCCAATATGAAAGAGTGCAGAAATCAGCCGTATGCACTGATAAAATAAATTATGTTAAAAATAGCTAAAAGCGACGTAATTCAGTGGAACTAGTCGCGTAAGAAAGCTAACTCAATTTCCTACGTATCTATATAGGGTTTCATGCATTTGTGAATTCGAACAGTGAGTTGCAGGTGTTTGATTTCAGATATTCGTAGGGATTTCGGTTCAAGACTGCAGTCCAGAGCCACAAATCCCTTCAGTTTCCGCTATCTAAAAGACACGATATTCAGTAAAAGGCACCGTAGGTTTATAGGTTATACAGTCCTCTTCGCAGCGAGCCTAAGAACATTATGATCCAATTTTTGTACGATTTATTATGAATTTAATGGTCTAGCATATTCGGGGAAATTTTGATTTCGCAATGGTTATTAAGGGCAACATATTATGGGTGAAACGATATTAATTTGCAACCAAATTTCTGCAGTACATCTATAAACATTAAACGGGTTTAACGATCACAAGTTCCGCTGATTTTAATTAGATTCCGCTCAAGGTTCTTATCGAACACCTTGGGTAAACGTTCGGTTATCGATCGAAACACATGTTTCCTTTAGCCAAACGAATTTAGATATTAGCAATATAACTCCTACGTGATACCAACACAATAATAAGCCATAGTCGAGCTCCAATCAATAAGACGACACTATGGTTCGCTGCACAATTTCAATAATAATTTACGATATAATTACATTTACATATATCTAGTTATTGTAAATTGCTTTGGCTAATGATTGTAGTAGCATGATAAACAAGTGAAGGTTTTCACTTGCCTGGAGAGAGTATGACAGCGGCGCAAGCACGACAATGACACAGCGCAACTAGGGCTTAGGCTCAAGCTTGGTTCGGCACGATGCTATTTGGCTCGAGGGACGGGGGCTTGACTCGGGATTTGGTGGAGAAACTAGTAGGATGGCAAGGAGGAGGTCGAGGCGAAGAGGGGCTGTAGCCGTCGGCGTTGGAGCAAGGAGCTCTGGCGAGATGAGCTTGGATGCGGCTTGTAGGTGAGGGAGTGCGGAGATGGTGGCAGCACGGTGGTGGTCGGGCTCCAGTGAGGCGATGGTCACAGTTGTGTTGGAGGCGACAGGAGCGCCATCGGTGGTGGTATGCAGACGGTATTGGTGCAAGGCAACGGTGGCCGGGATGAGGCGGCAAGGTGCTTGGGTGATGGATTGGCGTTGGAGGTATGCACGAAGTGGTGGTGTGTGCTGGAGTTGGGTGAGAAGAAGAGGTGTCACGGCGGTGGCTCATCAAAGAAGGTGGCTGGCGGTGTCGAGGGGGACCGGTGGTAGCTATGAGATGGTGGTGTTGTAAAGGAAGGCTCGGGGTGTTTGGAGATGAAGAAGGTGGTGGATAGAGGAGTTGGTGGCGCTGACGAGGGGCTCGTCGGCGGTGAAGGGGATGCCGCGAGGGGTTGCGGTGAGAGGAGCAAGAAGGGAGCTCGGTGGGTTTTTGGGAGAGAGTGAGAGTTAGAGATGGAGAGTGAGACTAAAAGAGTGTGAGAGAAAGACGTTGACGGAAGAGAAGAGGTCGGCGCTGAGATCTTAGGGTCAGTTGGGGCGTGGCTTCGTCATGGGTGGAGCGGGTCTTGCAGGCACTCGTTGCGAGGAAGAAGGAGGCATAGGTGAGGGGCTCGGCCAAAAAGAAAGAAGAAAAGAAAAAGGGGAGAGGGGTCGGGTTGGGTTTGGGTTTGGGTGTTGGGCCCGGGCCAGTGTGTGTTTGGGCTAAGGAATTGGGTTAGGGTTCAGGGTTTTAATTTAAAGTTAGGTTACAAAAAATAGAAATAGGGAATAGAATTGGAAAGAAAAATTGAAAAAAAAAATATGTATAAAGAAATAGGAAAATACAAGGAACCGGGGATTTACATCATACCCTCTTACAAAAATTTCGTCCTCGAAATTAAAAAAAGAAAATAACGGAAACAAACGAACGAACAACTACTCAAAAAAGTGTGGAAATCGTGAACGGATATCCTCCACACGTTTCCAGATAGACTCTTCAGGAGAACGACCGTCCCAAGAAACTCAAACCAAAAGAATGACTTTATTCTTCAGTATTTTTTCCCTACGATCGAGAATAGTGGTAGGTTGCTCCTCGTAAGACAGATCGGTGCCCAACGTCAACTCTGAATGGTCCATGATATGGCTGTCATCCCGAACGTAACGCCTTAACTGAGATATATGGAAAGTATTTTGTTCACCAGCTAACGATGGAGGCAAGTCGATAAATGAAAGATGTCAGGCCTCGGTCCTTGCTCACGGAATAAAATTTCACACGGAACAAAGTGCCATGCTAAAGGGTGGGGGCCACCTCTTGAATCCGTGGAGGCCACCTCTTGAATCCTTGGGACCCACTGTAGAACAATGGGGAATCTTCGGAATATATTCTGAAAGAGAGCAGATCTGTACTATAAATGGAGTGATACCATGCTTCAATACAGAGGCACCTTTTAAGTGGACCGGCACTGCAGGAGCTTGAGAACTCTGTAGTTAAGCGTGCTCGAGCCAGAGCGGACAAATACCGTTTGTGTTGGTAGTAGGGAGTGACAGAATGATATCAGAGCTGGTCCCTCAATAGTAGGTTTGTGGTTCAAGGACAAACCATTGTTCAAAGGTGGGGAGAAGAATCGGAAATTTTCGGAATACATTCCGAAAGAGGGCAGATATGTACTATAAATAGAATGATACCACTCTTCAATAGTAGGTTTGTAGTTCAAGGACGGACCATTGTTTAAAGGTGGGAAGGATGTCGGGTCCTTGCTCACGGAACAAAATGCCACGCCAAAGGACGGGGGAAACCTCTTGAATCCGTGGGGACCCACTGTAGAACAATCGGGAATTTTCAGAATACATTCCGAAAGAGGGCAGATCTGTACTATAAATGGAATGATACCACTCTTCAATACAGAGATACCTTTTAAGTGAACCGGCGCTATAAGAGCTTGAGAACTCCGTAGTTAAGCGTACTCGAGCCAGGGAAGTTTTGGAATGGGTGACCTCCTGGAAAGTGGCCTCTGGTCGGGTCCGGTTCGCTCCGAAAGACAAAACCGTGCGGTTTCGGCCAGAGCGGACAATACCGTCTGTGTTGGTGGTGGGACGTGACAGAATGATATTAGAACCGGTCCCCCAATAGTAGGTTTGTCGTTCAAGAACGAACTATTGTTCAAAAATGGGGAGGATGCCGTCCCCTCGCTCACGAAACAAAGTGTCATACCAAAGGGCGGGGGCAACCTCTTGAATCCATGGGGACCCACTGTAGAACAATTGAGAATCTTCGGAATACGTTCCGACCAGAGCGAACAATACCGTCTGTGTTGGTGGTGGGACGTGATAATTCCGAACTACAAAAATCGCTAATTTTTTTGTTTTCTTTGGTTTTTCAAATATTTTAGAAAATCACACACGAATATTGCAAAAATTTCAAAATATTTTCTGTTTTCTTCCGTTTTTATGTATTTTACATGCTAGAACACAAAAAATAATAAAATTTTCAAAAATCTCAAAGTTTTTTGTTTTCTTTTTCTCAATATTATGCATTCTATATCATAGGAAAACGTGGAATTTTCAAAAATCTCAAAGTTTCAAATTCCTTCAAAATTTTAATATTTTACATGTTATAGCACATAAAAATACCGAGTTCTTCAAAAATGTCAAATTTTTCTGTTTTCTTTGGTTTTTCTATGTCTTTTGCAATATGAAACAAAAATCATGAAATTTTTAACATTATAAAGTTTTCTGTTTTTCTTTTCAATATTTTGTGTGCGCACACAAATATTTTGAAATTTTTCAATATTTTGCCAGTAAAACGTAAATGGTGAAAGAAAAAATAGAAAAATATTTCAAGGAAGAGGGCAATCAGAATTTTTCCATCTAGCTGTATGGGATAAGAGAATAATAAATATTGAGTAGGAGCCAATAAAAAATTTCCTAATGACCCACATGTAGTAAAATAAGAGTTGGATAACAATTTTTCCACTAAAGTCCAAGCTAGATAAGAGAATATTCAAAGAAATCTTCTCATATAGCTTTATATATATTACATCGATGGATAGACGGGCGTCTACTTTATCATATTATGTAAGGACATAAATACATTTGTACATTGATTCATGATTAATGATTGATCTGCGAAAAAATGTTTTGTAAATAACCGCGATCAAGACGGTGTTGCAAATAGCTAGCCGCGATGAGTACGGATCGTTCGCAGGGAAATATGAAATTCTTTTATTGCTTTAAACGAGTTGACAAAAGAGATGATTTGTTGTCGTTTTATTTTAATATGGATATAAAATTGATAATAGTTAATGGATGAATGTTTAGATGTCTTTTTTTTTATCTTTTAACAGTTTAAAACTTAGAAAGATAGCTATGAATATGGATTAGGGTTTTTGGAGGGATTAGGGTTTCCCTTTAGTGACCCTTGTCCTTCTATTGATCTCTATTCATCTCAAACCCTTTAACAAAACAAGTGTTTAACCAATATCAAATGGTGGTCGTGACTATCAATAAATTGATAGCGCGCCCGATTAGAAAGTTAACATTTATTTTGCTAAAATTTATAAATATTAAAATGTTAAAAGAAATTAAAAAGATATTTTATCCATTATTCTACCATATCCTACAAGCCCTAGCAAGCATGAAATTACTCGCTCATGGTTAGCGTAATAGAGAGGTTGAAGATGAATAGAACCATAATTAAGATGCGGAAAAGTAATGCGGAAAAATAATGCGGAAAAGTAAATGTAAAAAGAATTAAAACAAAATCTATCTTTTATTAATCAACTATCGCATTACAACTTTTCTCGTTAGAAAGTAGATTACAAGAACCCTAGTTGCTCGCTAGATCTTTCTTTAGAATTCTACGATAGATAGATAGATGTACTAAATAGATAACTGTCGGTCTTTTTATAAGCTCTGAAATGTGAAACCCTAGATGCCATATTAAAATATGTGAGATTACGATCATGTCCCTAAAAATTCGCATCCAGCGGCCGCTAAATGACCGCCCTTTCGCCGCCAAAAGCCCTATTTGACCACCTTTCCGCCGCCGTTTGGTGGGATCGTGACTTGGAATTTTTTATGGCTTTTCTTCTTGATATTTGGAGATCCTATTGATATATAGATTCTGAAAATATTGTCTTTAGTCTCTGCCGTTGCTAGCTTCTTTGATTTGCTTCTAATATTTGACAGATTCAGTTTGATATTCCGATTTGACTTAGATTTCTTACTTAGATTTCAGATCTGAGCTAATACCTGCACAATATCTAAAATCAAATTGTTAGTAGCATTTGGTATTTTTGAAATATTATTCCAACAATTTATATGATATAATATTTTAAGAATATTGATTAGGAATATTTGACATGATTTGCATATTTTAATTACTAATATTTTATTTAAATATTATATGCATATATTTTCCCTTATTATATTAATTATAAATGAAGAAACATATGATAATGATTTTTCTACAAATAAACCCACATATATTCTTTATTTACAATCAACACCTTTTAGTTATTAATAATAGTATGGAAAATGTTCATACAAATGTGCAAAAATTTTGACTAATCAAATACCCTCAAACTTATTTTTGATCGTCATGAGCAAACTTTTTATTAAAAGTAAAAAGAAAAAAAAACTAGCACACTTTCGTAGGCAACACGATTGCACTTAGCACGTGCAACAAGCCTTTAAACTTCTAGGTATCCCTAGTAGGAGGAGTGTTGTCTGCTCAGGGTTTTCAGCGGATTACTCTCACAAAATCCCATAATAAAAGAAAGAAAATGAAATTTACATATAAAGATAAGGAACATATAAAAAAAAGAACTTGAAAATAAGAGTTTTAAACTATACTAGCTTTTTAGTTGTCATGAGCCCTATCTTAATGGTCTTGACAAAATGTCAGAGATCACATCATCCCTTAATAAAATATCGTCTTTAGTCTTCCTCCATATCTTTCTTCCAAATATCGATCATATACACCTATATGTGTAAAAGATATCCCTACACTTAGAGAATTCAATTCAAGCTATCATACCCTTGTCCATCTTCCTTAGTACTTTTAGTCGGTGAATGTTTTATATGAATTTGCTCACACATTCTTCATGCGACCGTTAATACTTCTTGAGGTACTAACCAACCGATTACCAAATTTGCTAACTCTTTTAGGCGTAATTACCAATCTCCTAGTCTCGCAACACCTAAGGGTTAGCAGCGACTCCCAAACCAGTTGGTTTAAGGCACTAGGTGATAATGCACCCTCATTATATTTTTTTATGCTGCCTTAAATAATTACAAACCAGTGTTCATTTTTCACGATTTATATTTTATGTGTCATCTATATTTTGTTTATATATATATATATATATATATATATTAAGCCTTTTAGACAAGAGCATTTTAAGGTATCCTCTGCTACCCAAGTTTCAAGATGTGTACAAGTGCGTATAGTAGGGTATCAACGTTCAGATGTTTAGACTTAAGAATAGGGACTATTTTTCAGACTTATTTTTATTCTCAGATTAGTAATTTTCATCTTACTAACTCTTGGGACAACAGCTCATGACTACTTATTACAAACTTTGTTTTAAAACATCTAATTTTCTTGCTTTTCTTAAATCTCTTCCTTTCTTTCATATGTATTTTTCACTTTCTAACTTTTATTTTCTAAATTTTTTTTATGCAATACAGTATTTACATATGATGCATATATATATACAAACCATCCCCCCAAACTTGTTTGCAGCAGTGTCCTCACTGATGTTATCCTGTAAGCTCAAAACCTGAAGACTGGGAGGAATAGTTCAATAAGATGGTAAAAAGAAGGGGTCAAGAGTGAATAACCGTGAAATCTTCCCCCAAACTTGTTCTTGGCTTACTATCGTGTAAAAAAAAATTCTTTCAAGAGCCAAAAAATATTTTTCTTCTCCTCCCTAAACTTAAGTAAAACGGTGTTTACATTATTAAGCATTAAAATTTAATATAAGAGGGGGATTATTGGTCTACATAAAGCTTTACAAAGACCAAAAGTCAACACCAACCATTCAAATATTTTATCTGCGTAACACCATGGTTGGTGGAAGATCATGTTACAGATAGACATGAAGAAGTAGGGAGGAGATAAAAGATGTAATTGAAAGGAGTTATGTCTCGGTTGGTAGAGACGAAAAGTGAGTATGAATGAAAACGAGAATGTGAATGATTAGGAATGGGTGAAACAGTTGCATTCTCGTATGGGATAAGAAGAAGGGGTGGTGGCTCAACTTTTCTGACCTCATAGGGAGGCGCACGAATTTCCAATGGAGATTGATTCATCACAACATCCAAGTCTTTAAGGAACGCGAGTTCTTCGGCGAAAATATTTTCTAAACTTTCATCGATAATGATCCCATCGGAAAGAAAAGAGTCGGTGGAATAGGCAGATTCTTTAGGAAGACTGAAAGTTTCAAGATCAATCTTTTTCGCGCCAGAATTCAACACACTTGATTTGTCAGAAATTATGGAGGTAAGAGACTCGAAAAGCTCATCTACCTCATTTTCAAAAGAATCTAAATCAAGTGGTCTTTCATGAATTGTCACGCCCCGCTTCCCAATACACGGAAATGGTGACGTGGCAAGCCCGCGACGTATTTATTTCAAGGTCATTTCCCGGAATAAATACGCTAAGCGTAAAATGAGTAATATAAAATGACAAGAAATTAACATGAGATTTAAACTTCAACAACTTTATTTACATTCAACTTGATACATTTATAACACATGAGTTCAACTGAAAGAAAATACAAAAAAAAGAAATGCCTAAACAGGTGATATACATAAACTGAAAGAGATGATAACTAGTCTAGGCCTGAGTCGCGATCTGATCGCGCTCCTCCTCGGTGGTGTCCACCTCCTTAGTCTCCATAGTATCTGACAAACATTCCAAGAAACAAAAATGGATGGAATGCCCGTCAGCGAACTTTCGCTCGTTAAGTCCCCAAGAAATAGGTGTGAAGTATAAAGTATAATGATAAAAAAAATGTATATCATGAATTAATGGACTAGGAGATATGTTGTTTAAACATGTCATTTACTGTAAGCATGGCAATTTTATTTAACATGCAGTTCTCTCTATATATATCATGGCAAAATAACATAAGCATAGTATAGCATGGCCGTGTGGTGTAGGTATAATGGACATGAAGTGAATGTAAGTGTCCTAAAAGATCTTTATATGTGTCAACTAATGTAACGTAAGTTCAAGGGTGAATGTCAACCAATCTCAAGAGTGTTCTCGAACCTAACAGGCTGTAATCCAGGGGCAAGAAAACACGGGCCCGAATCAGTGTTAGTAACGGGACTTCAACCTAGTGTTGAAGTATTCCAAACCCAACAAGCTATAATTCAGGAGCAAGAAAACACATGCCATCATGATAGCTTGCTTGTGTTAGTATACATGGATTCATGATCTAAGGGGACTCCTGAGATTTCGTTGGATTCACTCATGAACTACCCCAACACCCCGTGTATTCAACGTTACAGTTAAAATTACTAGCCTTACTCGAATGTATGAATACATCAAGTGGCAAGATTGAGTTCATGTCAATATCAAGTATTCGTGTCAAGTGTTTATGTATTCATGTCAAGTTATATTCATGGTTCGAGTCAAGTCGGTTTCAATAGCAACCATTGTGTTCTGATATTCATGTTAAGTTCATGTCAAATTATGACCATGGTTCGGTCAAGTCAAGTCAAGTATGCATATTTGAATTTGATGTTTGAATTTAAGTATTCATGTTCATGATCAAGTATTCATGTTTGATCTTGGATTCAGATTTGAGGTTGGACTCAGACTGAGTCAGATGCTTGTAAACTGATTTAACTCTTAAATTCTTAGGTTCGGGAGTTATCTGCAACTGCTGCACATGGACGGCAAAATTTGTGTCTTTATCCAAGACAATTGCCATTAATAACTCCTGTTAAGTTTTCTAATCTGAATAGACAAGCACTCACTTTCTCCGGCTTCCTAGGGTTCAAAGGAATTTATCCCGTTTAAACCCATATTTACTAAAGTTATTAAAATATTGTTTTGTATATCTCGAGGGGGTTTTATGAAAAATATTTTAATATAGATTAAAAATAAAATCTCGAGAGATTTGTATTACTTAGGGTTTTCATGAACATATGTTTTAAGTATTGATGTATTTTAATGATAAATACATAGCTTTTAAAAGTTTATGGTATTTTAGTGAAAACTAGTCTTTTTTAGTAACTTGATAGTATTATATTGACATTCTTTTAATCTTTCATTTTATAAAAATATAGTTTCATAGTATAATGAAAGTATGGATTTATAATTTTATATAATTTTAATTTAAAAAATTAGTTTTATTTAGAAAATTCGTTTTTCTTAAAAACCGTATTTATATCCTTTCGAGATCGAATACTCCGCGATGAGTGCTGCATCTCGCTCTACTATCTAAACGATATGCGATAATCTGCACCATCTATTAGCGGGTCCCCTAATAAAGGTTGTAGATACATAATTGCAAAGGAATATGAAATACCGTTTAAAAGAAACCCGGTTTTAAAGTATGCGGTATTTTGTTGTAAAGAATATTCTACGAAACAAAAATACATACAAATAGATATCGTGCTATGAAACCAAAGTGTACATGTGGGGTAGGTCGTTACCCCGCGAAGTTTTTTCTCAGATATAATTTTAACAAAACGAAAAGAGGTGATAATAAAGTTCAATGTATTTTAATAAAAAAGTTTAATTATGGTTGTTTCACATGAGTTTTTTGGTTAAATTTGATTCTAAACATTGGTATTTAAGATTACAAGTATTGTGTAAAAATTAGGTTGCTCAATATATAAAGGAAAATGAGTTTCTAGGTTTTAGAAAAAAGATGTCGGTAATAACTCCATTTTACCGATATAAGATTAAAGATGAAATTTAATGAAGAGAAAGAAAGTTTGGGAGGGACTTACAGTTTGAATATATCAAGAAGAGGTTAATGGAGAGGAGGGAGGCTTCGTGGTGTCGCGGGAGCTCTGGAATCGGCTTCGATCTTCGACGGAAGAAGCTTGCTTGTTAACTTCACTTTACTCCACATGCACCTAGGAGCTTTTGAGAGAGTTTTGCTAGAATTTTCAGAATGGTGAAGAGGTAGGACATGGGGTAGTATTTATAGTGGAGAATTAGGGTTTGAGAATTAAAAATGTGGATTAAAAAGTATTAAAATGATGTTAAATGGTGAATTGAAAAGTCTCTATTTGATTGCATAGAAATCAAACAGTACAGAGGAGTTAATAGGAGCTGAAGAGACGGGTGTGCAAAGCACGGAGCTTAATGGAGCACATCCGATCGTCCCCGCCGGCCATATCATCAATTCCACCGGTCGGATTTGGCTCTCTGGCCTCGAGATTTGTACCACCAGATTAATTCAGTATTTACACCATTTTCCGCATGTTCGATTTTTCTGAACTTTTCATTTTCCCGTATATTGCACGTGCAATCTTTTGGGCTTCCAAAAAGTTAAAAAGAAAAGTCAGAAAAAAAATTGTCTGATGAGAATTAAACACACAGGCTACGTTACAGCAGTGCAAAGGCTTTACTAGTTAGCTACTAGTGGCTTCTTGCTTTTATTTAGCAAAAGTGACTTATAACCCATACACATACTATCAAACTCTTTTCTGTATAGTAACAGAAGAATTTTTGTACAGAGATTTCAGAGTCGTTACAAGAATCATAGAACTCGAAATATCAGATTGGTTCATCAAAACTCAATGGAGTTGAAAAAAGATTAGAAGAACCAAAGAAAGTGGGTGATGAAATGGATAAACAAACTTGGGTTTCGAGCGTTTTTGAATCAGATGTGGGAGATGAAGGCTGAATATCGTTTTGCATATCGGACAGGTCGGTGGTAAGAATATGATCGGTTAAATATACAGAAAGATATTTACATTCAATAGAAGAACATGATGGGTAGGAAATCCAACTCATCCAACATAACGGGTTAATCTTCAACGATATTCTCATCACCGCTCTCACTAACACCTTCGGTCAAATCAGACGAATAGGTCTTTAAAAATTCATCAATTACACTATTTTCAATCGATAAATCACTTAGTTCACTTGATGGAATTGGAAGGTTTGAAATATCAAGTGCAGTTGAATAAGGATCGGTTTGATTTCGACTGGTGTAAGGCTCTCTTTCATACTCACTATTGGATAAATCAAACATGTTATTCTCAGGCAACTCAGCATTTAGATTATGAAGCGGTTGATCATTAAATACATCTGGTTGGGGTGCAGGATGGTAGGTGTCGAGATCAAAAGAATTGGTTTTGATTTGACTTTGATGGATCTCTTGTTCTTTTTCACTACTCAAATCCAACTCTACTTCAAAACTAGACATGGTTTGTGAAGAAATTTCAATAAAAGATTCTTTTTGCACCGTGAAACTTCCTAATTGATTTTCAGAAGCACCGTCTAGATAAGGTGAAAAAGTTGTGTATGGTTGGAATGTGTGTAATTGTTGGCTACGGGCGAGTTCAATGTGTTCCGCAATCGACATGCGCTTATGATTTGTCACATTAGCTTCAAGAGAAGTGTTAACTAGAGATGGTTTTAATTGTTGGCTACGGACGAGTTTAATATGTTCCGCAATCGACATGCGTTTATGATTTGCTCCATTAGCCTCAATAGAAGTGTCAACATGAGATGGTTTTAATTATTGGCTACAGGCGAGTTCAATGTGTTCCGCAATCGACATGCGTTTATGATTGCCCCATTAGCCTCAAAAGAAGTGTCAGCATGAGAGCGTGTGAAAGTTTGGTACTGTTGATAAGAATTAGAAGGGTGTATCCAAGTTTCATAAACAGGATTAGGATCAACATTGTGATATGAAGAGTATTGAGATTGGTTGGTTAGTTAGCGACTGGCAATTGTTATTTGTTCAGCAATGGTTATGGATGTAAAAGATTCCATATTCGTTTTAAAACGAGTATCAACATTTTCATATGGAAGTGATGGTGATTTTTGTCCCAACGGTTTTGGATTAGTGAAAGATATGAAACTTTAGTTACGAGCCTTCGCAATATGCTCAGCAATGGACATGCGTTTAGAAGTTCCCCCACTAGCCTTAAACGAATTATTAACATAAGAAGTTGAATTTTGATGCGGTTGATAGACCTTGAATGAGGTGCCCAACTGTTATTTTCCGCACGCTCTATCCTATCTCATAAAGACATGATAGAGTCGGAATTTGTACCGAAGCAATTACGAAAACAAAAAATATCTGGTTCTGGATAGCAAAGCGCGGCAAGAGTTCGTCTGTTTGGGTTACCCATTATAAAAAAATAAAAAGAAAAGGTGGTGAAATGGTAATAATTGAAGCTCTTTTTTTGGATTTTGGAAATTATTTTGCTTTGAAAGAGAGACTCGACAAATGTGCACAAACAATACCTAGAACTAGGGTCACCTAGTTCAATTTACCAGACTGCTTCTAGACTTCCAAAGGACAAGACGTATGATCAATTCTCTACCATCTTCTTATCAATCTTGCAGCCAGATAAGTGCCAGGTAAGTAGGAGATATCCGTTATACGAATCACCGAAATAGCGGGCTTAATTAAATAACCACTTTTCTTAGTCACACTTGCCTTAGACACCACAAGAGAAATGCGGATAAGTAATAGATTGTCCACGACCCTCTTTTGTCCTAATTGAGCGCAACTGTCCTTAGAGGCTAGGTCTAGATATTTTTTTTATCAATGTAGGATTATACGTATGCTCGTTTGTGATTTGTGGGGCCTACGAAGGGTGATAAAATCCCCACCTAATCTGAATTTGGGTTTATTGCCCTTTAATGTCCGTTTTAGATATGCAAAACAAACCAAAATCTAAAACAAGCAAAAGATTTTCAACGGCGATATTTGCAAAGAATTCTGCAGGTAAAAACAATTTATTGGAGCTTTAAAGGAGAGAGGAAGACAATAGGAGAATACCGGAGAAGATTGGAGACCCAATTCTTCAATAGGGCCGCGGTTTCGCCGCCGTGTCATATGATTTTCTCTCTAAACTTCTTCAAAGCACTCAACTGCTCCTCTAGTTCAATTTGAAAGTCTCTGAATCTCTGATGGTTCGCTCCAAGTGCTCCAGATTTCTCACAAAACTCGCACAAAAATCGTTAAAAATACAAAATGGGGTTTTTTTATTTTTATTTTTATTTTTATGTTCCTGGTTTTTATAAGAAATCAACCCGAATAATAAGGAAAAAAAATTACGACCGTTTCCCCGGCAGCGGCGCCATTTGATTAATCGTGCGAAAAAATGTTTTGTAAATAACCGCAATCAAGACGGTGTCGCAAATAGCTAGCCGCGATAAGTACGGGTCGTCTGCAAGGAAACGCGAACTTCTTTTCTTGCTTTAGACGAGTTGACAAAAGAGATGATGGTTTGTTGTCGTTTTATTTTAATATGGATATAAAATTGATAATAGAAAGGCTTGTAGAGTTTATAGGACTTAGTAGTTAATGGATGAATATTTAGATATGTCTCTTTTTATCATTTAATAGTTTAAAACTTAGAGAGATAGCGATAAATGTGAATTAGGGTTCTTAAAGGGATTAAGATTTCCCTCTATCGACCCTTGTCCTTCCATTGATCTTTATTCATCTCAAACTCTTGACAAAACAAGTGTTTAACCAATCTCAAATCGTGGTCGTGACTATCAATAAATTGATAGGGCGCCCGACTAGAAGGTTAACATTTATTTTGCTAAATTTTATAAATATTAAAATGTCAAAAGAAATTAAAAAGATATTCCATCCATTATTCTACCCTATCTTACAAACCCTAGCAAGTATGAAATTACTCACTCATGGTTAGCGGCGTAATAGAGAGGTTGAAGATAAATGGAAGCATAATTAAGATGCGGAAAAGTAATGCGGAAAAGTAATGCGGAAAGTAAATGCGGAAAAGTAAATGCAAACAAAATCTAACTTTTATTAATCAACTATTGCATTACAACTTTTCTCCTTAAAAAGTAGATTATAAGAACCCTAGATCTTTCTCTAGAATTCTGCTATAGATAGATGTATTAGATAGATAGCTCTCGGTCCTTTTATAAGCTCTGAAATGTGAAACCCTAGATGCCATATTAAAGTATGTGAGATTACGATCATGCCCCTGAAAATTCACATCCAACGGCCGCTAAATGACCGTCCTTCCGCCGCCAAAAGCCCTATTTGACCGCCCTTCCGCCGCCGTTTGGTGGGATCGTGGCTTGGGATTTTTTCTGGTTTTTCTTCTCGATATTTGGAGATCCTATTGATATATAGAACTGAAAATATTGCTCTTAGTCTCTGTCGTTGCTAGCTTTCTCGATTTGCTTCTAATATTTGGCAGATTCGATTTGATATTCTGATTTGACTTGGATCTCTTACTTAGATTTCAGACCTGAGCCAACACCTGCACAATATCTCAAATCAAATTGTTAGTAGCATTTGATATTTTTGAGATATTATTCCAACCATTTATATGATATAATATCTTAAGAATATTGATTAGGAATATTTGACATGATTTGCATATTTTAATTACTAATATTTTATTTAAATATTATATGCATATATTTTCCCTTATTATATTAATTATAAATGAAAAAACATATGATAATGATCTTTTTTACAAATAAACCCACATATGTTTTTTATTTACAATTAACACCTTTTAGTTATTAATAATAGTAGGAAAAATGTTCATACAAATGTGCAATATTTTTGACTAATCAATTAAGTTAGACCTCCAAATTGGGTTAAAGCTTTTCGATTTGAGCAATTAGACTCTTTGAGAGTAATTAGTTTCTTTGACCGTGCATTATTTCTCATATACTTCAGTGTTCATGCATACAATATTTTATTTAAATAGATGATAGATTCGAGAGAAACCGGGCCTTTTTTTTGGAGAACAACGAGTGTTATGTCATGAAGACTCGGACAATTGAAGCAACTTCGGTTGATATCAGGAACAAAATCTAGAAAATTATGTCACATAATTTGAATTTATCGATGGGTGATAAGTTGGTTCTTTGCTCTTAGGTTCCTATGGTAACTACAGAATCTGGGTTGCAATACAAGGATATAAAAGTTGGTGAAGGTCCAAGTCCACCTGTTGGTTTTCAGGTATTTTCCTTTACCAAGTAACAAACTTGAGAAAATACTATTTATTTTCTTCGCAACTTCGTTCAAATACTATGTTCAAGTTGTCACAAATAACTGATAGCAGCTAAACTCAAGTTAGAATATTCCTTTCGTATGATTATAACTCTATAGCTTGATTTGCTCAGCTCGAATCGAATGGTAGGAATACATAAAATTTAAAGGCTAAATTTCACTAAACTACCCTTAACTATGAGTGTTTTTTAAACTCCCTTAAAAGTTTTTTCTTTTATTATGGGAAGCTCTTTTCAAGTGCTAAATTTAAGGGCGTTTTAGATGTAACAGAAACCCTTTGAGTACCAAAGTTTAGGGGACTTTACTGTAATAAATATAAGGTAGTATGG
The DNA here is from genome assembly GCA_030015575.1 of Agapanthus africanus. Classification (NCBI taxonomy): domain Eukaryota; kingdom Viridiplantae; phylum Streptophyta; class Magnoliopsida; order Asparagales; family Amaryllidaceae; genus Agapanthus; species Agapanthus africanus. Next base: position 89,549,211 of record CM057338.1, on the reverse strand, counting down.
GAAAATCAGCGACAATTAAGGGTAGTTTAGTGGAATTTAGCTAAACAATCACCGCTTCTCAACCTTTTTCTGTCTTGCATGTTGATTTAATTTCATTTTCATATGATTGTTTCACCCATGTTTCCTAATTTATCTGGACTGAAAAAGAATGCACTTCGATTTATTTTCTGTCATGAAGCAACGATAATTTTTGGAAAAATAACTTTTGCCCTCTATCGTTATAGGTTGCTGCAAACTACGTCGCAATGGTGCCGTCCGGGCAAATATTTGACAGGTGAAACACCTTAACTTGAACTAAGTGTTGACCTTTAAAAAATACTGCGTAGACTAACTTTAAAATGAACATAATTAAATATTTTCTATTCAAGATGTTGGGATAAACCGATCTGAGTTAGTCTTATGATGATATCGTAACTCCTAAGAGAGAGACTTTTAATGATTTCAATTACTAAATGAGGCCAAATTTCACATACGATTACGAGGCAAGAGTTTAATTTGAACTTTTCTTTTCCAGTATGATTTAAATCTTTTCTTCCTAAAGATGGAATAGCATAGAAAATTATGTTCTCTAAATTTAATCATTACCGAACTTTGTGTGTTATAGTTCATTGGAGAAAGGCCTGCCCTATCTTTTTCGTGTCGGTTCTGGTCAGGTAAAAACCGAAAGTGTTCCTCTACATAACTTTCCGCATTCTATTTCGAACTTATATCTTGTTGATTTCTTGGCTATAATTATAGGTGATAAAAGGACTTGATGAAGGGATTTTGAGCATGAAAGTTGGAGGAAAGCGTCGCTTGTATATACCTGGCCCGGTAAGTTAGTGTACACTTGATAGTACATTAGAAAAAAATGTGGATAAATTGCACAAAACTTCGCTGTAGTTTACCCCATTTGGCACTTATGCTTAAGGTTTTTATCAATAGATAGAGGTGTTTGCGCTAATAAATCACTTGAGAGGGTACAAGTGCTATACGGGGCCAACCGCAAGATGTTTGGTGCAATTAACTCAAAAATTATTTAACATAAACCTGAACCTCTTGCAAACTGTAGTTAAAAAAGAAATTTCAAAATTACATGATGCATCTATTGCTATTTAAGCAGTGCTGCAGTGCATAATCTTCTCTAAATCTATGTAGCTAATATCTGTTCTGCTATTGTTTGATGTCTAAATCTCAACAGCTATCATTTCCTAAAGGACTCACTTCAGCGCCAGGAAGGCCACGGGTTGGCGCGAACAGTCCTGTTATTTTCGATGTTAGTTTGGAGTTCATACCAGGCCTCGACGATGAGGAGTAGACGCTTTCTTTTTTCTTTTTCGTTTTTTCCAATTTTTTCTGTTTTGAGGGATGCATCACAAATGAAATGTTGTTTCATGCCCTCTTAATTTGATTATGAATCTACCATTTGTTTGTACTTGCAAAACTGCACAGCTCAAGACAAGTTTTCCTATGAATGAGAATGTACATGTTGGGAGAAAAGACTGAAGTGGTTGGTGCTACAATTTTTCTGAGACATTGTTTCCTAGGCTTATATAAACTTAAAAGTGGATCTCTTGCACAGTTGGCATAGAATTGTTAATTTGAAGTTGACAAGGTAGCGAGGAAAAATTATTTCCTGTGCCAGTCATATACCAACCGTATACATCCGGACAAGAGAGAGGAGAAATAGAAGTGTGGTTTCCACACGTTGCGTAAGACTGTCCGAAATATCTCCCTCTCTTTCTTTGTCCGGATGTATTACACTTCTCGTTCTTGTAGTACAAGAGACAAAGGAAAAAAGTAAAATTGAGTTGATGGTTAATTAGTTGACATAGAATTAATTTGATGGTTCAAAGAATAACAGATATATATATTTCAACTAGCAAGTGAGCGGATGATTGACCGAGATAAAAATGCTTATGCACGCAAAATAAATACATATAATTTATTCGAAAATATATTGTGTGTATTTGAATTACAACAGAAGTTATTAAAAACAAAATTTGATGACGGTACAGATAAACAAAAATGTTTTACATGTGCCCGAATTAAATTGCATTTCAGTTTTATTTTCCATCTATGGTTTTTTGAGAATTTTGAAACCAGACATTTGGTTCTGTATCGAATGATTTTAAGTGCTCGTTTTTTAGCAAAACAAATTTGTAGGTTAAGCCACTATTTTGATTAAATACACATATCAATTAAAAGAGTGTCTTTATAATAAATTAAATTTCATGGGACGGACTCTGTCCACTCTTATCTCAGAAAAAAAAAGGAATGTCTTTAAACATAACTCAATTTCAATCAAGGAGTAATAAAATATTATAACCAAAATAAAAATTGTTTTAAGTAAGGATTTCCAGACAAAAAAGATAATTAAATGTTTCATAAATACCTCCGCGAAACTTTAAAATAGAGTCCTAAATTTGTGGAGAGATTTCTAATATTGTTGCATGGGACCGTGTGCAATTTGCAGAAAAACAAAGAGTCAAAATTAATCTTCTTTTGACATTTTATGGATATACTTTGAAGGGTTCAAATGCAAATTAACTTAAAATATAAGGGGTGAAGATAATTTCTACTAGGGTAAAAAGGGTCCAAATGCAAATTTTCTTAAAACATAAGGGGTGGAAATAGTTTTTGCAATAGTGAAAAAGATCTCCATGGATAGATTTAGTGGATTCCGAAAGCACATTTCTTTAAAATCAAAGGGGCATAGGATAATTTTCCGCGCAAGATGACAGAAAATTGCCGGATCTGGGGTGCTGAATGCAGCTTTCTATAATATAAAATAAAAATAAATGGTTCCCTTTGTTTGTTAAAAGGAAAACAGATTTCATTAACAAAAATGGACAGAACTGCAAGGAAAGAATATCAACAGCTACTTTATTGTGAAAGCCGATACAACATTATCTTTTCGGCTATGAATACACTTCTCAGATTACTCAAAATACAATTTCTTTACAAACATGTTTCAAAACAAAACAGAACGCTTGCGATACATACTCTCCGGCATAAATTAATTCATCGAAACACCACTACAATGAAGTTAGGCATACAAATTGCTGAGCATGTACAACTTTTATGGCAAGGTTACAAATAACGCCACTCTTGTAAGGGAAGAACATAAGACAAGAAGGATAACAAAAACCAAAAATGATTATATCGGAATCAAGGAGAAACAAAGTTTAATATTGCGCCTAGCTCGCTAGGTGACTCCGTGAGCTGTTGAACATTGTGTGCCACATGTAAGCTCGTGAAAGGACCATCTCCAGCTCGTGGTGGGTCCAATTCTGTGTTGGGAGGTGTTGGAGGAACATGACCATCTCCTGAAACTCGAGCTTTTGGATCTTATCCGTCCACTGAAATATGAAAATTACAGAATTAGAAATATGCAACCTGCGAAATATATAAGCCATGTATTCCGGTAGTTTATTAATATGCGAAGGCTTAACTCGCTTGTTTAAACGCGCTTAACCATTTTGTTAGTCTGGCCCGAACATTAATATGCAAATTTTAAAAACAAAGTTGCTCGTTTGATTGTTAGTAAAAACAGTGCTCTAACAATAGTCTAAGCAAGTTCAACCATCCATCCGTGCATGCGCACAAAAAAAAAAAAAGAGTAACCCAAGTAAAAGCAGGAATCTTTAGCATAAAAGTTGCTCATCGTAGAATTATGAACAGGAGGAAAAGTCTACCCTCTATATTGAAACAAAACATTGCAAGCAGTAACGACATTAAATAGTTGCAAGTTCAGTAATATTTCTCAAACTAGGTGAGAAAAAAATCATTTTTAAGATAGGCGCATAGAAAACACAACTATACGAGATTAATCTAAATTTTCTGGAAAATTAAACACTTGAAAACTTACTGTCAACAGGAAACTCGCAGATATGTACACAAGAAATTCTGGCAAGGCATCGCCTTCTGCAAGATATGTATCCCACAAACGCGTAACTAGATGGAAAGGAATCTACAAAGTTATCATCATAGGATTCAGTTACCACCATCAATTAGAAGGCCCAATAATGAAACTGGCTGTAAGAAACAAACCTCGCGTATCAGGAGACAATTGAACCAACGAAAAGCAAACTGAAGAAACTCCAGGCCTTGATCTTCCATATGTCTAGAAACAGGTTCTTAGGGAAGGGAGACCAGAAAAGGGGAGAGAGAGATCACTCACCGGAACAAAAAATGTACTAAAAATGAAAATTTCTTGTGAAAGAAAATACCAGTGTAAATATGCACTGTATTGTAAAGACAATGATCAGTTTTTTCAGAGAGGACATGCTGCTTCAAAAATTAAGGTACAAAAAGGATTCAACCTACGCAGCAAGTGAAGATCATCCAAGTTGTATGAACATTATAGATTCTTATGGCGTGTGAACAAATAAATGTCTTGTACAAGAATTATTCCTCAAAGAATATATAATGTATGCTTTTCAAAAATGATATAATTTATAGAAGTGCCTTGATATGCAACTTGATTAACTCCAGGTATTTGTGAACCAGATGTGATACTTGAGTGAATAGAATAGAAGAATGTGCAAGAAATAATGGTAAACACTAGATAAATACAAGTGGAGCATAGATTACCATCTATTCGCCGAACTAGTTCCTTCAATTTGAAGACAAGACGTTGAATTCCTGGCTGAGCAAATGTGTAGTGGTCTTGCATACCATCAAGCAATTTCGAGAGACACCAATAGCAATCGGCTTCTACGTTACGTATTTTTTGTGGAGAAAGATCTGACATCAACCAGCTCTCCATGCTGCCTTCTAGATGCTCGGATAAAAATACCATAAAAAATGGTGTGACAAGATCATTTATTCCTTGAACATACCCGCTTGCAGGATGACGAATTGCCCTAAAAAAATTCTTGACCCATCATTTTAATGTAGAGAAGCCAAATTCGATATATATCATATTTTCTTTTTAAAACAAACAGAAGTGTATGGGCTGAATGGACTGATAATCTCTTCCTGCAACATCTACTAGCGCAACCATAAATCCACATAAATCACAAAGAAAATCAAAACAAGAGACGCAAGGAATTTTTTCAACCTCATGGTTTGAAGAATAGTATTTTAAAATATTATAAAACACAGAATTATACTTCCTGTGCTGCCTTTCTTTCTTTATATTATATAAAAAGTGATGCGGATGAGGGCAAAATTGAGCTCAAATTTGTCCTCATCCGCATAGCTAAAGCATAGCTGAGGAGTATTGATTTTAAAATTTAATTAGGACCCTCACATGATTTCCAATTTAATTTAGCCCCTTAGCACATGAGCACATGAGCACTGAGATCAAGCAAAATTTATGCGTGATCCCTAACTAGCCTTTTACTTTACTTTTAGCCTCTCATTTTGCTCAAGCATAGATTGAAAACTAATTTATGACCCTCAATGTTTTTAAATTTGACTAACACTCGCATTCGAATAGTGAATTCACCCTAAACTGTTTTCAAATTTGATTAACATCCGCATTTGAAACTAGGACCATATTCCCGCGATAAAGCTCTACATTTTACAAAAGCATCTTTCTTTTTCAGCATTTCACATATAAATAACTTAAATTATACATCAATAGAACTGTTTTTTATTTCGAGAGAACAATGGGATAGATTTGGCTGCATTGATCATAATACACCAACAAATTTTTCGGCTTGATACTTGCTTCAACATTATCCAATGGAAGCCATACCTCAGATGGTTGAACTTGACTCTTCTTAGTAATTACTTTATTAAATTACAAAGATAAAATCGCACATGATATTCCTAGATTAATTGTATTTAGTAATTTACATTCGACTTTACTAGCTTATTTTTTTGGAGGATTGGCCTAAAAATAACTTCTATATGCGCTCAATAGCTATGGTCGGGCTGTAACTTGGTTCAAATTGAGATTTTGAAAGGTCAACGGAAAGGGTTCGTTTGGTTTCATTGAAATACACTTCTAATTTTCTTAAAATAGTTTTCGTAAATTTGATCTTGCATTAGGAAATAATTATATATACACAACTATTTTCCAAAACTGCAAAACTTTCCCTGCGCATCCATGCTAGAAAATATCAAAAAATTATGGTATTTAAAAATGTATATGCAATGTCATTTTATTATTTGCTGCCAAATATAATAGATCGGAACATAATCTGAATGCATACTTGATTTAATAAATAAAGTCAAGAATTCTTTATATAAATATATTGATTAGCGGTTCATCTTTTGATCTGTTTTTTCATCACCTGTTGTCGTCAAATAGTACAGTTTCAACTAAGTCCCTTCACTTCGCTCCCAGCGCTTGCGCTGGGGCTATTGCTAGCAAAATACTAAAATAATTTGCAGAATTTGTATACAGAGATTCTTTGCCTTGCAGAAAAGGTAAATATCAATAGACTAGTTTACCTCATTCTTTCTAAAAACAACTATTTGAGAAATCGTATACAATAAAACTGACTTTGAAAGTTCAATAAGAAGTAGTAGGCTTTAGATATCTTTATAAACTTTTGCATAAGTTATGAAGCAAACACATGGAATTGACACGAGTGGGGGAAGTTTCTCTAGGTGTCAAGAGTGCCTTGTGTATTAACTTTTCCATTTTGAACATATAGCACCTAAAGCAACAGAACAGCATGTCATAATTTCTATGTGATTGCTTAACTTATAAGAGTACAGCGATATCAAGATGACTGACTAGCCAAACTTTTCAGCGCAAAAAACATCTTCTAAAAATTGCTGACATGAGAAGTTAGTTCAAAGGCAATCATTGAAGAAACAAACAAAATCCATATAAACAGATATCTTGCTTATACAAGTCAATAAAGATTTGATTAGGTATACATGAACGATATTCTCTAAACCTCAGGCATCTTAATTGTTTAAACTTCAATGATTAATCACATCCAAAGACGATATATCCAGGCAGACAGGGAAATGATTAGAAGTCATATGCATTATTCATGATGGGGAGAATGATTATAGCGCAAAGAGCTACATATTGGTTGCTTGGAATTAAATGGTCTGTACTCAGAGAAGAAAGGGAAAAATTTCTTCGCCTTATATACACACCTTGTTGTAATGGTTCATGGGCATTACGTTTATTACATGTATGGACTTTGAAGGTTGTCACGTGAATCAATACCAAATGTTTAAGGGAATAGCAATTGTGGACTATGATGATATATGTATTTGCAAGTAAAATTTGAGATATAAATCTTATGTAAAGAGTGATTTTACAATATACTGAGCATGAAATACAAGCCAATGCTCCATATTTTCTGAAACAGAAAATACAGGAGAAAACAGATTTTACCATGTATAAAGAACACGCTCCAAGGATTTCTGAACTTGTGGTTGCTGGAAAAAAGTGACATCAGGTACAGTTCTTGGGCAATCAACAGCAATCTACACAGCAGAAAATCCAGAACAGATGTTGAGCTACCACGTTAGAAACAAGAAATAAACCTGCACATTAAGATTGGGAAAGAACCTGACGAAGCATTGTGATCTCATCATCTGAACGCTCGGTATCAGGAATGTCATAATATTGGGTGACGCAATCCAAGTACTCGACTCTCTTCCTCGCTAGAACTCCCTCGCGTCTATCTGAATTAGGTGGTGCATATCCCTGTCGTCAGCTGATATTTAAATTTCAAACGAGCAGCAAGAGATTTGACACTACATATTCAAGGGAAAATAAATTTAAATATAGGGCAAAAAGGCATGTAGAAGGTATAGCAAGGCCCCTGTTACATGTCACTGAAAGAAAGACCACGATAGCAAATTATACATAGTAAAATGACCTTCAGTTCTCTTTCTAATCAAACATACACGGATGTGTTCGTTAAGTGTTCCTTGGAAATTAGATATGTATTGTCACCAAGAAAGAACTCAATCAGCCAACATGAATCTCATTACAGTAAATATTGGTTCGAAGGGCTTATGCTCTATTTCAAGAAATATACAAAAGTAGTGAAGAGGTCCTCCAAGGGCATTGAGTTGGATGAATAGGCATTTTGGGTATATCTCCGACAATAAAACTGATATTACTTGTTCCTAGGTTATTAGAGGTTCATTGCTTGCCAGTTCTGTGTTACAGACGAGGCTCTAGGAAAAATGTCTGAAGGTGAATAAAAGAGTAAAAAAGAGGGAGAATTTTTTTTAACTTGCAGTCCAGTAAGACAACGAAATATTCATTCGAATTGAAAGTATGCAACTTCTTTAACACGCTTGTAGGTTTACTGTTTACAACTTATGAAAAATATTACAAAAAAAGAACTTTAAAATTTACTTGAAAAATGGGTCACCATTCATGTGAAAAAGTCAGTTTATCTAGCATTCTAATTTACTATACAAATAAAAAAAGCTTTTTCAATCCCCATTCCAACATAGAAAAAATATAACAAGCAAACTCCAATAATCAACTTCAGAAGATCTTCAGCGGAACGGAATTTCAAATTAAAACATACTTGGGTTATAAGTATAAAAATGCATCCGTGAATACTGCTTAGTTCAATCTTCAAGGAGAGCATTCATAACACAAGTGAGTTTCCTCAGAGTACGGAAAACAATAAGTATGATTTTGTCATGGTCAATGAGTTCCATCCAGCTACATATCAAGCTTCGAAGATGAAAGACCAACAAAATTTCAATTAATAAAATTTAAAAGGCTTAAGTCAGCCTCTCACTTTAAGAATGATGGTCCGGTTTACTGCTGTGAATCCTAGCAACTTCTTACATGTTAGCTTAAATTTATAAGAATCAAATTGCTAGAATGCACCAAATGAAAAATGTTTAAATAAACACCATTACCAGTTAAAATGTGAATCAAATACTAATGCCAGTAATTTACGAAAATCTATGGAGATAATTTCAAATTTAAAATGACAGGAGAAGGGAAGTTTCATCTTTTGCTGGATACACAGAACATACCCATTGAATTTTTAATGTAGAAATCACATTTAAACACCAAATTTTCCTAACATCATTATCAAGCAGTCACTTCACTTACCAAGAGAAGTCTCCAAACATTTGGGCGCATGTACGGTGGTATACCGCTCCAAGCTAATTCACGCAGTTTCTCTACATTAGCAAGAAGAGAATTCATAAGTAGCAGTAAATGTAGTTGAGATGCTGATTCTTGTTTAAACTTTATGAGAAGATTGGATCACCTGGATGTCGCAATCATTTATTTATCAAGTTAAATTATTGACATCATAAATGATGAACCCTTGGAGCACACAACAATTCAGAAATACCAAGATAATGATCAGTTTTGCATGCATCCCACTTGACACAGTATTTTAGTGCATACTTTTCTCTAAATCACCATACAGAGTTGAAATTTTAAAAAAGAAAATAATCACCTTTCCTGTTACGTTCATCTTTATAAAATATTTTGTTGATATTCCTTGTTTGTATGAAATAAGTATCATTCTGTCCATTTATACACACTGAATTACCAATCAGGTGCTGCACATACGGATAGCAATTTCGACCCAACCCTAGATTGAGAGGATATTATAGTGTTGCATAGCAATAAACAGGTCAATCCGCCTAACCTGTTAATAATTGGTCAATTGTGATCAAGGATCTTGACTCGTCTAACCTACCTGATTAAAAAATCTCAAGCAATAATTGGAAACCAACGTACAAACTCATGATCTGATACCCAATCCCTCGTATAGTCTCAACAACTAGTAAAGTCTTGGGTTAAAAGTTTAAAAAGTATCCACACACACACACACACACACACACCAGACCAGAAAATTATTAATCGGGTCTCGGGTCAAGTTTGGGTGACCCGAATTTTCATCGAGTCAGCTTCGGATCAAGAAATTCACCCATTGCATAATTGGGTTTGGTTCAGGTTGGGCCAAAAATAACGGCCCCAATCTGACTAGAACCGTCCAAATTGCCACCTCTGGCAGCACATGCAAAATTGCATATTAAACATCAACGATGAATAACCACGTTAACTATGTGCCACAGTAGAAAATAGCGCAGCACTAAATAGCGCGCTTCACGGCATAGCAGGGGCTACTTTGCTATATGTCAGTGTACATAGAACAGATACACCAATGCCAGTGTTACATGGCCGAAATGCACCGTAGGGTACGCTACTTATAAATACACCGATGCGAGTGTACATAGCACAAATACAGCATTGCGTACGCTTCTTATAAAAATAGTGCACACTGCATAGCTTAAGCTATTTAAACTAGGAGCATAGGGCTTATAGCGGATATGTTACTTTAAACCGATCCCAAACCCCTTAAACCCATAATAAAAGTACCTAGAAATCCAAATCAATCATTTAGGGCATCAAGGCCGCACTTTCTCCTCTCACCCCTCCCCACCAAAAAAAAACGATCTTGCCAACCAAGGCCATCAACGGCCATCTAAGGCCTCGTCCGTCCGTCCGTCCAAGGCCAGTGCCAGCCACTTTCAAGGCCATCTGTGGCCAAAAATGGCCATCTAAGCCCAGTTTTGATCATCTGCGACCACTTCTGAGTAATTCGCTGCCATATCAAGCCCCCATATGGGTGTTTAATGTAATTGTTGTGCTTCTTCTCACTTTTTTGTACTTTTTTTGCACCTGCTTTGGGTTCGAATTGGAGAAGAAATAGGTTGCCTTCTTAGTGTTCTAGTAAAGTTCTCTGTTAGATTTTATTGGTCCTTTTTGTGTGAGCCTAAATTGATGATAAGAAATGGGTTGCCTTATTCTGCTCACTATTTTCCATACTTAGTGTAACTATATATATATTTTCACATTAAACTATTGATAAGTTGCATAGCTTACGCTTTACATTGTGCTAATTCCGCCTTTTGTTATTTGGTGATAGGGCGCTATGCTTTACACGATCGTTGACTCAACATTGCTATGTGCGTCCATTGCGCTCTTCGTCCAATCTCAAAATTGAGAATATAGGCAATTCCAACAAAGGCATAGGTATGTAAACCATGATATTCTTGGAAATTCCGGGGGGGGGGGGGGATGTATCAGGGTGACCATGATGCATGATGCCTGGAAGCCATATAATACATCTGACAACAACTCGATATATGGACAAAACAACTTTGAAATAAAAAGATTCTTAGGGACAAGCACATAAAAACCTATTACTGTAAGGTAACAAGATTTGAATCATTAAACAAATAAATAAAAATTTCAGTTAATTTATAGTGCTTGCATGAAACATCTGCAATCGTAGGAAATAAACAAAATAACAGAATGTACCTAATATCACAGACGGTCTTGACAGTTCTTTTGTGAATTTCGTAAGTCTTGCTGTATCTGTAGCTCTAGCTCCAGAAGTAGATCTTTGAGTATCTATCGACATGCTCTCACTGTTCTTTGAGGATACTTTTATGTGTAGAATATTCGTAATATTATCTGTGAGCACAGAAGTTTCACCATCTCTCTGTACCATTAGGCGCTTCACATGTTAAGCAAAGATACCAAGGAAGTATGGATGATGAAGATAACACTTATTCAATGACCCGATGTTACCTCAAAAGAATTGTCAGCCTGATTGTCTCGCCCAACATCATTATCAGGGTAACTTCTTCCAATATCCGGAGAATTTTCATTCAAGGTGCATTCATTTAGAGGCTCAGGTTTGCGAGTCAACAAAACTTTACCGGGAAAGCTACGGCCTTTAAGCAGCCTGGATAACAGTGGAAAGATTAAGGTGAAACTAGATGTTTCAGAACTAAAGAACCAGTCATTGTCTACACTTTTAACCAAAGCTATCATTTTCCTTATAGTTTATCGTATGAATTGGACAATAGGCTTGAGGAAAATGTTTTCCCTCTATTCTCAAAAGTTTTGTAGGTATTAATTTTGTTTATTATGAATGCAATCCCTACTATTAATTAAAGCCTATAAGCTGCCTAGTTCCTCCTTCTAAGGTCCAGACCTTATCTTTGTTAAACTTTTGATGTTTGTTCCTAGGCCAACCTAGAAACTTAATGTCGGGTCCACCGCCCGTCACAGAATTTGGTTAAACTTTCCAGAGGATTCAATTTTGAGTTTTCTTTATAGGCAGTCCAATTTTGATGGGAAAATGTTATAAATGATGACGACGACGAAAAGTAATGAAATACATTTAAGCATGGTTACATATTAATTTGTTCCATGCGACAGTGAAACAAGACATGAATGATTCTGTAATGCATCCATTGAAATATTAATATTTAAACCATGGGAATAGCACATTGAAAAAGCATCGAACAAAAGACCCTGAGTTAACTCTATTAACAGACTGAGATTTGCCAATGTTAACATAAGGAAGAAATACAGCCATCGTTATGTGCACTTCGATTTCCCCAAATCAAAGCTAACAAATTACTCCTTCCGATCAGTCCTCAAATTAGTTACTTGAATTTCTAACCACGGTTAGCCAGTATCTTTACAGTCCAGGCACACAAGAAAAGCCAGAAGACACCAAAAACCCAAAGATTTTACAAGCCCAAAAGGAATGTTATGTCAAAATATCTATAGATCTACTAGATACAAAATCACATAAAAGTGTCAATTTCTCAACAAAATCCTATCTTTTTCGCCCTAACGATCCGAATTTCGAATTATATCATCAGAATCAATAGATCAATCCACAGACATAGAGCCGAAAAGATTTCATTTTGATGCATACCCAATTCTCGTAATGCCAAACTAGACAAAACCCATCAAGGGTTCGCGATCCAAAGTCAAAAAATTCACAACGATCTCAGCTAATGTTTCAAATTCGTTCCAATACTAATTTAAAAACCTCAAATTTTGAAAGGAAAAGGACTAGATCTAACTTACCCTTGGACGTTTCTGAGGGTTTGATTGAATCTCCACTCAAGATTGGGGCTTGAGTTGCTGCTGCTGCTTCCGCCGCCCCTGTTCATTTCTCTTCTTCGATCTTCTTCTCTGCTGCTCATCGTGAGCTAAAAGAACATGGCGATCGCTTACTCTCAGCCAAAAAGGGGGAAATTTTGAAGATCGATTGTGAATTGAATACTACGCTATAATTTTATGAGGAAACGAGCAGACAATCTGGCTCGCATCATTAGCTATCGTGGCTCTGAGTTGGTGAAAAAGGTTACAATTTTTCTCCCTTTTTTCTCTTTTTGTTATTTGGTTCATTACTTTATTTGCTTAAAATATCAAAATATTTGACATTGCATATTTAACAGCTGAAAAAAGACATACACTAATTAGATTTTGTAATTTAACATTTTAGACGTTTGCAACTAACAGCAGTATTTTTCAAATTGGGGAAAAAACACTTCCATGCTTTTATAGATTTACCATTCTAATCGAACTGACTAGGGTACGGCCTGATCTAGAATTGTTGCATTTACAAAGAACTAGTGTTAAACCTTGGGGCATTTTTGGTTGTAGGATTTAGAAATTTGGATTCCAAAATTGTATGGTTGAAAATTTCTAGATTTGGTAATTTGTTATTTGGTTGGTTTTGGATTTCTAGCATTGGATTTGTAGATCATTGTGATATTTGTTTGGTTGGTGAAAAGAAAGTGAGATTTGGATTTAAGGATTTTAGAGAGAGATACATAGAGAGAGGATTATTAAATAAATAAAGTATCACGGGTCTCATCTAAAAGTACAATGAATAGTGCATGATCCTTGTAAATCCTTAAAAAAATTTAGGATTCAAGAATCCATGTTTTGTGGTGGGCCCTCCATAAAAAACAAAGGAATCCAAGAAATCCGAATCCACCAACCAAACACAAAATTATGGAATTCTAGGATTCCACAATCCAAATCCTAAATAATTCTGCAACCAAACAGGCCCTTGCGTGATTCGCAGGATTTACGAATAATCCATAAAATCTTTATACATTGGAAAAATTGGTTATATGAAACGATCATATATGATTCAATATATATGGTTCAATATTTACAATGTAAATGTATTTTTTATTAGTAGCAAGAAACTAAGACCACGGTGACCATTTGCAAAAAAACAAAGGCCATGATATTTATCTGAAAAATGGTTAAAACTCGTAGTATTTATTTCCAAAAAAGGCTATGGCATTTATCTTAAACTCGTCCTATTTTTCTGTAATAAACAAAGTTTGCGGTATTTGTTTGTAATAAAGAAAACTATTTATCTTGAAAAATCGAAAAATTATGGTTTTTAATTTTTAAGGAAAAATTTCATGATGGTTATCTAAAAGTATTGAAAGTTATTCTTATTTATTTATGCTGAGCAAAGCTCGTGGTATTTATATGAAAAATGTCAGAAATTCATTATATTTACTTGATATAAAAAAAAGTCCATGATTTCGATTTAAAAACGTTGGGAAGCGTATTTATTTGGAAAACGATTCTGCAATCTACTTTAAAAACATTAGGAAGTTCATGGTAATATTTGTAATAAAAAATGTCCACGGCAATGTTCTAAAAGACTTTGAGAATACATGGTATTTTAGCGAAAATCTATGTGAGATTATGAGTTGATGGCAGAACTGTAATTTTTTAATAGATGGCAAAACTGTAATTAATAGAAAGTTTCGGTTGATGGCATAACTGTAATTAAAGTGAAGTTGCTATTCTAATGATTTTATCTTCACAACTTTCACCAAAGCCTAAAATTTGCCTGTGAAATCCAGATTTTATAATAAGGATGCTGTGTGAAGGGTGGGGGCGAATGCAATTATTAAAATTTCCGCTCTTGCTGGTAGCGTGGTATAGTATAGTATGTTTGTTAGTCTGCTTCCGATACTTCGATTGTTTATTTTGATAAGAAATAACATTTAAAGTTACTTTTATATGCTAATATGGATCCTGTATGGGGTTCCTACTTCTAAATTTCTCTTCATGGCTTTTGGACTTGAAAATGGTATGGAGCATTAGAAAAGAGGAAGAAAATAATATTTTATTCATAAAATTAATTACTTTTTTAAGTTTCTTCTATTCTCTCTCATGTCTTTTACATAAAATTTTGCACAAAATAATTACATATATTCTTCAATAGTATCGCTTGAATAAACAAAACAAACAAAAGAATTACAAGAAGTTACTATTTCCATGAATTTCTTTTAGAATTAACTTCAGTATCACTTCTGATACTTCCGGTACTTCCATTTAGAAGCAATGGAAATTTGTTTCCAGTCCAAAGGATTGAGACTAATTTATTTTCAAAACTATTTCACTTTCAAAATTGAAACCAAATGTATTCATTTATTCTTAAAACCTCACGTACATAAATACAAGCCTTGTGTATTTTTAAAAAAATCCGCACTGGCCCGTAAGCCCTAACCTATACACACAAACACATACATATAAACACACAACACACACACGCACCCAGGGGACCACGAATTTGCCCCGAAACCGTTAATTTACGTATTTCTCTTTGGAAAATTTCACCAAAACCACCATACGCTGTAGCATATGTTTTCAAAACCACCCTGAAGATTTTTTGTGCACATAAACCCTCCGAACTTTTCTCCCTTATATGCAACCTCCCTCCAACCCCCCTGCCATTAAAATTTAAACTTTTAAGTTAAAATTTTGCTTCTTTCTTTCGAAAATGACCTTTCATCCTTCTTTTAAGAGTCTACTATATGGTAAGATATTTTGGTCATTTCATAAAAAAAATCAACGGCAAGGAGTCTTGAGGGGGTCACGTTTAACCGAGGAAAGTTTAGGGAGTCTCTGTACACGAAAAAATCTCAAAGATGATTTTGGGAATATATGCTATATTACATCACGGCGGTTTTTGTGAAATTTCCTTCATAGACAATGCTATCTTCTTTTTCTTCTTACATTTAAAACACATACAAAACATATACAAGGACTCATGAAAAAACACTAGATATATATGATTTTCCTTATTTCGCTCTTCGTTTTCTTTATCATTGCTTGCTCACTAAGCTTTCAGATTATCTTCGTTAATATCTTCAATCCTTATATATGATCCCATCTTTTTTTAAAATTGAAAAGAAAACCATGAATTTAAACCATACCACAATCAATATTCAAAACAAGCAAATCTCATGCAAGGCGCATTAAATCGAAGGAAGAACAATTGCCCATGTAAGAAATCATAGAGGAAAAGAATAGCAGGTAGAGAGGCAAAAAAGAAAAGAAAAAAAGAACCTTAGATTAATGGTGGTAATGCTCGATATTGGCAACCCTCACGATCAGGACACGTGGCAGACGGCACGTCCCAAAACTCAGAAGAAAGGGCCCACAAAGGCCGACCATGCCACCCCTGTGCCCAACCGGCCAGCGCAAGCTAGCCCTTCTCGGGGCTCCCCGCAGATTGGCCTCCTCGGCCCCTCAGCTCGCCCTGAGCCGCCACAAGACCAAATCTTCCCGGCCTTCTCGCTCGTCCCCGAGCTCCTTTGCCAAGGCCGTCTTCCTCGGTCATCCGACCAGTTCTGCCGCTCACAGGCATAACCGCAGCTCCGCGAATCTCGCCACGCACGAATTCTCCGCCAGCAACATCCCACGTTCCACGCCTTTGTAATCCCCATTCGTGGGCGATCCGCTCTCTACGCAGGCGTGACGTCGGGAGCGTAACTGCCGGCGAGATTCTCGCGCTTGCTGTCGTGTGCCTCCACCACTATATAAACCCCCATCACAGAAGGGTCAGGGAAGCCATTTTTTACTCCACTTAGCCGTTACGCTGCTCGGATCTAGTACTAATTTGATCGTCGGAGGGTCCTCGGTGGTATCAAACCATCCCGGAACTTCTTTGCAGGTACTTGGCGTCCAACTCCTCCAATCACCAAATCTCCTCAAAACCCATTGAGACCCACACACAACAGGGGATCCCCTCCAGAATCCACCGGGAGATCGACGGAAGACAACATCTGAAGGAGATCTGAAAAGGACCTCCATCAGTTGGCGCCGTCTGTGGGAAAGAAAACTCCACAAAAACGAAGTTGGCCTTCCGATCTTCATCCACATGGCAACTAATCGTCCCGAAAACCCGGGTCCTACCCGCCACTTTCCCCTCAACGGAGACGTAAGCGAGCCTCAACCGAACGTCACCGGCCCCTACACTGGCCACCGCCTCGCGGGCCCCGCCGAAGGAAACCAAGGCCTATCAAGGACTATGGTCATGGCGACAGGGGACCAGTCGAGCTCTTACGAGGCTCGGCACCCCGCACCGGCAACAGACGCCGGCGGCCGCCCGAGCAAAAGGGCTAGAGGTCGCGAGCCCATCACCTTTGGCGACGGGGATCTCCACGGCATATCCTTGCCCCACAACGACCCACTGGTGATCACGACCCAAATCCACCGGTATGAGGTCCACCGGATACTCGTCGATTCGGGCAGCTCGGTGGACATCCTCTTCCACGACTGCTTTCTATGCATGGGGCTCGCCCCAGCAGACTTGAAACCGACCTCTCACGTTCTTTCGGGGTTCACCAACCACTCCATACTGGCGCAAGGGGTGGTCACCCTGCAGTTCACGATCGGGGAGCCCGGCCGCTCGCGCACGTTGCCTGTGGATTTCATCGTAGCAAAAGTACCATCGGCCTACAACGTCCTCCTCGGTCGTCCGACGCTAAACTCTCTCCAGGCCCAGATATCGACCTACCACCTGGTGATAAAGTTTCCTCTCGATCGGGACGGGATAGGTCGGACCTACGGGAGCCAGCGGGTCGCGAAGATATGCCTTACCGAAACGTCTTCGTCCGAGCAACCGGCCGACGACGCTGAGATAAATGGCGACATCAAAGGTTCCCTGGACACCCGAGACGAGCGAAAGGAGATCCGAGGGGCACCGGTCGAACCTCTGACCGAGGTGCCCCTAACAGAAGGAGACCAGGGAAAAACCGTCCAGGTCGGATCACTCCTGACGGGGACTCAGCGAGATGACCTGGTCAGATTCCTCAGAAGCAACTCTGACGTCTTCGCCTGGGCGCCTGCTGACATGCCTGGGATTGATCCCAAAATCATCTCCCACAAGCTTGGGGTTGATCCTGCGGCCCGACCCGTCAGACAGAAGAAGAGAAGCTTAGCCCCGATCAAACAGAAGGTTATCGAAGAGGAGGTTGATCGGCTCCTCGCCGCCAACTTCATCAGAAATGTACCCTACTCGGAGTGGCTGGCGAACGTGGTTCTGGTCAAGAAGTCAAGCGGGAAGTGGCGTATGTGCATCGACTTCACCGACCTCAATAAGGCCTGCCTCAAGGATAACTTTCCGCTCCCCCGGATAGACCAGCTCGTCGACAGCCCGCCCGGCCACGAGCTGTTGAGCTTCATGGATGCTTTCTCCGGGTACAACCAAATCCGTATGAATCCTGAAGATGAAGATCTCACCGCATTCACAACGGACCGAGGAGTATATTGTTACAAGGTGATGCCCTTCGGCCTCAAGAACACCGGGGCCACGTACCAAAGGTTGGTCAACTGCATGTTCAAGCCACAGATCGGCAGGAATATGGAAGTCTACGTTGATGACATACTCGTCAAATCCGTCTCGTCGGCCGACCATGCCAGGGACCTGGGCGAGGTCTTCGAAGTGCTCCACAAGTTCACACATGAAGCTAAACCCCGCCAAGTGCACGTTCGGAGTCACCGGGGGAAAGTTCCTCAGGTTCATGGTCACTCACCGCGGAATCGAAGCTAACCCAGAAAAGATCGACGCTATCCTCAACATGGTCGCGCCCAAGACCAACGTCGAGATCATGTGGCTCACGGGACGAGTCGCCGCTCTAAGCCGTTTCATGTCCAGGTCGGGGGAGAAATGCCTTCCGTTCTTTAAGGCACTGAGGAAAATCCCGAGGTTCGAGTGGTCGGAGGAGTGCCAAGTCGCCTTCAACCAATTGAAGAAGCACCTCGCGACGCTGCTACTGCTCACCCGACCAGTTGAAGGAGACGAGCTGTCGCTGTATCTGGCGGTATCCGACCAAGCGGCAGGTTCGGTGCTCGTCCGGGAGGCCGATGGAGCGCAGAAGCCGGTGTACTATGTCAACCACGTATTTAAGGACGCAGAAACGAGGTATCCTGCCATAGAGAAGATTGTCTTAGCCCTCGTGGTAGCCTCGAGGAAGCCGCGACACTATTTCCAAGCACACACCATCATCGTCCTCACCGAGCGCCCGTTGGGGGCTATCCTAGCATCACCAGAATCCTCGGACCGCTTAGAAAAATGGAGGTGGGAGCTGTCTCAGTTTGACATAAGGCATCACCCGAGGCAGGCCATCAAAGCGCATGCCCTGGCCGATTTCGTCGTTGAATGCACCATCCCTAGCAAGAAGCCAAGGTCCACGCCGCCCCTCGCAACCCAGTGTCCCATCGCGGGAATGCCTGGCTCGGTTCCAGAGTGGGTCATCTACGTCGACGGGTCTTCTACCGAGGAAGGCTGCGGTGTCGGCCTCATTATCCGAGGCCCGAACGAAGCAGAGATGGAGTATTCTCTGAAGCTCAGTTTCAAAGCTTCGAACAACGCGGCAGAGTACGAGGCCCTCCTGGCCGGACTGTTCATGGCCGCCGGACTGGGACTGAAGATAATTCGAATCCGCAGCGACTCGCCCTTGTTGTCGGTCAAGTGACAGGCCGCTTTGAAGCTCGGGAACCTCTGATGATGAAGTACCTGGACGAGGTGAGGAAACTCCGAAGGAACTTTGACGAGGTCCAGGTAGAACAAATACCCAGGCAGCTGAATGCCCAGGCCGACGCCCTGAGCAAGCTGGCTTCATCATACTCGGCCAACAATAAGCGGTCCATCCTCTTTGAAACCTTACCTCAACCCAGTGTAGGAGACGGAGCAACGACACTCCACGTGTACGCGGCGCAGGATAGCGACCAGGATTGGAGGAAACCCCTCGTGGAATTCCTGAAGGACGGCATGCTCCCAGAGGACCGGGAAGCCGCCCGCCGTCTCTGGGCCAGAGCCCGCCACTTCGTCTGGAGCAATGGGAACCTCTACAAGAAGGCCTTCACTCAGCCCCTGCTCTGGTGCGTTGACCCCCACGAAGCCGACTATGTCCTTCGGGAAATCTATGAGGAGGTGGGCGGTGCACACCAGGGGGCCCAAACCTTGATCCAAAAGGCGTTGCTCCAGGGGTACTACTGGCCCACTATGCACGGGGACGCCCTGAAGCTAGTCAGGAGGTGCAAAAGCTGCCAGCTTCACGGCAGCATTCCCCGCCTCCTGGCTACCAAGCTGACTGCCCTAACATCCCCGTGGCCGTTCGCCCAGTGGGGATTGGATATGATCGGCCAGTTTCCTACTGGTACAGGCGAGCACAAATACGTCCTCGTCGCGGTGGACTACTTCACCAAGTGGATCGAGGCCGTCCCCATCAGGAAACCGGACGCTGCCACAACCATCAAGTTCCTGCAAAACAACCTGATACTCCGGTTCGGCATCACCGACCACGGGACGAACTTTGAGAACGAAAAAGTGAAGGACTTCTGCAAGGAATACCATATCCTCATGAAGTTCGCCACGGTCGCGCATCCCCAGTGCAACGGGCAGGCCGAGGTCGCTAACCGAGATGTCCTTCGAGGCCTCCGGACCTGCCTAGAAGGACGACAAGGCAGTTGGGTCGAAGAACTACCCCGGGTCCTATGGGCCCTGCGCACGTCAAAGAAGACTCCAACCAGGGAGACCCCCTTCAGCCTCTGCTACGGGACCGAGGCGATGGTCCCAGCGGAAATTGGGCTACCCAGTCACCGGGTCGAGCACTTCGATGATGACACGAACACCTCGGCGCTACGGACCAACCTGGATATCTTGTTGGAGAAGAGAGACCGGGCTCAGATCAGAGCTGCCGCTTATCAACAACAAACGGCCCGGTACTATAACGCTCGGGTCAAACACCGCTCCTTCAAGACCGGGGATCTGGTCCTACGGCGAAACGAGTTTGTCGACCAAGGCAGGCTTCATAAGTTCTTCCCAAAGTGGGATGGTCCCTTCCTCGTCTCTAAGGCGCTCCCCGGCGGAGCCTACCGCCTACAAGACGCGGACGGACGCAAGCTTCCACGGCCTTACAACGCTGAGAAGCTCAAGCTATACCAGTGAGGTCAAGGCCAGCGAGTGTGTACCCCCTTTTTTCTTTCACATAGATGATGTAAAACGTTCTCTAAAAATTCTATCCATTCGAATAAAGAAACGTCGAAACATCCCGAGTAGGGTTCTGTCTTTACAATCCAAATCTCTCGCCAAGAGGCGGCCGTGCAGCCTCACTGCCCGGTTATCCTTAGTAGGCTTCCTACAGCCCCCCGACGCTAAGGACCAAATCCCTCCTTAGAGGCAACCCAGCAGCTACCCTGCTCGTTTATCCCTGGTGAGTAGCTTCCCTACCGCAACGTCAGGGATCGGAAAGCCCTCCCAGAGGCAGTCGAGCCCAACCGTAGCTCGGCTATCCCCGGTGGGCAGCTTCCCTGCCGCAACGCCTGGGATCAGAAAGCCCTCCCAGAGGCAGTCGAGCCCAAGGATCCCTCGTTCGGCTATCCTTCAGGACAAAAGCCCTCGCCAAGAGGCACCGGGCAGTAACCCTGCCCGGCTGTTCATATCATAATATTGCAATTCATGCGCCCCACTTTTATTCATTTTATAAGTAAACAGGTACTCTTGACGCACGTTTGTTGCATGTTACAGGATACAGGCTCTTGGATCGAATACAGTGAAAAAGACGAAAGTTGATACAGAAAAGGGACTTTTGACCAACAAGTAGACGGATCCTAGTCAAGCCCAGACTAATCACAGTTCACATAAGTGCAAGGCAACGCAAGGTCTAAACATGTCAAGGTGAAACGGTTAAAAGACCAATACAAATCTTCACTGAAAATCTGGAGAAGAGTAAGAAGCCAAACAGAGAAATGGGATGAATAAATAACAAGCCCACACAACCAAAATGAAGCCCAGAAAATATGGTGGAGTGATCCCACCAATGGGCCGCGGAACCGCGGCCCAAACCCCCCTATGCCGCGGTTCCGCGGCCGTATGGCGCCCGTGTCGGTGGAATTTTCTGCTGTCGGTGTGTCGGTGCAGGTGTTGGGATTTTCAGTGGGCAAATCTGTAATTGCACATGTGCGAGAGTCTGTAACCCTAGTTTCCCTGTTTTCCTATAAATTGTAATTACAGATCTGTAAAACTCATGCCTCTTTTCAATCAATAAAATTTCAGAATTGTTGGGAGAAATAGAGCATCATTTTTTCTGTAAGTTTTTATTTTCTTTACTTTCTGCCTTAGTGTTAATTCATTTCTTGCCCTAGTTCTAATTTAATAATTGCCTTAGATAAATCCTTTCATTGCCCTAAGTAAATCTATTATAGAACTTTTTAATCTGCAGTAGATAATTAGTCCTTTAGATAAAAAACAAAACACATAACAAAAAATGTCATTTTTAGAAGATCCCCTAATGAGCGAGTAAATTCCTCGCTTGTTAGGGTTAGGAACAAGTGAGGGATTGAGAGATGAATATCTCTCATCTCCTTCAATACCAATAAATTTTCATAAGTAGAATTTCATGCACGCATGCATGATCCGCTCCCTACGGCATCCTACCTACGAGGTAACGGTGAAACTGTAGTATAAAGGACCGGACATACATGACGTCCATGAAGATTATAGCAATTAGTAGGAAAGGACGGACAAGGATCTAGAGGAAGAAACTTCGTTGCTTCCCAGTCATCCTAATCCCCTTTGCTAATAATTGTTATGACTTCTAAAAGGTTTTAATCGAAGGCATTGAAAGATGTGATAATATTAATCTTATCAACCCTACCTTAGACCTAACCCTAACAAGTTCTTTAATATCGTACAACTTAGTTTTTAAAATCAATTGAGAAAAATCAAATCACAATTAGAATCAACTCGTAAAAATACATAAGAAAATTACACATCTCTGTGGATCGACCCGTATTCACTGGCTAGCTGCAAAGCGACGCCGTTTCTGATTACGGTTAACATATAATTTTTGAACTAATCAAATGGCGCCGTTGTCGGGGATGGCGTAATCTTTCTTTTGTGTAATTTCAGGTTGAGTTAAATTTTTAAAAAATCATAAAAATCAGAAAATAGAAAAATACAAAAATTTTATCAATTTTTATCTGTTTGAAAGGTTTATTGTTTGAATCTTGCAGGAACAGCGAAGGATTGCGAATCTGGAAAGTTACAGAGGGTTAAACAGAAAAGTGCACATCAGAACAGAGAAGAAAGTTCACAATAGAGCAGTAGAATTTTTTCAGGAGCTGATCTCCTCCTTCCACCGCGCTTCCGCGGCAAAGGTGGGCCCCAGACGGCGGTTTCGCGGCCCTTTCAGCTCTTCTCTGTGTAAAAATTGCATGGTTTGTTTTCTTCTTCTCCCCTCTGTCAACCTCCATATATCTCTCTGTAAAAACTTTCTGCAGGAATTCTTTGCGCTAAAAAAAAAATTTTCTTCTTCCCCCTTCTAAATAACAGATTTTCTGCAGGTTTCTTTGCGCCGCGCTAAAAATTGATTGCAAGTGAATTTTATTGTTTTGCATAATTTAATCGGACTTTAAGGGGCTAATTGACCAAACTCAGATTGGGTGGGGATTTCATCACCCTTCCCAGGACCCCAGAAATCACCTTAAAGCATTTTGCATCGACCACAATTAATTAAAAAATACTAGACTCAGACCTAAGGACATCGAGCTCAATAGGAAAAGGACTAATATAGGCATCGACCGTTTATCCTAACTGACTTTGCGGTGTCTAGGCTAGTGGTTATTAATTAGGCCCACTATTGTGGTTCCTTCCCACTTACCTGGCCGTGCTTGTCGGTGAAGAGGCGGTTTGAGGTCCTATTTCTAGCCCTAGTTAGGAGCTGTCTAGCAGACCTAGGTGACCCTAGATCTAGACCTGATTGTGCATGTGTGGTTGATACATTTGTGTCACGAGTCCCTTTTCAAAAACCTCCTTGTAAGACTCCCACATAAAAAAAAAAGAAAAATCTTTTCAAAACTTGCAACTTGTCGCTAAGAAAACTTGCAACTCACTTCCACCACTTCCCTTCACTGACGTTATCTTACCTCCACATTCTGTCTTTCTTTTTTCTGACTACACTACCCCTTTAGTGTATGTCACTTTGGACTAGGGATACTAACGCCCGATTAGTCCGCGTTTCGTTGGTACCGACCGACGAACCCTTCGACACCGAAGTCGACATTCCGTCCACTTTCTTACCCTCACCTTCAAATTCTTTCACCGAAGGCATGTTGGGATTCAACCCCAACAATACCTTACCGACGGGAAGGATTCCACCTACGTTAGGTGCGAATAACCCGAACCAACCGCCTGTTGAAGCGCCCGCACGAGTTGCGCTCCAGGATCTCTTTTACCCCGTCCGCACTTCTTTACCCACCTGTCTTTCACCCCCACCGGCAAATGGGGACAATTTTGAAATAAAACCACATATCATCAATATGCTGCCAAAATTTCATGGTTTGGAATCTGAAGATGCATATATCTTTATCAATAAATTCCAAAATGTGTGCGCTATGATGAAAACGACCCAATTAAGTGATGACGCTATAAGGCTAAGGGTCATTCCTTTCACCTTATGTGACCTAGCCGAGAAGTGGCTATACAGCACCGTATCACATTCCATTAGAAATTGGGACGAGTTTGTGAAAGCTTTTCTAAAAAAGTTCTATCCTCATCACAAAACTGCCAGAATCCGCAATGAAATAATTCAATTCTCACAACTTCCTTTCGAACCCTTTTGGAAGTGCTTTGAGAGATTTAAGGACCTACTCGTTCAATGCCCTCATCATGGGATCGAAAGTTGGCAACTCTGCCAAACATTATACGAGGGATTGAACTCGGCAACGAAGCAGTTGCTAGAAACCATATGTCAAGGTCATTTTCTCTCCAAGTCTAGTGACGAAGCGTGGCAGTTTCTTGAGGATCTTAGTGAGCAAACAATTCAGTGGGAGAGTACAAAGACCACATCATCTTCTTCTAGTGGTCAATCTAGGGCAGGCATACATCAAGTAGAGATGTCGATTGCTATGAAGGCCGAGATGGCAGCTCTTACGAAAAAGCTAGAAGCGATTGAGACCAAAATCTCATCGCCTTCTCCTGCCCCTGTTATGCCTCCACGAACTGTTTGTGCTTGTTGTGCGGATCCATCGCACCTAACCGAAGAGTGTCCTTATAATGCATCTACTCAAGGACAGGATCAAGTCAATGCTGCATTTCAGCAACGACAAAGAAACGATCCGTACTCTTCGACATACAATCCGGGGTGGAGGAGTCACCCAAATTTCGCTTGGAACCAAAATCAACAATTCCAAGGAAATAACAATTTTCAAAGACCTCCTCCTCCACAACAACAACAAGCACCTTCACAAACTCAATTTCAACAGCAACAATTTCAACAGCAACCTTACCCTAATCAGGTGAACAATTTTGTGCCTAACAATGCTTACCAGCCAAACAATTATGTTCAACCTAATAATGATAAGGTTAGCTCGCTCGAAAGAAGTCTAGATGCGTTCCTTAAGCAATCTACACAGTCTACAGCAAAACTAGAGACTTCTATTCAATCTTTGGTGCAAAACAGTGCCTCACACGATCAAAGTATCAAATCTATTGAGGCACAAATTGCACAACTCAATGCAGCTTTGAGCGAGCGCGAAAAAGGAAAACTCCCGTCTCAACCACTGCCCAACCCCAGTCACGCACATGCTGCAAATCAACAGCAGAATCATAATGTAAATGCGGTGACCACGTTGAGATCGGGAAAAGCGTTGCAAAACAATGTGGGTATTGGCAATGACACCCCTGCCGGTGGCCCTTTTTCATCTTCTTCACCTTCTTCTTTAGAACCTATTCTCCACCCTTCACACGGCTCTACGTCTTCTAGCTCGAACGGACCCATTTCTCACAACACGAACACATCTACACGGGGTGCCGTTCCAACTCGACAATCTGATCCGCAAAGATTGGACTCAACCACCTTTCAAAATGTTCCTTTTCCTAACCGATTGAGATCCAATAAACCAACTCCACAGATGGAAAAGATTGTAGAGTTGTTCAAACAGGTTAGCATAAATATCCCTCTTTTGGATGCAATCCAACAAGTTCCTTCATATGCAAAAATTTTAAAGGACTTATGCACCAAAAAGAGGAAGTCACAAGTGCCAAAGAAAGTTTTTGTGGCTAGTGCTATTAGTGATGCTCTTGTCAATTCTTTACCCCCAAAGCAAAAGGACCCCGGTTGTCCTACCATTTCGATAACAATTGGGGACAAGAACATAATAGAGCACTATTAGATCTTGGCGCGAGTGTCAATTTGCTACCTTATTCTGTATACGAGCAATTGGGCGTTGGAGAGCTTAAGCCCACTCACTGTACTCTCCAAATGGCCGATCGGTCAATAACCCATCCTAGGAGAGAGCTGGAGGATGTGTTAATTAGAGTAGGGGATTTCATTTTCCCCGTTGACTTTTTCGTGATGGATACACAACCTGTCGCTAACCCCTGGAACCAAATTCCGGTAATACTTGGTCGACCATTTCTGGCAACTTCCAACGCAGTGATCAATTATCGTAATGGTTCAATGAACCTATCTTTCGGCAATATGACAATTGAGCTCAATATTTTCAAGTTGGGAAGTCAGCCTGCTGAGCCTAATGCTAGCGTTCTCGATGTTTGCTCGATCAATGAGATCGCGGAGGAGGACTGTGAGTTCGAGAATTTTTTGTTCGATTACAGCAATGTTAACGCCACTAATGCGTTCCTCCTAGAATCCGACACAGCTTTCATGGCGGATAATGATTTTGAGTGTTTTACCTTCGTTGACGACTTTGAAGACTCATCACCTGAATTGGAGTCTTTTGCTTTTTCGGATGAGTTAATTGAACCATCCGACTCTGTTGCGTACACTTGATTCGAACCTTTGATGGAATCCTTCGAGTTTGAAACAGTTACCCCATTGTTACCATCTATTGTTTCACCTCCTAAACTCGAATTGAAGCTTTTGCCGTCGCACCTAAAATATGCTTATCTAAGTGATAATGAGACCTTAACCGTTATTATATCGGCCTCTCTAGCTCTTGAGCAAGAGAAGGCTCTTTTGATGGTCTTACATAATAATCAGCAAGCTTTCGGCTGGTCTATGGCGGACATTAAGGGGATTAGTCCCCTCATAGTCGAACATCATATACACTTGATGGATGATGCCAAGCCGGCAAGGGATCCACAAAGACGCTTCAACCCCATCATGAAAGAGGCTGTTAAGAAGGAGATTGTCAAGTGTCTGGATAGTGGTATCATTTACCCTATCTCGGATAGCCAATGGGTTAGCCCAATCCACGTCGTGCCAAAGAAATCGGGCATTACGGTCATTACCAATGAGGCAAATGAGTTAATTCCCACTCGCACCCAAACTGGGTGGCGAGTCTGCATAGACTATAGGAAACTCAATGCCGCAACAAAGAAAGACCACTTTCCTTTACCTTTCATTGACCAAATGCTCGAGCGATTAGCAGGGCACGAGTTCTATTGCTTTCTAGATGGCTATTCCGGTTACAACCAAGTCCCCATCGCCAAAGAGGATCAAGACAAGACAACATTCACTTGTCCCTTTGGCACTTTTGCTTATCGTCGCATGCCCTTTGGGTTATGCAATGCACCCGCGACATTTCAACGGTGTATGATGGGGATCTTTTCAGACATGGTTGAAAAGTTCTTGGAGATCTTTATGGATGATTTCTCCATCTTTGGCGACTCCTTCGACGAGTGTTTACGACATTTGGACGCTGTTCTTACCCGCTGTAGGGATAAGAACCTAACGTTGAATTGGGAGAAGTGCCATTTCATGGTGCGAGAAGGCATTGTCTTAGGACATGTCATCTCGCAAAACGGCATCGAGGTTGATAGAGCTAAAATCGAAGTGATTTCTAACCTCCCTCCCCCGAAATGCGTCAAAAATATCAGAGCCTTCCTTGGCCACGCCGGTTTTTACAGACGGTTCATCAAGGACTTTAGCAAGATCGCTAGACCCTTGACTCTCTTATTGGCCAAGGACACAACTTTTGCCTTCGACTCCACATGCATTGAAGCATTCAAGTCTTTGAAGCATTCCCTCATCTCTGCGCCCATTCTCTCATCTCCCGACTGGACGCACCCTTTCGAAATCATGTGCGACGCATCAGATTTTGCCATTGGCGCTGTTCTTAGACAGCACATTAATAAAATGCCGCACGTGATTTATTATGCTAGCCGAACACTAAATGAGGCCCAACTAAACTACACAACAACAGAGAAAGAGTTTTTAGCGGTTGTGTTTGCACTTGAAAAATTTCGGCCTTATTTAATTGGCTCTCCAGTCGTTGTATATACTGATCATTCAGCTCTTCGCCACCTTTTTGCGAAAAAGGATGCTAAGTCAAGGCTAATACGTTGGATCATTTTACTACAAGAATTTGACCTTGTCATTAAGGACAAAAAGGATGTGAAAACGTAGTAGCTGATCATCTATCACGACTTCCTTCTTCGCCCACGCTCGATCTTCCAATCACTGATGTTTTTCCTGACGAGCAACTCTTGACCGTTTCTTGCGAACCATGGTTCGCCGATATTGTAAACTACTTAGCCACCGGCCTGATACCGGAAGATTGGTCGAAACAGGATAAAATTCAATTTTTGTCCCAAGTAAAGCATTTTTACTGGGATGAACCCTATCTTTTTAAATACTGTTCCGACCAAATCATTCGTCGGTGTGTACCTGAAAGTGAGGTCAAGAGCGTGCTGTCTTTTTGCCACGATCAAGTATGTGGCGGGCACTTTGGCCCAAAGAAGACAGCCGAAAAAGTTTTGCAGTGTGGTTTCTATTGGCTACGACTCTTCAAGGATGCTTACGAATACTGCAAAACCTGCTCCTGGTGCCAACACTTGGGCCGGATATCGCGGAGAAACGAAATGCCGCTCCAACCAATTTTGGTTGTGGACATTTTTGATGTTTGGGGTATAGATTTCATGGGACCATTTCCTAACTCTTTTGGAAATGTGTATATTCTTTTGGCGGTTGACTACGTTTCAAAGTGGGTCGAGGCTGTGCCCAGCCGAACGAACGATAACAAGGTTGTCGTTCGATTTCTTAAAGAACACATATTTTCTCGATTTGGGCACCCTCGGGCGATAATAAGTGATAATGGTTCTCACTTTTGCAATAGGACTTTCGAGTCCTTAATGCGCAAATACTCTATCACCCACAAACTGTCAACGCCATATCACCCCCAAACATGTGGGCAAGCCGAGATTTCAAATCGGTAAATAAAGCAAATCTTGGAGAAAACGGTTTCTAAAAACCGTAAAGATTGGTCACTTAAACTGATTGATACATTATGGGCTTTCCGTACTGCATACAAGACCGATCTTGGCATCTCTCCATACCGGCTTGTTTACGGGAAGGCTTGCCACCTCCCAGTAGAAATTGAGCATAAAGCATTTTGGGCTATCAAAGAGCTGAATTTATCTTTGGGAGATGCGGGCAGCAATCGAAAGCTGCAATTGAATGAACTAGAAGAGCTACGGGATGAGGCATATGATAATGCCATAATTGCTAAAAACCGAGCTAAGGTGTTCCACGATAAACACCTTTTGCGAAAGACGTTTGAACCTGGTCAACAGGTTTTACTCTATGACACTCGGTTACATTTTCACCCCGGCAAGCTCCGTTCTAGGTGGAAGGGACCTTTTGTAGTCTGCACCGTTTATCCGCACGGTGCGGTTGATCTTGAAAACCCGGAGGACGGTACGCTTTTCAAAGTAAATGGGCATCGATTGAAACCGTTCCTCACAGCGGACCCTTTGGAGGAGCTCCTATTCTTGCAGGAGCCGATCTACATTGCGTGATTTTCCTCCACTTTCACCCCCAAATTTCTTTTTTCCAAAACATTATTTCAAATAAGTTTGGGTGTGTGTATATAATTTGTAAATATATAATCCCAAAATACCATAAAAAAAAAAAATAAAAAAATAAAAAATAACCCAAAAAAAATATTTTTGGACCTAATTGCAAATTTGCAGAATTAAGAGCTGATTTTTTTTATTTACAAATAAAATCCTCATTTTTGAGGGTGTTTTCTTCAAATAACCCTCTTTCCCCCTATTTATATGTCCCGAGGCCCCCCCGTTCTCTTACCCTAAATTTTTCCTCTTCATAAAACCCTAGCCGCCGCCCCCTATCTGCTCCATAAAAATTTCGCAGCGCCGCCACCAGAACGTCACGGTTCCGCCTCCGTAGTCGCCTCCTGCCGCTCTTCCGCCGCCGTTTGGTGTCGTCGTCCGCTGAAATTTTCAGGGGAGGTAAATCTGTCATATTGCTCTCTGTTTTTAGCATACTTTTTCTGTAAAATTATCATGGCACATAAAATGCAATTTGAGAGAGATTTTTCCCCGGTTTTCACGCACGAATTGTACGGTAGCTATTTTGCACATGAAATAGAGCAGAGGGGCTGGAATTTCCTAACCTATAATCACTCCTCTGCGTTTGCCCTACCTGAACTAGTTACCCTGTTTTATGAATCAATGGAGGATAATAGTCTTGACACCTTAGGCTACATTAAAATAAATTGGGGAGATCGCGTAATTCACATTGATAGAGATATGATCCACGAAGTCACACTCATACCTCGTGTGCCCGCACATGACCACTCCTTACACTTTGAGGATTATATGCCCTTGATGGGGAATGACTGCGCTAGAGAGCCGCGTAAGGGTATCCAAGCACGGACCCTTTTCGCTAACGTTCTTACTGTGTGTCGGTGGGCACAAAACAACATCTTTGGCAGCTCGCACAACACGACTTTTTTCACCCCCTCCTTACATGTCGTACACACACTAATGATGAAAAATCCACGGTTCGACATGTGCACCGTATTGCTCCATTCTATAGGTGCAGGGAAAAGAGGTACCATCTACCCATGTCCCATGCTAGTCACCCAACTCTGCCGTTATTTCCTCCCCGTCGAGGAATTTGATTCATACATGATAGACAGAGTTCCGGTTCGACCACTCGTTGAGGGCGTTACTTCGTCCTACTCTAGACTTACTGATATTTGGTCACGAACGGAACCGGCAGAGAATATTCCCGCACGCACCCCTAGCTCTAGCTCGACATCGAGCGGGGAAGAACTGACCCCTCAAGAGCATGCACGATTGATGCGGGGAACGGTAAGAAGAATTGATTCTTTGAGGGATGAGTTTCGGGCGACGGCACGAGATCACGACCGTCGGTTGACGAAAATTGAGAGGGGTATTCAAACCCTTTTGGCTAGAGGGGAACGATCATGTTCACGCTCACGAGCGAGACGTGGGGCCGGGCAGTGAGGGCACTGCTTTGCTTAAGTTTGGGGGAGAGGGTGGTGTATATAGTTATCTTTTGCATTGCATATTTTCATTTTGTATATATTTTTTTTGCATATTTAATTTCTGCATTGCATCTTTATATAAAAATCATAAGAATTTGAAAATATATATAAAAAAAAAAATTTTAGAAAAAGAAAAACCCATAAAAATTGAAAAATTTCAAAAATTATAAAAATTAATGTATTCAATTCTGGTTAATTGACTTGAGTTTGATAAATAGGTTAACTGGCTAGGAAAAACTAGATCTTAGACTTAGCAATTAAAAACCCTAAAAATAACCTTCCTTAGAGTTTAACGGTAGAAACTATATGTCTTTGTAGGTTATTTAGAAATAGGTAAATTTTGGGTTCACTTCTTGGGCTAAGTCGAAACGAAGGAAGAGTATTGAAACTTTTATTAGAGTATAAGTTTGAAAAATAATTCCTAGCTTAAATCTAGAGTCTGAAAACATATACCCTACAATTTGCACAATCACGCACCTTGAAACTTGGAATAGTAGAAGAGACCTTAAATTGCTCTTGTCTAAAGTCCTTAGTACGAAGAAAATAAAAGAAAACAAAAGTGAATAGAGGAAAAAAATGGACACTGTTTTTGTGATTACTTAAGGCTAAAACATAGAAAAATATTTAGCGAGGATGCTTCATCACCTAGTGCCTTAGACCAACTGGTTTGGGAGTCACTGCTAAAGCCTTGGGTGTTAGAAAACTAGGAAGTACGCTTTAAAATGCTAACGCATCTTGTAATCGGTTGTTGGTACCTCAAGAAATAACGGTCGCATGAAGGATGTGTAAGCGAAAATTCACCAATTAATAAGTACTTTGGACAATGGACGAAAGTACGATTGCTTGATTTGAATTTCCAAGTGTAGGGGTGATATTTACATACACGTGGAGATATGTGATTAGAGTTTAGATAAGAGAAAGGAATGAAGAATAGAACTTGTATCTTTAGTAGAGTTGATAGAAATTCCTAAGCGGAGATGAAACCTTAGAAGGAAAACTTAAGAAATGCCGAAAGCTAAGTAATTCTATAAATATATATAATTTTAAGTTAAATGATGAGGAAGTGTGAAGAATATGGGTGGATAATTTACAAGTAAAAGATAATAGAATTCTTAGTTAGAAAACCTAATTGGAGAACAAAAGTTAATGAGCTGAATTGATAGGATTTTATGGGTAGTATCCGCTGAAAACCCTCAGGAGACAACACTCCTCCTACTAGGGACACCTAGAGGTTTAACGGCTTGTTACACGAGCTCAGTGCAATCACGTTTCCCTGCGAAAGTGCGGTTAGGATTTTAGTGAATAAAAATAAGTTTGCTCGAGGACGAGCAAAAGATAAGTTTGGGGGTATTTGTTCATATCATAATATTGCAATTCATACGCCCCACTTTTATTCATTTTATAAGTAAATAGGTACTCTTGACGCACGTTTGTTGCATGTTACAGGATACAGGCTCTTGGAGCGAATACAGTGAAAAAGACGAAAGTTGATACAGAAAAGGGACTTTTGACCAACAAGTAGACGGATCCTAGTCAAGCCCAGACTAATCACAGTTCACATAAGTGCAAGGCAACGCAAGGTGTAAACATGTCAAGGTGAAACGGTTAAAAGACCAATACAAATCTTCACTGAAAATCTGGAGAAGAGTAAGAAGCCAAACAGAGAAATGGGATGAATAAATAACAAGCCCACACAACCAAAATGAAGCCCAGAAAATATGGTGGAGTGATCCCACCAATGGGCCGCGGAACCGCGGCCCAAACCCCCCTATGCCGCGGTTCCGCGGCCGTATGGCGCCCGTGTCGGTGGAATTTTCTGCTGTCGGTGTGTCGGTGCAGGTGTTGGGATTTTCAGTGGGCAAATCTGTAATTGCACATGTGCGAGAGTCTGTAACCCTAGTTTCCCTATTTTCCTATAAATTGTAATTACAGATCTGTAAAACTCATGCCTCTTTTCAATCAATAAAATTTCAGAATTGTTGGGAGAAATAGAGCATCATTTTTTCTGTAAGTTTTTATTTTCTTTACTTTCTGCCTTAGTGTTAATTCATTTCTTGCCCTAGTTCTAATTTAATAATTGCCTTAGATAAATCCTTTCATTGCCCTATGTAAATCTATTATAGAACTTTTTAATCTGCAGTAGATAATTAGTCCTTTAGATAAAAAACAAAACACATAACAAAAAATGTCATTTTTAGAAGATCCCCTAATGAGCGAGTAAATTCCTCGCTTGTTAGGGTTAGGAACAAGGAAGAGATTGAGAGATGAATATCTCTCATCTCCTTCAATGCCAATAAATTTTCATAAGTAGAATTTCATGCACGCATGCATGATCCGCTCCCTACGGCATCCTACCTACGAGGTAACGGTGAAACCGTAGTATAAAGGACCGGACATACATGACGTCCATGAAGGTTATAGCAATTAGTAGGAAAGGACGGACAAGGATCTAGAGGAAGAAACTTCGTTTCTTTCCAGTCATCCTAATCCCCTTTGCTAATAATTGTTATGACTTCTAAAAGGTTTTAATCGAAGGCATTGAAAGATGTGATAATATTAATCTTATCAACCCTACCTTAGACCTAACCCTAACAAGTTCTTTAATATCGTACAACTTAGTTTTTAAAATCAATCGAGAAAAATCAAATCACAATTGGAATCAACTCGTAAAAATACATAAGAAAATTACACATCTCTGTGGATCGACCCGTATTCACCGGCTAGCTGCAAAGCGACGCCGTTTCTGATTACGGTTAACATATAATTTTTGAACTAATCACCGGCCAAGGGTCTTTGGTAGGCTTCTACAGCCCCTCCCGCGCCAAGGACCAAAGTCCTCCCAGAGGCAGTCGAGTCCTTGCTCGGCTATCCCCGGCTGGTAGCTTCCTACCACGACCGACAGGGATCAAAGTCCTCGCCAAAAGGCACTGGGCAGTAACCCTGTTCGGTTCCTGTCCTGAAGGATCAAAACCCTCGCAAGAGGCAACCACGCGGCTTCACTGCCCGGCCATTCCTACCCAGTTATTCCCAGCGGGTAGCTTCCCTACCACGCCTGGGATTAGAAGTCCTCCCAAAGGCAGTCTAGCCCTTGCTCGGCTATCCCCGACGGGCAGCTCCCTACCCATGACGCCAGGGATCAAAGCCCTCACAAGAAGCACCCGAGCGGCAATCTCGCTCGGTCATCCTAGGCTGATAGTTGCCTACCCACAATGCCAGAAATCAGAAGCCCTCGCCTAAGGGCAACGGGGCAGCTTCCGTCCATCCTCGGCAACGCTTGGCAAGTGGTCGAAGTCAACTCGACGAACGATCGCTGAACAGCTGACCGACCCGACATGAAAGCCCAGCAGCACAAACAGAAGATGAAGTGCGGACCGATGAAACTAAAGAAGGAGTTTTATTATCAAACGCGCAGTCTTTACAAAGGGTACTTCGGGCTCCCCAGCCTTACAAACTGCCCGGAGGCTTACAAAAGGGGGACGAGGAAATATAAAAAAAGACCTAAGTCGCAAACCCCCCTGTGCCTCGCTTCCCTCATCGCTGAGGGCTTTACCACCGAAGGTTTTGCCACCAGGGGCGCGCCTCATTTCCCCCATCGTTGTCAGCCGGAGGCCTTGCCACCAAGAGCGGGACCCGAGCACGGAGCTCGCCATCGGCGAACTCGGGAAGCTGCTCTTTCACGGCATCCAGAGCCTTATTCCACGCGACGGCAGAATACTCACCGAGCTCGACGTAAAACTGCTCTGACATCTTGTAATCAGCCACGAATTTCCTGGCCCGGACCTCAGCGGCCTGAGCCGACAGGAGCGCCGCCTCGGCATCCCTCCGGCTGGCATCTCTCTCCTTCTCCATGGTCGCAAAGCGATCAGCCAGGTCCGCCAGCTTCCTCTCGGCAACCTGGAGAGATGCACCCAGGCGACGGCGGACGCCCTGATTCGCTGAATTGGCAAGCTCCACAGACTCCGCACGGGCTGCCAGGACATCGGTCCTAGCCCTCTCCAGGCGCAAGTCACGCCGCAGGACCTCGACCTCCGAAGGGAATGCTTCTACTGGGCTCGGTGCGTGGAACGCTCCCTCGGCTTCCATACGAGTGGCGATGGCGCAGTGTTGAAAGACCTGACAGGAAGCGGATGAGAAACCAGGAGTCGCTCGGGTCAAAGAAGGGAAGGACAAAAACAACGCGTGAAGGGGTTCGTACCTGGACCGCCCCCTGGGCTATGGCCTCCATCTGGGTCCTCAGGGTGCCGCACGGGAGTCTCCCTCCTGCCGACTTTTCCATCCCGGCGAGCAAGCCGGCAGCAACAGAAAGCCCGGACGGAACCATGGAGACGGACTCTCCCTCCTGCACGGGGATCCCTTCAGGGACCATTGACGGCGGCGCACGAGAGATTGTCATTTTCCTCTTAAGAGGGTCCCCGTTCTCGCCCCCTCCGTCTCCCGTCTGGGGCTCAGATGACAGCGGGCGCCTCTGATCGCCGCCAGAAAAACCCCAGGAGCCGCCAACGGGGTAGACGACCCCGTCGCTGGCAGAACATTGGCACAGCCGCGTCGTGGGCCTCCCTCTGGAACGAGCGACCCAAAGAGTGGGAACAAACCATGTATCCCCAAGAAGAGGAGCGCCGAGCGGCCAAAACTTAGAAGAAAGGCGAGATGAAGGATTAGGGGCCAGGGAACAGGCCCCACGCTTATTTATCACCACGAGCGACCTCATCCGACGGTGCCCTTCGTCTCCCGCCGAAACGCCTCCTCGAGTCCAAACGGCTCAGATTGCTCCACCTGTCGTTCCCACACTGGACCGCACCCTCTCAGGCATCGCAGGTCTGCGCACGTCGCGTCAGCTAACCGGCGCTTGACATGTGGACCGTCACTTCAAAGGCAAGATATACGAACCGGCGCATCCCCCTTAAATGCAAAGATCTCGTCCTGATTCGCTAGCGGAAAAAACAGCTCACGGCCTGGGGACGCGTCCCGACGAAACCTTAGGAGGGAGCTCACCCCGGTAGGCCCGGCAGTCCACTCCTGATCCGACCCGCTAGCTGGTCGGGACAAGAGTGGGGGGCTAATGGTAATGCTCGATATTGGCGACCCTCATGGTCAGGACACGTGGCGGACGGCACATCCCAAAACTCAGAAGAAAGGGCCCACAAAGGCCGACCATGCCACCCCTGTGTCCAACCGGCCAGCGCAAGCTAGCCCTCCTCGGGGCTCCCCGCAGATTGGCCTCCTTGACCCCTCATCTCGCCCTGAGCCGCCACAAGACCAAGTCTCCTCGGCCTTCTCGCTCGTCCCCAAGCCCCTTTGCCGAGGCCGTCTTCCTCGGTCATCCGACCAGTTCCGCCGTTCACAGGCGTAACCGCAGCTCCGCGAATCTCGCCACGCGCGGATTCTCCGCCAACAACATCCCACGTTCCACGCCTTCGCGATCCCCATTCGTGGGCGATCCGCTCTCTACGCAGGCATGACGTCGGAAGCGTAACTGCCGGCGAGATTCTCGCGCCTGCTGCTGCGTGCTTCCACCACTATATAAACCCCCATCACAGAAGGGTCAGGGAAGCCATTTTTTACTCCACTTAGCCGTTACGCTGCTCGGATCTAGTACTAACTTGATCGTCGGAGGGTTCTCGGTGGTATCAAACCACACCGGGACTTCTTTGCAGGTACTTGACGTCCAACTCCTCCAATCACCAAATCTTCTCAAAACCCATTGAGACCCACACACAACAGGGGATCCCTTCCAGAATCCACCAGGAGATCGACGGAAGACAAACATCTGAAGGATCTGAAAATGACCTCCATTAGATGGAGTAAGGGCATAAGATGATGAAACAATTACATTTCTTAGCGAATATTACCGATTTTAATTATATAATGGTATGCTTGATGAAATGATGGTATGATTTATAAAACCGTAACATCTACCAATCGTGCTTGCCATATTATTTCTATATATAAAAAAAACCTTTTATCCCTTCTTATCATTTTTTTTACAATCATCAATATACACGTTAATTTTTGGATCATCATTTACAGAACCATGACATATATAAATTATGGCCCAAAAG
The DNA here is from genome assembly GCA_030015575.1 of Agapanthus africanus. Taxonomy (NCBI): domain Eukaryota; kingdom Viridiplantae; phylum Streptophyta; class Magnoliopsida; order Asparagales; family Amaryllidaceae; genus Agapanthus; species Agapanthus africanus. The sequence continues at coordinate 89,511,837 of CM057338.1, read as the reverse complement.
CCACCAAGCTCAAGAAGAGGAATGGGCCCCAGAGGTTTGGTGAGACTGGATGAGAATGAAGAATATATGGTACAGACCCCAAACTTGATTCCCAAGAAAATCATGAGCTCTATATAAGCCATGAGTAGCACAGATGAAAGGATCATGCTCAATCAACCAAAAAAAACCCTTAGATAAAAATAGTTCTAGTTCTAGCTCACCCTTGGCTCCTACAGCCAATCGATAATGACAGTGAAGTGATTCCCGACGATCATCAACCGCTGCCGTCGAGTGTTGATGAAAATTGGTATAAACGCAGCGTAAGAGAAAATTAAAATTTTTACATCAACATCACCAGGGTTTATAAATTATGTTAATAATTAAAGAAATCAATTAATACTTAATTGATTTGACAAGAGTTATACATTTGCGTAAAATTGGATTTTCGTTTCGTTCGCTGTGCTAGCGTTTCCTATTCCAATCAAGACACCTTGATGGTATCCTTATTTGACTCCACATGAATCTCCAAGTTTAGTCAACTCTAATTAATTAGTTAGCTGAACTAATTAATTAGAGAGAATTATAAAAGAAATTAAAAAATAAATTTTTAATTCGTCTCCAACATGAAAATTTTGACCAAAAAAAAGGAGAGGGGAGGTCAAAACTTTTGAGAGAATGATAGGAATAATTAGGGCTTAGGGTTTGTATCAAATAGAAGCCTATATATAGAGATATAGTTTTTTCTATTTAAACCCTCATAATTAATTAATTTGTTTAATCCCTTAAACAAAATAATTAGTTATTACTTAATACATGTTGACTCATACATATATAAAATTTGATACACATCAAATACATAACAATATTATCTTATATATATATATATATATATATATATATATATATATAGGCATGTATTATTTACTCATTTAATATCACATATTATCTTGAGTAGCACGTCAAATCATATTTGGCAATTTTACCCTTATTTAATTAATAGTACATCAAATGTACTTATTTAATTAAATCCCTTTTTGTAGATCAACCATATACTTTCTTTTCTTTTATAGTTCTATATTTGGCAAGTAGGAGTTCAACTATGTGTGACTTCGGAGGCTCGACGTTTACTCAGCAGTGGATAATTAACTCAAACAGTTCGAACTAATTCTGTAAGCAGTAAAATCCATAAGTATATAGAGACGATAGTTATGTATTTAGACTATCTGGATAAACTGTCGATAACTGGATTGAAATAGGAAAATGCTATCCAAGTAAATCAATACCTATCAGTGGAAACTATCGTACACCGGTCTCTTCATCTACTTATGCTCCTTATTTGGTCTAGGGCTTGGTAGTACCGTCAAACCCTAATAACTCAAATAACCATTGTGTTGATATTATCACGTAACTCTGAGATCAAACTGATAACTACTTATCATTTGATCTCTAGTACTATGAGCAGAGATTTTAGGTCACTGATATATCGCACACTGCAAAACACTGTTCTCCATATATCGAAGAGACGAATTCCATGTTTAACTCCTCACAACCTTCACATGTATTCGATCATATTCAACCACAACCGTTATACACAGTATCAATGGATCTATGGTTGGGTAGTAACTAATGTAATCTTCAGCACATGCAGGATATTATGGCGTGTCTCAGGTCTGGAGACTAAGTCGCATCAGTTGTCGCTATATGAATTTCCATCCGGCAGTTATGTATAATTACCAACTGGAAATTCAAAATGAGTCGTTCGGTATACTTATCATCTATAAGCACCTGCATACGATACTCTGATGTCACCACACCAGATGACTATGAGAACAGTCATTACTCTCTCTGATGAGTAAGTATGATATACACCAGTCTTCCAGAGTATCGATGTCCAGTCTCAATCTCCTACGACTAGGAACATTTAAGAATATACTTATCGGCTAGTCAGATCTCACTATTGTGATCTACATTACAATCCTGTAGTCCAGTATTATTCTACGAACTTTATTAGTAATCAATAATAAACAGAGTAATAAAAGATATACCAATAAAGAAAAAACCAAATAGTATAATATTATTACGAACGAGAAAGTTCTATACATGTAAGTCACAATTACAACTAATTGCCTTCTAATAATCTCCCACTTGCACTTAGGGCCAATTATTGTAGTATCGTATACACAACATCTCAACGAGTCTCTCGAACTGCGGTTGAGAAAGAGCTTTAGTGAATGGATATGCTATATTATCTTTCGTATCTACTCTTAAAACCGGAGTTAGTAAACGCTTTATCCTTGAGATCACTTTTACTGAATATAAGGTACATCTCCTTAGTATTTATCAAATACTTGAGTATTGCTTTACCAGCAATCCAGTGTTGTTCTCTACGATTAGACTGATATTGACTTACTGCACCATGTGCATAAGCCACATCAGGTCTAGTACATAACATCGCATACATGATAAACCCAACTACCGAAACATATAGCGTTTTATCCATGCGTTTTCTCTCCTCATCTGTCTTGGGAAACATATCGTTTAAGAGAGATATACCATTCTTAGCAGGTACATTACCATGCTTGGTCATCTTAGTATGTTCCATACTGAATCTCTTCATTATGTCATTTATGTACTTAGATTGGGATAACCCAAGCATTCTCTTAGATTTATCTCTATAGATTTTTATACTCAGTATGTAGGATACTTCACCCAAATTGTTCATCAAGAAATTTGTGATAGCTAGATCTTTACTGATTGCAATGTTGGTACTCATTGCCTATTAGAAGTACGTTGTTTACATAAAATATGAGGAACATGACATTACTTCCTACAACCTTTTTATAAAGACATGGTTCGTCATCACTTTTGATGAAATCAAACTCTTTGATTACTTCATTAAAATAGATGTTCCCTCTTCTAGATGCTCGCTTTAGTCCATAAATGGACTTAAGAAACTTACATGATTTACCACTGCTCCTACTGACCTCGAAACCATATGGCCGTGTCATATAGACGCTCTCTTTTAAAGTGCCATTTAGAAAAGCCGTCTTGACGTCCATCTGCCATATTTCATAGTCATAATAAGCAGCCATTGCAAGCATGATTCTTATCGACTTAAGCATCATAACTAGAGAAAATGTTTCGTCAAAATCCACACATGGTCTTTGACAGAAGCCCTTTGCCACCAGTCTAGTTTTGAAGGTCTCCACCTTCCCATCTGCACTGATCTTCTTCTTGAAGACCCATTTGCTCCCAATGGGTTTTACCTCTTCAGGAGCATCGAGTCAATTTCAGATTTCATGGCATCTATCCATTTTTGAGAGTCTTTACTCTATATGGCTTATCGATAAGTGATAGGATCGTCATCCACTATGACACAATTTTCGATGTCACCATCAACGAGATATTAATAATATCTCTCAGGTGCTTTAGATTTCCTGCCAGATCGACGGAGCAGTTCTGCTGGATCAGGTAATATTGGAGTTTCAGGTTCAATTTAGTCTTCCGTAATTGCTTGTTATTCTTGAACCTCTTTCAGTTCTACTGCGCTTCTATTAATTTCTTTGTCACGCCCCGCTTCCCAGCATACGGAAACGAAGACGTGGCAAGCCCGCGGCATATTTATTCAGAGAAGCCCCCTAAATAAATATGCTAAGAGTATTGAAAAAAAAGTACACACTGAAAGAATAAATGGACACTGAATATTTTTTTCAACAAACTTCTTTATTTACATTCAAACTTGAAATATTTACAATACATGAATTCAACTGAAAAGAAATACAAGAACATAAATGCTTAAACATATGACATACATAAACTGAAAAAAGATAAGCTAAGCTAAGTTGGTGTAGTGGTTGGTCGTAATCCTCCTCCATGGTATCCACTTTCTCCGTCTCAACAATATTTGACGAACATTCCAAAAAAATAAAGGTGGGTAGAATGCCTGTCAGCGAACTAGAGTTCAATAAGTCCCAAAGGTAAGGTAAATGTGAAAAGCATCAGGTATAGCATAAAATGAGGTAATGTAAATAACGAGTAAAAGTGCGTGGAAGTAAATATGAGTATATGTCCTATAGGTCTCTATATGGTAACTATGTTAACGATAAGTCCAAGTGTGAATGTCAACGCAACTGTAAAAATATTCATGAGCTCAAAAGTGGGGCCCCAAAAGTAAGGAAACACGAGCCCATTTCATGTGTTAGTATCGGGGCTCCAAACCGTGGAGGTGTCAACCTGATTAAGATTCGAGTAAAAAGAATTTGAGTAGGTTAATACGGGACTTCTAAAGTTCTGTTGGATTCACACTTGTAACTTCCCCAAGCACTCCGAGTATAATAGATTATAACTATTAGATTGACTTAGTTGATTTGATTGGTTGATTATAACATGTCTTGATCGAAACCACAGATTGCAAAAGGTGAAGAATGATGTCGAGTAAGTCAAGTAGAATGTGAGTCATGTCAGTTGCAATCCAGAGTCGAGTCAAGCTAGTTCGAGTAAATTGAGTTCGAGTTTAAGTTCAAGTTGAGTTTGTATTCAGGTTATTGTCATATCTTATTAATAGATTTAAATCTTATGAATTTCTTGAGTTTCGAAAATATCGATAACCGCTGCACATTGATGGCAGAATTTGTGTCTTTTTCAAAGACAATTATCATTTGATAATTTTCACCATAAAGTTACGATCTATATTTAGGGAGAGTCAAGTGGTGCATCATTGTCTTTGGCAACCCCGAAGCAACTGACAAGAGAAGATGTCATTTAAACCAATCTGCAGCCTAAATACGTAATCTGGATCAGTCTTTTGATTTCTATGGTATTTTAGTAAAAATGTCATTTAAAAATTCTCGAGGGTTTTTAATTCGTCATGAATTCTCAAATAAGTTTTTAAATAAAAATATATTATTTAAAAAGTTAAGATTTTTGTATAAAAACGTATTTTATATTTTATGGTATTTTAGTGTAAAAATCTAAAGTTTAAAGTTTATGGTATTTTAATGAAAACCACCACTTTTGGAAACTTGATGGTATTTTATTAAAACTTAATCCTTTCATTTAAAAAATATAGTTTTTCACACTTTGTTTTCATAAAAATACGGATTTATGATTTATATAATTTTTCAATGATTTAATTTGTTTTAAAAGTCGCGTTTCTTTAAAATCGGATTTTTTATTTTTTTCAAGATTGAATTCTCCGTGATGAGTTCTACATCTCGCTCTACTATTATAAGGACATACGATAATCCGCAACATTCATAAATGGGTCTGCTAATGAGGGCTGTAGAGGTGTAATCATAAAGATTTTAAAAATAGCGATTAAAACGTATTTTTATAAAGCGAGAGTATCTTAATGAAATTTTTTCTTTTAGAATAAAACATATCTAAAATATCGTGCTATGAACTATAGTGTATGTGAGTGGGGTAGGTCGTTACTCCGTGAGTTATAGGTCATGATAATGTAAAAGGGTTATATGTAAAATTTATGGTATTTTTGTGAAAATGTTCAATGTATATCTATTTATATGAAATTATAAATACTTTCAAAATTAATGAGATGTATAATATTTTAAGGTGATGTTAGAAAGATTAGTGTGATTTATCCAGCATGATAATTGTGATAAGAATTATTTAAAAGAAATTGTAAGAACCAACTCCACTTTTTATCGATTATCGTTTTAAGGGTTGTTTGAGATTAAACGATTGAGAGAAGGGTAAAAGAAAGAAGGGACTTACGGGTTTTCAAGCTTAGAAAAGAGAGGAAGAGGAAATGAGATCTTCGTGGAACCGTGGTAACGTCGAGTATCGAAGAACGGCTCCAGTTTTCAAAAGAACGAACTTGAATCGAGCTAACTCCACTTGATTTGAGAGATGATTTTTAGAGAATTTTGTTATAGATTTCAGAATAGTGGAGAGATAGGAGAGGGGGTGGTATTTATAGGGTAAAATATAGGTATAAGGTGAATTTAAAAGAATTAAAATTTGGATTAAAGAGAGTGTTTATGAGTATATGAAGGGTTGTGAGTTCTCTGGATAAATTCAGAGAACAAATAAGAAAAGGAGTAGATGGGAGTCAAAGGGACGCACGGACGAAGCACAGAGGCAATTGGCCTCAATCCAATCGCCGGTCTCGGCCAATTGGCGGCCCAGATTTAGCTACCTGCCTCGAGGTTCGTGCCCTGTGTGTTAATCGCATTTAACATCTCATTTATCCAGTTTGATTTCTCTAAACTTTTCATTTCTTTGTGTAATGCACATGCAATTCTTGGACTTCCAAAAAGTTAAAAAGAAAATATTAAAAATAATTGGGGCTGATGGATTCGAACACACAGGCTAAAGAATAGCAGTGGGGAGACTTAACCAATGAGCTACAAGTTACTTCTTATTTTTATTGAACAAATTTAACTTGTAACTCTTAGTCAGACTGAAATACACCTTTCTATATATTGACTGTGTTATAATTGTATATGGATTTCAGGGTCGTTATATCCTACTCTCCTTAAAAAATTTTGTCCTCAAAATTTATAAAAAGGACAAATTTTCAAACAGATAAGGATATCGTGTACGCATATCATCTTCTCTCTCCCAGGTTGATTCTTCTGGCCAATCCTTTTTCCACATCACCCGGACCAGCTTGACCACCTTGTTCCGTAATGTCTTCTCTTTCCGATCTAGTATCTCTACTGATTGTTGCTCGTAAGTCAGATCGGTCTGCACAGTGAGCTCTGAATGATCAAGTATGTGGCTGGGGTCGCTCATATATCGTCGTAGCTGGGATATGTAGAACACATCATGCACTCCTTTCAATGAGGGTGGTAGTGCCAAGCGGTACGCCACTTCTCTAACTTGTTCAAGTATGTCAAACGGTCCGATATAGCTTGGACTAAGTTTGCCCCGTTTTCCAAATCGTATCACTCCTCTGTTTGGAGAGATCTTCAGAAACATATGCTCTCCGGGTTAGAACTCCAAGTGTCGGTGCTTTGCGTCTGCCCAATGCTTCTGTCCGTCCTGGGCTATGCTCATCTTTTCCCTGATCATGCGAACTACATCGACAGTTTCCACGATCATCTCTGGCCCAAGGAGTTCACGATCTCTAATGTTGTCCCAGCGGGGAACGACATTTACGTCTGTAGAGTGCTGCGAATGGTGCCATCCCATTGCTTGTCTGGTAACTGTTGTTATATGAAAACTCCACAACGTGCAGTTGATCTTCCCACGAACCTCCGAAATCTAGAATACATGCTCTTGGCATATCATTCAGGATCTGAATTGTTCATTCGGACTATCTGTCTGTTTGGGGATGATACGCTGTGCTGAAGTTCAGACTTGTTCCTAGGCTGGCTTGAAGACTCTGTCAAAACTGAGATCGGAATCTAGTATCTCGGTCAGAGACGACGCAGATGGGTACTCCATGTAATCTCACGACCTCCTGCATGAGTTTATGGGTATCAAGACAAGTATAATACATCTTCAAGGTTGAAATCTTTACTTTAGATTTTTACTCACCTCTATGTACTTACCAACGTCTCGGTCGATTAGCCAACTCTGAAAGGAATAAAATGATCCGACTTGGTGAGTCGATCCACAATAACCCAAACTGCGTCGTTACCCTTCATGCTGCGAGGGAGTGCAGTTATGAAGTCCATGGTAATGTTCCGCCATTTCCATTCTGGGATCAGCAACGGTTGAAGTAGGCCAGCAGTTCTGTGATGTTCACTTGCTGACAGATTAAGCACTTAGCTACCCTCTTTACTACTTCTCGCTTCATTCCATGCCACCAGTAATGCTGCTTTAGATCCTTGTATATCTTCGTGCCGCCGGGGTGTACAGAATATGGAGAGCTGTGAGCTTCTTTCATCAACTCTTCTTGAACAGGGCCGACTGGCATGCATAAACGACTCCCATACCGTAAAGATCCATCTTCATAGATGATGAAGTCGGTTCGAAGACCACTTTCTACTTGTTCTTGGATCTTTTGTAGTTTGGTATCATTTGCTTGAACTGCCTTGATCTGATTGACAAGAGTGAACTGGACTTGTAAGTTCATCAAGGATGATGTATTACCAGGCATAATTACTTTAATCTTGAGTCCGTGCAGTTCTTACTGTAGCTTCCACTAAGCGGTGAGGTTCATTGCTAATGGCTGGCGACTGAGTGCATCGAGAACTATGTTCACCTTTCTAGGATGATATTGTAGGTTGATGTCGAAATCTGCCATGAGTTCTAACCATCTTCTCTACCGCATGTTGAGTTTTTTCTGAGTAAATACATACTTCAATCTCTTGTGGTTGGTATATATATCAACTCGCTCCCCTAAAAGATAGTGGCGCCAAATCTTGAGTACGAAGATAACGGCTGCCAATTTCAGATCATGTGTTGGATAGTTGCACTCATGAACCTTTAACTGTCTTGATGCAAAAGCCATAACATTTTCATGCTGATGCAGAACACATCCTAATCTCTTACTGGATGCATCACAATATACATCAAATCCACAAGATCGATCGGGTATTACGAGAATAGGTGCAGAGATTAATCTTGACTTGAGTTCTACGAAAACCTTTTCACATGCTTCTGACCACACGAATGCTTCGTTTTTACGTGTAAGCTTGGTCAGTGGTGCTGCGATCTTTGAAAATCCTTCGATGAAACATCTTTAATATTCTGCTAAACCCAAGAAGCTTCTTATATCTTTGACTGACTTTGGTGTCGGCCACTCGCTGACAGCTGACACTTTAGCTGGATTCACAGAGATTCCTTCGCCTGAAATGATGTGTCCGAGAAATCCTACCCGATTTAGCCAAAATTCAAACTTGTTGTACTTAGCGTATAGCTGATGCTGTCGTAGGGTTTCCAGGACAATGCATAAGTGCTCGGCGTGTTCTTTCCGATTCTTGGAATACATCAGAATGTCGTTGATGAAGATAACAACAAACATGTCTAAGTACTTACGGAAAACTTGGTTCATCAGGTTCATAAAAATGGCCAGTACATTGGTCACTCCAAATGGCATTATGAGATATTCATAATGGCCATAATGACTCCTAAACGCCGTTTTCTGAATGTCGGACTCCCTGACCTTCACTTGATGATAGCCTGAACGAAGATCCAACTTAGATAAGACACAAGATCCACTTAGTTGATCGAAAAGGCCATCGATACGAGATAGTGGATACTTTTTCTTAATTGTCACTTCGTTCAGTGCTCGGTAATCCACGCACATCCGGTAAGGACCTTCCTTTTTCTTCACTAGTAACACCGGAGATCCCCAACTTGAGGTACTGGGTCTGATCTATCCTTTCTTTAGGAGTTCGTCTAACTGGATACGAAGTTTTTTCAATCCTTCCAGACTTAAACAATATGGAGGATTTATTACAGGTTATGCACCGGATTGTAAATAAATGCCAAACTCTAGAGCTCGGTCGGGAGGCAAACCTGCTATGTCTTTAGGGAATACATTTTCGAATTCTCTAACAACCTCTAGTTTCAATCCTTCCGCTTGCAACGCTGCAATCTCTGATTTCTTTGGTTTTTCTCGATAGATGCTAGGCTCCAAGGCCCGATCTCCGCTTTTAAAATAGAACACTGGGTGATCTGGTGTTTCAAACACCGCCTTCCTTTGGTGATAGTCAGTAGTAGCGAAGAAAGTTCTCAGCCAGTCCATTCCTAAGACCATGTCGAAATTCGGTATGTCCAGTACCTTGAAGTCCGCATAGAATTCTCGACTGCAGACGATCACTAGACACAGATTATATCTCAAGGTTGCTTTTAGAACGCTGTTCCTTGAACTGACATTTCAGCTGGATACGAGCGGCTTAACTGGGATCACATGAGTTCTTACGAACCGCAGACGATCATTAGACACAGATTTAATTTGTTTTAAAAGTCGCGTTTCTTTAAAATCGTATTTTTAATTCATTTCGAGACCGAATTCTCCGTGAGAAATTCTGTATCTCGTTCTACTATCCCAAGGACGTGCGATAACCCGCACCATCCACAAATGGATCTTCTAACGAGGGCTGTAAAGACGTAATTGCAAAGGTTTTAAAAATAGCGAATAAAATGTAATTTTATAAAGCGATGGTATCTTAATGAATTTTTTTTTCTTTTAGAATAAAACATTATATTTAAAATATCGTGTTATGAATCATAATGTATGTGAGTGGGGTAGGTCATTACCCTGTGAATTTTCTAGAGTTATAGGTCATGATAACGTAAAAGGGTTATATGTAAAGTTCATGGTAATTTTGTGAAAATATTCGATGTATATCTATTTACATGAAATTCTAAACGCTTTCAAAATTAATGAGATGAATAATATTTTAAGACGATGTTAGAAAAATTAGTGTAACTTATCTGGCATGATAATTGTGATAAGAATTATTTAAAAGAAATTGTTAGACACTAACTCCACTTCTTATCGATGATCGTTTTAAGGGTTTTTGGAGGTTAAACGATTGAGAGGGGGAAAAGAAAGAAGGGACTTACGGGGTTTCAAGCTTTAAAAAGAGAGGAATAGGAGAGGAGGTCTTCGTCGAACCGTAACAGCGTCGAGTATTGAAGAACGGTTCTGGTCTTCCAAAGAACGAACTTGAATCAAGCTAACTCCACTTGATTTGAGAGATAAATTTTAGAGAATTTTGTTATAGATTTTAGAATAATGGAGAGCTAGGAGATGAGGTGGTATTTATAGGGTAAAATATAGGTATAAGGTGAGTTTAAAAGAATAAAAAATTAGATTAAAGCGAGTGTTTGTAGGTATATGAAGGGTTGTGAGTTCTCTGGATAAATTCAAAGAAAACAGATAGGAAAAATAAGTATAGGGGAGTCAAAGGGGCGTACGGGCGAAGCACGGAGGCAATTGGCCTCAATCCAAACGCCAGTCTTGGCCAATTGGCGGCCCAGATTTGGCCACGTGCCTCAAGATTCATGCCCTGTATGTTAATCGCCTTTAACACCTCATTTATCCAGTTTAATTTCTCTAAAACTTTTCGTTTCTCTGTATAATGCATGTGCAACTCTTGGGCTTCCGAAAAGTTAAAAAGAAAAATATTAAAAATAATTGAAGCTGATGGGATTCAAACACACATGCTAAAGAACGGCTGTGGAGAGACTTAACCAATAAGCTACAAGTTTCTTCTTATTTTTATTGAACAAATTTCATTTATAATCCGTAGTCAGGCTGAAATACATCTTTTTATACATGAACTGTGTTACAATTGTCCATGGATTTCAGGGTCGTTACATTCTTTTTTAAGAAATTCCTTCTCTAAGAAGGTGTCATGTCTAGAAATAACAATACGTTGTTCCTCTAGGCAGTAGAATTTATACCCTTGTGAATGCATTGAGTATCCTATGAACTTACAATGCATGGATCATGCCTCTAGCTTGTCAGGATTCTACTTTTTAACAAAAGTAGGACAACCCTGCATCTTTACAAACTTAAGACCGGGTTTCTTGCCTTTCTATAACTCATAAGGAGGTAAGGGCACTGACTTTGATGGAACCTGGTTTAGTATGTATGCAGTAGTCTATAGTGCATACCCCCCAGAATGAAAGAGGTAACTCAGCGTTACTCATCATGGAACATACCATATTTAATAGAGTATGATTCCTCCTTTCTAATACGCCATTATGCTGTGGAGTGTAAGGTGGAGTAACTTGAGAGAGAATCCCATTCTCTTTTAAGTAACCAAGGAATTCTATACTCAAATATTCACCATCTTGATCCGATCGACGAATCTTAATATTCTTTCCAGTTTTACTTTGCACTTCATTCTTATACTCTTTGAACTCCTTAAATGCTTCAGATTTATACTTCATTAAGTATATATGTTCGAAGCGTGAGTAGTCATCTGTAAAAGTAATGATGTAGGAGTATTTTCCTCTAACTTGAATAGATATTGGACCATATACATCACTATGTACTAGTTCCAAGAGTTCATCAACTCTTTCTCCGCTTCCACTAAACAGAGATTTATCCATCTTTCCTTTAAGACATGACTTGCAATTATCATATGACTCGAAACCAAACGAATGTAGGTAACCATTTTTATGTAATTGCTTAAGCCTTGTCTCATTTATATGACCAACAAGTCTATGGTGCTATAAAAGAGTTTCGTTCATCTCTGAACTTATTCTTTTACGAGTATTGTGTATATTATAAATATTGGCAATATTTAATATATAATGACCATTAAATAAATTCCCTAAAACAACTAATTTGTTATTACAATGAATGTTCATAACACCATTGGACGTAACAAAAGAATATCCGTCTTTATCTAATAAAGAAATAGAAATAATGTTGCATAACATACTAGGAATAAAACAACAGTTATTTAAAACTAAAGTTTTTCCATCTGGCAGTGATAGATGATAATCTCCTATTGCAACTGCTGCAACATTTGCTCTATTTGCAACTCTGAAAATCATCTCTCTTTGTGCCAGCTTCCTATTTCTTCTCAGCCTCTGTAAATAATTACAGATGTGAGAACCAGTACCGGTATCTAATACCCATGAAGTAGGTGTAATTTGAAAACAATTTTCAATAACACAAATACCTGAAGATGAAGCTTCAGCAAACTTCTTCTTCTTTAGCTCCTCAAGATAGCTAGTGCAATTTCTCTTCCAGTGCCCAGTCTTATAGCAGTGAATTTTTTTCCTTGTGCAAGGTTTGTTTCCTGTGCCTTGCCCTTACCTTTAGCCTTCTTTATACCTTTATTAGGCCTGCATGGCTTCTTCTTTCCTTTTTCCTTGGTTTTCGCTTTAATAGAGGGAGAAGAATGCCCCACAAGTATAACATAGGACTTCTCCTTTTTTAAGAAGGTCTCAGCTTGCACCAATATATTGAGCAGCTCCGGAAATCCAACTTCCAGCTTGTTCATATTGAACCACATTATGAATGGAGAAAAGACATTTGGTAGAGAACTAAGCATTTTATCAACATAAAGCACATTAGGTAAAGGGAAACTCAAACCCTCAAGTCGATTGATCAAATCAATCATTTTGAGGACATGGTCCTGCATGGGTGTACCGGGCTTCATTTTCAGATCATAAAATTCATTTGATATCTCGAATCTAACCATTCGAGATTGTTCTCCATACAGCCCTTGGAGACGCGTGGATATAATCTGAACATCCATTTTCTTATGTTGCCTATGCAAATCATCATTCATAGAGCCCAAAGTGAGGCAATGAGCCCGGTCACAATCGAGCTTCCACTGATTGTGGAAATCTCGATCAACATCTCTAGGTCTATCACTTAGAGTGGGAGGTGGCGTGCAAGTGAGAACTTAAATCACTTTTTCATAAGTGAGAGTGATTTTGATCTTGCGTAACCCGTTTTTATAATTGTATCCCATCAGTTTGTCTTTTTCAATTATTAGTTTCAAACCAGTCATGATTAATAGCAGTAAATCCGAGAGTAGAATAAGAGAAATGTTTTAGCCGACATTCTTAACATCAAAATAGATTGGAAAATAATTTAATTTATCTATTAGATGGCTCACACTATTTTAGCGCATTTTCATGAAAACCACAACATTAGAAAAATATAAACTTTCTAAAATTTTAAAGTGGTAATCGAAATCCAACCGTCATAATATAGTGAACTTGACAACTAGCCAACAAGTCACCATACACCATGGAATGTGGACAAAACTCTTTTGTCGATCACATTCATGACTTTCGATTATAGTTTTTATCCTTAAACTTATTATAAGCTTGACAACAAGCCAACCATAACTCATAATAATCTAGTCAAGTCATACCTACACATTTCTTGAGCAGTTGGATCAATAATGTAACCCTTGGCAACTCGCCAACAATAAAGCCTTATTATTGGTTCACCTACTCTACATCACATGTATTAGCAACCAAATATCATCTAAATACCAAACACTATAGCTTGACAACTCGCCAACTATGGCATGAATATTAGATACTCTATTTGATTGAAATGGTGGAGGGTAACGTATAGTATTGAAAAATACTCTTAACATTTTTGACTTGATTTAAATTGAAAATCATTTTTAGAATAAACTATGTTTTTGAGTTATTACGAATTCCCCTATTCATTTTAAAAATTGTTTTTAATTTTAAGTGGTTTGTTATACTTAATAATCTCATTATTAATCATCTCATCGTTTTCTTGTTAAAACTCCTTTTAACTGTTTTTATGATTGTTTTGAAAAAAACTCATTTTATTAAAATCTTGTTTTCGAAAAACGTGTAATGAAAATAAAACAACTTTTAGAACATTACAGGCATGCAAATCCATAAAATAATTTCTAAGGCATTACAGGCATGCATGTAACATTTTGAAATATTCTGGATACTTAATTATTTTATTTATTTAATTAAAAATATTATTTTAATTTTATTGTAAATTTTAATATGTGGTAGACTAATTTATTAAAGATTGTAGTTGTTTATATAATAATAAGTGTTATGAGGGGTTTTGTGGAAAGTTTAATTCTTTGTGGAAATTGGATATTGTGTGAGGGTGTTTATGAAAATGTGTTAGGCCATGGTTTAGACTAAGTTAAAACTCATCCACACCACACCTTAGGTTGAACTTCAAGCCTACACTTCATGCTTGCATGAATAGCACACCATCCTTCATAGTGGCACCTCCTCCTAGCCTTATTATCCCTTATTCTTATCTTGTTCATAATTGTTCAGTTGATATTTCAAGTTGGAAACAATTTGACTAACTTAGAAAAAGAAATCCTAGAACTCACCTAAGAAAGAGAGAAGAAAGAAAGAAACTAAGTAATAGGGATCATTATCTCAACTCTCAAGCTAGGATTATTTGAGCTTGTGCATTTTTGAAGGAGCCTTTCAGTTGATCTTCTAAATTGGTATAACTTTCAACCCTGTAGATTTAGATTTCCGTACTGTTCAGTTAGAATGTTTGATATCGGTAATATCGTATTTGGTTAAATTGTGGCTCTGTTTTGAATCTGCTATAGTTTAGTTAATCTTTAGCAAAATCAAATAACACTGTAAACTTGTAAATTGGACCAAGAATATACACTAGAAACCCGGACCCATTCCCTTGCAACTCGACCGGCGAGAATTGGAAATTTTCCGGCGTCGCTGGATTTATGGTGGAATTGGGTGTTGATATTTTTAGGATAGCTCTCTGTTTTTCTTATAGGGTATTTGATACAGCTTGATTTTGTTATATAATCTGTATATAAAATCTGGAAGCAAATATCTGTTTTGGGGTAAAATTCTAAATACGATACGGATCTGTTTTTCCTGTTAAGAACAGCGAAGGGTTAGATCAGGTTAGTATAAGTTTTAGATAGTTCATAATATTCGCGCATAGCATGTTTAGTATGTAAATCTTGTAGTTTAACGTTTTCGCCGTATCAGAGTTTAGCCGTTTTTTACGAAAGTTAAATTCGATGTTACGTTCGACCACGGGGACTTCGGAGACCGCAAGAAAGGGAAAAGGATTGATGACATCCGAGTAATTTAGACGTATTCCGGTGAGTAGATTTACATCTACGGGGATGTCGGATGGATGGCGTATAGCACCCCCGCAACCTTATAAATAGTAGTATGATATATAGTTAGTTTTAGTATTTATTCAAGATATTGATATTGGAGTTAAATTGCATCTAGCATGATATTCATTTGCATGTAGTTTATTGATATTGGTACGAAAGATCATGCCGTACTAGAGATGATTTAGATATAGTGATAATGTGAGGTATTATACGAGGAATTATACCATATTCGTGGTGATGAGATTCGTATGCCGAATAACGGCCAAGTTTCCTTTAGACTCGTAAAATAATGTTTTATTTAGTTTTAGAACGTAATACTTGAGTGAGCTATACTCTTTTAAAAACTAACGATTCTTTTCCTTTTTTGATGATAAAAGATAAGGATGCGATGCCAATTTCCAAAACAAATATCCATTTTCAATCCAAGGCAGTTTCCTAATTTCAAAACCAACGTTTCATTTCCTTTTCAAAGATAATGGTATAGCCCATAGCAAGTAGTTACATTTATTAGTTATGCTTAGATTTACTTTACTTGTTCGCGTTATAATTATTGATATTATACGTTTCCGTAATACGAACACTCTGATAGAACACTGCATAACTACCAATGAGTACTATGCTGCACAAGCACGTACGCACATGTTACACTACACCTCATTGGTACTTCCATGTCACTGTAAGACCATTATACTATGTAAGGCGTATGTGGATATTGATATGAGTATGCTATTACACTTATAGAATACTAGCACAAATACTAATGATTGCCATGCTGCACGAGCACAGACACATATGCCATATTACACATCATTAGTATTGCCATGACACAGTAGGATGGTTACGTTTATTACTTGTATGATATTATTTACGTGCTTTACCTGTTTTACATGTTAATTATTACGAATACCAGAACTATGGGTATTCATATTGGATTCTTATGAGTTTCTGGATGTTTTACTTTTGATGATATATATCAGTGGTATGAGACGCTGTTATATATGTATATATATAATATATCATCAGAATGATTAATGCAAGGATTTCTTATTCTTTACTTGTTATCTTTGGATATGATGAGTTGATGTACACCATGAGTCGTTTTTATGTTTTGTTTTACTCCGAACCGAGTGGGGGAGGCTATACGGTTACGGATTTCTACGTTATCTAGACTGAGTGGGGGGGGGGGGAGGATATACAGTCGGATACATGGTGGACCCGGTCGAGACCGAAGGGCAGGATAGCCACATGTGAGGCGGGGAGCCTAGCGAGGATACTCGATACCGGAGATAGATATGAGCACGACAGATATCCAGGAGATACTGACCGGGGTTCGATTGGGCACGGCGGATATCAGGGGAATACCGACCGAGGCCAGGGATATCGGGTAGCGATCATATGTTGAGATGGTGTTGATGGTATTTGCATTTGCGTGTCGGTGATGTACACGAGAGATTTAAGGATTTGCGTGTCGGTGATGGACACGAGGGATTGCTGATTTCGGGTGTCGATGCTGAACATCCATATATATTGATAGGTTGCTATCATGAGGTACCCAGTTATATTATAGTTGTTGTAGCCGACCAAGACTGATCCGGGGGATAGTACCTGCATATCTCTTTACTGGTAATTGCATACATTAAAAAGGATTTCAAAATCGAGCTATAGCCTCATTATTTGATGTGTTTGATATGACACCGGGATCTTTTAAATTGTAAACCTCTTAACACTCTTCACTAAAAAAGCAAGACGCATATCTTAAATAAGATACCTATTATATTTCATACTATCACGTCTGGGAAGAGTGCGTTTACATGGATCAGCCAGAAGGTTTCGTAGACAGTGGAAGCAGAAGGATGTTAAAACGGTTTTCCTAAACGGTTGTTTAGAAGAGTGCGTTTACATGGATCAGCCAGAAGGTTTCGTAGACAGTGGGAGCAGAAGGAAGGTGTGCAAGTTGCTTAAATCCATTTATGGATTGAAGCAGGCATCGCGGAGCTGTAACATCTGTTTTGATGAGGCAATCAAGGAATTTGATTTCATCAAGAACGAAGATGAACCTTGTGTCTATAAGAAGATTGTAGGACGAACTGTCGTGTTCCTAGTCTTGTACGTGGACGACATTCTTTTGATAGGAAATGACATTCCTATGCTACAATCGGTCAAGCTATTTTTGTCACAAAGGTTCTCCATGAAGGACCTGGGTGATGCCTCGTACATTCTGGGGATCAAGATCTATAGAGATAGATCCAAGAGACTACTGGGACTTTCGCAGTCCAGGTACATAGAGACCGTACTAAAGAGATTTAGTATGGAGGATTCCAAGCGCGGTAACATACCTGCATTGCACGGAATTACCCTCTCCAAGAAGATGTCTCCTAAGACTGACGAGGAGAGGGTTCGCATGAGCACTATACCCTACGCTTCGGCGGTAGGATCTATAATGTATGCGATGCTATGTACAAGACCAGATGTAGCTTACGCGCTGAGTGCGGTAAGCCGGTATCAGTCAGACCCAGGTGAGGACCACTGGACAGCAGTGAAGAACATTCTCAAGTACCTGAGAAGGACTAAGGAGATGTTCCTGGTTTACGGTAATGGAGACCTTAGGGTCGAGTCCTTTACCGATTCAAGCTTCCAGAGTGACAAAGATGACAGCAAGTCTGTCTCGGGTTTTGTGTTTACCCTCAACGGAGGGGCGGTATGTTGGAGGAGTTCCAAACAGGATACCGTCGCAGACTCGACGATGGAGGCTGAATACATTGCTGCAAGCGATGCCGTAAAAGAGGCGGTCTGGATGAAGAATTTCATTAGTGAACTTCAGGTGGTTCCGTCCATTGTTGACCCAATACCTTTGTATTGCGATAACAATGAGGCTATAGCTTTAGCGAAGGAACCAAGGTCCCATCAGAAATCCAGGCACATCTTAAGGCGGTATCACCTGATCAGGGAGATCATTGATCGCCAGGAGATCGAGGTGCGGAGAGTGGACACAAAAGACAACACGGCGGATCCATTCACGAAGGCCTTACCCCAGACTCAGTTCGAGCGGCTGATCAAGATGATAGGTCTTCGATACGCCAGTACATGGCCTTAGTGCAAGTGGGAGATTGTTAGTGTATATGCCCTAGAGGCCATTACTGTATCATACTAGTATGTATATTACTTGATGGAAGCTTGGGATATTCACAGTTGTATAGACAATCTTGCTCAATATAGTAGTATGCTACTTGGTTTGTCTCTGCTTTAATGTGTACATGAGTGTTTCTTTATTGTATCACCTAAACGCATTAGTAGAGCCCTTAGGATTTTTGCTTGATTACCGGCGTTGTGATGGCGATCACACTCGTGGGGGCTGGGTAATCCACAAGCACATCCTTATACACGTCCCTAGTCGTGGGATTATTGAGACAGGGCATCGATACTCCGGAGTAGACTAGCGTATGCGCTTCTCATCCCAGCACGGGAGACGGTCTGTCCCACAGCCGTTAGTATGTCGTACTTGAGATAGTATGCGGGTGCTCGTTAGGTTACGAGTACATTGGACAGGACTCGTCGGGAACTGATGGTTGGTATTATACCTATCGTCAGTTATCAGTTCCTAGGTGACATGAGTACAGCTTAGTCCGCTGACTTGACACTGTCACTTCGCCTCGAGTGTGTTCCCACTGTTCTTTGATTACTACTCTACCACGGCTCTACTGAGTCGTGCAAAAAAGTAGTAGTTGGGTGCAGTCCCGAAGCACTTGGAGGCAGTGACGGTTAGACAGGATTCGTCTCTCCCGGTATTGGGGGTTGACATCACGCTGTATCTAGGAGAGCCATTACACGAGTAGTCCCTGGCCAGGACAAGCGAGATATACTGGTAGGTTTCCAGTGTTATCTCAGGGTGTTCTGGGCTTCACTCCGACACGACTTGTACCGCTATTAGGGGACTGACGTTTACCGCCCCCTAAGCCCGCCATGCGATGTATCAGACGAACAGACCGGACTGTACGGAGATTGTCACATACAGGCTCAGTAGGAGTTCGGATGGGTTTACCTCATCGGCCTTCTTATCGACATCTACCTGGGGACCGTTACGTACAGCTAGTGCCGCTTGCGGTCTGTGGTTAAACCCACTGCCAGCGTAGTGTCGAGTCTTTAGAGTCCCACACAGAGAGTTTCCCTGCACTGAGCGAAACGTGTAGAGGCCGTATGGTTTTACGGCAGGGCTGCGATCACTTACGTATACTTGTATGCGTGTGGTGTTCGGGCAGGCAATACTAGCGGGCTTTAGTTTAAGCCGGATCCTAGTATTTCACGGATGGATTTGTTTTGTCTTCTGTGCATCCGCATTCTACGGAATACGGATGCAGGTGTGTATGCACAGTTTTCCGGAGCGATGAAGGAGGAGGTGCCTCATTGGGGTTTTGGCAGTTGGTTCGGCCAAAACCGTTATGTGGCAGGCTCATTAGGGTTTTGACAGTTCGTTTGGTCAAAACCATTATGAGCCGCGGACATCATTTACTAATCCTATTAGTGATAATTTTATGATGGCTAATTGCATTGACCATTTGACCCCGTTGACCTCTCTTGACTTTGTTGACCGGTTGACCGTGTTGACCATTGACTTTCAAGAGGGATTTACACTCTTCTTTTCTTTTTCTATTTCTTTTGGATTATGATAATGGTCATTTCAAAGTAGCCATCAAACTTTATCTTGATGGGATTAGTAATGATGTTGTTTTTACATTATTGCAACCATGGTTACTTTTCTTTGTATCATAATTTCTTTCTCATTCTCTCTCTTGCTTTTTCAAGTGAGAAGAAAAAGAAATGAACCATGGTTGCTAGCTTCTCCTTCTTCTTCCTCCTCTTGATTAATCTTTTGATCTCATGTGTTGAGAGATAAAGATCCCACAAAGACAAAACCATCCCTTTATCACTTCTACACAACCTAGGGTTTCTAGATTAGCAATCTCTTTGCCCTAGTTATCTCGGCTCGAGGTGGAGCTCGGTGTACATCTCTCGGGTGGATCGTCTTCGACTCAAGGAGGCCGCGGAGGTGACCAAAGTCCGGATCAAGCCTCGGAGCAAGCAAGGAGAAGAACAACAAGAAGAGAAGGAGTTCAAGTTGAGGTATAACCCCTAACCGAGTAGATTAATCTCTAGTTAGGATGCTAGTGTATTGTTTTGCCAAGATCCGGCTTTTACGGTCCATGTTTCCAAGTTTAGAAAATTTTTTGTTTTACCGTTTCCGCAACCCCGAAAGTACCGGGAGAGGTAACGTGGACCTAACAGTGGTATCAGAGCCTAACTAAACACACCCTAGCATGTTAGCAAAGTATTTAGAATATCGACCGGACGAAAAACCGCAAAATCACCCCGAAAAATTCAGTTTCTGCCGATTTTCAGATCTGTTCCAAAATTAAAAAATCATACACTAAAAATCGGCTCAGGCTTTTGTTAGAAAACTGGAGAAATTTCATCCCCCAACTCGTCCAAAGCGCCGCGTTTCCGCGGCGGCGTTGGCTCTGTTGGGGAATCTTTTTCTTGCAGTTTTCTTATTTGGGTATTTTGTGATTTTTGGTATATGACTTTTCTGCCCAGATTTACCAGAAAGCAAAATTTGTTTTTGGGGCTCAAAAATCCGTATTTTTGGTCGAAGTTCTGTAGGCTTTGGCTAATTGTTATATCTGTAATGTTATATATGTATTGAACGTCTATTAATCGCTATACGTCGATTAGTGGGGGTTATACACATCTGTGATCTGTGTTGTTGATGGTATGTGTATATGAACTCGTTGGATTGTCGCGGATGAATAGCCGGGGTGGATGTGAGATGAGTGTTTCTTTTTCTTTCATTCATGTAATAAATTTGTAAATTGATGTAATATTATTTGTATGGCCGCACAACCGGGTCGGGGTTGTAGCCGTCATTGTATAATTCTTTTTACTGTTTTTTTTGCTCCTAGGATAGACCCATGGAGGGGGTGCACAAACTACCGGGTATCTCGAAGTGCCGAGTGGCCTACTCACGGCGTTGAGGGAGGTTGCTTCGCTTCGGGTACTTGGCGGGTAGTTTGCCGCACCCGTAGGGGTCTTGGGTGGGGTATTGGTTATTCATCGCGACCGTGTAATCCGCTTTTCGTTGCAGGCTCGAACGAATCGCGGGTTCCTAGTATATCCAAAGTGTTCATCTGTGATCTGGATTGGCTATCATTGCTATATATCTATATATAATAACTATTTAGGCGTTGCTTATGTTTTTCAGCCGCGCTAGCCCAGCCCCCGCTCTGTCGTTAGTTAAGTAACCTAACGGGTGATGACGGGGCCCCGTGGCGAATGCGAATGGCATAAGCGTACGTTATATTTTGGTTGTTTTCTGCAATGGTAGGATTTAATTGATGGGACGCATTAAAAGAACTAATGCAAGAAAATAAACCTAAAAGACGTTGTTGGAACATTTTTTCAAAAGCTGTTATTACAAGGACGTTCACTTTTTGTTTTGCATCGAGGTATTCAGTTATGAATACCCAGCACCTCAGTCGACGAGGAAAGGGCCGAGATCCCTTCATCGGGAGTGACCCCTTGGACAAAAGTTTGCGTCAGGGTAATAACTTCACTATAGTCGATTATTCTTGCTTTGCATCGAGGTATTCAGTTTGGAATATCCTGCACATCATTCGACGAGGAAAGAGCCGAGATCCCTTCATAGGGAGTGACCTCTTTAGCAAAAGTTTTCGCCACTATATTTTCAAAAACTGTATCACGTTCCTTCAACGATTTCAAGTTCATTACGTTGACGGGTTTTCGCCAAAACCCAGTCGTAGCCCTCCGTCTTTTCGGATTGATATTGCTTAGTATTCGTACTACGTATTTCGTGCTCAGCCGAGGCGTAGTGTACGGTAGCTATGTAATATTTTTCCGTAGGATACAAAGTGATTGGTTAGGACAGTCGTGCGGTCATTTTGGCTCAGTCAAGGACTCGTACGGGTGGGTCTAATGCAGTCAAGATAATGACGGGTTGAACTTGACTAGGATCCTTTGATATGTTGGCTCAGTCAAGGTCACTTGGGTCCTAGGGGCAAAAACCACATCGGGAGTTTCAAAAGCACTGAAACTTGCTAGTGTTGCATACCATTTGGAGTGTGATGATTCTGGTAGGATTCCTTCAGTTTTGTCACGCGATGATATTTGGATCCCGATCCTACTGTGAGTATATGCTACTCCTCGGGAACTTTCTCGCTTAACGATCACTGCTATAAACCAAGTAGGTGTCTAGAAAGGTGTTAGCGGGGCTACGCCCACAAGGAAAAGAGGTTACTTAATTAAGGAACTTCGCGAAAGCGTTGGAAAACCTCCCTCGAAGTACCGACACTGGCCTGGCTGAACGGTTAAGCAAGAATTGTACGGTGAGATTGATCCCGACTAATTCTTCCTTTATGGTTTGAGGAGGGATTCGAGAGACAGTGGGAGCCATCCTGTTTAGATAAATTAAAAACCAATCTAAACTTGCGAGAGCGCACGCCGAGTGTTTTCTTTTCTCTCTCTCCAGGTAGCAACCTTTTCACGCCCTAATCAAGATAATAAAATGTACGCTTGACCGATCCGAATTCTTATTCGGGACTCGGGAACGTTGGTTCAGCTCTAACTTGTGACAATAGTCATAAGTATGAGCAAGGAAAAGGGGATTGCATGGATTCTCAGAATACCCAGTTGAAGAAGAAGCATGGTTTTGCATCTACTTCAGGTGTTCTTGTAATTGAGAACTATTTTACGGTCAGCCCTACCTCCTGGGTACTTGATACCGGATCAGGATCTCATATCTGTAATTTATTGCAGGGACTGAGAAAAAGTAGGAAAGTTGCACCGGGTGATATGTCGCTCAGAGTAGCGAACGGAGCACAAGTTAATGCGGCAGCCGTCGGTGAATATCACCTTGTTTTGCCAAATGGCAAGACTATGATTTTGAACGATTGCTACTATGTACCTTCCATGGTTTGCAACATCATATCAGTTTCTTTACTCGATAAAGATGGATATAACTTTGTTCTTGATAGAAATATCATGAACATTTACCTTCATAAGGTACTGGTTGCAGAAGGTACACTGTGTAATGGTATCTACGTTCTAAATCAGAATACAGTTCTCAATGTACAAAACACACGCAAGAGGAAGAATTCAGATACGAATGAATCCTACTTGTGGCATTGTAGACTTGGTCATATCGGAGAGAAAAGACTGAGTAAGTTGCATAAAGATGGACTCTTGAATACGTTCGAGTTTTCATCCTATGAAACTTGTCAGTCTTGTCTCAAAGGGAAGATGACCAAATCTCCGTTCACCGGACATGGAGAGAGGGCAGCAGAGCTCTTGGGACTCATACACAGTGATGTATGTGGTCCGATGTCTATACATGCAAGGGGTGGGTTCTCGTACTTCATCACATTCACTGACGATCTCTCTAGGTTCGGATATGTGTATCTGATGAAACACAAATCTGAAGCTTTTGAGAAATTCAAGGAATTCAGAAACGAAGTAGAGAACCAGACTGGCAAAAGTATCAAGATCCTCCGGTCTGATAGAGGAGGGGAGTACTTAAGCACGAAATTCCTAGATTACTTAAAAGAGAATGGTATTCTCTCTCAGCTTACTCCTCCTTATACACCACAGCACAACGGTGTATCGGAACGGAGGAATCGTACCCTACTGGATATGGCTCGCTCCATGATGAGTAATGCCGAGTTACCTCTTTCATTTTGGGGACATGCGCTGTTGACAGCAGCATATCTATTGAACGATGTTCCGTCTAAATCTGTGCCTAAAACACCGTTCGAGATATGGAATGGTAAAAAGCCGTATCTTAAACGTATTAAGATATGGGGTTGTCCGGCCTATGTAAAAGTACAAAATCCGGACAAACTGCAGGCACGTTCAGTTCTATGTAAATTTATGGGATATCCTAAGAACTCCACAGGATATCTGTTCTACTACACCGAGGAACAGAAGGTGTTTGTATCTCGCCACGCCACCTTTTTAGAGTGGCAATTTCTTGCAAAAGAAACAAGTGGGAGTTCGGTAGAACTGGAAGAAATTCTGCGACCACAAAATGAAACTGAAGATTTGACAGAACCTCAGAATTCAATAACCCCAGACGAACCTCAGCCACTCCGCAGATCTGGTAGGATTTCTCATCCGCCCGAGAGATACTACGGTTTTCTCATAGACGGGGATCGAGAGGATTGCATCTTGGAAGAAGATGACCCTACCAGTTTCAGGCAGGCCATTATCAGTAGGGACTCTGATAAGTGGCAGGAAGCAATGCAATCCGAAATGGAGTCCATATACGCCAATAAAGTGTGGACCTTGGATATTGCTCCACCTGGGGTAAAACCCGTTGGATGCAAATGGATCTACAAAAGGAAACTTGGTGTAGATGGGCAGGTGGAAACCTATAAGGCTAGACTCGTTGCAAAAGGTTTTCGTCAAAGACCTGGTTTGGACTATGACGAAACTTTTTATCCGGTGGCTATGCTCAAATCCATTCGGATCCTACTTGCCATTGCTGCCTTCCATGACTATGAAATCTGGCAGATGGATGTTAAAACGGCTTTCCTAAACGGTTGTTTGGAAGAGTGCGTTTACATGGATCAGCCAGAAGGTTTCGTAGACAGTGGGAGCAGAAGAAAGGTGTGCAAGTTGCTTAAATCCATTTATGGATTGAAGCAGGCATCGCGGAGCTGGAACATCCGTTTTGATGAGGCAATCAAGGAATTTGATTTCATCAAGAATGAAGATGAACCTTGTGTCTATAAGAAAATTGTAGGACGAACTGTCGTGTTCCTAGTCTTGTACGTGGACGACATTCTTTTGATAGGAAATGATATTCCTATGCTACAATCGGTCAAGCTATTTTTGTCACAAAGGTTCTCCATGAAGGACCTGGGTGATGCCTCGTACATTCTGGGGATCAAGATCTATAGAGATAGATCCAAGAGACTACTGGGACTTTCGCAGTCCAGGTACATAGAGACCGTACTAAAGAGATTTAGTATGGAGGATTCCCAGCGCGGTAATATACCCGCATTGCACGGAATTACCCTCTCCAAGAAGATGTCTCCTAAGACTGACGAGGAGAGGGTTCGCATGAGCACTATACCCTATGCTTCGGCGGTAGGATCTATAATGTATGCGATGCTATGTACAAGACCAGATGTAGCTTACGCGCTGAGCGCGGTAAGCCGGTATCAGTCAGACCCAGGTGAGGACCACTGGACAGCAGTGAAGAACATTCTCAAGTACCTGAGAAGGACTAAGGAGATGTTCCTGGTTTACGGTAATGGAGACCTTAGGGTCGAGTCCTTTACCGATTCAAGCTTCCAGAGTGACAAAGATGACAGCAAGTCTGTCTCGGGTTTTGTATTTACCCTCAACGGAGGGGCGATATGTTGGAGGAGTTCCAAACAGGATACCGTCGCAGACTCGACGATGGAGGCTGAATACATTGCTGCAAGCGATGCCGCAAAAGAGGCGGTCTGGATGAAGAAGTTCATTAGTGAACTTCAGGTGGTTCCGTCCATTGTTGACCCAATACCTTTGTATTGCGATAACAATGGGGCTATAGCTTTAGCGAAGGAACCAAGGTCCCATCAAAAATCCAGGCACATCTTAAGGCGGTATCACCTGATCAGGGAGATCATTGATCGCCAGGAGATCGAGGTGCGGAGAGTGGACACAAAAGAAAACACGGCGGATCCATTCACGAAGGCCTTACCCCAGACTCAGTTCGAGCGGCTGATCAAGATGATAGGTCTTCGATACGCCAGTACATGGCCTTAGTGCAAGTGGGAGATTGTTAGTGTATATGCCCTAGAGGCCATTACTGTATCATACTAGTATGTATATTACTTGATGGAAGCTTGGGATATTCACAGTTGTATAGACAATCTTGCTCAATATAGTAGTATGCTACTTGGTTTGTCTCTGCTTTAATGTGTACATGAGTGTTTCTTTATTGTATCACCTATACGCATTAGTAGAGCCCTTAGGATTTTTGCTTGATTACCGGCGTTGTGATGGCGATCACACTCGTGGGGGCTGGGTAATTCACAAGCACATCCTTATACACGTCCCTAGTCGTGGGATTATCGAGACAGGGCATCGATACTCCGGAGTAGACTAGCGTATGCGCTTCTCATCCTAGCACGGGAGACGGTCTGTCCCACAGCCGTTAGTATGTCGTACTTGAGATAGTATGCGGGTGCTCGTTAGGTTACGAGTACACTGGACAGGACTCGTCGGGAACTGATGGTTGGTATTATACCTATCGTCAGTTATCAGTTCCCAGGTGACATGAGTACAGCTTAGTCCGCTGACTTGACACTGTCACTTCGCCTCGAGTGTGTTCCCACTGTTCTTTGATTACTACCCTACCACGGCTCTACTGAGTCGTGCAAAAAGGTAGTAGTTGGGTGCAGTCCCGAAGCACTTGGAGGCAGTGACGGTTAGACAGGATTCGTCTCTCCCGATATTGGGGGTTGACATCGCGCTGTGTCTAGGAGAGCCATTACACGAGTAGTCCCTGGCCAGGGCAAGCGAGATATACTGGTAGGTTTCCAGTATTATCTCAGGGTGTTCTGGGCTTCACTCCGACACGACTTGTACCGCTATTAGGGGACTGACGTTTATCGCCCCCCTAGGCCCGCCATGCGATGTATCAGACGAACAGACCGGACTGTATGGAGATTGTCACATACAGGCTCAGTAGGAGTTCGGATGGGTTTACTTCATCGGCCTTCTTATCGACATCTACCTGGGGACCGTTACGTACAGCTAGTGCCGCTTGCGGTCTGTGGTTAAACCCACTGCCAGCGTAGTGTCGAGTCTTTAGAGTCCCACACAGAGAGTTTCCCTGCACTGAGCGAAATGTGTAGAGGCCGTATGGTTTTACGGCAGGGCTGCGATCACTTACGTATACTTGTATGCGTGTGGTGTTCGGGCAGGCAATACTAGTGGGCTTTAGTTTAAGCCGGATCCTAGTATTGCACGGATGGATTTGTTTTGTCTTCTGTGCATCCGCATTCTACGGAATACGGATGCAGGTGTGTATGCACAGTTTTCCGGAGCGATGAAGGAGGAGGTGCCTCATTGGGGTTTTGGCAGTTGGTTCGACCAAAACCGTTATGTGGCAGGCTCATTAGGGTTTTGACAGTTCGTTTGGTCAAAACCATTATGAGCCGCGGACATCATTTACTAATCCTATTAGTGATAATTTTATGATGGCTAATTGCATTGACCATTTGACCATGTTGACCTCTCTTGACTTTGTTGACCGGTTGACCGTGTTGACCATTGACTTTCAAGAGGGATCTACACTCTTCTTTTCTTTTTCTATTTCTTTTGGATTATGATAATGGTCATTTCAAAGTAGCCATCAAACTTTATCTTGATGGGATTAGTAATGATGTTGTTTTTACATTATTGCAACCATGGTTACTTTTCTTTGTATCATAATTTCTTTCTCATTCTCTCTCTTGCTTTTTCAAGCGAGAAGAAAAAGAAATGAACCATGGTTGCTAGCTTCTCCTTCTTCTTCCTCCTCTTGATTAATCTTTTGATCTCATGTGTTGAGAGATAAAGATCCCACAAAGACAAAACCATCCCTTTATCACTTCTACACAACCTAAGGTTTCTAGATTAGCAATCTCTTTACCCTAGTTACCTCGGCTCGAGGTGGAGCTCGGTGTACATCTCTCGGGTGGATCGTCTTCGACTCAAGGAGGTCGCGGAGGTGACCAAAGTCCGGATCAAGCCTCGGAGCAAGCAAGGAGAAGAACAACAAGAAGAGAAGGAGTTCAAGTTGAGGTATAACCCCTAACCGAGTAGATTAATCTCTAGTTAGGATGCTAGTGTATTGTTTAGCCAAGATCTGGGTTTTACGGTCCATGTTACCAAGTTTAGAAAATTTTTTGTTTTACCGTTTCCGCAACCCCGAAAGTACCGGGAGAGGTAACGTGGACCTAACAATTTTGTTGCGCTTTTCTTTTCTTCGCCGTTGTGCGTCGTATATTGTTTGCTTAGTTGCTCCATCGGTTGGGTGTGGAAGCTAGCTCCCGTTGGGATGCTATTTATATTTTATGT
This sequence comes from Agapanthus africanus, assembly GCA_030015575.1. Taxonomy (NCBI): domain Eukaryota; kingdom Viridiplantae; phylum Streptophyta; class Magnoliopsida; order Asparagales; family Amaryllidaceae; genus Agapanthus; species Agapanthus africanus. Next base: position 89,483,218 of record CM057338.1, on the reverse strand, counting down.
TGTAGCGGGTTTATTCAAATTACAAGGGAGGTGCTGTCGAATTTCAAAATGTCATAGATGCTTTTCAAACATACTTAGTTAAACTTAAATGTTTATTTTAAACTGATCCCATCTGATGACTATTTTAACCCTCACCTCCAATATTTTCAAAAAGGGTTTAGATTCCGGGTTTCGGCTTACTTGGACCGCGTCGACGTCTTTAGATGTCACGTGATTTAAGTGCCGGTCACGTGCCATATTTGGGTCGTGATAATGCATATCTCAAAAACGAGCTTATACCGGAATGAATTGGACATGTGTGATTTATCGTGCTTTAATTCGAGCGTTAGAATTAAAATACGATAATTCACTTTAGGGTTTTGCATCACATGTATATAAACTAAAAATAAAAGAAAATGCTTTCAGCCGCTTGAACGCTCCATTGAACTCCTTCAATCACGCCCACTCTAACTTCAATTCTTTACCCTTATGAAACTCACAAACTAATGCGTAAATAAATCGAGGCTCGCATGCCCTATTTAATTAAACCATTACCAAGTGACTCGCATGCTACTATAAAAATTTACAACGCAAATCACTGTAATATTTTGGAAAATTATAAATATTAATTTATAATTTTAAATATGAATTTAATAAGTTTACAAAAATGATATCGCTTATGAAATTGGGAATCAGAATTTTATCCGAAAAATTTAGCTATTTCGATAAATATGAATAAAAGTGTGTGATATCATAAAAATGATATTTTTAATTATTTTAACATGACATTGTATTTTACATTAAGCTAATGATATTTAAGTGATAGATTAATCATTTCATATCTTTTATTTTACATGGATTTAAATTGTAAAATGGATTTAAATTGTAACATGAAAGGTTTTATTATTTTGATAATTCTTTTAATGATTGATATATCTTAACCTAGGCTAAACCCTCACCCTCAACACACCCTCATCATGCTCACATCTCTCCACCTTATGTTTAAACACTTACACAACCACTTCACAAATCCTTCACCTCCTCCTTCCACCATGACACCTCCACCTCTCAACCCTCCACCTCATACTCTCTCTACACAACACAACACATAGGAATCCCTTTAGCATTCTCAAACTGAACACCATTAGTTCTTCAACTCCAACAAAAATGTTCTAAGTGTTCATCTCATCTAAAGGGTAAAGCCATGATTTCTTTCATGAATATTGTTCACATATTCAAGCTTGATCCACTATAAACCCTAGATGCTTCCATAAGCAATTCTTGAGCTGGTGTTCTCTTGTGAATCATCTTCATAGGTATAATTCTTCCTTCTTTTCAAATATCAAATCTGTTCAATATCTGTTTTCATGTGCAATATAGGAAAACAGTTTGTTTTGTAATATTTAACATACTGAAATGGAATATGGAACCATTAGGTGTAACCACTAGAAAAACTAATAAGACCAAAAGTATCATAAGATCATTAGGAGACTTCACCTAAAGCCCGAGACCTCATCTCCAGTTTTAGACCGGCGAGAACCCCAAATTGTCCGATGTCGCCGGGTCATTGAGGGTATTTGGTGTTGATTTTTCTTCTGTAGATCTATTAGGGTATTTTATAAACTATAGAATTGTTTGATTTGTCCCAGTATTCATAAAAAGAAATCTGGGAATGTTTTAGTAAGGGTTTTATCAAGTTTCCGACATTTCGATATAAGTTTTTCGTATTTCTGTACTGCGATTGAAACGTTAACGTTTGAACGTTAACAACAGGGATATCTTGTCGTTTTTGGGTTAAGTATGCTGCAGGTTCTAATCTATAGGTGCCTATCTCGTTACTTTGGTTTTTGATATGATATTTACGCCGATATTTCATAACTACGATAATAGGTACGATCGCGAAGGTTTCCGAGAAGGAGTTGGCAGACATAACAATTGTGGATTCTACGAGCTTGACAAGTTGGTGAGTAGATTTACATCTACGGAGGAAGTCGGGTGGATGGCGTATAGCACCCCCGCAACTTTATAAATAGTAGTATGATATATAGTTAGTTTTAGTATTTATTCAAGATATTGATATTGGAGTTAAATTGCATCTAGCATGATATTCATTTGCATGTAGTTTATTTATGGTTTGGTAAATTGGTACGAAGGATCATGCCGTACTTGAGATGATTTAGATATAGTGATAATGTGAGGTATTGTACGAGGAATTATACCGTATTGGTAATGATGAGATTCGTATGCCGAATAACCACCAAGTTTCCTTTAGACTCGTAAAATAATGTTTTATTTCGTTTTTAGAATGTAATACTTGAGTGAGCTATACTCTTTTAAAAACCAACGATTCGTTACCCTTTTTAAATGATAAAAGATAAGGACGCGATGCCAAATTCCAAAACGAATATCTGTTTATAACCTAAGGCAGCTTCCTTATTTCAAAATCGACGTTTCGTTCCATTTCCAAAGATAATGGTATAGCTCATAGCAAGTAGTTACATTTAGTAGTTACGCTTAGATTTGCTTTACCTGCTCGCGATATATTCATCGATGTTATATGTTTTCTTTATACAAACACAATGATAGAACACTGCACAACTACCAATGAGTATTATGTTACACAAGCACGTATGCACATGTTACACTACACCTCATTGGTACTGCCATATCACTGTAGGACCGTGCGTATGCAAATATCGATACAAGTATGATTTATACACTTATAGAACACTAGCACAAATACTAATGATTTCCATACTACACGAGCATAGACGCATATGCCACACTACACATCATTAGTATTGTCATGACACAGTAGGATTGTTATGTTTATTACTTGTATGACTTTATTTACATACTTTACTTGTATTACGTGTTAAGCATTGCAAATACCAGTACTATGGGTATTCATATTTGATTCTTATGAGTTTTCTGGATGTTTTACTTTTGATGATATATATCAGTGGTATGGGACACTGTTATATATGTATATATATAATATATCATCAGAATGATCTATGCAAGTATTCTTACTCTCTACTTGATATTTCTGGATACGATGAGTTGACGTCCACTATGAGCTTGATGTTTTCTGATTGTTTTATTTCGAACCGAGTGGGAGAGATATACGATTTCAGACTTGCTACTTATCCGGGCTGAGTGGGGGAGTATACAGACGGATACATGGTGGACCCGGTCGAGACCGAGGGGCAGGAAAGCCACAGTTGAGGCGGGGAGCCTAGCGAGGATACTCGATACTGGAGATAGAGATGAGCACGGAAGATATCCAGGGATACTGACCCGGGTTCGATTTGGGCACGGCGGATATCCAGGAGATACCGACCGGGGTCAGGGATATCAGGTGGCGATCATCTGTTGAGATGGTGTCGACGATATCTGCATTTGTGTGTCGGTGATGGACACGAGAGATTTGAGTATTTGCGTGTCGGTGATGGACACGAGAGATTTCTGATTTCGGGTGTCGATGCTAGACATCCAGATGTTGATATATGTTGCTATCATATGAGGTATACGGTTAATTTATGAGTTATTGTAGCCGACCAGAACTGATCCGGGGGACAGTACCTGCATATCTTTTACGGGCATTCGCAGACATAAAAAGGAATTCAAAAACGAGCTATAGTCTCATTATTTTGACATGCCTGATATAACACTGGGATCTTTAAATTGTAAATCTCTTAACTTTCTTCACCAAAAACAGCAGGACGTATATTTTAAATAAGATACCTATTATATTTTATACTATCACGTCTGCTTTTATGCCGTGACATATCTATTCCGCGGCTATTTTAAAGGAGAGGTTTATATATATATTTTCGGCTACCTTTGGGCTTATACCTAGATACAGGTCATTTGCATTTGATATGTTCTGCTTTAGGATCGCATGATAGATAGTGTTGCATTTACGATACATATGCATATCATATATTATATTAGTACAACTTATGATAGTATTATATTTATGACTTAGGTATCGTTGTGCATTTCGATTTCTATCTTGTGATGTACTTTTATTAACTGAGTTGGCAACTCACCCCTGTTGTGCTACAGTTTCTTGCAGGTTTTACCGCTTGGATTATCAGCGGCTTGGGGCACACATTCCTTTCGGTTATTGCTTTGGCAGGTGGGTTACTGTTGTATCGTACTTACACTTGTATATTCATATTTTCTTGTATCCAGTAAAACTCCATCGATTTAGAAATGGTATATTGTGGACTTAGAAGCGAGACTTAGAATTATGTGTTTGTGGGCGTCGTACTCATTAGAGTCGACCTTTTTATATAGTTGATTTTGTTTCGCTTTTCTTTTCTTTGCCATTGTGCGTCGTATATTGTTTGCTTGGTTGCTCCGCCGTTTGGGCGTGGAAGTTAGCTCCCGTTGGGATGCTATATTTATTTTTATGTGGTAGCGGGTTTTATTCAAATTACAAAGGAGGTGCTGTCGAATTTCAAACCGTCATAGATGCTTTTCAAACATACTTAGTTAAACTTAAATATTTATTTTAAATTGATTCCATCTGATGACTATTTAAAACTTCACCTCCAATATTTTCAAAAAGGGTTTAGATTCCGGGTTTCGGCTTACTTGAACCGCGTTGACGTCTTTAGATGTCACGTGATTTAAGTGCCGGTCATGTGCTACATTCGAGTCATGACAATCACAGAGGGTTTGTCTAAATCCATTCCAATTTTGTCACGCCCTGCTTCCCGGTCTACGGGGAGGGGACGCGGCGGGGTCCGCTACGTATTTACTCAGAAGTAAATACGCTAAGCGTTTCTAAGCAATATAAGTAAAGTACACAAGAGACATGAATGCAAATGAACAACAATTTTATTTATTAAATATTCTTTTACAGGTACAACTGAAATGTAAATACATGAGTAGAAAGCGATGCCTAAACAATGGCATAATTGAAATGAAATAAATATGTACAAGTGTCTAAAGCTCCGGGTCAAAAGCAAACTGCTCCAAATCCTCAGTAAATGCGTCTGAAACACCTGACAACATTCCAAAGAAAGAAGAAAAGGAATGTCGTCAGCGAACAATCGCTCGGTAAGTCCCAAATATGAGTAGAGATAGAATAAACAGAAAGAGTATATAACTTATAATGTTTGATTATATTATTAACGTTGTTGTTTGTAGCTTGGTACAGAAAAGGCCAGAGTATACGAGAGGTGTCCCACTATTCCGGAGACTAAGGTATACGGAGCACAATGAACCGTTCAGCCACGGTACACCGACAATGGATATTCATGTTAGGTGTATATGGTTACAGCCTCATGCTACTTCTAACACCTTCCGTACCAATCTACCCCTTATAAACCCTGCGATGTCTCTTGTAATGATTGTATGGTTTTGTTATATAGGTGGATGACTTGCCAAAACCATGATATCAGTAAATAGAATGGATATAAATGGAGTGTCATATAGACGGAGTATATCCATGGTTCGGTTCAGTCAATATAGATTGATATAGATTGAATAGACGGATTCATGGATTCATGTTGTATTGTAGTTTATACTTGAATCATATTCAAGTCAGATTGATTAGATTGAGACTCAGTCTGAGTCAGACACTTTGAAAAGAACTTGAAATCCTGAATTAGTTTTGATGTTATCGGTAACTGCTGCACATGGATGGCAGGATTTGTGTCTTTTTCCAAGACAATTACCGTTTTGATAACACCGTTTGTTAGATTGTCTATCTTAGATAGGCAAGCATACATATTCTCTGGCTCCCTGAGGCTCAAGAGAACTGGTCCCGCTTAAACTTATGTTTACTAGGGTCCTTATTGTAATTTAGTATAACTTGAGGGGGTTTTATGTAAAAATAGTTTGATATAATTTTCAAAATACACCTTAAGCATTTAATTATCTTCTTTAGGGTTTTCTTAGATGTATATTTTATAAAAGTGAAATTTCTAGTGAGTAGAACCTAGTTTTCATAGTATATGGTATTTTCTTGAAATATTGGAATTGTTTTGTATTTGGATGGTATTTTCATGTAATGGTGATTCCTTTAGAAAACTTGGAATATTTATATAGTATAATTAAAATAGATATTTTGATAATAGTTATATAAATATATATTTAATGAAAATAAATTTTATTTATTTTCTTGTAGAAATCTCATTTCTAAAGAAAAATGCATTAAAATTCCATCGAGGTTGAATGCTATTTTCGGAGGTCTGCATCTTGCTCTACTAGGCCCATGGATGTGCGATAATCTGCACCATCCCGAACGGGGTCCCCAAAAGTGGGTTGGAGATGCGCAATTGCAAGGAATTGTTTAATACACTTTTTAAAGAAATGGTTTTGCAAGTTAATGGTATTTATTTGTAATGTCGTATTATCCCATGAATATATTCCCAAAACTTCATCGTGTTATGTCAAAGATGTGTGTTGTGATGAGGTAGGTCGTTACCTCGTGATTTATCTAAAGGTAATACAAGTTTTTTGCTGTTTTATGTCGGAAATGAAGTATGTGGTATTTTACCGTAAAATTATAATAAAAATTGCATAGAAGAATATTTTGAGATGAAACTTGTTTTAAAGTGTTTATTAATGTTTGTTAAACATTATGAGAGTATGGTATTGATTGTTTAAGAGAAATAACCTTTTTAAATAAAAACCGAATTGGAAGTCGGATTAACTCCGTTTCCGTCGGGTTTTAGAAATGAAAGTTTTTAAGATAGTAGAAGAGAGGGGGAGAAGGACTTACTAGATTTTGGACAAGAGAAGGGAGAGAGGAAACTAAGGAGGGCTTTGGGGCGTCGTTTCGTCGCCGGAAACTCCTTAGAACGTCGCCGGAACTTCACCCTTCGCCAACTCCACTTGCACACTAAGAGGACTTGAGAATTCTTGAGAGTTTTGGCAGGGAATTTCTGAGTGAGGATGAGTGAAATGGAGTGCAGTATTTATAGGGAAAATTAGGGTTTAAAGGGTCAAAGATTGCATTGAAATTTGCATTAAAAATGGGATTAAATGGTATTTTATTGTGTTCTGGATGAATGCAGAGAAAATAAACAATGTGAGAGAAGTGGGGTAGCTGAAAGGGTGCTCGGGTGAAAAGATGGAAGCCTTTCCCTACGGGCAGCCCTGCGGTACCGTCCGTAGGGGCAAAATCGCTGGTCAAAAACCGGTGATGAGGGCTTGGGATTTGGCCACGTGTCCATGTCGCTTCAACTAGCCTCGTGTACATGTTTATTTAATCTGTAACTTATCATATTACGTGTAGTGCACGTGCAAACTCTTAGGCTTCTAAAAGATTAAAAGAAAATTTAATAAAAAGATAATGTGGTTAGGGGGATTCGATCACATGGGCTACGTCACAGCAGTGCAAGGCTTTACCAATGTGCTATAAGTGCTTTCTTGCCATTCTAAAGTAAAACAAATACTTATAGTGTACACAGGATTGCAAATACCCCAATTGTACATTAACTTTTAAAAAATTTTCTGTACATTGAAATTGGAGTTATTACAGTCTACCCTCCTTACAAAAATTTCGTCCTCAAAATTTACAATTTATTTTAAGGACTAGTTTACAAATAAATGAGGATATCTTGCACGCATCTCATCTTCCCTTTCCCATATTGATTCTCCTGGTGTGTCTTTTCTCCATATCACTTGAACCAAGTTGACTTCCTTGTTCCGAAGTGACTTCACCTTTTTATCTAGGATCTCAATAGGTTGTTGCTCACAGGATAAGGTTGGATGTATAGTGAGCTCGGAATGATCAAGGATATGGCTGGGGTTACTCACATACCTTCTGAGTTGGGATATGTGGAACACATTATGCACTCCTTCCAATGAAGGTGGAAGTGCCAAGCGATAAGCCACTTCACCGACTCGTTCGAGTATGTCGAACGGTCCAATGTACCTTGGGCTTAGCTTACCCCGTCGTCCAAAACGAACCACTCCATGGTTCGGAGATATCTTCAGAAATACATGTTCTCCCGGTTGAAACTCCAAGTGACAGCGCTTTGCATCAGCCCAGTGCTTCTGTCGATCTTGGGCTATGCGCATTCTTTCCCTGATAAGTATGAACTACGTCAACAGTTGCTACTATCATCTCAGGTCGAAGGAGTTCTCTATCTCCGATGCCGTCCTAACTTAATGGCGATCGACACTTCCTTCCATAAAGCGCTGCAAAAGGTGCCATTCCTATACTTGCTTGGTAGCTGTTGTTGTATGAAAACTCCACAAGATGTAGGTGATCTTCCCACGATCCTCCGAAGTCTAGCATACACGCTCTGAGCATATCTTCTAAGATTTGAATAGTTCACTCAGACTGACTATCTGTTTGTGGATGATAAGCCGTGCTGAAGTTCAGACTTGTTCCCAAGCTAGCTTGCAGATTTTGCCAAAATTGCGATCGGAATCTAGTGTCACGATCGGAGATAATGCAAACCGGTACTCCATATAATCTCATGATTTCCTGCATGAGTCCATTTTGATGTGTTGCCACTTCCATTCTGGGATAGGTAACGGTTGAAGTAATCCAGCAGTCCTGTGATGTTCAGCCTTTACTTGCTGACACACCAAGCATTTAGCGACGCTTCTGGCTACTTTATACTTCATTCCATGCCACCAGTAATTTTGACGCAGATCTTTGTACATCCGGGGTGTATTGAATAAGGAGAGCCATGAGCTTCTTTCATCAACTCTTCTCGCACAGAACCTTTAGGCACACACAATCTACTGCCATATCTCAAAGATCCTTCTTTATGGATGATGAAGTCTGTTCGAAGTCCACTTTCCACTTGTTCTCTGATCTTTTGCAACTTAGCATCACTTGCTTGAGTTGCTTTGATCTGATTGACAATGTTAGATTGAACTTGTAAGTTCATCAAACTTGAAGCGTGACTTGGCATGACCACTTCAATCTCCATTTGATGCAAGTCTTGTTGAAGCTTCCACTGTGCGGTGAGATTCAGTGCTAATGGTTGGCGACTTAGGGCATCAAGTACTACATTCACCTTCCCTGGGTGATATTGCAGATTGATGTTAAAGTCCGCCATGAGTTCTAACCATCTTCTCTGCTGCATATTTAACTCCTTCTGAGTAAACACATATTTCAGACTCTTGTGATTTGTGTATATGTCTACTCGTTCACTAAGAAGATAATGGCGCAAAATATTAAGAGCAAAGATTACGGCCACTAACTCCAAATCATGCATCGGATAATTGCGGTCATGAATCTTCAGCTGTCTTGAAGCATAAGCTGCAACATTACCGTGCTGATGTAGAACACATCCTAATCCCTTACCGGATGCATTGCAATGCACTTCAAAACCTCCAGATTGGTCCGGTATAACGAGAATAGGTGCTGATATCAATCTTGACTTGAGTTCTACGAAAGCTCGCTCGCATGCTTCTGACCACATGAATTCTTCATCTTTACGTGTGAGCTTGGTCATGGGTGTTGTAATCTTTGAAAATCCTTCAATGAACATTCTGTAATATCCAGCTAGACCCAAGAAACTTCGAATGTCCTTCACTGACTTCGGTATCAGCCATTTGCTTACTGCTGATACTTTAGCTGGATCCACAGAGATTCCATCGCCTGATACAATATGTCTAAGAAAACTGACTTGATCTAGCCAAAACTCGCATTTGCTGTACTTGGCATAGAGTTGATGTTGTCGTAGAGTTTCCAGGACAATTCATAGGTGTTCGGCTTGTTCTTTCCGACTTTTTGAATACACCAGGATGTCGTCGATGAAGATGACAACAAACCTGTCTAGGTACTCCCGGAAAACTTGATTCATTAGGTTCATAAATATAGCTGGTGCGTTGGTCACTCCAAATGGCATCACAAGAAATTTTTAATGTCCATAGCGAGTTCTGAATGCCGTTTTATGGATATCAGATTCTTTGACCTTCACCTGATGATAACGCGAATGAAGATCTAACTTGGAGAAAACACAAGATCCACTTAGCTGATCGAACAGATCGTCGATGCGCAGGAGTGGATACTTGTTCTTTATAGTTACATCGTTCAAGGCTCTATAATCAATGCACATTCGATATAAACCTTTGTTCTTCTTTACAATCAGAACTGGTGATCCCCAACTTGAAGTGCTGGGACGAATCTATCCTTTCGCCAATAATTCATCCAACTGAGTTCGGACTTCCTTCAATCCTTCAGGACTTAACCTATATGGTGCTTTGATCACCGGTTGTGCTCCAGATACTAAATCAATGCTGAATTCAAGAGCTTGATCGGGAGGAAAACCTGATATGTAACACATCGTCGAACTCTCGAACTATTTCTGGCTTTGATCCATCCTCCGCTTGAATTGCTGCAATCACCGCCTTCTTTGGTTTCGCTTTGTATGTACTTGGCTCCAGGGTACGTGTTCCCCTCCGAACACGGAGACGCGACCACGCAGGTCCGTCTTGACTGAATTCGGGGCAGATGCTAATTGGTTCTATCCGTCCACCTCTCCGAAGATGCCAAGTTGATTTATGACACCATGTATCGAAGGTTTAAACGGATGCGGCCGATGTAGCAGACTTCATTAGATTCCTCCTCATTTGAGGGGTTTTTGATTGTGGGGACGCTCTTCCCTGCAGGCGCAAGCCCCTGCAGTTAATTACGCTACCGCATCACAGTAACAACTTTCTCCTTCTCCAGATGGTCACTTCATATCGTGTGTGTTTGTTTTGTTTTTGGTTGCCCGTGGATTGTATACGGAGACTAATTTATGTTGTTGCCCATAGAGCGTGGATTAGTCCAAATCCGTATTTTCTTAGATTTGGGTTTTGGGTTGGGTTTAAGGATTCGTTGGTCTCATTTGAGACTAAGATCAACTTAAACGTTCGTTGAGGATACGTCAGTTTAATTTTAGACTAAGATCAACTCAACAGGATCGTTTAGATCCAACAAAAGAGCATTTGGACTCTATTGTTTAGTTTAGGGACATTGCAGTCCAATATTAGTTTAAGGACATTTCGGTCCAGTGTTAGTTTAAGGACATCTCGGTCCATTTGTTTAGGGACATTACGGTCCAAGGTTAAGGACATCATAGTCCATGGATTTAAGGACCCCACAGTTCAGGTTAAGGACATCATAGTCCATGGGCTTAAGGACCCCACAGTCCAGGTTAAGGACATCATAGTCCATGGGCTTAAGGACCTCACAGTCCGAGGTTAAGGACATTATAGTCCATGGGTTTAAAGGGACCCTACAGTTCGAGGTTAAGGACATCATAATCCATGGGTTTAAGGACCTCACAGTCCATGGAATGATTGGTTATCAGGACCCGTCACCTCTTTGAAGACGTTGAAGGATTACAACGACAAATCTCAAAGGAGTGAAGAGATGTACCCTTGAACCAAAGTTGATTGGGAAATCTATAGTCCAATTTGGGACTAAAATCAATTAATTGAATTATGAGCACATGGGCTCAGTTAAATATGGATTGAGGACTTATGACCAACTTGGGCTAAGTCCAATTAGGTTTGAAATGTTGGACCTTTGTTTGGACTGTTGAACATTTGTCTGAGGCTCAGTCCCCCCATTATTTAGCAATACTAAACAGGGGTTTGGGGGCTCTGACAACATTTTGTCTTTGGCTGAGCACTAGCCATTCATTATGGCTCTGGGGTTTTATTTTGATATCATATGAAATGATCAAGTTTGGAGGAATGTAGTTGGGGTTCACTCAAAGGGGAGATCTTGTCTCTAGAAAAAACTTAGCTGATTTGGGCTAAGGCTGGTTTGAAAATAGTGTTAAATACTAAAGCATATTTGGCGATCACGTGTTCCTACGTGATGTGCTGAAAATAGTGTTAAACACTAATGACGAAGCGCTTAAAGTAGTGTTAAAGACTAAAATTTAATTGGTCACGTGGGGTCGCGTGAGGCATCTGAAGATGGGGCCAGACTTTCTTTATTTTGTTCTCAGAATATTCATATAAGTGTTAAACACTTTTAGTCTTTGAAATCATCACGTGTGGACACGTGACAATGCCTCTGCGTTGGGCATCAATTCCTCTGTCTTCCCCTATTTTATTCTTTTGAAAATGGTGTTTGTTAGGGGTCACGTGGGGACACGTGAGGCATTGCCTCTGGGCTAATTCCTTCTTATTTTGAGGAGTCCATTAAAGGGTCACGTGGGGACACGTGAGGCATGTCTTATTCATTCCTTTTTGTTCGTTGGGATGAAGGGTCACGTGTTACCACGTGATCATGTTGGATACTTGACCTTTACGTGCATGGAGAGCTTTAAGTCTCTTGTTTTAAGAATTAAATTCTTTTATAGGGTTAAACCCTCATTTCATTTAGAGGAATTAAATTCCTATGTATATGGAAGAATTAAATTTTTATGTAGGGTTAAACCCTAGTTTCATTTGGAGGAATTAAATTCCTATGAATTTGAAAGAATTGAATTCTTTAAACTTAATTCTCCCCTTAAGTTTTGGATCTGCATGGCAGAATCTCCCCGATGAGAATTAAATTCTCAACTTGTGGGGTGATCTGCTTCTGCAGATCTTCAACCAAAGGAAGAACTAAGTTCTTATTCAGAAGAGTTAAACTCTTAATTTGAGAATTAAATTCTCTTTTTGTTTTATGGAGCTTAGATCTCTTTCCCTTTCTCACTTAGGGTTTCTTTCTCTTCTGAGGAAATCTCCTTTTCTCTCTGTTGTTGTATCTCTCTCCAAAAAAAAGATCGGATCCCTTCTCTTCTCTTCTTGGCTCCTATTTATAGGAGAAAGAAAAGAATCAATTTGTTTAGTCAATCTTTCACTGAAAGATTTCAATTGATTTTGTAACCAACATGATCTTTTAGACCACTCAGTGAATTTTATTCACCATTGGATTTTTAATCCAAAAGATATTCTGTCTGTTATTCTTGGTGAATTTCAGGGAAATCTTTTTTTGTATATAAGCCTTTATGCTCGTCATTCTATCTATTAGTGATTTTTAATCACCATTGGATTTTTAATCCAACGGTGCTCCACTTTATAGAGCACAATCTTTTTTGTTTGGAAAGATTTAAAGAAATATTTTTCCAGTTAGGGTTCTCGATTCTCTCTTAATTAGAATTTAATTCTATTAGTTCAGAAGGCTTAAGAGCCTGTCACATGTTGGCACGTGACCTTCTGATTGACCATTTAATTAGAATTTAATTCTATTATTTTGAAGAACTCAGGAACTTATCACGTGTGAGCACATGACCCTTGGTCACGTATGAGCACGTGATACCCCATTGGGGCTTTTCCTTACTGTTTTATTATACCTTTAATTCTTTTCAGTGGGTTTAAAGGCCCATCACGTGCAGGCACGTGACCCCATAGATCAACTCTTATCATTTCAGAGACCAGGAAGCCATCACGTGTCGGCACGTGACCCCCGATCACGTGTGCGCACGTGACGCCCCATTGGGGTTTTTCCTTGTATTTTATGAGGGAACAAATGCCCCCACATCGTTGTTCTCACGTGTTTGCACATGAGTGCAACGCTGTAACTTTTGTGGCCGTTGGATCTTCCCAGGGAGGGGGGTAGATGAGCCGTTTTCCATCACATCCTATAAATATAGGGGTCTCTTCAGAAGCACTTCCACTCTTTCATCTCCTTTCTTGTTCATTTTTCTTTGAGAATTTAATTCTCTTTCTCAGAGCTCAGTTCTCTGTTATGTATGTGCAGTACCGCTTTATCTTTCAATCAAGGCTTGTGCTCACGTGTTGTGCATGCGGGGCTCTACTTGATGGGGACGTTTCATTTCCCTGATCTGATTTCAATGCGTCATTGCTTTTCATTTCCAACGCCCTCCCCTTTTTTCCGGGTTTTGAGAATAGTTCCACCATGCACAACATTTTTTGTGCATAGCATTAAATGCTCCCATTTATAACCTGAAACCATGCTTTTCTTCCTTTCCTCACAGAGAAACCCATTTATACCTTAGGGTGATCATCTTTGAGAAATTGATCAATTGCTATGGCTTGCAATCATCCCCACGCTCGTCGGCAAGCATGGGAGGTGCCCATTGAGGAGATAATCCCTCACTTCGCTGCACGGCTGGCAGATCCCCTCCTCACCGACGCTCAATATGACACGGTGATGTATGAGCTTCTGACTCGTCGGGGCTCTCCTTTTCCCATGGGCTCCATTTGGCTTCGGATGATCTTTCTGTCTGTGCTTGCCGATATACCCCCTCATCCAGCGGAGATGACTTCGACGATCCTTGATGCGGCGGAGGACAAGCTCGAGTGCTTTCACGAGACTTGTCTAATCACTCAAGCTCGGAAGGATCATTCAGTTCATATACTGAGTCAGATAAGGGCCCGACGGGCCGTCATGTCTGCTTTCGCTGATGAGCACGGCGCCAACCGATGAGGAGCGACTCCTCGCGAAAACCGTCGTTTTGACGTGCTGGAGAAGGCGGAGAGGGAGCTGGAAAATTTTGTGTTTTACTTTGTTAACCCTTGTATTTCCGATCCCTTGTTTGGTGATTTCTTTCCTTTAGAGTAATATCAATGTATTTTCTCTTATCATTAATCGTTGAATGTTCTCTGTTGGCTTTTTCTGCTTGATGTGTATTTGTACGCGCATCCCACCCGTGTACACAAGCTTCATACTTGACCCCTGGGAATTTTCTTTAAGTACGAACACGAAAACTTTCCTTGTTGCCAGAAAGAGAAAATAGCTTGTGCGTGTTTTGGATCGAGGACTGGCGTTGAATGGAGTTCTGTTTACATGATCTCAAGTGCACACGCCTTCCCTCATAGGTCATGGCTGCAAAGATGAGCTTGCGGGGGCTGATTGAACGGTGCGCCGCAAATGGCCAAGACTACTCGTGCGTATGAACTTTGGCGAGTGCTTCAAGAAGCTATCAGGGAGGTGGTAGCCATTGATAAAGCCGTCATTTTCACTCGCGAAATGGTCGAAGCCCATAAAGTTACTAAAAAGGAGCTTGAAAGTCGGCTTGCCTCGTACCAGGCCCAACGGTCTCAAGCGGAGGCCCGTCTCTTAGCGATAATGAATCATGAAGCCGAGACCCAGCGGCAAAAGGATGAATTGGCAAATCTATTAAATCGTCCGCCGGCTTGAAGAATTGTATATTTTTCTTTTTATTTTTCTTTTGTACATACTCCTATATGAGGGTATTTTTTTATTCTTTCATAAATTGTACTTTGTATTCATTCTGATTCATGAATAAAAGACATATTTTGTTTCATGATGGTGTGTCCCTTTTAGTAAATGCATTTTGTAGATAATTTATTTTGATCTCCTTGCAGGACAGTGATGGCTTAGGAGTCAGGGTTAGGATCTGCCTCCTAAGACTTTTCAACTTTATGAGCCGTAAGGACCCGTAAGTGATGGATGAGGTTGACATTATCCACATTTCACGGGGTCAGGGGTTGCTCTGGCCATTTCCCATGGGGTCAAGATTGACTTTAGCCGTGTTCTATGGGACCAGGATTTGCTCTGGATACTTCCCACGGGGTCAGGATTGACACTAGCCATGTTCCGTAAGGACCAGGATCCGCTCTGGACGCTTCCCACGGGGTCAGGATTGACATAAGCGGTGTTCTACGAAACCAGGATTTGCTCTGGATGCTTCCCAGGGGTCAGGATTGATATAGCCGTGTTCCGCAAGGACCAGGATCCGCTCTGGACGCTTCCCACGGGGTCAGGATTGACATAAGCCGTGTTCTACGAAACTAGGATTTACTCTGGATGCTTCCCACGGGGTCAGGATTGACATAGCCGTGTTCCGCAAGGACCAGGATCCGCTCTGGACGCTTCCTACGGGGCCAGGATTGATATAAGCCGTATTCTACGAAACCAAGATTTACTCTGGATACTTCCCACGGGGTCAGGATTGACATAGGCGTGTTCCGTAAGGATCAGGATCCGCTATGGACGCTTCCCACGGGGTCAGGATTGACATAAGCCATGTTCCGCAAGGACCAGGATCCGCTCTGGATGCTTTCCACGGGGTCAGGATTGATATAAGCCGTGTTCTATGAAACCAGGATTTGCTCTAGGGGCTTCCTACGGGGTTAGGATTGACATAAGCCGTGTTCCGCAAGGACCAGGATTTGCTCTGGACGCTTCCCACAGGGTCAGGATTGACATAAGCCGTGTTCCGCAAGGACCAGGATCCACTTTGGACGCTTCCCATGGGGTCAGGATTGACATTAGCCGTGTTCTACGAAACCAGGATTTGCTCTGGGTGCTTCCCACGGGGTCAAGATTGACTTTAGCTGTGTTCTGCAAGGACCAGGATCTGCTCTGGACGCTTCCCATGGGGTCAGGATTGACATAAGCCGTGTTCTACAAAACCAGGATTTACTATGGATGCTTCCCACGGGGTCAGGATTGATATAGCCGTGTTCCGCAAGGACTAGGATCCGCTCTGGATGCTTCCTACGGGGTCAGGATTGACATAAGCCATGTTCTACGAAACCAAGATTTGCTTTGGACGCTTTTCACAGGGTCAAGATTGACATAAGCCGTGTTCCGCAAGAATTGGTTGACTTTCGGTTATCTGTGCATCGTCCAAGTCATGGAATTGGGAACTTCGCCGTAGCTTCGATTTGTTGATGTTGCGTCTGTTGCAATGAGACGAATGTTGAGATGATCTCCAGGCTGTCTGTGAACCATCGAGATGTGGCTTCTCTTTTCTGATGGAGCCTGGTGGGAGGGTATGGTTCCCTCTTAATTTGTGCCCCTGGATTGTATACATGGATCGATGTGATCTCACATGTAGAGCAAAAGTTTCATTTTATATTTTTCTTTCCGCGATGCTCTTTCATTTCAGCTTTTATATCGCGAAAGTCGCGATTGCCCAATCATTTCGGCTATTTTTCGCGGTGCCCAATCATTTCGGCTATTTGTTTTTACTTAATCGCTGCTTTTTATTGCGAGTTGCCTAACAATTTCGGCTATTTCATATGCATACATTTTTACTTGCTGATTTTGTTGCAAGTTGCCCCGTCATTTCGGCTATCTCATATGCGTTTGTGGCTCCCTGGCTTTTCGCTGCGAGTTTGGGATTTGATACCGATTTAGGCATCAGCATCGCTACAACTGGGATATTGCCAGGAGCGAATCATCGTTTGCCTTTGTCGATGTCGAACAAAGGTGGCTTAGTGAACAGGGTTAGGATCCTGTCGACTAAGCCTTTTAACTTTAGGAGCCGTAAGGGTCTCATAAAGGTTTTTCTCCCTACGAGTCGTGAGGATCCCGTAGGTGCATTTTCTCCTTAAGAATCGTGAGGAGTCTTAAGTGTATGGCCTCCTATAAGTCGTAAGAATCTTACAAGAGTGTTTTCTCCTTATAAGTCGAGAGGACTTACAAGGGCTGTCCATTGTGTGAACATATCCCTAGTCACGGGTGAGACTCTGTTAGAGAAATGTTTATTCATGCCCGTGGATTGTATACAAGGGTCGATATCGAGACGCTTATAGGGAAATGCTGGAGGTTGTGATGGCTTAAGAACAGGTTCAGATCCCTGTAGCTTAAGGCTTTTGAATCTTATGAGCCGTGAGGGTCTCATAAGAGGGTTCTCCTTACAAGTCGTGAGGATCTCGCAAGTGTAATTTCTCCTTAGGAATCGTGGGGATCTCTAAGTGTGTTGCTCCCTTGTGAGTCGTAAGGATCTCATGCAGGTATTTCTCCTCACAAGGTCGAGAGGGCCTTGCAAATGTCTTTTAACGAGACTGCGCCCTTTCGGGTTTTCACAAACTCGCCGGTAGCCCTGCTGTTTTTACTCATGGAGTCCTTTCGGGTTTTCATCCGTGCCCATTTTGCTTATGGACGTACCGTTTTCTTCTTTTTTTTATTTTTTATTTTTATTTTTTTTATGTCAGCCTTGGGATGCTGCGGTCCGCAGTAGTTTATCGACGTCTCGATCAACAGCCAGTTTTAGGACATACTGGTCCATCGTTAGTTTAAGAACGTTTTGATCCGTTGTTAGTTTTAGGACATTTCGGTTCGTTATTAGTTTTAGGACATTTCGGTCCGTCGTTAGCTACTACTTATAGAGTTTAGGCTAAGGAAGATAGCGAGCGGACATAGGCGTCGTCATCTATCGTTAACCTAGGCCATGACTCGTCAGGCGTAGTATTTTTTCAGGAAGCGGCCATTTATTGGCCTGAAAGGTCTTTCACCATGCATGTCCATGAGTAGATAGGCTCCACCCTGGTAAAATTTGTCTATGATATACGGGCCTTCATAGTTCGGCTCGAATTTTCCCCGCTTGGCATGATTGGGGATCATAGGTCTTTTGACTACTAGCACGAGTTCGCCTTGACGGAATGTTCTCGGCCTAGTCAATCTCTCATATGAGCGCGTCATCTTCGCTTTATAAGCCTCCAGATTTTGTTGCGCCATGAGACGGGTTTCATCAAGGGCGTCGAGCTCCTCAAGCCGAAGTTGAGCATTTTCTTCGTCTGTTAGTTCGTAGTGAACGACCACTCGTAGAGAGGGTAACTCTATCTTGAGGGGGAGTACCGCTTCTGTGCCGAATACCAATGCATACGGTGTTGTGTTCATGGCTGTTTTGAACGTAGTCCGATACGCCCAGAGAGCTTCATGCAGTCTCTCGTGCCAGTCCTTCTTATTTCGAGACATCGTCTTTTTCACGATCTTCGTCAAAGTCTTGTTAAAAGCCTCAGCTAGACCGTTAGCTCGGGGATTATAGACTGATGAATATCTCTAGTCTATGTTATGCTGTTGTGCGAAGCGGCTGATCTTGTGGCTTCTATAGGCTGGCCCGTTATCGGAGATAATCCGTCGCGGAGTGCCGAACCGATAAATGACGTGTGTTTTGAAGAAATGGAGGATATTCTCCGTCTTCACTTCCCTCAGCGGTACTGCTTCTGCTCATTTGGAGAAGTAATCAGTTGTCGCCAAAATGAATCGATGTCCTCTAGACGATGCTGGTTCGATGGGCCCGATTATGTCAGTTCCCCACATTTCGAACGGCTAGCTAGCCACCGTTGGATGTAGCGGATTTGGATGCTGGTGGATAAAGTCCCCATGAATTTGGTACGAGTGGCACTGCTTCACGTATTTAAGGCAGTCCTGGATCATCATGGGCCAATAGTAGCCCATCCTTTTGATCTTCAGCTTCATCTTCAGCCTGGCTTGGTGAGAACCACAGAGTCCGTCATGAGTTTCTTGGACGACTCTCCTTGCTTCTTCAGGTCCCAGGCATCTCAGCCATAAAGAGTCAAACGATATCTTATACAGAGTATCATTGATGAATGCAAAAGAAAGAGCTCGTTTCACGAGCTGATGTCTCGAGGATGCATCTTCAAGTGTTCGACGGGACTTGAAGTAGTCTATAAAGACTTCTCTCCAATCCTTAGACTTTTCCCGGTCTTTTACTTGTAGGGTCGCTTGCTCGGTCGCTCCTTTTTCTTCGGACGACTCTGGAGACATTTCTGCCGGTGCAAGAACCCGACGACTTTGCACAACGATCCTCATATCATCGAGGTTTTCGTCAGCCAGTTCTTTAGCGAGCTTGGCTAATGCATCCGCTTTGCTATTTTCCACACGCGGTATGCTTTCTAGGGCATAGGCAGGGATTTGAGTCAGCAGTTGCTGCACTCTCTCGCCGTATTTCACCAACTCTGGTTTGCACGTTTGATAGTCGCCATTTACTTGACTAACGACCAGTTGGGAGTCTCCGTATATAAGGAGGTTTTCAATTCCCATGTCGACAACGATCTCAAGACCTGATATCAAAGCTTCATATTTGGCTTCGTTGTTTGTCCTCGGCTCTGTTAAGGAGAAGGCAAAGCGCATTATCCCTCCTTGTGGAGTCATGAAGATGAGGCCTACCCCTGATTTGATTATAGGGGTGCTTTGTTTGCGCTTCTTCATGGAAGATGCTCCATCGAAATAGAGTTCCCACTGAGTATCATTCTCTCTTCTCTCCTTGTCGATCGTGTCAAACGCGTGCTCGTCGGGCAACTCGCAGTTCAAAGGAGAATCGGCAGGTATCGGATGCTCAGCGAGGAACTCAGCAATGGCTTGGCCTTTCACTGCCTTGAGGGGACGATAAGTTATCGAGAACTCCATCAAGAGCATGGCCTATTTAGCGAGACGTCCTGTTAATATGGCTTTCGACATCAAATATTTGAGAGGATCCACCCTTGATATGAGATGGACTTCATGTGCTAACGCATAGTGTCTGAGCTTCGTTATCGCGAAGACCAACGCCAGGCAGTGTTTCTCAATGGGGGAGTAGTTGTTTTCTGCCCCCAGGAGAACTCGACTCAAATAGTAGAGGGCTCTCTCCTTCCCTCAGTCATTTTCTTATGCCCATAATGCGCCTAGAGAACCTTCGAGGGCTGTTGTATATAGGACGAGAGGTTTTCCTTTAACGGGAGCGGCCAGTACTGGCGGATTCTGCAGGTATTGCTTGATTTCGTCCAGTGCACTTTGGCATTTGCGATCCCAGACGAACGGGGCTCCCTTCTTCATTAGGTGACTGTAAGGACGACACTTGCCGGAGAGATTGGCTAAAAATCGCCGGATATACGCGAGCTTCCCTTGGAGAGACCGCAGTTGCTTGAGAGTTCTTGGCGGAGGCATTTCCATGATCGCCTTGATCTTCGACGGGTCTATCTCGATGCCTCGGTGTCGGACGACGAATCCTAAGAACTTGCCTGAGGAAACTCCGAACGCGCACTCGAGAGGGTTCATCTTCAAGTTGTATTTTCGAAGGCGCTGAAACACGATCTTCAGATGCTCTAAATGTTCCTCGTATGATTTGCTTTTAACTACGAGGTCATCGATATAGAATTCGACGATTTCATGTATGAGGTCATCGAAAATCTTCGTCATGGCCCTCTGATAGGTGGCACCGGCATTCTTTAGACCGAAGGGCATCACCTTGTAGCAGAATATGCCCAAAGGAGTCCGGAAAGCGGTATGCTTCTGGTCTTCGGGATGCATCTTTATCTGATTGTATCCTGATGAGCCGTCCATAAAAGATAAAACTTCGTGAGTGGACGTATTATTTATCATCAGCTCGGTGACCGGTACTGGAAAGTCGTCCTTCGGGCAAGGTTTGTTGAGATCCCGAAAGTCCATACATATGTGCACCGTCCCATTTTTCTTCGTCACTGGGACGATATTGGAAATCCATTCAGGGTATTGAACCTCTTGGATGAAGCCGGAGCCGATTAGCTTCTTGACCTCAGCGTTTATGCTCATCTCAAGCTCGAGCCGCATTCTTCTCGATGCTTGTTTAATCGGCTTGACGTCCGGAGATATCGCCAATTTGTGCACAGCAATTTCTGGATCCAATCCGGGCATCTCGGAATAGTTCCATGCGAAACAGTCTTTATACTGCATGAGCACATCTTTAAGCGTATCCTCCTTCTCTTCAGACAACAGTTCACTGATGAACGTCGGCCGTGGGTCGTTTGCCGTTCCCAAGTCGATTTTTCTGAGGTCATCTGTAGTAGTATGTATCCCATCTTCCAGCTCTTTTGGCTCCGGTGGAAATTCTGAGATCAATTCATCTTCATTGTTTTCGAAGAACCAAGAAAGGTCATCCATATTCTCGGGTTCTTCTTCTGACAACGTTATCACGTGACAGGTACGAGATCGCTTCCAGGACCGATGTTGATCTGGTTTTACTCTCGCTATACACGTCGCTTTCGGTTCATGCTTCTATGGCGGGGTTATCCTTCAACTGTTGGATAGAGCGAACCTGCCTTGTTGATATTGGTCTTCAACCCAGTTCTTGAAGGTGAAGCAGTCTTCGAGAGGATGTCCTATTGCTCGGTGATTAGAGCAATAGTCTGGGTGAGAAACCTTGTCTGCTTGCTCGGGGTGCTTGAACTCCGGGAGTATCATCATCTGATGTTTTATGACAAGATTGAATATTTTCTTTATCTTGTCTTGGGGAAAAGAATATTCCCGACCTATCTTTTTTATAAGAGAAGGATCCCGGCTTCTCGATTCTTGATCGTGTGGCTTCTTAGACCCGCTTGGCCGCTTTCGAACGTTTTTTCCATTCTTTGGTTTATTTTTGCCTCTGCGCCGGGTCTTTTGTATGAAAGGTTGGCGACGAAGAGCATTGTCATGCTCCGCGGCCTGCTGAAGGAGGCGCTGCGTCCTGGCTTTCTCGTAAATGGACATTTTGCGGCTATGGTCATCTCGGACCTTTTGACTCGCTTCCCTTATCAGCTTGTCCATCTGATCTTCAAATGACGGACTTGGCATTTTCATGGCGGGACCTCGTTTTGGTTCAGGGTTAGCGTCTTTTAACAGAACATCTCCTTCTTCATCAAAGTCATGTATAACGCAGCAGTCATGGAATCGTTCCCGTCTCTTGGATTGAACATATCCAAGCCCGATCGTTTCTATTCTCCCGTTGGGCAATTTTCGCTGAGTTCCAAGGACGTCCCAGATCTTTTTCTAGAACTGAGCTTGTCGCGTGGTTTGCTTAAGGGGTACGCCTTAACGCCTCAACAGCCTTCTTAATCCTTCTGTGTAATATCTGAGCAGACGGATGGGATAGAGCCTATCAAGTATAGAATCGGCACCATGCCAAATTTCTTTTCCCACTTTGATTTCCGTGGATTGATAAAAGAGGATCTCCTTTTCATCTCTTCGCCTGAGAGGGACGTAGAATGTCTGCAGTTCTTGCACACTATAGGTATCAAGCGCGTCAAACTATTTGTAATGTTCTCACGGAACCATGGCGATTTGCAAACTCTGATCATCGCCAGCAAAGGCTTGTATTGATGGCCGAACAGAAAATACGGCATTGACCTCATCTTCCGAGTCGCTGCCGAAGATCAACATAGGGGTGGACGGTCCCGGCTTGTTGCATTGGGGCGGCCCTAAATAGACTATCTCTTCTTCCTCCTCGGTATCACTCCCGAAGACCGGAATAGTAGTGATAGCTTTGTTCTTTGGTTTATGGCATCTTTCCGTGTCTTCGAAATCTGGTAAGAAGTATTTTGCATCTTCGTACTTTCGGACTTCAGTCACGGAGAATGGGTTTAGTTCCCCTGTCACAGTATACTCGAGACCATCCTTGAAATACTTCATACACTGATGTTGTGTTGAAGGGATGATGTTGTACTCGTGTAACCAAGGCTTGCCGAGAAAAGCGTTGTAGCAAGTCTTGGCGTCAATGACATAAAACTTGATGTCCGTGACAAGCAGCCTACAGACCCGAGCATCCGTGATGACTGGGAGTCGAACCCGGAGATGATGATTTTATCACGAGCGAGGTGCTGAACGCTCATGCAGATTTCCTTCAACACTCTTACATTGAGGAGATTGACGGAGGACCCATTGTCAACCGGGATCTTGCCTATCTTAATGTCATGACAGTATCCAGAGATATAAAGGGGACGGTTATGCTTGCACTTCCCGAGAAGGAGATCTTCATCACCGAAAGTGATATCGGCCGTGTGTACTTCTTCCAGCTCGTCCTTCATCTTTTCTTCGGCGAGGAAAGCTTGGAACTGTTCGGGCTCTCGTAATGCCTTGATCAGAGAATCTTTTGCTTCTTTTGATAACAGAAGGGCGTCAAGAATGCTTAGCTGTGAGGGTATCTTCCTCAGGTGCGCCAGAACATTGTAATCCACTGTGTTATTCTTGGGCGGATCCTTGGCTGTCAGCTCTTCGACGGCTTGGTCATCGAGGATGATATCCTCAGGGACCTTTCCTTTTCCCTTATCCTTTCTATTTGATCCCTTGTTCGCAGGTCCGAGATTCTTTTCAGGTAATGTGCGATTGCGCAGCTGAATATTCTCGCAGCTCTTCGGTTCTTCCTTTTTTTACGAGTTAGATTCTTTGAAGAGAGGGCCAAGAGCTATTTCTTCATCAGAATCGCTCCCAAAGGTGAGAACTTGCGATGCCCCAGTGTCGACCATGTGACAGTTGTCAGTCGTTCTTTTGCGCTTCTCGGTCGTGTTTCTTTATTCCCGACGAGTTTTGCGTTTCATCCGCTTGAAATGTTGTCGGTGAGCAACATATCCCTGCCACCAATTCTTAAAAGCGTTGCACTCTTTGGTGGGGTGTGCAATCTTTCGATGATATAAGCAGTAGCTAGGACGTATATCCGCTTCATCAGGAGTATTTCCCTTGGAGGGTGGCAGCTTCATTCCCATCGATATGGCCTTGGCGAACCTTTTCCTCGTCTTGAATCTGCTTTTCTTTGCGGCGAATGCACTTTGATCTAGCGGGAATGTCTCGACCTTTTCGTCCAGTCGCCGGCGTTTGGCCTTTTCAAATATGGCCATCTCGTGCTTTCGATCAGCTTTGCTTTTCAAAAGAGCTTCGTTTAGGAATGCATCAATCATCTCGTCTGATGGTCCTAGAAGCTCCGTTTCAGGACCTGCCCCCAGCTTCTCTGCATCAGGAGATTCTTCCTCGTCTATCGACGAGTGAGAGATCACATGGCAGCTTGCCACATAATCCTCAGGTTCATCCGACGAATCGTCTCCATTGTCATCATCTCCGTCCTCAAGGACGTGGCCAAGAAACTCTTGAAGTGTGACCGGGGTTTGCGCCTTCTGGTTATATTCTTCCAGCGCATCGATATGTTTTTGCAGGTCCGAGCGCTTGTCACCAGGCTTCACGGGCTTTTTGGTCTTCTTCTTTCTCTTCGAAGACTTTGACGGCTGGGTGTGGGTGCTCTGACTATCACCACCAATTTTTGGAGTTGGGCGCGGTTTCAGCATTCCCTCGATGATCTCGGGTTCCAATGGATTTTTCCATCTGATTGCTGGGCATGTCTGGAGATCCTTCAGCATTCTTTTCGTTTTGGCTGAAAGAGCGACCTCCCATGGAACTTCTTTGACAAAAGAGCACGATGCCCCCGGTGTGTCCCCCCTTTTAAAAGCACGCGGTTGAGGCGGGCTTACTTTCCACTTCTCGGACAGGGCGAATTTGCCCCGTTGGTATTGATCTTCAATCCAGCCTTTAAAGACGAAGCAATCTTCAATCGGATGGCCTATCGCTTGATGATAGGGACAATAGTTAGGATTATTAGCTTCACCAGGTTGTAGTGGGCGTTTTGGATCTGGCAAGGTGATGAGCCTGTTGCATACTGCCAGCTCAAATAGTCTTTTCGTTTTATCCCGGGGAAACGAATAAGGGCGCTTTAGCTTCTCGTTAAAGAATCGCTGCCTATCCTCCTGACGAGCAATTAACCTTGAACCACCGGGTTGCTGTTGAGCATTGGCGATGAAGGTCGCTTTCGCTTTTCCCTTTTCATTTCGAGGTTCCGCCTTTAAAGAAGAAGGTATGTGACCCATCTGGTCCATTTGGGCCAGTTTATCAATCAAGGCTTAGAAGGTGGTGGACTTGAAAAACATCATAAATTGGGAGATGGTCGCCTGAGGATCAAGAGTACCCATGAACATGCCCACTGCTGGCGCTTCTTCGATGCGCTGCTCACATTTCGACCACAGATTCCGCCATCGTATTGCGTATTGAACCCATGTCTCGCCTGGCTTCACCCTGGCGTTAATTAGTGCGGTAATCGGAGTACGCTCGCTAGCGCTTGCGAATCTTTGTGTGAACAACAGCTCCATTTCTGCAAATGTCTTGACAGAGTCGTTCGGGAGTTCAGAGTACCATTCGAACGCTGTCTCCGACAAGCTGCCGACGAACTGGCGAAGTAGCAGTTTATCGCCACCTCCAGTGTTGCCACATAGAGCCCTGAACTGAGCGACATGCTGGTGGGGATTGCCCGTCCTTTTATACACATGGAATTTAGGGATCGTATATCCCGGCGGGTACCTTATTTGGTCATACCAGCCTGGATAGGGTCGTCCAGTCTTAACGATCTGCCCGACCGTTTCGCTCGCGTGATGAGTTCGTATTTGCTGAGCGATATAATCATCCAGAGCGGCCTTGGAGATGGTCTCCTCCTTGGCTGCTGAAAGAGCCGGAGGAGGGTTCGATGTCTCCCCTCTGTCGTCTTCAATGATAATCGGGGGGTCTTTAGCCGAAGGTTCCGGCTGTAACATCATCCCAGCCATGTCTTGAAACAAAAGAGCCATTCATTTTATATTGGCCTCCTGTTCTGTGACCTCTTTTTCTTTCCTCTCGAGCATTCTTCGGAGGAATTCAACATCAGTTTCTTGTTCCTGACGCTGCTCTGAGGTTTCTGGATTTTCTTTCGGCCCAGTGAGTGCGGCCATTGCAGTCAGCATCTCTTGGAGCTTTTGCTGCTGTTGTTCCTGAGCCTTTGTTATTGATCGGGTAAGCGGTCGATGACTCGTAGAAGCACGGCTTTCCTCTTTTCCGGAAGCCATACAAACGGTATGTGCTACCATGCCCCCAAACTTGGGGCATTTAGACTCAGTGTCTTTGCGGTTCTCCGCGGTCACAGGGGCTTTCTCCGGCCTCCTTCTCTTGTGAGCGGTTGACGTTGATTGAGCCGTTGCAATGGGCACCTAGACGGATGACATCTTCTATGGTACCACGGGATGGCTCTCTTCTTACCGAGCTTTAATCTTCTTTGGTCGGCGAGAGTAGTCCTGATCAATCACCTATTCCTGGACCTGTCGCCAGACTTTGTAAATTTTGGAGAACAGCCGCTGAGGGGGCTTCTCCGGCTTCTTCTCTTTAGCATTCTCCACAGGTGTATGAGATCTCTTCAGCACGGCAGTCGGAGAGTTTTTGCGCACCCTCCTTAGCGGTTCAAAGCTGTTCCCAGTTGGAACAGCAGCATCGATTTCCACCGTTGGAGCTGGCGGAGTTAGTCCGGAAGGGGAATTGCCCCCAGCCTTCCTTATTCGGCGCCAGTGGCGACGTCGAGCGTGTCGATCCGTTGGGATTGTCTCAGCTGTAGGGGTGACTTCCTCATGCCTCCTGTGTTGGCGAAGGGTTGTCGCTGGCGCCAGCCTCTTGAAAACTGACGTCCGTTGAGAAGCAGTGTCCAATCTGTCAAAGACAGACCTTTGGGCAGGGGAAGCAACTTTGAGGACTCCGCCTGGAGCGGGAGCCAGAACAGTCAGTCTTATGAAGACCGACCCTTTGGCAGAAGAAGCCGCCTTGACGACTTCATGAGCAGTAATGGCTATCCGCTTAGGGATAACTCTTTCCGGTATCGCGGGCTTCTTGGCGTTCTGGCCTAGTCTGTTGAAAACTGAGGCATTGGATTTGGGCGACCCGTTGAGAGGGACCGCGGCAG
Source organism: Agapanthus africanus (assembly GCA_030015575.1). Taxonomy (NCBI): domain Eukaryota; kingdom Viridiplantae; phylum Streptophyta; class Magnoliopsida; order Asparagales; family Amaryllidaceae; genus Agapanthus; species Agapanthus africanus. The sequence continues at coordinate 89,456,078 of CM057338.1, read as the reverse complement.
TGGTAAGTCGATCAAAGACCGACTTCTTTGGGGATTCTTGCGACAACAGCGGGGCATTGAAGCTCATCGGTGGGATCATGGTCCTAAATTACAGCCCAGTGGTGGCCTGAGTTACTTGCTCCACTGGCATCTTGAACAGGGAGGCCGCCTGGGGCCCGTAGGTTACACCTCCAAATGAGATGGAACGGGAGTTGCAGTTGCAGCTGGAGCAGTTAGAGGCCATTTCTTTTTTTTGCACGAGAACAAAACCAAATCTTAGTACCTCGAACCCAAGGGCAACCATATTAAATCGCGATTCATTCGCGAACACGACACACGAAGTGTGGAGTGGAAAGAGGAAGAGGTCCTACCGGGAGTGCCAGAATCTGTTCCCCTCCGAACACGGAGACGCGACCGTGCAGGTTCGCCTTGCCTGAATTTGGGGCAGATGCTAATTGGTGCCATCCGTCCACCTCTCCGAAGATGCCAAGTTGATTTATGACACCATGTATCGAAGGTTTAAATGGATGCGGCCGATGTAGCAGACTTCGTCAGATTCCCCCTCATTTGAGGGGTTTTTGATTGTGGGGACGCTCTTCTCTGCAGGCGCAAGCCCCTGCAGTTAATTACGCTACCGCATTGCAGTAACAACTTTCTCTTTCTCTAGATGGTCACTTCGTGTCGTGTATGTTTGTTTTGTTTTTGGTTGCCCGTGGATTGTATACGGAGACTAATTTATGTTGTTGCCCGTAGGGCGTGGATTAGTCCAAATCCGTATTTTCTTAGATTTGGGTTTTGGGTAGCGTTTAAGGATACGTTGGTCTCATTTGAGACTAAGATCAACTTAAACGTTCGTTGAGGATACGTTAGTTTAATTTTAAACTAAGATCAACTCAACAGGATCGTTTAGATCCAATAAAAGAGCATTTGGACTCTATTGTTTAGTTTAGGGACATTGTGGTCTAATATTAGTTTAAGGACATTTTGGTCCAGTGTTAGTTTAAGGACATCTCGGTCCATTAGTTTAGGGACATTACGGTCCAAGGTTAAGGACATCATAGTCTATGGATTTAAGGACCCCACAGTCCAGGTTAAGGACATCATAGTCCATGGGCTTAAGGACCCTACAGTCCAGGTTAAAGACATCATAGTCCATGGGCTTAAGGACTCCATAGTCCGATGTTAAGGACATCATAGTCCATGGGTTTAAAGGGACCCCACAGTCCGAGGTTAAGGACATCATAGTCCATGGGTTTAAGGACCCCACAGTCTAAGGTTAAGGACATCATAGTCCATGGGTTTAAGGACCCCACAGTCCATGGAATGATTGGTTATCGGGACCCGTCACCTCTTTGAAGACGTTGAAGGATTACAACGACAAATCTCAAAGTAGTGAAGAGATGTACCCTTAAACCAAAGTTGATTGGGAAATCTATAGTCCAATTTAGGACTAAGATCAATTAATTGAATTATGAGCACATGGGCGCAGTTAAATATGGATTGAGGACTTATGGCCAACTTGGGCTAAGTCCAATTAGGTTTGAAATGTTGGACCTTTGTTTGGACTGTTGAACATTTGTCTGGAGCTCAGCCCCCCCATTATTTAGCAATGCTAAACAGGGGTTTGGGGGCTCTGACAACATTTTGTTTTTGGCTGAGCACTAACTATTCATTATGGCTCTGGGGTTTTATTTTGAATGTCATATGAAATGATCAAGTTTGGAAGAATGTAGTTGGGGTTCACTCAAAGGGGAGATCTTGTCTGTGGAAAAAACTCAGCTGATTTGGGCTAAGGCTGGTTTGAAAATAGTGTTAAACACTAAAGCATATTTGGCGATCACGTGTTTTTACATGATATGCTGAAAATAGTGTTAAACACTAAGGACGAAGCGCTTAAAGTAGTGTTAAACACTAAAATTTAATTGGTCACGTGGGGTCACGTGAGGCATCTGAAGATGGGGCCAGACTTTCTTTATTTTGTTCTCAGAATATTCATATAAGTGTTAAACACTTTTAGTCTTTGAAATCATCACGTGTGGACACGTGACAATGCCTCTGCGTTGGGCATCAATTCTTCTGTCTTCCCCTATTTTATTCTTTTGAAAAGGGTGTTTGTTAGGGGTCACGTGGGGGACACGTGAGGCATTGCCTCTGGGCTAATTCCTTCTTATTTTGAGGAGTCCATTAAAGGGTCACGTGGGGACATGTGAGGCATGTCTTATTCATTCCTTTTTGTTCGTTGGGATGAAGGGTCACGTGTTGCCATGTGATCATGTTGGATACCTGACCTTTACATGCATGGAGAGCTTTAAGTCCCTTGTTTTAAGAATTAAATTCTTTTATAGTGTTAAACCCTCATTTCATTTAGTGAAATTAAATTCCTATGTATATGGAAGAATTAAATTCTTATGTAGGGTTAAACCCTAGTTTCATTTGGAGGAATTAAATTCCTATGAATTTGAAAGAATTGAATTCTTTAAACTTAATTCTCCCCTTAAGTTTTGGATCTGCATGGCAGAATCTCCCTGATGAGAATTAAATTCTCAACTTGTGGGGTGATCTGCTTCTGCAGATCTTCAACCAAAGGAAGAACTAAGTTCTTATTCAGAAGAGTTAAACTCTTAATTTGAGAATTAAATTCTCTTTTTGTTTTATGGAGCTTAGATATCTTTCCTTTTCTCACCTAGGGTTTCTTTCTCTTCTGAGGAAATCTCCTTTTCTCTCTGTTGTTGTATCTTTCTCCAGAAAAAAGATCGGATCCTTTCTCTTCTCTTCTTGGCTCCAATTTATAGGAGAAAGAAAAGAATCAATTTGTTTAGTCAATTTTTCATTGAAAGATTTCAATTGATTTTGTAACCAACATGATCTTTTAGATCACTCAGTGAATTTTATTCGCCATTAGATTTTTAATCCAAAAGATATTCTGTCTGTTATTCTTGGTGAATTTCAGGGAAATATTTTCTTGTATAGAATCTTTCTATAGATTAGTGATTTTTAATCACCATCGGATTTTTAATCCAATTGTGCTCCACTTTACAGAGCACAATCTTTTTTGTTTGGAAAGATTTAGAGAAATATTTTTCCAGTTAGGGTTCTCGATTCCTTCTTAATTAGAATTTAATTCTATTACAGAATGCTTAAGAGCCTGTCACGTGTTGGCACGTGACCTTCTAATTGACCATTTAATTAGAATTTAATTCTATTAGTTTGAAGAACTCAGAAACTTATCACGTGTGAGCACGTGACCCTTGGTCACGTGTTAGCACTTGATGCCCCATTGGGGCTTTTCCTTGCTGTTTTATTATACCTTTAATTCTTTTCAGTGGGTTTAAAGGCCCATCACGTGCGGGCACGTGACCCCATATATTAGGATTCAACTCTTATCATTTCAGAGACCAGGAAGCCATCACGTGTCGGCACGTGACCCCCGACCACGTGTGCGCACATGACACCCCATTGGGGTTTTTCCTTGTATTTTATGAGGGAACAGTACGGTCTCCATGTTTGAAATAAAAGACCGGATGCTCTGGAATCTCGAATACTACACTTCTTTAACGACAGTCAATGGTAGCATAGAATGTTCCGAGCCAATCCATACCCAAGACGACATCGAAGTTCGGTATGTCCAGCACCTTGAAGTCAACATAGAATTCTCTGCTGCAGACGACCGCTGGACACATATCGTATCCTATTACTGCCTTTAGAACGCCGTTCCCTGAACTGATATTCCAGTTGGATACGAGAGGTTTGACTGGAATCGTATGAGTCCGGACGAACCGTTGCGATATAAAGCAATGAGATGCTCCAGTATCGAAGAGTGGTAGTGCAGGAAGTGAGCTACTAAGATTGTACCTAAGTTATGTGGGATAGTTTTAGGTACAAGGAAAATATATGGGTATGTATAGATGGAAAATAAAGCTTGATGGGGAAGAGTTAGCAGTAATGACTTAGCCGGTGGCTTCAACCTCTTCCACAGTCATTGTGAAAGCCTGTCGCCTCGGCACATTCCTTCTTGCCGGAGGAGCATTCCTCTGTCCGTTCCTTTGTACTTGAGGTACGTTCTTTTGAGCTTGATGGAACTGACGAGAAGGAGGTGCAGTCGGTTCTTGAGGAGGTGGAGCAGGTAGTGCGAGTCGTGGAGCAGGTGCCTGGGTGGCTGGACGCTGCTGATAAGTGATTGCTGGCCTGGGTGCAGCATTTGGGTTATGTCTCCGAGGACAAGACCCAATATCATGATTAGCTGAGCCACAGACTAAGCAAAGGCGATTTGCACGCCGACAGTTTTTCACCAAATGTCCATCTCTCCTGCTACAAAAGACTGGGTTGGGCCGGTTGTTCGGTACTCCCGGTCTTTTGGGAACAAATGGTGGCCTTGAAGAGGCTCCTCCTGCCATCTGAGTAGCAGGGCACTTCATCCCGGCAGATTGAGGTCTGCCCCTCATTTTCACTACTGCCTCGTATCGGCGGGCAGCTTTCAGGGCCATCTCGTGTTGAGAAATCCCCTGTAGCTAAGGCAGTTTGGATTTCCAAATCTAACCCTTGCTGAAATCGTCTGGATTGGATCTCAGCAGTTGGTATCAAATGTTCTGCGAACCTGTTAAGGTATTGTGTTAGCTGTGTAGTATGTGATATTTGAAAATCGAATATTGAGACATATCTTACCTACTGAGCATGGTGAACTCAGCGTCATATTCATCTACTGACTTGGTCCACATCGAACCCTATTATAGATGAATAAATTGCCGCTCCATGTCGAATCGGGAAGTCTCAGGGAAGTATTTCGCGTCAAACATACGCGAAAAATCCTCCATTCGATCGATTGGTCAAGACGGCTTTCCTCAATTCCTATCTTTTTGTACGCCGCCTTCCACCAGACCCGTGCATTGTCAGTGAGCTGCAGCTTCGCAACTCGAACCCAAGCAATTTTCGGCACTTGTGCTGCTGCCAGATCATCTTCAATACTTTGAGGGCACTCCTCAGCTTCTAGGGGGCTCTCTTTTCCCGAGAATTGCTTGGGTTGTAAAGCTCGGAATTTCTTTACCCTAGGTGCTTCCGCTTTTGGACGATTCATCAGAATAGCAGCCTGCTGCTGCTGTCCCTTCAGGAGGCTGTGGATCGCCTCAAGCAGTACCGTCTGCTCATTGATCGGAGCAGCGACGGTAGGTATAAGCGGTAGAGGTGGTGGAGTGTTGTTGAAGTTGGTGCTAGTGTTGTTTGGGGAATCCATAACCTTGAAAGAAAAATTTGGGTTAGGACAGATTCAAAATATATGAAATTGGAAGATTCAAGGAATATATAAAGAATGTTTTTAGTTGCCGATTCTTGTGTTATATTGCTTAGGACTTCATGCAAAATTAACCCGCATGTCCATGCAGAACTGACCTGCATGTCCATACAGAGCTGACCTGCATGGGCCACCAACAAAACCTGTCACGCCCCGCTTCCCGGTGTACGGGAAGGGAACGCGGCGAGGTCCGCTACGTATTTACTCAGAAGTAAACACGCTAAGCGTATCTAAGCAATATAAGTAAAGTATACAGGAGACATGAATGTGAATGTACAGCAACTTTATTTATTAAACATTATTTTACAGGTACAATTGAAATGTATACATGAGTAGAAAGCGATGCCTAAATAATGGCATAACTGAAATGAAATAAATATGTACAAGTGTCTAAAGCTCCGGGTCAAAAGCAAACTGCTCCAAATCCTCAGTGCCGGGCTCGGTTTCTAATGCATCCGAAACAACTGACAACATTCCAAAGAAAGAAAAAAATGAACGTTGTCAGCGAACAATCGCTCGGTAAGTCCCAAATATGAGTAGAGATAGAATAAACAGAAAGAGTATATAACTTATAATGTTTGATTATATTGTTAACACTGTTGTTTGTAGCTTGGTACAGAAAATGCCAGTGTATACGAGAGGAGTCCCACTATTCCGGAGACTAAGGTATACGGAGCACAATGAATCATCCAGGTTCGCTGCACACCTGATTTCTACTGCTGAGATCCCAACTTAACACACATGCATCTAAATGGCAATATAAAGATAACAAAAAAATCTTTTAATAACAATTTTAAACAAATTCCAACAAACTTGGATTTAAATTTAAATAACCTCCTATAATAACTTACAAACTCCAACAACTTGGATTTTGTTACAAATTTTTTCTATTATAAAAAAATGGCCGGTTCTGTTCTCGCCTAAAATTTAGGCGTTCATGTCAAGTTCAAGCACAACATAAAAGCAAAAGAGCACAAATGAATCCTGAAGTATTGAGTGGCCTCAATATATTCAAGAGAATGTAAAGCAGTTTCCGGACTATATTTTGCCATACTCCCAAATGAGAATCAGGTAACTTATGATAGTATCGAAAGTTTCTCGTAAAGTTCTTCGATTTGATATATTATGGGCCTCATAACTCTTCCGAAACCAAAAGTTATGAGTAAACGTGAGATGCAAGTATAGCTTTAAGCAAAGCTCGTCCACAAGAGGAGATGTATTTTAGTCCTATATCGGCTACACCAAAGAATTGAGAAGTGTTTATATAACTGTAACGAATCTAAAATCTTTGTACGGAATTTTTTTGTTAATATACAAGAAATGAGTTTTACAGCCTGAGTTTGAGTTATAAGTCACTTTTATGAAATAACAGCAAGAAATAACTAGTAGCTCACTGGTAAAGCCTTTGCAATGTTGTGACGTAGCCCCTGTGTTCGATTCCCATCAGACACAATTATTTTTTCTGATTTTCTTTTTAACATTTTGGAAGCCCAAAAGATTGCACGTGCAATACACAGGGAAATGAAAAGTTCAGAAAAATCAAACATGTAGAAAATGGAGTAAACAGAGAATTAATCATATGACACGAATCTCGAGGCCAGATGGCACAAAACGACCGTCCAAACATGCTTACAAGCTGGCGCCGATGGTCAAGATGGGGCCAAATTGCCCCGTACTTTGCACACACACCTCTTCAGCTACCCCTAACCCTTCTGCACTGTTTGATTTTCCTGCAATCAAATATAGACCTTTCATTTCATAATTAAACACAATTTTAATGTTTTTTAATTCACAATTTTAATTCCCAAACCCTAATTCTCCACTATAAATACCACCCCTACTTTGGTTCAGCACCATTCTGAAAATTCTAGCCAAAACTTTCTAAAAAGTTCTTAGTGCAAGTGAAGTAAAATTGGAGTTAGCGAGGAAGTTGGTTCCGGCGAAGATCGAAGCTAATTCCAGAGCCCCCGCGACGCCACGAAGACCGTCTTCTCTTCTTTAACCTTTCTTTAATGTTTCTAAACCGTAAGTCCCTCCCAAACTTTCTTTCTCTTCATTGAATTTCATTTTTAATTAAAATCGGTAAAAGTGGAGTTATTACCGATATCATCTTTTCTAAAACCTATAACTCCATTTCTTTTTATCATTTGGTCAAACCAATTTTGCCACTTCGCTTGTAATCTTAATACCAATGTTTAGAATCAAGTTTAAATCAAGAATTTCATGTAAAACAATCATAATTGAACCTTTTCACTAAAATACCTTGAATTTTATTATCACATCTTTTCGACAAATTGCTTAATAATACCTTTAGGAAAACTTCATGGGGTAACGACCTACCCCACACGCACACTTGGTTTCATAGCATGATGCCTAGTTGTATGTGTTTTTGGTTCGAAGATAGTATTTATAATAAAATACCACATAATTCTAAAACCGGATTTATTTTAAAACAGTATATCATTTTCTTTGCGATTATGCATCTACAACCTTCTTTAGGGGACCCACTAATGGATGGTGCGGATTATCACACATTCTTGGGCTAGTAGAGCGAGATGCAGACCTCCTCACGGAGCATTCGATCTCGAAAGGATTTAAATACGTTTTTTAAGAAATACGAAATTTTCTAAATAAAATAAAATTAATTTTTAGAAAAATTATATTACAAATCTATATTTTCAAAATACAATTAACCTATATTTTTCTAAAAATGAAAGATTAACAAATGACAATAAAATACCATCAAGATACCAAAAAGGACAAGTTTTTTCAATAAAATACCATGAACTTTCTAAGCTAAGTAATTATCACTAAAATACTACAATACTTAAAATCCATGCTCATGAAAACCCTAAGAATACTAATCACCCTCGAGGTTTTTTTAATCTATATTAATATATTTTTTCATAAAACCCCCTCGAGTTATATAAAAATAATATTTTAAGGACTTTAGTAAATATAGGTTTAAGCGAGATCAATTCTCTTGAGCTCCAGAGAGCCGGAGAAAGTGAGTTCTTGCCTATTTAAGGTAGACAACTTAACGGTGTTATCAATGACAATTGTCTTGGAAAAAAACACAAATCCTGCCGTTCATGTGCAGCAGTTGCCGATGACTCCCGAACCTAAGAAATTCAAGATTTAAATCAGTACAAGTGTCTGACTCAGTCTGAGTCCAAATTCAAACCTGAATCCAAAATCAAACATGAATACTTGATCATGAACATGAATACTTGAATTCAAATATCAAACATGTATACTTGACTTGACTTGACCGAACCATAGTTATAACTTGACTTGACTACCTGAATACATGATTACATCCTAAACATGAATACTTGAACATTTTGTATCCATGGTTTCGGCAAGGCTTGTAAACATAACCTAAATAATACTTTACGTGAGGATAAAGGGGTATATTGGTACGGAATGTATATCATGGCACAAGAGGTCACTTAAAAGACACCTATATGAATTCTCGTGCCGTTGTCCCATGGGTTATGACGGGGTCTTGTACTACATGTTATCATAGTCCACGGGGTAAGATGGACTCCTCTCGTATACACGAATACCTTCTGTATCAAGCTACAAATCATCACGTTAGAATAACAATCATATACCTGTACAACTTACCAGTTTATTTCATATTACATGTTATATTCTCTTTCTTCTTTTGGGACTTACCGAGCGCTAGTTCACTGACGACATTCCTTTCTATTTCTTGCTTTGGAATGTTCGTCAGGAGGACCAGACTCTTAGGAGATCGAGCATAACCAGGAGGACTTGGACCAGCTCACCACTTAGCCTGACTACTAGTTCACCTGCACTTTCATTTTGTATGCCATTGTTTATGCACTGCTTTACTCATTGTATCTTTTCTTTTCAAATAATTCCATGTAAAGTTGAATATAAATAAAGTTGTTGTTTATTTTATTACTCTTATCATTCTTATTCATTTATATATATATTGCTTAATTACGCTTAACGTATTTATTTCTTAGTAAATACGTTGTGGCCTGCTACGTCACCATTACCGTCTACTGGGAAGTGGGGCGTGACATGTTTTGTTGGTGGCCCATGCAGATCTGTTCTGCATAAAGTCTTAAGTAATATATCACAAGAATTATAAGAATCAGCAACTTTACATTCCTTACATTTCAAATTTCTTGAATCTATCATAACCATTCTTTTTTTCTATCAAGGTTATGGATTCTCCCAACAACATCAGTACCAATGTCAATGGCAACACTCCACCGCCTACTCTACCACCACCACCTACCGTTGCATCTCCTATCAATAGCAAACGGTACTGCTTGAGGCTATCAAGGGCCTGTTGGAGGGTCAGCAGCAGCAGACTGCTATCCTCATGCACCGCCTCGAAGCTGAGGTACCCGGAGTCAAGCAGTTTTGGGCACTGCACCAAAACACTTCTTGGGGAAAGAGAGCCCACTGGAGGCAGAAGAATGGGCTCAAGCGATAGAAGATGATATGGCAGCAGCACAAGTACCAGATATTGCCTGTTAGAGTGCTAAGTTGCAACTGACAGACAATGCAAGAGTTTGGTGGAAGGTTGAAGAAAGCCGTCTCACCTAACCGATAGAGTGGAAGACGTTTCGCGATCTGTTCGATGCGAAGTACTTCCCTGAGACTTCCCGTTTTGACATGGAGCAGCAGTTCATTCATCTACAACAAGGCTCGATGTGGGTCAAGTTTGTGGATGAATACGATACTGAGTTTATTATGCTTAGCAGGTAAGATATTGTCTCAAATTCAAATTCTTGATCTCACTCATTACACTGCTAACATAAGGTCGTAATAGGTTCGCTGCACACCTGATTCCTACTGCTGAGATCCGGGCACGACGATTTCAGCAAGGGTTGGACCCGGAAATCCAAGCTTCACTCGCTACAGGGGATTTCCCAACCCATGAACTTGCTTTGAAGGCTGCCGACGCTATGAGTCAGTTGTGAAGAAGAAGGGCAGACCGCAGACTGCCGATGTGAAACGCCCTGCCACTCAGATGACAGGAGGAGCCTCTTCTAGGTCGACCTTTGCACCCAGGAGTCCAGGAGGATCATTTAACCGGTCCAGTCCAGACTTTTGTTTCTACTGCAAGAGGACGGGACACCTGGCGAAGGACCCCAGGCGTGCAAATGGCCTATGTTTAGTTTGTGGCGCTTCCACTCATGCCATAGGAGTATGTCCATATCATTTCAACACAGCTCCAGTACCCAGACCCGCAATCACAGTTCCGCAGAGGCCAGGCATTCAGGATCCTGCACCCCGTTTAGCTCTCCCTGCACCAGTTCCACGAGGACCTCTTGCACAGCTTCAACGTCAATTCCATCAGGCACAGAGAAACTTGTCTCAAGGGCAGAGAAACGTGCCCTAAGGACAGATGAATGTGCCTCCAGCAAGGAGAAATGTACCACGACATCAGGCTTTTACAATGACGGCCGAGGAGGCCGAAGCCACAGGACAAGTCATCACTGGTAACTTCCAATCCTTTCAATTTTTTCAATCCTTGTGTATCACTATAACTTTTCCTATATCTAAACCCAACCTCACACAACTTAGGTACTATACTAGTAGCCACCCTTCCTGCACTCATACTTTTCGACACTGGAGGTTCACACCGCTTCATGTCCCAACGATTCATGAGAACGCATGCGATTCCCATGAAGCCACCCATTTCAAGCTGGAATGTCAGTTCTGGGAATGGAGTTCTGAAAGAAACTATGGGGTTTGATCAGTGTCCAGTTGTAGTTTGCGGACGAGAATTCTACGTGAATTTTAAAGTACTGGGCATCCCAAATTTCAATGTTGTATTGAGAATGCATTGGCTAGGAGTATTTTATGATACTATTGACTCCCGTCAAAGGAGGGTAGTATTTGAGATACCAGATCACCCAGTCTTCTATTTCAAGAGTGGAGATAGAACTTTGGAGCCAGGAAGATACCGTGCTAAACCGAAGGATGCAGAAGTGTTTTCTCTCCTGGCAGAAGAAGAAAAGCCCGAAGTGGTTCGAGAGTTCGAGGACGTGTTTCCTCAAGATATCTCAAGTTTGCCTCCCGATCGAGCTCTTGAGTTTAGTATTGATTTACTACCTGGTGCACAACCTGTAATCAAAGCTCCATACCGGCTAAGTCTAGAGGGATTAAAGGAGATCCGCATTCAGTTGGACGAATTCCTGTAGAAAGGTTGGATTCGTCCCAATACTTCAAGTTGGGGATCTCCGGTATTACCCATAAAGAAGAAATAAGGTTCGTACAGGATGTGTGTGGATTATCGAGCTCTGAACGAAGTGACGATCAGGAACAAGTATCCATACCATGCATCGATGATTTGTTCGATCAGTTAAGTGGGTCTTGTATATTTTCGAAGCTAGATCTTTGTTCGGGTTATAATCAGGTGAATGTCAATGAGTCCGATATTCTGAAGAGGGGGTTTAGGACTCGATATAGTCATTATGACTATCTCGTAATGCCATTTGGAGTGACCAATGCACCTGCCATCTTTATAAACCCGATGAACCAAGTTTTCCAAGAGTACTTAGACAGGTTCGTTGTCATCTTCATCGCGACATCCTGGTGTATTCAAAGAATCGGAAAGAACACGCCGAGCATTTACAAATTGTCTTGGAGATATTGCGACAACATCAGCTTTACACCAAGTACATCAAGTGTGAATTTTGGCTAGATCAACTCGGATTTCTCGGACATATTGTTTCAGGCGAAGGAATCTCAGTAGATCCAGCTAAGGTGTCAGCTGTCAGTGAGTGGCCGACACCAAAGACGGTGAAAGATATAAAAAGTTTCTTAGGATTAACCGGATACTACCAACGATTCATTGAAGGTTTCTCAAAGATTGCAGCACCCCTGACCAAGCTCACACGTAAAGATGAAGCATTCGTGTGGTCAGAAGCATATGAAAAAGCTTTTGTAGAACTTAAGTCGAGATTAACCTCTGCTCCTATTCTTGTAATACTGGATCAATCTGGAGGTTTCGTTGTACATTGTGATGCGTCCGGTAAAAGATTAGGATGTGTTCTACACCAGTATGGAAAAATTATGGCTTTTGCATCAAGACAGCTAAAGGTTCATGAGTGCAACTTTCCAATACATGATGTGGAGTTGGCAGCCGTCATCTTTGCACTTAAGATTTGGCGCCACTATCTTTCGGGTGAACGAGTGTATATATACACTGACCACAAGAGTCTGAAGTATATATTTACTCAGAAGGAATTAAACATGCGGTAGAGAAGATGGCTATAACTCATGGCGGACTTCGACATCAACTTACAGTATCATCCTGGGAAGGTGAACGTAGTTCCTGATGCACCTAGCCGCCAGGCATTAGCAATGAACCTCACCGCTCAATGGAAGCTACAGCAAGAATTGCACGGATTGGAGATTGAAGTAGTTATGCTAGGTAACGCTTCATATTTGATGAACTTACAAGTCCAGTACACTCTTGTCAGTCAGATCAAGGCAGCTCAAGAAAATGATGCCAAGTTACAAAAGATCCGAGAATAAGTAGAAAGTGGACTTTGAACCGATTTCATCATCTACGAAGATGGATCCTTGCGGTATGGAAGTCGATTATGTGTACCAAACGGCCCAGTTCGAGAAGAGTTGATAAAAGAAGCTCACAGCTCTCCTTATTTTGTGCACCTCGGTGGTACAAAGATGTACAAGGATCTACGACAACATTACTGGTAGTATGGAATGAAATGCGAAGTAGCAAGGAGCGTAGCCAAGTGTTCGGTGTGTCAGCAAGTGAAGGCTGAACATCACTGAACTGCTGGTCTACTTCAGCCGTTACCAATCCCAGAATGGAAATGGCAGTACATTACCATGGATTTCGTGACTGCCCTTCCTCACAACACGAAGGGTAACGACGCAATATGGGTTATTGTGGATCGACTTACCAAGTCGGCTCACTTTATTCCATTTCTAGTTGGCCAATCAAACGAGATGTTAGCAAAGAAGTACATGGAGGAGATCGTGAGATTATATGGAGTACCTGTTTGCATTGTCTCTGACCGTGATACAAGATTCTGATCATAATTCTGGTAGAGTCTACAAGCTAGCCTGGGAACGAGTCTGAATTTCAGCACGGCTTATCATCCACAAACGGACGGACAGTCCGAGCGAACAATTTAGTTTCTGGAGGACATGCTAAGAGCTTGTATGTTAAACTTCGAAGTTCGTGGGAAGATCACCTACACCTTGTGGAGTTTTCATACAGCAACAGTTATCAAGCAAGCATTGGAATGTCACTATTCACAACACTCTATGAACGGAAGTGTCGTTCACCGCTAAGTTGGGACGACATTGGAGATCGTGAACTCCTTAGACCAGAGATGATCGTGGTAACTATGGACATAGTTCGCACGATCAGTGTAACAACTCTAAACTTTCTGTACAAAATTTTTCCAAAGTACAGAAGGAATATCTTAGCCTGATCACAAGTTATAAATTTGATTTGCTTTTCAACAGCAAGAAAACACTTGTAGCTCATTGGTAAAGCTTTGCACTGCTGTGACGTAGACCTATGATCGAATCCCCCCAGCCATATTATCTTTTTATTTAATTTTTCTTTTAATCTTTTAGAAGCCCAAAGGTTTGCACGTGCATAACACGTAAAATGAAAAGACACAGAATAAACAAACATGTGGAAAATGTTGCACACACAGACAGGGACATGTGGCATGAATCCAAGCTCCCCTCACCGGGAATGGACCGACGAGATTATTCCTCGGCTAGGCGACGTCGACCCCCCTCCGTAGGTAATGCTCCATTTTTCTAACCCTAGTCGCTTGGCCTCCCCCCTTAACCCCTGTTCTATTTGTTTTATTTAAAAATAAACAGAGAATTAAAAAAGGGCATTAAACCAAAATTTTAATGCATTTTTAATTCAATCTTCATTACCCCAAAACCCTAATTTTCCTTATAAACACCACACTCCATTTCACCTCTCCTCACTCAGAATTTCATTACAAAAACTCTCAAAAATTCTGAAGTCTCAAGTTGTGCATGTGGAGTTAGCAAAGGGTGAAGTTCCTGTGAAGTTCCGAGGAGATTCCGGCGATGAAACGACGCCCCGCCACCTTCCCTAGCTTCCGTCTTCTCCCCTCTAACCTTTTAGCCAGTAAGTCCCCTCTCCCCATCTCTTCTCCTATTCTGAAAAGTCTCATTCTAAAAACCGACGGAAGCGGAGTTAATCTGACTTCCGATTCGGTTTTTTCTTTAAAAGTCTATTTTTCTTAAACAAAAAAATACCATACTCTCATATAATATTTAACAAACATTAAAAAACATATTAAAACAAGTTTCATCTCAAAAGAATCTTTTATGCAACTTTTATCGTTTTTTATGGTAAAATACCACATACTTTATTTTCGACACAAATCAACATAATACTTGTATTACCTTTAGATAACTCACGAGGTAATGACCTACCTCATCAAAACTCATATCTTTGACATAGCATGATAAAATTTGAGAATATAATTATGGGATAATACGACATTACAAATAAATACCATCAAACTTGCAAAACCATTTATTTAAAAGTGTGTTAATCGATTCCTTGCAATTGTGCCTCTACAACCCACTTTTGGGGACCCCGTTTGGGATGGTGCGGATTATCGCACATCCTCGGGCCTAGTAGAGCAAGATGCAGACCTCCGAAAGGAGCATTCGATCTCGATGGAATTTTAATGCATTTTTCTTTAGAAAATGAGATTTCTACAAAAATAAATAAAATTTATTTTTATTAAATATATATATATATATATATATATATAACCATTATCAAAATATCTATGTTAATTATATTATATAAATATTCCAAGTTTTTCTAAATAAAAGGAATCACCATTACAGGAAAATACCATTTCAATTCAATGCAAAATTCCAATATTTCAATAAAATACCATATACAATGAAAACCAGGTTCTACTCACTAGAAAGTTCACTTTTATAAAATATACATCTATGAAAATCCTAAAGACGATAATTAAATACTTGAGGTGTATTTTGAATATGTATCAAAACTATTTTTACATAAAACCCCCTCAAGTTATACTAAATTACAATAAGAACCCTAGTAAATATAGGTTTAAGCGGGACCAATTCTCTTGAGCCTCAGGGAGCCGGAGAATGTGGGTGTTTTCCTATTTAAGGCAGACAATCTAACAAACGATGTTATCAACACGGTAATTGTCTTGGAAAAAGACATAGATCCTGTCGTCCATGTGCAGCAGTTACTGATAACATCAAAACTAATTCAGGATTTCAAGTTCTTTTCAAAGTGTCTGACTCAGACCGAGTCTCAATCTAATCAATCTGACTTAAATATGATTCAAGTAAAAACTACAATACAACATGAATCCATGAATCCGTCTATTCAATTTATATCAATTTATACTGACTGAACCGAACCATGGATATACTCTGTCTACATGACTATCCATTTATATCCATTCCGTCTACTGATATCATGGTTTCGGCAAGTCTTCCATTTATTACAAAACAATACAATACCATCAGTACAATCAATACAATCAATATAATAAGATACTACGGGGTTTATAAAGGGGTAGACTGGTACGGAACATGTTAAAGGCGGTACGAGGTGGTCACTTAAGACGTAATTACATCCATGCCGTTGTTCCGTGGTATTTTCGATGGAGCCTTGTATTACTGGTTACCAAAGTCCACGGTGTAAATTGGATTCCTCTCGTATACACTGGTATATTCTGTACCAAGTTACAAACAACTGCGTTAATATTATAAACAAACATTACTAGTTATACTCTCTTCTTGTCTATTCTATCTCTACCCATCTTTGGGACTTACTGAGCGATTGTTCGCTGACGACATTTCTTTTCTTCTTTCTTTGGAATGTTGTCAGGTGGATCGGACGCACTAGAGATTAAGACCAGCCAGGAGAATTTGGCGCAGTACACAGAAGACCCCGAGCTATAGTCACTTGTACATATTTTCTTTTTAGTTATGCCATTGTTTAGGCATTACTTTCCATCCATGTATTTACATTTCCACTTGTACCTGTAAAAGAATGTTTAATAAATAAAGTTGCTATTCATTATATTCATGACTCTTGTGTACATTTTACTTTATATTTCTTAGATACGCTTAGCGTGTTTATTTCTGAGTAAATACGTAGCGGGCCTCGCCGCGTCCCCTTCCTGTACACCGGGAAGCGGGGTGTGTCAGGTTTTGTTGGCGGTCCATACAGTTCAGCTATGTATGGACATTCAGGTCAGTTCTGCATGGACATGAGGGTCAATTCTGCATGAAGTCCTAAGCAATATAACATAAGAATCGGTAATTAAAAAAATTCTTTACAATTCATATTCCTTGAATCTTACAATTTCATATATTTTGAATCCATCCTAACCCAAATTTATCTTTTAAGGTTATGGATTCTCCAAACAACACCGGCACTAACTTAAACAACACACCACCCCCTCTGACGCTTATGCCTACCGTCGCTGCTCCGATCAACGAGCAGACGGTACTGCTTAAGGCAACCCGTAGCCTCCTGGAAGGACAGCTGCATCAGACTACTATTCTGATGAACCGTCCAGAAGCGGAAGCGCCCGGAGTGAAGCAATTCTGGGCATTGCACCCAAAACAGTTTTCGAGAAAAGAGAGCCCTCTGGAAGATGAGGAATGAGCTCAAAGTATTGAGGATGATCTGGCGGCGGCATAAGTGCCAGAGATCGCTTTGGTTCGAGTTGCAAAGCTGCAACTCATTGATAATGCCAGAGTTTGGTAGAAGGCGGAAGAAAGCCGTCTTGATCAACCTATCGAATGGAGGACTTTTCACGACATGTTCGACGCGAAATACTTCCCTGAGACTACCCGATTTGATATAGAATAGCAATTAATCCATCTACAACAGGGTTCGATGTGGACCAAATCTGTGGATGAGTATGATGCTGAGTTTACCATGCTCAGTAGGTAAGATATGTCTCAATATTCGATTTTATATCACATACTACACAGCTAACACAAAACCGTAACAGGTTTGCGGTCCATCTCATACCGACTGCTGAGATCAGGTCTAGAAGATTTCAGCAAGGGTTGGACCAGGAAATCCAAGTTGCCTTCGCTATAGGGGATTTCCCAACCCATGATTTGGCTTTGAAGGCTGCCCGAAGATACGAGGCAGTAATGAAGAGGAAGAGCAGACCTTAATCTTCCTGAGTGAAGCGCCCTGCCACTTAGATAGAAGGAGGAACCTCTTCAAGGCCAACTGTTGAACCGAGAAGGCCGGAAGTAACAGATAACCAACCAAGTCCAGATTTTTGCTTCTATTGCAAGAGGGATGGACACCTGTGGAAGGACTGTAGGCGCGCAAAAGGCCTGTGCTTAGTTTGTGGCGCATACAATCGTAGAATTGGAACTTGTTCTTATAGACGCAACCCAGTTCCAACTCACAACACTTATCCGCAGCGACCAGCTATCCAGGCTCTTGCACTTTGTCTTGCACTCCCATCCCTAATTCCAACAGGCACTGAGGAACATGCCCCAATGACAAAGGAATGTGCCTCCAGCTAGGAGGAATGTACCCCGGCGTCAGGCTTTCAATTTAGCAGCCATAGAAGCCAAGACTGTAAACCAAGGTAACCGTGGTAATTCCCTCACCTCTTTTTCAAGCTTACCAAAACTTTCGCATTCTTTTGTTCTTCCAAATATTTTTCATGCACTGTCAATAGTTCTATCACCAAAATTTTCTTGAATCCGTTACACTTTCCTTCTATAAATTTCGAGAACGAAATTTTTATAAGGAGGGTAGAATGTAACAATCCTAAACTTTCTGTACAAATTTTTTCCAAAATATAGAAGGAATACCTTAGCCTGAGTACAAGTTATAAATTTGCTTTGCTTTTGAACAATAAGAAAACACTTGTAGCTCATTGGTAAAGTTTTGCACTGTTGTGACGTAGCCCTGTGATCGAATCCCCCCAGCCACATTATCTTTTTATTTATTCTTTTAATCTTTTAGAAGCCCAAAGGTTTGCACGTGCACAACACGTAAAACGAAAAGACACAGAATAAACAAACATGCGGAAAATGTTGCTCACACAGATAGGGACACGTGGCGTGAATCCAAGCTCCCCTCGCCGGGAATGGACCGGCGAGATTCTTCCTCGGCCCGGCGACGCCGACCCCCTTCCATAGCCAATGCTCCATTTTTCCAACCCTAGTCGCTTGGCCTCCCCCCTTAACCCCTGTACTGTTTGTTTTATTTAAAAATAAACAGAGAATTAAAAAAAGGGTATTAAACCAAAATTTTAATTCATATTTAATTCAATCTTCATTACCCCAAAACCTTAATTTTCCCTATAAATACCACACTCCATTTCACCTCTCCTCACTCAGAATTTCATTACAAAAACTCTCAAAAATTCTCAAGTCTCAAGTTGTGCAAGTGGAGTTAGCAAAGGGTGAAGTTCCGGCGAAATTCCGAGGAGATTCCGGCGACGAAACAATACCCCGACACCTTCCCTAGCTTCCCTCTTCTCGCCTCTAACCTTGTATACAGTAAGTCCCCTCTCCCCCCTCTTCTCCTATTCTAAAAAGTCTCATTTCTAAAACCCGACGGAAGCGGAGTTAATCCGACTTCCGATTCGGTTTTTTCTTTAAAAGTCTATTTTTCTTAAACAACAAAATACTATACTCTCATTTAATGTTTAACAAACATTAATAAACACATTAAAACAAGTTTCATCTCAAAAGAATCTTTTATGCAACTTTTATCGTATTTTTATGGTAAAATACCACATACTTTATTTTTGACACAAATCAACATAATACTTGTATTACTTTTAGATAACTCACGAGGTAATGACCTACCTTATCACAACACACTTCTTTGACATAGCACGATGAAATTTGGGAATATAGTTATGAGATAATACAACATTACAAATAAATACAATCAAACTTGCAAAATC
Source organism: Agapanthus africanus (assembly GCA_030015575.1). Taxonomy (NCBI): domain Eukaryota; kingdom Viridiplantae; phylum Streptophyta; class Magnoliopsida; order Asparagales; family Amaryllidaceae; genus Agapanthus; species Agapanthus africanus. The sequence goes on along the minus strand of CM057338.1, from coordinate 89,436,824 downwards.
ATTTCTTTAAAAAGTGTGTCAATCGATTCCTTGCAATTGCGCCTCTACAACCCAATTTTGGGGACCCCGTTTGGGATGGTGCGGATTATCGCACATCATCGGGCCTAATAGAGCGAGATGCAGATCTCCGAAAGGAGCATTCGATCTCGATGGAATTTTAATGCATTTTTCTTTAGAAAATGAGATTTCTACAAAAATAAATAAAATTTATTTTTATTAAATATATATATATATATATATATATATATATATATATATATATAACTATTATCAAAATATCCATTTTAATTATATTATATAAATATTCCAAGTTTTTCTAAATTAAAGGAATCACCATTACAGGAAAATACCATTTCAATTCAATGCAAAATTCCAATATTTCAATAAAATACCATATACAATGAAAACTAGGTTCTAATTACTAGAAAGTTCACTTTTATAAAATATACATTTATGAAAACCCTAAAGATTATAATTAAATACTTGAGGTGTATTTTGAATATGTATCAAAATTATTTTTACATTAAACCCCCTCAAGTTATACTAAATTACAATAAGAACCCTAGTAAATATAGGTTTAAGCAGGATCAATTCTCTTGAGCCTCAGGGAGCCGGAGAATGTGGGTGCTTGCCTATCTAAGGTAGACAATCTAACAAACGGTGTTATCAACATGGTAATTGTCTTGGAAAAAAATACAAATCCTGCCATCCATGTGCAGCAGTTATGTAACAACTCCATTTTTAGTGTACAAAAATTTGCTTTAAAATTAATGTATACTTGGGGTATTTACTTTTGCTGTGATTACTTTAAGTAACTAATTAACTCCTTAATTACAAGAAGGAGCTTGTGGCTCATTGGTAATACCTTGCACCGCTGAACCAAGCCACCAGAGTTCAAATCTCATACCCCACATTATTTTTAATATTGTTTTATTTTGAGTTTTTTAGAATACCAACAGTCAACATGTGTTAACTCCCAAAAACCCCACTACACCTCATAAAATAAATATACCAGTGAGAAGGTGGAACAACGACACGGCCCCCGACCCCTTGACTCGGCCCGACTCGGCCGAGTCCCCAACACTAAAGTTGGGGCTCTTCCTCTCCTCTACCCTCTTGCACACTTCATTTTCCCAGATCTGTTTCAGAGACTTTTGAAATCCCTATTTACCCCATTTTTTTAATGAATTTTAATATATTTTAATATTTTTTCAATTTAAACTCTTCATCTACCCTAACCCTAGCCTAACCCTATAAATACCACCCCTGCACTCTACCCCCTCACCCCAAAATTCTGAGACAACTCTCAAGAAATCTCTAGAAACCCTAGTGTGCAATCGAAGTGAGCGAAAGGCGAAGCTCCGGCGGATTTTCCGGCGACAACCGTAGGAACTCCCGGCGACGAAACGACGCACCGTCGACTCCTCTTGTCTCCCCTTCCTTTCTTTTAAAGTCCTAAACTCGTAAGTCCCAATTTCTCTCCTTTACTCTTTTCTAAAAATACGAACTTCCAAAACCCGATGGAATTGGAACAAATCCGATTTCCGATTCGGTTTCTTCCTAAACTTCACTTTTCTTTAATACAATTATGCTAAAACCAATTCATGTTGACTATTAAGTACGAACTAATCATATTAAACAAGTTTCATATCAAAAGTAATTGCTATTTCCATTTTACCGTATTTTTTCATTAAACTACCATAAAGTTTCATTTCTACATTTAAACCATCAAAACCTTGCTATACCTTTAAGTAGATCACAAGCTAATAACCTACCTCCTCACACACTCATATACAACATAGCACAATACCCTCGGGAACATAGAATACGGGAAAACGACACATTTTCATTTAAATACCTTTTAATAATAAAACCATTTTCTAAACGATTTAGTATTTATACAAATCTTTGCAAAGCACCGCTACAACCTATTTGGGGAACCCGTTCGGGATGGTGCGATAATCCGCACATTCTCGGGCTTAGTAGTGCGAGATGCAGACCTCTGCAAGGAGCATTCGGTCTCGAAAGATTTAAAATACGAAAATCTAAAGAAAATGAGATTTCTAGAAATATTATATATATTAAAAATTATTTTCATATAAATATATGTATATATATTCTTAAAATATCTATTTTGTAATAATATAAATATTTTACCTTTTTCTAAAAATATCACAAGAATCATTTTACACTAAAATACCATAAATTCCCTACAAATCAATACCTTTATTTATGAAATTAGGATATTTTCACTAGAAATATCACAATATAAAATCTACATTTATTACAACTCTAAAGACGATAACTAAATACTTGGGGAGTATTTTGAAAAGTGTATAATAGTATTTTTACATAAAACCCCATCAAGTTCTATAAATTACCCTAAGGACCCTAGTAAACATAGATTTAAGCGGGATCAATCTCTTGAGCCTCAAGGAGCCGGAGAAGTGGGTGCTTGCCTATTTAAGGTAGACAACTTAACAACGGTGTTATCAATACGGTAATCGTCTTTGAAAAAGACACAAATCCTGCCGTCTATGTGCAGCGGTTACCGATAATATCAAAACAATCAGGACTTCAATTTACTTTTCTAATTGTCTGACTCAGAGTGAGTCTCATTATAATCTGACTTGAATATGATTCAAGTACAATCTATAATTTACAATCTACAATCTACAATATTACAATTCAATATGAAACCATGAATCCATATATTCAATCTGTTCAAACTAACAATCTGTATTGACTGAACCGAACCATGGATATACTTCTATTTACATGATTCTCTACTTACATCCATTTACATGATTCTCCAAGTTACATCCGTTTGCTGATATCATGGTTTCAGTCAGTCATCCAATTATACAATTTATACAGTTACAATACAAGACAAATAATACAATTAAAACACTACGGGGTTTAAGGGGTAGATTAGTATGGAAGGTGTTAGAAGTGGCACGAAACAGTAAGATTAAGACACCTAACCTATATTCCGTTGCTGTTGTACCGTGGCCCAACGGTTCCTTGTACATTCCGTTTGCCTCGGTCTCTAGCATATAGGGACCCTTCTCGTATACACTGACATCCTTCTGTACCAAGCTACAAGCAACAACGTTAACACAATATTATAACAATATAATACAACTTTAAAAGATAACTTCTTACTTTGTCTATTCTATTTCTCCCTTATCTTTAGGACTTACCGAGCGATCTGTTCGCTGACGACATTCTCTTTCTTTCTTCTTTAAATGTCGTCAGGTGATGTGGACACGTCAGAGATCGAGCCCACTGCTGAAGACTTGGACCATTTCAGTGAAGACCCCGAGCTCTAGTTCATTGTACACTTTCCATTCAGTACTTTTCATTTCTGTTATGCCATTGTTTAGGCATTGCTTTATTTCAGTTGTATTTACTTTCCATGCATTGTACAGAAAGAATGTGAATAAATAAAGTTGCTGTTTTATTATATCTTGTTTCTTGTTCATTTACTTTTATATTGCTTAGATCCGCTTAGCGTATTTTCTTCACAGTAAATACGCAGCGGCCTTGTCGCGTCCCCTTCGCCGTATATCGGGAAGCGGGGCGTGACAGCTTTTGTTGGTGGCCTATGCAGGTCAGAGCTATATGAAACTCTATCATGCAGTTCTTTTCTGCGTGAACAACCTAAGCAATATAACACAAGAACCAGCAACTAAAACATTCTTTACAATTCATGTTCCTTGAATCTTATCATTTCATATTCTTTGAATCATACACTTTGAATCTGACCTAACCTAAATTTTTCATTCAAGGTTATGGATTCTCTAAACAACACCAGCACCAACTTCAACAACACTCCACCTCCACTACCAATCGTACCTACTGTTTCTGCTCCACCCACCGAGCAAACAGTTTTGCTTGAGGCGATCTGCAGCCTCCTTGAGGGACAACAACAACTCTTGAACCGTCCCGAGACTGAAGCACCTGGGGTAAAGCAATTCAGGGCTTTACACCCCAAACAGTTCTTAGGAAAGGGAAGCCCACTTGAAGCTGAGGAATAGGCACAAGGTATAGAGGATGATCTGGCAGCAGCACAAGTGCCAGACATAGCTTGGGTTCGTGTGGCAAAATTACAGCTCACGGACAATGCTCGCAACTGGTGGAAGACGGAAGAAAGCCGTCTTGAACAACCCATTGAATGGAAGACTTTCCGCGATAAGTTCGACGCAAAGTACTTCCCTATGATCGCCAAGTTCGACATGGAACAGCAGTTTATTCATCTACAACAAGGTTTTATGTGGATCAAGTCGGTAGATGAGTATGACGCTGAGTTCACCATGCTCAGTCGGTAAGATATGTCACAATATTTCAAATTTTTAAATATCACATACTACACAGCTAACACAATCCTTTAAACAGATTCGCGGCACACTTGATACCGACGGACGTGATCAAAGCCCATCGATTTCAACAAGGGTGGACACGGAAATTCAGGCTGCACTAGCCACAGGGAAATTTTCAACTCATGAGGATGCTCTGAAAGCTGCCTGCAGTTATGAGGCAGTGATAAAGGTGAGAGGCAGACCTCAAACTGCAGGAGTTAAACGCCCTGTCAACCAAATGACAGGAGGAGCCTCGTCCAGGCCACCTTTTGTGCCAAGGTGACCGGGAGTAGTGAACCATCGTCCCAGCCCAGCCTTTTGTACCTACTGCAAGAGACCTGGGCATATGATGCAAGACTGCTGGCGAGCCAACCGTCTTTGCTTAGCTTGTGGCTCAGCTGTTCATGACATTGGGTCTTGTCCTCATAGACAAAATCCAATTGCTGTACCCAGGCCAGCAAACACTTACCCACAGCGTCCAGCCATCCAAGCCCCTGCTCCAAGACTTGCACTACCTGCACCACTCAGAGGACCATAAGCTACACCACCTCCTCGTCAGTTCCATCAAGCTCAAAGGAACGTTCCGAGGAATGCTCCTCAGGCCAGGAGGAATGTACTAAGACGCCAGGCTTTCACGATGACCGTGGAAGAAGCTGAGGCCACTGGCCAAGTTATCACTGGTAAACTTTTCTTCTCAAACCTTTCTTTTCAGTCTTGCTACTTATCTACATACATTTCCCTATACCTAAAATAAATCCCACATACTTAGGTACAATCTTAGTATCCTCAATACCTGCACTAGCACTGTTCGATACTGGAGCATCTCACTGCTTTATGTCGCAACGGTTCGTCCGAACCCATGCGATTCTAGTCACACCGCTTGTATCCAGCTGGAATGTCAGTTCAGGAAATGGCGTTCTAAAGGCAACAATGGGATACAGATTATGTCCAGTAGTCGTCTGCAGCAGAGAATTTTATGCTGATTTCAAAGTACTGGACATACCAAACTTCGATGTGGTTCTAGGTATGGACTGGCTTGGAACTTTTTATGCTACCATCGACTGTCGTCAAAGGAGGGTAGAATTCGAGATTCCAGACCACCCGGTCTTCTATTTCAAAAGCGGAGACCGTACCCTGGAGCCAAGTACATACAAAGCGAAGCCAAGGGAAGCAGTAGTTGCAGCAGCTCAAGCGGAAGAAGAATCAAGACCAGATGTGGTTCGAGAGTTCGACGATGTGTTTCCTGACGATATATCAGGTTTGCCTCCCGATCGAGCTCTTGAATTCAACATTGATTTATGTTCCCCTCCGAAAGACGCGGCGGGGACGCGGCGAATGTCTAGCCTGAATTTCGGGGTAGATGCTAATTGGTGCTATCCGTTCACCTCTCTGAAGATGCCAAGTTGATTTATGGCACCATGTATCGAAGGTTCAAACGTATGCGGCTGATGTAGCAGACTTCGTCAGATTCCCTCTTGTTGAGGGGTTTTTGATTATGGGGACGCTCTTCCCTGCAGGCGCAAGCCTCTGCAGTTAATTACACTACCGCATTGCGGTAACCACTTTCTCCTTCTTCAGATGGTCATTTCGTGTCATGTGTGTGTTTGTTTTGTTTTTGGTTGCCCGTGGATTGTATACGGAGACTAATTTATGTTGTCGCCCGTAGGGCGTGGATTAGTCCAAATCCGTATCTTTCTTAGATTTGGGTTTGGGGCTTTGGGTTTAAGGATACGTTAGCCTCATTTGAGACTAAGATCAACTTAAACATTTGTTAAGGATACGTTAGTCTTATTTTAGACTAAGATCAACTTAACAGGATCGTTTAAATCCAACAAGAGGCTCTACTGTTTAGTTTAGTGACATTGCGGTCAATGATTAGTTTAAGAACATTACGGTCCATCGTTAGTTTAAGGACATCTCGGTCCAATGTTAGTTTAAAGACATCACGGTCGAGGTTAAGGACATCATAGTCCATGGGTTTAAGGACCCCACAGTCCAATGTTAGTTTTAAGACATCACGGTCAAGATTAAGGACATCATAGTCCGTGGGTTTAAGGACTCCACAGTCCAATGTTAGTTTTAAGACATCATGGTCAAGGTTAAGGACATCATAGTCCATGAGTTTAAAGACCTCACAGTCAAATGTTAGTTTAAAGACATCACGGTCGAGGTTAAGGACATCATAGTCCATGGGTTTAAGGACCCCACAGTCCAATGCTAGTTTAAAGACATCACGATCGAAGTTAAGGACATCATAGTCCATGGGTTTAAGGACCCCACAGTCCATAGTTTAGATACGTCATAGTCTATGGGATGTATGGTTGTTGGGACCCGTCACCTCTTTGAAGACGTTGAGGAATTACAACGACAAATATCAAAGGAGTGAAGAGATGTACCCTTGAACCAAGGTGAATTAAGTGATCTGTAGTCCAATTTGGAACTAAGATCAATTAATTATATTATGAGCACATTGGCTCAGTTAAGTCTGAATTGAGGACTTATGGCCAGCTTGGGCTAAGTCCAATTAGATTTAAAATGTTGGCCCTTTGTTGGACCATTGGACATTTGTCTGGGTTCAAGCCCACATTATTTAGCACTTAGCAATGCTAAATAAGAGTTTGAGGGCTCTGCTAACATTTTTGTCTTTGACAGAGCATTAAATATTGTAGCTCTAAATTTTTCTCAATTTTGAGATTCAGTTGAAAGGGAGACTTTTGCTTCTGGAAAATTAACCAATTTTTTTAAAAATAGTGTTAAACACTAGATAACAACAGTGTTAAACACTGGCAATAAAGCTCTCAAATTAGTGTTAAACACTAGAAGATAATAGTGTTAAACACTGAAAATAAGGTTCTCAAAGTAGTGTTAAACACTAGAAATAAGATTCTCAATTTAGTGTTAAACACTAGAAGACAATCAGTGTTAAATACTAGAAATAAAGCACTCGAATTAGTGTTAAACACTAAAGAAAGAGGGGTCACATAGGGACACGTGAGGGCGCCCAAAGGTGGGGCCAGATCTCCTCACTTTGGTCTGCAAATAAATGTTAAGCACATTTTAATTTTTTGGCCATCATGTGTGGGCACGTGATAGGCACTCATGCACTGATTCGTTAAGGCATTTATTAGGGGTCATGTGGTAACACATGAGAGCGCCCAGAGCCAACATTTCCTTTGCTTTTGTTCTCTTTATTTTGGAGGTCATGTGGGAGCACGTGAGGCATTGCCTCAAAACTTTTTTCTTCTCATTTTTTTTGGAGATCTTTTCAGGGGTCACGTGGGGACACGTGACCTTAGTTTTTTGCATATATGGAGATCTTTTAAGTCTCTTTATTTTTAAGAATTAAATTCTCTGTAGGGTTAAACCCTAATTATGATTTTAGAGGAATTAAATTCCTATTGTGCAAGAATTAAATTCTTATATTGGGTTAAACCCTAATCTCTTTTTAGGAGGAATTAAATTCCTGTGAATTTGAGAGAATTAAATTCTCAATTAGGGTTAAACCCTAGTTCTGTCCATTTTGAAGGAATTAAATTCCTATAATTTTAGGAGAATTAAATTCTCAATTAGGGTTAAACTCTAATTTTGTCCATCTTGAAGGAATTAAATTCCTGTAAATTTGGGAGAATTAAATTCTCTAAACTCAATTCTCCCCCTAAGTCTTGGATCTGCATGGCAAAATCTCAACCCGATGAGAATTAAATTCTCAACTTATGGGGAGATTTGCTACTGCAGATTTTCAACCAGAGGAAGAACTAAGTTCTTTTTGCAGAAGAGTTAAACTCTTAGATTCGAGAATTAAATTCTCTTTTTGAAGTTTGATCTTTTTCCCTTTTCTCACCTAGGGTTTCTTTCTTGAGAATTAAATTCTCCTTTCTTTTCTCTCTGCTATTTGCTTTTAGAAAATTTCCAGATCCAAAAATTCTATCCCTTTCTTCTCCTCTTGGCTCCTATTTATAGGAGAAGGAAAAGAATCAATTTGTTTCGTAAATCTTTCATTGAAAGATTTTGTTTGTTTTCATAATTAATATGATCCTTTAGATCACCCAGTGAATTTTATTCACCGTTGGATTTTTAATCCAAAAGATATTCTGTTTGTTATTTTTGGTAAGATTTAGGGTAATCTTTCCTTGTCTAAGATCTTTCCATAAATTGGTGATTTTTAATCACCCTTGGATTTTTAATCCAATGGTCCCCCAGAATCCTTTTTTGTTTGGAAAGATTTAGAGAATTAGAATTTAATTCTGTTAAGTTATACGGCTTTCAAAGCCTGTCACGTGCTGGCTCGTGACCCTTGGTCACGTGTGAGCGCGTGACCTTTGGTCACGTGTGAGCACGTGACCCCCATTGGGGCATTTCTCAGCCGTTTGTTTACGCTTCTGCTTGTTTAGAATTTAACTCTGTAAATAGATCACGTGTCCACACGTGACCCCTGGTCACGTGTGAGCACGTGATACCTCATTGAGGTAGTTCCTAATTTTTAATCAGGGAACAAATGCTCCCACAACGTTGCTTTCACGTGTCTGCACGTGAGTGTAGCGCTGTCACTTTTGTGATCGTTGGATCTGTCTAGGGAATAGGGGAGATGAAACGTTTTCATCACATCCTATAAATGCAGGGGTCTCTTCAGAAGCGCCTCCACTCTTTGCTTATCTTCCTCCTTGTTAATTTTTCTTTTTGAGAATTTAATTCTCGTTCTCAGAGCTTAGTTCTCTGTCTCGAAAATTTTCCAGAGTTTAACTCTGCTCATGAAAGACCCTTTCTTCAGGTAATGATCTTTGAACGATCGAAGAACTTCCATTCATATGAACTCTTTGGATTTTAAATCCACACCAAGGGTTTTTTCCCTTTAATCAAGAACCCATTTTTTCTTTAAGTTCTTTAAAACATTCTTTAATCTACAGACCCTTTAAGGTTGCTCTGATCTTCAGGGGTCGATGGTGCTTGTCTTTTCCATGGAATTTAATTCCATCTTCAAAGAGCTTTGGCTTTGAAAAATATCTCTGGGAATTTAATTCCCCTTTTCCAAAAGGAATTTGATTCCTATGAAGAACTTAGTTCTTCCCAGAGAACTTCTTGGGTTTTTCTTGCCCTGAGTTGTCTCTCTGCAACTAAGAAGAAGAAGTTTGCAGTGGTGCTTTCTGGGAATTTAATTCTCTTGATTTTGTTTGATTTGTTACAGAGTCCAAGATGGATTTCTCTTAGGGGAATGTGTAGGGTCATTTGAAATTCACTGTTCATTTATTGAGAATCTTTTTTTTGTCTTATTGTAATTGCTTTGCCTCATCATTATCCAGCCGCCATCTTGATTTTGTGGGACCCATTTGTTTTGTAACCAATGGTCCCATAAAATGAGTCCTCTGTCGCTGTCTTTATATATATATATACACTGTTGGCTTTGCTTTAACAGTTTCCCCTTATTTTATTTCAGGCACAATGACTTCCGTTCCGTACTTTCCTTTCACTCGCTCGGAGGCCGCTTTTTCTTAGTCGCCATCTGACGAGGAAGTGATGGCGATGATCAGGGCTCATGACCCGAACTGCACCAACTTGCTTTTGTGGGGGACCTGGTATGGTCACATCATCCGTGGTTGCCGAAGTTTCCTTTGCGAGATACCAACGGAGCCTACCTATCCGTTCCTGCCGATGGATCCTCCAAGGACAGTCTTTGCCGTGGAGATGCCGAATTGGACTCCTATGGGGCGGCTTGAGCCTTTGACGACTGGCATCCCAAATCATCCTATCCCGGCCATAGATATTCTGGGACGCCGCATTTGCCAGGGCGAGGCCCAACCATGGGGGCAGATCTACAAAATAGGGCTCACCCCTCGACACCCTACGGGCTACCTTCTTTGGGCTCGCTACATCCTGTCCGCCCATCGCGCGCGACTGCAGAGGGTTGGACTTTATCAGGCAATATATGCATCTCTCTTCCACTACCAATCTCTTCACGTCTGGTGGGTTAAGGCTTTCTTGAACCAGTGGAATCTCCCCACCAACACTTTCCTCCTATGGGACCGCGAAGTTTCGATTTCCTTGGAAGAATTTCGCGAGATCTCGGGGCTGCCAATCAGGGGGACCCTTTATGAGGAATTGCTGCCTCCCGACTAGTACGTCTTTGAGACCGAGCCCGTAATGCTTGACGGCCTGTCTACCGAGAACGCCGTCCGACAAAAGCGCCCGAGTTTGATCAAGGCCCTGGGCATCTTTGACAAACTGTTCACAGAATCTGAGGAGCAGGGCATCACTTTTAAGAGCTTCATTGCTTGCTTCCTTCGCGAGGGTGTCCTATCAAAGATGGCTCCGAAGTTTGCAAACATTAATGATCCCTTTGGGTTTGGCTTGGACAGGCGGCCGACTAAGGAAGAGGACTTGCCGCAATATTACATTCCCATCATGTCGGCGGTATCTTTCGAATCGATTGCAGCTCCCGGCATGGATGAGGATACTTTCTTTGTAGGCTTCATCAGCGTCTGGCTCAACTGGTTCGTTATCCCCATGCATCGCGGTTTCATGAGAGTCTCTGTTATATACCCTATTCATCGCATTGCTGAGGGAACACGGTTGGCTGTAGGCACCCCAGCGCTGGCGCATCTTTATCATGGGTTAGGCGCCGTAGCCAATACCTCAACTCCCAGTGTGGACGTAGTAAACTTTTCTCTCCATTACTTCACGTCTTGGATTGAAATGCATGTGTTGGGGGCCTTTGCTGCGCACCGGCGACCCAATTTTTATGATGCCTACACTTTTCCGCTACTCATGCTGCTGGTGGGTGCTTCTGCTCTTGACCCGACTCAGTCCGGGCTATTCGCGTGTTGATTGCTCCTTATGCTAGTGCGGGCGGATTGGTATTTGTTGATCGGGCCCTATCCTCTCCTTCAGGTCCAATTCAACAACTCCATGACTTGTTGATAGAGGGGGCTCCCTCTGAATCCCAGGGAGGCCATGCATCTGTACGCGATCAGACCAGGTTATCTGGTCTTTCGTCAGAACAGTGCGGCCCTTTTCATGAGGTATAATCTACACCGCTTCGCCCGGTAACTCGGATATGATCAGGGCGTCCCTTTTGAGGCATTTACAGTTGCACCCAGCCCATCACCTGAAGCTGTTCGTGATGCTGCTCATCATTTCGTGAGGCTGAACACTGGTTCCTACTTCATGATTCCTGAAGCTGAACACATTCCCCGATGTGTGGGATCCTTCACGGGCTGGTACCTTCATCGGGTCAGTCCGATTATTGCTGAGGAGAAGAGGGTGCTTCTTGGATACGGTGCTCCTATTCTGGTTCACGCCACGGGAGTTCCGCCGCGACAGCGTGCACCGGTCCGCTTTCCCCTGAGGGACACCGGTGTTGCGCTTATTCCGGGGGCAGTGGAGGTGGACCTCACTCCCACAGTTGGTATGCCATTGGGTACTCGATCGCGGGCTAATCGGGCGCCGATAGCAGTATCGTTGCCTGCGGCATCGACAATGGCCGTGTCGTCCTCGGTCGCAGCGCCAAGCGAGGGAGTTGGGAGCGAGGGCGTTGAAGGTGAAGTGGGTCAGCGTCGTGCCAAGGCTCTACGAGGGAGAAAACGGTCATCCTTGGCGTTCGGTTCTGGATCCAAGCGACGAAGGAGGACGGCTACCAATCTGCTTGACTCTTTAGTAGATTCTGAGCCCATTCTTCAGGACGAACCATTGGCTATACAAGAGTCGGACGCTGGCCTACTTTTCCCGAGCTCGTTTGCCGAGGAAGCCGCATAATTGGCTGAGGCTATACGACGTTCGCAAGATGAGTTGGAGAACGTACGGATTCCGAAGAAGCCCTACCCTGCCGTCATCTTTTATGAAGACCTTCCGTGGATTCGGCGACGATTCATCGGCCCTTTGGAAGAATGGGGTGAAAGAGCTCTTAAACAGGCTGTTTCAGCCGACGCCAAGGACGCTCTTTCCCTGTGGACAGGCGGTCACGAGTCCACCCTCGGACCTCGGCGAGCACATCTCCTTATGAAGGAGCGTCGGCTTGAACAAGCCATACTGGATGCTCCCTTGCGCATCGGTATGTTTCTGTATTTTCTTTGTAATATTTCATATTACTTGTATACACATATATGTATCCTTATCCTTCTACAAACTTTGCAGGGACTTTGGCGGCGGCAGAGGCTCTAAGTCGTGTTTTGGCCATAGAGTCTGCTGATATCCCCAGTGAAGCACCAATCAGTATGGAGGGGGTTGATGAAACTGTTGCTCTTGCGATAGAGCCTCCTGCGGCGGTTCCTGCTCCCGAAGCACTTGCTCCATCGGGGGAGGCACCTTTGGCCATCGTCGTTCCAATGGATCTACCTGAGGGCGATCCGGAAGCTAGGGTGCAAGTAGCCGAGGCTACCATCCTTTCGTTGGAGCCTGCAGCGGCAGCCGCTGCTCCTTTCTCAGAGGCCGCTATACCGGCCCGCGTCCCTGATGATGTGCCCGAGGCCACGGCGGAGGCCGTTGAAGCTGCTATCCCTCCAGCTCAGAATGGGAGGAGCGTCAAAGGTAGCCTTATATATTTTAAATTAGTAGCCTTTCCATTATCTGAAACCTTTTGTCTTTTCAGAATTGCGCGGATTGGCGGCCTCTATTGCTGATCTGTCTCCCAGGCAGTCTTTTCAGCGCTTGTTGGAGATGGCTGCCCCGCAAGCAATACCTCCTCAGCGCATCATGCTCTCGTCTGGGCAAGGTTAGTGTTGTTTACCTTCTTTTCACGACATTATCATTGCTTCATAAAATGACACCGGCATCTTTTACAGTTCTGGAGGCCTACGACGAGGTCGAGATTCTTGAAGGGCCTGGGGAGCCTTCAGATCTCTCTTGCATGACTGTGGGTAAGTAAAGTCTCAACGTCGTTCCACTTGTTCTTTGTTTACCAGTTTCACTGACTATTTATAAATCTGAACAACCCTTCCAGTTCTTCCCGCGTTGGAGTCACGCATCGCTATGCCACCCGGCCCTTATACTCTGCGAGCCTCGGAACGGATGGCCAAGCTAAGCCTCGCCTCTCTGTCATCTTTAATTGAGGAACTTCGCGCTGGTAGTTTAATAAGCGTTCACCGCTGAAGCCAACGGCTCTCTTCCCTTTCTTGCCACCTATCATAGCGAAGCAGTGGTGCAAGTCTGGGTTGAGTTTTGTCGGCAGGTGGAGGCTTGCTTGCATGTGCTTGAATGTACCCAACTTTCTTCGGAGGCTGTGGCTGCGAAGGCGGGCCTGCGGGGTCTAATTGAGCGGTGTGCGGTGAATATGATATCCTGTGAGAAGAGGCTCGGCCGCAAATTCTCAGAGAGGGAGCTGGCTTCGAAAGCGCTGTTAGAGCTTCAGGCCAACCTTACGACCAAGGCCAATAAAGCGTATGAAAATTGGCGAGTGCTTCAAGAGGCCATCAAGGAGGTGGTGGCCATCGAAAAAGCCATCGTGTTCACTCGTGAGAGGGTTGAGGCTCATAAGGCTACCGAGAAAGAGCTTGAAGGCCGGTTTGCCTCATATCAGGCCCAGCAAGCTCAGGCGGAGGCCCGTCTTCTGACGATACTGAACCATGAAGGCGAGGCTCAGCGAAAAAGGGATGAACTGGCAAATCTGCTGAATCGCCCGCCGACTTGAAGAATTATAGATATATTTTTTATTCTTTCTTTGTACATACTCCCGAATAAGAATATATTTTTTGTTCTTTCACGAATTGTGCTTTGTATTCATTTTGAATCATGAATAAAAGACATATTTTTCTTCACAATGGTGTGTCCCTTTTTATTGAATGTATTCTGTGGATAGTCTATCTTGATTTCTTTGCATGACAATGATGGCTTAGGATTCAGGGTTAAGATCTGCCTCCTAAGACTTTTCAACTTTATGAGCCGTGAGGGTCTCATAAAGAATTTTCTCCCTACCGGTCGAGAGGATCCCGTAGGTGTAATTTCTCCTTAAGAATCGTGAGGATTCCTAAGTGTGTTTTCTCTTGATAGTCGTAAGGATCTCACAAGAGAATTTGCTCCCTTACGAGTCGTGAGGACCCGCAAGTGATGGGCGAAGTCGCCGTTATCCGCATTTCACGGAGTCGGGAGTTGCTCTGGATACTTCTCACGGGTTCACTGCTGTGTTCTGCGAGGACCAGGCTCTGCTTTGGACGTTTCCCATGGGGTCAGAATTGACATTTTCCGTGTTCCACGTGACCAGGAATTTTGCTCTGGATGCTTCCCATGGGTTCACTGCCGTGTTCTGCGAGGACCAGGCTCCGCTCTGGATGCTTCACACGGGGTCATCACCGTGCTCTGCGAGGACCAGGATCCGCTCTGGACGTTTCCCATGGGGTCAGGATTGACATAAGCCGAGTTCCACGTACCCAGGAATTTGCTCTGGATGCTTCCCACGGGTTCACTGCCGTGTTCTGCGAGGACCAGGCTCCGCTCTGGATACTTCACATGGGTTCACTACCATGCTCTGCGAGGACCAGGATCCGCTCTGGACGTTTCCCACGGGGTCAGGATTGACATAAGCCGCGTTCCACGTAACTAAGAATTTGCTCTGGATGCTTCCCACGGGTTCACTGCCATGTTCTGCGAGGACCAGGCTCCGCTCTGGATGCTTCACACGGGTTCACTGCCGTGCTCTGCGAGGACCAGGATCCGCTCTGGACGTTTCCCATGGGGTCAGGATTGACATTTTCCGCGTTCCACGTACCCAGGGATTTTGCTCTAGATGCTTCCCACGGGTTCACTGCCGTGTTCTGCGAGGACCAGGCTCCGCTCTGGACGTTTCCCATGGGGTCAGAGTTGACATTTTCCGCGTTCTACGTGACCAGGAATTTTGCTCTGGATGCTTCCCATGGGTTCACTGCCGTGTTCTGCAAGGACCAGGCTCCGCTCTGGATGCTTCACACGGGGTCATCGCCGTGCTCTGCGAGGACCAGGATCCGCTCTGGACGATTCCCACGGGGTCAGGATTGACATAAGCCGCGTTCACGTAGCCAGGAATTTGCTCTGGATGCTTCCCACGGGTTCACTGCCGTATTCTGTGAGGACCAGGCTCCGCTCTGGATGCTTCATACGGGTTCACTGCCGTGCTCTGTGAGGACCAGGATCCGCTCTGGACGTTTTCCATGGGGTCAGGATTGACATAAGCCGCATTCCACATAAACAGGAATTTGATCTGGATGCTTCCCACGGGTTCACTGCCATATTCTGCGAGGACCAGGCTCCGCTCTGGATGCTTCATACGGGTTCACTGCCGTGCTCTGCGAGGACTAGGATCCGCTCTGGACGTTTCCCACGGGGTCAGGATTGACATAAGCCGCGTTCCACGTAGCCAGGAATTTGCTCTGGATGATTCCCACGGGTTCACTGCCGTGTTCTGCGAGGACCAAGCTCCGCTCTGGATACTTCCCACGGGTTCACTGCCGTGTTCTGCGAGGACCAGGCTCCGCTCTGGACGTTTCCCACGGGGTCAGAGTTGACATTTTCCGCGTTCTACGTGACCAGGAATTTTGCTCTGGATGCTTCCCATGGGTTCACTGCTGTGTTCTGCAAGGACCAGGCTCCGCTCTGGATGCTTCACACGGGGTCATCGCCGTGCTCTGCGAGGACCAGGATCCGCTCTGGACGTTTCCCACGGGGTCAGGATTGACATAAGCCGCGTTCCACGTAGCCAGGAATTTGCTTTGGATGCTTCCCACGGGTTCACTGCGTGTTCTGCGAGGACCAGGCTCCACTCTGGATACTTCACACGGGTTTACTGCCGTGCTCTGCGAGGACCAGGATCCGCTCTGGACGTTTCCCACGGGGTCAGGATTGACATTTTCCGCGTTCCACGTAACTAGGAATTTTGTCTGGATGCTTCCCACGGGTTCACTGCCGTGTTCTGCGAGGACCAGGCTCCGCTCTGGATGTTTCCCGCGGGGTCAGAGTTGATATTTTCCGCGTTCCACATGACCAGGAATTTTGCTCTGGATGCTTCCCACGGGTTCACTGCCGTGTTCTGCGAAGACCAGGCTCCGCTCTGGATACTTCACACGGGGTCATTGCCGTGCTCTGCGAGGACTAGGATCCGCTCTGTATGTTTCCCACATGGTCAGGATTGACATAAGCCGCGTTCCGCGTAGCCAGGAATTTGCTCTGGATGCTTCCCACGGGTTCACTGTAGTGTTCTGCGAGGACCAGGCTCCGCTCTGGATGCTTCATACGGGTTCACTGCCGTGCTCTGCAAGGACCAGGATCCGCTCTGTACGTTTCCCACAGGGTCAGGATTGAAATAAGTCGCGTTCCACGTAACCAAGAATTTTTGACTTTATCCGCATTTCACGGAGTCGGGATTTGACTGTCGGTCATCTGTGCACCGCCGAGTCATGGAACTGGGGGTTTCCGCTGTTCCGCTTTATTTTATGTTGTGTCTGTTGTAATGAGACGAATGTTGAGATGATCTCCAGGCTATCTGTGAACCGTTGGGATTTGGTTTCTCTTTCTGATGAAAACCTGGGGAGGAAAGATGTGATTCCCTCTTTGTTTGAGCCCCTGGATTGTATACAGGGATTGATGCGATATCACCTGCAGGGCACAAATTTCATTTCATTTTATTTATTTATTATTATTTTTATTTCTTTCCGCGATGCTCTATCATTTCAGCTTTTATGTCGCGAAGGTCGCGATTGCCCAATCATTTCGGCTGTTTTTCGCGGTGCCCAATCATTTCGGCTATATTTTTTTATTTTTACTCGTTGCTTTTTATTGCGAGTTACCCAATCATTTCGGCTATTTCACATGCATATATTTTTACTTGCTGATTTTGTTTGCAAGTTGCTGCATCATTTCGGCTATTTCGTATACATGTGTGGCTTGCCCGCTTTTTGTTGCAAGCTTGGATTTGGACACCGATTTCGGCATCAGCACCGCTACAACTGGGATATTTCCAGGAGCGAATCATCATTTGCCTCTGTCAATTTCGAACTAAGGTGGCTTAGTAAACAGGGTTAAGATCCTGTCGACTAAGGCTTTTGACTTCATGAGCCGTAAGGGTCTCATAAAGGTATTTCTCCCTGCGAGTCGTGAGGATCTCGTAGGTGCGTTTTCTCCTTAGGAATCGTGAGGACTCCTAAGTGTATGGATTCTCGTAAGTCGTAAGGATCTTACAAGAGTATTTTCTCCTTTTAAGTCGAGAGGACTTACAAGGGCTGTTCACCGTGTAGACATATCCCTAGTCACGGATGGGACTTCGTTAGGGAAATGTTTATTCGCGCCCGTGGATTGTATACGAGGGTCAATATTGAACCACTTGTAGGGCAGTATTGGAGGTTGTGGGGGCTGCTTAAGAACAGGTTCAGATCCCTGTAGCTTAAGACTTTTGAATCTTATGAGCCGTGAGGGTCTCATAAGAGGGTTCTCCTTACGAGTCGTGAGGTTCTCGCAAGTGTAATTTCTCCCTAGGGATCGTGGGGATCCCTAAGTGTGTTGCTCCCTTATGAGTTGTAAGGATCTTACGCAGGTGGTTTCTCCTTACAAAGTCGAGAGGACCTTGAAAGTGTCTTTCAACGAGATTGCGCCCTTTCGGGTTTTCACAAAACTCGCCGGTAGCCCTGTTGTTTTTACTCATGGAGCCCTTTCGGGTTTTCATCCGTGCTCATTTTGCTTATGGACATACCGTTTTCTTTTTTCTCTTTTTTTTTATTCTAACGAGGTTGCGCCCTTTCGGGTTTTCACAAAACTCGCCGGTAGCCCTGCTGTTTTTACTCACGGAGCTCTTTCGGGTTTTCATCCGTGCCCATTTTGCTTATGGACATACCATTTTTCTTTCTTTTTTTTATTCTTTTTTTTGTATCAGCTTTAGGATGCTGCAATCCACCGTAGTTTATCGACATCTCGGTCAACAGCTAGTTCTAGGACATAGTGGTCCATTGTTAGTTTAAGGACGTTTCGGTCCATCGTTAGTTTAAGAACGTTTCGGTCCATCGTTAGTTTAAGGACGTTTCGGTCCGTTGTTAGTTTAAGGACGTTTCGGTCCGCTGTTAGTTTAAGGACGTTTCGGTCTGTTGTTTGGCTACTACTTATAGAGTTTGGGCTTAGAAAGATAGCGAGCGGACATAGGTGTCGTCATCTATCATTGACCTAGGCCATGACTCGTCAAGCGTAGTATTTCTTCAGGAAGCGACCGTTTATTGGCCTGAAAGGTCTTTCACCATGCATGTCCATGAGTAGATAGGCCCCACCCTGGTAGACTTTGTCTATGATATACGGGCCTTCATAGTTCGGCTCGAATTTCCCCCGCTTAGCGCGATTGGGGATCATAAGTCTTTTGACCACTAGCACGAGTTCGCCTTGGCGGAATGTCCTCGGCCTAGTCAATCTTTCGTATGAGCGCGTCATTTTTGCTTTGTAAACTTCCAGATTTGTTGCGCTATGAGCCGGGTTTCATCAAGGGCATCGAGCTCCTCAAGCCGAAGGTGAGCATTCTCTTCGTCCGTTAGCTCGTAACGAATTGCCACTCGTAGAGAGGGTAACTCTATCTCGAGAGGGAGTGCCGCTTCTGTACTGAATACCAATGCGTACGGCGTTGTGTTCATGGCCGTCTTGAACGTAGTTCGATACGCCTAGAGAGCTTCATGCAGTCTCTCGTGCCAGTCTTTCTTATTTCGTGACACCGTCTTTTTCACGATCTTCGTTAAGGTCTTGTTGAAAGCCTCAGCTAGACCGTTAGCTCGGGGATTATAAACTGAGGAGTATCTCTAGTCTATGTTGTGCTGTTGTGCGAAGCGGCTGATCTTATGGCTTCTGTAGGCTGGCCCATTATCGGAGATGATCCGTCGCGGAGTACCGAACCGATAAATGACGTGCGTCTTGAAGAAATGGAGTATATTCTCGGTCTTCACTTCCCTCAGCGGTACTGCTTCTGCCCATTTGGAGAAATAATCAGTTGTCGCCAAAATGAATCGATGTCCTCTGGATGATGCTGGTTCGATGGGGCCGATTATGTCAGTTCCCCACATTTCGAACGGCCAGCTAGCCACCGTTGGATGTAGTGGATTTAGATGCTGATGGATAAAATCCCCATGGATCTGGCTCGAGTGGCATTGCTTCGCATACTCGAGGCAGTCCTGGATCATCGTGGGCCAATAATAACCCATCCGTTTGATCTTCAGCTTCATCTTTGGCCCGACTTGGTGAGAACCGCAGAGTCCATCGTGAGTTTCTTGGACGACTCTCTTTGCCTCTTCAGGTCCCAGGCATCTTAGCCATAAAGAATCAAATGACCTCTTGTACAGAGTATCGTTGATGAAGGCGAAGGATAGGGCTCGCTTCATGAGCTAATGTTTCGAGGACGCATCTTTAGGTGTACGACGGGATTTGAAGTAGTCTATAAAGACTTCTCTCCAATCCACAACCGTTTCTTGGTCTTTTATTTGTAGAGTCATTTGCTTGGTCGCTCCCTTTTCCTCGGACGGCTCCGGAGATATTTCTGCCGGTGCAAGAACCCGACGGCTTTGTACCACGATTCTTACGTCATCGAGGTTCTCATCGGCCAATTCTTTAGCAAGCTTGGCTAATGCATCCGCTTTGCTATTTTCTGCACGTGGTATGCTTTCCAAGGTGCAGGAAGGTATTTGGGTCAGCAGTTGCTGTACCCTTTCGCCGTACTTCACCAGTTCTGGTTTGCACGTTTGATAGTCGCCGTTTACTTGACTAACGACCACTTAGGAGTCTCCGTATATGAGGAGGTTCTCAATCCCCATGTCGATAGCGATCTCGAGACCTACTATCAAAGCTTCATACTCGGCTTCATTGTTTGTCCTCGGCTCTGTTAAGGAGAAGGCAAACCGCATTATCCCTCCTTGTGGAGTTACGAAGATGAGGCCTACCCCTGATTTGATTATGGGGGTATTTTGTTTGCGCTTCTTCATGGAGGATGCTCCATCGAAGTAAAGTTCCCACCGGGTATCACTTCCATCGATCGTGTAACGCATGTTCGTCTGGCAATTCGCAATTCAAGGGAGAATCGGCAGGTATCGGATGCTCAGCGAGGAAGTCGGCGATGGCCTGGCCTTTCACTGCCTTAAGAGGCTGATAAGTCATCGAGAACTCCATCAAGAGCAGGGCCCATTTAGCGAGTCGCCCCGTCAATATGGCCTTTGACATCAAGTACTTGAGAGGATCCACCTTTGATATGAGACGGACTTCATGCGCCAACGCATAGTGCCTGAGCTTCGTTATCGCGAAGATCAATGCCAAGCAGTGTTTTTCGATGGGAGAATAATTGCTTTCTGCTCCCAGTAAAACTCGACTCAAATAGTAGAGGGCTCTCTCTTTCCCTTGGTCATTCTCCTGTGCCCATAATGCACCTAAGGAAGCTTCAAGGGCGGTTGTATACAGAATGAGAGGTTTTCCCTTAACGGGAGCGGCCAGTACTGGCGGATTCTGCAGGTATTACTTGATTTCGCCTAGCGCGCTTTGGCATTTGCGATCCCTGACGAAAGGGGTTCCCTTCTTCATCAGGTGGCTGTTAGGACGGCACTTGCCTGAGAGATTAGCTATAAATTGCCGGATTTACGCGAGCTTCCCTTGGAGAGATCGCAATTTCTTGAGAGTCCTTGGCGGGGGCATTTCCATAATTGCCTTGATTTTTGACGGATCTATCTTGATGCCTCGGTGTCGGACAATGAATCCTAGGAACTTGCCCGAGGAAACTCCGAACGCGCATTTGAGAGGGTTCATCTTCAAGTTGTATTGCCGAAGGCGTTGAAACACGATTCTCAGATGCTCTAAATATTCCTCGTATGATTTGCTTTTCACCACGAGGTCATCGATATAACATTCGACGATTTTATGTATGAGGTCATCGAAGATCTTCGTCATGGCCCTCTGATAGGTAGCACCGGCGTTCTTTAGACCGAAAGGCATCACCTTGTAGCAAAATATATCCAATGGTGTCCGGAAAGCGGTATGCTTCTGGTCTTCAGGATGCATCTTTATTTGATTGTATCCTGATCATCCGTCCATGAAGGAGAAAACTTCGTGAGTGGATGTATTGTCTATCATTAGCTTGGTGACCGGCACTGAGAAGTCGTCTTTCGGGCAGGCTTTATTGAGATCCCGAAAGTCCACACATATACGCACTGTCCTATTTTTCTTCATCACCGGGATGATGTTAGCGATCCAGTCAGGATACTGAACCTCTTGGATGAAGCCAGAGTCGATCAGCCTCTTGACCTCGGCGTTGATGCTCATCTCAAGCTCGAGCCGCATTCTTCTCGGTGCTTGTTTGATTGGCTTGGCGTCCGGGGATATTGCCAGTTTGTGGACGGCAATCTCTGGATCTAGTCCTGGCATCTCGGAATAGCTCCATGCGAAGCAATCTTTATGCTGCATGAGCACATCCTTTAGTGTAGCCACCCTTTCTTCAGACAGCAACTCACCGACGAATGTCGGCCGCGGGTCACTTGCCGTCCCCAAATCAATTTTCTTGAGATCATCTGCCGTGGTATGTATTCCATCTTCCAGCTCTTTCGGCGCCGGTGGAAATTCTGAGATCACCTCGTCATCATTGTTTTCGAAGCACCAGGGGAGGTCCTCCATATTCTCGGGCTCTTCTTCTGATAGCGTTATCATATAACAGGTATGAGTTCGCTTCCAAGACCGATGTTGATCTGTAACTACTCTCGCTGTATGCGCGGCTTTTGGTTCGTGCTTCTGTGGCGGATTTATCCTCCAACAGCTAGATAGAGCAAATTTGCCGAGCTGATATTGGTCTTCAACCCAGTTCTTGAAGGTGAAGCAATCCTCAAGAGGATGTCCTACTGCTTGGTGATAGGAGCAATAGTCTGGGTGAGAGACCTCGTTGGCTTGCTCGGGGTGTTTGGACTCCGGGAGGGTGATCATTCGTTATCTTATGGCAAGATCAAATATCTTCCGTGTTTTATTCTGAGGAAAAGAGTATGCTCGACTCATCATCTTTATAAGAGACAAATCCGGATTGCTCGATTCCCGATCGCGTGGCTTCTTGGTCCCGCTTTGTCGCTCTCGAACGCCTTTCCCACTATTTGATTTATTTTTGCCTCTGCGTCGGGCCTTTTGTATGACGGGTTGATAAGGAAGAGCATTGCCATTCCCCGCGGCCTGTTGAAGGAGGCGCCGTGTCCTGGCTTTTTCATAAATGGCTATCTCGCGGTTATGGTCATCTCGGATCTTTTGACCTGCTTCCCTTACCAGCTTGTCCATTCGTTCTTCAAATGACGGGCTCGGCATCTTGATGACAGGACCTTGTTATGGTTCAGGATCGGTCTCTCTTAACAGAATGTCTTCTTCTTCATCGAAGTCATGTATGACGTAGCTTCCATAGACTCGCTCCCGTTTTCTGGATTGAAGATATCCAAGCCCTTTTATTTTCATTCTCCCGTTGGGCAACTTGCGCTGAGTTCCAGGGACATCCCAAATCCTGTTGTAGAATCGAGCTTGTCGAGTGGTCTGTTTGAAGGATACTCCTTGACGCTTCAGTAACCTTTTCAAGCCTTCTGTGTAATATCTTGGCAGACGGATGGGCTGGGGCTTGTCGAGCGTATAATCGGTGCCGTGCCAGATTTCCTTCTCCACTTTGGTTTCCCCGGATCTGTAGAATATGATCGCCTGTTCACCTTTTCGTCCGGGAGGGACGTAAAATGTTTGTAGCTCTTGCACACTATAAGCTTCAAGTGCATCGAGATCTTTGTAGTGCTCTTGTGGAACCATGGTGATCTGCAAACTCTGATTATTGCCAATGAAGGCTTGTATTGATGGCCAAGCGGAAAATATAGCGTTAACCTCGTCTTCTGAGTCGCTGCCGAAGATCAACATAGGGATGGATGGTCTCGGCTTATTGTATTGGGGCGGCCCTGAATAAACTATCTCTTCTTCCTCCTCGGTATCACTCCCGAAGACTGGAATAGTGGTGATAGCTTTGTCCTTTGGTTTGTGACATCTCTCCGTGTCTTCGAAATCTGGCAAGAAGTATTTTGCATCTTCGTACTTTCGGACTTCGTTCACGGAGAATGGGTTCAACTCTCCTGTTATGGTGTACTCGAGACCATCCTTGAAGTATTTCATACACTGATGCTGTGTAGAAGGGATGATGTTGTACTCGTGTAACCAAGGCCGGCCGAGCAAAGCATTGTAGCATGTCTTGGCATCAATGACGTGAAATTTAATATCCGTGACAAGCAGCCTGAAGTGTAAAGTCAGTATCACAGACCCGAGAGTCCGTGATGACTGGAAGTCAAACCCGGAGATGGTGATTTTATCACGAGCTAGGTGCTGAACGCTCATGCAGATTTCCTTCAACACTCGTACGTTGAGGAGATTGACGGAAGACCCATTGTCGACCAGGATTTTGCCTATCTTGATATCGTGACAGTATCCTGAGACATAAAGGGGACGGTTGTGCTCACACGTCCCGAGAAGGAGATCTTCATCGCCGAAGGTGATATCGGCTGTGTGCACTTCTTCCAGCTCGTCTTTCATCCTTTCTTCGGCGAGGAAAGCTTGGAATTGCTCTGGCTCTTGTAGTGCCTTGATCAATGAATCTCTTGCCTCTTTGGATAGTAAAAGGGCATCGAGAATGCTGAGCTGCGAGGGTAACTTCCTCAAATGCGCCAGAACGTTGTAGTCCACCTTACTTTTCTTCGGCGGGTCCTTGGCTGTCAGCTCCTTCATGACTTGTTCATCTAGGGCGATATCCTCAGGGACCTTTTCTTTTCCCTTATCTTTTTTATTCATGGGTCCGAGATTCTTTTCGGGCAGCGTACGATTGCGTAGCTGGATATTTTCACAGGTCTTCGGTTCTTCCTCTTTTCCCGAGGTGGATTCTTTGAATAGAGGGCCAAGAGTCATTTCTTCGTCAGGGTCGCTCCCGAAGGTGAGAACTTATGATCCTCCGTTGTTAACCATGCGACAGTTGCCGGCAGTTATTTTATACTCCTCGGTCGTACTTCTTTGCTCCCGACGAGTCTTGTGTTTCATCCGTTTAAAATGCTGCCGGTGAGCAACATACCACTGCCACCATCTTTTAAAAGCGTTGCACTCTTCGATGGGGTGTGCCATCTTTTGATGATATAGGCAGTAGCTAGGATGCATTTCTACTTCACCGAGAGTATTTCCTTCGGAGGGTGGTAGCTTCATTACCATTGATATGGTTTTAGCAAACCTTTTCCTTGTCTTGAACTTATTTTTATTCGCGACGGATGTCCTTTGATTCGTCGGGAGTGTCTCGACTCTTTCGTCCAGTCGCCAGCGTTTGGCCTTTTCAAATATGGCCATCTCACGCTCCCGATCAGCTTTACTTTTCAGAAAAGCTTCATTTAGGAATGCGTCGATCATTTCGTCTGAAGGCCCTGGAAGTTCCAGTTCAGGACTTGCCCCCAGTCTCTCGGTGCAAGGAGCTTCTTCATCATCTATCGACGAGTGAGAGATCACATGGCAACTTGCTACGTAATCTTCAGATTCATCCGACGAGTCTTCTCCATCATTTCTGTCTTCAAGGACGTGGCCGAGGAATTCTTGGAGCGTGATTGGAGTCCGCGCCTTCTGGTTATATTCTTCCAGCGCGTCAATATGCTTTTGCAGGTCCGTGCGCTTGTCATCGGGCTTCACGGGCTTCTTGGATTTCTTCTTCTTTTTAGAAGGTTTTGACGGCTGGGTATGAACACTTTGGCTATCACCACCAATCTTTGGAGTTGGGCGCGGCTTCAGCATTCTTTCGATGATCTGGGGTTCCAGCGGCTTCTTCCACCTGATCGCCGGGCATGTCTGGAGATCATTCAGCATTCTTTTGGTTTTGGCTAAAAGAACGACCTCCCATGGAGCTTCTTCAATAAAAGAGCACGATGCCCCCGGTGCGTCCGTCTTCTTAGGAGTGTGCGGTTGTGGTGGGCTTACTTTCCACTTCTCAGACAGTGCAAACTTGCCTTGTTGGTACTGATCTTCGATCCATCCCTTAAAGACGAAGCAATTTTCGATTGGATGGCTTACCATTTGGTGGTAAGGGCAATAACTGGGACTATTAGCTTCGCCGGGTTGCAGTGGTCGCTTAGGATTTGGTAGATTGATGGGCCTATTGCGCATCGCCAGTTCGAATAGTCTCTTCGTTTTGTCCCGTGGGAATGAGTAAGGATGCTTCATTTTCTCATTATAATAGCGTCGTTTCTCTTCCAGTTGATCCGTTAGTTTTGGGGCACTGGGCTGTTGTTGGGTATTTGCAACGAAGGTTGCCTTCCCTTTACCCTTTTCGTTCCGCGGCTCCGGCTTCGGAGGAGACGGTCTATGACCCATCTGGTCCATCTGGGCCAGCTTGTCGATTAAATCTTAGAACGTGGTCGGTTTGAAGAACATCATGAATTGTGAAATAGTTGCATGAGGGTCTAGGGTGCCCATAAACATGCCTACCGCTGGTGCTTCTTCGATGCGCTGTTCGCATTTCGACCACAGATTACGCCATCGAATCGCGTATTAAACCCACGTCTCGTCTGGCTTCACCCTGGTATTGATCAATACTGTTATTGGGGTGCGTTCACTAGCACTCGCGAATTGCTGGGTGAACAACAACTCCATTTCTGCGAAAGTCTTGATGGAGTCATTTGGAAGTTCGGAGTACCACTCAAATGCCGTCTCTGACAAGCTGCCGACGAATTGGTGGAGCAAAAGCTTATCATCACCCCCAGTGTTGCCGCAAAGAGCCCTGAACTGAGTGACATGTTGATGGGGATTGCTTGTCCCCTTGTACACATGGAATTTAGGGATTGTGTATCCCGGCGGGTATTTTATTTGGTCATACCAGCCTGGATACAGTCGTCCAGTTTTAACGACTTGGCCAGCTGCTTCATTTTCCTGGTGAGCTCGTATTTACTGAGCAATATAGTCATCCAGAGCGGCCTTGGAAATAGTTTCCTCTTTGGCTACTGAAAGAGCCGAAGGAGGATCCGACGTCTCCCCTCTGTCGTCTTCAATAACGATAGGGGGTCTTCAGCTGGGGGATCCGGCTGTAACATCATCCCGACCATGTCTTGGAAGAGAAGCGCCATTCGTTTTATGTTGGCGGCTTGTTCTGCAGCTTCTCTGTCCTTCTTTTCGAGGACTCTGCGTAGGAAGTCAGCGTCGGTTTCTTGTTCGTGACGCTGCTCCGATGACGCCTCCGGGCTTTCTTTTGGTCCGGTGAGTGCGGCCATTGCAGCTAGCATCTCCTGAAGCTTCTGCTACTGTTGTTCCTGAGCCCTTGTTATTGATCGGGTGAGCGGTCGGTGGCCCATCGAAATGCGGCTTTCCTCTCTTCCGGAAGCCATGTAAACAGTATGCACCGTTATGCCCCCAGACTTGAGGCGTTTGGGCTCAGCGTCTTTGCGATCTACCGTAGTCATAGGGGCTTTCTCTGGCCTCCTTTTCTTTTGAGCAGTTGACGTTGAGGGGGTGTTCACATCATAATATTGCAATTCATACGCCCCATTTTTGTGCAATTTATTAGTAAACAGGTGCTTTTGACGATCGTTTGTTACATGATACAGGATACAGACTTTTGAAGCAAATACAGTGAAAAAGACAAAGTTGATACAGGAAATGGACTTTTGACCAACCAGCACACGGATCCTACTCAAGCTGAGACGAACGTCAAGTGAAACGGTCAAAAAGAGCCTTACAAGTTTCACTGAGAATCTGGAGAATACTAGAAAGCCCAACAGAGAAACGAACAGTGAAAACAGAGAGCCCAAGAGAAGAATAACCAAGCACAGAAAGCTGGTGGGCCAAGCCCACTAAATGGCCGCGGATCCGCGGCCAAAGGCATGTCTTTGCCGCGGAACCGCGGCCATATGGTGCCCGTGTCGGCACCGACTTCTTGTGTCGGTGTGTCGTTTTATGTGTTGGGATTTTTAGGGGGTAAATCAGTAAATTCATGTCTACGAGAGTCTGTAACCCTAGCTTCACTAGTTACTTATAAATTGTAATTTAGATCTGTAAAAATGTATGCCTCTTTATATTCAATAAAAGTGAGATTTGTTGAAGGAATCAAGAGCATCATCTTCTTCGCGTAAGTCTTTCATCTTATTTAATTCTTGCATTAGTATAATTGTTTTGCTTGCCCTAGGAATCATTTAATTGCTAGTTAGCTAATTTCTAAATCTGTCGTAAGATAACTATTTAAAACATAAAACAAAAAAATGTTTCTTACTTATAATTCCCTAATGTGCGAGTAAAAATTCTCGCTCGTTAGGGTTAGGAACAAGGGAGTGAGTGAGAGATGGATGTCTCTCACCTCCTTCAATGTCAACTTATTTTTAAACGAAACCTTCATGCACACATATACGATCCGCCCCCTACGGCACCCTACCTATAAGGTAACGGTGTTCCGTAGTATAAAAGGCCGGACTTATATGATGTCCATGAAGCTCACATCAATGAATAAGAAAAGACGGACAAGGATCTAGAGGAAGAAACTTTGTTTCTTCCCGATCATCCTAATCCCTTTTCCTATTGATTGTTGTGACTTTCCTAAAAGCTTAAATCACGACATTGAAAGAGGTGAACACATTAATCTCAACACACCTACCTTCGACCTAACCCTAATGAGTTCTTTCTCATCACATAAATTCGTCTTAAACTCAATCGATAAAAAAACCAACAACGATTTGAATCAACTCGTTATAACACAAAATCAGAAATTAACCATCCCTGCGGATCGACCCGTATTCACCGGCTAGCTGCGAAGCGACGCCGTTTCTGATTACGGTAAACTACAAATTTTTGGATTAATCAGGGGGCCGTTGCAGCGGGCACCCAGGCAGTTGTCGCCCTTTGTGGTTTGACAGGACGGTTTTCTTCCTGTTGGACCTTCAGCTTCTTCTGTCGGCGGAGATAGTCCTGATCGATCACCGACTCCTGGACCCGTCGCCAGACTTTGTAAACTTTGGAGGACAGCCGCTGAGGGGGCTGTTCCGGCTTTGCTTCACTAACATTCTCCACCGGTGGAGGAGATCTTTTCAGTACGGCGGTATGAGAGTTCCTACGCACCTTGTTCAGCAATTCAAAGCTGTTCCCAGTTGGAACAGCAACATTGACTTCCACCGTTGGGGCTGGTGGAGTTAGCCCAGAGGGGGAATTGCCCTCAGCCTTCCTTACTCGGCGCCAGTGGCGACGTTGAGCGTGTCGAGCCGTTGGGGTTGGTTCGGTGGTGGGGATGGCTTTGTCTTATCCCCTTTTCAGGTGAGGCGCCGACGGTACCAGCCTCTTGAAGACCGACGTTCGTTGAGTAGCGGTATCCAACCTGTCAAAGAAAGATTTTTGAGCAGGAACGGGAGCTGGAGTGGGAGCCGGAACAGTCAGTCTTGTATGGACCGACCCTTTGGCAGGAGAAGCCGCCTTGATGACTTCGGGTGCAGGGTTGGTTACTCTCTTCGGAATAACCTTTTCTTGAATTGCAAGCTTCATTTTGGGCCTACAGGAACTTTGGCCCAATCTGGCGAAGACCGAAGTGCTGGAGCTGGACGACCCGTTAAGAGGGGCCATAGTAGTTGTAAGCCGGTCAAAGACCGACTTCTTGGGAGCTTCCGGTGTTGGTATAGGAGCGCTGAAGCTCGTTGGCGGGAGCATGGTCCCGAAAAACAATCCTGTGGTGGCCTGAGTGACCTGTTCCACCGACATCATGAACAAGGAAGCCGCTTAAGGCCCATAAGCTATGCCTCCAGATGAGGCGGAGCATGGGTTGCAATTGCAGTTGGAACACTTTGCTCAATTGGACGCCATTGATCCTTCGCTTTCTGCACCAAGCAAAATGCCAAATCTTAGTACCTCGAACCCAAGGGCAACTATTAGCAAACCGCGATTCGTTCACGAACACGACACACGAAGTGTGGAGTGGAAAGAGGAAAAGGTCCCACCGGGCATGCCAGAATCTGTTCCCCTCCGAAAGACGCGGCGGGGACGCGGCGAACGTCTAGCCTGAATTTCGGGGTAGATGCTAATTGGTGCTATCCGTTCACCTCTCCGAAGATACCAAGTTGATTTAGGGCACCATGTATTGAAGGTTTAAACGGATGCGGCCGATGTAGCAGACTTCGTCAGATTCCCCCTCGTTGAGGGGTTTTTGATTGTGGGGACGCTCTTCCCTGCAGGCGCAAGCCCCTGCAGTTAATTACGCTACTGCATTGCGGTAACCACTTTCTCCTTCTCCAGATGGTCACTTCGTGTCATGTGTGTGTTTGTTTTGTTTTTGGTTGCCCGTGGATTGTATACGGAGACTAATTTATGTTGTCGCCCGTAGGGCGTGGATTAGTCCAAATCCGTATCTTTCTTAGATTTAGGTTTGGGGGTTTGGGTTTAAGGATACGTTAGCCTCATTTGAGACTAAGATCAACTTAAACGTTTGTTAAGGATACGTTAGTCTTATTTTAGACTAAGATCAACTTAACGGAATCGTTTAGATCCAACAAGAGAGCAATTGGGCTCTACTGTTTAGTTTAGTGACATTACGGTCGATGATTAGTTTAAGGACATTACGGTCCATCGTTAGTTTAAGGACATCTCGGTCCAATGTTAGTTTAAAGACATCACGGTCGAGATTAAGGACCCCACAGTCCATGGGTTTAAGGACCCCACAGTCCAATGTTAGTTTTAAGACATCACGGTCAAGGTTAAGGACATCATAGTCCGCGGGGTTTAAGGACCCCACAGTCCAATGTTAGTTTTAAGACATCACGGTCAAGGTTAAGGATATCATAGTCCATGAGTTTAAAGACCTCACAGTCAAATGTTAGTTTAAAGACATTACGGTTGAGTTTAAGGACATCATAGTCCATGGGTTTAAGGACCCCACAGTCCAATGTTAGTTTAAAGACATCACGGTCGAGGTTAAGGACATCATAGTCCATGGGTTTAAGGACCCCACGGTCCATAGTTTAAAGACGTCATAGTCTATGAGATATGTGGTTGTTGGGACCCGTCATCTCTTTGAAGACGTTGAGGAATTACAACGACAAATATCAAAGGAGTGAAGAGATGTACCCTTGAACCAAGGTGAATTAAGTGATCTGTAGTCCAATTTGGAACTAAGATCAATTAATTATATTATGAGCACATTGGCTCAGTTAAGTCTGAATTGAGGACTTATGGCCAGCTTGGGCTAAGTCCAATTAGATTTAAAATGTTGGCCCTTTGTTGGACCATTAGTCATTTGTCTGGGTTCAAGCCTACATTATTTAGTACTTAGCAATGCTAAATAAGAGTTTGAGGGCTTTGCTAACATTTTTGTCTTTGACTGAGCATTAAACATTGTAGCTCTGAATTTTTCTCAATTTTGAGATTCAGTTGAAAGGGAGACTTTTGCCTCTGGAAAATTAACCAATTTGGTTAAAAATAGTGTTAAATACTAGATAACAACAGTGTTAAACACTGGCAATAAAGCTCTCGAATTAGTGTTAAACACTAGAATATAACAGTGTTAAACACTGGAAATAAGGTTCTCAAAGTAGTGTTAAACACTAGAAATAAGATTCTCAATTTAGTGTTAAACACTAGTAGACAATCAGTGTTAAACACTGGAAATAAAGCTCTCGAATTAGTATTAAACACTAAAGAAAGAGGGGTCACGTGGGGACACGTGAGGGCGCCCAAAGGTGGGGCCAGATCTCCTCACTTTGTTCTGCAAATAAGTGTTAAACACTTTTTAATTTTTTGACCATCACGTGTGGGCACGTGATAGGCACTCATGCACTGATTCGTTAAGGCATTTATTAGGGGTCACGTGGTAACACGTGAGAGCACCCAGAGCCAACATTTCCTTTGCTTTTATTCTCTTTGTTTTGGAGGTCACGTGGGAGCATGTGAGGCATTGCCTCAAAACTTTTTTCTACTCATTTTTTTTGGAGATCTTTTCAGGGGTCACGTAGGGACACGTAACCTTAGTTCTTTGCATATATGGAGATCTTTTAAGTCTCTTTATTTTTAAGAATTAAATTCTCTGTAGGGTTAAACCCTAATTATGATTTTGGAGGAATTAAATTCCTATTGTGCAAGAATTATATTCTTATATAGGGTTAAACCCTAATCTCTTTTTAGGAGGAATTAAGTTCCTGTGAATTTGAGAGAATTAAATTCTCAATTAGGGTTAAACCCTAGTTCTGTCCATTTTGAAGGAATTAAATTCCTATAATTTTAGGAGAATTAAATTCTCAATTAGGGTTAAACCCTAGATCTGTCCATCTTGAAGGAATTAAATTCCTATAAATTTAGAAGAATTAAATTCTCTAAACTCAATTCTCCCTCTAAGTCTTGGATCTGCATGGCAAAATCTCAACCCGATGAGAATTAAATTCTCAACCTATGGGGAGATTTGCTTCTGCAGATCTTCAACCAGAAGAAGAACTAAGTTCTTTTTGCGGAAGAGTTAAACTCTTAGATTCGAGAATTAAATTCTCTTTTTGAAGTTTGATCTTTTTCTCTTTTCTCACCTAGGGTTTCTTTCTTGAGAATTAAATTCTCCTTTCTTTTCTCTCTGCTATTTGCTTTTAGAAAATTTCCAGATCCTAAAATTCTATCCCTTTCTTCTACTCTTGGCTCCTATTTATAGGAGAAGGAAAAGAATCAATTTGTTTCGTAAATCTTTCATTGAAAAATTTTGTTTGTTTTCATAATTAATATGATCTTTTAGATCACCCAGTGAATTTTATTCACCGTTGGATTTTTAATCCAAAAGATATTCTGTTTGTTATTTTTGGTAAGATTTAGGAAAATCTTTCCTTGTCTAAGATCTTTCCATAAATTGGTGATTTTTAATCACCCTTGGATTTTTAATCCAACGGTCCCCCAGAATCCTTTTTTTGTTTGGAAAGATTTAGAGAATTAGAATTTAATTCTGTTAAGTTATACGACTTTCAAAGCCTGTCACGTGCTGGCACGTGACCCTTGGTCACGTGTGAGCGCGTGACCCTTGGTCACGTGTGAGCGCGTGACCCCCCATTGGGGAATTTCTCAGCTGTTTGTTTACGCTTCTGCTTGTTTAGAATTTAACTCTGTAAATAGATCACGTGTCCACACGTGATCCCTGGTCACGTATGAGCACGTGATACCTCACTGAGGTAGTTCCTGATTTTTAATCAGGGAACAATTTAGTACCAGGAGCACAACCGATGATCAAAGCACCTTATCGACTAAGTCCGGAAGGGTTGAAAGAAGTCTGAACACAGTTGGACGAATTATTGGCGAAAGGATGGATTCGTCCCAGCACTTCAAGTTGGGGATCACCTGTACTACTTGTGAAGAAGAAGGAAGGTTCATACAGAATGTGTATCGATTACAGAGCCTTGAACGAAGTCACTATAAAGAACAAGTATCCACTCCCGCGCATCGACGATTTATTCGATCAGCTAAGTGGATCTTGTGTTTTCTCTAAATTGGATCTTCGTTCAGGTTATCATCAGGTGAAGGTCAAGGAAGCTGATATTCATAAAACGGCTTTCAGAACTCGCTATGGACATTACGAATTTTTAGTGATGCCATTTGGAGTGACCAATGCACCAGCAATATTCATAAACCGAATGAATCAAGTTTTTCGGGAGTACTTAGACATGTTTGTTGTCATCTTCATCGACGACATCCTGGTGTATTCTAAGAGTCGGAAAGAACATGCCGAGCACCTATGAATTGTCCTGGAAACTCTTCGACAACATCAGCTCTATACCAAGTACAGCAAGTGCGAGTTTTGGCTAAAGCATGTTGGTTTCTTGGACATATCGTATCAGGAGAAGGAATCTCTGTGGATCCAGCGAAAGTTTCAACAGTTCGCGAATGGCCGACGCCAAAGTCAGTGAAGGACATTCGGAGTTTCTTGGGTTTAGCTGGATATTACAGAAGGTTCATTGAAGAATTTTCAAAGATAGCAACACCCCTGACCAATCTCACATGTAAAGATGAATATTTTGTATGGTCAGAAGCATGCGAACAAGCTTTCGTAGAACTCAAGTCAAGGTTGACATCAGCACATATTTTTGTCATACCGGATCAATCTGGAGGATTCGAAGTGCATTGTGATGCATCCGGTAAGGGATTAGGATGTGTTCTACATCAGCATGGTAAGGTTGTGGCTTATGCTTCAAGACAGCTGAAGATTCATGAGCGCAATTATCCGACGCATGATCTGGAGTTGGCAGCAGTCATCTTTGCTCTCAAGATTTGGCGCCACTATCTACTTGGTGAATGAGTGAACATATACACAGATCACAAGAGCCTAAAATATGTGTTTACTCAGAAGTAGTTAAATATGCGGCAGAGAATATGGTTAGAACTCATGGCGAACTTTGACATCAACTTGCAATATCACCTAGGGAAGGTGAATGTGGTACCTGATGCTCTTAGTCGCCAACCTTTATCGAAGAATCTCACCGCTCAGTGGAAGCTTCAACAAGACTTGCATCAGATGGAGATTGGAGTAGTCATACCAGGTAATGCTTCAAGTTTGATGAACTTACAAGTTCAATCAACCATTGTCAATCAGAGCAAAGCAGCTCAAGCAAGTGATGCTAAGTTGCAAAAGATCAGAGAACAAGTGGAGAATGGACTCAGAACAGACTTCATCATCCATGAAGATGGATCTTTGAGATACGGCAGTAGATTGTGTGTACCAAAAGGTCCTGTTCGGGAAGAGTTAATGAAAGAAGCTCACAGCTCTCCCTACTCAGTACACCTTGGAGGTACCAAAATGTACAAAGATCTACGTCAGAATTATTGGTGGCATGGAATAAAGCGTGAAGTAGCCAGAAGCGTCGCAAAATGCTTGGTGTGTCAGCAAGTAAAGGCTTAACATCACATGACTGCTAGATTACTTCAACCGTTACCAATCCCAGAATGGAAGTGGCAACACATCACGATAGATTTTGTGACTAATCTTCCTTGCAGCACAAAGGGTAACGATGCCGTATGGGTCATTGTGGACCGACTCACAAAGTCGGCTCACTTCATCCCATTTCGAGTTGGCCAATCTACTGAGACACTAGCAAAGAAGTACATGGAGGTAATAATCTACTTAAAGATTTAAACTTTTCATAATGTACTATCTCTGATACCCATGAACTCATGTAGAAAATTTTGAGACTTCATGGAGTACCGGTCTGCATTGTCTCCGATCGTGACACAAGGTTCCGATCGCAATTTTGGCATAGTCTGCAAGCAAGCTTGGGAACAAGTCTGAACTTCAACACGGCTTATCATCCACAAACAGATGGTCAGTCTGAGCGAACTATTCAGATCTTGGAGGATATGCTCAGAGGATGTATGTTAGACTTTAAAGGATCGTGGGAAGATCACCTACATCTTGTGGAGTTCTCGTACAACAACAGGTACCAAGCAAGCATAGGAATGGCACCTTTTGCAGCACTATATGGAAGGAAGTGTCGATCGCCATTAAGTTGGGACGACATCGGAGATAGGAAACTTCTTGGAGTTCCAGCCATTAAGTTGGGACGACATTAAGTTGGGACGACATCAGAGATGATAGCAGTGACTGTTGATGCGGTTCGTACTATCAGGGAAAGGATGCGCATAGCCTAAGATCGACAGAAACATTGAGCTGATGCAAAGAGGCGTCACTTGGAGTTCCAGCCAGGAGATCATGTGTTCTTAAAGATATCTCCGAACCGCGGAGTGATCTGATTTGGAAGGCGGGGTAAGTTAAGTCCTAGATACATTGGACCGTTCGACATACTCGAACGAGTCGGTGAAGTGGCATACCGCTTAGCGCTTCCATCTTCATTGGAAGGAGTGCATAATGTGTTCCACATATCTCAACTCAGAAGGTATGTGAGTGACCCCAGCCATGTTCTTGATCATTCCGAGCTC
Source organism: Agapanthus africanus (assembly GCA_030015575.1). NCBI lineage: Eukaryota > Viridiplantae > Streptophyta > Magnoliopsida > Asparagales > Amaryllidaceae > Agapanthus > Agapanthus africanus. The sequence goes on along the minus strand of CM057338.1, from coordinate 89,401,632 downwards.
ACTATACAGCCTGATTTATCTTGTGAGCAACAACCTGTGGAGATCCTGGACAGGAAACTGAAGACATTTTGGAACAAGGAAATTAACTTGGTCCGAGTGATGTGGAGGAAAGACACTCCAGGAGAGTCCACTTGGGAAAGGGAAGATGAAATGCGTGCAAAATATCCACACCTCTTTTTAAACTAGTCCTCAAATAAAAGTTGTAAATTTTGAGGACGAAATTTTTGTAAGGAGGGTAGACTGTAATAACTCCATTTTTAGTGACAAAAATTTGCTTTAAAATTAATATATACTTGGGGTATTTACTTTTGCTGTGATTACTTTAAGTAACTAATTAACTCCTTAATTACAAGAAGGAGCTTGTGGCTCATTGGTAATACCTTACACTGCTGAACCAAGCCACCAGAGTTCAAATCCCATAGCCCATATTAATTTTAATATTGTTTTATTTTGAGTTTTTTTAGAATACCAATAGTTAACACGTGTTAACTCCCAAAAAACCTACTACACCCCATAAAATAAATATACCAGTGAGAAGGTGGAACAACGACATGGCCCCCGACCCCTTGACTCGGCCCAACTCGGCCGAGTCGGCCGGCGGACCGGCCGACTCGGGCCAGCACCGCCGGCCGGACTTGGCCGGACGGCCGAGTCCCCAACACCAAAGTTGGGGCTCTTCCTCTCCCTTACCCCCCTGCACACTTCATTTTCCCAGATCGTTTCCAGAGACTTTGAAATCCCTATTTACTCCATTTTTAATAAATTTTAATATATTTTTACATTTTTTCAATTTAAACTCTTCATCTACCCTAACCCTAGCCTAACCCTATAAATACCACCCCTATACTCTACCCCCTCATCCCAAAACTCTGAGCCAACTCTCAAGAAATCTGTAGAAACCCTAGTGTGCAATCGAAGTGAGCGAAAGGCAAAGCTCCGGCGGATTTTCCGGCGACAACCGTAGGAACTCCCTGCGACGAAACGACGCACCGTCGACTCCTCTCGTCTCCCCTTCCTCTCTTTTAAAGTCCTAAACCCGTAAGTCCCAATTTCTCTTCTTTACTCTTTTCTAAAAATATGAACTTCCAAAACCCGACGAAATCGGAACAAATCCGATTTCCGATTCAGTTTCTTCCTAAAACATCACTTTTCTTTAATACAATTATGCTAAAACCAATTCATGTTGACTATTAAACACTAACTAATCATATTAAACAAGTTCCATATCAAAAGTAATTGCTATTTCCATTTTACCGTATTTTTCCATTAAACTACCATATAGTTTCATTTCTACATTCAAACCATCAAAACCTTGCTCTACCTTTAAGTAGATCATGAGGTAATGACCTACCTCCTCACACACTCATATGCAACATAGCACAATACCCTCGAGAACATAGAATACGGGAAAACGACACCTTTTCATTTAAATACCTTTTAATAATAAAACCATTTTCTAAACGATTTAGTATTTATACAAATTTTTGCAAAGCGCCGCTACAACCCATTTGGGGAACCCGTTCGAGATGGTGTGGATTATCGCACATCCTCGGGCTTAGTAGTGCGAGATGCAAACCTCCGCAAGGAGCATTCGGTCTCGAAAGATTTAAAATACGAAAATCTAAAGAAAATGAGATTTCTAGAAATATTATATATATTAAAAATTATTTTCATATAAATATATGTATATATATCCTTAAAATATCTATTTTTTAATAATATAAATATTCTACCTTTTTCTAAAAATATCACAAGAATCATTTTACACTAAAATACCATGAATTCCCTACAAATCAATATTACAAATAAATACCTTTATTTATGAAATTAGGATATTTTCACTAGAAATATCACAATATAAAATCTACATTCATTACAACTCTAAAGACGATAACTAAATACTTGGGGAGTATTTTGAAAAGTATATAATGGTATTTTTACATAAAACCTCCTCAAGTTCTATAAATTACCCTAAGGACCCTAGTAAACATAGGTTTAAGCGGGACCAATCTCTTGAGCCTCACGGAGCCGGAGAAGTGGGTGGTTGCCTATTTAAGGTAGACAACTTAACAACAGTGTTATCAATACTGTAATCGTCTTTGAAAAAGACACAAATCCTGCCGCCCATGTGCAGCGGTTACCAATAACATCAAAACAATCAGGTCTTCAATTTACTTTTCTAATTGTCTAACTCAGAGTGAGTCTTATTATAATCTGACTTGAATATGATTCAAGTACAATCTACAATCTACAATCTATAATATTATAATTCAATATGAAACCATGAATCCATATATTCAATCTGTTCAAACTATTCAATTTGTATTGACCGAACCGAACCATTGATATACTTCCATTTACATGATTCTCCAGTTACATCCATTTACATGATTCTCCAGTTACCTCCGTTTACTGATATCATGGTTTTGGTCAGTCATCCAATTATACAATCTATACAGTTACAATACAAGACAAACAATACAATCAAAACACTACGGGGTTTAAGGGGTAGATTGGTACGGAAGGTGTTAGAAGTGGCACGAGACAGTAAGATTAAGACACCTAACCTATATTCCGTTGCTGTTGTACCGTGGCCCAACGGTTCCTTGTACATTCTATTTACGCTGGTCTCTAGCATATAGGGACCCCTCTCGTATACACCGGTATCATTCTGTACAAAGCTACAAGCAACAGCGTTAACATAATATTATAACAATATAATACAACTTTAAAAGATACCTTCTTACTCTGTCTATTCTATTTCTCCCTTATCTTTGGGACTTGCCGAGCGATCTGTTCGCTGACGACATTCTCTTTCTTTCTTCTTTGAATATCGTCAGGTGATCTGGACACATCAGAGATCGAGCCCACTGCTGAAGACTTGGACCATTTCAGTGAAGACCCCGAGCTCTAGTTCATTGTACACTTTCCATTCAGTACTTTTCATTTCTGTTATGCCATTGTTTAGGCATTGCTTTATTTCAGTTGTATTTACTTTCCATGCATTGTACAGAAAGAATGTGAATAAATAAAGTTGTTGTTTTATTATATCTTGTTTCTTGTGCATTTACTTTTATATTGCTTAGATACGCTTAGCGTATTTACTTCACAGTAAATATGTAGTGGCCTTGTCGCGTCCCCTTCGCCGTATACCGGGAAGCGGGGCGTGACAAGTTACCGATAACATTTAAACTAATTCAGGATTTCAAGTTCTTTTCAAAGTGTCTGACTCAGACCGAGTCTCAATCTAATTAATATGACTTGAATATGATTCAAGTATAAACTACAATACAACATGAATCCATGAATCCGTCTATTCAATTTATATCAATCTATATTGACTGAACCGAACCATGGATATACTCCGTCTACATGACTATCCATTTATTCCACCCCGTCTACTGATATCATGGTTTCGGCGAGTCTTCCATTTATTACAAGATAATACAATACAATCATTATAATTAATACAATCAATATAATAAGATACTACGGGGTTTATAAAGGGGTGGACTGGTACAGAACATGTTAAAGGTGGCACGAGGTGGTCACTTAAGACGTAATTACATCCATGCTGTTGTTCCATGGTATATTCGACGGAGCCTTGTACTACGGGTTACCAAAGTCCATGGTGTAAGTTGGACTCCTCTCGTATACACTGGCATATTCTGTACCAAGGTACAAACAACCGCGTTAACATTATAAACAAACATTACTAGTTATACTCTCTTCCTGTCTATTCTATCTCTATCCATCTTTGGGACTTACTGAGCGATTGTTCGCTGACTACATTCCTTTTCTTCTTTTTTTGGAATATTGTCAGATGGATCGGATGCACTAGAGATCGAGACCAGCCAGGAGAACTTGGAGCAGTACACAGAAGACCCTGAGCTATAGTCACTTGTACATATTTTCTTTTCAGTTATGCCATTGTTTAGGAATTGCTTTTCATCCATGTATTTACATTTCCAATTGTACCTGTAAGAGATTGTTTAATAAATAAAGTTTCTTTTCATTATATTTATGACTCTTGTGTACATTTTACTTTATATTTCTTAGATACACTTAGCATGTTTACTTCTGAGTAAATACACAGCGGACCTCGCCGCGTCCCCTCCCCGTACACCGGGAAGCGGAGCGTGACAATCAGGGAAAGAATGCGCATAGCCCAAGATAGACAGAAACATTGGGCAGATGCTAAGCATCGATATTTGGAGTTCTAACCTGGAGACCATGTTTTCTTACAGATATCTCCAAATAGAGGAGTGATCCGCTTTGGCAAGAGGGGTAAGCTAATTCCAAGATACATAGGACCGTTCGACATACTCGAACGAGTTGGAGAAGTGGCATACCGTTTAGCACTTCCACCCTCATTGGAAGGAGTGCACAACGTGTTCCATATATCTCAGCTACGACGATATATAAGCGACCCCAGCCACATACTCGATCACTTAGAACTCACAGTACAGACTGACCTGACTTGCGAGCAACATCCCGTTGAGATCCTGGACTGAAAAGTAAAGACATTTCGGAACAAGGAAGTAAACTTGATCCGAGTGATGTGGAGAAAGGATTCGCTAGGAGAATTTATTGTTAGATGATTTTCTGTGTTTAATTTTAAATTTACCGCAATCAAGATGGTGTCGCTTGGTAGCTAGCCGGTTGAGTATGGGTCGATCCACAGGGAGAAGGAATCCTTTTCTTTATGTTCTAACAAGTTAAGTCCGATTAAGTCGGGTTTGGTTTTAAGATCTACAAATGAGAATATGTTGATAAAAAGGCTTGCTAGGGTTAGGATTAGGTTAGTTCGAAATAGGGATTCTTCTCACTTCTTTCAATACCCTAGTTAAGAATATAGGTGTTAGGGTAATAGTCAACAACGGGGATTAGCACGACTAGAAAGAAACTTAGTTTCTTTATTTTGGTCCTTGTTCGTCTGTTCTTGTCTCTTAGCCCTAACCTCCAGTTAATTCAACCATAACCGGTCTAACTAGGGAATCACCGCTATCATATAAGATAGGGTGCCGTAGTGAGCGGATTATTGTTGATTTAAAAAGAGTCCTTTAATTAAAATTATTTGGGCAAAGAAAAGAGTGAGAGAGATTTGCTTCTCTCAAACCTTCCCTCTCCTATCCCTAACAAGTGAGGAATTACTCATCCATTAGGAAGATAACAATAAAATTCATTTTTTTTATTTTAAAAGATGAACTAAATTGTAGATAATAAAAGAACAGATAAAAAATGCAGAAATTAAAATTCAGATAAAAAGAATGCGAGATAAAATGAAAACTTACTTTATTGATGTCCTCTTAACAACGCATTACAATGGAATTTAATTCTAGAAATTAAAAAGAGACCTAAAAACTAAAGAGAGGCATCCTCCAAAAGAGGCACCCTAAAAGAGGCACCCTAATTAGGCTTTTGGCTTTCCTATTTATAGATAGAAAAAACCCTAGGTTACATTCTGATCCACGCATGAATTTACAAATCTACCCTAAGAAAGCCGGGTCAAAGCACCGACACCTACCGACATGTGCCCCGACACGTGCACCATACGGCCGCAGAACCGCGGCCTAAAGGCCTGTTTGGCCGCGGTTCCGCGGCCAATTGGTGGGATCTTCATCTCAATATTTCATGGTTGCTTCATGTTACTTTTACCTTCTGTTTTCTTCACTTGGATCCTCAGAATCTCTTCTATTTTCTTCCAGATTTCCAACAGTGCAGAATGATATGGACTTTTGCCTTGAGCTTCGCGTTGAAGTCTTGAATCTTGTGCTGCCCTTGTGCTTTGTGCATTGAATTGTCTAATGATTTTCATTTGTTCCTTGAACTGGTAGGCGGCATCATACGGATTCATCTATTGTTGGTCGTAGTCTCACATTTGTAGCGACTTTTCATGAATTTCACTGTAACGATCTGAGAACCTGTAATCTGCAACTATTTAGCAGACATAGATCAAAAGCACCTATTTATATGTAATGTGATTAAGAATGGGCGATATAATAATGCAAAATTCTGATATGAACAAATACCCCCAAACTTATCTTTTGCTTGTCCCGAGCAAAGCCAATTTTATCCTTAAAAATTCCTAACCTCACTTTCGCAGGGAACGCGATTGCACTGAGCTCGTGTAACAAGCCGTTAAACCTCTAAGTGTCCCTAGTAGGAGGAGTGTTGTCTTCTGAGGGTTTTCAGCGGATACTACCCACAAAATCCGATCGAGTAGGCCATCGACTCTAATTCTTCAATTCAGTATTCCAGTAAGAAATTCTATTATCGTTAACTTAGAAATCATCAACCCGTATTTTTCACACTCGCTCTTCATTTAACTTAGGATCGTATATGTTTTGCAAATTTATTAAGCTTTCAGCATCTTTTGAATTTTCATTCTAAGGTGTAATCTCAACCCAGGAATTTTTATCATCTTTACTAAAAATATAAGGCTTATCTTTCATTCCTATCTCTCATCCAAACTCCAATTATATACCTCTACGTGTGTGTAATTATCACCCCTATACTTGGAAATTCAATTCAAGCTATCATACTCTTGTCCATTTTCCAAAATACTTTTAGTTGGTGAATTTTAGATGAAATTGCTCACACATCTTTCATGCGACCGTTAATACTTCTTGAGGTACTAAACGACCGATTACAAAATGTGCATGCGCAATTAGACGCAATTCCTCGTCTTGCAATACCTAAGGCTTAGCAGTGACTCCCAAACCAGTTGGTCTAAGGTACTAGGTGATAAAGCACCTTTGCTATATTTTTTTTATTTATGCTGTCTTAAGCAATTACAAAACCAGTGTTCATTTTTTATCTCTTTATTCACCTCTTATATTTTTTTATTTTTCTTCATACTAAGGATTTTAGACAAGAGCATTTCAAGGTATTCTCTACTATCCCAAGTTTCAAGATGTGTGAGTGCGTAAAGTAGGGTATATACTCTCAGAATTTGGACTTAAGGTTCAGAATTATTTTTCAGACCTATACTTCAAATAGAGCTTTCAATATTCTTCCCTTATTTCGATTTAGCCCAAGAACTGAACTCAAAATCTGCCTATTTCTAAATAAATTACAAGGACATATATTTTCTAGAGTTAAATTTTAAGAAAGGTTATTTTTTAGGGTTTTTAATTTACTAAGTTTATGATCTAGTTTTTCCTAACTAGTCAACCGTCATGTTGAACTCAAGTCAAATATGGCCAAAATTGAACTTTTCAATTTTTTGATTTTTATGGATTTTAAAATAAGTATGTAAATGCAAAAAAATATACACATGAATGCGAAGGAAGAAAGCTTACTGAGCACACTCCCAAACTTAAACTTGACAGTGCCCTTACTGTCAGGCTACACCAAGATGGTCAAAATTGTTGGCACTCTTCTGTTTTTTTTTTGTTTTTTTATTATTATTAAAAGAAAAAGAAAACAAAATATATATACACAAAAAGGTCCCCTCTAAACTTAAGTGAAACAGTGTTTCCACTGTTTAAGCGTTAAAGTTCAGAGTTAGGGAGGAGAAAAACACAGTATCAAGCTATACAAGGCCTTACACAGGCCAAAAATGAGCACCAACCATTCAAAAATTTATCGTTATAAAATGGCGGTTGGTGAAAGAACATGTTGTTTAGAGTCAGGAAGAAATGAGGTAAAGATAAGTGGTGTAATGGAAAAGGTTTACGTCTTGATTTGTAGAGACGAAACAATAATGGTGAACGGAAACGAGAATGTGGATGATTAGGAATGGGAAAAATGGTCACATTCTCGTATGGGATAAGAAGAAATGGTGGCGGTTTGACTTCTTCAGGTGAAGATTGATTAATCAAAAAATCCGTGTCGTTTAGGAATGCGAGTTCGTCGGCGAAAATATCTTCGAAACTTTCTTCGATGGTCCGATTGAACGTTTCAATGTCAATAAGTGTCGCGCCAGAATTCAACACACTTGATCTTTCAAAAATTACGGAGGTAGAAGACTCGTAAGGCTCATCTACCTTATTCTCAAAAGAGTTTAAATCAAGTTGTTTTTCTAGAATTATCGAACTTAAAATATCGGATTGTGATTCATTAACACCCGCTGTCATTAAAGGAAGATTAGAAGAAGAACCAGAGAAAGTGGGAGAAAGAAGTTGAATACGAACTTGAGGGTGGAGATGGAGTGTATAAATTAGCACAATTTGTAATGACCGATGTGTCAAAAGCGATTGTGCTAATCTATCAACCCACTGAGAAATGAGGTCAAATCCCTCAAGATTCGTGAGAAAATATGGGTACGTCGAACTTGGTAAACTAGACATTGAAAATGAAAGTGTAACGGTTTCTTGCAAGGTCGGAGCGAGGATGGAGGGAAGTGATTGAGGAAGGGTATCAGTTAAAGGTTCAGGAGGGTGTGCGCAGTCAATGAAAGGGATAGAATGAATTGGAAAATCCGACTTCTCAAGTAAAACTGCTTCATCCTCAATAATTTCCTCAATACTCTCATCAAAATTTATCTTATCCATGCAATTCTCATCAAAATCAAGACGCATATGAAGTTCGGGAGAAACATTTAATGACCCGGGATGATGAATTGGAGAGAAACTCATCCAAATCTGTGGTTTCATCATCCAAAATATTCCCAGCGTCAATATCCTGGATCAAGTGTAACACCCGAGCCCAATAATACTATTTATATTGCTAGTTGAGGGTTATATATTGCTCATTCCAATTTTCCTGATTTTCTGGTGTTTATTGCTAAATTTTAACCGGTTAAGTCATTCTGGCACATAACAAATTTTAACTCCTAAAATGAAATTAAAAGTGTCCATGTTGGCCTACTCGTCGCCACTAGTCGCGTGGTACCGTCCGCGTGTTGAGATTCCGTCCCGTTCGGCTAAACGGGCAAGTTTGGACGACTATGCGCGCGTGCAAGTGTCCGACTTGGGGGCATGAATTTTAATCATTAAACATCTCTTTTCAAAAATTGGAACCCGCTTAAAATCCTATAATTTGAATTTGGAACACTTGGGCGCAACCCGGGCGCGATTTGGAAATGTTTCATTTCGCGCCAAAAAGGGCCCATTTAACTTAATATCTTTAAACTATATATTACGATTAAATATTTTCCTTACTGTTTAATCCTCTCAGATCCCTACTAAATCCTTTAACTTGATTTTTTAAACCCCCGTAATCTTTCCCCAGCCAATCGCGAGGCCAAATTTCGTGGGCCCCGCCTCTAAATCCTTTCCCTATCTCTCTCTCTCTTGTCCAAAATCCCTCTCTCCCTCTCTCTCCAATCTCTCTCTCTCTCTTCCTCTATTTATTCTTCTCGCATGCAGCCGCCTTCTCTTCCCCATCGACCACGAGAACACCCAAGCGAACCCTAACCCTAGCTCCTCGCGACCTCACCGCCGACCTCCTCACGACCTCGCCGTCGCCGTCACCAACCTCGTCGACCTCACCGCACCCACTTACCTCCTTCCTCCGCCGATTCCCGCACCTGCACCCAACCCGACGACGCCTCCAACCACTGCAGAGCCCGACGTCGACGCCGCCTCTCATCGCCGACGACTCCCACGACTCCCTCTCACCCTCCTCGTCCCGACCTCGTCGTCGCTTCCCTCCTCCCCTCGCTGGACCACCAACCCGAGGCCATAACCTCTTCACCTACCCTCCGCTGTTCGCCGGAGAACGCACCGGCGATCCTCGCCGCCGTCACCAGAGCCACCTCCGTCTCCCCCTCGACCACTAGAGCCGACCACCCTCTCCCCCACTCGTCGCAGCACCCTCTCCCACGAACCCCGAGGCCATTCAAGCCTTTGCAGCCGCCGTCGCTGCCTCGCCGGCGTTCCAGCGCCGTCGAGCTCGCCGGGGTTACCCCTGGTGCCTCTCGGTAAGCCTTCCTCATCTTCCCTTTTTGCAAATCACCCCCCCCGCTGATCACATTAAGTTTATCGTGTGTTGCTAACTCGTTGCCGTGTTTCTGCCGGAATCCGACCGTGCCGTCTTGGCGAACCCGACGCTCCAGCGAAGTACCCTGGTCCGTGTGATCCCGTTGTTCTCTGTTGGGGCTCGATCCGTGGCCCGTGCTATCATATCGCGTTTTCTGCCGACATCGCATCCGTGTTCCGGTTTGCAAAACCGTCGAGGCAAGTATCTGAATACTTGCTTAAACATGCTAGCGTGCGAGATCTAGTCTTGCCACGCAATTGAATTCATACTATATAAGACAACAACTTAATGATGGTAATTGATATTATATTGTAAGTTAGAATTGATAGTTGCAGTTATCTTTAACACGGAATCGTTATAATAGTTTCTCGTAATTAATCAACCCACATCAATCCATATTTCAACTAAATAAAACGACTGGATCATATCTGCTTTAACTGTTAAATCATTCACGAGACAATTATTATACTTAGTGTAAATTTCTGTAGCTTCATTACTTCATGATTGTGGATATTGCTTCACCTTGTGGCTATTGCACCCTAAAGGTGCTTGAACCTGTTAATAAGAGAATACAAAACATCATTGTGTTTGCATGGAATAATATGGTTAATTACTGTTTCCTGCTGCTGTTCATTATTTGATTGTACACCTGTTGTGAGCACATAACCGATTGCACTACATATTGGCCTGACCCTGCTACACATGACATATGTATACATACCAACTCATCCTGTTGTACCATGACATTACTTGTTTCATGATTTCATGCCTAATGCCGACAACCCCGACCATCCCTGCTGTCTATCCAGACAGACCTACTCTTACCAGATTTTGTGTTGGCATTAGTCCTTGACTACTGAATACCTGACCTGACATACATAGCTTGGGGGTATGGGGAAATCAAAGATGAACCTGACTTGTAACTCGACAGTTCACTACCGTTCGAGTGTACACATTCCTATTCTGTGCCTAACGGCATGTCTCGGTTTCAGCCGAGAATATTGTGGCCGTGATCCCGGGTATGTACGGGGTAATACCGAGTGTACACTTTCCTATTCTGTGCCTAACGGCATGTCTCGGTTTCAGCCGAGAATATTGTGGCCGTGGTCCCGGGTATGTACGGGATACTAACACTTTCCTATTCTGTGCCTAACGGCATGTCTCGGTTTCAGCCGAGAATATTGTGGCCGTGGTCCCGGGTATGTACGGGATACTAACACTTTCCTATTCTGTGCCTAACGGCATGTCTCGGCTGCCGCCGAGAATATTGTGGCCGTGGTCCCGGGTATGTACGGGATACTATTGGGTTACATCGACGATTCATCAATTGGTTTCAAAGACTATAGAGTAGAAAACCTGATAGGACAGTTTAGTCACCATTGCACATTACCCTACTCTGTTATTTCTTAGTACTGCTTTATTCATGTTCATATTTGCATTGCTTATCACCATGTTTACATTATATACTTGATGTCATGACGCGCTGACGTCTGGGTTTTGCATGGCCCAGATTCTTTACCACTGTCGCCGACCGTGCAGGAGTACTTCAGCCAGCAGGCTGATTTGAGTTCTATAGTGGTTAGTTTGTTTATTGCATTTTATTTCCAGGTGCGATCCCGCATTATGGGACGTACCTTCCTATTATTATATTGGATCATTTGCTTCCGCACTTATTGTTCATTAATTTCTTGTTATTATGGATTTGGACATGTGCTAGATTAGTACTTTATCTTGTTCTTGATATCCTTACAACCGTAATGTGACTGTGGATGGATACTTCCTACCCACAGGTAGCATGGTTGGCTATGTTACGTGCCCAATCCTGCGTACTCTGGGAAGCGGGGCGTGACATGGTTCTTTTGGTATCAGAGACATAGGTTAATTGGGTTGATTCTTTTGTAGTTGGGTATTGCACCCGATACACGAATCATAATACCCGTGATTAGGAAACATGTCCTGCCACTTTGACCGTTTTACCATCCTTGAATCATTCTTCCGGATCATGTCGACATGCAAACTTACTTTGCATTGTTAACTCGAAAACCTAACTTCTTGTTATCTCTAGGACTTAGGCGACTTGGGTGGAGTTAAGTAATTGCGGCTATGATACCGCGGCATAGCTACAATGCAGCACTCTATTAAAGTATCTTGGAGTTCTAGCCTTGATTTATATATTAAATCGATCATCATGCTAATGTCGTTTGTTTTGATTTCAGGACCATGGCAGATAAGAATTTCAAGACGTATCAGAGGCGTGTGGATGAAGCCGCCATGTTAGGAGTGATACGTGGGATGTTGGAAAATCAGAAGAGGCAAACTGAGCTGATCCAGCATTAGCAGATTCATTTCAGGAAGGATTGCAGATCGTTCAGCAGTCTGTAAATGAAGTTGGAACTAGCCAGTCGACCGAGTAGGGACCGTGGCAGATTTCAGACGGTTGAGTTCTACTACTTTCACTGGCTTGGAGGAGTCGTTGCCAGCCGAGCAGTGGCTAGTGGACACGGAGAATTTACTGATTGCGGCACAGATCCCAGAAGACAAGAGAGTTGATGTGGTGCGCATTCAGCTGGTGGATTACGCCCGAGAGTGGTGGCTGGTGGAGGAGACCCGCTTGTCCAAGCCAATCAGTTGGGCGGATTTCTCTAAAAGTTTCTTGGAAAGGTTCTTCCCGCGGACTGCACGGGAGGAAATGGAAGAGAAGTTCATCGGACTAAGGCAGAATGGAGCAACCGTGGACGTGCATGCAGCAGGATGGACGAGACTCAGTAGTCTTGCTGGACCTTTCGTGGCCAACAATGTAGACAGCAGTTGCGGTAAGGAAGCAGTTCTGTCGGGCCAGTCGAGTTTAGGGCTAGGCCGACAAATAGTATTCTGGCAGCTATGGAAGTTGATAGTAATGAAGAGCCGGCAGTTGTCCGTGACTTTATGGATGTGTTTGAAGATATTTCGGGCTTACCGCCGAAGCGAGATGTGGAGTTTGCGATTGACCTTATTCCTGGTGCAGCGCCAGTATCAAAATCTTACTATCCGATGGCACCGGTGGAATTGGAAGAAGTTAAGAAACAAGTTGGTGAATTACTCGAGAAGGGATGGATTCGAAGCAGCAACTCACCTTGGGGAGCTCCAGTTCTTTTAGTAAAGAAGAAGGATGGCACGAGAAGGATGTGCATTGATTATCGAGAATTGAACCGGGTGACTATTAAGAACAAGTACCCGATCCCTCGCATTGGAGAGCTTTTTGAGCAGCTTAGTGGCGCGAGGGTATTCTCGAAATTGGATTTGCGATCAGGATATCATCAGGTCCGAGTGAAAGCAGAAGACATTTGCAAGACGGCGTTTCGAACTCGATATGGACATTTCGAGTATCTAGTGATGCCTTTCGGAGTGACTAATGCGCCAGCAATATTTATGGATTTGATGAACAGGATCTTTTCACCGTTCTTGGACCAGTTTATTGTGGTATTCATTGACGATATTCTGGTGTACTCGAAGAGTCCGGAGGAGCATGCTGAGCACTTAAGGATCGCACTGCAGACGCTAAGACAAGAGAAATTATTCGCGAGGATGAGTAAGTGCGAATTCTGGCTGGAAGAAGTGAAGTTTCTGGGGCATGTTGTGTCGGGCAATGGAATCGCCGTTGATCCCGAGAAGATTACAGCAGTTCGAGATTGGCCTATTCCAAAGAATGTTGCGGAGATAAGAAGTTTTCTTGGACTCGCCGGTTACTACAGGAGATTTGTGGAGAACTTCGCTCGCTTAGCTGAGCCGTTAACCAAGCTTACGCGTAAGGAGGTACCGTTTGTTTGGACGGATGGATGTGCATTGTCCTTCGAGACGTTGAAGCAGAAGTTGATAACCGCCTCGATCCTGACCGTACCGGATAATTCAGGAGGACTGGTGATTCACAGCGACGCATCTGGAAAAGGATTGGGATGCGTTTTAATGCAGAATGGGAAAGTCGTCGCTTACGCATCGAGACAACTGAAGACTCATGAGAAGAACTATCCGACTCATGACTTAGAGCTTGCAGCCGTGATCTTCGCCCTGAAGATTTGGAGACACTACCTTTTGGGCGAGAGAGTTGAAGTCTTTACAGATCACAAGAGTTTGAAATATGTGTTCACTCAGAAGGAGTTGAACATGAGGCAACGCAGATGGTTGGAGCTGATGGCCGACTATGACCTCGATCTTAAGTACCATCCGGGAAAGGTCAACGTCGTGCCGGATGCGCTGAGCCGGTTACCAGCAATTCAGATATTGACTGCACAGAGAGAGATCATTGAGGATTTTCGGAGATTTGACTTGGAGGTTGTGCTACCACATGCTACAGGACAGTTGATGCAGTTGCAAGTACAGTCGTCCTTAGTTGAGAAGATTAAAGTGGCGCAATCGCAGGATCCTAGACTGCAAAAGTTTCGAGAGCAGGTTGGAGCCGGACTACGAACCGATTTACTGATCCACGAAGACGGTTCGTTGAGATATGGTAGTCGTGTGTGTGTGCCAATAGGGAGATATGCGTGAAGAGCTTATGAAGGAGGCACACAGTTCAGCTTACTCTGTACATCCAGGAGGGACAAAGATGTACCGAGATATTCGACAACACTTCTGGTGGGAAGGTATGAAACGGGAAATTGCTCGCTTCGTGGCTAAGTGCTTGGTGTGTCAGCGAGTCAAGGCTGAACACCAAAGGGTTGCTGGTCTGTTGCAACCACTTCCGATTCCTCAGTGGAAGTGGGAACGTATAACCATGGATTTCGTGACGGCTTTACCGCGGAGTCCAAAGGGCAACAATGCAGTATGGGTGATTGTCGATCGGTTGACCAAGGCAGCTCACTTTATTCCTTTTCGGGTTGGTCAATCGACAGAGACTTTGGCAGAGCGGCACATGTAGGAGATTGTCGGATTGCATGGAGTGCCGGTAAGCATCGTGTCCGATCGGGACACTCGGTTCTTGTCGCACTTTTGGAGGAGTTTACAAGAAAGTTTGGGGACTCGATTGAAGTTCAGCACAGCCTATCATCCTCAAACTGATGGACAATCGGAGAGAACGATCCAGACCCTTGACGATATGTTGAGAGCTTGCATGTTGGACTTCAAAGGTTCTTGGGAGGATCATCTACACCTGGTGGAGTTTTCGTACAACAATAGCTTCCAAGCAACTATTCAGATGGCCCCGTTTGAAGCACTGTATGGTCGCAAGTGCCGTTCACCTGTTTGTTGGGATGATGTTGGTGAACGAGGGTTACTAGGACCAGATTTGGTGGTGCAGACAGTCGAGAAGGTGAACACAATCAGGAAGCATATGAAGGCAGCTCAAGACAGACAGAAAAGTTGGGCCGACACGTCAAGAAGACCTCTAGAGTTCGCCGTGGGTGATTTGGTATTCCTGAAGATATCACCGACTAGAGGGGTGATTCGCTTTGGAAGTCGGGGAAAGCTTAGTCCTCGTTTCGTTGGACCCTTCGAGATATTGGAGCGTGTTGGAGAGGTATCGTACCGGTTGGCGTTACCGCAGTCATTAGCAGGAGTGCACGATGTGTTTCATGTGTCCCAACTACGGAGGTATGTTCGTGATGAGACTCATGTCATGGATCATTCGGAGTTGACCGTACGGGAGGACCTGACTTTTGAGGAGCGACCAGTTGAAATCAAGGATCGAAGAGAAAAGGTTCTTAAGAACAAGGTTATCCCTCTGGTGCTAGTTTCTTGGGGTAATCGATCGCGTGGAGAATCCACTTGGGAGCGAGAAGACGAGATCCGACAGAAATTCCTTCACCTTTTCCAGTAGTTAGCTACCTTGTATTCTTGGAATTTCGAGGACGAAATTCTTTTTGTAGTTGGGTATGATGTAACACCCGAGCCCAATAATACTATTTATATTGCTAGTTGAGGGTTATATATTGCTCATTCCAATTTTCCTGATTTTCTGGTGTTTATTGCTAAATTTTAACCGGTTAAGTCATTCTGGCACATAACAAATTTTAACTCCTAAAATGAAATTAAAAGTGTCCATGTTGGCCTACTCGTCGCCACTAGTCGCGTGGTACCGTCCGCGTGTCGAGATTCCGTCCCGTTCGGCTAAACGGGCAAGTTTGGACGACTATGCGCGCGTGCAAGTGTCCGACTTGGGGGCATGCATTTTAATCATTAAACACCTCTTTTCAAAAATTGGAACCCGCTTAAAATCCTATAATTTGAATTTGGAACACTTGGGCGCAACCCGGGCGCGATTTGGAAATGTTTCATTTCGCGCCAAAAAGGGCCCATTTAACATAATATCTTTAAACTATATATTACGATTAAATATTTTCCTTACTGTTTAATCCTCTCAGATCCCTACTAAATCCTTTAACTTGATTTTTTAAACCCCCGTACTCTTTCCCCAGCCAATCGCGAGGCCAAATTTCGTGGGCCCCGCCTCTAAATCCTTTCCCTATCTCTCTCTCTCATCCAAAATCCCTCTCTCCCTCTCTCTCCAATCTCTCTCTCTCTCTTCCTCTATTTATTCTTCTCGCATGCAGCCGCCTTCTCTTACCCATCGACCACGAGAACACCCAAGCGAACCCTAACCCTAGCTCCTCGCGACCTCACCGCCGACCTCCTCACGACCTCGCCGTCGCCGTCACCAACCTCGTCGACCTCACCGCACCCACTTACCTCCTTCCTCCGCCGATTCCCGCACCTGCACCCAACCCGACGACGCCTCCAACCACTGCAGAGCCCGACGTCGACGCCGCCTCTCGTCGCCGACGACTCCCACGACTCCCTCTCACCCTCCTCGTCCCGACCTTGTCGTCGCTTCCCTCCTCCTCTCGCCGGACCACCAACCCGAGGCCATAACCCCTTCACCTACCCTCCGCTGTTCGCCGGAGAACGCGCCGGCGATCCTCGCCGCCGTCACCAGAGCCACCTCCGTCTCCCCCTCGACCACCAGAGCCGACCACCCTCTCCCCCACTCGTCGCAGCACCCTCTCCCGCTAACCCCGAGGCCATTCAAGCCTTTGCAGCCGCCGTCGCTGCCTCGCCGGCGTTCCAGCGCCGTCGAGCTCGCCGGGGTTACCCCTTGTGCCTCTCGGTAAGCCTTCCTCATCTTCCCTTTTTGCAAATCACCCCCCCCGCTGATCACATTAAGTTTATCGTGTGTTGCTAACTCGTTGCCGTATTTCTGCCGGTATCCGACCGTGCCGTCTTGGCGAACCCGACGCTCCAGCGAAGTACCCTGGTCCGTGTGATCCCGTTGTTCTCTGTTGGGGCTCGATCCGTGGCCCGTGCTATCATATCGCGTTTTCTGCCGACATCGCATCCGTGTTCCGGTTTGCAAAACCGTCGAGGCAAGTATCTGAATACTTGCTTAAACATGCTAGCGTGCGAGATTTAGTCTTGCCACGCAATTGAATTCATACTATATAAGACAACAACTTAATGATGGTAATTGATATTATATTGTAAGTTAGAATTGATAGTTGCAGTTATCTTTAACACGGAATCGTTATAATAGTTTCTCGTAATCAATCAACCCACATCAATCCATATTTCAACTAAATAAAACGACTGGATCATATCTGCTTTAACTGTTAAATCATTCACGAGACAATTATTATACTTAGTGTAAATTTCTGTAGCTTCATTACTTCATGATTGTGGATATTGCTTCACCTTGTGGCTATTGCACCCTAAAGGTGCTTGAACCTGTTAATAAGAGAATACAAAACATCATTGTGTTTGCATGGAATAATATGGTTAATTACTATTTCCTGCTGCTGTTCATTATTTGATTGTACACCTGTTGTGAGCACATAACCGATTGCACTACATATTGGCCTGACCCTGCTACACATGACATATGCATACATACCAACTCATCCTGTTGTACCATGACATTACTTGTTTCATGATTTCATGCCTAATGCCGACAACCCCGACCATCCCTGCTGTCTATCCAGACAGACCTACTCTTACCAGACTTTGTGTTGGCATTAGTCCTTGACTACTGAATACCTGACCTGACATACATAGCTTGGGGGTATGGGGAAATCAAAGATGAACCTGACTTGTAACTCGACAGTTCACTACCGTTCGAGTGTACACATTCCTATTCTGTGCCTAACGGCATGTCTCGGTTTCAGCCGAGAATATTGTGGCCGTGATCCCGGGTATGTACGGGGTAATACCGAGTGTACACTTTCCTATTCTGTGCCTAACGGCATGTCTCGGTTTCAGCCGAGAATATTGTGGCCGTAGTCCCGGGTATGTACGGGATACTAACACTTTCCTATTCTGTGCCTAACGGCATGTCTCGGTTTCAGCCGAGAATATTGTGGCCGTGGTCCCGGGTATGTACGGGATACTAACACTTTCCTATTCTGTGCCTAACGGCATGTCTCGGCTGCCGCCGAGAATATTGTGGCCGTGGTCCCGGGTATGTACGGGATACTATTGGGTTACATCGACGATTCATCAATTGGTTTCAAAGACTATAGAGTAGAAAACCTGATAGGACAGTTTAGTCACCATTGCACATTACCCTGCTCTGTTATTTCTTAGTACTGCTTTATTCATGTTCATATTTGCATTGCTTATCACCATGTTTACATTATATACTTGATGTCATGACGCGCTGACGTCTGGGTTTTGCATGGCCCAGATTCTTTACCACTGTCGCCGACCGTGCAGGAGTACTTCAGCCAGCAGGCTGATTTGAGTTCTATAGTGGTTAGTTTGTTTATTGCATTTTATTTCCAGGTGCGATCCCGCATTATGGGACGTACCTTCCTATTATTATATTGGATCATTTGCTTCCGCACTTATTGTTCATTAATTTCTTGTTATTATGGATTTGGACATGTGCTAGATTAGTACTTTATCTTGTTCTTGATATCCTTACAACCGTAATGTGACTGTGGATGGATACTTCCTACCCACAGGTAGCATGGTTGGCTATGTTACGTGCCCAATCCTGCGTACTCTGGGAAGCGGGGCGTGACATGGTTCTTTTGGTATCAGAGACATAGGTTAATTGGGTTGATTCTTTTGTAGTTGGGTATTGCACCCGATACACGAATCATAATACCCGTGATTAGGAAACATGTCCTGCCACTTTGACCGTTTTACCATTCTTGAATCATTCTTCCGGAGCATGTCGACATGCAAACTTACTTTGCATTGTTAACTCGAAAACCTAACTTCTTGTTATCTCTAGGACTTTGGCGACTTGGGTGGAGTTAAGTAATTGCGGCTATGATACCGCGGCATAGCTACAATGCAGCACTCTATTTAAGTATCTTGGAGTTCTAGCCTTGATTTATATATTAAATCGATCATCATGCTAATGTCGTTTGTTTTGATTTCAGGACCATGGCAGATAAGAATTTCAAGACGTATCAGAGGCGTGTGGATGAAGCCGCCATGTTAGGAGTGATACGTGGGATGTTGGAAAATCAGAAGAGGCAAACTGAGCTGATCCAGCATTAGCAGACTCATTTCAGGAAGGATTGCAGATCGTTCAGCAGTCTGTAAACGAAGTTGGAACTAGCCAGTCGACCGAGTAGGGACCGTGGCAGATTTCAGACGGTTGAGTTCTACTACTTTCACTGGCTTGGAGGTGTCGTTGCCAGCCGAGCAGTGGCTAGTGGACACGGAGAATTTACTGATTGCGGCACAGATCCCAGAAGACAAGAGAGTTGATGTGGTGCGCATTCAGCTGGTGGATTACGCCCGAGAGTGGTGGCTGGTGGAGGAGACCCGCTTGTCCAAGCCAATCAGTTGGGCGGATTTCTCTAAAAGTTTCTTGGAAAGGTTCTTCCCGCGGACTGCACGGGAGGAAATGGAAGAGAAGTTCATCGGACTAAGGCAGAATGGAGCAACCGTGGACGTGCATGCAGCAGGATGGACGAGACTCAGTAGTCTTGCTGGACCTTTCGTGGCCAACAATGTAGACAGCAGTTGCGGTAAGGAAGCAGTTCTGTCGAGCCAGTCGAGTTTAGGGCTAGGCCGACAAATAGTATTCTGGCAGCTATGGAAGTTGATAGTAATGAAGAGCCGGCAGTTGTCCGCGACTTTATGGATGTGTTTGAAGATATTTCGGGCTTACCACCGAAGCGAGATGTGGAGTTTGCGATTGACCTTATTCCTGGTGCAGCGCCAGTATCAAAATCTTACTATCCGATGGCACCGGTGGAATTGGAAGAAGTTAAGAAACAAGTTGGTGAATTACTCGAGAAGGGATGGATTCGAAGCAGCAACTCACCTTGGGGAGCTCCAGTTCTTTTAGTAAAGAAGAAGGATGGCACGAGAAGGATGTGCATTGATTATCGAGAATTGAACCGGGTGACTATTAAGAACAAGTACCCGATCCCTCGCATTGGAGAGCTTTTTGAGCAGCTTAGTGGCGCGAGGGTATTCTCGAAATTGGATTTGCGATCAGGATATCATCAGGTCCGAGTGAAAGCAGAAGACATTTGCAAGACGGCGTTTCGAACTCGATATGGACATTTCGAGTATCTAGTGATGCCTTTCGGAGTGACTAATGCGCCAGCAATATTTATGGATTTGATGAACAGGATCTTTTCACCGTTCTTGGACCAGTTTATTGTGGTATTCATTGACGATATTCTGGTGTACTCGAAGAGTCCGGAGGAGCATGCTGAGCACTTAAGGATCGCACTGCAGACGCTAAGACAAGAGAAATTATTCGTGAGGATGAGTAAGTGCGAATTCTGGCTGGAAGAAGTGAAGTTTCTGGGGCATGTTGTGTCGGGCAATGGAATCGCCGTTGATCCCGAGAAGATTACAGCAGTTCGAGATTGGCCTATTCCAAAGAATGTTGCGGAGATAAGAAGTTTTCTTGGACTCGCCGGTTACTACAGGAGATTTGTGGAGAACTTCGCTCGCTTAGCTGAGCCGTTAACCAAGCTTACGCGTAAGGAGGTACCGTTTGTTTGGACGGATGGATGTGCATTGTCCTTCGAGACGTTGAAGCAGAAGTTGATAACCGCCTCGATCCTGACCGTACCGGATAATTCAGGAGGCTTGGTGATTCACAGCGACGCATCTGGAAAAGGATTGGGATGCGTTTTAATGCAGAATGGGAAAGTCGTCGCTTACGTATCGAGACAACTGAAGACTCATGAGAAGAACTATCCGACTCATGACTTAGAGCTTGCAGCCGTGATCTTCGCCCTGAAGATTTGGAGACACTACCTTTTGGGCGAGAGAGTTGAAGTCTTTACAGATCACAAGAGTTTGAAATATGTATTCACTCAGAAGGAGTTGAACATGAGGCAACGCAGATGGTTGGAGCTGATGGCCGACTATGACCTCGATCTTAAGTACCATCCGGGAAAGGTCAACGTCGTGCCGGATGCGCTGAGCCGGTTACCAGCAATTCAGATATTGACTGCACAGAGAGAGATCATTGAGGATTTTCGGAGATTTGACTTGGAGGTTGTGCTACCACATGCTACAGGACAGTTGATGCAGTTGCAAGTACAGTCGTCTTTAGTTGAGAAGATTAAAGTGGCGCAATCGCAGGATCCTAGACTGCAAAAGTTTCGAGAGCAGGTTGGAGCCGGACTACGAACCGATTTACTGATCCACGAAGACGGTTCGTTGAGATATGGTAGTCGTGTGTGTGTGCCAATAGGGAGACGTGCGTGAAGAGCTTATGAAGGAGGCACACAGTTCAGCTTACTCTGTACATCCAGGAGGGACAAAGATGTACCGAGATATTCGACAACACTTCTGGTGGGAAGGTATGAAACGGGAAATTGCTCGCTTCGTGGCTAAGTGCTTGGTGTGTCAGCGAGTCAAGGCTGAACACCAAAGGGTTGCTGGTCTGTTGCAACCACTTCCGATTCCTCAGTGGAAGTGGGAACGTATAACCATGGATTTCGTGACGGCTTTACCGCGGAGTCCAAAGGGCAACAATGCAGTATGGGTGATTGTCGATCGGTTGACCAAGGCAGCTCACTTTATTCCTTTTCGGGTTGGTCAATCGACAGAGACTTTGGCAGAGCGGCACATGCAGGAGATTGTCGGATTGCATGGAGTGCCGGTAAGCATCGTGTCCGATCGGGACACTCGGTTCTTGTCGCACTTTTAGAGGAGTTTACAAGAAAGTTTGGGGACTCGATTGAAGTTCAGCACAGCCTATCATCCTCAAACTGATGGACAATCGGAGAGAACGATCCAGACCCTTGACGATATGTTGAGAGCTTGCATGTTGGACTTCAAAGGTTCTTGGGAGGATCATCTACACCTGGTGGAGTTTTCGTACAACAATAGCTTCCAAGCAACTATTCAGATGGCCCCGTTTGAAGCACTGTATGGTCGCAAGTGCCGTTCACCTGTTTGTTGGGATGATGTTGGTGAACGAGGGTTACTAGGACCAGATTTGGTGGTGCAGACAGTCGAGAAGGTGAACACAATCAGGAAGCATATGAAGGCAGCTCAAGACAGACAGAAAAGTTGGGCCGACACGTCAAGAAGACCTCTAGAGTTCGCCGTGGGTGATTTGGTATTCCTGAAGATATCACCGACTAGAGGGGTGATTCGCTTTGGAAGTCGGGGAAAGCTTAGTCCTCGTTTCGTTGGACCCTTCGAGATATTGGAGCGTGTTGGAGAGGTATCGTACCGGTTGGCGTTACCACAGTCATTAGCAGGAGTGCACGATGTGTTTCATGTGTCCCAACTACGGAGGTATGTTCGTGATGAGACTCATGTCTTGGATCATTCGGAGTTGACCGTACGGGAGGACCTGACTTTTGAGGAGCGACCAGTTGAAATCAAGGATCGAAGAGAAAAGGTTCTTAAGAACAAGGTTATCCCTCTGGTGCTAGTTTCTTGGGGTAATCGATCGCGTGGAGAATCCACTTGGGAGCGAGAAGACGAGATCCGACAGAAATTCCTTCACCTTTTCCAGTAGTTAGCTACCTTGTATTCTTGGAATTTCGAGGACGAAATTCTTTTTGTAGTTGGGTATGATGTAACACCCGAGCCCAATAATACTATTTATATTGCTAGTTGAGGGTTATATATTGCTCATTCCAATTTTCCTGATTTTCTGGTGTTTATTGCTAAATTTTAACCGGTTAAGTCATTCTGGCACATAACAAATTTTAACTCCTAAAATGAAATTAAAAGTGTCCATGTTGGCCTACTCGTCGCCACTAGTCGCGTGGTACCGTCCGCGTGTCGAGATTCCGTCCCGTTCGGCTAAACGGGCAAGTTTGGACGACTATGCGCGCGTGCAAGTGTCCGACTTGGGGGCATGCATTTTAATCATTAAACACCTCTTTTCAAAAATTGGAACCCGCTTAAAATCCTATAATTTGAATTTGGAACACTTGGGCGCAACCCGGACGCGATTTGGAAATGTTTCATTTCGCGCCAAAAAGGGCCCATTTAACTTAATATCTTTAAACTATATATTACGATTAAATATTTTCCTTACTGTTTAATCCTCTCAGATCCTTACTAAATCCTTTAACTTGATTTTTTAAACCCCCGTACTCTTTCCCCAGCCAATCGCGAGGCCAAATTTCGTGGGCCCCGCCTCTAAATCCTTTCCCTATCTCTCTCTCTCATCCAAAATCCCTCTCTCCCTCTCTCTCCAATCTCTCTCTCTCTCTTCCTCTATTTATTCTTCTCGCATGCAGCCGCCTTCTCTTACCCATCGACCACGAGAACACCCAAGCGAACCCTAACCCTAGCTCCTCGCGACCTCACCGCCGACCTCCTCACGACCTCGCCGTCGCCGTCACCAACCTCGTCGACCTCACCGCACCCACTTACCTCCTTCCTCCGCCGATTCCCGCACCTGCACCCAACCCGACGACGCCTCCAACCACTGCAGAGCCCGACGTCGATGCCGCTTCTCGTCGCCGACGACTCCCACGACTCCCTCTCACCCTCCTCGTCCCGACCTCGTCGTCGCTTCCCTCCTCCCCTCGCCGGACCACCAACCCGAGGCCATAACCCCTTCACCTACCCTCCGCTGTTCGCCGGAGAACGCGCCGGCGATCCTCGCCGCCGTCACCAGAGCCACCTCCGTCTCCCCCTCGACCACCAGAGCCGACCACCCTCTCCCCCACTCGTCGCAGCACCCTCTCCCGCTAACCCCGAGGCCATTCAAGCCTTTGCAGCCGCCGTCGCTGCCTCGCCGGCGTTCCAGCGCCGTCAAGCTCGCCGGGGTTACCCCTTGTGCCTCTCGGTAAGCCTTCCTCATCTTCCCTTTTTGCAAATCACCCCCCCCGCTGATCACATTAAGTTTATCGTGTGTTGCTAACTCGTTGCCGTGTTTCTGCCGGAATCCGACCGTGCCGTCTTGGCGAACCCGACGCTCCAGCGAAGTACCCTGGTCCGTGTGATCCCGTTGTTCTCTGTTGGGGCTCGATCCGTGGCCCGTGCTATCATATCGCGTTTTCTGCCGACATCGCATCCGTGTTCCGGTTTGCAAAACCGTCGAGGCAAGTATCTGAATACTTGCTTAAACATGCTAGCGTGCGAGATTTAGTCTTGCCACGCAATTGAATTCATACTATATAAGACAACAACTTAATGATGGTAATTGATATTATATTGTAAGTTAGAATTGATAGTTGCAGTTATCTTTAACACGGAATCGTTATAATAGTTTCTCGTAATTAATCAACCCACATCAATCCATATTTCAACTAAATAAAACGACTGGATCATATCTGCTTTAACTGTTAAATCATTCACGAGACAATTATTCTACTTAGTGTAAATTTCTGTAGCTTCATTACTTCATGATTGTGGATATTGCTTCACCTTGTGGCTATTGCACCCTAAAGGTGCTTGAACCTGTTAATAAGAGAATACAAAACATCATTGTGTTTGCATGGAATAATATGGTTAATTACTGTTTCCTGCTGCTGTTCATTATTTGATTGTACACCTGTTGTGAGCACATAACCGATTGCACTACATATTGGCCTGACCCTGCTACACATGACATATGCATACATACCAACTCATCCTGTTGTACCATGACATTACTTGTTTCATGATTTCATGCCTAATGCCGACAACCCCGACCATCCCTGCTGTCTATCCAGACAGACCTACTCTTACCAGACTTTGTGTTGGCATTAGTCCTTGACTACTGAATACCTGACCTGACATACATAGCTTGGGGGTATGGGAAAATCAAAGATGAACCTGACTTGTAACTCGACAGTTCACTACCGTTCGAGTGTACACATTCCTATTCTGTGCCTAACGGCATGTCTCGGTTTCAGCCGAGAATATTGTGGCCGTGATCCCGGGTATGTACGGGGTAATACCGAGTGTACACTTTCCTATTCTGTGCCTAACGGCATGTCTCGGTTTCAGCCGAGAATATTGTGGCCGTGGTCCCGGGTATGTACGGGATACTAACACTTTCCTATTCTGTGCCTAACGGCATGTCTCGGTTTCAGCCGAGAATATTGTGGCCGTGGTCCCGGGTATGTACGGGATACTAACACTTTCCTATTCTGTGCCTAACGGCATGTCTCGGCTGCCGCCGAGAATATTGTGGCCGTGGTCCCGGGTATGTACGGGATACTATTGGGTTACATCGACGATTCATCAATTGGTTTCAAAGACTATAGAGTAGAAAACCTGATAGGACAGTTTAGTCACCATTGCACATTACCCTGCTCTGTTATTTCTTAGTACTGCTTTATTCATGTTCATATTTGCATTGCTTATCACCATGTTTACATTATATACTTGATGTCATGACGCGCTGACGTCTGGGTTTTGCATGGCCCAGATTCTTTACCACTGTCGCCGACCGTGCAGGAGTACTTCAGCCAGCAGGCTGATTTGAGTTCTATAGTGGTTAGTTTGTTTATTGCATTTTATTTCCAGGTGCGATCCCGCATTATGGGACGTACCTTCCTATTATTATATTGGATCATTTGCTTCCGCACTTATTGTTCATTAATTTCTTGTTATTATGGATTTGGACATGTGCTAGATTAGTACTTTATCTTGTTCTTGATATCCTTACAACCGTAATGTGACTGTGGATGGATACTTCCTACCCACAGGTAGCATGGTTGGCTATGTTACGTGCCCAATCCTGCGTACTCTGGGAAGCGGGGCGTGACATCAAGTGAAAATTAAATTTCTCATACACCTCATCAAAAGCATGGGTATCAATCAATTTAGGTTCTAGAGCGGAGGTGTAGAGGTTAAAAGGATTGGTGATGGTTTCACTCGAAAGGGACCCTTCACAATCAAGATGGTGTCGCTTAGTAGCTAGCCAGTTGAGTACGGGTCGATCCACAGGGAGAAGGAATCCTTTTCTTTATGTTCTAACGAGTTAAGTCCGATTAAGTCGGGTTTGGTTTTAAGATCTACGAGTGAGAATATGTTGATAAAAAGGCTTGCTAGGGTTAGGATTAGGTCAGTTCGAAATAGGGATTCTTCTCACTTCTTTCAATACCCTAGTTAAGAATATAGGTGTTAGGGTAATAGTCAACAACGGGGATTAGCACGACTAGGAAGAAACTTAGATTCTTTCTTTTGGTCCTTGTCCGTCCGTTCTTGTCTCTTAGCCCTAACCTCCAGTTAATTCAACCATAACCAGTCTAACTAGGGAATCACCGCTATCATATATGATAGGGTGCCGTAGTGAGCGGATTATGGTTGATTTAAAGAGAGTTCTTTAATTAAAATTATTTGGGCAAAGAAAGGAGTGAGAGAGATTTCCTTCTCTCAAACCTTCCCTCTCCTATCCCTAACAAGTGAGGAATTACTCACCCATTAGGAAGATAACAATAAAATTCATTTTTTTTATTTTAAAAGATGAACTAAATTGCAGATAATAAAAGAACAGATAAAAAATGCAGAAATTAAAATTCAGATAAAAAGAATGCGAGATAAAATGAAAACTTACTTTATTGATGTCCTCTCAATAACGCATTACAATGGAATTTAAATCTAGAAATTAAAAAGAGACCTAAAAACTAAAGAGAGGCATCCTCCAAAAGAGGCACCCTAAAAGAGGCATCCTAATTAGGCTTTTGGCTTTCCTATTTATAAATAGAAAAAACCCTAGGTTACATTCTGATCCACACATGAATTTATAAAACTACCATAAGAAAGCCGGGTCAAAGCACCGACACCTACCGACACGTGCACCGACACGTGCACCATACGGCAGCGAAACCACGACATAAAGGACTGTTTGGCCGCGGTTCCGCGGCCAATTGGTGGGATCTTGGTTTCAATCTTTCATGGTTGCTTCATGTTGCTTTTACCTTCTGTTTTCTTCACTTGGTTCCTCAGAATCTCTTCAATTTTCTTCCAGATTTCTAACAGTGCAGAATGATATAGACTTTTGCCTTGAGTTTCGCGTTGAAGTCCTGAATCTTGTGCTGTCTTATGCTTTGTGCATTGAACCGTCTAAGGATTTTCATTTGTTCCTTGAACTGGTAGGCGGCATCATACAGATTCATCTATTGTTGGTCGTAGTCTCATATTTGTAGCGACTTTTCATTAATTTCACAGTGTTCAGTTGATAAAACTGCACATTTGTTATTACATTTTTCCTACCATTTCCATATTTAAAAAGGTCTTTATTATGATATATCATACATATGAGGGTTTATGTGTAAAAATACTATTTTCCATGTGTTGATATATTATAATTAGCATTTGGTAGGAAAATGTATATAATATTATTGACCTAATCCTAGTAGAACTAAGTCTACTAAATATTATTTGTTGAGTTGTTGTGCAGAATTTTCAGGTCTTAAATCAAGGAAATCATGTTGTTAAAGCTAACCTGCCTAATTAAGGAATCAAAAGTAAGAAATCAATTCTGGCAGAAGAAAAGAAAAGATTTCCAAATTATGAAGGTTCCAAGGATCGCCACATGTCATAAGGAGCAAGCCCCAAAATTTTGATCAAGTGATCTTGACCCTTGACCGCGGATCCGCGGCCAAACCCCCCTTGGGCCGCGGATCCGCCGCATGTTAGATGAGTTATGGTTTGCAATTTTTGTGGGAAAATCTTTACAGTTAGTTTCCAATTTTAGAAGCTGACTTTCTGGCTTTGGGACTATAAATAAAGACCGAGAGCCTCTTGGAAAAATTATCAAGCCGACGCGATCACGAAGTCCGAGACGGCTCACGCATCTAGGCTGGTCATCAACAGTTCATCTACCTCCTTGGAAGAGTTCGAGAAGCAAACTAGTCTTTGTAATCATTTTCTAAGGAATAAAAGTGTAATGAATATTGTTGATTAATAAAGGTACCTTTCTTTTTCTTATTCTATTTTTTCGTAGTTTAATTATGCAATTTCTTTCCATCTCTTTTTCTCCCAACATGCGCGAGTAATTCTCCGCTTGTTAGGGTTCGTAGGATTAGGGTAGGCTAATAGACGATAAAAATCCCTAAATCCTTTTTAAGTCCTATAAAGTTTATGAATTTTATCAAAAGAATCATTAACATCCTAATCGGGCGCGCTAACAATTCTTTGTTAGTTCTGACCGCGATTAGATATTAGATTAATGATTGTTTTGGTAAAGGCTAGATATGAATGGAGTTCCGTGTCGAGATAAGGGTTAAGAGTGGGATTCCTTTTCCCTTCAGAAACCCTAATCTACACGCATCACCGTCGTTCTAGTTTTAAATCTATTAAAGGATAAAAGGGTAACTTTTAATTAATCGTCCATAACTACTAAATCCTAACGAACCCTACAAGCACCCTTATTATATTAACTACATTCCTAAAATAATCTAGATCTATATTTTTGCATTAGTGCTTAACGTAGATCTAGAAACCATTTTACAACATTCTTATTTCTTCCTCCTTTCTCAACACATCTAAAGTAAGAGTAAAAGATTCAACGTTTCCCTGAGGACGACCCGTACTCATCTCGGTCTAGCTACGCGCGACACCGTTATTGATTGCGGTTATTCTACAAACACACTCTTTTGAACCAATCAAATGGCGCCGTTGCCGGGAAAATGTGCGCAATTT
This sequence comes from Agapanthus africanus, assembly GCA_030015575.1. Lineage (NCBI taxonomy): Eukaryota > Viridiplantae > Streptophyta > Magnoliopsida > Asparagales > Amaryllidaceae > Agapanthus > Agapanthus africanus. The sequence continues at coordinate 89,372,706 of CM057338.1, read as the reverse complement.
TTTATTCTTTCTATTTGTGTTGAATTCTTAGACGATTCATATCATTATTAAAACAAAACTGCAAATTGCATATTTAACGATTTGTGTGTGAATTTTGCAAGGGAATCTGGAGTCACGGACTTGAGGAAACAGGAGATCTAGGGTTTCACACTTTTCTGGTATCTTTCTTAACTCCTTCTCTCTCCTCTCAAATCCAATAAAATCTATTTTCTGCAGGATTTTTTGCAAAATATTCGCCGCTCAAAAATCTTTTTGCAAAGTTTTGTTTTGCGGTTTGTTTTTGCATATTTTAATACGGATTTTTAAGGGGCAAGACCAAAATCCAGATTAGGTGGGGATTTCATCACCCTTCCTAAACCCCACAAATCACAAACTGAGTATCTGCATCAACCATTCATTAATTTAAAAAATATCTAGACCAGACTCTAAGGACTGTCGCGCTCATTAAGGACAGAGGAAGGTCGTGGGTAATCTATCGCTTATCCGCATTACTTTTGTAGTGCCTAGGCAAGGGTGTCTAAGGCTAGTGGTTTTTAATTAGGTCCACTACTGTGCTTCCTTCCCACTTACCTGGCACTTACCTGGCTACAAGAGTAGTAAAGAGGCGGTAGAGAATTTATCCTGCGGCTTGTCCTTTGGAAGTCTAGGAGCGATCTAGAGACTGACCTAGGTAACCTTAGTTTCAGGGTTGTTTGTGCAGTTTTGTGTGATTTGTCTAAATCCGTTATTTTTCAAAACAAACCTATTATTTTCTCCCTTTTTTTACCCCTTCCCCTTTCTTCTCTTCTTATAATGGGTGACCTAAACAGAAGAACACTTGCCGAGCTTTGCTGTCCACAACCAGATATCTCTTGTTTTCGTAATCCCTTAGGTATACCGTCCGGCACTTCCATGTCCTTAAGAGATCATATAGAACAAGCAGGAAGAAACAGTTGGCCACCTCAGTCTAGGTCTTATCAACCGTATCCTAATCCTACACCTGTTTCAGTTCATACCCAGAGTGAGGAAGCCCCTAGACGAATGTCCATTGCTGAGCACATAGCTAGGTCTAGAGGCCAAAGTTTCAACCCGGACCAATATCAACCATCACCACCACTGTCCAGAGAAGAGTTTGATATGCGGTTTGTGCCATATAAGATGTCTGTTGAAAATAGCCAACCAACCAACCCATATCAATATTCTTCTTATCATAATATTGATCCTACTCCTACCCAAGTTCCGCAACCATTCTATTCCTATCAATCCAATCCGACTTTTCCACCTACTCTAGACAGTTCTTCTAATCGGTCATTTGGGAGTTTTAATTATCCACAGGAATTTCAATCTTATACTGAAACCCCTTATCAACCCAAGACTAGTCTGGAGCAGACATTAGAAAAATTAATGGAACTGTCGAACCAAATTATGAAGGATTTGGGTAGTAAGACAGAACTGTACACCCTTCCTAATCAAACCTCCCCATTCCAAACTGAAATCCACAACTCCAGTTTCATATATTCATCATGTACAATGTCTGATAAGTTGTGTGACTTTGTAGTGTTTGATTTACCCAACTGTGAAGGGTCCATTTCAAGTGAAACCATACCCAACCCTTGTGATCTCTACACCTCCACTCTTGAACCAAAACTGGTTGAAAACCATACTTTTGATGAGGAGTTTGAGAATTTTAACCTTCACTTGAATGAGGTGATTGACGTTGGGGATATTTTAATTGATGAACCCGAAATTTTGGATGATTTTGTCCCACCAATTCATCAAATACTTTCGCTTCCTTGTGGTCATCATCTTGAGCCTTTAATTCTTTCCGAACCCCAAATATGTCTTGAAGTTGATGATAATGGTATACCCGAAGATCAGACCGAAATACAGCCTCCATCTTCCACATCTGGTTCAGCAACACTCGACACACCAATTTGTTTACCCATTTCACCTTCTACTTTCTCCGGTTCTTCTTCTGTTCCTATAGTTTCAGTGAGTTTTGATGAATCACAATCCGTTAGTTCAAGTTCAATAATACCAGAAATTCAACTTGATTTGGATATTTTTGAAAATAAGGTAGATGAGTTTTTCGAGTCCTCTACTTCAATGATTTTTGATGAATCAAGTAGGATAAATTCTGGCACAAAACTCTTTGACAGCAAAATGTTCAATCACACCATTGATAAAAGTTTTGAAGAACTTTTTGCTGACGAACTTGAATTTTTAAACAATACGGATTTTGTGATTAATCAATCTCCATCTATAGAGGTTGAACCATCACCATTCCTTCTTCCTAATCATTCACATTCCTCATTCTTTCTTTTCTGTAATTTCAAACCCTTACCAGACCACCGCTTATCCTTTCCCCACTTTTTCTTGACTCGATACAACACATTCTTCCACCAACCTATATGCTATACTGATAAAATCTTTGAATGGTTGGTGTTAACTTTTAGTCTTTGTAAAGTCTTACTTTGACCAAATGACTCACCCCCTCTTAAAATGCTTCATATTGTCTAACTCATGTTTGAGGGGGGGTATATTTTTGGCTCTTGAACATAACTTTTGTTCTCAAAATTGTGAGCCAAAAATAAGTTTGGGGGAGGATTTTCACTTTCATACATTCTTGCCCCTATTAATAATGTCCTCCCAAGATTACAGGTTTTTGTGATCCAGCAGATAGCAACAGTGAGGACATTGTTGAAAATAAGTTCGGGGGAGGTTTGTGTTTATTTATGCATACTTTGCATTATACTGTATTAAGCACAAATTTTTTTTGATAATAAAAGAATAGAAAGTGAAAAATTACATCCAAAAGATAGGAATAGTTTAAGAAAACCAAGAAAATTAGAAGTTTTCTTAAACAAACTGGTAATAAGTAGTTATGAGTTGTTGTCCCAAGGGTTAGTAAGATGAAGGAAGTCACTAATCTGAGGATAAAAATAAGTCTGAAAAATAGTTTCTATTCTGGAAGCCAAACATTTGAATGTTGATACCCTATTATATGCACTTACACACGTCTTGAAACTCGGGATAGTAGAGGATACCTTGAAATGCTCTTGTCTAAAGGCCAAAGTATGAAGGAAATAAAACAAAAAAAATTGAAGAAAATATAAAAATGGTGAAAAGAAAAAAATGAACACTGGTTTTGTAATCGCCAAGGAAGCAATAAAAAAATATAGCGAGGGTGCCTCTTCACCAAGTGCCCTAAGGCCAACTGGTCTGGGAGTCACTGCTAAGCCTTAGGTGGTGCAAGACGAGGAAAATATTATCACATAATCAGCAAGCACATAAGTAATCGGTCGGTTAGTACCTCAAGAAGTATTAACGGTCGCATGAAAATGTGTGAGCAATCTAAATATTCATCAAATTAAAAAGTACTGAGGTAGATGGACAAGAGTATGATAGTTTGAATTGAATTCTCCGAGTGTAGGGATGTTCTTTATACACACGTAGGGTTATATGATCGATGTTTGGATGAAAGGTAGGAATGAAGAATAAAGACGATGTTTTATTGAGGGATAATGTGATTTCTAACATTTTTTCATGACTATTAAGATAGGGCTCATGACAACTGAAAAGCTAGTGTAGTTGGAAACTCTTATTTTCAAAGTCTTTCTTTTATGGTTCTTATCTTTATATGTAAATTTCACTATCTCTCTTTTGTTATTGGATTTTGTGCGTGTAATCCGCTGAAAACCCTCAGAAGACAACACTCCTCCTACTAGGGACACCTAGAGGTTTAACGGCTTGTTGCACGTGCTCAGTGCAATCGTGTTTGCCTACGAAAGTGTGCTTAGTTTTCTCCTTTCTTTTTTCTCCTCCTCTTGAATAAACTAGTTTGCTCGAGACGATCAAAGATAAGTTTGGGGGTATTTGTTCAGTTGATAAAACTGCACATTTGTTATTACATTTTTCCTACCATTTCCATATTTAAAAAGGTCTTTATTATGATATATCATACATATGAGGGTTTATGTGTAAAAATACTATTTTCCATGTGTTGATATATTATAATTAGCATTTGGTAGGAAAATATATATAATATTATTGACCTAATCCTAGTAGAACTAAGTCTACTAAATATTATTTGTTGAGTTGTTGTGCAGAATTTTCAGGTCTTAAATCAAGGAAATCAAGTTGTTAAAGCTAACCTGCCTAATTAAGGAATCAAAAGTAAGAAATCAATTCTGGCAGAAGAAAAGAAAAGATTTCCAAATTATGAAGGTTCCAAGGATCGCCACATGTCACAAGGAGCAAGCCCCAAAATTTTGATCAAGTGATCTTGACCCTTGACCGCGGATCCGCGGCCAAACCCCCCTTGGGCCGCGGATCCCCCGCATGTTAGATGAGTTATGGTTTGCAATTTTTGTGGGAAAATCTTTACAGTTAGTTTCCAATTTTAGAAGCTGACTTTCTGGCTTTGGGACTATAAATAAAGACCGAGAGCCTCTTGGAAAAATTATCAAGCCGACGCGATCACGAAGTCTGAGACGGCTCACGCATCCAGGCTGGTCATCAACAGTTCATCTACCTCCTTGGAAGAGTTCGAGAAGTAAACTAGTCTTTGTAATCATTTCCTAAGGAATCAAAGTGTAATGAATATTGTTGATTAATAAAGGTAGCTTTCTTTTTCTTATTCTATTTCTTCGTAGTTTAATTATGCAATTTCTTTCCATCTCTTTTTCTCCCAACATGCGCGAGTAATTCTTCGTTTGTTAGGGTTCGTAGGATTAGGGTAGGCTAATGGACGATAAAAATCCCTAAATCCTTTTTAAGTCCTATAAAGTTTATGAACTTTATCAAAAGAATCATTAACATCCTAATCGGGCGCGCTAACAATTCTTTGTTAGTTCCGACCGCGATTAGATATTAGATTAATGATTTTTTTGGTAAAGGCTAGATATGAATGGAGTTCCGTGTCGAGATAAGGGTTAAGAGTGGGATTCCTTTTCCCTCCAGAAATCCTAATCTACACGCATCACCGTCGTTCTAGTTTTAAATCTATTAAAGGATAAAAAGGGTAACTTTTAATTAATCGTCCATAACTACTAAATCCTAACGAACCCTACAAGCCCCCTTATTATATTAACTACATTCCTAAAATAATCTAGAACTATATTTTTGCATTAGTGCTTAACGTAGATCTAGAAACCATTTTACAATATTCTTATTTCTTCCTCCTTTCTCAACACATCTAAAGTAAGAGTAAAAGATTCAACGTTTCCCTGAGGACGACCCGTACTCATCTCGGTCTAGCTACGCGCGACACCGTTATTGATTGCGGTTATTCTACAAACACACTCTTTTGAACCAATCAAATGGCGCCGTTGCCGGGGAAACGTGCGTAATTTTTTATTCTTGCTATTTGTGTTGAATTCTTAGACGATTCATATCATTATTAAAACAAAACTGCAAATTGCATATTTAACGATTTGTGTGTGAATTTTGCGAGGGAATCTGGATTCACGGACTTGAGGAAATATGAGATCTAGGGTTTCACACTTTTCTGGTATCTTTCTTAACTCCTTCTCTCTCCTCTCAAATCCAATAAAATCTATTTTCTGCAGGATTCTTTGCAAAATATTCGCCGCTCAAAAATCTTTTTGCAAAGTTTTGTTTTGCGATTTGTTTTTGCATATTTTAATACGGATTTTTAAGGGGCAAGACCAAAATCCAGATTAGGTGGGGATTTCATCACCCTTCCTAAGCCCCACAAATCACAAACCGAGCATCTGCATCAACCCTTCATTAATTTAAAAAATATCTAGACCAGACTCTAAGGACTGTCGCGCTCATTAAGGACAGAGGAAGGTCGTGGGTAATCTATCGCTTATCCGCATTACTTTTGTAGTGCCTAGGCAAGTGTGTCTAAGGCTAGTGGTTTTTAATTAGGTCGACTACTGTGGTTCCCTCCCACTTACCTGGCACTTACCTGGCTACAAGAGTAGTAAAGAGGCGGTAGAGGATTTATCCTGCGGCTTGTCCTTTGGAAGTCTAGGAGCGGTCTAGAGACTGACCTAGGTAACCTTAGTTTCAGGGTTGTTTGTGCATTTTTGTGTGATTTGTCTAAATCCGTCATTTTTCAAAACAAACCTATTATTTTCTCCCTTTTTTTACCCCTTCCCCCTTCTTCTCTTCTTATAATGGGTGACCTAAACAGAAGAAAACTTGCCGAGCTTTGCTGTCCACAACCAGATATCTCTTGTTTTCGTAATCCCTTCGGTATACCGTCCGGCTCTTCCATGTCCTTAAGAGATCATATAGAACAAGCAGGAAGAAACAGTTGGCCACCTCAGTCTAGGTCTTATCAACCGTATCCTAATCCTACACCTGTTTCAGTTCATACCCAGAGTGAGGAAGCCCCTAGACGAATGTCCATTGCTGAGCACATAGCTAGGTCTAGAGGCCAAAGTTTCAACCCGGACCAATATCAACCATCACCACCACTGTCCAGAGAAGAGTTTGATATGCGGTTTGTGCCATATAAGATGTCTGTTGAAAATATCCAACCAACCAACCCATATCAATATTCTTCTTATCATAATATTGATCCTACTCCTACCCAAGTTCCGCAACCATTCTATTCCTATCAATCCAATCCGACTTTTCCACCTACTCTAGACAGTTCTTCTAATCGGTCATTTGGGAGTTTTAATTATCCACAGGAATTTCAATCTTATACTGAAACCCCTTATCAACCCAAGACTAGTCTGGAGCAGACATTAGAAAAATTAATGGAACTGTCGAACCAAATTATGAAGGATTTGGGTAGTAAGACAGAACTGTACACCCTTCCTAATCAAACCTCCCCATTCCAAACTGAAATCCACAACTCCAGTTTCATATATTCATCATGTACAATGTCTGATAAGTTGTGTGACTTTGTAGTGTTTGATTTACCCAACTGTGAAGGGTCCATTTCAAGTGAAACCATACCCAACCCTTGTGATCTCTACACCTCCACTCTTGAACCAAAACTGGTTGAAAACCATACTTTTGATGAGGAGTTTGAGAATTTTAACCTTCACTTGAATGAGATGATTGACGTTGGGGATATTTTAATTGATGAACCCGAAATTTTGGATGATTTTGTCCCACCAATTCATCAAATCCTTTCGCTTCCTTGTGGTCATCATCTTGAGCCTTTAATTCTTCCCGAACCCCAAATATGTCTTGAAGTTGATGATAATGGTATACCCGAAGATCAGACCGAAATACAGCCTCCATCTTCCACATCTGGTTCAGCAACACTCGACACACCAATTTGTTTCCCATTTCACCTTCTACTTTCTCCGGTTCTTCTTCTGTTCCTATAGTTTCAGTAAGTTTTGATGAATCACAATTCGTTAGTTCAAGTTCAATAATACCAGAAATTCATCTTGATTTGGATATTTTTGAAAATAAGGTAGATGAGTTTTTCGAGTCCTCTACCTCAATGATTTTTGATGAATCAAGTAGGATAAATTATGGCACAAAACTCTTTGACAGCAAAATGGTCAATCACACCATTGATAAAAGTTTTGAAGAACTTTTTGCTGACGAACTTGAATTTTTAAACAATACGGATTTTGTGATTAATCAATCTCCATCTATAGAGGTTGAACCATCACCATTCCTTCTTCCTAATCATTCACATTCCTCATTTTTTCTTTTCTCTAATTTCAAACCCTTTCCACACCACCGCTTATCCCTTCCCCACTTATTCTTGACTCGATACAACACATTCTTTCACCAACCTATACGCTATACTGATAAAATCATTGAATGGTTGGTGTTAACTTTTGGTCTTTGTAAAGTCTTACTTTGACCAAATGACTCACCCCCTCTTAAAATGCTTCATATTGTCTAACTCATGTTTTAGGGGGGGTATATTTTTGGCTCTTGAACATAACTTTTGATCTCAAAATTGTGAGCCAAAAATAAGTTTGGGGGAGGATTTTCACTTTCATATATTCTTGCCCCCATTAATAATGTCCTCCCAAGCTTACAGGTTTTTGTGATCCAGCAAATAGCAACAGTGAGGACACTATTGAAAACAAGTTTGGGGGAGGTTTGTGCTTATTTACGCATACTTTGCATTATATTATATTAAGCACAAAATCTTTTTTGATAATAAAAGAATAGAAAGTGAAAAATTACATCCAAAAGATAGGAATAGTTTAAGAAAACCAAGAAAATTAGAAGTTTTCTTAAACAAACTGGTAATAAGTAGTTATGAGCTGTTGTCCCAAGGGTTAGTAAGATGAAGGAAGTCACTAATCTGAGGATAAAAATAAGTCTGAAAAATAGTTTATATTCTGGAAGCCAAACATTTGAATGTTGATACCCTACTATATGCACTTACACACGTCTTGAAACTCGGGATAGTAGAGGATACTTTGAAATACTCTTGTCTAAAGGCCAAAGTATGAAGGAAATAAAACAAAAAAAAATGAAGAAAATATAAAAATGGTGAAAAGAAAATAATGAACACTGGTTTTGTTATCGCCAAGGCAGCAATAAAAAAATATAGCGAGGGTGCCTCTTCACCTAGTGTCCTAAGGCCAACTGGTCTGGGAGTCACCGCTAAGCCTTAGGTGGTGCAAGAAGAGGAAAATATTATCACATAATCAGCAAGCACATAAGTAATCGGTCGGTTAGTACCTCAAGAAGTATTAACGGTCGCATGAAAATGTGTGAGCAATCTAAATATTCATCAAATTAAAAAGTATTGAGGTAGATGGACAAGAGTATGATAGCTTGAATTGAATTCTCCGAGTGTAGGGATGTTCTTTACACACACGTAGGGTTTTATGATCGATGTTTGGATGAAAGGTAGGAATGAAGAATAAAGACGATGTTTTATTGAGGGATAATGTGATTTCTAACATTTTTTCATGACTATTAAGATAGGGCTCATGACAACTGAAAAGCTGGTGTAGTTGGAAACTCTTATTTTCAAAGTCTTTCTTTTATGGTTCTTATCTTTATATGAAAATTTCACTATCACTCTTTTGTTATTGGATTTTGTGGGTGTAATCCGCTGAAAACCCTCAGGAGACAACACTCCTCTTACTAGGGACACCTAGAAGTTTAACGGCTTGTTGCACGTGCTCAGTGCAATCGTGTTTGCCTACGAAAGTGTGCTTAGTTTTCTCCTTTCTTTTTTCTCCTCCTCTTGAATAAACTAGTTTGCTCGAGACGATCAAAGATAATTTTGGGGGTATTTGTTCAGTTGATAAAACTGCACATTTGTTATTACATTTTTCCTACCATTTCCATATTTAAAAAGGTCTTTATTATGATATTTCATACATATGAGGGTTTATGTGTAAAAATACTATTTTCCATGTGTTGATATATTATAATTAGCATTTGGTAGGAAAATGTATATAATATTATTGACCTAATCCTAGTAGAACTAAGTCTACTAAATATTATTTGTTGAGTTGTTGTGCAGAATTTTCAAGCCTTAAATCAAGGAAATCAAGTTGTTAAAGCTAACCTGCCTAATTAAGGAATCAAAAGTAAGAAATCAATTCTGGCAGAAGAAAAGAAAAGATTTCCAAATTATGAAGGTTCCAAGGATCGCCACATGTCAAAAGGAGCAAGCCCCAAAATTTTGATCAAGTGATCTTGACCCTTGACCGCGGATTCGCGGCTAAAACCCCCTTGGGCCGCGGATCCCCCGCATGTTAGATAAGTTAGGGTTTGCAATTTTTGTGGGAAAATCTTTACAGTTAGTTTCCAATTTTAGAAGCTGACTTTCTGGCTTTGGGACTATAAATAAAGACCGAGAGCCTCTTGGAAAAATTATCAAGCCGACGCGATCACGAAGTCCGAGACGGCTCACGCATCCAAGCTGGTCATCAACAGTTCATCTACCTCCTTGGAAGAGTTCGAGCAGCAAACTAGTCTTTGTAATCATTTTCTAAGGAATGAAAGTGTAATGAATATTGTTGATTAATAAAGGTAGCTTTCTTTTTCTTATTCTATTTCTTCGTAGTTTAATTATGCAATTTCTTTCCATCTCTTTTTCTCCCAACATGCGCGAGTAATTCTCCGCTTGTTAGGGTTCGTAGGATTAGGGTAGGCTAATGGACGATAAAAATCCCTAAATCCTTTTTAAGTCCTATAAAGTTTATGAACTTTATCAAAAGAATCATTAACATCCTAATCGGGCGCGCTAACAATTCTTTGTTAGTTCCGACCGCGATTAGATATTAGATTAATGATTGTTTTGGTAAAGGCTAGATATGAATGGAGTTCCATATCGAGATAAGGGTTAAGAGTGGGATTCCTTTTCCATCCAGAAACCCTAATCTATACGCATCACCGTCGTTCTAGTTTTAAATCCATTAAAGGATAAAAAGCGTAACTTTTAATTAATCGTCCATAACTACTAAATCCTAACGAACCCTACAAGCCCCCTTATTATATTAACTACATTCCTAAAATAATCTAGATCTATATTTTTGCATTAGTGCTTAACGTAGATCTAGAAACTATTTTACAACATTCTTATTTCTTCCTCCTTTCTCAACACATCTAAAGTAAGAGTAAAAGATTCAACGTTTCTCTGAGGACGACCCGTACTCATCTTGGTCTAGCTATGCGCGACACCGTTATTGATTGCGGTTATTCTACAAACACACTCTTTCGAACCAATCACACTGTAACGATCTGAGAACCTGTAACCTGCAACTATTTAGCAGACATGGATCAAAAGCACCTATTTATATGTAATGTGATTAAGAATGGGCGATATAATAATGCAAAATTCTGATATGAGCAAGAATCAATATGGGAACGAGAAGAAGACATGCGTACACGATACCTTTACCTCTTTGAAAATTAGTCCATATGTAATTGTAAATTTTGAGGAAGAAATTTTTATAAGGATGGTAGAATGTAACGACAATAAAATTTTTGTACGGAAATTTTCTGTTAATATACAAGAAATGAGTTTTACAGCCTGAGTTTGAGTTATAAATTACTTTTATGAAATAACAGAAAGAAACAACTTGTAGCTCACCGGTAAAGCCTTTGCACTGCTGTGACGTTGCCCATGTATTCGATTCCCATCAGACACAATTATTTTTTCTGATTTTCTTTTTAACTTTTTGGAAGCCCAAAAGATTGCACGTGCAATACACAGGGAAATGAAAGGTTCAGAAAAATTAAACATGTGGAAAATAGAGTAAATAGAGAATTAATCAGATGGCACGAATCTCGAGGCCAGATGGTACAAAACGACCGGCCAAACATGCCTACAAGCCGGTGCCGACGGTCAAGATAGGGCCAAATTGCCCTGTGCTTTGTACACACACCTCTTCAGCTACCCCTAACCCCTCTGCACTGTTTGATTTTCCTGCAATCAAACAGAGACCTTTCATTTCATAATTAAACACAATTTTAATGCTTTTTAATCCACAATTTTAATTCTCAAACCCTAATTCTCCATTATAAATACCACCACTAGTTTGGCTCAGCACCATTCTGAAAATTCTAGCCAAAAATCTCTACAAAGTTCCTAGTGCAAGTGAAGTAAAAGTGGAGTTAGCGAGCAAGTTGGTTCTGGCGAAGATCGAAGCCAATTCCGGAGCTCCCGCGATACTACGAAGATGGTCTTCTCTTCTTTAACCTTTCTTTGAAGTTTCTAAACCGTAAGTCCCTCCCAAACTTCATTTCTCTTCATTGAATTTTATTTTTAATCAAAATCAGTAAAAGTGGAGTTATTACGGATATTGTAACGCTTTAAAAATAAATAAATAAATAAATAAATAAATCCTTTAGGTGAATTTTTCCGATAACCGGTAAAATAACTCGTATTTTCCGTAAAAGGCAACTATATTTATTTTTCAACATAGACTTAAAAACACCTATTTTAACTAGATAATTGTTAGTATTTGGTATTTATTTTGTCACTTATAAATTGTTCGTTTACTTAAATATTTTTCCTTAATTAATTATTTTAACTATTATTATATGCTTTCATTTATACATTAAATTAGTGTAAATTACAAATTGGAATGGGTTAATTGTATAAATGTGAACCATGAAAACTTAAACCTAGTTAGTAACATGTTCTTTTTATAACTTGTCTCCAAATTCTAGTGGGTTCTAGGGTGAAAAGGAAATAGAAATAAAATAAAATGAAAAATTAAAATGATGTGAAATGCATTAATGAGACTTGAGGGGTTTTTCTTGTCATGGAAATTTCTACACACACCTCACACACGCTATTGGTAATTGCTATGTTACGAACACTATAGAACTTGTTTAGAATTGGTATTAGCGCAACTGCATCATATATGATCCGTAAATTTATACTTATATATTCATTTCATTAAAATGGATACGTAGGATTGTTCGTCATATATACATATCTCATTGCATCATGATTCATGCATAGCTTCTGGCCGTATTTCACATGGTATATACTACCGTATCATAGATTTCCATCATCACCAGCATGTTTATATATTATGATTCTTCTCGAGGATTTCAGTATTTATGAGATTTCTGGATTTTGGGGGGATACAATAAGAATTTTACAAACTTATTATCTTTTTGAAAAATGCAAGTTGCGGTTTTCTCGAGATGTATGTGTCGTCCACCATGAGTTTCCTGATTTCTGTTGGTTTCCGAGACCCGATTCGAGGAGTGGACGAACCTTCTCCGGTACATGGTGGGCCCGGTAAGGTGTAAGTCCGCGGCGGCGCCCCGGCCGTCGATCCGACGCCGGAAATGCGGAAACGAAAAACTTTGCAAACTAGCAAACCGGCACCACCGCGCACTTTTAACCCGGATCGGGCCATTAACTTAGCTACTAGCAAACTAAAAGATGAGTAGAGAAGTATACCAAGCGATCCGTGTCCTTCAGTCTTCGTCTCCACTCCGATCTTCTCACGGATTCTCCGGTCGTCGCCTCCTCGTCGAAACGGGCACCACATAGCCGGGTTCTTTTACGGGCTCCCACCTCTGGACCGAGCCAACTCGGGCGCGAAGTTGGCTAGCCGACGCGTCCAAGGAGTGCTGTAGATGAAGTGTAGTAGCTTGTCTCTTTGGGGTTTAGTTGCCTTTGATGTGGAGGGAAGAATAACTTTGAAGATGAATGATTTTTGGTAGCAAGCAAAAATACATGATATGAACCAATTCCTCACATAATCAACTTTCCTCTCTCCCCTCTTCTTTTTTTTTTGTGTGGCCGGCCCCCTCCTTCATGGTGGAGATAATGGAATGAATAAATCCATGGAGAAAAGAAAAGATAATGCAAGATGAAAGGTCACACCAAACTCAAATCTCAACCCAAAATGATGATAACAATATCAAATCAATTTCTTATCCATTCAAATCACAATAAAGCAAGCCATCATGAAAAAGCAAAGATGCTTAACTTATCATAATACCACAAATGCAAGAAACCCCTCCACAATAAGTAATTTGCATAATTGCAAATTACCCCCTCCATCGGAAAAGTTCGGCCGCGAAGGAACAAAAGAAAACTGGCCGGAACGGAATGCAAACTGGCAACTTCAGAAAACTGATCCCGTAATAAATTACAGAAAAACCCCGCTACTGCAAATACATGCCCGCATTTGTATTCCCACTGAACACAAATGCAAAGAGACAAAATCTACACTGTCTAATACTAGGATCCGGCTTAAGCTAAAGCCGGCTAGTAAAAACCGTCTGATCACGATCCGTGCAATACCGCACGTATCTGATCGAACTCTGCCATATCTCCATACGGCCTCTACAGCGTTTCGCCCGAAACTTGAGTAACTGTGTGTGTGGTGGACTCTAAAGACTTGTCAATACTATGGCTGTGGATTTAACCACTAGCACGTCAGAGGTATCAGCCATACGTGACGGGCCACCAGCTATTGACCAAAAGGGACGTCGATGAGCGAACTCATCCTGACACCCTACTGAGCCTGTCAGTGACAATATCCGTACAGTTCGGTCCGTTCGTCTATGAGCATTGCATGTCGGGCCTAAGGGTTTGGTAAAAGTCAGACCCCCAATAGCGGTACAAGTCGTGTCGGAGTGAAGCCCAGAACACCCTGAGATACTACTGGAATACCTACCAGCAAATCTCCTGCCTTGGCCAAGGACTTTTCATGTTCTGGCTCTCCTAGACACAGCGCGACCTCACCCCCAATACCGGGAGAGACGAACCCCTGCAGATCTGCTCACTGCCTCCATGTGGCTCGGGACTGTACCCAACTAAAACCTGTTTGCACGACTCCTTTGAGCCGTGGTAGGGTAGTAATCAAAGTACAGTGGGAACTCACACGAGACAAATGACGATCTCAGGTCGATGAACTAACCTGTACACATGTCACCAGGGAACTGCTATCTGACATCAGGTATAATACCAACTAGCAGGTTCCCGGCGAGTTCTGTCCGGTGTACTCATAACCCAATGAGCACCTGTATACATCTTAGGTGAACCAACTGACACCAGTGGCTTGTGAGACCGGCCACCGCCCCTCGTCGGGGTCTCGACTGTATACACTACTCTACTCTGGAGAATCGATGCCCTGTCTCGAAACTCCCACGACTAGGGACCATTTAAGGATGTGCTTATAGACTCCAGCTCTCACGTATATGATCGCCCTCATACTGCTGGTAGTCAAGCATGAATCCTAGGGGCTCTATCAACGTGCAATAGCGACTCGTAAGGTCACCTAAAGCAGTACACGATGATAAAGATAAACCAGATAGCATACCATCATCTCGAGTAAGACTGTCCTACCGGCATAGATCCTCCTCAATCATTGCAATCACGTGCCTGTGATCCAATAATTGACTCTGAGGGCACTATATCCAACAATCTCCCACTTGCACTCAAGGCTAATTATTGCGATGTCGCATACTCACAGCCCGTGTGATACCGAACACCCAACTCCTCTACTAGTCAGTCTCACAAAGCTCGTTTGCGAAACTATTGCGTTCGAGGAATAGCCTCAGTGAGTGGATCCGCTGTGATGTTTCTTTCTATGTCTCTCTATATCTCAAGTTCACGGAAATTGCCATCTCCCGAAATGAGCAATACCTGTCTTAGAATGTCTGGATGTCTGATGGGACCTAGTTCATAAATGAACTCCAAATCTAAACCTCTTAGACTGTATCGACAACTGAACTTAATCAGTATCCTGCGCCATGCCTTCCCTCAGTATCCGCCTGGACCACCTGTCCGAAATACTGCCCCTCGTCAGAGGGAAAACTATAACTCTGACGGCCACTCTACCGTCCAGGTCACCTTGGAAGCCTGGAATGATAACCGTCTCCTAAAGGAGGCTGTCGTTATCATATCCCTAGAACATCCACTTATGTTCTAAAACTGCTTCCGACTGTTTCCCCAGGATTGGATCAATATCAACTTATTGCATCTACTGCAAGAACAACATCTGGTTTGGTACTTGATATCTCATGATCAACTCAATTGCCTAAGCAAGTGATTTGCCAATCATGCACATCCCTTTCCCCTTTAGTCTGTAAGACACCTTTAGAGAGGGTGACTCCATCACCTGCAGGTATACTACCGTGCCAGGAGTCGTCCATTCTAAATACTTATAGAATACTGTCTAAGTACTCTGATTGGGAAACTACCTAAATCTAGATCTAAAAGCATAGATCTAGTAATCAGAATGTCTGATATAATATCCAAGTCCTGTATGGAGAAACCACTGTGTGACGACCAAAGTACAACCGATCGTAGTACAGGAATATCATTTCCTACTCTGTGTATGTCATCCAATACCAGGACATCACACCCTACTACCTTCTTAACAGATCCATCCCCTATTCTGATGAAGTCAAACCTATGACTGTCACATCAGAAATAGATGATCTATCTCCGCTATATCTGCTTTAGTCTATAAATAGACATAAGCCACCTGCCCTCTATGCTTCCGCTGCTCCCACTGACTACGATAACCCTCTGGCAGAGTCATATACACATACACTTCTAAAGCAAGTTTAGAACGACGCTATACTCATCCTCCTGCCGGGTCTCACAGTCTGGAACAACAGCAATAGCAAGTCTGGGCAAACAAGAACCTCCCTACCACCATTCCTGAGCATACCGAAGTACCTCTCGGGTGCCTGAGGTTATCCACCATATCTGCGGAGTGGCTAATGGAATGTCAAACCAGATTGAATCTTTAAGTTCTTATCAAATCTTCAGTAATCGTTTGCGGTTCTGGAATCACTTCCAGTTCTACCATACTCCCACTACTGTTTTCTGAAAAAATCCATTTTTATTAAAACTGTGGCGAGTCAAGAACAATATCACTATTGATCTTCCAGATGGTAGAAAGTCAACCCTCGTCATAGCCCGGGTCAACCCACAAACAGCCATTACAGAAACGTGCCTTGAGTTATCCGGAGTCTGGTTTTAAGCATAAGCCGGACAACTCCCCGTATCTTAACAATGTCAAGATATGAACTGTTCTATATCCAAGAAACAGAGGCACTGATTTAATTGAACCAGATTCAAATCATGCAGCTGTCTTCAGTGCATGTCAACTAAATGAAAGGAGGCCGATCAGCGTTACTTAACTTAGGAATACTTCCAATTATGAGTAACCTGAAAGAGAAGCAGTTCTCTTAACCATTACTATCGACTGAATACCACACACAAGTATCTACATCTTCAATCACCTTGAAGAATCCCGATACTTGTAATACCTGGTTCTCTACTTTATTCATATACCTATAACTTCTCAAAACTTCGACCTTGTGTTTCTACGAAACACCTGTCTTAGAACTAGAGAAGTTATAAGTAAACCGAATATAGTACGAGAACCTACCCCTCTGTCCTAATGGATACTGGACAATATACAATACTCTGTATAAGTCCCTTGAGTCAAATAACTCATTCACTGTGTGTTGTAGGTTGAAAACTGTACTTATGGTTAAGAAGAATTACACCGCTGTTCAATGCTCCTTACCTAACCATCCACTGATATAGATAAATGTCATAGACATAATTTCAAAAGGTATATCTCACTCTATAAAAATAGACGTACAGATATATCAATTTGAAATTGATGCATAACAACGGATATTCAAAACCAAATATTTGCCGTCCGGCAAACAACCCAGGTGACTTTCTCAAATATCACCAATTACAACGAATTCCGATATAATGAGGATGATCACCTAATTCCTAATAACTTACTCCCACTCATCATCTGTAAAACCATACAGATGTGAGAATCAAACCTGGTAAATACATACCCTGGAGCAAGTGTCTAATTGGGAAATCAGTTTTCTTTTGACAGTACACAGTGAAACTGAAACACTAAAATGTCTCGATGGGGTATCCTGGTATTCTTAGTAATGCCTCTTCCATTATCCAGATTCACAACTGTAACCGTATATCTCTTTGCCATCTCTCCAAATCCCTTTATATGTCTTTAGTCATTACCTTCTGTACACCCCTTTAGGCTAAATGGTTTTCTTCCTTCCCTACCGTTCGGCACCAGCCTATGGTTTGGAAGAAGACTATCCAATAAGCATAATGGGTGTACTGTTCTAATCCTAGGAGTACTCGCAATGCGAGAGAAGGTGAAGATAAAAGACAACCGAATGAACTTAATTCCTATTTCTCCTGAACCAGGATCCATCCCCGAACTGGAACAAGTTCCTTTCGAGTTCGTATATAACCATACGATGGATTATCCAATAAACTGGGATCTTCGTAGTGATACGGAGTGTCCTGGAGAAATACAAAGGTGATTTAGGATTGGCGAAGAAATACTTGGTTTGGTCGTGAATATTAGTCGCAATTTACTTTGCCCTCTTACTAATCCCTTGCTTTGTCTGAACTTAATACCTTCTGTACACCGTTTAGGCTAATTGGTTTTCTTCATTCCCTACCGGTCGACACCTGCCTATGGTTTGGAAGAAGACTATCCAATAAGCGTAATAGGTGTACTACTCCTAAACCAAGGAGTACTCGCAACCTGAGAGAAGGTAAAAGGAAAAGACAACTGAATAGTCCTATTCGTTTTCTCCAGAACCGGAAACCATCCTCGAATTCTTTCGAGTTCGTATATAACCATACGATGGTTTTGTTCAATGGAAGTGGACGTTCGTAGTAATACGGGGTGTCCTGGAGAAAAGGGTAAAAGTAGGAGTGGCAATGAGGTCTGCAACTCTGACAATCCAAAAGCCGGTGTTAAGAAGGTTCGGTCAACTTGGTCACTGAGTCATAGTCTAGGATCGGGTCAATGGTCGCTGCCAAAGAGAGAGAGAAAAGAAACACTCAGCGTGTACTCTAACCTAGATCAGAATGGTTATCACTTTATCTAATCTGGAAACCTCCCACTGTAACGTCAAATTCTTCCCCAAACCTGAAAGAAGAATTAGCCGGGATCACCCGAGGAGTAAACCAACTCATCAGTGGGAATCGGGATCCAACTATCATCGCATGATAACGTGACGGAATCCGCTCACGTTATCACACTCCAGAAGGTATGCGCATATCTGGCAAGTTTCAGTTCTTTTGAAACTCCCGATGTGGATTTTTTCCCCATGCTCTTATGACCTTGACGAAGGCCAACAAATCATAAGTCACATGTCAAGTTCTATCCGTCATTGTTCAGGTTGATTTGAACCCACCCGTACAAGCCCTTGACGAAGGCCAACAAGGCTATACGACTGTCCCAAACCAACGCATCTATCTATGCAGCAGAAAAGTAACAAGCAGCTACCATACACTATGCCTTGACGAAGGCCAACAAACATAGCATGAATACTACGTGCTACCCGTCTGAAACGACGGAGGGCTACGAATGGTTTCTGGCGAAAACCTTTAACGTAATGAACTTGATATCGTTGAAGGAACGGATAGCTTTATAAAAATATAGTGACGAAAATCTTTGCTAAAGAGGTCACTCCCGGTGAAGGGATCTCGGCTCTTTCCCCGTAGAATGAGGTGCAGGATATTCCAACTGAATACCATGATGCAAAGCAAAAGTAATCGGCTATAGTGAAGTTATTGTCCTGACGCAAACTTCTGTCCAAGGGGTCACTCCCGGTGAAGGGATCTCGGCCCTTGCCTTGTCGACTGAGGAGCAGGATATTCCAACTGAATACCACTGTGCAAAACAAAAGAGAACGCCCTTGCAATAACAGCTTTTTGAAAAAGTGTTCCAACAACATCAGAATAGGTTTGTTTATCTTGCATTGATCCGAATCAACGCAGTCCCATCAACTGATCACACCACAAAAGAACGAAAATATACTGACGTACGTATATGCCATCCGCATTCGCCACTGGGTCTCGTCATCACCCGTTAGGTTAGCTAACTAACGACAGAGCAGGGACTGGACTAGCGCGGATGCAAAACATATACAACATCTACTAGTATATATATAATATATAATTTTCGCTCAAGGCATGATAAAAATTGCAGCATCACAGAAATGTAACCAGCATCACAGAACAATACAGATATCTAGGATCCCCGGGTTTCATAGAGCCGCTACTGAAACCCGACGTTCCCCTGGTCGTGTGGATAGCCTATGCAATGAAATCCTAGACCCCTACGGGCACGGCAAGTTACCCGCCAAAACCTGAAGCGAGGCAGCCCCCTTCAGCAACGTGAATGGACCACCCAGCACTTTACGGAATCCGGTAACTTGGGCACCCCTCCTGGGTCAACCTGTACCCCTTACGAGTGCAGCGAACAGCCCGCCAATTCTAGAGTAAAGGCCCTTCCGTCTCAACGCCATGAGATGCGGGCCCGTTGCCCTCTAGAATCCGGCTATCCGTGACCCCTCCGCGGGGCAAACCTAGTACAGAAAGTAAAATATACATACAACGGGTACATCGACCGCAACCTGGTCGTGCCCCAAAAGAATAATACAATCAGGCAGTGACGGCAGTCCACATGTCGGACGCTCGCTCCGCAATATCAAATGTACATATAAAACAAAACTGTACTAATATTGCATCCAGGCTATCCCCACCGACCGATCCGCAACATCATAGCACAACACAGAACATCAACGTGAATGTCACGTTCGCAAATCCGTCTAAAAGGGCTATAGCAGATAGACTAGATTTACCGATCGAGTGACATTCACGGTCGCAGATATAATGTAAATACTGTGAACTAACATGTTTAAACTTTTCGATCGATCAAAAATTATCCAAGTGGGCCCCAAGTAATACTGTAGCACTCACAGAAAATCTGGGCCCAAAAAGAATATCCCAAAACCCCTATTTCCAAGTCTAAAGCCCTCTGGAAAAATTTGGCACGATGAACAGTAAAAAGCGCGGCGGAACCGCGGCCCAAGCATGGGTTTGGCCGTGGTTCCGCGGTGATACAGTGAGATCTCACGACCAAATTTTCACAGATTGCTTAGATTTCCATGCACAGTATTCTGCAACAACCTGAAAAATTTTTGGAGCTAAAAAAAATTCGACAGAAACCAGTGCACTGAAAATACGGTTTTGCGATTTTTGTTCGATCGGGTTTTAAACATACTAGAGCAAGCTAGGCATGGTTAATGGCGTGGCTCTGATACCATTGTAAGTCCGCGGCGGCGCCCCGGCCGTCGATCCGACGCCGGAAATGCGGAAACGAAAAACTTTGCAAACTAGCAAACCGGCACCACCGCGCACTTTTAACCCGGATCGGGCTATTAACCTAGCTACTAGCAAACTAAAAGATGAGTAGAGAAGTATACCAAGCGATCCGTGTCCTTCGGTCTTCGTCTCCACTCCGATCTTCTCGCGGATTCTCCGGTCGTCGCCTCCTCGTCGAAACGGGCACCACATAGCCGGGTTCTTTTAAGGGCTCCCACCTCTGGACCGAGGCAACTCGGGCACGAAGTTGGCTAGCCAACGCGTCCAAGGAGTGTTGTAGATGAAGTGTAGTAGCTTGTCTCTTTGGGGTTTAGTTGCCTTTGATGTGGAGGGAAGAATAACTTTGGAGATGAATGATTTTTGGTAGTAAGCAAAAATACATGATATGAACCAATTCCTCACATAATCAACTTTCCTCTCTCCCCTCTTCTTTTTTTTTTGTGTGGTCGGCCCCCTCCTCCATGGTGGAGATAATGGAATGAATAAATTCATGGAGAAAAGAAAAGATAATGCAAGATGAAAGGTCACACCAAACTCAAATCTCAACCCAAAATGATGATAACAATATCAAATCAATTTCTTATCCATTCAAATCACAATAAAGCAAGCCATCATGAAGAAGCAAAGATGCTTAACTTATCATAATGCCACAAATGCAAGAAACCCCTCCACAATAAGTAATTTGCACAATTGCAAATTACTCCCTCCATCCGAAAAGTTCGGCCGCGAAGGAACAAAAGAAAACTGGCCGGAACGGAATGCAAACTGGCAACTTCAGAAAACTGATCCCGTAATAAATTACAGGAAAACCCCGCTACTGCAAATACATGCCCGCATTTGTATTCCCACTGAACACAAATGCAAAGAGATAAAATCTACACTGTCTAATACTAGGATCCGGCTTAAGCCAAAGCCGACTAGTAAAAACCGTCCGATCACGATCCGTGCAATACCGCACGTATCTGATCGAACCCTGCCATATCTCCATACGGCCTCTACAGCGTTTCGCCCGAAACTTGACTAACTGTGTGTGTGGTGGACTCTAAAGACTCGTCAATACTATGGCTGTGGATTTAACCACTAGCACGTCAGAGGTATCAGCCATACGTGACGGGCCACCAGCTATTGACCAAAAGGGACGTCGATGAGCGAACTCATCCTGACACCCTACTGAGCCTGTCAGTGACAATATCCGTACAGTCCGGTCCGTTCGTCTATGAGCATCGCATGGCGGGCCTAGGGGGTTGGTAAAAGTCAGACCCCCAATAGCGGTACAAGTCGTGTCGGAGTGAAGCCCAGAACACCCTGAGATACTACTGGAATACCTACCAGCAAATCTCCTGCCTTGGCCAAGGACTTTTCATGTTCTGGCTCTCCTAGACACAGCGCGACCTCACCCCCAATACCGGGAGAGACGAACCCCTGCAGATCCGCTCACTGCCTCCATATGGCTCGGGACTGTACCCAACTAAAACCTGTTTGCACGACTCCTTTGAGCCGTGGTAGGGTAGTAATCAAAGTACAGTGGGAACTCACACAAGACAAATGACGATCTCAGGTCGATGAACTAACCTGTACACATGTCACCAGGGAACTGCTATCTGACATCAGGTATAATCCCAACTAGCAGGTTCCCGGCGAGTCCTGTCTGGTGTACTCATAAACCAATGAGCACCTGTATACATCTTAGGTGAACCAACTGACACCAGTGGCTTGTGAGACCGGCCACCGCCCCTCGTCGGGGTCTCGACTGTATACACTAGTCTACTCTGGAGAATCGATGCCCTGTCTCGAAACTCCCACGACTAGGGACCATTTAAGGGTGTGCTTATAGACTCCAGCTCTCACGTATATGATCGCCCTCATACTGCTGGTAGTCAAGTATGAATCCTAGGGGCTCTATCAACGTGCAATAGCGACTCGTAAGGTCACCTAAAGCAGTACACGATGATAAAGATAAACCAGATAGCATACTATCATCTCGAGTAAGACTGTCTTACCGGCTTAGGCCCTCCTCAATCATTGCAATCACGTGCCTGTGATCCAATAATTGACTCTGAGGGCACTATATCCAACATAAGGTACCTCGGGGCAAGAGATTGTGTGGATGACGATGAGCCTGGCTGGGGAAGACTACCTACCGGTGATGTCTGGCGCGACGGATATCCAGAGAATACCGACCGTAGTGCCAAGATATTGAGATATTGAGATTTGAGATACCGAGATATTGAGATTTGAGATACCAAGATATTGAGATATTGAGATTTGAGATACAGAGATATTGAGATATTGAGACATTGAGATATACATATTTTGTGTCGATGCTTGACACGGATTTCTGTTGATTTCATTGATGTTCCTTCAACTATTTCACAGGAGTTTTTCTAAGATGAAAATAATGATTTTCTCATACCAAACATACTCAGGTTTCATGTTGATCATGAATTTATGTTTCATACATACTAGTGCATCTCATAATATCGGTATATGCGTAGGTTGTGACGCATTTGCATGCATGCTTACGATAGCATTATTAGATGTTACTTACTACTCACGACTTGGCAACCCACCCCCGTTGTGTCACAGTATCTTGTTGGTCTGACCCGTCAGCACAGTAGCAGCGGGTGTATCTTCTTTCCGCTTCGTTTGCTTCGGTTTGCAGCTTGCTCATAGGTGGGTTTTGGAGGATTTTCTTTTGCTCCCACCGTGTATTTTATTTGTATTTAGTATACTCCATCTACCCTTGTATATTGGACTAGATGGTGAGACTTGTGAGACTTGTATTTAGGGTTTTTGGTGTCGATGCTCACTTGAGCCGACGTGGTGTTTCTTACTTTCGTGCTTTTATATTCCTTTTTCGCACTTGATTATATATATTGCATGTTGGGGTGATTCCGCCATTGGCGAAGAGCTAGCTCCCGCTTGGGGATGCCTTTATTATGATTTATATGTATTTTCATGTGTTGTACCCGTTTTGGGGGCCAGTATTTACAAAGGAGACTCTGCCGAAATTTTCATGAAATTTTGTTGTTTTTAATATGTTTAATGCGACTTAATTTGTTAAAAATCGCTTTCTTTAAACAAGTTTTCCTTCACTCTATTTCTTTATATGGTTTAGATTTCTGGGTTTTGGCTTACTTAGATTACGTACGCTTTGAGACGTTTCGTAATTTAAGTGCTAGTCACGTTCTGTACCTTCTGGTCGTGACAAAGTTGGTATCAGAGCGTAGGGTTTTACCTTTTTGAGTGTAGGATGACCCTTGGTAGTGGAGTAGGTGACTTAAGCAGAGTGACGTAGCGTGTGTATGTTCCGCGGCATACTTACGATATGGTACTCCACCTAAGTGACCTTAGGATATATGTATATTTGCTTGTATTTCCTTCCTTGATTCCGGAAATCTTTTGATTCGATCGCGATGTTCCTATCAATCCTGTTTTTTGTTCCAACCACTATGCCGCCGGAGACTATGAAGGCTAGAGGGCTACCGCCGGGGATAAGATTAGAGTAGGCTCGTTTGAGATGAGGACCGATTAGGGCGGTACGCCTACCCCTCAGGGACAGAGTGGTCCGCCTTCTTCCAGGACGGGTGGCTACGCTGGAATCGAGTATTCAGGACTTGTATCAGATGGTTGGATTTTTAGTTGGGGTTAGCTGAGCTCCGAGAGCCGATGATGTCCCTCTTACTGCGGGGACTGTGATTGTACCTGCTGCTTAGGCAGCTGTTTCTGTTGTTACCGAGATTTTTCCGTATCCTTACTGGAGCTTTTGAGGCTGAAGCCTCTAGTTTTTACAGGCACAGATGCAGCGGAGGATCCGCAGACATTCCTTGACAGGATGGCTGGGATTTGTCGTTCACAGATATGTTCTGAAGAGATATGAATTGAGCCTGCAAGTTTTCGTCTAGAAGGTCTTGCTCAGACGTGGTGCGAGTCAATCGAGAGATGCCAAGCTGAAGATCTACCTCCTATGACTTGGGATAAATTTACAGCTGTATTTCTTGCTCGTTTCCTTCCGAGGAGCGTTCGAGATGTCCGAGCTCGTAGTTTCGAGCCTTTGCGTAAGACTTCAGGGATGACAGTGTCCGAGTACGACATTTAAGTTACTCAGCGGTTCGATATGCTCCTTACCTGGTGGACACTGAAGAGAAACGGATAAAGAGGTTCATGTGGAGATTGGACACACAGTTATTTCTTGCTATTGGTGCCCAGCCTTTTGACACTTACGTCGCTGCTATGGATGCGACCTTACTGTTGGAAGAGCGCATCTCTGAGACTTTAGTCGTTTCTGGACCGAAGCGGATTTGTACCGGTATGCCAGCACAGAGGCGGTTAGATAGACGCCGTTGTGACAGGTATTCTTCGGTATTTTCTTCCGATGCGTATTTCTTCTGGTGTCGTTTGAAATGGAATCCACATGATTTGTATTGAAATATAGCCGATAGAAGTCTTTGTTAAATCGGCCGCTTGTTGTGATTTCTTTCGTAGGCTAATTTTTTGTTGCTCGATATGTTTTTCGTTCGTGTTTGTTTTGTTCGTATCAGAGATATGGATTCTTTTGTCAATTTGATTCTTCCCGATATGTTAGACTTTGACATTCTTCTAGCCTTAGATTAGTTAGCCACGTGTTATGCGTCCGTGGACTGTCGCGAAAAAGCAGTCGGATTTAGTTTTCTGGGTGCGCCAGTTCTTGTTATTCAGGGAGATCGTAGCGCCACCCTTCCCAATTTGATTTCTTCTTTTCGCGCTAGTCAGCCCTTGAGGAAAGGATGTCAGGGATTCTTAGTGTATATTCGTCATGTTGGAGCCACAGAGGTCCCATTGGACCAGGTCCCGATTGAGAGGAAACTTCAAGATGTTTTCCATGACAAGTTCTTGGTTTGTCTGCAGAGCGCGATGTTGAGTTCTGCTTTGACTTGATTCCCGGCACATAGCCTTTTTCTATACCGCCATATCGGATGGACCCGGCGGAGATGAAAGAAGCTGAAGGATCAGTTGCAAGATTTGTAGGATAAAAAGGGTTGCTTGTCCGAGTGTGTCATCTTGGGGGTGCTCCTATTCTGTTCGTCAAGAAGAAAGACGACAGTTGTATTTGTGCATCGATTTTTGTCAGTTGAATTGGGCTACTGTGCGGAAAAAATATTCTCTACCTCATACAGAAGATTTGTTCGATTAGCTCCAGGGTGCGGGACATTCCTCGAAGATTGACTTGCGGTCAGGCTACTACCAGTTGTGGGTTCGAGAAGATGATATTCTAAAGACCGCGTTTCGCACATGTTACGGGTGTTATGAGTCTTGGTGATGTCATTCGAGCTCACCAATACCTCAGCAGTGTTTATGGATTGGATGAACCGAATATTCAGGCCGTTTCTTGATCAGTGATCATTGTGTTTGTTGATGACACCTTAATATGCTTCCGGAGCTAAGGGGAGCCTGGGTAGCATTTGAGGATTTAGTTGCAGACTTTGAGGGAGCACCGGCTATTCGCTAAATTATCTAAGTGTGTTTTCTGGTTGGATAGTGTTAACTTCTTAGGACACGTAGTTACGAGAAATGGTACGTATGGAACCGAAGAAGATCGAGGCCGTTCAGCACTGGCCCAGACCTGTATCAGTGACGGAGGTTCGCAGCATTTTGGGTTGATCTGGAAGAGAGTTCCTTTTCTTTGGACCGGGAATTGTAAACAGAGTTTTCAGCAGCTGAAGACGCGTTAGACGATTGCACAGTTTTATCTTTTCCTTCAGGATCAGGCGGTTTTGTTGGTTATTGCGATACTTCTCGGCAGTTGAAGAAGCACGAGCAGAAATATTCCACTCATGACTAAGAGATGGCTGCAGTGATTTTATACTTAAAATCTGGAGACGAGTCGTGCCAGATATTTACGGACTACAAGAAGCTTAAGGTATATCTTTCAGCAGCGAGATCTAAATTAGAGACAGCGTAGATGAATTGGACTAATGGAAGACTATGACTGCGAGATTCTTTATCATTCGGGCAAGAAGAATGTTGGGGTAGATGCTTTGAGTCGTTGGCCCGCAGGTAACTTTTCTTGGTTGAGCACAGTTTAGAGTCAGTCGACGGCAAATTAGCAAATTCTTTGTGACAGCCAAGAACGGTTCAAGTTACGTCGACTGAGGGCCAACTTTCCCTTGTCCGTGCACGTCTACAGTGATTTGACCGTATCCGTGAGGCATAGTCCGATGACGTTCGTTGGTCAGAGATCATGGAGCAAGTTCGACAGGGCAGAGATTTGCAGTTCATGATTGATGATTAGGGAGTACTACGATTTGGGACTCGACTGTGCGTGCCAGATTTCGAGGGACTGAGACGCATGATTTTTAGAGAAGGCATACCAGTCGACATATAGTGTTCATCCGGTTTCCACCAAGATGTGTCATGACTTAAGAGATGTCTACTAGTGTGAAGGGATGAAGATAGATGTCATAGATTTTGTTTCGGGATGATGACTTGTCAGCAAGTCAAGACCAAGCATCAGGGGCCAGCAGGAGAGTTACGACCTTTTCTCATTCTGGAGTGCAAATGGGAACAGATTTCTATGGATTTTAACGTGGGTCTACCTAGGACTTGTTGAGAGTATGACTCTATTTGAGTAATTGTAGACCGATTAACGGAAGCAGCTCATTTTCTGCCAGTCAAGACCACTTACGGATTCGATCAGTATGTTCGGACATGTGTTGATAATATGGTGCGACTACATGGAGTTCCGACTTGTATTGTGTCCGACAGAGGCACCCAGTTCACAGCCGACTATTGTAGAAACGTTAAGAGACTTTGGACACCAGATTAAGTTTCAGTGCAGTTTTCTATCCGCAAACTGACGGTCAATCAGAGAGGACTATTCAGATTCTTGAGGACATGCTCCGAGCTTGCGTTCTAGTTTTCGATGGCAGTTGGGATCGTCATTTGCCTTTGATAAAGTTTTCCTATAATAACAGCTTACAGGAAGAGATTCAAATGGCACCCTTCGAGGCGTTATATGGGAGGAGATGTCGATCGCCGTTTGTTGGACATAGCTCAGTGAGAGCAGTATTTGGGGCCACAGATTGTGCAGGAGACGACTGAAAAGATTTAGTTGATTCGGAATAGGATAAGAACGGCCTAGAGTAGGCACAAGTTTAATGCTAATAGACGCCGTTGGCGATTATGTTTTCTTGAAGGTTTCTCCGATGAAGGGCATGTTGAGATTCAAGAGGAAAGGAAGCTTAGTCCCGGATATGTGGGTTCTTTCGAGATTCTCGAGCGTATCGGTACGGTTGCTTATCGTTTGGCTCTTCCACCTAGCTTTCCAGATTTCAACCTGTGTTTTATGTATCGATGCTCTGCAAGTACCTTCCGTACCCCGCTCACGCGATACAACATCAGACGGTCCAGCAGGAGCACAATCTTTCTTTAGCTGAGTAGCCGATAGTCATTTTAGATCGGCAGGTGAAGAAACCGAGGTCCGAGGACGTGCCGACCGTAATGGTTCTTTGGAGTGGCCCGAGCGGCGAAGAGGTCACGTAGGAAGCCGAGGTCGAGTTGCGGAAGAAATGTTCCCATCTCTTCGAGGGTACGCATAGTTAGATTTTAAATTCGGGGACCGAATTTCATTAAGGGGGGAAGATTGTAACGTTTTAATAATAAATAAATAAATAAATAAATAAATAAATAAATCCTTTAGGTGAATTTTTCCGATAACCGGTAAAATAATTTGTATTTTCCGTAAAACGCAACTATAATTAATTTTCAACATAGACTTAAAAACACCTATTTTAATTAGGTAATTGCTAGTATTTGGTATTTATTTAGTCACTTATAAATTGTTAGTTTACTTAAATATTTTTCCTTAATTAATTATTTTAACTATTATTATAGGCTTTCATTTATACATTAAATTAGTGTAAATTACAAATTGGAATGGGTTAATTGTATAAATGTGAACCATGACAACTTAAACCTAGTTAGTAACATGTTCTTTTTATAACTTGTCTCCAAATTCTAGTGGGTTCTAGGGTGAAAAGGAAATAGAAATAAAATGAAATGAAAAATTAAAATGATGTGAAATGAATTAATGAGACTTGAGGGGTTTTTCTTATCATGGAAATTTCTACACACACTTCACACTCTCTCCCCCTCACCTCTGGCCGAGCTCCCCTACAGCAACCCCCCTATTTCTCCACTCTTCTCACTTCTAAAATTTTCAAAAATTCCATATAAAATCAATACAAACCTCACTAATTCTTCATTTAACCTTTACCCTATACTCTTTAGCCCAAACTAGCTTGAATCTTGGAGCAAGAGACCATTTTTGGAGGCAAGTTTGCAAGTTTGATCTCTTGAATGTTGAGGTAAAATCTTAACCCTATGGTTTAATTGTTGGTAAATTACTTCAATCTAATCTAATTAGGTGTTTAATTATGGTTTTAATTTCAAAATTTAATTTTCAAGAGAAGGGTTTGTATTAAAGTTAGGGTTTATATAAATAAATCAAGTTAGTTAAGTGTAGATTAATATTTTAAGAGATGTTAAAACCTAATCTAGTTGCTAATTTGTTAATTGTTATATTTAATTTGTCCTAATTATAATTTTTGCAAACTAGATTTTTATGATTAATATAAATAGGTGAGATTAAAATCTAGTTAATAATTGTGTAGCCTAATTAAGATATAAAATGATCATTCTGGCCACTAGGTTTGTTAAAACATATAGATTTGCACAAAAAATGGTTAGATGATGCTTACTAGGTTTTCGGGATAAATCGATTTTAAATTAAGTTGAGGTTTTGTTGATATACAACCTACTTCATATATTATCTAGTGTGTTGTAAGTGTGCGATTGGTGCGATTGGATTTGAGGTTTGGAAACTTTCACGTATAGCGACCCTTGTTGTAGTTTGTGGCGTTGTCACGAGCGCGTTTTGTGCACCAAGTGCATGCGCGTCTAGTTAGTTCGCGTTGTTGGCTTGTATCGTTTGTATCCGCGACTATCATTTATTTATCCTCTTAATTGCTTGTGTGCGATTCTAGGATCGGGTGCAGAGGCGTCGGATGTGGCGTGGAAAAAGACATGGCTGAGATCGGATCAGATTAGCCGAGGTATCCCGGTGATTATATGTACACATCTATGGGGGGATCGTCTGGATGGCGCTCGGCGCTCGATGGTTTAGTATTATTTGTAGCACTTGCATTATATGCGTAGTTTCCTAGTTATGCATCTCATTGCATCGCATCGTTATATATGTGTGGGTGTGGGTGTGTGTGTGTGTGTGTGTGTGTGTGTGTGATATTATCTCATAGGACAGTTGCACTATTACCATTGGTTCTTGCTGCACGTGCATTATTTATGCGAACACACACGCCATTGGTAATTTCTATGTCACGAACACTATAGAACTTGCTTAGAATTGGTATTAGCGCAACTGCATCATATATGATCCGTAGATTTATACTTGTATATTCATTTTATTAAAATAGAAACGTAGGATTGTTCGTCATATATACATACCTCATTGCATCATGATTCATGCATAGCTTCTGGCCGTACTTTGCATGGTATATACTACCGTATCATAGATTTCCATCATCACCAGCATGTTTATATATTGTGATTCTTCTCGAGGATTTCTGTATTTATGAGATTTCTGGATTTTGGGGGAAACCGCAAGAATTTTACAAACTTATTATCTTTTTTAAAAAATGCAAGTTGCGGTTTTCTCGTGATATATGTGTCGTCCACCATGAGTTTCCTGATTTCTGTTGGTTTCCGAGACCCAATTCGAGGAGTGGACGAACCGTCTCGGGTACATGGTGGGCCCGGTAAGGTACCTCAGGGCAAGAGATTGTGTGGTTGACGATGAGCCTGGCTGGGGAAGACTACCTACCGATGATGTCTGGCGTGGCGGATATCCGGAGGATACCGACCGTAGTCGTGAGATTTGATAATTTGGGCCGATCCGGACTGCCGGATATTGAGATATTGAGATTTAAGATACAGAGATATTGAGATATTGACATTTGAGATACAGAGATACTGAGATATTGAGATTTGAGATACAGAGATATTGAGATTTGAGATACAAAAATATTGAGATATTGAGATATACATATTTTGTGTCGATGCTTGACATGGATTTCTGTTGATTTCATTGATGATCCTTAAGCTATTTCACAAGAGTTTTTCTAAGATGAAAATAAATATTTTCTCATACCAAACATACTCAGGTTTCATATTGATTATGCATTTATGTTGCATACATACCAGTGCATCGCATCATATCGGTATATGCGTAGGTTATGACGCATTTGCATGCATGCTTACTATAGCCTCATTAGATGTTACTTACTATTCACGAGTTGGCAACTCATCCCCGTTGTACCACAGTATCTTGTTGGTCTGACCCGTCAGCACAGTAGCAGCGGGTGTATCTTTTTCCGCTTCATTTGCTTCGGCTTGCAGCTTTCTTATAGGTGGGTTTTGGAGGATTTTCTTTTGTTCCCACTGTGTATTTTATTTATATCTAGTATACTCCATCTACCCTTGTATATTGGACTAGACGGTAAGACTTGTATTTGGGGTTTTTGGTGTCGATGATCACTTGAGCCCACGTGGTGTTTCTTAGTTTCGTGCTTTTATATGCTTCTTTCGCACTTATATATATATATATATATATATATATATATATATATATATATATATATTGCATATGGATGCGATTCCGCCATTGGCGAAGAGCTAGCTCCTGCTTGGGGATGCATTTATTACGATTTATATGTATTTTCACGTGTTGTACCCGTTTTGGGGGGCCAGTATTTACAAAGGAGACTCTGCCGAAATTTTCGGGAAATTTTGATATTTTAAATATGTTTAATGCGACTTAATTTGTTAAAAATCGCTTTCTTTAAACAAGTTTTCCTTCACTCTATTTCTTTATATGGTTTAGATTTCTGGGCTTTGGCTTACTTAGATTACGTACGTTTTGAGATGTTTCGTAATTTAAGTGCCAGTCACGTTCCGTACCTTCGGGTCGCGACAAATATCATTTTTTCTAAAACCTATAACTCCATTTTATTTTATCATTTGGTCAAACCAATTTTACCACTTCACTTGTAATATTAATACCAATGTTTAGAATCAAGTTTATATCAAGAATCTCATGTAAAACAATCATAATTGAATCTTTTCACTAAAATACCTTGAACTTTGTTATCACATCTTTTCGAAAAATTGCTTAACAATACCTTTAGGAAAACTTCACGGGGTAATGACCTACTCCATACGCACACTTGATTTCATAGCACGATACCTAGTTGTATGTGTTTTTAGTTCGAAGATAGTATTTACAATAAAATACCACATAATTCTGAAACCGGATTTCTTTTAAAACGGTTCATTTACTTTGCGATCATGCATTTACAATTCTTTTTAGGGGACCCGCTAATGGATGGTGCGGTTTATCGCACATCCTTGGGCTAGTAGAGCGAGATGCAGACCTCCTCACGGAACATTCGATCTCGAAATGATTTAAATACGTTTTTTAAGAAATACGAATTTTTCTACATAAAATAAAATTAATTTTTAGAAAAATTATATTACAAATCCATATTTTCATAATACAATAAACCTATATTTTTCTTAAAATGAAAGATTAACAAATGACAATAAAATACCATCAAGATACCAAAAAGGACAAGTTTTTTCAATAAAATACCATGAACTTTCCAAGCTAAGTAATTATCACTAAAATACCACAATACTTAAAATCCATGCTCATGAAAACCCTAAGTAATACTAATCACCCTCGAGCTTTTATTTTTAATCTATATTAATCTATTTTTTCATAAAACCCCCTCGAGTTAGATAATAACAATATTTTAGTAAATATAGGTTTAAGCGGGATCGATTCTCTTGAGCCCCAAGAAGCCGAAGAAAGTGAGTGCTTTCCTATTTAAGGTAGACAACTTAACGGTGTTATCAATGACAATCGTTTTGGAAAAAAACACAAATTCTGTCGTTCATGTGCAGCAGTTGCAGATGACTCCCGAACCTAAGAAATTCAAGATTTAAATCAGTACAAGTGTCTGACTCAGTCTGAGTCCAAATTCAAAGCTGAATCCAAAATCAAACATGAATACTTGATCATGAGCATGAATACTTGAATTCAAATATCAAACATGTATACTTGACTTGACTTGACCGAACCATGGTTATAACTTGACTTGACTACCTGAATACATGATTACATCCTGAACATGAATACTTGAACATTTTGTATCCATAGTTTCGGCAAGACTTGTAAACATAACCTAAATAATACTTTACGCAGGGATAAAGGGGTAGATTGGTATGTAACGTATATCGTGGCACGAGAGGTCACTTAAAAGACACCTACATGAATTCTCGTACCGTTGTCCCGTGGGTTATGATGAGGTCTTGTACTACATGTTACAATAGTCCACAGGGTAAGATGGACTCCTCTCATATACACGAATACCTTCTGTATCAAGCTACAAATCACCACATTAGAATAACAATCATGTACCTGTATAACTTACCAGTTCATTTCATATTACATGTTATATTCTCTTTCTTCTTTTGGGACTTACCGAGCGCTAGTTCGCCGATAACATTCCTTTCTATTTCTTGCTTAGGAATGTTCGTCAGGAGGACCGGACTCTCAGGAGATCGAGCTTAGCCAGAAGGACTTGGACCAGCTCACCACTCAGCCCAACTACTAGTTCACCTACACTTTCATTTTGTATGCCATTGTTTAGGTACTGCTTTACTCATTGTATCTTTTCTTTTCAAACAATTGTATGTAAAGTTGAATGTAAATAAAGTTGCTGTTTATTTTATTACTCTTATCATTCTTGTTCATTTTTATATATATTGCTTAATTACGCTTAACGTATTTATTTCTTAGTAAATACGTTGCGTTTTGCCATGTCACCATTACCGTCTACTGGGAAGCGGGGCGTGACAATAACACTTCTATCTTTTATTGCATTAAGTTTAATGAAAGAGGATATGGTGAAACCACATGCGCGCCGCCGTGCCGAGCCGAGCGAGCCGCGTGTGCCTGCACCCGCTGGCATGAATGTTTTTCCGATTCCATTTCACATAGTCTTGAGTATTCTTTTTAGATATATATATATATATATATATATATATATATATATATATATATATTGTAAACAGAGTGCGCATATGGCAAAAACATTTGTTCCCACTTACCAGAGTTCGCACATGGCAAAAAAACATTTGTTCACTCTTGGTAAATGATGCAAAAAGACGTAGGTGCACACTTGTTCATCCAACGGCAGAAATTAAGGGTGCGCACTTGTTCATTCAACGGCAGAGATTAACGGCGAAGCAGAGAGATGCACACTTGATAAAAATCCATGTATTTGATGTGCACATTATGTTAGCAACACGTGCGCATATGCCTTAAGTTCGCACTTGATAAAAATCAATTTATTTGACGTGCGCTGCACGTGCGCAGCATGTGCGCATGTGTCTAAGTTTCGCACTTGGAAAAATGCCAATATATACATGCGCGCTCACCCTGTATCGTGCAAACTTAAGTCTGAAGTATTCTAATTGATACGAATCAATTAAAATCAATTTGTTATTAAAAAAATTTAACCAATTAAAACAAAATTGATATCATATAAAATAGATCTAACGGCACGCATGCATTGGGGATCGATCTAACGGTGCGCACTTACCCCGTAATTTATATAAATCGATTTAATACAAATTAAATCCAAATGAGATCAAATTAAATCGAAATGACATCAAAACTAGCCTAATTTGTTAGCAACAAAGCCTAACAAACTCTAGTTTTTGCTCTCCTATAAATAGGAGCCCCATATAAAGAAATAAAAGAGAGACGCCCCCTATAAGTTCAAGAAAAAAAATATAATCTTCTTCAACATCAAAATAGGTAAAAAAATAAAAAGAGAAGAAGATCTATTCTCTCCCTAAAAGCTTTTATTTTAAAAATAAAAGCCATTGCTTCTTCCTTAAATCTATTGATTCACAAACAAAAGATCAAAAGTTCCTAAGGGAAAAACCCATCATGGATGCCTTTGCATCACAAAAAATCATAGTTTTTGCTTCTTGAAAAATAAAAGAAGAAGAAAACAAAGTACATAAGCCATTACTTTTTGGTGAAAGTTTTTCCTTTCTGATCTAAACAAGTGCGCATCCGAATTGAGTGCGCACTTGAT
This sequence comes from Agapanthus africanus, assembly GCA_030015575.1. NCBI lineage: Eukaryota > Viridiplantae > Streptophyta > Magnoliopsida > Asparagales > Amaryllidaceae > Agapanthus > Agapanthus africanus. Next base: position 89,337,906 of record CM057338.1, on the reverse strand, counting down.
AAAAAATCGTTTATGGGAAAATTAAGTCCCTGGAGACATGCACATCACATGATACGCAGGTGTGCGCGTCACATGATATGCATTTGTGCGCACTTGATTTATATATTGACCATGGAAGTGCGAGCGGCACGTGACATGCACGTGTACGCAAATAAAAATATATTGATTTAAATACATGCGCACGTGTATACATGCGCGCATATGTTTTGAAAAGATAATGAGTGCGAGCCACGTGATATGCACATGCGTAGTGCGCACTCTTTACAGATAAAACATAATTTCATATGCGTCTCATACTGTAACGACTCTGAAATTCCTGTACAAAATTATTTGTTTATTGTTTAGAAAGGGTATTTCAGCCTGTTGTGGAGTTATAAGTTATTTTTGTTCAATAAAAATAAGAAGCAACTTATTGCTCACTGATAAAGCCTCTACATTGCTATGACGTAGCCTGTGTGTTCAAATCCCATCAGTCCCAAATTTTTTAATATTTTTCTTTTTTAACTTTCCGAAAGCCCAAGAGTTGCACGTGCAATACACAGAGAAACGAAAAGTTTCAGAAAATCCAACGGTATAAATGAGAAGTAAACACAGAGTTAAATACGTGGCACGAATCTCGAGGCAAACCATCGAAATCCAACCGCCCGTTTCCTCATCTTGGCCGCTATCGACGGTCTAAAATTCCCCATTCAACTCCGTGCTTTGCACACTCGTCTCTTCAGCTCCCCTCTACTCCCCCACATTGTTTGATTTCTTTGCAATTAAACAGAGATTATTCAATTCACCATTTAACATCCATTTTAATTCTTTTAATTCAATTTTTAATTCCCAAACCTTAAATTATTCACTATAAATACCACCCCATTCCCTAACTCTCCCTCATTTTGAAATTTCTATCAAAAATTCTCTCAAACTCTCTATGTACCAAGTGGAGTTAAGCAACCAAGTAGAGTAGCAAGCTAATCTTGACGACTGGAGTATCTCCGACAAGACCACAACTCCCGAAGGCTTCCCCTCTACCTTGTTAATAATCTAAACCCTTAAGTCCTTTCACCTCTCTCTCTTTTCACTTCAATATAATTTTTAAAACATATCGATAAAAGCGGAGTTAGCATATAATCTGTCTTTAAAACAATTTTTGTCACTTGCCATGTTTAAAAGTTCATACCAATTACCTAATATCACTTCAAAGTAATATTCACATCAAATACCTTTTTATGTAACCAAAATTTCATATCCAATAATTATATAGTGAACTTTTTCATAAAAATACCATGAACTTTAATATAACCATATTTTCATTAACTAGGGTATATATGTTTAGATCATTCACAGGATAACGACCTAACCCACACGCACACTATGGTTTCATAGCACGAGATTCTAAATATATGGTTGGTTCAAAGAATAAGTTTTACATTAAAATACCACCGTTTTATAAAAAAAGGTTTATTTTAATCGATATTTTAAAATTCTTAGCAATTGTGCCTCTACAACTCTCGTTAGGAGACCCGCTAATAGATGGTGCGGATTATTGCACATCCTGAGAATAGTAGAGCGAGATGCAGAACTCCTCACGGAGTATTTGGTCTCGAAAAGAAATAAAAATACGTTTTTAAAGCAATATGACTTTTCTAAACAAAACAAATTTTGAAAAATTTATATAAAATAACAAATCTGTATTTTCAATAAAAACAACTTGTGAATATATATATTTTTTAAATGAAGATTTGAATTTTAATAAAATACCAACAAGTTTCCAATAGTAGTAGTTTTCATAAAATACCATAAACTTTTAAAAGCTAGATTTTATCACTAAAATACCACAACATCATGAAAACCCTAAATATTATAAATCATCCTCGGGGTTTATTTTTAAACCATATTAAATTATTTTTTACAAAACCCCCTCGAGAAATGCAAATAATATAAATACAAAGTAAACAATAATAATAAAAATTTAAGGACTCTACATTAATTTAGGCTTAAGCGGTATCATTTCTCTTAAGCTCCGGGGAGCTGGAGAAAGTGAGTGCTTGCCTATTCAGGTTAGACAACTTAACAGAGTTATCAATGACAATTGTCTTGCAAAAAAACACAAATCCTGCCGTTCATGTGCAGCAGTTGGCGATTTTCTCCTGAACATAAGATCTTAACAGTTAAATCAATTCATATGTAAAAGATCTGAACTCGAATCCAAACCCGAATCCAAACTTGAACATGGACTCAAACCCAATCTACTCGAACTAACTTGACTCTAACCAAGATTGCGATTGACACGACTCGCATTTTACTCGACTCACCCGACTTCATTCTACACCTTTTGCAATCTATGGTTTCGATCAAGACATGTTATAATCAAGTATATTATACAGTTATAGACTATTTATACTCGGGGTGCTTGGGATAGTTTCTTGTGTGAATCCAACGGAGCTTCAGGAGTCCTCTATTAATTTTTTTTTATTTTACTCGAATATTGATCAGTTGAAAATATTGCATTTTTAACACGTCCTACTATTTGCACTCATCTATAGGTGTTCAGTATTAATATAGCACATATTAGCAAAACAGCCGTAAAATACCAAATTACTTGTGTTATATATTAAAACCGACATTTTAAGGGAAATTGAGTGTTTATCATTACATCGTATCATTCTTGTATAGCACAACACTTGTTTCGAGAATCTGTGCAGGAAATTACAGAAGAAGAGCCAAAATTGTAAAAAGTGCCGTTGAAAATGACGCCAAGTCCAAGACCTGTGATCACATCAGAAATATATCATGAAGTTACCAGAAAGCAGCATACAGAAATTCATGCACCAAGGCTATTAATAGACCGCGGACCCGCAGCCAGAACCCCCTTGGCGCCGCGGATCCACGGCCACATAGCGGTGACGTCAGCAACATTTCACTTCATAATTCTCTTCTCAGCTTCAGAACTCATCCAAGCCACTTCAAAGTCCAGAATTCTCCAGAGTCTTCTGCCAGATCAGCAAGCTTCTTGTTCAAGCTAAACTTCCAAGCTTCCAAAGCAAGCTTCTCACTTAACAAACTAAACCTAGAAGCTTCTCCCTAACCTCCAAGCTTACAAAGGAAGTTAAGCCTAACTAACTACCTCTAGAAGCTTCTACCTAACTACCAAGCTTACAAGGGAAGCTAACCTAAACCTAGCTTCTAAAGGAAGCCAAAGCTAGTGAAAGCTATAAAAGGAACCCTAAGGCTTCACTTCTAAGGTTGTTCGGTTGTTCATTAACCATTACACATACAAGTTGAGTGACACAACTTGTGCATTCAAACTCTAACCCTAATCCAATCAAATCCAAAGCCAAATTCAAGAACACCGAGTACAAATCAAGCATGAAGCCTTCGATCCTTTACGAAGCGACGCCGGACTTCATCGGAGCAAGTGATCCAAGGAGATCCGCGACTCAAGGAGACGAGCGAAGCCGAAATCAACGATCAAGTTCTTTCTTCTTGTAGATCTCGAGTGATTTGTAACAAAATTGTTGATAAATAATGGTGAAATTTCTATATCTTGCTTTCTTTACATTCTTGCATCATGACTAGATCTCAATTTGTGATTGTGTTTCGTGTTGTGATGTTTGAGTAAAACTCCGCTCGTGAAGGAGTCGAGAGAACAATAGATGATGATGTGACAAATCTTGAAACGATTTTTAATTCCTATAAGTTTTGTAAACTCGTGTAAATTGAAGAATCGGCAACCTAGTTTCGAGCAATACTTTCTTGATTGTGTTCGCTCTTAATTAGTGATCCACGATCGATTCTTGAATTTACTCGAGGCTAGAATTTGAATGAGATTCATCGAAAGGATAAAGGATGAGATGAAGAAACCCTAGTTTCTTCGAAAGATCCTTAAACCTCAATTAATCGACATCGATCTAGTATCAAATCATTAACGGATAAGAATACGTATTCAATACATTTCATCACGTCTATAGATTCGATCGATTCCTACGAGCCTCACTTCGATTCTTGATTCTTGGATTGGATATCATCACTTCTTGATTCTTGAATTTTTAATGTTTTTCTTGATTTTAGATTTTGATCTAGATAATTCTTGAACTTCATTTTACAAATCTTGAATTGAATTGAATTGTTTTCCTCTTTTCTTTAATCTTCAATTCATCTAATTCGAAATACGAACGGATCTCACTTTCCCTGTGGGCGATCCGCACTCGCTAACGCGCTACAATCGACACCGTTATTGATTGCGGTCAAAATATTTTTGGTTGTGATTTCTATACAATTTTCTAACTACACACCGGAAAACGAATCAATCAAATATCAGTCGGATTGACTCCTCCAAAGCCTAGAGTCCCGATGCTAACACATGAAATGGGCCCGTGTTTCCTTGCTCCTGGGGCCCCACTCTTGAGCTTGTGAATACTTTTACGGCCGCGTTGACATTCACACTTGGAACTTAATATTAACATAGTGACCATATAAAGACCTATAGTATATATTTACCTATGAACATATACGTTTACTCGTCATATATATATATATATATTCTATACTTTTCTTTTACTCTTACTTTATCCTTGGGACTTACCGAGCGCTAGTTCGCTGACGGGCATTCCACCCACCCTTGTTTTCTTGGAATGTTCGTCAGATACGGTCGAGACGGAGGAAGTGGAGGCCACTGAGGAGGACTACAACCGGATTTCTACTCAGGATTAGCTTAGTTTTACTTGTTATTCTGCTTATATATCTCACATGTTTAGGCATTTTTTTTATTGTATTTACTTTCCAGCTGAAACTCATGTACTTGTAAATATTTGAAGTTGAATGTAAATAAATTTTTTTTGAAAATTTTACAGTCTCCATTTATTCTTGCATTGTGTATTATTGTTTCAATACGATTAGTATATTTATTTAGGAAATGACCTTCTCTGGATAAATATAACGCGGGCTTGCCATGTCATCGTTTCCGTCTACTGGGAAGCGGGGCGTGACAGGTTTTATTGGTGGTATATGCATGTCAGTTCTGCATGAAGTCGTAAACAATATACCATAAGAATTAATGAATTCAAAAAACATTTACATTCCTTGCATTTCAAATTTCTTGAATCTATCCTGACCTCTCTTTTATATCAAGGTAATAGACTCTCTGAACAATACCAGCACAAACGTCAACGGCAATACTCCACTGCCTACACCACCACCACCGTCTACTTGTTAGTGTTTATGCCCTAGAAGGCCATTACTGTATCATACTAGCTTGTATATTACTTAATGGAAGCTTGGGATATTCACATGTATATAACAGTCTTGCTAAACATGGTAGTATGCTACTTGGTTTTTCTATCTTAATATGTGAGTGTACGTATTGATAGAGCTCTTAGGATCTTGCTTGTCTACCAGCGTTGTGATGGCAGTCACACTAGTGGGGGCTGGGTAGTCTATAAGCACATCCTTATTCAGGTCCCTGGTCGTTGGATTATCGAGACAGAGCATCGATATCCGGAGTAGACTAGTGTGTACGCTTCTCATCCCAGTTGGGGAGATGGTCTGTCCCACAGCCGTCAGTACGTCGTACTGGAGATAGTATGCAGGTGCTCGTTAGGTTACGGGTACACCGGACAGGACTCACGGGGAACTGTTGGTTGGTTTGATACCAGTCGTCAGTGAGCAGTTCCCAGGTGACATGAGTACAGCGTAGTCCGCAGACTTGACACTGCTACTTCGCCTCGAGTGTGTCCCACTGTTCTTAGATTGCTACCCTACCACGGCTCAAAGGAGTCGTGCAAACAGGTAGCAGTTGGGTGCAGTCCCGAGCACTTGGAGGAAGTGGCGGTTAGACAGGATTCGTCCCTCCCGGTATTGGGAGTAGATATCGTGCTGTGTCAGAGAGCCATTACGCAAAGTCCCTGGCCAGGGCAAGCGAGATTTGCTGGTAGGTTCCAGTAGTTTCTCAGGGTGTAATGGGCTTCCCTCCGACACGACTTATACCGCTATTAGGGGACTGACGCTTGCCGCCCCCCTAGGCCCGATATGCGATAGTCTTGGACGAACGGACCGGACTGTATGGAGATTGTCACATCAGACTCAGTAGGAGTTCGGATGGGTTTCCTCATCGGCCTTCTTATCGACAACTACCTGGGGACCGTTACGTACAGCTAGTGCCGCTTGCGGTCTGTGGTTAAACCCACTGCCAGCGTAGTAGTCGAGTCTCTAAAGTCCCACACAGAGAGTTTCCTACTCCAGGCGAAACGATATAGAGGTTGCATGGTTTTGCGACAAAGGGTTCGGACGCATACGTGCGTTTACGCACGTATGACTTTCGGACAGTTTTTACCAGTCGGCTTTGGTTTAAGCCAGTTACTGGTATCCGGTTATTGGATTTTTACAGTCTAAAGTTTTTCCGTATTTTTTGCGGATTGGAGGGGCGTTCTCGTAATTGTACGAGAAGCTTCTAGAAGATGTGACTAAGGAGGTTACTTTGGATAAGATTGTGAGTCATGAGAGTGATTCATCATTATCATTATTGCACAATAAATGATAATGACACATGCTTAATGAATCACCATTTTGCATTTATGAAGCATGCTTATTCATTTCTATTATTCATTTTTCTAATAATAAGAATGCTTCATAATATATTATGATACACTCTCTCTCATCTCATTATCTCATCTCACATTCTCTCTCCTCAAGCTCTCATCTTCAAGAGACTAATCCTTAATCCTCATGTGTTGAGATCAAAGGTTTAGTTAGACTTAAACATCCATTACCTTCACTCTATATCATCCTCTCTTCTTTGATTAGCAATCAAAGTAGATTAGTTACCTCAAGTTAGAGGTTTAGCTTGGAGTTTTGCTCTCGGGTGGATCGTCTACTACCTAGAGAAGGCCGAAGAGAACAAGGAGATCGTAAAGACGAAGGACTAGTTTCATTCGGTATAATCCCTAAACACATAGATAAGAAACTCTTTGTGTACGGTTATTTACAGTTTAGCTTCGATTCAAGCGGTTAGTCGATGTTCGTTCTTTAAACTTGATCGTTTTTGAAAATTCCGCCTCCCCACAAGTACTGGGGTGTACTACATCGACTTACAGTGGTATCAGAGCCTCGCTAAACACTAAATAACTTGATTGCAAATTTGTACGAATTTCGAACGGAAAAACGAAGCCGGAAAACCCTAAAAATTACTTGTTTCTGTCGAATTTAAAATGATGTCCTAAAATTGTTCAGGTGATCTCAGAAAGCATGAAATAAGTCCAGGAGAACACCCATGAAATTTGAGACCATGAGTCGGCTAAAGCGCCGCGCAAGCGCGGCGGATCCCAGCGATCCGCGGCCGAGTTGCCGATTCATGGTCTCGTATTTTGTGTGTGGGTCCTCTCTGGTATTTGGGGTTCTCTGGAATATTTAATATTTGCCCAGGTTTCAGTTTAACAGAGCAGTTTTTGGAGCAATATTAATGTCGTTTAATCGATTGAAATTGTACAGTATTTGCATGTTGGATTATATCTGTGATTGATAAATGTGTTCGTAAACCTCCCCCAACTGCTAGTATGTCGGTTGGCAGGGGGTTGCACATTTCTGAAATGGTTATATCTGTTTGTGCATATAAACTGTATTGGACTGTTGTGGTGTATAGCCGGGGTATGCAATGGGTTATTGTTTAATTCATTTGTTGTAAATGTAATTTGTTGTAATATTATTTTTGCGGGGCACTTCCAGGTTGCGGTCGTAGCCACCGTTGTATTATTTCATTTTACTGTTTTTGCTCCTAGGACTGACCCAAGGTGGGGTACACAAACTGCCGGGCGGGTAGTTTGCCGTACCCGTAGGGGTCGAGGGTGGGGTAACGGCTATTCATCACAACTGTGTAATCTGTCTTTTCTTGCAGGCTCAAAAGAAATACAGATTGCTTGCAAATCCAATATTGTTTATCTGTGTTCTGGAATGAATATCATTGCGTCAGACGAATGTAAAATATCTATATATATTGTAGCTATTTAGACGTCACTTATGTTTTACACCCGCGCTAGCCCAGCCCCCGCTCTGTCGTTAGTTAAGTAACCTAACGGGTGATGACGGGACCCCGTGGCGAATGCGGATGGCATAAGAGGACGTTGTATTTTCGTTGTTTTCTGCAATGATAGGTTAATGATGGGACGCATTATCTATAATGCAAAGTAAAACAAACCAAAGTTTAAATCGTTGGAACAATTTAAAAGAAACCACTCGGTTATTTTTAAAACAGATATTTTTAAATGCGGAGCTTTAACCACTCCTTTTAAAAGCTATCAGGTTCCTTCGGTTATATCAAGTTCACTACGTTCACGGTCTCGCCAAGACCAGTCGTAGCCCTCCGTCATTTCTTATGGATGGTCAGTAGTATTCAAGCTATGCTTGTTGGCATACGTCAAGGCATAGTGTTTGGTAGCTGCTGGGGTATTCATTTGTTGCATAGATAGATGTGTTGGTTTGGGACAGTCGCATTACCTTGTTGGCATACGTCAAGGGTATATACGGGTGGGTTCAAATTAACAAGATAATGATGGGCAGAACTTGACATGTGACTTATGATTTGTTGGCATACGTCAAGGTCATAAGAGCATGGGGCAAAAACTTATATCGGGAATTTCTAAAGAAACTGAAATTTGCAAAGAGATGCATACCATTTGGAGTTTGATGAATGTTGGTAGGATTCCTTCAACATTATCATACGATGATATTTGGATCCCGATCCTACTGTGAGTATATGCTACTTATCAGGATATTCGTCACTTAACGATCAATGCTATAAACCTAGTAGGTGTCCAGAATGGTGTCAGCGGGGTTACGCTCCCAGAGAAAAGAGGTTATTTAATTAAGGAACTTCGCGAAAGCGTTGGAAAACCTCCCTCGAAGTATCGACACTGGCCTGGCTGAACGGTTAAGCAAGTATTGTACGGTGAGAATAGTCCTGGCTAATTCTTCTTTTATGGTTTGAGGAAGGATTCGAGAAACAGTGGGAGCCATCCAGTTTAGATAAACTAAAAACCACTCTAAACTTGCAAGAGCATCATGCTAAAGAGTTTTCTTCTCTCTCTCCTAATTGCAGCGACCCTGAAAATGACTGGACTTAAGTTACTTTTAGAAAAGAATATACTGACGGGGCCAAACTATAAAGATTGGCTGCGGAATGTCAAAATGGCTTTGACCTATGACAAATTGGGGTACGTCCTCACCGCTACGGCACCTGCTGTCCCTGGTCCTAAATCCAGCAATGCGGATAAGGAAATCCGCAAAACCTGGGATTTAGATTGCGCGAGAGCCAAGTGCATCGTGCTTGCCTCTATGAACAATGAACATCAGAGGAGGCACGAGGATATGTCCTTAGATGGCATATTTCTCCATACAAAGGAACTTTATGGAGAGCAATCTCGTATAGCAAGATACGAGACCTCTAAGAAATTGTTTCGAGCGAGGTTGGCTGTCGGGTCATCGGTAGGTGAACATGTTCTACAGATGATCGGCTATATTGAAGAGCTCGCAGACCTTGGGACGACTTTGGATAATGAGCTGTATACAGACCTTATTCTCCAGTCCCTTCCTCCCACCTACGCCCAGTTTATCCTCAACTTCAATCTTCAAGGAAAAGAAGTTGAACTTGCGGAACTCCTGAACATGTTAAGGAGTGCAGAGGGCACCTTACAGAAGGTAAGGGAAACACCCGCTATGTTTGTTGGCGGTGCATCTTCTTCCGGGTCCAAGGCTAGGGCCAAAGGAAGGAAGAAGAAGGCCGCACCCAAACCTAGAGGAGGTGTTAGTAAGGTGGGAAAGAAGGGAAAGAAAAAGTTTGCAGCACCGGTAGTTGGCCTGGATGAGTGCTTCCATTGTCACAGGAAAGGGCACTGGAAGAAGGATTGCAAGGCGTGGAACGCCAAGAACCGGGAACCGAAGCAAGCTGTGGCTTCGACTTCAGGTGTGTTTGTAATTGAGAATTGTCTGTCGATCAACTCTACTTCCTGGGTATTGGATACCGGATCAGGATCTCATATTTGCAATTCATTGCAGGCACTGAGAAACCGTAGAGTGCTGAAGGAAGGTGATATGATCCTCAGGGTTGCTAACGGAGCTAGCGTGGGAGCTGCGTCCGTCGGGGATTATCACCTAGGATTGACGAGTGGACACATTTTGGTTTTACATAACTGTTATTTTGTACCAAGCTTAACGTGTAATATCATATCAGTTTCCTTGTTATCAAATAAAGGTTATGATTTCACGTTTGTAAGAGATGTTGTTAACATCCACCTTAATCATGGTTTGATTGGGTCCGATACTCTAAATAACGGCATATATGTGTTAAACCAACTCCAAATTTTCAATGTCCAGAACACATTAAAAAGAAAGTCTCCAGATTTAAATAAAGCTTTCTTATGGCATTGTAGACTGGGTCACATCAATGAGAGAAGGTTGACTAAGTTGCATAGAGAAGGATATTTGGACACGTTCGAATATCAATCTTATGACACTTGTCAATCCTGTCTCAAAGGAAAGATGACAAAGACTCCATTTACTGGACAAGGAGTAAGAGCGAGCGAGCTCTTAGGACTCATACACAGTGATGTATGCGGTCCAATGTCTACACATGCGAGAGGTGGTTATTCCTACTTCATTACTTTTACAGATGATTTCTCTAGGTTTGGACATGTCTTCTTGATGAAGCATAAATCCGAGGCCTTTGAGAAATTCAAGGAATACAAGAGTGAAGCGGAAAACCAAACAGGCAAAAGTATTAAGGCACTGAGATCTGATCGAGGTGGAGAATACTTAAGTGCCGAGTTCCTAGGTTACCTAAAAGAGAAAGGAATTCTCTCTCAGCTTACTCCTCCATACACTCCACAGCATAACGGTGTATCGGAGAGACGGAATCGAACCCTATTGGATATGGTACGATCCATGATGAGTAATGCTGAGTTACCGCGATCTTTCTGGGGATATGCGCTAGAATCAGCGATACATCTTTTGAACAGAGTTCCAACCAAAACTGTGCCTACCACACCATATCAGATGTGGAGTGGGAAGAAACCCTATCTTCAGTACCTGAAGAAATGGGGATGCCCAGCTTTTGTAAAAAAGCAGCATCCGGACAAGCTCGAGGCACGCTCAGTAGAGTGTAAGTTTGTGGGATATCCGAAGAACTCTACAGGATATTATTTCTATTACGCAGAGGAACAAAAGGTTTTTGTTTCTCGTCATGCCCGATTCTTAGAAACTGAATTTTTGGAAAATCAGAAGAGTGGGAGCGTAGTAGAACTGGAAGAAATTCCAGAACCACAAACTGCTACTGAAAGTTTGGTAGAACCAGAGGTTCAAGAAGAACAGAACATTCCCGCACCCCTCCGCAGGAGTAGTAGGCCGTCTCATCCGCCTGAGAGATACTATGGTTTTCTCATAGATGGGGATAGAGAGGATTGCATCATAGATGATGATGGACCTACTGACTTCAGGCAGGCCATCCAGAGCGGCGACTCGGTACGATGGCTAGATGCAATGCGGACCGAAATGGAGTCCATGTACACCAACAAAGTATGGACTTTGGACTTTGCTCCAGATGGGGTAAAACCCATAGGATGCAAATGGATCTTCAAGAAAAAGATTGGTGTAGATGGACAGGTGGAAATCTATAAGGCTAGACTTGTTGCAAAGGGTTTTCGTCAAATACCTGGTTTGGACTATGACGAAACTTTTTCTCCAGTGGCTATGCTCAAATCCATTCGGGTCCTTCTTGCTATTGCTGCCTTCCATGATTATGAAATCTGGCAGATGGACGTAAAGACGGCTTTTCTGAATGGAAATTTAGAAGAGAGCGTCTATATGGATCAGCCAGAGGGTTTTAATCAGAGTGAGAGCAGCGGGAAAGTATGCAAGCTGCTTAAGTCCATTTATGGACTAAAGCAGGCATCGCGGAGTTGGAACATCTGTTTTGATGAGACAGTCAAAGAATATGACTTTATCAAAAATCCAGATGAACCGTGCATATATAGTAAAGTTGTGGCCAGAAGTGTCGTATTCCTCGTCTTGTACGTGGATGACATTCTATTGATAGGAAATGACGTTCCTATGCTACAATCTGTCAAAGGATTCTTGTCACACAGGTTCTCCATGAAAGACCTGGGTGATGCCTCTTACATTCTGGGGATCCGGATCTATCGTGATAGATCCAAGAGGATGTTGGGACTTTCGCAGTCCAGGTATATCGACACTGTACTGAAAAGATTTAGTATGGAAGATTCTAAGCGCGGTAATCTGCCGGCTTATCACGGAATCACCCTCTCCAAAGAGATGTCTCCCAAGACTGATTTGGAAAGGGAACGCATGTCTATTGTACCCTACGCTTCTGCGGTAGGCTCTATAATGTATGCGATGTTGTGTACCAGACCAGATGTAGCTTACGCACTGAGCGTGGTAAGCCGGTATCAGTCAGACCCAGGGGAGAAACACTGGATAGCAGTAAAGAACATTCTCAAGTACCTGAGGAGGACTAAGGAGATGTTCTTGGTTTACGGCGGAAAAGACCTCAGGTTGGAGGCCTTTGCTGATTCCGGCTTCCAGAGTGATAAGGACGATTCCAAGTCCATGTCGGGTTATGTCTTTACCCTCAATGGAGGGGCGGTGTGCTGGAAGAGCTCCAAGCAGGACACCGTTGCTGACTCGACGATGGAAGCGGAGTATATAGCTGCTTGCGATGCCGCAAAAGAAGCAGTCTGGATGAAGAAGTTCCTAACAGAACTTCAGGTTGTTCCTACCATAGTTGATCCAATACCTCTGTATTGCGACAACAACGGAGCTATAGCTTTAGCAAAGGAACCAAGGTCCCATCAGAAGTCCAGACACATCTTGAGGCGGTATCACCTGATCAGGGAGATCATTGATCGTCAGGAGATCGAGGTTCGGAGAGTTGCTTCAGAAGAGAACATTGCTGATCCATTCACGAAGGCCCTTCCTCAGATTCAGTTCGAGAGGCTACTCGAGATCATTAGTCTACGATATGCCAGTACATGGCCTTAGTGCAAGTGGGAGATTGTTAGTGTTTATGCCCTAGAAGGCCATTACTGTATCATACTAGCTTGTATATTACTTAATGGAAGCTTGGGATATTCACATGTATATAACAATCTTGCTAAACATGGTAGTATGCTACTTGGTTTTTCTATCTTAATATGTGAGTGTACGTATTGATAGAGCTCTTAGGATCTTGCTTGTCTACCAGCGTTGTGATGGCAGTCACACTAGTGGGGGCTGGGTAGTCTACAAGCACATCCTTATTCAGGTCCCTGGTCGTTGGATTATCGAGACAGAGCATCGATATCCGGAGTAGACTAGTGTGTACGCTTCTCATCCCAGTTGGGGAGATGGTCTGTCCCACAGCCGTCAGTACGTCGTACTGGAGATAGTATGCAGGTGCTCGTTAGGTTACGGGTACACCGGACAGGACTCACGGGGAACTGTTGGTTGGTTTGATACCAGTCGTCAGTGAGCAGTTCCCAGGTGACATGAGTACAGCGTAGTCCGCAGACTTGACACTGCTACTTCGCCTCGAGTGTGTCCCACTGTTCTTAGATTGCTACCCTACCACGGCTCAAAGGAGTCGTGCAAACAGGTAGCAGTTGGGTGCAGTCCCGAGCACTTGGAGGCAGTGGCGCTTAGACAGGATTCGTCCCTCCCGGTATTGGGAGTAGATATCGTGCTGTGTCAGAGAGCCATTACGCAAAGTCCCTGGCCAGGGCAAGCGAGATTTGCTGGTAGGTTCCAGTAGTTTCTCAGGGTGTAATGGGCTTCCCTCCGACACGACTTATACCGCTATTAGGGGACTGACGCTTGCCGCCCCCCTAGGCCCGATATGCGATAGTTTTGGACGAACGGACCGGACTGTATGAAGATTGTCACATCAGACTCAGTAGGAGTTCGGATGGGTTTCCTCATCGGCCTTCTTATCGACAACTACCTGGGGACCGTTACGTACAGCTAGTGCCGCTTGCGGTCTGTGGTTAAACCCACTGCCAGCGTAGTAGTCGAGTCTCTAGAGTCCCACACAGAGAGTTTCCTACTCCAGGCGAAACGATATAGAGGTTGCATGGTTTTGCGACAAAGGGTTCGGACGCATACGTGCGTTTACGCACGTATGACTTTCGGACAGTTTTTACCAGTCGGCTTTGGTTTAAGCCAGTTACTGGTATCCGGTTATTGGATTTTTACAGTCTAAAGTTTTTCCGTATTTTTGCGGATTGGAGGGGCGTTCTCGTAATTGTACGAGAAGCTTCTAGAAGATGTGACTAAGGAGGTTACTTTGGATAAGATTGTGAGTCATGAGAGTGATTCATCATTATCATTATTGCACAATAAATGATAATGACACATGCTTAATGAATCACCATTTTGCATTTATGAAGCATGCTTATTCATTTCTATTATTCATTTTTCTAATAATAAGAATGCTTCATAATATATTATGATACACTCTCTCTCATCTCATTATCTCATCTCACATTCTCTCTCCTCAAGCTCTCATCTTCAAGAGACTAATCCTTAATCCTCATGTGTTGAGATCAAAGGTTTAGTTAGACTTAAACATCCATTACCTTCACTCTATATCATCCTCTCTTCTTTGATTAGCAATCAAAGTAGATTAGTTACCTCAAGTTAGAGGTTTAGCTTGGACTTTTGCTCTCGGGTGGATCGTCTACTACCTAGAGAAGGCCGAGGAGAACAAGGAGATCGTAAAGACGAAGGACTAGTTTCATTCGGTATAATCCCTAAACACATAGATAAGAAACTCTTTGTGTACGGTTATTTACAGTTTAGCTTCGATTCAAGCGGTTAGTCGATGTTCGTTCTTTAAACTTGATCGTTTTTGAAAATTCCGCCTCCCCACAAGTACTGGGGTGTACTACATCGACTTACACTACTGTTGGAGCTCCTATCAATGAGCAAATACTACTTCTTGAGGCTATCAAGAGCCTATTGGAGGGTCAACAATAGCAAACTACTATCCTCATGAACAGCCCCGAAGCCGAAGCATCCGGAGTTAAGCAGTTTCAGGCACTGCACCCAAAGAACTTCTCGGGTAAGGAGAGCCCGCTTGAAACAAAAGAATGGGCTCAGGCGATAGAGGATGATCTGGCAGCAACTCAAGTGCCAGTTATAGCCTGGGTGAGAGTTGCTAAGTTACAACTGACCGATAACGCCAGGGTATGTTGGAAGGCTGATGAGAGCGGTCTTGCACATCCGATAGAATGGAGAACATTCTGAGACCTCTTCGATGCCAATTACTTCCCAGAGACTGCCCGCTTTGATATGGAGCAACAATTCATCCGTTTACAGTAAGGCTCGATGTGGGTCAAGTCGGTGGATGAATATGATGCTGAGTTTACCATGCTCAACAGGTAATATATAGTCCCAAATTCAATTTTCTTATCTCACTTACAACACTGCTAACACAAGGCGTAACAGGTTCGCTGTTCACCTCATTCCCACTGCTGAGATCCGGGCACGGCGATTTCAGTAAGGGTTGGACCCTGAAATCTAAGCTGCACTCTCTATAGGGGATTTCCTAACCCAGGAGCTTGCTTTGAAAGCTGCCCGACGTTATGAGGCAGTTGTGAAGAAGGGTATGCTGCATACTGTCGGTGTGAAACGCCCTGTGCACCAGATCATGGGAGATGCCTATTCCAGGACAGCTTTCCATGGACCACCTCGAAGGCCAGTAGGCCAGACTTTTGCAAGAGAACATGGAACCTTGTGAAGAACTGTTGTAGGGCGAACAACTTGTGCCTGATCTGTGGGTCTTCTACTCACGCCATCGGAGCATGCCTCCAGAACCGAGGACCCAACAACCCTCCAGCTAGACCGGCGATTCAAGCTCCTCCTACCCGGTTAGCTCTACCAGCTCCAGCTCCTCGCATCCAGACCGCTCAACCCCAATGCCGAGTGTTTAACAAGGCACAGAGGAAAGTGCCGCGATGCAAAGCATTCACTATGTCAGTCAAAGAGGCTGAAATTACGGGTCATGTTATCACTGGTAAATCTCTTCCCTATTCTCTTTCAAGTCCTTTCAATTCATAGTCATCTTGTATTTGTTATACCTAAATATATCCCACGTGACTGGGTACAATCTTAGTAGCCACCAACCTGCACTCGCGCTCTTCGATACTGGGGCATCACATTGTTTTATGTTGCAACGATTTGTAAGAACTCATGCGATCCCAGTTAAGCCGCTCGTATCTAGCTGGAACGTTAGTTTGGGAAATGGCATTCTAAAAGCAATCTTGGGATATGATTTATGTCCAGTGGTCGTCTGTAGTCAAGAATTCTATGCGGACTTCAAGGTGTTGGACATACCAAACTTCGACGTAGTCTTGGGAATGGACTGGCTGGGAACTTTCTTCACTGCCATCGATTGTCGCCAAAGGAGAGTAATGTTTGAAATACCAGATCACCCAGTGTTCTACTTCAAAAGCGGAGATCGGGCTTTGGAGCCTAGCACCTACAGAGAAAAACCAAAGAAGGCAGAGATTGCAGTGTTTCAAGTAGAAGGATCGAAGCTCGAGGTAATTCGAGAGTTCGAGGACGTATTTCCGGAAGATATATCAGGTTTGACTCCCGATCGAGCTCTTGAATTCAGCATTGATTTGCAACTCAGCGCACAACTAGTAATAAAAGCTCCGTACCGATTAAGTCCGGAGGGATTGAAGGAGATCCATATTCAGTTGGACGAACTTCTGAAGAAAGGTTGGATCTGACCCAGTACTTCAAGTTGGGGATCTCCAGTGCTACCGGTGAAGAAGAAGGAAGGTAACTATAGGATGTGCATGGATCATCGAGCTCTGAACGAGATGACAATTAAAAACAAGTATCCATTACCCCGCATCGATGACCTTTTTGATCAGTTAAGTGGATCTTGTGTCTTTTCAAAGTTAGATCTTCGTTTAGGATATCATCAGGTGAAGGTCAAGGAGTCCGACATTCCGAAGACGGCATTTAGGACTCATTATGGTCATTATGAATATCTCGTAATGCCATTTGGAGTGACTAATGCACCTGCCATTTTTATGAACTTGATGAACCAAGTTTTCTGAGAGTACTTAGACAGGTTTGTTGTTATTTTCATCGACGACATCCTGGTGTATTCAAAGAATCAGAAAGAGCACGCCGAGCACTTATGCATTTCCCTGGAGACATTACGACAAAACCAGCTCTACACCAAGTACAACAAGTGTGAATTTTGGCTAGATCAAGTCGGATTTGTCGGACATATCGTTTCAGACGAAGATATCTCTGTGGATCCAGCTAAGGCGTTAGCTGTCAGCGAGTGGTCGACACCAAAGACGGTGAAAGATATAATAAGTTTCTTAGGCTTAGCAGGATACTACCGACGATTCATTGAAGGATTCTCAAAGATCGCAGCACCCCTGACCAAGCTCACACATAAAGACGAAGCATTCGTATGGTCAGAAGCATGTGAGAAGGTTTTTGTAGAACTTAAGTTAAGGTTAAACTCTGCTCCTATCCTCGTAATATCGGATCAATATGGCAGATTCGATGTCCATTGTGATGCATCCAGTAAAAGATTAGGATGCGTTCTACACCAGCATGGAAAAGTTATGGATTTCGCATCATGATAGTTAAAGGTCCATAAGCGCAACTATCCAACACATGATCTGGAACTGGCAGTAGTGGTCTTTGCACTCAAGATTTGGCGCCACTATATTTTGGGAGAACGAGTGGATATATACACTGACCACAGGAGTCTGAAGTATGTATTTACTCCGAAGGAACTCAACATGCGGCAGAGAAGATGGCTAGAACTCATAGCGGACTTCGACATCAACCTATATTATCATCCTGGGAAGGTGAACGTAGTTCCTGATGCACTTAGTCGCCAGCCATTAGCAATGAACCTCATAACTCAATGGAAGCTACAACAAGAATTACATGGATTGGAGATCGAAGTAGTTATGCTAGGTAATGCTTCATATTTGATGAACTTACACGTTCAGTACACTCTTGTAAATCAGATCAAGGCAGCTCAAGCAAATGATGCCAAGTTACAAAAGATCCGAGAACAAGTAGAAAGTGGACTTCGAATTGACTTCATCATCCACGAAGATGGATCCTTGCGATATGGAAGCCGTTTATGTGTGCTAGTCGGCCCTGTTCGAGAAGAGTTGATGAAAGAAGCCCACAACTCTCCTTATTCGGTACACCCCGGCGGTACAAAGATATACAAGGATCTACGGAAACACTATTGGTGGCATGGAATGAAGCGAGAAGTAGCAAAGAGCGTAGCAAAGTGTTTGGTGTGTCAGGAAGTGAAAGCTGAACATCATAGAACTGCTGGTCTACTTCAACCATTACCAATCCCAGAATGGAAATGGAAGCAGCACATTACCATAGACTTTGTGACTACTCTCCCTCGCAGCACGAAGGGCATCGACGCAATTTAGGTTATTGTGGATCGACTCACCAAGTCAGCTCACTTTATCCATTAAGAGTTGGTCAGTCAACTGAGATGTTAGCAAGAAAGTACATAGAGGTGAGTAGAAATCGAAAGTAAGATTTATCCTTTAAGGCACACAATACTTGTCTTGATATCCATAAACTCATGCAGGAGATCAAGAGATTACATGGAGTACCTGTTTGCATCTTCTTCAATCGTGATACGAGATTCCGATCACAGTTTTGGCAGAGTCTGCAAGTTAGCCTGGGAACGAGTATGAATTTCAGCACGGCGTATCATCCACAAATGGACAGACAGTCTGAGCGAACAATTCAGATATTAGAAGATATGCTAAGAGCCTGTATGCTAGACTTTGTAGGTTCGTGGGAATATCACCTACACCTGGTGGAGTTTTCATATAACAACAGCTACCACACAAGCATTGGGATGGCACCATTCGCAGCACTCTAAGGACGGAAGTGTCGATCCCCACTGAGTTGGGGCGACATGGGAGATAGTGAATTTCTTGGGCTAGAGATGATCGTGGCAACTGTAGATGTAGTTCGCACGATCAGGGAAAAGATGCGCATAGCCCAGGACTGACAGAAGCATTGGATTGATGCAAAGAGTCGGCAGTTTCAACTCGGAGAGTATGTATTCTTGAAAATCTCCCCAAATAGAGGAGTGATATGTTTTGGAAAGAGGGGTAAACTCAGTCTAAGGCATATAGGACCGTTCGACATACACGAACGAGTTGGAGAAGTGGCATATCGTTTAGCATTACCACCCTCATTAGAAGGAGTGCGCAACTTATTCCACATATCCCAGCTATGACGATATATGAGCAACCCCAGCTATATACTTGATCACTCAGAGCTCACGGTTTTTTACTGCCGAAACAGAGACGAACCGCGTAAGTCTTCTTGCCTAAATTGGGGGGCAGATACTATTTGGATTTATCCGTCCACCTCTTCGAAGATGCCAAGTTGATTTATGGCACCGTGTATCGGAGGTTTGGACAGATTCGGCCGTTGTAGCAGACTTCATCAAATTCCTCTTCGTTTACGAGGTTTTTTTTATTGTGAGGATGCTCTTCCCTACAGGAGCAAGCCCCTGCAGTTAATTACGTTACCGCATCGCGATAACCACTTTCTCCTGCTCCGAAAATTCACTTCGTATTATATGTGTTTGTTTTATTTTTGGTTGCCCGTGGATTGTATAGGGAGACTAATTTATGTTGTCATCCGTAGGGCATGGATTAGTCCAAATCCATATATTTTTAGATTTGTGTTTGGGTTGATTTAAGGATTGTTGATCTGTTTTGAGATCAAGATCAACTTAAATGTATACGAGCAGCTAGGGGCTCGGCTGGTTTTTTGTTAAAGATACGTTAGCCCAATTTGAGACTAAGATCTACTTAAAAGGGTGTTAGGATCATTTTTGTTTCAGATATAACAAGAGAGCATTTGGGCTCTGTTGTTTTAGTTTTAAGGACGTTTCGGTTCCTTATCGCCATTTTGGAGGCGAAGTTGTAGTTTGAGGACATTTCGGTCTGTAGATCACCATTTTTGAGGTGAGGTATTAGTTTAAGGACGTTACAGTCCGTTGTCGCCATTTTGGAGGCAACGTTGTAGTTTGAGAATATTTCGGTCTGTAGATCACCATTTTTGAGGTGAGGTTTTAGTTTAAGGACGTTACGGTCCGTTGTTGCCATTTTGGGAGGCAACGTTTAGTTTGAGAACGTTTCGGTCTATAGATCACCATTTTTGAGGTGAGGTTTTAGTTTAAGAACGTTACGGTCCGTTGTAGTTTAAGGACGCTTCGGGCCGTTGTTCATCTTGCGCGCACGTGTATTTGTTACTTGTCGGGATGAGCAACGATGATATGAGATGCATCCAGTTTGGGATGTGGTTTGATCTGGGATGTGCAAGTCAGTTCGGGAAGTGCACGAAAAAGAAGTTGGCTGTCAGGACCCGCCACCTCTCTAAAGACGTTGAGGAATTACAACGACGTGTATCAGAGGTGCAGAGAGATGTGCCCTTGAACCAATTCCCGTATTTGAGGGAAAAGGGATTAATGGTAAACCCGAGAACCATTAGTAGTATTTTGAGACTAAGATTTCCTCAGGAGAATGTAGGGCGAATATCGTTTTGGGGTATCATCAGTTGGAAGATCGATAGTCGTATTTGGAACTGAGATCGGTTTGGGAAATAATGAACCCATGGGTTCGGTTGATCTGGGTTAGGGACCTAGCCAACTGTTGGAGATGGTGCCCTCAGAGTCAATTATTGGATCACAGGCACGTGATTGCAATGATTGAGGGAGGACCTATCCCGGTAGGACAGTCTTACTCGAGATGATAGTATGCTATCTGGTTTATCTTTATCATCGTGTACTGCTTTAGGTGACCTGACAGGTCGTTATTGCACGTTGATAGAGCCCCTAGGATTCTTGCTTGACTGCCAGCAGTATGAGGGCGATCATATACGTGAGAGCTGGTGGTCTATAAGCACATCCTTAAAAGGTCCCTAGTCGTGGGAGTTTCGAGATAAGGCATCGATACTTCAGAGTAGACTAGTGTATACAGTCGAGACCCCGACGAGGGGCGGTGGCCGGTCTCACAAGCCATTGGTGTCAGTTGGTTCACCTAAGATGTATACAGGTGCTCATTAGGTTATGAGTACACCGGACAGGACTCGCCGGGAACCTGCTAGTTGGGATTATACCAGACGTATGATAGCAGTTCCCTGGTGACATGTGTACAGGTTAGTTCATCGACCTGGGGATCGTCATTTGTTTCGTGTGAGTTCCCACTGTACTTTGATTGCTACCCTACCACGCTCAAAGGAGACGTGCAAACAGGTTTTAGTTGGGTACAGTCCCGAGCCACATGGAGGCAGTGAGCGGATCTTCGGGGGTTCGTCTCTCCCGGTATTGGGGGTGAGGTCGCGCTGTGTCTAGGAGAGCCATTACACAAAGCCCTCGGCCGAGGCAGGAGATTTACTGGTAGGTATTCCAGTAGTATCTCAGGGTGTTCTGGGCTACACTCCGACACGACTTGTACCGCTTTTGAGGGTCTGACTTTACCAACCCCCTAGGCCCGCCATGCGATGCTCATAGACGAACGGACCAGACTGTACAGATATTGTCACTGACAGGCTCAGTAGGGTGTTAGGATGAGTTCGCTCATCGACGTCTCTTTTGGTCAATACCTGGTAGCCCGTTATGTATTGGCTTATACCTCTGACGTGCTAGTGGTTAAATCCACAACTAAGGTGTTGACGAGTCTTTAGAGTCCCCCACATTCAGTTGCTCAAGTTTTCGGGCGAAACGCTGTAGAGGCCGTATGGAGATATGGCAGGGTTCGATCAGATACGTGCGGTATTGCACGGTTCAGGATCGGACAGATAATACTAGCCGGTTTTGGTTTAAGCCGGATCCTAGTATTGTACAGTGTAGATTTTGTCTCATTACATTTGTATTTCGGTCGGAATACAAATGCGGGTGTGTATACACAGTATCGGGGTTTTCCTGTAATTTATTACGGGACCAGTTTTCAGGAGTTGCCAGTTTGCTTTCCGTTTCGGTTATATTTCTTTGTATCTTTCATTGGCCGAAGATTGGTGGAGGATGGCTTATTTGCATTTGTGCAAATAAGCATTTGTGGAAGGTGTTCTTTGCATACTTTTGTGTCATGATGGTTTCATGATGAAGCCCCATCCTTTGACCTTCCATGGTTCATGATTGCTTGACTTTTTGTAGCAATCATGGTTGTTGATTAGTTGGTGGAGTATGGATTTGTTAGTGATCATTGCTTGACTTTGGAGTCATCATGCTTTTGTTGATGGTTGAATATGATAACCATTTTTTCCTTTCACTAGATTATTCTTGTGGCTATCCTTTCTCACTCCCACTCTCTCATTTTTCCTTTCCACTCCATCATGCATGGCCGGCCAAGCTCCTTAGGGCTGTCCAAAATTCTAGAGGTGGGTTTTTGTGCTTTTGCTTTGATAAAAATCCCATAAGATCAATCTCCATTAGCTTGTATCATCCCTCCACCAAAAGGCAACCTCCATGAACCCCAAAATGAGACATGAGCACTACACGCATTCTACAGCTAACCTTGGACACGTCGGCTCGCCAACTTCATGCCCGAGTTGCCTCAGTATAAAGGTGGGAGCCCGTAAAAGAAGCCGACGACGTGGTTCCCTTCCGGCGACGAGGTGGAGACTGGACATTCCGCGGGAGATCGGGACGACGACGAGAAGACCGGAGGACACGGATCAGTCGGTATATCTCTCTTCCCCATCTTGTAGTTAGTTAGGACTAGTTAATGGTTCGATCCGGGTTTTAGTGCGCAGTGGTGCCGGTTCAAGAAAATTTAAAGTTAACCATCGCTTCCGCATTTGGCCTCGGGATGGAGGCCGGGGCGCCGCCGTGCACTTACAGTGGTATCAGTGCCTCGCCATTAACATAGTCTAGCTTTCCCTAATGTGTTTTACATTTCCGATCGAACAATTTTCCAAAAACCGTATTTTTTCTTCACATCAGTTTCTGTCGAAATTTTTTGAAGTCCAAAAATTTTTCAGGTTGTTTCAGAATGATGTGTAGGACATTCTAAGAGTTCTGTGAAAATTTGGGCTCGTGAACAGTCCAAACCACCTTGGAACTGCGGCCAAACCCATACTTGGGCCGCGGTTCCGCCGCTACTTGAACTGTTCAATCCCCCATAATTCTACAGAATGCTCCTGAGTGGAAAATAGGTTTTCTGGAATGTTATTGTTTTTGGGCCCAGATTTCTTGATGTGCTACAGTAGTACTTAGGGGCCCACTTGGTAAATTTGATCGATCGGATATTTAAACACATTAGTTCATAGTATTTACATTATATCTGCGACCGTGAATGGTACTTGATCGGTAAATCCTGTCTAACTGCTATAGCCCGGTTAGACGGATTTGCGAACGTGAATTTCATGTTGATGTTCTATGATTTTGCTGTGATGTTGCGGATCGGTCGTGGGGATAGCCTGGTTGCAGTGGTAGTACAGTTTTGTTGTATTATGTACATTTGATATTGCGGGGCGAGCGTCCGACATGTGGACTGCCGTTACTGCCTGTTTGTATTATTATTTTGGGGCACGACCAGGTTGCGGTCGATATACCCGTTGTATGTATATTTTACTTTCTGTACTAGGATTGCCCCGTGGAGGGGTGCACGGATAGCCAGGTTCTAGAGGGCAACTAGCCCGCATCTCATTGAGACGGAGGGGGCTTCACTCTAGAATTGGCGGGCTATTCGCCGCACTCGTAGGGGGTACAAGTTGACCCAGGAGGGGTGCCCAAGTTACCGGATTTCGTGAAGTGCTGGATGGTCCATTCACGGTGCTGAAGGGGGCTGCCTCGCTTCAGGTTTTGGCGGGTAACTTGCCGCGCCCGTAGGGGTCTAGGATTTCATTGCGCAGGCTATCCACACGACCAGGGGAACGTCGGGTTTCAGTAGTGGCTCTGTGAAACCCGGGGATCCCAGATATCTGTATTGTTCTGTGATGCTGTACATTTCTGTGATATTGCATTTTATCACGCCTTGAGCGAAAATTATATATTGGTATATATATTAGTAAATGTTGTATATGTTTTGCATCCGCGCTAGTTCAGTCCCCGCTCTGTCGTTAGTTAGCTAACCTAACGGGTAATGACGGGACCCAGTGGCGAATGCGGATGGCATATACGTACATCAGTATATTTTCGTTCTTTGTGGTGTGATCAATTGATGGGACTGCGTTGATTCGGATCAATGCAAGTTAAAAACAAACCTAATCTGATGTTGTTGGAACACTTTTCAAAAAGCTATTATTGCAAGGACGTTCACTTTTATTTTGCATCGTGGTATTCAGTTGGAATATCCTGCTCCTCAGTCGACGAGGCAAGGGCCGAGATCCCTTCACCGGGAGTGACCCCTTGGACAAAAGTTTGCGTCAGGGCAATAACTTCACTATATCCGATTACTTTTGCTTTGCACCATGGTATTCAGTTGGAATATCCTGCACCTCATTCTACGGGGAAAGAGCCGAGATCCCTTCACCGGGAGTGACCTCTTTAGCAAAAGTTTTCGTCACTATATTTTCATAAAATCTATCCGTTCCTTCAACGACATCAAGTTCATTACGTTAAAGGTTTTCGCCAGAAACCATTCGTAGCCCTCCGTCGTTTCATATGGGTGGTCAATAGTATTCAAGCTGTGTATGTTGGCCAAAGTCAAGGCACAGTGATTGGTAGCTATTAGGGTATTCATATGCAGCATAGATAGATGCGTTGGTTTGGGGGCAGTCGTACTACTATTTTGGCCAAAGTCAAGGGTATGTACGGGTGGGCTCAAATTAACCTGGAGAATGACGGGTAGAACTTGACATGTGACTTATGATATGTTGGCCAAAGTCAAGGTCATAAGAGCATAGGGTAAAAATCCACATCGGGAGTTTCTAAAGAAACTGAAACTTGCCAGATATGTGCATACCTTCTGGAGTGTGATAGCGTGAGCGGATTCCGTCACGTTATCATGCGATGATAGTTGGATCCCGATTCCCACTGATGAGTTAGTTTACTCCTCGGGTGACCCCTACTAATTGTTCTTTAAGGTTTGGAGGAGAATTTGACGGTACAGTGGGAGGTTTCCAGATTAGATAAATTGGTAACCATTCTGATCTAGGCTAGAGTGCACGCTGAGTGTTTCTTTTCTCTCTCTCTTCGGCAGCGACCATTGACCCGACCCTAGACTATGACTCAGAGACCAAAATTAACCGAACCTTCTTAAACACTGGCTTTTGGATTGTCAGAGTTGCAAACCTCATTGCCACTCCTATTTTTACCCTTTTCTCCAGGACACCCCGTATTACAACGAACGTCCACTTCCATTGGACAAAACCATCGTATGGTTATATACGAACTCGAAGGGATTTATTCGAGGATGGTTTCAGGTTCTAGAGAAAACAGATAGGACTATTCAGTTGTCTTTTCTTTTTTACCTTCTCTCAGGTTGCAAGTACTCCTTGGTTTAGGAGATAGTACACCTATTACGCAAATTGGATAGTCTTCTTCCAAACCTTAGGCTGGTGCCGAATGGTGGGGAATGAAGAAAACCAATTAGCCTAATGATGGTGTACAGAAGGTATTAAGTTAAGACAAAGAAAGGGATTAGTAAGAGGGCAAAGTAAATTGCAACTGATATTCACGACCAAACCAAGTATTTCATTACTACTCCCATTTCACCTTTGTATTTCTCCAGGACACTCCGTATCACTACGAAGATCCACAGTTTATTTGGATATTCCATCGTATGGTTATATACGAACTCGAAAAGAACTTGTTCCAGTTCGGGGATGGATTCTGGTTCAGGAGAAATAAGAATAAGGTTTATTCAGGTGTCTTTTATCTTCACCTTCTCTCGCATTGCGAGTGTTCCTAGGATTGGGACAGTACACCCATTATGCTTATTGAATAGTCTTCTTCCAAACCATAGGCTGGTGCCGAAAGGTAGGGAAGGAAGAAAACCATTTGGCCTAAAGGGGTGTACAGAAGGTAATGACTAAAGACATAGAAAGAGATTTGGAAAGGTGGCAAAGAATTACACGGTTACAGTTGTGAATCTGGAAGAGGCATTACTAGGAATACCGGGATACCCCATCGAAACATTTCAATGTTTCAGTTTCGCCGTGTACTGTTAAAGGAAAACTGATTTCCTAATT
Source organism: Agapanthus africanus (assembly GCA_030015575.1). NCBI lineage: Eukaryota > Viridiplantae > Streptophyta > Magnoliopsida > Asparagales > Amaryllidaceae > Agapanthus > Agapanthus africanus. Next base: position 89,311,707 of record CM057338.1, on the reverse strand, counting down.
AGACACTTACTCCAGGGTATGAATTTACCAGGTATGATTCTCACATCTGTATGGTTTTACAGATGATGAGTGGGAGTAAGTTATTGGGAATTGGGTGATCATCCTCATTATATCGGGATTCGTTGTAATCGGTGATATTTGAGGAAATCACCTGGGTTGTTTGCCAGACGGCAAATATTTGGTTTTGAATATCCGCTGTCATGCACCAATTTCAAATTGATATATCTATACGTCTATTTTTATAGAGTGAGATATACCATTTTGAAATTATGTCTGTGACATTTACCTATATCAGTGGATGGTTAGGTAAGGAGCATTAAACAGCGGTGTAATTCTTCATAACCATAGTACATTTTTCAACCTATGACACACAGTGAATGAGTTATTAGACTCAAGGGACTTATACAGAGTATTGTATGTTGTCCAAGGTCCATCAGGACAGAGGGGTTGGTCCTCGTGCTATATTCGGTTTACTTATGACTTCTCTAGATTTTAGACAAGTGTTTCGTGGAAACACAAGGTTCGAATTTTGAGAAGTTATAGGTATTTGAATAGAGTAGAGAACCAGGTGTAGCAAGTATCGGGATTCTTCAAAGTGATCGAAGATGTAGATACTTGTGTATGGTATTCAGTTGATAGTAATGATTAAGAGAACTTGCTTCTCTTTCAGGTTACTCATAATTGGAAGCATTCCTAAGTTGAGTAACGCTGATCGGGCTCTTTCCATTTTAGTTGACATGCACTGGGGACAGCTGCATGATTTAAATCTGGTTCAATTAAATCAGTGCCTCTAGTCCTATATTGGATATAGAACAGTTCATATCTTAACGATGTTAAGGTACGGGGAGTTGTCCGGCTTATGATTAAAACCAGACACTGGACAACTCAAGGCACGTTTCTGTAATGGCTGTTTGTGGGTTGACCTAGGGTATGACGAGGGTTGACTTTCTGCCATCTGGAAGAACAATAGCGATATTGTTCTAGACTCGCCACAGTTTTAAATAAAATGGATTTTTCAGAAAACAGCAGTGGGAGTACGGTAGAACTGGAAGTGATTCCAGAACCACAAACGATTACTGAAGATTTGATAGGAACCTAAAGATTCAATCTGGTTTGACATTCCATTGGCCACTCCGCAGATTAGGTGGGTAACTTCAGGCACCCGAGAGGTACTCCGGTAGCCTCAAGGACGGTGACAGGGAAGTTTTTGTTTACCCACACTTGCCATTGCTGTTGTTCTAGACCGTGAGATCCGGTAGGAGGATGAGTATAGCGTCGTTCTAAACTAGCTTTAGAAGTGTACGTCTATATGACTCTGCCAGAGGGTTGTCGTAGTCAGTGGGAGCAGCGGAAGCATTGGTGGACAAGTGGCTTATGTCTATTTATAGATTAAAGCAGATATAGCGGAGATAGATCATCAATTTCTGATGTGACAGTCATAGGTTTGACTTCATCAGAATAGGGGATGGATCTGTTGAGAAGGTAGTAGGGTATGATGTCATGGTATTTAGATGACATACACAGAGTAGGAAAAGAAACTCCTACACTACGATCGGTTATATTTTGGTCGTCACATAGTGGTTTCTCCACATGGGACTTGGACATTATATCAGACATACTGGTTACTAGATCCATGGTTTTAGATCTAGATTTGGGTGGTTTCCCAATCTGGGTACTTAGACAGCATTCTAAGAGTATTTAGAATGGACGACTCCTAGCACGGTAGTGTACCTGCAGGTGATGGAGTCACCCTCTCTAAAGGTGTCTTACAGACTAAAGGGGAGAGGGATGTGCATGATTGGCAGATCACTTGCTCAGGCAATTGAGTCAATCATGAGATGTCAAGTACCACACCAGATGTTGCTCTTGCACTAGATGCAATAAGTTGACCTTAATCCAATCCTGGAGAAACAGTCGGAAGCAGTTTTAGAACATAAGTGGATGTTCTAGGGATATGATAACGACAGCCTCTTTCGGGAGACAGTTATCATTCCAGGCTTCCAGGTGACCTGGACGACAGGGAGGTTGTCAGAGTTATAGTTTTCCTTTTGATGAGGGGCAGTATTTTGGGCAGGTGATCCAAGCAGATACTGAGGGAGGCATGGCGCTGGATACTGATTAAGTTTAGTTGACGATACAGTCTAAGAAGTTTGGATTTGGAGTTCATTTATGAGCTAGGTCCCATCAGACATCCAGACACATTCTAAGACAGGTATTGCTCTTTTCGGGAGATGGCTTTCTCTACGAACTTGAGATATAGAGAGACATAGAAAGAAACATCAAAGCGGATCCACTCACTGAGGCTATTCCTCAAACGCAATAGTTTCGCAAACGAGCTTTGTGAGACTGACTAGTAGAGGAGTTGGGTGTTCGGTATCACACGGGCTGTGAGTATGCGACATCGCAATAATTAGCCTTGAGTGCAAGTGGGAGATTGTTGGAGATGGTGCCCTCAGAGTCAATTATTGGATCACAGGCACGTGATTGCAATGATTGAGGGAGGACCTATCCCGGTAGGACAGTCTTACTCGAGATGATAGTATGCTATCTGGTTTATCTTTATCATCGTGTACTGCTTTAGGTGACCTGACAAGTCGCTATTACACGTTGATAGAGCCCCTAGGATTCTTGCTTGACTGCCAGCAGTATGAGGGCGATCATATACGTGAGAGCTGGTGGTCTATAAGCACATCCTTAAAAGGTCCCTAGTCGTGGGAGTTTCGAGATAGGGTATCGATACTCCAGAGTAGACTAGTGTATACAGTCGAGATCCCGACGAGGGGCGGTGGCCGGTCTCACAAGCCATTGATGTCAGTTGGTTCACCTAAGATGTATACAGGTGCTCATTAGGTTATGAGTACACCGGACAGGACTCGCCGGGAACCTGCTAGTTGGGATTATACCAGACGTCTGATAGCAGTTCCCTGGTGACATGTGTACAGGTTAGTTCATCGACCTGGGGATCGTCATTTGTCTCGTGTGAGTTCCCACTATACTTTGATTGCTACCCTACCACGCTCAAAGGAGACGTGCAAACAGGTTTTAGTTGGGTACAGTCCCGAGCCACATGGAGGCAGTGAGCAGATCTTCGGGGGTTCGTCTCTTCCGGTATTGGGGGTGAGGTCGCGCTGTGTCTAGAAGAGCCATTACACAAAGCCCTCGGCCGAGACAGGAGATTTACTGGTAGGTATTCCAGTAGTATCTCAGGGTGTTCTGGGCTATACTCCGACACGACTTGTACTGCTTTTGGGGGTCTGACTTTACCAACCCCCTAGGCCCGCCATGCGATGCTCATAAACGAACGGACCGGACTGTACAGATATTGTCACTGATAGGCTCAGTAGGGTGTCAGGATGAGTTCGCTCATCGACGTCCTTTTTGTTCAATACCTGGTAGCCCGTTACGTATTGGCTTATTCCTCTGACGTGCTAGTGGTTAAATCCACAACCAAGGTGTTGACGAGTCTTTAGAGTCCTCCACATTCAGTTGCTCAAGTTTTCGGGCGAAACGCTGTAGAGGCCGTATGGAGATATGGCAGGGTTCGATCAGATACGTGCGGTATTGCACGGATCAGGATCGGACAGATAATACTAGCTGGTTTTGGTTTAAGCCGGATCTTAGTATTGTACAGTGTAGATTTTGTCTCATTACATTTGTATTTCGGTCGGAATACAAATGCGGGTGTGTATACACAGTATCGGGGTTTTCCTGTAATTTATTACGGGACCAGTTTTCAGGAGTTGCCAGTTTGCTTTCCGTTTCGGTCATATTTCTTTGTATCTTTCATTGGCCGAAGATTGGTGGAGGAGGGCTTATTTGCATTTGTGCAAATAAGCATTTGTGGAAGGTGTTCTTTGCATACTTTTGTGTCATGATGGTTTCATGATGGAGCCCCATCCTTTGACCTTCCATGGTTCATGATTGCTTGACTTTTTGTAGCAATCATGGTTGTTGATTAGTTGGTGGAGTGTGGATTTGTTAGTGATCATTGCTTGACTTTGGAGTCATCATGCTTTTGTTGATGGTTGAATATGATAACCATTTTTTCCTTTCACTAGATTATTCTTGTGGCTATCCTTTCTCACTCCCACTCTCTCATTTTTCCTCTCCACTCCATCATGCATGGCCGGCCAAGCTCCTTGGGGCTGTCCAAAATTCTAGAGGTGGGGTTTTTGTGCTTTTGCTTTGATAAAAATCCCACAAGATCAATCTCCATTAGCTTGTATCATCCCTCCACCAAAAGGCAACCTCCATGAACCCCAAAATGAGACATGAGCACTACACGTATTCTACAGCTAACCTTGGACACGTTGGCTCACCAACTTCGTGCCCGAGTTGCCTCAGTATAGAGGTGGGAGCCCGTAAAAGAAGCCGGCGACGTGGTGCCCTTCCGGCGACGAGGTGGAGACTGGACATTCCGCGGGAGATCGGGACGACGACGAGAAGACCGGAGGACACGGATCATTCGGTATATCTCTCTTCCCCATCTTGTAGTTAGCTAGGACTAGTTAATGGTTCGATCCGGGTTTTAGTGCGCGGTGGTGCCGGTTCAAGAAAATTTAAAGTTAACCATCGCTTCCGCATTTGGCCTCGGGATGGAGGCCGGGGCGCCGCCGTGCACTTACACCAACTTGGGTTTGATCCGCTCAGTTTTCTTTTTATTTGAAAAGAAGTGCTAAGCACTTGTTTGGGCCCAGTTTCCTTTTTTTGTGCAAAAAGTGCTGAGCACTTATATAAGTTTTGACGTTCACACTTTACTCTCTTTTTTTGTCTCTATATGGAGTGTTGAGCACTCTTTATGGTGCCCACGTGCGAAGCACGTGTGACGCTAGGCGCTGCCTGGTGAGTGTCAAGCACTTTTATGTTCTGTGGCGCCCACGTGAGTGGCATGTGAGGCGCTGGGCGCTGGGCGTTAGGCGTCGCACACTGAGTGCTAAGCACTCCTTTATTTTGTAGCGCCCATGTGAGGGGTACTTGAGGCGCTGGGCGCTGAGCGCCAGCCACTGAGTGCTAAGCACTCCTTTATTGAGTGGCGCCCATGTGAGGGGCACGTGAGGCGCTGGGCGGTGATTTTTCCTTGTATATTTTGTTCCGAGGAGTTCAATTTCCTTGTTCTTTTCTGAATCTTTGATCTCCAAGAACAAGTTCGTCCCGATGAGAATTAAATTCTCAATTTGTGGGAAACTTGTGTTGTGGATCTCGGATCCAGAGAAAGAACTAAGTTCTTCTTTTTAAAAGGGTTAAACCCTTTGATAGGTAAACGAGATACTTTGATCTCTCTTCTTTTTTATTTACCTAGAGCTTTTTTCTGAGAAGGGAGATCTTCTTATTTTTTCCTTTTTGAAGCTTTCTGCTTTTGTTTTTTTTTGAAGCTTATGGGGGGGGGTTCCTCTCTGTTAGACTTGAAGTCTTAGGTCCTTTATATAATAGAGGCAAGTCTATTGATTAGTTGAAGAAATCTCTCATTGAGAGATTCTAATTGATTTTGGGGATTTTACCCACCGTTGAATCTTTGATCTAAAGACTTCTGTTTTACAGAAAGTATTTTCTTTTTTATTAAAAAAGATTAGGAAAATATTTTCCCATACATAATTTATTCTGCAGATCGGTTGGATTTTTAATCCAACGGTATTCTGTTTTACAGAGGGAAATCTTTCTTGTTTAGAAAGATTTGAGGAATATTTCCTCTCAACAGAATTTTATTCTGCACCCTGATGATTTATCATCTCCGTTGGATCTTTGATCCAACGGCTCTGTTTAATCAGAGAGTAGAATTTAATTCTACAAGGCGCCGGAGCTCACGTGCTGTGCACGTGGGCGCTACTTAAGATTTTTGTATGCTTTGCATATTGGCGCTCATGTGAGGAGCACGTGCGATGCCAATGTGAGAGTTTTTAATTCTGGCGCTGGCACTGCTTAAGATTTTTGTGTTCTTTGCACATTGGCGTCCACGTGTGGAGCACGTGCGGCGCTAATATAAGAGTTTTTAACTCTGGTGTTGGCGCTGCTTAAGATTTTTGTGTGCTTTACACATTGGCGACCACGTGAGGAGCACGTGAGGCGCTAATATAAGAGTTTTTAACTCTGGCGCTGGCGCCCTCGTGGAAGGCACGTGAGGCGCTGCCTCTTGAGTTTTGAGTAGAGCTTTGCTCTTTTATTGGGGGAACAAATGCCCCCCATCGTTGCACTCACGTAGCTCACACGTGAGTGCAGCGGTGACACCTTTTCCACCGTTGGATCTTCTTAGAAGTTGAACCGTCTTCCTGTGCTTATAAGTAGGGCATTTGTCCCTTGAGATGACTGATGTTCATCTTCTCTAACCTTCTTCTTTCTGAGAATTTAGTTCTCATTCCAGAGCTTAGACCTCTGCCCAAGGAAACTCTGTTAGAGTCAGAACTCTGTCAAAAATTTTGGTAAGGATTATGGCCAAATTCTTGAGGGAATCTCCTCATGTTCTAGGGTTTTAACCCATTAACAGAGCTTTGCTCTTCTTTTGTAGTGATTAGATCATAGATATTAGAAAATGTTTTAGGGTGTCTGAACCCGTTAATCAGAGCTTTGCTCTTCTTTCATAAAGATCTCTTAATGTTCTAAGATTTTTTCTTGCAGATCTTTAAGATCTTTGGGGTTTTACCCTGTTAGAAAGCTTTTGCTTTTGAAGGTTCTGGGATGTTATCCCATTGTTCTACAGAGCATGTATCTAAAAATTTTGGGAAATTTTATTCCCTTCTTAATTTTCTTGACAGATTTGAAATCTGTTTGCAGAGCACAGCTCTCGAGAGAGTTTAACCTCTCAGTCCAATGATGTTTTCTCATTAAATGAGAATCCTTTTAGATTCTATTAGTGACTACCCCATCATTAATGGGACGTTACCTTAATTTTATGGGCCCCCTTGTCCCTTTCTTTTGAACTGCAGTGCAGTACAGTTTTTTTAAGTACCAAAGAGTGTTAGAGTCCTGAACATAGTGTCGATAGCTAACCCTTCTCCTTTTGTGCAGGTACTATGTATTTCGATTTTTTTTTCCTTTCGTACATTCAGAGAGCGCTTTTGCCGACATGCCCATGGATCGGGAAGTCTTTGCGCTTATTAAGGATCATGACCCAGAGTAAAAATCTCTTCACATGTGGGGGTCATGGTATAGTCAGATCATCAGGGATCAGCGCAGTTTTTCTTGTGCAGCGCCTTCAGAGTCGATCCCAACTATTCATTATGTTGATCCGCCTCAAGTGACTTACGCTGTAGAAGAGGTTAACTGGACCTCGGAAGGTCATCTTCAACCTTCCATGGCGTCGATACCCGTACAGCCACCGATGGCCTTGGAAATTTTAGGGCGACACATATGTCAAGGCGAGTCGTGCCCTTGGGGGAAGTTTATATGATAGGATTGACACCTCGTCATTCGGCCGGCTATCTACAGTGGGCCCGGTATATCCTGTCAGCCAAGAAGTCACTGCTGTTGAAGACCGGGTTGTACCCCGCAATCTACGCGTCTTTCGTTTATTACCATGCTCCCCATGTGTTGTGGATCAAGCCTTTTCTAGAAAAATGGAACATCCCGACCCACACTTTTCTCTTTTCAGATCGAAAAGTTTCGATTCATTGTAAGAGTTCATGGAGATCTCCGGCTTACCCGTCAGAGGGGAGCACTATGAGGAGATACTTCCCCCTGATGAGTACATTTTTGCCACTAAGTCAGTGGTAATGGGCCTTACCCCGGAGAACGCCGTTCAACACCAGTTCCCCAGCTTGATCAAGGTGTTGAATATGTACGAGAATTTATTCCTGGAGTCTGGTGGGCATGGGGTTAGCTTCGGAGATTTTATCGCCCGCTTTCTTCATCCGGAAGTTCTGTCTAAGCAGGCCGCGAAATTCGCTAAACTCGATGACCCGTTCGGGTTTGGTTTAGATAACTTGTCGACGGCGGAAGCGGATCTAAAGAATTTCTTTATTCCGGACACTCCAGTTGTCCTTTTTGCAGAGATCGCCGCCCCAGGTGTTGATGAAGAGTCGTTCTTTTTGGGGTTCATTGGCTTGTGGCTGAGTTGGTTCGCGCTTCCGACTCACCCCCGATATATGAGGCCATCTATCTTTTATCCGGCCCATCGCATTGTCGCGGGGACGCACGTAGCCGTTGGGATCGCGGGGTTAGCTCATCTATACCACGACTTGAGTTTAGCAGCTGACGCTACTCAGCCGGGGGTAAAACCTGTGTATCTCCCATTGCATTACATCACATCATGGATTAAGATACATGTGCTGGGTGCCTTTGGCGTTCACAAACGACCCCAGTTTTATGAAAGCTACAACTTCCCCCGGGTCATGTACCTAGTTGACGTTTTCGCTCCAAACCCGTCACAGCGAGAGGCTCGGAGATTGCTCCTTCGGCTACGCATGGTTGGGGAAAGTATGACCTTTGTCGATAAAGTCTTGACTATCGGCAAAGAATCCACCAAAGTGGTCCAACCGTTGCGCGATACTTTTAAGGATGGGGCTTCTACATTGAGGGCCCGGGAGGTTATGCACCTGTACTCTATCAATCTAGGCCTCCTAGTGTTTAGACAGAATGCCTCGGTGCTATTCATAAGGTACAACCCATACCGCTTCGCTCAACAGCTGGGTTATAATCAAGGTGATCCTCTCAATGCATTCTTAGTTGAGCCGGCTTCTACGGAAGAGGGTATTCGCAGCGCACTGCACCATTTTATGTGATTAAATACGAGGTCCCATTTTCTTGTCAGCGAGCCGAGCTACGTGCCGAAAGCTTCGAACGCTTACGTGGCGTGGTACCGGCATGCGACGGGTGCTGTTATCAAGGAGGAAAGGCGGCTGTTACTCGATCACAAGGATGCCGTCCCAGCCGGTAATCCAGCGGTCCCTTTGAAGCGACGTATCACCGTTCGTCCTTCTTTAAGAGAAGTTACTACCGCTGTGGTCCCACGAGCTTTCCCTGAGAAGTTTCAACCGGATGTTCCCATAACTGCAGTAGCCGTGGCGTCTCCAGACTCGGGCATCGGTTTAGAGGTCGGAACCCGCTGTCCGAAGAGGCCTGTCAAGCGAAAGCTCTTATCGTTGGTCGTTGGTGTCCGTTTGCAGAAGAAGAAGAAGTCTCTATTCTCTGCCGACGTTGTATTCGGCCAGGAGCCCCATGCTCCCTACAGTGAGGTCTTGTGCGAAAATGGCACCAATGAGGGTTTGTTTGACACGCCTACAACTGATACTGATCTACAAGCTGCCCTTGCAGCTACTGAGTGACTGGCTCGCGAGGAAGCGGTGTTGATATCTATTGCGGAGTCGCGTATACTTCATTTACATTCTTCTGCACTTATCCCTTCTCACCTTATTATGCTTTTATCAACGCTCTCTTCTTGAACAGGTATTTCTGCCGAAGAGGCTCTCACAGCTTCCCTCAGGACGTTCGAGGAAGAAGAGAGGCTCCGTGCTTCTTTGGGCCTCGGTATAATTCATTTCATTACACCTTTAATTCTTTTATTCATGATCTAATCCTTTTCTTCACCTTATTGCAGGAACTACCATAACCCAAGTTGTTTCAAGTGTAGTATTAATCCCAAGTGGTGATACAGCAAAGCTTCCAGAACCACCGATCACGGTAATGGCCCTCCCAAGGCCACCACAGGAGGTGTTGCTGAAGCAGCCGATGTAACAACTCTAATTCTTGTGTACATTAAATTAATTAAAAGTTAATGTACAATTGGAGTATTTACATTTCCTTTGAGTACTATAAGAATTTGATTCAATTTTGAACAGCAAGAAAGAGCTTGTAGCTCACTGGTAAGACCTTGCACTGCTGATCCATAGCACCAGAGTTCAAATCCCATCAGCCACACATTCTTTTTATTTAAAATTCTTTAAATCTTTTAGAAGCCCAAGAGTTGCACGTGCACTACATGTAATAGGACAAGTTACAGGATAATCAAACAGGTACAATAGGCTAGTTGAAGTATCGTGGACACGTGGCGAGAATCCGAGTCCTCAACCCAATAATCGGACCAGCGAGAATGATGCTGGGGCCGGCACCGCCGGTCTGGTTGAGACCAAATGCAAATTTTTGTGCAAACCCTAGACTCTTGGACTACCCCCATAACTCCAGTATTATTTGTTTTCTCTGCACATTTACAGAGAATAATACAACCCTTTAAATCCCATTTTAATGCAAATTTAAATGCATTTTTATCACACCCCAAACCCTAATTTGTCCTATAAATACCACCCCATTTTTCACTCCTTCACACTGAAAATTCCCTACAAAAACTCTCAAGAAAATTCCCAAGTCTTTTGTGTCCAAGTGGAGTTAGCAAAAGGGCGAAACTCCGACGAACTTCCGACGACAACTCAAGGAGTTTCCGACGACGAAACGACACATCGGCACCTTCCACCTCTTCCTCCTTCCCTCCTCTATCCGAACAACTAGTAAGTCCCTACTTCTTCTTCTTTTCTCTATTCTAAAAACATTCAAAACTAAAACCTGACGGAAGCGGAGTTAACCCGACTTCCGATTCGGATTTTTCCTCAAAAGTTCTATTTTTCTTAAACATAATAATACCAAACTCTTATGTCATTACCATTAAACATTAACAAAGACAATAGAACAAGTTTGATATCAAAATAATAACCGTAGCAAGTTTTATTCCACTTTTACATTAAAATACCTTCATGTTTCATTTCAACATGCTTAAACTTTTTAAACTGTATTACCTTAAAAAAACTCACGAGGTAATGACCTACCTCTTCACAACACACATATCTAACATAGCACGATGGAATTTGGGAACATAGATTTGGGAAAATATGACTTTACATATAACTACCTTCAACTTATAAAATCTTTTTCTATAAGAAGTGTATTTAACAAATCTTTACAATTGCGCCTCTACAACCTATTTCGGGGAACCCGTTTGGTATGGTGTAGATTATCGCACATCCTCAGGCCTAGTAGAGTGAGATGCAGACCTCCGCAAGGAGCATACGATCTCGAAAGATTTTTAATACATTTTTTTTAGAAAAATGTGATTTCTATTATAAATAAAACTTATATTTTTAATAAATAAATATATATGTAATTAATATCAAAATATCTATTTTTAATATTTATAATATTCCACATTTCCAAAATTCAAGAAAAAACATCCCATTTACAAGAAAAAACCATACAATTTCAATATTTCAAATAAATACCTTATACTTTGAAAACTAGGTCATATTCACTAGAAATTTCACATTGAATAAAAGAAACATCTATGAAAACTCTAAAGACGAAAATTAAATACTTGAGGTATATTTTGAAAGTATAACAAAACTATTTTATATAAAACCCCCTCAAGTTATACTAAATTACAATAAGGACCCTAGTAAACATAGGTTTAAGCGGGACCAGTCTCTTGAGCCTCGGGGAGCCGGAGATATAGGTGCTTACCTATTAAGGTAGACAACCTAACGGACGGTGTTATCAATACGGTAATTGTCTTGGAAAAAGACACAAATCCTGCAGTCCATGTGCAGCAGTTACCGATAACACCAAAACAATCAGGATTTCAAGTTCTTTTAAAAGTGTCTGACTCAGACCGAGTCTCAATCTAATCAATCTGACTAGAATGTGATTCAAGTACAAACTGCAATACAACATGATTCAATATGAAATCATCCCTTCAATCTATTCAATCTATATTGACCGAACCGAACCATGGATATATTCCATCCACATGTTCATCCATTATATCCGTTCCATTACTGATATCATGGTTTCGTCAAGTCACCCATCTATACAATTTATTATACAAGACAATACAATACAAACAAGACATCGCGGGGTTTATAAGGGGTAGATTGGTACGGAAGGTGTTAGAAGTGGTACGAGACTGCAACCATAAGACACTAACATGAATCTCCATTGCCGTTGTACCGTGGATGAACGGTTCTTTATACTCTGTATACCGTAGTCTCTGGTAGAGTGAGACTTCTCTCGTATAAACTGGCCTCTTCTGTACCAAGTTACAAACAACAACGTTAATAATATAATACAACTTTAAAAGTTGCACTCCCTCTCTGTTTATTCTATTTCTCCCCCATCTTTGGGACTTACCGAGTGATTGTTTACTGACGATATTCTTTTTCTTTCTTCTTTGGAATGTTGTCAGGTGGATCGGACCTTCAGGAGATCGATCCCACCAGCGAGGACTTGGACCAGCTAACTTTCGACCCAGAGCTTTAGATTCCTTGTACATATTTACATTTTTTGTATTTTTCATTTCTGTTATGCCACTATTTAGGCATTGCTTTCCATTCCATGTATTTACTTTTCAGATGCATTGTAAAAAGAATGTTAATAAATAAATTTGTTGTTCATTTACATCTTTCTCTTGTGTACATTTACTTTTATATTTCTTAGATACGCTTAGCATGTTTACTTCTGAGTAAATACGCAGCGGCCTCTCGCGTCCCCTTCACCGTACACTGGGAAGCGGGGCGTGACAGCCGATGATTGATGCCATAGCGGCTCTGGAGGCAGAGCACAGTTTGGATGATGACGTCCCCCTGTCGGAAGTTTTAAGGAGGTCGGATCTTACGGCTCAGGCTGAGAAGAAGCGCGGAAAGCACGCGGCAAGGGAACGCGATGCTGTCTTGGCCGCGAGTGCAGGCTCAAGCATTGTTCCACTTGGTGACATTCCTTCGGTGGACGTTCCTTCTGCCATGTCTACTTCCTATAGATAGGTTGCGCGTTCGTGAAGAGAGTGAATAACTACTTCAAGGTAGAACAACGCACGGTCCTTAATAACAGCTCTTCCTCTCCTGTCTATTTATTTAACATACGCATTTTTTATTTACAGGACCAAATTTAGATGACGGTGGGACAGGTGAAGCGCCGACAACTAAAGAGCATGAAGCGTCCAATCTTTCTCTGGAATCTAGGACCGTTCCAACCACCGCTCTTTCCCATTGTGGATCCTTGATATCGGTGGGTGACACAAGCGTTACAACAGCCCTTGTCGAATCAGGAGATGAAGCTGTGGGCATTGAATCTGCTCTCCCAATGGAAACTGAAGAAGCCGTCACAGCCGGTGACGTTCGGGCACGGTTTCGGTTTCTGACTTTCCAGGTATTCCTTAGGGTTATTATCTTTGAGTTTTTAATCCTGTTAAGCCCCTCTAATGATATTTCGTTTGTCTTGAGCATAGGCGTGGTAAACAGTGAAGCTGTGCCGGCCGAAGAATTATCGTCGGCCGCCACTTTGACGATCACAGTTCCTTCGCTTTCTTCTGTACCTCCTCAAATTTTGGAAGGTAAAGGTTTCTCCTTTAGTTGCTTTATTGTAGATACCAATTTTCTTTTCCTTAACCATATATTGTCGCAATCTTGCAGGAGTGCTCTTTGACCACTTGTACCAAGTGCTACACCCGCACTTTTCCTTCCAATCGGAAGTCGTTCCCTCTTCCAGTAGTGGTCAGTATATTCTTTGTTTAGCGTTTCTCCTTTTCGTGAGCAAACATTTTGCTGATAAGCCTTTTTTATATTGACCCCAGTATCACAGTTCAAAGGAGGGAGCGAAGGAACAACCAAGCCTCCAGAGCTCCTTGTTTTGCCACCTTCAACAGCCGGTACGGTAGATTCCATCCCTCAGGTGTTTTCTTTGTCTTCCAAGTTGAAATATGACTGTAATTTATTTTGCAGCGATTACACCGGCTTCGGCTCTTTTTGAGTCCCGCATTCCTACGCCCACGGGGCCCTTCGCTAAACGTCCATCTTCCAGGGGTGCAGTGAATTGCCGGTGAATGTTAAGAGAGTTTATTAAAGATCTCGACGCCGAGGCCCTCACCTCTGCTATGGATTTTTCCGACGAAGTCAATCCAATGCTGGCGACGCTCGTGAATTTCTATAATGAAGATCTCGTCGGTTCTTGGGTTGATTATTGCAGGAAGATCGAGGCTTGCCAGCATGAGATTAAGCTTAAGCATCTCGCTCCCGAGGTATTGACTTTGAACTCTCGACGGGCTGCATGGGTCGAGCAGAGTGTCTTTTCCATTCGCTATTTTGAACAAGAGGCGGCCCTAAGGCGAAAAGAGCATGAGGCGGCTTCTGGCGAATCCGTCCAATTGCGCGCCCAGGTTGAAGCGAATGCTGCGCAGCTGCAAGCTATTTTTGAAAACCTCCAACGATGTATTTCGGACGGACTGGCGCTAAGGCAGAAGCTTGACTTCACCGAGCGGGTCACACAGGATTGCGAAACTGCCATGCAGGAAATCGATGAGAAGCTTTCATTTTGCTTGCAACAATGGGCTTAAATCGAAGCGGAGTTGGCCGCCATAGCTGAATGCGAGAAGGAGTTGAGGGGAGCACGCGAGCGATTCGTCAGTTTATTGAAAACGCATCTTCCTTAATAAGTGTCATACTGGCATTTCTCTTTTTTTTTCGATGTGAAGTAGTTTATATACTCATTTTGGAGTTTGTAGTTTATTCATTCATCCCGGAGTCTCTAGTTTATGAACTCATTTCGGAGCTTGCAATTTATTCACTCATTCCGGAGTCTCTAGCTTATGGACTCATTCTGGAGTTTGTTTAGTTTACCTCACTTGGGCTTGTAGGAAAACTTACCCAAAAGCATGGATAACCCCTGCTCTTTGTGACAGAGGTCCGTTAGGTTTTGTGGTACTAGGATTTTTTGTCCGTTGTACCGTCGTGTTGGCTGATGTATTTCTTGATATGCTGTCTTTACGCTGCTGTTCGAGTAGCCCCATGACTGTGGTGTCTCTAATCCCTTCGGGGGCTGGACAAGACGTCTTCAAATAATCTCCTTAGGTTATATTACCGTCGAGAGATCAAGCGTTAGGAATTTTGCTATGTCGCTTTTTACTTAAGTTCAGGCTCAGTTTGGGAGCCCTGATGAGTCATAACCACTCCGCACTGGTGTGGGATGATCTCCGATAGTCTTTCGGGTTTTAGTTGAGTTGCTGTCAAGATCATAAATCTAGGAATTTGGCCTTCGCTTCCTTTGTCGACACCGCGTCTGCTGTAATGAAACGAATGTCAAGGTGATCTCTAGGTTGTTTTGTGAACCATCGAGACTTGGAACTAGGGACTTTTCCATGGCTCTGTTTTGTTTTGAACCTGGGATTGCTTGTTGAAGTCGCGTCTGCATCCTGCTGGAGTGAGAAGAAACGCCGTTGTTGACACTATGTCTGCTGTAACGAGACGAGTGTCGAGGTGGTCTCTAGGTTGTTTGTGAACCGTCGAGACTAGGAACTAGGGACTTTTCCATGTGTCCATTTTTTTACCCTGGAGTCTTTGTTGACGTCGTGTCTGCATCATGCTGGAGTGAGAAGGAACGCCGTTGTTGACACTATGTCTGCTGTAACGAGACGAGTATCGAGGTGGTCTCTAGGTTGTTTGTGAACCGTCAAGACTTGGAACTAGGGACTTTGCCATGGCTCCATTTTGTTTTTGACCCTGGAGTCGTTTGTTGACGTCACGTCTGCATCCTGCAGGAGTGAGAAGGAACGCCGTTGTTGACACTATGTCTTCTGTAACGAGACGAGTGTCGAGATAGTCTTTAGGTTGTTTTGTGAACCGTCAAGATTTGGCTCTCCCTTTGACGGAGCCTGGTGGGAAAATATGGTTCCTTTTTCGTTTATGCCCATGGATTGTATACAGGGGTTGATGTGGACTCACCCGTAGGGCAAAAGTTTCATCATTTTTTATTTCTTTCCGCGATGCTCTATCATTTCAGCTTTTTATATCGCGAAAGTCGCTATTGCCCAATCATTTCGGCTTTTTATCGCGGTGCCCAATCATTTCGGCTATTCTTTTCTTTTTACTCGCTGCTTTTTATTGCGAGTTGCCCAAACATTTCGGCTGTTTTTATATGCATATATTTTTGCTCGCTGATTTTTATTGCGAGTTGCCCCATCATTTCGGCTATTTCATATACATTTTTTGCTCGCTGATTTTTGTTGCGAGTATGGAACTTGAGATCTGATCCCAATCTTGGCATCAGCACCGCTGTGAATGGAATATTGCCAGGCACGAATCATCATTTGCCGTGAAAGGACTTGAAAATTGACACCTGTTCAGGCATCAGCATCGCTGCGACTGGAATATTGCCAGAAGCGAATCATTATTTGCCTTGAAAGGACTTAGAATTGTAGGGTTACTCAGCGCAGCAACAAGGTTTTGAGAGGTATCGTCCATGCCGTTTTTAAATTTTTGCCGTTCTAAAGAACCCTAACCTAGAATCTTTAACTAGAGATATAAACAATAAGTATGCAAACAACTTTGCAAGTATAGTGAATGAGGAATACAACCTTTGTAGACCGGTCCTTCACTTCTAAAGCTCCGTGTAGTAGTCCCTTCACTTTGAGTAGTGATCTACCGAACTCTAGTATGGGTTCCCTTGGAGAAATGAACAAGCTTGCACGAAGTCTTCGAGGCCAAAGATGATTTACGTCGAGGAGACTCAAGCTTATGCTACCTCTTCACTAATATGTGAATTAGTGAAGAAAATACCCTAAACTAAATGGCTAATAGTAGAGGATGATGAAATAGGAAATGTGCTCTCTTTAGTTTTCTTTTTCGCACAATATTTTCTCACCTTAGAAAAAACTAGCAAGCTTTTTCTCATTCAAGAAAAAGATGAAGAATGAAGAAGAGAGAATGAACTCTTGAGGTGAGAATAGCAACCATGGGTGAGTTAGTGTCATGTAATAACCCATATAGAAAATAAACCATGGGTTAACAATAATGGTTGAGTTAATAAATATCTTTAAGTAAAAACAAAATGAGTGGACTTGGTCAATGGTTCCACAAGCTTCTACAAGCTTTAACCATGTGACTAATTACCGATAATTTGTGAATTACCAAGATAAATAAAACCTTAGGATTATCATAACCATGGTGTAAGTATCATACACCCATATTGCATGTGGCATCAAGCATGATACAAAATAATGTACATTAATATATATCACATATATACTAAGTGTACATAAGTGAGAAAAGAAATCTTAAGTGAGCTAATATTAGTTAATATAAGATAATATATCAAATATATAATTATACATTAAATTATTAAATCAACACTTGATTTAATAATCCGGCTATATCACATACAACCGATTAATATCAAATGTAACAATCTATCGAATTAACACTTGATCCGATAATCCGGCTATATCATATATAACCGAGCGATATCACATATCGCGAGAATAGAATGCTGTATAACATACGCGCATTAATCTCGGCCCCGCACATATCACATATGTGCTCCTACTTTGTTTCGCATGAACCAGGAAACCTCTGTGTAGCACTCTAAAGACTCGTCAATACGCCGGCAGTAAGTGATGATCATATCAAACACCCACAAGCCGCAAGCGGTCTGCCAAACGTAATGGCCACCCAGGTATTGAGCGATCAGAAGATCAACAAGCAATCTTGCTCGTACTCCTTCGAATCCAATCAGTAACACTACCGTACAGTTCGGTCTATTCGTCAGATATGTCGCATATCAACAGCCTGGCGGTGGTATAACGTCAGACCCCAATAGCCTGATAAGTCATGCCGATGCAAGTTCCATAACGGTTCGAGAAACTACTGATAACACTTACCTATAAATCTAAGCAACCCTTACCAGGGATTTCCTGTTATGGCCAATCGAGTATAGCGCACTATCAACTCCCAATACCGGGAGAGACGAACCCCTTCTATCGCTCATTGCCTCCATGTAACTCGGGGCTGTACCCAAAAACCACCTTTTTGCACGATCTATTGACCGTGGTATGGCGGAAATCAAAGCACAGTGGGAATCACATAAGAATCTATGACGATCTCGGGTCGACAGACTAAACTGTACTAGTGTCACCAGAGAACTGCTATCTGACGATAGGTATAATACCATCTAGGAGTTCTCGGCGAGTCCGTTCAGTGTACCCAGTCTCCACTGAGCACCCGTATACCATATTTGATGTCAAACACCAATGGATGTGGGATCATCCATTGCCCATCATATGGGTCAAGATGCGTATACGTTAGTCTACTCTGGAATATCGATGCCCTGTCTCGATATACCCTCGACTAGGAACAATTATAGGGTGTACTTGTGGACTACTCTTGGCCCCACTAGTATGATCTCCATCATAGTCCTGGTAGTCAAGTACACATCCTAAGGGCTTTATCAACATGTGAGAGCAAGACAACATCACTTATACAAGTCAATATGGTAAGACAAAGAGCAACCAGATAGCATACTATCATATCGAGTAAGAAAGTCCTCCCTATATATGTCCAAGCATCCACTACAATATACATCCCATGTACAGTAATGACCTCTAGGGCATACATATAACTAACAAGAATTTGATACCAATTTAGGCATCAGCATCGCTACCACTAGGATGTTGCCACTAGCAAATCATCATTTTCCTTTGTGGGTTTGAACAAAGGTGGCTTAACAAACAGGGTTAAGGCCCTGTCGACTAAGGCTTTTTTGACTCTATGAGCCGTTGGGGTCTCATAAAATATTTTCTCCTTACGAGTCGTGAGGATCTTGTAGGTGTATTTTCTCCTTAAGAATAGTGAGGATCCATAAGTGTGCTCTTATAAGTCGTAAGGATCTCATAAGAGTATTTTCTCCTTATAAGTCAAGAGGACTTACAAGTGTCGCTCACCATATGAAGACATTCCTTGTGATTGGTGGAACTTGTTGGGGGAAACATTTATTTATTCCCGTGGATTGTATGCAAGGGCCAATATCGGACCGCCTGTAGGGCAACTTGGGGGATATGATGGCTTAAGAACAGTTCCAGGTCCCTGTAGCTTAAGGCTTTGAATCCTATGAGCCATGAGGGTCTCATAGGGGGTGTTCTCCTTCCGAGTCGAGAGGATCTCGTAAGTGAAAATTTTACGAGATTGCGCCCTTTCGGGTTTTCACAAGCTCGCCGGTAGCCCTGCTGTTTTTACTCACGGCGCCCTTTCGGCTTTTCATCCGTGCCCATTTCGCTTGTGGACGTACCTTTTTTTATTTTTTCAACTTGGGTTGCAGTCTTTTCCGTTGGAGCTTTGATTGCAACACAGATCCCAAGAGAAGATATCGTCGTATTTGGGGCGATGCGCCATGTTTGAGGCGGAGTACTAGTTTAGGGACATTTTGGTCCATTGCCAGTTTAAGGACGTAGTTGTCCATTGCCAGTTTAAGGACGTAGTTATCCATTGCCAGTTTAAGGACGTAGTGGTCCACTATCACCATTTTTGAGGTGAAGTTTTAGTTTAAGGACATTACGGTCCGTTGTTGCTATTTTGGAGGCAACAGTTAGTTTAAGGACTTTTCGGTCCGTTGTTAGTTTAAAGACATCTCGGTCCATTATCGCCATGTTTGAGGCGACACGTTGTTGGATATTGCTTTTAGAGTTTTGACCCAGGAAGATAGCGAGCGAACACGAGCGTCGTCATCTATCATTAACCTGAGTCGTGCCTTGTCAAGCGTAGTATTTCTTAAGGAACCGACCGTTTATTGGCCGGAAGGGTCTTTCGCCTTGCATATCCATGAGCAAGTAGGCCCCACCTTGATAGAATTTGTCTATGATATATGGGTCTTCATAGTTTGGCTCGAATTTCCCCCGTTTTGCACGATTGGGGATCATAGGTCTTTTGACAACTAGCACGAGTTCGCCTTGGCAGAATGTTCTTGGCCTAGTCGTATGAGTGCGTCATCCTTGCTTTGTAAGCTTCCAGGTTTTGCTGCGCTATGAGACGAGTTTCATTGAGGGCATCGAGCTCCTCAAGCGAAGCTGGGCATTTTCTTCATCCGTCAGCTCGTATCGAACTGCCACTCGTAGAGAGGTAGGTCTATTTCCAAGGGAAGTACCGCTTCAGTGCCGAATACCAACGCTAATGGCTTTGTATTCGTGGCCGTTTTGAACGTGGTTCGATACGCCTAGAGAGCTTCATGCAGTCTTTCGTGCCAGTCCTTTTTATTTCTAGACACTGTTTTCTTTATGATCTTCGTCAAGGTCTTGTTGAAAGTTTCAGCTAGACCATTAGCACGGAGATTATAAACTAAAGAGTATCTCCAGTCTATATTATGCTGCTGTGAGAAGCGGTTGATCATATGGCTTCTGTAGGCCGGCCCATTATCCGAGATGATCCGTCGCGGAGTGCCGAACCGGTAGATGACATGTGTCTTGAAGAAATGGAGGATGTTCTCCGTCTTCATTTCCTTTAGCGGTACTGCCTCTGCCCACTTAGAGAAGTAATCGGTTGTTGCCAATATGAACCGATGTCCTTTGGATGACGCTGGTTCGATGGGCCCAATTATATCGGTTCCCCATATTTCGAACGACCAACTAGCCAATGTTGGGTGTAACGGATTTGGATGTTGGTGGATGAAGTCCCCGTGAACCTGGCATGAGTGACACTGCTTCGCATATTTGAGGCAGTCCTAAATCATTGTGGGCCAATAGTAACCCATTCTCTTGATCTTCATCTTCATCTTTGGCCCGGATTGATGAGAACCACAGAGTCCGTCGTGGGTTTCTTGGACGACTCTCCTTGCTTCTTCTGGTCCCAGGCACCTTAGCCACAAACTATCGAACGATCTCTTATATAGAGTATCATTGACGAAGGCAAAAGACAGAGCTTGTTTCTTGAGCTAAAGTCTTGAAGATGCGTTTTTGGGTGTTCGATGGGATTTGAAGTAATCTATGAAGACTTCTCTCCAATCCTTAGCCTTTTCTTCATCCTGTAATTGGAAGGCTGCATTTTTGGTCACTTCCTTTCTTTCAGACGACTCCGAAGATATTTCTACTGGCGCAAGAATCCGGCGGCTTTGCATAATGATCCTTACGTCATCGAGATTTTCGTCGGCCAGTTCTTTAACGAGCTTAGCTAACGCATCTGCCTTGCTATTTTCCGCACGCGGTATGCTTTCCAGAATGCAGGAGGGAATTTGAGTCAGCAGTTGCTGCACTCTTTCGCCATATTTTACCAACTCTGGTTTACACGTCTGATAGTCGACATTTACTTGGATAATGGCTATCTGGGAATCTCCATATATGAGGAGGTTTTCGATTCTCATGTCGACAGCAATCTCAAGACCCGCTATCAAAGCTTCGTACCCAGCCTCATTGTTTGTCCTCGGCTCTGTTAAGGAAAGGGCGAAACACATTATCCCTCCTTGCGGGGTCATGAAGATAAGGCCCACCCCAGCTTTGATTATGGGGGTGCTTTGCTTTCGCTTCTTCAAGGAAGATGCTCCGTCGAAGTATAGTTCCCATTAGACACTATTTCCTTCCTTCCCTCTTTCGATTGTATTGAACATGTGTTCGTCTGGCAATTCGCAATTTAAGGGAAAGTCAGCTGGTATCGGATGCTCTGCGAGAAAGTTGGTGATGGCCTGGCCTTCACTGCCTTGAGGGGTTGATACGTTATCGAGAACTCCATTAAAAGGAGGGCCCATTTGGCAAGCCTTCCTGTTAGTATGGCTCTTGACACCAAATATTTGAGAGGATCCACCTTTGATATGAGATGGACCTAATGTGCCAAGGCATAATGTTGAAACTTCGTTATCGCGAAGGTCAGTGCCAGGCAATGCTTTTCAATAGGGGAGTAGTTGTTTTCTTCCTCCAGAAGAACTCGACTCAAATAGTAGAGAGCTCTCTCCTTCCCTTGTCGTTCTCCTGGGCCCATAGCGCGCCTAAAGAATCTTCAAGGACTGTTGTGTACAGGATGATGGGCTTTCCTTTGACTGGAGCGGTCAGTACTGGTGGGTTCTACAGATATTGCTTGATTTCGTCCAGTGCAATTTGGCATTTATGATCCCAAACGAACGGGGTCCCCTTCTTCATTAGATGGCTGTAGGGACGGCATTTTCCGGAGAGGTTAGCTATGAACCGTCAGATATAGGCGAGCTTTCCTTGGAGAGACCATAATTGTTTGAGAGTTCTTGGCGTGGGCATTTCCATAATCGCCTTAATCTTTGATGGGTCTATTTCGATGCCTCGGTGTCGTATGATGAATCCTAGGAATTTTCCTGAGGAGACTCCAAATGCGCATTTCAGAGAATTCATCTTCAGATTATACTTCCGAAGACGTTGAAACACTATGTTCAGATGTACCCAGTGCTTCTCATACGATTTTCTTTTCACCACAAGGTCGTCAATGTAGCATTCAACAATCTCATGGATGAGATCATCGAAGATCTTCATCATGGCCTTTTGGTAGGTAGCGCCTGCGTTCTTCAAGCCGAAGGGCATCACTTTATAGCAGAATATGTCTAGCGGAGTCCGGAAGGCGGTGTGCTCTTGGTCTTCAGGGTGCATTTTTATTTGATTATACCCCGAAGATCCATCCATGAAGGAGAAGACCTCATGGGTGACGTATTATCGATCATCAGCTCGGTAACGGGTACTGGGAAGTCATCCTTCGGGCAAGCCTTGTTAAGGTCCCGAAAGTCCACGCAGATGCGCACCGTCCCATTTTTCTTCATCACTGGAATGATATTAGCGATCCAGTCAGGATATTGAACTTCTTGGATGAAGCCGGAGTCAATTAGTTTCTTGACTTCGGCGTTGATACTCATCTCGAGTTCGAGCCGTATTCTTCTTGGCGCCTTCTTAATTGGCTTGACATCCGGCGATATCGCCAGTTTATGCACCGCTATTTCTGGATTTAGTCCTGGCATCTTGGAATAATTCTATGCGAAACAATCTTTATATTGTATAAGCATGTCTTTTAGTGTGGCCACCTGTTTTTTAGACAGTAGCTCACTGACAAATGTCGGCCTCGGATCGCTTTCCGTTCCCAAGTCAATTTTCCTTAGATTGCCCGCCGTAGTGTGTATCCCATCCTCCAGCTCTTTTGGCGCTGGTGGAAATCCTGAGATCATCTCGTCCTCATTCTCATTTGCGAAGCACTTGTAGCGGTTGTCCATATTCTCGTGCTCCCTCTCTTTTGAGAATGTTATCACATGGCAGGTGTGAGTTCGTTTCCAAGCTCGATGTTGATCTTGACTTACCTTCGCAATATAGGTTGCTTTTGGCTCATGGTTTCATGGTGGGGTTACCCTCCAACTGTCGGATAGAGCAAACATGCCTTGCTGATACTGGTCTTCGACCCAATCTTTGAAAATAAAGCAGTCTTCAAGAGGATGTCCTATCGCCCGGTGGTAGGGGCAATAAGCCGGATGATGGATATCATGCCCCACCTCCAATACAGAGAGTATTGTCCGCTCTGGCCGAAGACGCACGGTTTTGTCCTTCGGAGCGAACCGGACCCGACCAGGGGCCACTTCCCAGGAGGTCACCCATCCCAGAACTTCCCTGGCTCGAGCACGCTTAACTACGGAGTTCTCAAGCTCCTGTAGTGCCGGTTCACTTAAAAGGCGCCTATGTATTGAAGAGTGGTATCATTCCATTTATAGTACAGATCTGCCCCCTTTCGGAATGTATTCCGAAGAGTCCCCATTGTTCTACAGTGGGTCCCACGGACTCAAGAGGTGGCCCCCACGGATTCAAGAGATGGCCCCCGCCCACTTAACACGACACTTGGCGTGGCACTTTGCTCCGTGAGCAAGAACCGGGTCCCGACATTCTCCCCACCTTTGAACAATGGTTCGTCCTCGAACCACAGACCTACTATCGAGGGACCAGCTCTGATACCATTCTGTCATGCCCCACCTCCAATACAGAGAGTATTGTCCGCTCTGGCCGAAGCCGCACGGTTTTGTCCTTCGGAGCGAACCGGACCCGACCATGGGCCACTTCCCAGGAGGTCACCCATCCCAGAACTTCCCTGGCTCGAGCACGCTTAACTACGGAGTTCTCAAGCTCCTGTAGTGCCGGTTCACTTAAAAGGCGTCTCTGTATTGAAGAGTGGTATCATTTCATTTATAGTACAGATCTGCCCCCTTTCGGAATGTATTTCGAAGAGTCCCCATTGTTCTACAGTGGGTCCCACGGACTCAAGAGGTGGCCCCCACGGATTCAATAGGTTGCCCCCGCCCACTTAACACGACACTTGGCGTGGCACTTTGTTCCGTGTGGCACTTTGCTCCGTGAGCAAGAACCGGGTCCCGACAATGGTCCTCGTTTATTTTTTCGGGGTGCCGAGACTCCGGAAGCGTCATCATTTGATTCTTAATAACAAGGTCGAATATTTTCCTTATCTTGTCTTGGGGGAAATAGTATTCCCCACCCATCTTCTTCATTAGCGATGGATTGCAGCTGACTTTTTCTTGATCACGTAACTTCTTGGATCCGCTTCGCTGTTTTCGAATGTCATTCTCGTTCTTCATCTTGTTGTTGCCTCTACGTCGGGCTTTTTCCTTACCACGAGAGTGCATAGCGGGCTGAGGGTGAAGGGAATCATAGTCTTTTCTTCCCACGGACTACCGAGTGAGACGCTATGTCCTGGCTTTCTCGTAAGTGTCCATTTCGCGGCTGTGGTCATCCCGAGCCTTTTGATCGTCTTCTTTCATTAGCTTGTCAATTTGTTTTTCGAATGACGGACTTGGCATTCTTACGGCGGGATCTCGCTCTGGTTCAATATCAGCGCTATCTGGAAAATCATTCCCTTCTCCACCGGAGTTATTTATGACACGGCAGCTATGGAACCGCTCCTGTTTCTTGGACCGAACGTATCCAAGCCCAGTCATCTCTATTTTCCCGTTGGGCATCTTTCGCTGAGTCCCGGAAATGTCCCAAATTTTGTTGTAGAACTGGGCTTGTTGAGCGGTTTGTTTGAAAGGTACGCCTTGGCATCTTAATAGCTTTTTCAATCCCTCTACGTAATATCTGGGCAGACGGATTGGCTGAAGCATGTCAAGCGCAAGTTCAGCACCATGCCAGACTTCTTTCTTCACTTTGGTCTCCGTAGATCGATAGAAGAGGATTGCCTTTTCACCTCTTCGCCTGGAAGGGACGTAGAAAGTCTACAACTCTTGTATGCTGTATGTATCAAGCGCATCGAGTTCTTTGTAGAGGACGGTTGTGCTCACACGTTCCAAGGAGGAGATCTTCATCGCCGAATGTGATGTCAGCTCTATGAACCTTTGCCAGCTCGTCCTTCAACTTTTCTACTGCAAAGAAAGCTTGGAACTGATCAGGCTCTTGCAGTGCCTTGATCAGAGAATCTCGTGCCTCTTTGGACAGGAGGAGAGCATCCAGTATGCTCAGCTGTGAGGGTATCTTCCTCAGATGTGCCGGGACATTGTAATCCACCTTGTTTTTCTTAGGCGGATCCTTAGCTGCGAGCTCTTTGACGACTCTATCATCGAGGGCAATTTCCTCAAGGTCTTTTTCCTTCCCCTTGTCTCTTTTGCTTGAACTTTTGTTTGCAGGACCGAGGTTCTTTTCAGGCAACTTACGGTTTCGCAGCTGAATGTTCTCGCAGTTCTTCTCCTCTTCTTCTTTTCCAGAGGTGGATTCTTTGAAGAGAGGGCCGAGGGTTATTTCTTCTTCAGAATTGCTCCCGGATGTAAGAACTTGAGATTTTCCTTTTGTCAAACTGGTATCAACCATATCACAGTTGCTAGCCGTTCCTTCAAGCTCGTCTGTCGTGTTTCTTTGTTGTCGACGGGTTTTGCGCTTCATCAGCTTGAAGTGTTGCTGGTGAGCAACGTATCCTTACCACCACTTCTTCAAGTCATTGCACTCTTCGGTGGGCTGTGTGACCCTCCGATGGTATAAGCAGTAGTTCGGATGTACATCCGCTTCGTCGAGGCACGTACTCCCGGGAGTGTTTCCATGAGAGGGGGCAACTTCATTCCTGTAACAACCCTAACTTTCTTTATTGAATTTTTCCAAAATACAGAAAGGGACACTTGAGCTTGAGCATGAGTTAAAAGTTTAATTTACTTTTGAACAGCAAGAAACAACTTGTAGATCATTGGTAAAGCCTTTCACTGCTGTTACAAAGCACCAGAGTTCAAATCCCATCAGCCACATTATTGTTTTGTTTTATTTTCTTTTAACCTTTTAGAAGCCCAAGAGTTTGCACATGCACTGCACGTAAACTGAAGGGTCACACTTAAAACAAACAGGTACAAATTAGTATTTGGACCGACCTCGACACGTGGCACGAATCCGAGCCCCCAACCCCATGAATGGACCGACGAGATTCAATAATAGGCCGCCGCCGCCGGTTTTCCTTGGCCCAAACCTAAATTTTTTCTTTTGCCCTGGACCCTTGGACTCCCCCCTTAACTGCTGTATTACTTATTTACTCTGCACATTTACAGAGAATAGTAAACTCTTCAAATTCTATTTTAATGCATTATTCATTCCCCCTAAACCCTAGATTGCTCTATAAATACCCACCCCATCTTACACCCCTCTCACTCAGAATTCTCTTGCAAAACTTATACCAAATTCCCAAGTCTTTTAGTGCACAAGTGGAGTTAGTGAAGGGCTAAACTCTGACAAACTTCCGAGGAGATTCTGGCGATGAATCGACGCTGATGAGTACGAGACCAGTCAGGAGCATTTGGAGCAGTCCCCTGAGCAGTACTCCGAAGACCCAGAGCTGTAGCCACTTGTACTTATTTCGTTTTTATTTCTGTTATGTCATTGTTTAGGCATTGCTTTCATTCCATGTATTTACTTTTCATTGTATTGTAAAAAGAATGTTAATAAATAAAGTTGCTGTTCATTTACATATTGTTTCTTGTGTAGATTTTATTTTATATTTCTTAGATACGCTTAGCGTGTTTACTTCTGAGTAAATACGTAGCGGGCTTCACGACGTCCCTTCCCCGTATATTGTGAAGCGGAGCGTGACAATTCCCATCAACAAGGTTTTGGTGAACCACTTCTCCGCTTTGATCCTGCTCTTTTTTTGTAGCGGGTGTGCTTTGGTTTGGGTGGAATGCTTTACGACTCATCCTTACCGTGGCTTCTTCATCCTGACGCCGGCGCTTGGCTTTTTCGTATATGGCTGTTTCACGTTCTCGGTCAACTTTGCTCTTTTGAAGGGCTTTGTTCATCAGCCTGTCAATTGGGTCTTCTGACAATTCCAGGGATTCTGGCGCCGGTCCTCCCTCAGTTCCTTTGCGTTGCTTTCCGACGCCGAGGGAGTTTCTTCTTCATTTAAAGATGAATGAGAAACCATGTGGCAACTTGCTACATAATCTTCGGTTTCTCCTGAAGAGCCATTTCCCTCATCATCGTTACTATCTCCGTTCTTAAGTATATGGTTGAGAAACTCTTCGAGGGTGACTGGGGTCCGCGTCCAGCGCGTCGATGTACTTTTGCAGGTCCGTGCGCTTATCGTCAGGCTGTACGGGATTCTTCTTTCCCTTCGAAGACTTTGAATGCTTGACCTGGGTGTTTTGCCCATCGTTAGTAGTTTTCGATGTGGGATGCGGTTTCAGCATCCCTTCAATGATCTTGGGCTCCAGCGAGCTTTTTCACCTGATCGCCGGACATGCTTGAAGATCCTTTAACCTTCTTTTAGTTTTAACTGAAAGGACCACTTCCCAAGGAGCTTCTTCCACAAACGAGCATGATGCCCCCGGCGTGTCTACCTTTTTAGGAGTGTGCCTCTGTGGAGGGTTCACCCTCCAGTTTTCTGACAGCGCGAATTTCCCTTGACGGTACTGGTCCTCAACCCAGTTTTTGAAGACATAGTAATCCTCAATTGGGTGGCCCACTACTCTGTGGTAAGAGCAGTAGTTGGGACTGTTGACGTCACCGGGCTGCAGTGGACGTCTCGGATCCGGCAGTGTGATGGGTTTGTTGCGCATTGCCAGTTCGAACAATCTCCTCGTTTTATCGCGGGGGAACGAGTAAGCACGTCCTAGCTTCTCTTCCAGGGATTGGCACGGACGTGTATTGTTTTGGCAAGCAGCCGGTTTTGGGTCACTCGGTTGCTATTGAGTGTTGGCAACGAAGGTTGCTTTCCCTTTACCCTTTGCATTCTGATGGTCTATTTTTGAAGAGGAAGGCCCGTGGCCTATCTGGTCCATTTGGGCCAACTTGTCGATCAGAGCCTGGAAGGTAGTCGGCTTAAAGAATGTCATAAACTGGAACACAATCGTCTGAGGATCGAGAGTCCCTATGAACATGCCCACGGCAGGAGCCTCTTCGATGCGTTGTTCGCATTTTGACCAGAGGTTCCGCCATCGGATTGCGTATTGAACCCAAGTCTCTCTTGGCTTCACCCTGGCATTGATTAATGCCGTGATCGGGATGCGTTCGCTTGCGCTTGCGAACCGCTATGTGAATAGTAGCTCCATTTCTGTGAATGTTTTGACGGAGTCATTTGGAAGCTCCGAGTACCATTCAAATGCCGTCTCCGACAAGCTGCCGACGAACTGGCGAAGCAGCAATTTGCCGTCGCCTCCAGTATTGCCGCATAAAGCTCTGAACTGAGCGACATGCTGGTGTGGATTGCCTGTCCCCTTGTACACATGAAACCTGGGGATCGTATATCCCGGAAGGTATTTGATTTGGTCATACCAGCCCAGGTACGGTCGCCCAGTTCTGACGACTTGGCCAGCCTCTTCACTTGCTTGATGAGCTCATATTTGTTGAGCTATGTAATCATTAAGGGTAGCTTTGGAGATCGTTTCCTCCCTGGCTGTCGATAAAGCTGGAAGAGGATTTGATGTTTCCCCTCTGTCGTCCTCGATAATTATCGGTGGATCTTCATCTGGAGGTTCTGGCTGGAGCATCATTCCCACCATGTCTTGGAACAGGAGCACCATCTATTTTATATTAGCAGCCTGTTCCGCAGCCTCTTTATCCTTTCTTTCCAGCACCCTCCGCAGAAACTCTGTATCGGTCTCCTGCTCCTGGCGCTGTTCACTTGATGATTCCGGACTCTCTTTTTGCCCGGTGAGTGTTGCCATTTTTGTCAGCATCTCCTGGAGCTTTTGTTGTTGCTCCTGAGCCTTTGTCAATGACCGAGTTTGCAGTCGATGACTCATGGAAGCACGGTTCTCCTCTTTTTCGGAAGCTATGTACACCGTGTGCACGATCATTCCCCCAGACTTGGGGCGTTTGGATCCATCACCTTTAGGATTTGCCGCCGGCGGTGGGAGATTCTCCGGCCTTCTTTTTTTGTGAGAAGTTGAAGTTGAAGGAGCCATTGTAGCAGGCGCCTGTATGAACGAGGCTTTCCGTGGTGTGGCGAAGGGATGGTCCTCCTCTTGTCGAACTTTCATTTTCTTCGGTCGACGAGAGTAGTCTTTGTCGATCACAGAGTCCCGGGCTTTCCGCTAGACCTTGTGAATTTGGGAGGAGAGCCGTTGAGGGGACTACTCCGACTTTGCCTGTGTCATATTTTCAGCAGGTGGTGGAGATTTCTTCAGCATTACGGTTGGGAGTTCTTCTGCACCCTCCTAAGCAGTTCAAAACTGTTCCCGGTAGGAACAGCAACATCAACTTCAACCATTGGAGTTGGTGGATTAAGTCCAGAGGGAGAGTTGCCCCAGATTTTCTCACTTGGCGCTAGTGACGACGTCGAGCATGCCTTGCATATGGGATTTCCTCAGTTGTGGGAGTGGCTTCATCATACCCCCTGCTTTGATGAAGGGCTACTGCTGATGCCAGCCTGTTGAAGACTGACGTCCGTTGAGAAGGGACGACCAATCTTTCGAAGGCCGACTTTCTGGTAGGGGAAGCTTTTTTGATGACTTGGCCCATAGCAAGAGTTGTAATGACCAATCTTGCGAAGAGCGATCCTTTAGTAGGAGAAGCCCCTTTGACGACTTCACTCGCCGGAGCTGAAATAGCTATCCGTTTTGGGATATCCCCTTCAGGTATTACGAGCCTGTTTTCAGGCCCACTTGAGCTTTGGTTCATCCTATTGAAGACTGAGGTGGCAGACTTGGAAGATCCGTTGAGACAGGCCGTAGTGGTTGCAAATCGATCGAAGACCGACTTTTTTGGAGCTTCCCCTTATGGCACTGAGGCGTTGAAGCTTGTTGGAGGGAGCATGGTCCCGAAGAACAATCCAGTGGTGGCCTGAGTCACCTACTCCATCGGTATTGAAAAGATGGAAGCCGCATTAGGCCTGTAAGTTACTCCTTCAGTCGGGGCAGAGCGGGAGTTGCTGTTGCAGCTGGTGCAGCTGGAAGCCATTGATGTTCTTTTCTCTACACAGGAGCAAGACACCAAATCTTAGTACCTCAAATCCAGGGGAAACCATAGAAAATCGCGATTTTGTTCGCGAAACACGACACATGAAGCATGGAGTGGAAATAGGAAAAGGTCAGACTGGGCGTGCCAGAATCTGTTTACCGCCGAAAACAGAGACGAACCGCGTAGGTCGTCTTTTCTGAATTTAGGAGTAGATGCTATTTGGATTTATCCGTCCACCTCTCCGAAGATACCAAGTTGATTTATGTCACCGTGTATCGGAGGTTTGGACGGATGCGGCTGTTGTAGCAGACTTCGTCAAATTCCCCCTCGTTTGCGAGGGGTTTTTGATTGTGAGGATGCTTTTCCCTGCAGGCGCAAGCTCCTGCAGTTAATTACGTTACTGCATCGCGATAACCACTTTCTCCTGCTCCGGAAATTCACTTCGTATCGTGTGTGTTTGTTTTATTTTTGGTTGCCCGTGGATTGTATACGGAGACTAATTTATGTTGTCGCCCGTACGGTGTGGATTAGTCCAAATCCGTATATTTTTAGATTTGGATTTGGGTTGATTTAAGGATCGTTGATCCATTTTGAGATCAAGATCGACTGAAATGTATACGAGCAGTTGAGGGCTCGGCTGGTTTTTTGTTAAGGATATGTTAGTCCAATTTGACAATTAAGATCTACTTAACTGTTAGGATCATTTTTGTTTTAGATCCAACAAGAGAGCATTTGGGCTCTGTTGTTTTAGTTTTAAGGACGTTTTGGTCCCTCATCGCCATTTTGGAGGCGAAGTTGTAGTTTGAGTACATTCCGGTCTGTAGATCACCATTTTTGAGGTGAAGTTTTAGTTTAAGGACGTTACGGTCCGTTGTCGCCATTTTGGAGGCAACATTGTAGTTTGAGAACATTTCGGTCTGTAGATCACCATTTTTGAGGTAAGGTTTTAGTTTAAGGACGTTATGGTCCGTTGTCGCCATTTTGGGAGGCAACGTTTAGTTTGAGGACGTTCGGTCTGTAGATCACCATTTTTGAGGTGAGGTTTTAGTTTAAGGACGTTACGGTCCGTTGTAATTTAAGGACGTTTCGGTCCGTTGTTCATCTTGCGTGCATGTGTATTTGTTACGTGTCGGGATAAGCAACGATGATATGAGATACATCCAGTTTGGGATGTGGTTTGATCTGGTATGTGCACGTCAGTTCGGGAAGTGCACCAAAAAGCAGTTGGCTGTCGGGACCCGCCACCTCTCTGAAGACGTTGAGGAATTACAACGACATATATCAGAGGTGCAGAGAGATGTACCCTTAAACCAATTCTCGTATTTAAGGGAAAAAGGATTAATGGTAAACCTGGAAATCATTAGTCGTATTTTGAGACTAAGATTTCCTCAGGGGAATGTGGGACGAATATCGTTTTGGGATATTATCAGTTGGAAGATCGATAGTCGTATTTGGAACTGAGATCAGTTTGGGAAATAATGAACCCAATCTGGGTTAGGGACCTAGCCAACTTGGGCTTGATCCGCTCAGTTTTCTTTTTATTTGTAAAGAAGTGCTAAGCACTTGTTTGGGCTCAGTCCCCTTTTTTTGTGCAAAAAGTGCTGAGCACTTATATAAGTTCTGACGCTCACACTTTACTCTCTTCTTTTTTTTGTCTCTATATGGAGTGTTAAGCACTCTTTATGGCGCCCACGTACGAAACACGTGAGGCGCTAGGAGCTTCCTGGTGAGTGTCACTCACTTTTATGTTCTGTGGCACCCACAGAGGGACACGTGAGGTGCTGGACGCTGGGCGTTAGGCGCCGCACACTGAGTGATAAGCACTTCTTTATTTTGTAGCATTCACGTGAGGCGCTGGGCGCCAGCCACCGAGTGCTAGGCACTTCTTTATTGAGTGGCGCCCACGTGAGGGGCACGTGAGGCGCTGGTAGGTGATTTTTCCTTGTATATTTTGTTCTGAGGAGTTCAATTTCCTTGTTCTTTTCTGAATTTTTGATCTCTAAGAACAAGTTCGTCCCGATGAGAATTAAATTCTCAACTTGTGGGAGACTTATCTTGTGGATCTCAGATCCAGAGAAAGAACTAAGTTCTTCTTTCTAGAAGGGTTAAACGCTGTGATAGGTAAACGAGATGCTTTAATCTCTCTTCTTTTTTATTTACTTAGAGCTTTTTTTTGAGAAGGGAGATCTTCTTCCTACTTCCTTTTTGAAGCTTTCTGCTTTTGGTTTTTTTCGAAACTTATGAGGGGGTCCTCTCTGTTAGACTTGAAGTCTTGGGTCCTTTATATAGTAGAGGAAAGTCTGTTGATTAGTTGAAGAAATCTCTCATTAAGAGATCTTAATTGATTTTGGGGATTTTACCCACCGTTGGATCTTTAATCCAAGGACTTCTGTTTTACAGAAAGTATTTTCTTGTTTTTAACAAGATTAGGGAAATATTTTCCCATACAGAATTTATTCTGCAGATCGGTGATTTTTTAATCACCATTGGATTTTTAATCTAACGGTACTCTGTTTTACAGAGGGCAATCTTTCTTGTTTAGAAATATTTGAGAAATATTTCATCTCAACAGAATTTAATTCTGCACCCTGATGATTTATCATCTCCGTTGGATCTTTGATCCAACGGCTCTGTTTAATCAGAGAGTAGAATTTAATTCTATAAGGCACCGGCGCTCACGTGCTGTGCACGTGAGCGCTACTTAAGATTTTTGTGTGTTTTGCACATTGGCGCTCACGTGAGGAGAACATGCGACGCCAATATGAGAGTTTTTAACTCTGGCGCTGGTGCTGCTTAAGATTTTTGTGTGCTTTGCACATTGGCGCCCACATGAGGAGCACGTGCGGCGCCAATATAAGAGTTTTCAACTCTGGCACGGGCGCTGCTTAAGATTTTTGTGTGCTTTGCACATTGGCGCCCACGTGAAGAGCACGTGCGGCTCCAATATAAGAGTTTTTAACTCTGGCGCTGGCGACCTCGTGGAAGACACGTGAGGCGATGCCTCTTGAGTTTTGAACAGAGCTTTGCTCTTTTATTGGGGGAAACAACGGTACAGACTGATCAACGGTGGTTATTGAAGATGATAAAGGGAAGGCGTCGAACCCTCCTCAGACCCTATCAACGACTAAAGATGAAACGATCTCAAAAGCGGCGTTGGATGACTACATCGCCTAACAAATCAAGGCTTATCAAGCAAATGAAGCCGCAAATTAGTTCGTCAAGACTGGTCGACCATATCCGGCGTGGTATGACCATATGAAATACCCTCTGGGATATATGATCCCGAAGTTCTATATATATAAAGGTACGGGTAGCCCCCATCAACATGCTGCATAGTTCAAAGCCCTGTGTGGCAATCCTAGAGGCGATGATAAATTGCTGCTTCGCTAATTCGTCGGAAGTCTGTCAGAAACGACTTTCGAATGGTACTCAGAGCCCCCGAACGACTCCGTCAAAACCTTTTCTGAGATGGAACTGCTGTTCTCTCAGAAATTTGCCAACGCGAGTGAGCGCACTCCAATCACCACGCTGATCAACTCAAGGGTCAAGCCAAGCGAGACATGGGTCCAATATGCGATCCGATGGCAGAAATTGTAGTCCAAATACGAACAACGCATTGAGTGATCCTTGGCTTGCAGAGTGTTTTTCGTCACCTTATTTAGATAGGAATGCACATCGCTTATCAGGCATATTACAGATTCCCACTGCCTAAGGTAGGCTGGGGGTTTAATGATTATAGGGATCCGAATCTTCGGCAGTCGCAGACTAAGCTGCCTTTAATTACCCTTCACTTTTGGAGTGAGGGAACCTCCGATAACAAGTTAAACAGGTCATGCGAACTAAATATGCAATATGTGCATGTTGTATTTGGGAACAAGCTAAGAGCACTTCAGACATATCGGGGGCCTCGCAGAGTTTTTACGGGAGATTTTTTTTCTACGGGAGAGATGATGAGTGTATATATGTCACGTGCGCATATGGCAAGGTGCGCACGTGCCAAGTGCACACCTGCCAAGACGCGCACCTATTAAGGGGCGCACAGGACGCACATGACAAGTGCGCACCTGCCAAGGTGCGAAGGAGTGAAGGGGCCAAAGGGTCCCGAATGGGCTAAAAGGTCCGGTAAGTTGCACACTTAGGGAAGTACGCACCAAGCGAGGTGCGCACTTGGGCTGGTGCACACTTAGCTCGATATACAACTAACGGGGTGCACACCTAACTAAATGGGCACCTAACACAGTGCGCACCTCGCACGGTGCAAGTAGGGTTGAAACCCAATGAAGCAACAGTCCAAAAACACAAAAAATTGACTTTTGAAGATCAAAAGGGGTACTTTTTCCCTTTTTTGAAACCTTCTGACGTGCGCACTTTAAAAAAAAGAAAGAAAGAGAGAGAAAGACTTGTGCACTAAAAAGCAACTCAAAACTCAAGATTTTGTTTTTGGGGAATCTATTAAGATTTTTCTAATCACCATGGAGAGCCTTTTATAAATTTACATCTTTTACATTTAGTCCCATGGCTTGTACAAAATTGCTTTTGCCTATTTAATTTAAAAACAAAAATTACATTTAATCTTTTCCTTTTCTTCTTCTCTTTTGGCCGGTCCCTCTTCATTCTTGGGCTTGGGCTCGGGCTCACTTGGCTCAGGCTTGGGTTTGGGCTCACTTGGATTTTAGACTTTGATTTTGATTTTGACTTTGAACTTGAATTTGATTTCTGATTTTGGCAATTGGGTGTAATTTTTGACCCTAACAAAGTGCCCCCATCAATAAATACACGTCCCGCATATGGGTTGTGTGCATGAAATTGATGGATCTTGTGATTGATTTGGTTTGGTTCCCTTTTGATGACGTGGAGGTCGATACTGCCCTTTTAGCTACATGGACGGTCGGTACTGCCATTTTTGCGAATTGGATTGTTGGTGCTGCCATTTTTGTGACTTGGACTGTTGATACTTGATTTGATTTGCTCCGCTTCTTGCGGTGTCAGGGTTGAAGTTGACTTGCTCCACTTCTTGCAGTGTCGGGATTGGATTTGACTTGCTTCCCTTCTGCGGTGTCGGGTTTGAGGTTGACTTGCTCCGCTTCTTGCGGTGTTGGGATTGGATTTTACTTACTCCACTTTCTGCGGTGTCAGGGTTGAGGTTGACTTGCTCCGCTTCTTGCGGTGTTGGGATTGGATTTGACTTGCTCCGCTTTCTGCGGTTTCGGGGTTGAGGTTGACTTGCTCCGCTTCTTGCGGTGTCAGGATTAGATTTGAATTGCTCCTCTTTTTGCGGTGTCGGGGTTGAGGTTGACTTGCTCCGCTTCTTCGGTGTTGGGATTGGATTTGACTTGCTCTGCTTTCTGTGGTGTTAGGGTTGAATCAGTTGATTTGATTGGTTTTGGAGTTCTTGTCCATTTTGCGGGACCTTTTGAGCTTGGAACCACTGTCGGTGGGACTTTGATTTATTTGATTTCTGTCTTGTTTAGCGGGACCTTTGAAATTTAGTGGTACTTGAAATTTGGTTTTTCTTTAGCATTAGCATCGCTATACTGGAATAGCGCCAGGAGCGACTCATTATTTTCCCTAGGAAGACTTGGGATTTGGGTTTTCTTTCGGCATCAGCCCCGCTAACACTGAAGCGTAGTGCCAGGAGCAACTCATCACTTGCTTTTGGGAAAACTTGGGGTTTGAGTTTTGGGTCAGCATCAGCACCGCTAACACTGAAGCGTAGTGCCAGGAGCAACTCATCATCTGCCGTTGCCCATTGGGGAGCGATGGCTTAGGAGACAGATTTAGATCCATATCGTCTAAGACTTTTCAATTTTATGAGCCGTAAGGGTCTCATAAAAGCCTTTTTTCCCTCCGAGTCGAGATGATCTCGCAGGTGTATATTCTCCTTAGGAATCGTGATGATTCTTAAGTGTGTTACTCATTTATGAGTCGTAAGGATCTCACTCAGGGATATTCTTCTCATAAGGTTGAGAGGACTTTACGAGTGTATTTTCTTCACCTTTTCACATGTTTGCGCCCTTTCGGGTTTTCACAGACTCGCCGGCAGTCCTGCTATTTTTACTCACGGAGCCCTTTCAGGTTTTCATCTGTGCCTTTTTTGCTTGTGGACATACTGTTTTTTTACTACATTGGTGGAGTTTCATCGCCGGTAGGACTTCAGATGTAGTCTCGCCAGTAGGACTGGGGAGAGATAGGGGCCGTTTACGCCCGTGGATTGTATACGGTTATACAAGATGTATGATTCAGACCGTAGGGCCAGTGTGCTCAGTTCGTCTGCGACTTGGAGTATTTATGCATAGTATTTCTTGAGATATCGGCCATTGATGGGTTGCATGGGCCTTTCTCCCTCGGCACTTATTAGGTTGTAGGATCCTCCGTCAAACACTTTCTCGATGACGTATGGCCCTTCCCAATTTGGCTCGAATTTTCCCTTGGCATGTCGATTGGGGATAATCGGTCTTTTGAGAACTAACACCTATTCGCCTTTCTTAACAGCATAGAGACATGCTACTTATCATAGGCCCGCGACATTTGGACTTGGTACAGCTCCAGATTTTGCTGTACTGTGAGTCTCTTTTCTTCGTGGGCATCAAGTTGTTCGAGTCGAAGGAGAACGTTTTCCTCCTCCATCAAATCATGCTGGACGGCCATCCAGAGGCTTGGAACTTCGACTTCAAGAGGGAGGATCGCCTCCACTCCGAAGAGTAGTGAGTATGGAGTGGACTGAGTTGGAGTGCGGTGCGTAGTATGATATGCTCACGACGCCTAGTGAAGTTTAAGATTCCAGTCTCTCTTGTTCGCTGAAGTATTTTTCCTTAGGAGTGTGCATATAGTTTTATTGAAGGTTTCGGCTAGCCTATTGACTCTTGGATTATAGATGGAGAAATATCTTCAGTCTATATTATACTGAGTAGCGAACTTTGAGACTTTGAAGCTCTTGAAAGAAGGCCCGTTGTCAGAAATGATTCTTCTAGGTGTATCGAAGCGGTATAGAATATTATGCCGGAAGAACGTCAGAATATCCTCTGTCTTGACTACTTTTAGCAGGACGGGTTTAGCCCATCTCGAGAAATAGTCAGTTGCAGCCAATATGAACCGGTGCCCTTTAGATGACGGAGGAGCAATTGGACCAACTATGCCGTTGCCCCAAACTTCAAAAGGCCATGACACCACCGTAGGATGCAGCGGGTTAGGATGCTTGTGGATGAAGTCCTTAGGAATTTGGCAGAGATGACACTTCTTCGCATGATCTTCATAATCCCTTATCATGGTAGGCTAGTAATACCCAAGCCGTTTGATTTGAAGCCGCATTTTGGGGCCAGATTGGTGAGCTCCACAGACGCCTGAGTGAACTTCTTTCATGACTTTTTAGGTTTCGGCCAAGGACAGACACCTGAGCCAAAATTGGTCGTATGATCTGCGGTATAGCGTGTCATTTACAAACACATATTGGAGAGCTCTTTTCTTCAGCTGAACCCTCGCAGATTTTTCTTCGGACAGCTTATCGTATCAGAGGAACTCTATGAAGGACTCTCTCCAATCGGGCTCGTCTTGAATAATCAGAACTTCTTTGGTAGGATTGCTTTTTTGTCATGTGCTTTCCACTTCTCGTAAAGAGACTGGAGGCAGAATTTTTCGGCTTTTGACCGTGATTAGAATTTCATCCATGTCGGGATCAGCCAGCTCTTTGGTTAGGTGAGCGAGTACGTCGGTTTTTCCGTTCAACGCCCTAGGGACTCTCATTAGTTCAATGTGAGTGAACCGTTTCATGAGTTCCACCACCCAGCTTCTGTATCGAGCTAACTCGGGCTTATATATCTTGTAGTTGCCGCTCACTTGGTTGACGATAAGCTGGGAGTCACCGTAAACTCGTAGCTGAAAAATCTTCATTTCTATGGCAAGCTCCAGACCAGCTATCAGAGCTTCATACTCAGCCTCATTGTTTGTGTGAGGCTCGGTAAGGGCGAAGGAACGTCTCAAGGTTCCTCTCGAGGGCGTGATAAACACCAACTCTATCCTTGCTTTTATCCGCGGGATGCTTGATTTGCTAGAGGTTCTTATTGATGAGGCTCCATCGAAGTAGATCTCCCAACATGGTTCGTTATCCTCGAGGGGCAATACTGTTTGTCGGGTAACTCGCAATTTAGCGGTAACCCTTCCGGTATGGGATGAGCAGTGAGGAAGTCGGCGAGGGCTTGTCTCTTTACTGCTTTTTAAGGAGTGTAAATTATGTCAAATTCAACCAGCATGACAGTCCATCTTGCCATTCTACCGGCTAGGCTTTCTTTGGTCATTAAGTGTTTGAGCGGGTCGACCTTGGAGATCAGGATAATCCAATGAGCGAGCAGATAGTGTCTTAGCTTCTTCACGGCGAATATCAGGGCCATGCATTGCTTTTCGATCGGGGAATAGTTATGTTCTGCCTCAACTAATGTTCGGCTGAGCTAGTAGAGGGCATTTTCCTTTCCCTTATCGATGTTTTAGGCAAGGATGGCGCCGAGTGATTCATCCAGCGCGGCGGTGTAGAGGATCCGCGGTTTATTTGGAATGGGGGCAACAAGCACCGGAGGGTGCAAAAGGTATTGCTTGATGCTTTCGAATACTTCTTGACATTTGGCGTCCCAGACAAAAGGAGCCCCTTTATGAGCATTGAGAATGTCCTACATCTCCCGGATAGATTCGAGATGAACTTTCGTATGTAAGCGAGTTTTCCTTGAAAGGATCTTAGCCGCGTTAGATTCTTTAGAGGAGGCATCTTCATGATGGCCTTTATCTTTGATGTGTCAACTTCGATCCCTCGATGTCAGACTATGAAGCCCAAGAGTTTTCTTGATGACACGCCAAAGGATTTTCTTGATGTCAGAGGATTCATTTTTAGATCGCATTCCCTTGGTCTGGTGAAAACAGTCTTGAGGTCTTGGATATGATCGGCCTTAGCTTTAGTCTTGACGACCAAATCATTAACATAACATTCGACGACTTTATGAATTAAGTTATCAAAGATCTTGGTCATTGATATGTGGCACCTGCATTTTTCCGTCCAAATGGCATCACTTTGTAACAGTATATGCCGATCGAGATTCGAAATGTTGTATGCTTCTCATCCTCAGGCAATATTTTTATCTGATTGTATCCAGACGAACCATCCATGAAAGTTAACAACTTGTAATTTAAGGCGTCGTCGACCATCATTTCTAAGACCGAAAGAAGGAAATCATCGTTAGGGCATGCCTTGTTAAGGTTTCTAAGATCGACGTAGACTCGGATCTGCCCATTCTTCTTTTTTGCTGGGACAATGCACACGATCCAATCTGCATATTTCTCTTCTCTAATGAAGCTGGCATCGATGGGTTTCTTGGTTTGCTCGATGACCTTTTCTTCCAACTCTCTTCTCATTCTTCGAGGAGCTTGTTTGACTGGCTTGGCATCAAGAGATATAGCCAACTTATACACGACCACTTCAGGGGAGAGGCCAGGCATTTTCTTGTATGTCTACACGAAGCAGTCGATGAACTCATGTAGCAGGGTGATTATCTGCTCTTTCATTCACTTTGATAAGAGTGAGATGATGTACGTCAGCTTTAGATTATCTGGAGTTCTCAGATCAATCTCGGTTAGCTCGTTGAAAGTTACTTTTCCGCTATCTTCGAGCTCTTGAGGGGCTTCTTCTGGCTCGGCTAGCTCGTCGTCATCATTTGACCTTTCGCTGGCTTCACCAATATAGATCATGTTGTTAGTGATATGTATGCCCTAGATGCTATTATTGTATATTATAGTGGATGCTTGGACATATATAGGACATTCTTGCTCAATATGATAGTATGCTATATGGTTTCTCTTTATCTTAACATGTGCATTTGTTCTGGTTACTATTTCATTGATACATGTTGATAAAGCCCTTAGGATGTTTGCTTGACTACCAGGAATATGATGTAGATCATATTAGTAGGGCCTGTGTAGTCCACAAGCACATCCTTAAATGTTCAAGAGAGTATCGAGACAGGGCATCGATATTCCAGAGTAGACCAGTGTATACGTTTTTTGATCCTGTATGGGGCGATGGTTGATCCCACAACTATTGGTATTTGACACCAAAGATTATATACATGTGCTCATTGGAGAATGAGTACACCGAACGGATTTGCCGAGAACTCCTAGATGGTACCATACCAGTTCTCTGGTGACACTAGTACATGTTAGTCTGTAGACCCGAGATCGTCATACTTTCTTGTGTGGTTCCCACTGTGCTTTGATTACCTCCTTACCATGGCTCTACTGAGTCGTGTAAACAGGTGGTAGTTGGGTATAGTCCCGAGACACATGGAGGCAGTGAGCGATATGAGAGATTTCGTCTCTCCCGGTATTAGGAGTTGATATTTTGTTATACTCGATAGGCTATAACCGCAAGTCCTGGCCAGGGCTGATGAGATTTACTGATAAATGTTATCAGTAGTTTCTCGATTGGTTATAGGCCACACATCGGTATGACTTATCAAGTTATTGGGGTCTGATGATACCATCCCCCAGACCCGATATGCAACATATCAGACGAAAAGACCGGATTGTAAGATAAGTGTTGCTTATAGGCTCTACAGGGAGTTTGGACAAGTTTAGCTGTTGATCTTCTATTCTTTCAATACCTGGGTAGTCGTTACATGCAGCTAGTACCGCTGATGTACTTGTAGGTGTTTGATTTGATCATTACTTACTGCCA
This sequence comes from Agapanthus africanus, assembly GCA_030015575.1. NCBI lineage: Eukaryota > Viridiplantae > Streptophyta > Magnoliopsida > Asparagales > Amaryllidaceae > Agapanthus > Agapanthus africanus. Next base: position 89,270,914 of record CM057338.1, on the reverse strand, counting down.
GCGTATTGACAAGTCTTTAGAGTCCCACATAGAGGTTTCTTAGCTCAAGTGAAACGAAGTAGGGCAAATATAGAGATATGTGCGAGAGCTCGATTAAATACGGATATATGATACCGTATTTTAATCTAGCATTTTTTGATATTGGCCGGATTATATATGATATAATCGGATTATTAAATCAAGTGTTGATTTAATAATTTAATATATATATATATATATATATATATATATATATAAACTAATATTATGCTCATTTGATATATTTGATATATTCTTCTCTTTATATATTATTTGTGTGTGTGTGTGTGTGTGTGTGTGTGTGTGTGTGTAATGACATGGTTGATTATACACAAGAATTGTGTATATGAGAATTACATTGGGGTATAAGATAAGAGGATAATAATTTACTTATATGAATTGAGAAAAAGAAAGAATGAGTCATTCTTTGGAAGTGTGTAGTTTGCATGACTCATTTCTTCTTTTCTTTTTGTTAATATAACTTTATTATTTTCTCTTATCTCAACTTCAAGCCATTCTCATCTCTATATTCATCTTCTTCGTCTCTTCTTGATTTACTATTCATTCAAGAGAGAAGAAAATGAAAAGAAAGTTAAGTGAGCAAATTCCTACTTTATCAATCTAAACTAAACTAGAAAATTAGTTTAGATTGTTATCTTCACTAAAACTTTATTTAGTAAAGCGAGAGCTTGAGTTAGATTTGCCTCAAGATGGATCAACTTTGACCTAGAAGACATCAAGAAAGCTTGTTCAAGAGACTTCTATTTGGAGCTTTAGAAGCGAAGGACTTGACTATAAAAGTTGTAGTTCTCTCTTCACTTAGTTTAAAACTCTTGTTTAGTTTCTTTTTGCCTTAAACCTTTAGTTTGATCTTAGCTTGTAGACTTAGCCCTCTAGAATTTTAAAAATTGCATACTTGCTCTTGTTAAAACCCTCGAAGAGGTGCTAGCATCTACTTTCATGGTATCAGAGCCAAACTAGAGGCTTAGGCAATATTTAGACGAAATTAAAGTGTTCAATCGACCGTTTTATATTCGACTAAACACCTCTCTGTCCATTTTCCAAACTGTGATATTTTTTAAAGTAAAAATTCTCAGAAAATTATGCAGGTTTTTTTATAGGCCTGGAAGAAAACGGAGACCATAACTCCAAAAAAACACCGCAGATCCGTCGCCAAGGCTATGGCCTCTACCGCGAATCTGCCACACTTTAATCAAGTTTGGTCTCCAATTTTCTTCTAGGGCTGTAATTTGTGGAAATGGGTTTTCAGGGTGCTTTAGCTAGAGCTCAAGTGGTTGAGGTCTCTGCTTTTTGAAGTTGATATGAAAGTCGATCGAAATGTTAATATCGTTTAAATTTATGGTTGTTTGATATGATTTTTAGAATTCATATTAATTAGTTTTGCGTAAACTAGTTGTATAAATCTAACTTTTTAGCCTCACTTGATGAATTACCACGGAGTTTAGATTTAGATTAAAAGTCCGTTGTAATTTCGTAATGTACGTGAAGACTCGCTGGGAGATACTGTAGAAAAGCCACACCCTATTGCCCCGACAAAGTGACCATGGGAGAACCCCATGGCCAAGAGCATCCACTTGGGTGCTCGCGGCCATGGTGTCCAGCCCAAGGCCACTTCGTCGACGGCCTCGGGGGTGCGGCCATCCCCTAATATTCTCGACGAACCTTAGACTCATTCACCGAGAATTTTGATGAATTCCCTAGGCTTTATCATTGAAAATGGTTTTCATTTTGAGGCTTAAATGTAAGATTTTTTGTGGTTAGGCATGAAATTCGGACTATGAGTTAATCCGGGTTAATGATGTCTACAGTTGCGGATTCTAAATGTTGTTGTTTTTATTTCTTTTCTGCGACCGTAAGTGCAATATGTGGAGGTATTCCCGAATCTCGTTGCTATACATCAACGATATTAGAGATGCACATATTTATTTACGTTGATGACATGCGATATTATTGTGTTGTTGTTCGGATATGATATATTGGATTGTCGTGATTGAATTGCCAGGGGTTTATGTGAGATGAGAATTTTTTCATTTTCATTCATATAAATTATTGTATATAATATTCTTTTATTGAGGCACATCTAGGAGTGAGGATGTTGTCATATTGATATATATTATTTACTTTTCTGCATTAGGATATACCCATGGCAGAGGGCTATGGTAACCGGGTTCTAGAGTCTAGTGGGTGGCCATCTCGAGGAGTCGAGATCGGTCGCCTAACTCTAGAATTGGCAGAGTTGCTTGCCGCACTCGTAAGGGTCTGAGGGTGTGGGCTTGGTTATTCATCACGACCGTGGAATTCGTGTTTTTCATTAATGGCTTAATCTAAAACACGGAATTCCTAGAATATCCTATATTTCATATATCTGCTTCTGCTGTGGTATGATGTGATGTGATCATATAAATGCGTGAGACGAATGCTACTTATATATATGATATATTAGTAGACACTATATATGTTTTGCATCCGCGCTAGTCCTGACCCCGCCCTGCTGTAAGTTAAGTAACCTTACGGTGAAGACTCGGGTACCTGTGGCGAATGCGGATGGTATATATATGTGTGTTTTATTTTCGTTTCTTCTGTGATGATTAGAGCTTATATGATGCGACTTCATTAATAAGATTAATGAAAAGAAATGAAACCTAAAACATGTTGTAGAACCAAAATTTTCAAAATCTAGCTCTAGTTTTTTCCTTTGCATAGAGATATTCATTGACGAATATCCAGCACCTCATTCGATGAGAAAAAAGCCTAGATCCCTTCACGGGGAATCATCTTTTTAGAAGAAACTAGTATATGCTACAACCCACTTGGTTTTTTTTAAAAACTACTTGACTTTAAAGTGGAGCTTAAATCACTCCTTTTCAAATCACAGGGTTCTACAACGATATCAAGTTCATTACGTTAAAGGTTTTCTTCAAAACCATTCGTAGCCCTCTGTCATTTCAGATAAATACTGTTTAGTATTCGGGCTGCGTTCGTCAACCTTTGCCGAGGCGTAGTGTTCAGTAGCTAATTAGTGCTTTTCTGTCGCATGATGATGCGATTGGTTAGGACAGTCGTATGAATTTGTTGAACTTTGCCACGGGTCGTGCAAGTGGGTCTAAATCAGTCAAGAAATGACAGGTTGAACTTGATTTGCGATTTATGATTTGTTGACCTTTGCCAAGGTCATAAGCCGCATGGGGTAAAAACAATTATCAGGAGTTTCAAGTGTTGAAATTTGCAATGAAATTGCATACCTTCTATGTGATAGTTGGATCCCGATACTTACTGCGAGTAAACGTTACTTACGGGAGAGTTTTCCACTTTACAATTAGCTAATCCAGTAGGTGTCTAGAAATGTGTTGACGGGGTTATGCCTCTGCGGAAAGGATGTTATTTAATTAGTTCCGTGCGAAAGCACGGGGAGACTCCTTCGGAGTACCAACACCGGCATGGCTGACCTGTTAGCGAACTTGTAGAGTGTAATTTGTTGGCTATAGTGCCCTCAAGTCAATTATTGAATCACAGGCACGCGATTGCGATGATTGAGGGAGGACATGTACGGATAGAACAATCTTACTCAAAATAACAGTATGCTATCTGGTTTGTCTTTATCATCATGTATATACTTTACGTGCTATTACAGATCACTATTACATGTTGATAGAGCCCATATGATTTTTGCTTGACAACCATCATTATGATGGCGATCATATACGTGGGAGCTGGGTGGTCTATAAGCACATCCTTAAATGTGCCTAGTCGTGGGAGTATCGAGACTGGGCATCGATACTCCAGAGTAGACTAGTGTATACTGTCGAGACCCTGACGAGGGGCGGTGGCAAGGTCTCACAAGCCATTGGTGTTAGTTTGTTCACCTAAGATAGTATACATATGCCCATTGCGTTATGAGTACACTGGATGGACTTGCCGGGAACATGCTAGTTGGTACTACACCTATTGTCAGACAGCAGTTCCCAGGTGACATGTGTACAGGTTAGTTTTTCGACCCGAGATCGTCATTTTTCTCGTGTAAGTTCCCACTGTGCTTTGATTACTACCTTACTATGGCTCAAAGGAGTCGTGCAAATAGGTTTTAGTTGGGTATAGTCCCGAGCCACATAGAGGCAGTGAGCGGATCGTCGGGGATTCGTCTCCTCCCGGTATTGGGGGTTGATGTCGCGCAGTGCACGGGTGGCCATCACCAGAAATCCTTGGCCAAGGTAGTCGAGAATTACTGATTCGGATCAGTAGTTTCTCAGTTGGTGATGGGCTTCATACCGACAAAAAATATCGCGTTGTTAGGGGTCTGACATTATCCACGCCCTAGACTCGATATGCAATATTCTTAGACGAACAGACCGGACTGTATGGATATTGTCACGGATAGGCTCAGTAGGGGTTCAGATGAGTTTGCTCGTCGGCCTCCCTCTCGCTCAATACCTGGGTAGCCGTTACGTACAGCTAGTGCCGCTGACGTGCTTGTGGTTAAATCCAATGTTAGCGTATTGACGAGTCTTTAGAGTCTCACACAGAGGGTTTCCTGCTTCGGGCAAAACGATGTAAAGGTCGTATGGTTTTATGGCAGGGTTCGATCATATACATGCACTTGTGCACGTATCATGATTCAGACGGAATATTCTAGTGGGCTTTGGTTTAAGCCGGATTCTAGTATTAGTTTGATGGATTATTTTCGTCTCTTTGTATTCGTATTTTTCGGAATACGGATACGCGTATGTATATATGGATGAGGGGTATTCTTGTAATTCATTACAAGGTACTTCTAGAAGATGCCACCTCATTTAGTTTTAACCATTTAGGATTAAATGGTTAATGAGGTGGAGAGAATGAGGTGTTTATTGCATTTATTGTAGCATGGCTTTGTAGTGACTCATGGTTACTATTCAAGCATGCTTGATATTTTGTTTTGTTGTGAGATATTTTGGGGTCTTGAGATATTTTGTTGACTTGAGATATTTTGTGTTGACTTAAGATATTTTGGAGACTTAAGATATTTATTATGCTTCATTTATTGCTCACAACACAAAAAACACTTAGCCATTTTTTCTTGAGTTGTCTCACACTCTCATCCTCAAGCTTCTTCTTCTACCTCCACCTTTCAAGTCTCATGTGTTGAGAAATCTAGGGTGTTTAGAGACAAATTAATCGATCATTAGATTCTACATCCTCTAGTCTATCTAGTTTAGCAAACTAGGTATCCTAGTTACCTCGGCTATGAGGTTGGAGCTCGAAGTACAAATCCTCAGGTGGATCATCTTCGATGGAGAGAGACCGAAGATCAAGCTTGATCATGGAGGCCTCTAAGAGCTTGGGATGATGGTTAAAGACCGAAGGACACGGATCATTCGGTATAACCATTCCTAACTCTTTTTAAGTTTGCTAGCTTAGGGTTAAAGGTCGATCCGTATTATGGGATTGTTCTAGCGCCAGTTTTAGAAAAATTTTGTTCCGCATTCGGCCACGGTTTGATGGCCAGGGCACTTGCATAACCCAACATAGTATCAGAGCCAACCCATAAACCCTTAGCTAGCTGTTTTAGACGATATTAAAGTATCGAAACCAAAACAACTCCAAAACAATACCCGTAATATTCCAGTTTCTGTCGATTTCAAATTGGTCTTCAAAAATTAATTAAATAATTGTTGAAGACTATTATTGTGACAGCTAGAACACCTACCAAAAATGAGACCATAACTCTTTAGTACGGCCAGCGACACCGACCAAAAACCCGGCGTCACCGGTTTTCTTAAAGAGTTGGATCTTAGGTTCTTGCTTGTGTTCTAGACTCTGGAATATTGGTTATATGGTATTGTTTGTTTTTGCCCAGATTGCATTTTATGTTATCTTAAGTTTGGGGGCAATACAGAGTATTTCGAAGTCGCTATTTTTAATATTGTTTAAAAGTTTTCAGTACATACATTACTATCTGCGACCATGAATGTCATTAGAGTGGTACAACTCGTCTAATTGCTATATGTTCTTTTAGACGGGTTTGTGAACATGACATTCACGTTGATGTTCTGTATTGTGCTGAGGTTATGGCTGGATTGTCTTGGTGGATAGCCGGTGGTGCAATGGTAGTTGTACAGTTCAGATTCATTTGTACATTTAATATTGCGGGGTGATCGTCTGACACGTGGACTGCCGTCTCTGCCAGTTTGTATATTATTTGTTTGGGGCATGGCCGGGTTGAGGTCGATGTCACCCTTGTACATATATTTTCTTTTCTGTACTAGGATCACCCCAAGATGGAGTGCACAAATAGCCGGGTTCTAGAGGGCAACGAGCCTCCATCTCATGGCGTTGAGATGGAGGGGGCCTTACTCTAGAATTGGCGGGCTATTCGCCGCACTCGTAGGGGGTATAAGTTGACCCACGGAGGGGTGCCCAAGTTACCGGATTCTATAAAGTGCTGGGTGACCCATTCATGTTGTTGATTGGGGTTGCCTCGCTTGTGGGATTAGCGGGTAACTTGCCGCACTCGTAGGGGTCTAGTTTTCGTTGCACAGGCTATCCATGCGACAGGGAACATTGGGTCTCATTTGCGGCTCAAGTGAAACCCGAGACTTCAAGACTATCCACCACTCTGTGTTGTTGGCTGAGATTCTGTGATGTTGCTTTATATCATGCCTGTGACGAATGTTAGATATATTTATATACATACTACTAGATGTTGTATATGTTTTGCACCCGCGCTAGTCCAGCCCCAGCTCTGCCGTTAGTTAAGTAACCTAACGGGTGATGACGGGGCCCAGCGGCGAATGCGGATGGCATATACGTACATTTTATTTTCGTTCCTTTCTCTGGTGTGATATGTTTAATTGATGGAACCGCGTTGATTCTGATCAATGCAAGGAAAAACAAACCTATTTGATATTGTTGGAACCAAGTTTTTTTAAAAAAAACAGACATTACAGACGTTTCCTTTTGCTTTGCACATCGGTATTCGGTTATGAATATCCAGCACCTTATTCGACGAGGCAAGAGCTGAGATCCCTTCACAGGGAGTGACCTCTTGAGCAAAAGTTTACGTCACCGTAATAACTTCACTGTAGTCAATTCTTTTGCTTTGCATCATGGTATTCAGTTTGGAATATCCTGCACCTCATTCGATGAGGAATGAGCCGATATCTCTTCACCGGGAGTGACCTCTTTAGCAAAAAGTTTGCGCCACTATATATTTGTAAAACCGCTCGGTTCCTTCAACGATATCAAGTTCATTACATTAAAGGTTTTTCGCCAAAATCCAACCGTAGCCCTCCATCATTTCAGATTAGTATTACTTAGTATTTGTGCTGTGTATGTTGACTGTGTCAAGGCGTAATGTACGGTAGTTAATGCTTTTCTGTCGTATGGATATGTGGATTGGTTAGGATAGCCGTGTAACTATTTTGACTGTGTCAAGGGTATTATGCTGGTGGGTTTAATGCAATCAAGAAAATGACAGGTTGAACTTGACCAGAACCCTTTGATATGTTGACTGTGTCAAGGTCACTTGGGTCCTAGGGGTAAAAATCACATCGGGAGTTTCAAACATACATGAAACTTTCCAGTTATGCGTATACCTTCTGGAGTGTGGTAACTTGAGTGGATTCCATCAAGTTATCATGCGATGATAGTTGGATCCCGATTCCCACTGATGAGTAGGTGTTACTCCTCGGGTGATTTTAGATGATCCCGACTAATTCTCCTTTTAGGGTTTGAAGGAGAATTCTAGGAAACAGTGGGAGCCATCCTCATTAGATAAAGTGATTAACCATTCTAATCTAGGTTAGAGTGTACGCTGAGTGTTTCTTTTCTTTCTCTTTGGTAGCGACCATAGCCTAACCCTAAACTAAAACTCATGGATCAAGTTAACCGAACCTTCTTAAAACACTTTGACTTTTGGATTGTCACGGAGTCGCATATATCATTGCCAATCCTACATCCCCTTTGCATTTCTCTAGAACACTTTGTATCAATATGAAAATCCATATTACTTGGATATTCCATCGTATAGTTACATACGAACTCGAAGGAACTTGTTCCAGTTCGAGGATGGATTATGGTTCTGAAGAAATTGAATAGGATTATTCGGTTTTCTTTTCCCTTTACCTTCTCTCAGGTTGCGAAAGCTCCTAGTATTAGGAGAGTACACCTATTGCGCTTATTGGATAGTCTTCTTCTAAACCATAGGCTGGTGCCGAAAGGTGGGGAAAGAAGAAAACCAATTAGCCTAAGTGTGGTGTACAGAAGGTAATAAGTAAAGACATATAAAGGGATTAGAGTAAGGGCAAAGGAAATTGTGACTACTATCATTCACGACAAAACCGCGTATACCCCTGTCACTCCTACTTCACCTTTGGATTTCTCCAGAACACTTCGTATCACTACGAAGATCCATATTTCTTAGATATGCCATCGTATAGTTATATACGAACTCGAAGGAACTTGTTCCAGTTCGAGGATGAATTCTGGTTCAGGAGAAATAGAATAGGATTATTCAGTTGTCTTTTCTCTTCACTTTCTCTCATGTTGTGAGGGCTCCTGGTATTAGGAGAGTACATCTATTGGGCTTATTGGATAGTTTTCTTCCAAACCTTAGGCTGGTGTCGAAGGGTAGGAAAGGAAGAAAATCAATTAGCCTAAGTGTGGTGTACAGAAGGTAATAAGTAAAGACATATAAAGGGATTGGAGTGAGGGTAAGGAAGTATACGGTTACTGTCATGAATCAGGATAGTGGATGAGGCATTACTAGGAATACCCGGTTACCCCTTCGAAACTTTTTCATGTTTCAGTTTCATTGTGCGGTGTTAATAGAAAACTGCTTTCCCAATTAGATTCTAACTCCAGGGTATGTGTTTACCAGATTTGATTCTCACATCTGTATGGCGTTACAGATGATTAGTGGGAGTAAGATATTGGGAATTAGGTGATTAGATCCTCTATATATCGGAATTCTTTGTAATTGGTGATATTTGAGGAAATCACTTGGGTTTTTCCTGACGGCAAATATTTGGTTTTGAATATCCGTTGTTATGCACCAATTTCAAATTGATATATCTGTACGTTTATTTTATAAAGTGAGATATAACCTTTTGAAATTATGTCTATGACATTTACCTATATCAGTTGGTGATTAGATAAGGTGCATTCAACAATGGTGTAATTCTTCTTAACCATAGTACAGTTTTTCAACCTACGACGTATAGGGCTTGAGTTATTGAACTCAGGGGACTTATACAAAGTATTGTATGTTGTCCGGTGTCCGTTAGGACAAAAGGGTTGGTACTCGTACTATATTCTGTTTACTTATAATTTCTCCAGTTCTAGACAAGTATTTCATTGAAATACAAGGTCCAGATATTGAGAAGATATATGTAGAATAAAGTAGAGAACCATATGTTGTAAGACAAAGGGTTGGTACCCGTATTATATTCTCTTTACTTTTGACTTCTTTAGTTTTAGACAAGTATTTCGTTGATATACAGGGTCTAAGTTTTGAGAAATTATAGGTATAAGAATAAAGTAGAGAACCATTTGTTGGAAGTATCACGATTCTTTGAGGTAATCGAAAATGTAGATACTTGTGCTAGGTATTCCGTTGTAAGTAATGGTTTTGAGAACTAGCTTCTCCTTTAGGTTACTCATACGTGGATGTATTCCTTGATGAGTAATGTTGTTTGGCCTTCTTCCATTTGGTTGGTATGCACTGGAAACATCTGCATGATTTTTGAATCAGGTTCTAATTAAATTAGTGTCTTTATTTCTATATGGTATATAGAATGGATTCATATCTTAACGATATTAAGGTATAAGGAGTTTTCCAGCTTATGCTTAAAACTAGAAGCTGGAAAAACTCAAGGCATGTTTCAGTAATGGTTGTTTGTGAGTTATCCCGGGCTTTGACAAGGGTCAACTTTCTACCATCAAGAAGATAAATAGTTATATTGTTCTTGACTCGCCACCATTTTTAGTAAAATGGATTCTTTTCAGAAAAAATTAGTGGGAGTATGGTAGAACTGGAAGTGATTCCAGAACCATAAATAATTACTGAAAATTTAGAAGAACCTAATGATTCAAATGGATTTGACATTCCATTAGCCACTCTGCAGATTTGGTGGGTAACCTCAGGCACCCAAGAGGTACTTCAGTCTCCTCAAAGACGGTGACAGCGATGTTTATGATTACCCAAACTTACCATTATTGTTGTTCTAGACTATGAGGTCTGGCAGGAGGATGAGTATAGTGTTGTTCTAAATTAGTTTTAGAAGTGCACATGTATATGACTCTGCCAGAGGGTTGTTGTAGTCAGTGGGAGCAGCGAAAGTATAGTGGGCAAGTAGCTTATGTCTATTTATAGACTAAAGCAAGTACAACAGAGATGGATCATCTAGTTTTGATATGACAGTCATAGAGTTTGACTTCATCAGAACAAAATATGGATCTGATAAGAAGGCAGTAGGGAGAGATGTCCTGGTATTTGGATGACATGCTCTTGATAGGAAGTGATATTTCTATACTATGATCGGTTATACTGTGGTTGTCACAAGGATTTTCTCCACAAAGGATATGGATAAAATATCAGGGATTCTGATGACTAGATCTATGGTTTTAGATCTAGATTTGGGAAGTGTCCCAATTCGGGTACTTTAACATTATTCTAAACGTGTTTTAGAATGGACGAATCCTGGCGTGGTGGTGTACCCGTAGGTGATGAAGTCACCCTCTCTAATGAGATGTCTTTTAGACTAATAAGGAGAGGTATTTGCATGATTGGCATATCACTTGCTTAGGCAATTGAGTCAATCATGATATGTCAAGTACAACACCAGATATTGCTTTTGCACATGCTGCAATAAGCATATATTAATCCAATAGTGGAGAAACGTTGGGAAGCAGTTATGAACATAAGTGGATGTTCTTGGGATATGGTAACGGCAGCCTCCTTCGGAAGACGGTTATCATTTCTGGCTTCCAAGATGACCTGGATTACAGAGTGGCTGTCAGAGTTATAGTTTTCTCTCTTTTGAGGGGCAGTATGTTGGATAGGTGGTCCAAGCGGATACCATGGAAGGAATGACACAGGATACTGATTAAATTCAGTGGATGATACAGTCTAAGAAGTTTGTTGGTTTTGTAATTCATTAGTGAACTGGGTCCCATCAGATATCCAGACAAATTCTAAGACAGGTATTGCTCATTTCAGGAGATAGTCTTTCTCCGCGAAGTTGAGATATAGAGAGATATAGAAAGAAACATTGGAGCAGATCCACTCACTGAGGCTATTTCTCGAACACAATAGTTTCACAAACGAGCTTTGAGAAACTGATTAGTAGAGAAGTTGGGTGTTCGGTATCACATGAGCTGTGAGTATGTGACACCGCAATAATTAGCCTTAAGTGCAAGTGGGAGATTGTTGGCTATAGTGCCCTCAAGTCAATTATTGAATCGCAGGCACGCGATTGCGATGATTGAGGGAGGACCTGTACGGATAGAACATTCTTACTCAAAATGATAGTATGCTATCTGGTTTGTCTTTATCATCATATACATGCTTTATGTGGTATTACAGATCACTATTACATGTTGATAGATGTAACACCTGAGGATGTGTTTAGTGACTAATTATATTTCAAAATGTGATTTTTAATAAAAAGTTTACCAAATTGATTTTCAAATATTTTATCAAAATTAAATATTTTTCTAGAACTTTCCTAAGCTTGCACAAACATATGCATGTAAACTAGGGTTAGAATTTGGGTTAAACCATGTTTAACAACCATGGTAGATTAACCCCACCATTATTAAGTTAAATGATTTTAATTAAGAATTTTTTTTTTAAAAAAAAAGGAAAATAAAAATAAATAGGGATTCAAATTCTTTTGGTTTAAAAAAAAAGGAAAATAAAAATAAATAGGGATTCAAATTCTTTTGGTTGACTTAAGAGAATGAGAGAGAGAATGCATGGTGGCTTGGGCACATGCAAGCATTTATTATGAAGTGAGAGATGGGTGGCTTTAAGGTTGAGTCAGAATCCATCTCATTTCAAATCTTTTTGCTATCTTTCAAACTCTCTCACTCACATCTTCTCACACATCTCAGCCACAACAGCAGCCATCATGATGAGCAGTAGCAGCACAGCCTCATAAGCAACCTGATAAACAACAGCAGCTGCAACAACAGCCTCATTAACAGCCCAACTTCATATATAGCAGTAGTTGCAAAGCAGCAGCAGCTCCTTGCATCCACACCATCAGCACAACACCACAACACCATACAACCCCCACTACAACACACAAGCAGCAGCTTCAGCAACAACTTCAAGAGCAGCAACAGCAACAGCATCAGGAGCAGCAGCAACATTAGCTGTAGGAGAAGCAAGTGGCAGCAGTAGCAGCTTCTTCCTCTTCTTTTTTTTCTCTCCTGACCCTGAGTCGTAGGGTCAAGTGAGGTATAACCTCTGAGCTCCATTTCCATGTTTGCTAAGATTGTGTGTTTGTTTGGCTAGTTTAGTGTTTTAATGGAGTTTTAGTGCTAGATTGTGTTAGGATGTTAGATCCAGTTAAATTAGAGTGTTTTTAGCTTGATGAACCCTATTAGGTGTTGCTGGGGCCAAGATTTACCTAGGAAAGCCCCAGGTTATACTAAAATACCCTCAATTCCCATTTTGTGCAAATTTAACGTTTTATGGACTTCTTAACCTTTCTGGGATCTGCTTTTGACCCGAGCCTCTCAGGTAAAAACTGGTAAAACTGTAGCACAATGACATTAGCAGACACACACACACAAAGCACGGGGACCCACCTCCAACCTTCGGCCGCCGATTTATTCAATCTGGCCACAAATTGCGGCCAGAACAGGGGCTGAGGGGCTGGGGTTTTTCCTGTAGGTGTCTGTTGGTTAGCTTAGGGTATTAGTATATGCAACTTTTTGTGTTGGAATCAGAGTCAAAATCTGGAGCCTAAAACCAGTTCTTGACGTATTTTTAAAGCAAAGTCTTAGCTTTTTAAAATCTGCTTTAGCCCCAGTGAGTTCAGAATTATATTGAGTGGACTGTAGCCTGCTAGTGATACCCTGACCCCATCACCAGAGCCCGACCCCACCAACCTAAATCCAGGCCGCCGGAAAACTCATTCTGGTCGCAAATTGCGGCCAGACTAGGGAGATAGGTCCTAGGGTTTTTGCTACAGGTGTCTACTACATTTTGTAGGTCTCTGGTATATATAGTTTTGTAATATTTTTACCTGGGTAAAATCTAGGATAGTATTTCATTTTCTGGTGTTTTTAGTTTGCGCGATACGCGCGATACGCGAGTGGATTCTGTGATTCAGCGTATTGCGGCGTGTTGGGTTAAGCGTTAGGCACGTACACACACGTTTCAGCGTATCGCACACGCGCGTTAATTCGCGACGCGAGTTTCTCGTTTTGTTCCGATATCGCGTTTTGCGAGATTTTTTATTATATTTGGATTCTTGTGTAAATTCCAGGTTCGCAGGCGGGTACGTCAGACGCCGCCAGAAAAGGGAAGCAGGTGGTCGGCTATACTTAGCACGCGACCAGGTGAGTAGATTTAACATCTACGGGAAAATCGCCCGTATGGCATTAAGCGTCAGGGCGTAATAGGATATTTAGTTTTATGTGTTCATGTAGGCATACTAGAGTAGCATACCTCCTGTTATATATAGAACAGGTAGTATAGAACACTGCACTGTCTCTAACGGTACAAGTTGCACGAGCACGATTTATATGCTACACTCACACCGTTAGTGATTGCCATGATTCACATTATAGGATTGCTAGAAATCATATATCATATTGATTCCGTTTTATTGACATTGTCATGATTTGCACATATTAACATATGTTATATTCATACCAAGTACACTATATACTCACGGTTGTGCATACCTTCATTGATATATCACTATCTGTGCACATGTACCCTTTATACTTCGTCATAGTGCATATATATATATATATATATATATATATATATATATATCTTGACATGTTTACCCTTGTGCCCTACACATCATATATATTCATATTTGGGCACATATACATCACATATATTCACACTTGGCACATATACATCACATATTCATACTTGTGCTATATATATACCATCTATTCATGCCTGGGCACAGATACATCACATATTCATACTTGTGTCACATATATCATCTATTCATACTTGGGCAAATATACATCATATGCCCACATTAGTGCACATGCACATTTCTACATTCATTTAGCGTACTTATCCTTTTGCACATCCATACCTATACGCATATTCATATGTTACTTACATGGATGATATTGACTTGATTTAAAAACTAAGGGATCGCATGTGATATTTGCAAAACTGGATCTTTTAAAAGAGCGGTTTCCCCTTTATTTTACTCTTAGTGACATACGACGCATGGCATGGATTTACGCATTGGGTTTGATTTATGTGATTTCTGGATTTGGGAACCGGAGTACTATTTTAAGAAAATACGCACTGTTTAAAAACCCGGTTTCCCTTGATATGATATTTTAGTGCGTCCACCATGTGTTTTCTCGGTGCTAGTGCGATATATATAAACCCGAATCGAGGAGCTGGACGAGGCCGATTGCGGGTACATGGTGGACCCGGTATGGTACCCCGGGGCGAGAACGGATCGCTGTGCAGTAGACTGTGAGCCTGGCAGAGGGACTACTACCTACTGGTGATTGGTTGGACCTGGCGGTTATCCGGAGGATACTGACCAGAGTCGATAGATGGATACGGGACGACTCATACTGCCGGGGCCGAGGGCCGATACCGCAGACGGAGCCCATGGGCTGACCCGGACTGACGGATGCCCGATATATGAGGATTTGCGTGTCGATGCTGAATACGAGTTTTCTTGATATTTGGGTGCCGATGTTGGGCACTCACGATTTTATGAGATTACAGGATTTGAGGGCCGATGTGGATGACGGCGCCTGAGTTGTACTGGGATTTGGGTGTCACCAGTTATTTTCCACGTTGATATTCCGTGTAGACATTATTTCGTCCCATATTCAGCATTCATTACTTGACATCTCATCCTGTAGCTAGCATACCTGATAGAGTACACATGCTTGCATATCATTGCGTACCCTGTTCATCATATATAGGGTTGTTAGATTGCATTGCCATGCCTGATTATCACATATCTTGCTCATTACATAGAGATGTTATTAGATCGCACTTGTTGCACGAGATTGAGCACCCAGTTCATCATATAGATGTTATCTGTTGGCATAGGTTAGAGTATCGCAACACGTGCATACCCGCGATTACCTTTATATGTTACCTACTACTCACGAGTTGGCAACTCACCCCCGTTGTGCCACAGTGCTTGCAGGTTGCCCTTTGGAGTAGTCGTGGCTGGCTGTTTACCGCACCTTTTGACACAGATACCGTTGCTGAGGCGTGTTAGCCCTTTTGCTATTAGGTGGGTTTTGTATGGTATCTGTTTACTTTTCAGTTGCATCTTGATGTATCTAGTACTCTCCATCTACTTTCATGTATTGACTTAGAGACAGTTGTGAGGACGGTGTATGTTATTTTGTAATCTGGTGTCGAGCTCGTTGTGAGCCGACTTTATTTATGCAGTTTTATCTTTTATGATATTTGTTTTCACTTTACTGCTCATTCTTCGCTTCGGCGTCGTATATTATATTGTGGTGATTGTTCCGCCGTTGGGCGCGATTCTCCCATTGAGATGCTCTATTCATTTCACATGTTATTTTTACTTATATCTCGCCTTTTACCCGATTTCGGGACAAATTTTTGGTAAAGGAAATGCTGCTAAAATTATTTAAATAATAACTTGAACCTAAAAGGTTTTCTACTGAACAAATTAAAATTTTCTAAATGTTTTAACAAATATTCTAATAAATGTTTTAACACTCCATATTTTAATGGTTTTGATTTCTGGGTTCGGCTTACTCAGTCACGTTACGCCTGTAGACGTTGCGTGGTTAAGTGCCGGTCATGGGCCGAACTTTGGGTCATGACAAAGTTGGTATCAGAGCGTAAGTTTTACCTTCGGAGTGTAGGATGACCCTGGTATGATGGAGTAGCTAGCTGCAGCAGAGTGGCGTAGCGTGCGTATGTTCCGCGGCATACCCATGACACAGTACTCCACCTAAGCGACCTTAGGACTTATTGATTGAAATTCCTTCTTGATTATATGTATTCTTGCGATTCAATTTCCGTATCCTCATCGAATCCTACCTTCCTTTTCAGCCACTATGCCGCCAAAGACTACGAGGGCACAGAGAGCGGCTGTGAGAGCCGAGATGCGTGTTGACTCGTCCGAGACAAGGACTGATCCGGGTAGTACCCCTGTTATACCCGAGCAGACTGTTCCTCCTATGACAGATCAGATCGCCACACTAGGGGCTGGCATGTAGGAGATGCGCCAGACGGTGGGATCCAGCATGCAGGAGATGTGTCAGATGATAGGATCGCTAGTTGAGACGCTTCGAGCGCAGCGACCAGAGGTAGCTCGACTAGTCATGGGGACCGCGATGGTATCTACAGCACAGGCCATTGCCCCTGCAGCCACGGAGGTGATTACAGTATCGTTAGCAGAATTCATGAGGCTGAAGCCTCCGGTCTTCACAGGCACCGATGCAGCCGAGGACCCACAGTCCTTCATTGATAGGATGGCCCAGATATGCCGTTCCCTTAGATGCTCAGATGCGAGATGGGTAGAGTTCGTGAGCTTTCGCTTAGAAGGACTTGCGCAGAAATGGTGCGAATCGGTCGAGAAGGACAGAGCAGCAGGTCTTCCTCCTATGACCTGGACGGAGTTTGTGACGATATTTCTGGCCTGCTTTCTTCCCCAGAGTGTTAGGGATGCCCGAGCACGCAGATTCGAGTCCTTACGCCAGACGCCAGAGATGACCGTGGCAGAGTACGATGTGCTATTCACTGAGCTATCAGTATATGTTCCGTACCTAGTGGCGACTGAAGAGTTGAGAGTCAAGAGATTTGTCCGAGGCTTGCTTACACCACTATTCCTTACGATCAGCGCACAGCATTACGAGACATATGCAGCAGCTGTAGACGCAGCCCTATTAGTCGAGGCGCGCCTTGCAGAGACTTCGGCAGTTCCAGAGCCGAAGAGAGTTCGTACTGATACACCGGCACAGAGACGGCCATTCAGGCGCCGCGACAGACACCTTGCAGGTGGCAGAGACTCAAGACGAGGTCAGCTTTTTAGCTCTTATCCCCAGGAGGGTCAGCCAGTATCATCCGGATGTTTTCGATGCGGGAGTTCCTATCATCGTGTTCGAGAGTGTCCTGAGATACCCCGTAGGGAGGCAGCCATACCACATGTCACACTACCACCTTCACCACCCCAGAGGGCATTGCCTATTGTACCCACAGTTGCTCCGCGTCAGACTCATGCACCGAAAGGCCGTGGTCGCGGAAGGTTTGCTCTTAGAGGGAGACGTGGTCGAGGCAGAGGACAGCCAGCCACAGGCAGAGTACAACCAGTTGCTAGTAGGGGACCGCCAGTTGCAGGTGGAGGACAGGCACGGGTTTTCGCATTGACGCATCAGAACGCGCAGGCGTCCAATGCGGTGGTCTCAGGTACCCTATCAGTATGTTCTGTTGATGCACACGTATTGTTCGATCCCGGATCCACGCACTCGTACGTATCCACACACTTCGTGCCGAGTTTGGGTAGAGAGTCTGGGTTGCTTGATCAGCCGCTTGTTGTGACCACTCCCATGGGAGAGTCGTTTGTTGCTAGGCACGTGTTCCGATCCTATGTTGTCCGTATTGGCGAGAGAGATTTGCCTGTCGACTTGATCCTTCTTGAGATGTTGGACTTCGACGTTCTTTTGGGCATGGATTGGTTAGCCACGTGCTATGTGTCTGTGGACTGCCACGAGAAGACAGTTAGATTTTGTTTTCCCGGCGAGTCGGCTTTTGTTGTGCAGGGGGATTGTGGTGCCGCCCTTCACAGATTGGTTTCTTCTCTTCGCGCTGGACAGCTTTTGAGGAAGGGATGTCAGGAATTTCTAGCCTATGTTTACGATACTAGAGCCACAGATGTTCCATTGGACCAGGTTCCGATTGTATGTGAGTTCCCTGACGTATTCCTTGACGAGCTTCCTGGGCTACCGCCTGAGCGTGATGTTTTGTTCTGTATTGATTTGATTCCCGGCACGGAGCCTATTTCTATACCGCCTTATCGGATGGCCCCGGCTGAGCTTAGTGAGTTGAAGAGTCAGTTGCAAGATTTGCTGGACAAGGGACTTATACGACCCAGTGTTTCTCCTTGGGGTGCTCCGGTCCTGTTTGTCAAGAAGAAGGACGGAAGCTTACGTTTGTTTATCGACTACCGGCAGCTGAACAGGGTGACCGTGCAGAACAGATATCTGTTGCCACGCATCGACGACTTGTTCGACCAGGTTCAGGGGGCAGGATATTTTTCGAGGATTGATTTACGATCGGGCTATCATCAGCTGCGAGTTTGGCAGGAGGACATTCCGAAGACAGCCTTCCATACGCGTTATGGCCATTATGAGTTTTTGGTGATGTCGTTTGGACTCACCAATGCGCCAGCAGCCTTCATGGACTTGATGAACTGTATATTCAGGCCGTACCTTGACTTGTTCATCATCGTATTCATTGACGATATCTTGGTGTATTCCCGGAGTAGAGAGGAGCACGAGCAGCACCTGCGGATCACAATGCAGACCTTGAGGGAGCACCAGCTTTTCGCAAAATTCTTTAAGTGCGCGTTCTGGTTGGACAGCGTGGACTTCTTGGGTCATGTGATTACACGGGATGGTATATGTGTAGACCCGAGGAAGGTGGAGGCCGTCCAGAGTTGGCCCAGACCTACATCCGTGACTGAGATACGCAGCTTTTTAGGACTGGCCGGCTACTACAGGCGATTTGTACAGTATTTCTCCTGTATTGCCGCACCCTTGACCGGATTGACCTGGAAGGGAGTTCCTTTCGTTTGGATGGAGGAGTGCGAGCGCAGTTTCCAGCAGCTACGGACTTGTTTGACTACGGCGCTAGTGTTATCATTGCCCTCAGGATCGGGCGGGTTTGTAGTCTATTGTGATGCTTCACGAGTGGGGCTAGGGTGCGTATTGATGCAGCATGGCAGGGTGATCGCATATGCTTCCCGGCAATTGAAGAAACATGAACAGAACTACCCCACTCACGATTTGGAGATGGCTGCAGTGGTCTTTGCACTTAAGATCTGGCGACATTACCTCTATGGCGAGTCGTGCCAGATATTCACTGATCACAAGAGCCTAAAGTATATATTTCAGCAGCGAGACCTGAATCTCCGACAGCGCCGTTGGATGGAACTGGTAAAGGACTACGATTGCGAGATCTTATATCACCCGGGCAAGGCTAACGTAGTAGCAGATGCTTTGAGCAGGAGGCCCGAGGGTAGTCTATCGTGTTTGAGTGCAGTACAGAGGTAGTCATCCGCAGATTGGCAGATATTATGCGATAGCCGAGTGCAGTTCGAGTTCTCGCAGATCGGGGGACAGCTTGCGCACGTTCGTGCACGCCCACAGTTGCTTGACCATATATATGAGGCACAGTGCAGTGATGGCCGTTCCTCAGAGATCATGGCACAGATTGGACAGGGCAGATTTGCCGAGTTCGTGATCGATGATCAGGGGATATTACGTTTTGGGTCTAGACTGTGCGTACCAGATGCTGAGGGATTGCGGCACGATATTCTAGAGGAGGCACATCGATCAGTGTACATTTTCCATCCCGGTTCCACCAAGATATACCATGACATGAAAGAAGTTTACTGGTGGGACGGAATGAAGAAGGACATCGCAGATTTCGTATCGAGATGCCCAACTTGTCAGCAAGTCAAGGCCGAGCATCAGAGGCCCGCAGGAGAGCTACAGCCATTACCCATTCCGGAGTGGAAATGGGAACAGATTTCGATGGATTTTGTTGTCGGTCTACCCAGGACTAGGCGGGGGTATGACTCCATTTGGGTGATCGTGGATCGTTTGACGAAAGCGGCTAACTTCCTGCCGGTGAAGACGACTTTTGGATTTGCTCAGTACGCCCAGATTTACATCGACGAGATTGTACGACTACATGGAGTCCCGACGTGTATTGTGTCCGACCGAGGCATCCAGTTTACCAGCCGACTATGGCAGAGGCTTCAGGAGGCTTTGGGCACTCGTTTGAGTTTCAACACAGCATTTCATCCGCAGACCGACGGACAGTCAGAGCGGACCATTCAGACTCTCGAGGATATGCTCCGAGCATGCGTTTTAGACTTTGATGGTAGCTGGGATCATCATTTACCCTTGATAGAGTTCTCTTACAATAACAGCTTCCAGGACACTATTCAGATGGCACCTTTCGAGGCTTTGTATGGGAGGAGATGTAGATCGCCCGTCTGTTGGACAGAGCTCAGTGAGAACAGTATTTTAGGGCCACAGATCGTGCAGGAGACGACCGAGAAGATACAGCTGATTCGAGACAGGATGAGGACAGCTCAGAGCAGGCAGAAATCGTATGCTAACAGGCGCCGCCGCAGATTAGAGTTCGCAGTTGGCGATCACGTTTTTCTGAGGGTCTCTCCAATGAAGGGAGTGTTGAGGTTTGGACGAAAGGGGAAGCTTAGCCCCAGATTCATAGGTCCTTTCGAGATCCTCGAGCGTGTTGGCGCAATAGCATATCGTTTGGCTCTTCCACCCAGCCTTTCAGATGTTCACCCCGTCTTCCATGTGTCGATACTACGCAGATATTTTCATGACCCTTCCCACACGATCCAGCATCAGACAGTTCAGCTTGAGCCCGACCTTTCGTTCACCGTGCAGCCAGTGGAGATATTGGATCGGCAGGTGAAGAAACTTCAATCTAGGGTCCTGCCGTCGGTGAAGGTTCTTTGGTGCAGCCCGAATGGTGAGGAGATCACTTGGGAGGCCGAATAAGAGATGCAGAAGAAATTCCCTCATCTCTTTGAAGGTATGCGTAGTTATATATTTTAAATTCGGGGACGAATTTTATTAAATGGGGGGAGACTGTAACACCTGAGGATGTGTTTAGTGACTAATTATATTTCAAAATGTGATTTTTAATAAAAAGTTTACCAAATTGATTTTCAAATATTTTATCAAAATTAATAAATATTTTTCTAGAACTTTCCTAAGCTTGCACAAACATGTGCATGTAAACTAGGGTTAGAACTTGGGTTAAACCATGTTTAACAACCATGGTAGATTAACCCCACCATTATTAAGTTAAATGATTTTAATTAAGAATTTTTTTTATAAAAAAAAGGAAAATAAAAATAAATTGGGATTCAAATTCTTTTGGTTGACTTGAGAGAATGAGAGAGAGAATGCATGGTGGCTTGGGCACATGCAAGCATTTATTATGAAGTGAGAGATGGGTGGCTTTAAGGTTGAGTCACAATCCATCTCATTTCCAAGCTTTTTGCTATCTTTCAAACTCTCTCACTCACATCTTCTCACACACATCTGCCACAACAACAGACATCATCATGAGCAGTAGCAGCACAGCCTCATAAGCAACCTGATAAACAACAGCAGCTGCAACAACAGCCTTATTAACAGCCCAACTTCATATACAGCAGCAGTTGCAAAGCAGCAGCAGCTCTTGCATCCACACCATCAGCACAACACCACAACACCACACAACCCCCACTACAACACACAAGCAGCAGCTTCAGCAACAACTTCAAGAGCAGCAATAGCAACTGCATCAGGAGCAGCAACAACATTAGCTGCAGGAGAAGCAAGCGGCAGCAGTAGCAGCTTCTTCCTCTTCTTCTTTTTTCTCTCCTGACCCTGAGTCGTAGGGTCAAGTGAGGTATAACCTCTGAGCTCCATTTCCATGTTTGCTAAGATTGTGTGTTTGTTTGGCTAGTTTAGTGTTTTAATGGAGTTTTAGTGCTAGATTGTGTTAGGATGTTAGATCCAGTTAAATTAGAGTGTTTTTAGCTTGATGAACCCTATTAGGTGTTGTTGGGGCCAAGATTTACCTAGGAAAACCCCAGGTTACACTAAAATACCCTCAATTCTTATTTTGTGCAAATTTAACGTTTTATGGACTTCTTAGCCTTTCTGGGTTCTGCTTTTGACCCGAGCCTCTTAGGTAAAAACTGGTAAAACTGTAGCACAATGACCTTAGCAGACATACACACACAAAGCACGGGGACCCACCACCAACCTTCGGCCGCCGATTTATTCAATCTGGCCGCAAATTACGGCCAGAACAGGGGCTGAGGGGCTGGGGTTTTGCCTGTAGGTGTCTGTTGGTTAGCTTAGGGTGTTGGTATATACAACTTTTTGTGTTGGAACCAGAGTCAAAATATGGAGCCTAAAACCAGTTCTTGACGTTTTTTTAAGCAAAGTCTTAGCTTTTTAAAATCTGCTTTAGCCCCAGTGAATTCAGAATTAAATTGAGTGGACTGTAGCCTGCTTGTGATACCCTGACCCCATCACCAGAGCCCGACCCCACCAACCTAAACCCAGGCCGCCGGAAAACTCATTCTGGCCGCAAATTGCGGCCAGACTAGGGAGATAGGTCCTAAGGTTTTTGCTACAGGTGTCTGCTACATTTTGTAGGTCTCTGGTATATATAGTTTTGTAATATTTTTACCTGGGTAAAATCTGTTAGTTATATGTATGCCCTAGAGGCCATTACTGTACATTGGATGTATATTGTAGTGGATGCTGGGACATATATAGGTAGGACTTTCTTGCTCGACATGATAGTATGCTATCTAGTTGCTCTTTATCTTAACATGTATACGTTCTGTCTCTCTGATTACATGTTGATAAAGCCCTTAGGATGTGTACCCGACTTCCAGGACTATGATGCAGATCAAACTAGTGGGGCCTGGGTAGTCAATGAGTACATCCTTCATTGTTTCTAGTCGTGGGAATATCGAGACGGGGCATCGATATTCCAGAGTAGACTAGCGTATATCTTCTCGACCCATGTGATGGGCGATGGATGATCCCATATTCATTGGTGTTTGACATCAGAGATGGTATACGGGTGCTCAGTGGAGACTGGGTACACTGAACGGACTCGCCGAGAACTCCCAGATGGTATTATACTTCACGTCAGATGGCAGTTCTCTGGTGACACTGGTACAGCTTAGTCTGTAGACCCGAGATCGTCATAGAGTCTTGTGTGTCTCCCACTGTGCTTTGATTTCCACCCTACCACGGCTCTACTGAGTCGTGCAAACAGGTGGTTTTTGGGTACAGTCCCGATTCAC
The DNA here is from genome assembly GCA_030015575.1 of Agapanthus africanus. Classification (NCBI taxonomy): domain Eukaryota; kingdom Viridiplantae; phylum Streptophyta; class Magnoliopsida; order Asparagales; family Amaryllidaceae; genus Agapanthus; species Agapanthus africanus. The sequence continues at coordinate 89,247,596 of CM057338.1, read as the reverse complement.
ATGGAGGCAATGAGCGATAGGAGGGGATTCGTCTCTCCCGGTATTGGGGGTTGATGTTGCGCAATGCACGACTGGCCATAACAGGAAATCCCTGGCCATGGTTGCCGTGATATACTGGTAAGAGTTATCAGTAGTTTCACGAAAGTTATGGACCCTACGTCGGCATGACTTATCAAGCTATTGGGGTCTGACGTTTACCACCCCTAGACGAGATATGCGACATATCAGACGAACAGATCGGACTGTACGGTAAGTGTTACTGGTTGGATTCACAGGAGTGTGAGCGGGCTTGCTCGTCGATCTTCTGATCGCTCAATACCCGGGTGGCCGTTACGTTTAGCAGACCGCTTGCGGCTTGTGGGTGTTTGATATGATCATCATCTGCTGCCGGCGTATTGACGAGTCTTTAGAGTCCTACACAGAGGTTTCTTGGCTCAAGCGAAACGAAATAGGAGCACATATGGGATATGTGCGGGACCGAGAATAATACGTGTATGTGATACCGTATTTCATTCTCGCAATGTATGTGTCGAATGGTTGTATGCGATATAACCTAGTTATCGAATCAAGAATTGATTCGATAAGCCGATACGTTGGATACTAGCCGGTTATATGCGACATGACCGGATCATTGAATCAAGTGTTGATTTAATGATTTAATGTATAATTATATATATTTGATATATTACTTTGCAATAACTAGTATTGGTTCACTTTAAATGGATTTACTCACTTGTATTGCACATTGTATATGTGATATATTTTTATGCACATGATTGTATCATGTTTGATGATACATTCTAGCTTGGTTTTGTGTAAAGTATTAAACCATGGTTAGTTAGTGGTTAGGGTATCATTTCTTTTACTTATTCTTTTATCTATTTATTTATTTCATTTAGAAAAGATAAAGAGAAAAGAATGGTTGCTATTTTTGTTTTTATTTGAAGCTTCTTGAAGCTTTGAACAAGTCCACCATTCTTGTCTCTTCTCTAACCCTAACCACTCATCTAACCTTAGTTAAATCTCTACACTAAACCATGGTTGAAGTCATGATAAGTATTGATTTATTTATCAAATAAAATACAACTTATCATATCTTCTTCTTCTTCTTTATCTTCTTCAACAAAATGAAGAAGCTTGTCTTCATCAATGGCAAGTTGAGCATATTGTTAGTTATATGTATGCCCTAGAGGCCATTACTGTACATTGGATGTATATTGTAGTGGATGCTGGGACATATATAGGTAGGACTTTCTTGCTCGACATGATAGTACGCTATCTGGTTGCTCTTTATCTTAACATGTATACTTTCTGTCTCTCTGATTACATGTTGATAAAGCCCTTAGGATGTGTACTCGATTTCCAGGACTATGATGAAGATCATACTAGTGGGGCCTGGGCAGTCAATGAGTACATCCTTCATTGTTCCTAGTCGTGGGAATATCGAGACGGGGCATCGATGTTCCAGAGTAGACTAGCGTATATCTTCTCGACCCATGTGATGGGCGATGGATGATCCCGTATCCATTGGTGTTTGACATCGGAGATGGTATGCAGGTGCTCAGTGGAGACTGGGTACACTGAACGGACTCGCCGAGAACTCCCAGATGGTATTATACCTCACGTCAGATGGCAGTTCTCTGGTGACACTGGTACATCTTAGTCTGTTGACCTGAGATCGTCATAGAGTCTTGTGTGTCTCCCACTGTGCTTTGATTTCCACCCTACCACGGCTCTACTGAGTCGTGCAAACAGGTGGTTTTTGGGTACAGTCCCGATTCACAAGGAGGCAATGAGCGATAGGAGGGGATTCGTCTCTCCCGGTATTAGGGGTTGATGTTGCGCTGTGCTCGACTGGCCATAACAGGAAATCCCTAGCCAGGGTTGCAGTGACCTACTGGTAAGTGTTATCAGTAGTTTCACACATGTCATGGACTTCACGTCGGCATGACTTATCGAGCTACTGGGGTCTGACGTTTACCACCCCTAGGCGAGATATACGACATATCAGACGAACAGACCGGACTGTACGGTAAGTGTTACTGATTGGATTCACAGGAGTGTGAGCGGGCTTGCTCGTCGATCTTCTGATCGCTCAATACCCGGGTGGACGTTACGTTTAGCAGACCGCTTGTGGCTTGCGGGTGTTTGATATGATCATCATCTGCTGCTGGCGTATTGACGAGTCTTTAGAGTCCTACACAGAGGTTTCCTAGCTCAAGCGAAACGAAATAGGAGCGCATATGAGATATGTGCGGGACCGAGAATAATGCGTGTATATGATACCGTATTTCATTCTCGCGATGAATGTATCGATTAGGTTATCTGCGATATAACCTAGTTATCGAATTAAGGATTGATTCGATAAACCGATACATTGAATATTAGTCGGTTATATGCGATATGACCGGATCATTGAATCAAGTGTTGATTTAATGATTTAATGTATAATTATATATTTGATATATTAATTTGCATTAACTAGTATTGGTTCACTTTAAATGGATTTACTCACTTGAAATGCATATTGTATATGTGATATATTTTTTTGTGCACATGATTGTATCATGTTTGATGATGCATTCTAGCTTGGTTTTGTGTAAAGAATTAAACCATGGTTAGTTAGTGGTTAGGGTTTCATTTCATTTACTTATTCATTTATCTATTTATTTATTTTATTTATTTCATTTGAAAAGATAAAGAGAAAAGAATGGTTGCTTGTTTTGTTTTTTCTTTGAAGCTTCTTGAAGCTTTGAACAAGTCCACCATTCTTGTCTCTTCCTTAACCCTAACCATTCAAGTTAACCATGGTCCATTCTTTACAATTAACCAAGGGTTAATATATGATAAGTATTGACTTATTTATCTAATTATTCAAGACTTATCATATCTTCTTCTTCTTCTTCTTCTTCTTCTTCATCTTCTTCTTCCATGAAGAAAAGCTTGCTACATCAATGGCAAGTGATGAAAACAAGTGAGAAATCCAATTCTAAAGTGAACCCACTTCCTATTTCTTCATCCTCTACCTCTTGCCAAGTAGTATAGGGTGTTTTCTTCACAAATTTCATGACTTGGTGAAGTGGGAGCTTGATCTAGTGATGCCTCGATGTATATCATCTTCGGCATCGAAGACGACGACCAAGCCTGCCCATTTCCTCGATGAAGCCGATGCTAGAGTCCGGAATCCGATTTGGACAGCGGAGGGACATCATCGCGGAGCTTAGGATGTGGTGGACCGGATCTACAAAGGTTGTAGTCACTTTCCTTTAGCATTTAATTCGTTTACATGCTTGCATCGCCTATATATCTAGTTAACGATCCGTATTAGGGTTTGTAGGCACTTGTAAAATTTGAATTAGCCATGCTTGATCACTTGTGAGACTTCATTAGTGTGCCTAGGAACCCTACAGTGGTATCAGAGCCTAGCTAGAGCCTTAGGCGATGCGTAGACGGAATTAGAAGTCCGATTGAACCGAAACCCCAATCGCATTTTGCTCTCTGGACATTTTTGAAAAACTTGGTTTTTTCCAGATTAAAAATATGCAGAAAACTCAGTAGAAGATTCTAAGAATTACTGTATAAAACGGGGCCCCTGAATCCATTAAAGCGCGGCGGAATCGCGGCATTAGCATGCTAATGCGGCGGTTCCGCGGCCTTTTTGTCTCCTCTTGCAATAAATTTTGCACAGTAATTCCTAGTTTGCAGTGCTGGTTTTCCTGGGAATTTTTAATAATTTTTCAAGAGTTGAATTTTCTGGGTTGTATTGGGGACTCGGTGTATCGATCAGATTGTCTAATTTTGTCAGTGTGTTTTTCCGGGTATTTTTAGAATATGTTAAAAAGTTCGACCGGATATAAATACCCACTTTTTCCCCTGCCGGGAAATTTCCAATTGTTGGATTTTTCTGTAGTTTAACGACGTTCTAAGTAGTGCAAGTAACGCGATGGACCCTCTAGAAGACAACAAACCTTAACTCGATTATATGACCGTCTTGAACTGCTCTTTGAACCTTCGGGTTTGGGGCAGTACGGCGTGCCACATGTGAGGCGTTGGCTTGACCCTTCTACGGCTGGACCATTGGTACTGAGGCACGAACTGAATGTTGTTAGACTTATTTCATGTGTTGAGCTGTTTCGGGAAAACTTGGGTGTTCGAATGTTCAATCGGAAAGTTTAACATTTTATGTTTATCTGGAATGTGATACAACAATTGGAATTCACAAAAGTTATGTGATAACTGAATGAATGTTATAAACATAGCACTTTAGTCTCACTTGATCGGTTGCCACGGAATTTTGATGTGATCAAAAGTCCATCGCAATCGCGTAGCGTACGCGGATACTCGCCGGGTAAACTTAATAGACAGCCTCACTCCATTGCCCCGACCAAGTGACTGTAGGAGAACCCCGTCGCCGAAAGCATCCGTTCGGGTGCTCGCGGCAGCGGTGCTCCGCCTTAGTGCACTTCGTCGACGGCATCGGGGGTGCGGCCGCCTACTAAAGTTTGCGACGAGCATTCGATCTGAATGTCGGGAATCCTGTTGAATTGCCCGACTTTTTATTGAAAAGTGTTTTCGATTTTGGGACTAAAATGCGGGGTTTATAATTGTTAGGCATGTGATGTCTAAGTATTTCATTTGATTAGGCATGAGATGTCTAAAGAGATTGCGGATTCCAACTGTTGTAGTTTTACACTTTCTTTTCTGTGACCGTAAATGTAATATGTGATATCGCCGGTTTCGTTGCTATATGTCAACGACAATTGGGATGCGCATATTTACTTACGTTGATGACATGTGATATTATGTGTTGCTGGATATGTTATATTGGATCGTCGTGTTTGAATAGCCGGGTTTTTTTTATGTGAGATGAGTGTTTTTCATTTTCATTCATGTAAAAACTTGTATGTAATATTCTTTTATTGGGGCACTTCCAGGTTGCGGAAGATGTCACCTTTTGTATATTATTTACTTTTCTGCACTAGGATAGACCCAAGGAGGAGGGCATAAGTAACCGTGTTCTAGGGTCCAGTGGGAGACCAACTCGAGGAGTCGAGTCCGGGTCTCCTAACTCTAGAATTGGTAGGGTTACTTGCCGCTCTCATAGGGGTCTAGGGGTGTGGGATTGGCTATTCATCACGACCGTGGAATCCGTGTTTTATACTGGCTCGTATTGAAAACACGGACGTCCTAGTATATCCTATATTTCATATGTTTCTTCTGCTGTGATTTATCTGTGATGTGATCATGTGATGTTCTGTGACAGATATTATATATAGTATATATGATATATTATATAGACGTTGCTTATGTTTTACACCCGCACTAGCCCTGCCCCGCTCTGCCGTTAGTTACCTAACCTAACGGTGCAGACGGGACATCGAGGCGAATGCGGATGGCATAAGCGTACGTTATATTTATCTGTGATGTTTATGTGGACTTAAATGATGGGATATTCATTAATGAGATTAATGAAAGAAAATAAACCTAATTGATGTTGTGGAATCGAATTTCAAAATAAAAACAGGTAGCTACAGTTCTTGCTTTGCATCGCGGTGTTCATTATAGAACATCCTGCACCTTATTCGATGAGGAAAGGACCGAGATCCCTTCACCGGGAGTGACTCCTTTAGCAATAACTGGCAGATGCTACAACCCTCGGTTTGTCTTTGATCGCTTCTATAGTTTCCGCTTTGCACAGTGATATATATGATATATCCCGCACCTCATTCGACGAGGAAAGGGCCGACGATCCCTTCACCGGGAGTGACCCCTTTAGCAAAACTAGAAAAGCCTCGAAAACATTCCATTTAAAAACCATTTGATTCCGCAACGAGATCAAGTTCAAAGCGTTAAAGGTTTTCATAAAAACCATTCGCAACCCTCCGTCATTTTAGGAAGTAGAGTACTTAGTATTCGTGCTACGTTTGTTGACCATAGCCGAGGCGTAGTGTGCGGTAGCTAAGTGATGTCTTCCTACACAGCATATGATGCAATTAGTTAGGACAGTCATGTGGCTTTGTTGACCTTAGCCAAGGGTCATGTGGGTGGGTCTAATTGATCACGAAATGACGGGTAGAACTTGACTAGTACCTATAATTTGTTGACCTTAGCCAAGGTCATAGGTGCTAGGGGTAAAAACCATTATCGGGAGTTTCAAGTGTTGAAATTTGCAATGAGATTGCATACCTTCTATGTGATAGTTGGATCCCGATACCCACTGCGAGTAATTGTTACTCCTGGGAGAGTTTTGCACTTTACAATTAGCCAATCAAGTAGGTGTCTAGAAAGGTATCAACGGGGTTACGCCTCTGGGAAAACGAGGTTTACTGTAATTAGGTCCGTGCGAAAGCACGGGGAACCTCCCTCAAAGTACCGACACTGGCCTGGCTGAAAGATTGGGGAACTTGTAGAGTGCAATTAATCCCGGCTAGTCTTTCCTTTTAGGGTTTGAAGGAAGATTTGATAAAAACAGTGGGAGCCATCCTGATTAGATAAAATAATAACCAATCTATTCTTGCAAGAGCGCACGCTGAGTGTTTTCTTCTCTCTCTCTCCAGGTAGCGACCATATCACGCCTTAATCAAGATAATAATATGGATGTATTGACCGAACCCGATTGTTATACTGAGCTGGAGAACGTTGGTCCCGCTCTAACTTATAATTGTTATAAGACAGAGCAGGAATTAGGGGAATACCAGGATTCCCATGCCGCCCAAACGAAGAAAGTGCATATGATGCATCTCCTTCGGGTGTGTTCATTACAAAGAACTGTTTCTCAGTATCTTCTGCATCCTGGGTATATGATACCGGATCAGGATCCCAGATATGTAATCTGTTACATAGGGCTACAAAAGGGTAGAAAAACTGAGAACGGGTGATAAGTTTCATGAGACAGAAAACGGGGCAAGTGTTGCAGCCAAGTCTGTTAGTCACTATCACCCTGTATTACCAATACATTGATTCTGAACAAATGCTATTAGATACCGAACCTGATATACAAAATCATATCAGTCTCTTTATGAGTAAAGAAATGATAAAATTTTGTATTGTTGGATAATGTTTTGAACATTTCCTATATCAAAAGTTGATCGGTTCAGGCACGTTATCTAAAAGCATTGACGTTCTAAATCAAACTACAGTTCTTAGTATACGGAACACACACAAGAGGAAGAGTTCAGAAATGAACGAATCATTCTTGAGGCATTGTAGACTAGGTCATATCAATGCGACCCGACTGGCTGAAGTTACATTTTAGATGCATATTTAAATCAGTTTGAATTTACATCTTGTGAAACTTGCCAGTCATGTCACAAAGATTAAATGACCATAGATCTGTTTATTGGAAACAAAGAAAGAGTTAGTGAACTCTTGGGATTGATACATGATGATGTATGTAAGGTCTCCTGTCTACACATGCCAGGACTGGTTCTTTATACTTCATTATATTCTCTGATAATCTCTCAAGATTCAGACATATGTTCCTTTTGAAACACAAGTCTGAACCTTTTGAGATATTCACAGAATATAAGTTAGAAGTAGAGAACCAAAATACGGGTATAAGTATTATGTCCTATGATGAGATCAGGAGGGAGAATACTTGTGCATGGAATCCTTGGACTATTCTAAAGGAAAATGAGATTCTCTCTCAGTATTACTCCTCTGAATACACCACAGCATAACGGTGTATCGGGGCGGAGCAATCACACAATTAGATATCGTGTGCTCTATGATGAGTATTACTGAGTTACCTATTTCCTTTTAAGGAGTTATGCGCTTGAGAAGCTGCATACCTATTGAATTAGGTTCGAATCAAATCAGTGCCTACCACTCCATATAAGATATGGTATGGGAAGAGCCTATCTCTTAAGTAAGTTAAGATCTGGGGTTATCCGGCCTATGTCTAAATGCAAAATCTGGACAAGCTCGAGGCAAGGTCAGTTATGTAGAACTGGAAATGTTCCAGCTGTACAAACTGAAGCTGATGATTTGGTAGAACCAAAGCATTCAATAGAATCCAACGAACCTCACCCTCTCCGCCGATCTAGCAGGGTTCCTCACCTGCTTGAGAGATACTTCGGTTTCTCGATGACAGTGGGAGCAAGGATTGCATCATGAGATGATGACCCAACTAGTTTCGAGCAGGCCATCAAGAGTAGGGACTCTGTAAAAATGGCTGGATGCTTAGCAATCTGAGATGGAATCCATGTACACCAACAAAGTATGGACTTTAGTTGCGATATCTGAAGGGTTAAATCCCTATCAGGAGCAAGTATATCTTGAGAAGATTACTTGGTGTAGATGGAAAAGTTGAGACTTTCAAAGCTAGACTTGTTAAAGGTTTTCGTCATCGACCAAGAGTGGAAAATGATGAAACCTTTTCCAGGGACTATACTTAAGTCCATCCAGATCCTACTTACCATTGCTACATACCATGACTGCGAAATCTGGTGGTTGGGTGTCATGACTGCTTTTCTAAATACTGATTTAGAATAGAAAGTCTATAAGTACACAGCCAGAGGGCTTCGTAAACAGTGGGAGCAGCGGAAACATGTGCAAGTTGCTCTACATAATGAAGCAGGCATCGCGGAGTTGGAACGTCTGTTTTGATGTGATAGTCAAAGTGTTTGACTTCATTAAAATGGTAGACGAACTTTGTATATACAAAAAGGTAGTAGAGAGTAAGGTGGTCATCTTCGTATTGTACGTAGACAACATACTCTTGATAGGAAAAGAGTTTCCTATACTGCGATCGGTCAATCTCCTATTATCACATGGATTCTCCAAATAGGATAAAGGTGATACCTTCTCGATCCTGGGGAGAATCACTGGAAAAGTTCCAGAGTGATAAGGACGACTGAATGTCAGTCGCAGGCATTGTCTTTACCCTCGGTAAAGGGATGGTATGTTGGAAAAGTTCCAAGCTAGATACCGTGGCAAACTAGACGATAAAGGCTGGTAACATTGCTATTAAAGATACTACAAAAGAGGCAGTTTGGGTGTATATTGGTTCATAAGATGAACTAGGTTCCTGCCATTGTATGACAGTGGAAGTGTGGTTTTGGCCCTGGAACCCTGGTCCCATAAGTGACCCAGACATATTCTGAGGTAGCATCACCTGATCATGGAGATAGTTGATCTCCAGGATGATCGAGGTTAGGAGAGTAGACTCAGAGGACAACACGGCGGATCCACTCACGAAGGCCTTTTCCCAAAGAGAGACTTTTAGGGGATGGTTGAGTATGTGATACTGCAATCACTACTACAGATGGCCCTAGTGCAAGTGGGAGATTGTTAGTTATATGTATGCCCTAGAGGCTATTACTGTACATTGGATGTATATTGTAGTGGACGCTGGGACATATATAGGTAGGACTTTCTTGCTCGACATGATAGTACGCTATCTGGTTGCTCTTTATCTTAACATGTATACTTTCTGTCTCTCTGATTACATGTTGATAAAGCCCTTAGGATGTGTACTCGACTTCCAGGACTATGATGAAGATCATACTAGTGGGGCATGGGTAGTCAATGAGTACATCCTTCATTGTTCCTAGTCGTGGGAATATCGAGACGGGGCATCGATATTCCAGAGTAGACTAGCGTATATCTTCTCGACCCATGTGATGGGCGATGGATGATCCCGTATCCATTGGTGTTTGACATCGGAGATGGTATGCGGGTGCTCAGTGGAGACTGGGTACACTGAACGGACTCGCCGAGAACTCCCAGATGGTATTATACCTCACGTCAGATGGCAGTTCTCTGGTGACACTGGTACAGCTTAGTCTGTTGACCCGAGAACGTCATAGAGTCTTGTGTGTCTCCCACTGTGCTTTGATTTCCACCCTACCACGGCTCTACTGAGTCGTGCAAACAGGTGGTTTTTGGGTACAGTCCCGATTCACATGGAGGCAATGAGCGATAGGAGGGGATTCGTCTCTCCCGGTATTGGGGGTTGATGTTGCGCTGTGCTCGACTGGCCATAACAGGAAATCCCTGGCCAGGGTTGTAGTGATCTACTGGTAAGTGTTATCATTAGTTTCACACATGTCATGGACTTCACGTCGGCATGACTTATCGAGCTACTGGGGTCTGACGTTTACCACCCCTAGGCGAGATATGCGACATATCAGACGAACAGACCGGACTGTACGGTAAGTGTTACTGGTTGGATTCACAGGAGTGTGAGCGGGCTTGCTCGTCGATCTTCTGATCGCTCAATACCCGGGTGGCCGTTACGTTTAGCAGATCGCTTGCGGCTTGCGGGTGTTTGATATGATCATCATCTGCTGCCGGCGTATTGACGAGTCTTTAGAGTCCTACACAGAGGTTTCCTAGCTCAAGCGAAACGAAATAGGAGCGCATATAAGATATGTGCGGGACCGAGAATAATGCGTGTATATGATACCGTATTTCATTCTCGCGATGAATGTATCGATTAGGTTATATGCGATATATCCTAGTTATCGAATCAAGGATTGATTCGATAAACCGATACATTGAATATTAGTCGGTTATATGCGATATGACCGGATCATTGAATCAAGTGTTGATTTAATGATTTAATGTATAATTATATATTTGATATATTACTTTGCATTAACTAGTATTGGTTCACTTGAAATGGATTTACTCACTTGAAATGCACATTGTATATGTGATATTTTTTTTGTGCACATGATTGTATCATGTTTGATGATGCATTCTAGCTTGGTTTTGTGTAAAGAATTAAACCATGGTTAGTTAGTGGTTAGGGTTTCATTTCATTTACTTATTCATTTATCTATTTATTTATTTTATTTATTTCATTTGAAAAGATAAAGAGAAAAGAATGGTTGCTTGTTTTGTTTTTTCTTTGAAGCTTCTTGAAGCTTTGAACAAGTCCACCATTCTTGTCTCTTCCTTAACCCTAACCATTCAAGTTAACCATGGTCCATTCTCTACAATTAACCAAGGGTTAATATATGATAAGTATTGACTTATTTATCTAATTATTCAAGACTTATCATATCTTCTTCTTCTTCTTCATCTTCTTCTTCCATGAAGAAAAGCTTGCTACATCAATGGCAAGTGATGAAAACAAGTGAGAAATCCAATTCTAAAGTGAACCCACTTCCTATTTCTTCATCCTCTACCTCTTGCCAAGTAGTATAGGGTGTTTTCTTCACAAGTTTCATGACTTGGTGAAGTGGGAGCTTGATCTAGTGATGCCTTGACGTAGATCATCTTCGGCATCGAAGCCGATGACCAAGCCCGCCCATTTCCTCGATGAAGCCGATGCTAGAGTCCGGAATCCGATTTGGACAGCGGAGGGACATCATCGCGGAGCTTAGGATGTGGTAGACCGGATCTACAAAGGTTGTAGTCACTTTCCTTTAGCATTTAATTCGTTTACATGCTTGCATCGCCTATATATCTAGTTAACGATCCGTATTAGGGTTTGTAGGCACTTGTAAAATTTGAATTAGCCATGCTTGATCACTTGTGAGACTTCATTAGTGTGCCTAGGAACCCTACATATATGAGTGAGAAATCCAATTCTAAAGTGAACCCACCTCCTATTTCTTCATCCTCTACCTCTTGCCAAGTAGTATAGGGTGTTTCCTTCATAAGTTTTCATGGCTTTGTGAAGGTGGAGCTTGATCTAGTGATGCCTCGACGTAGATCATCTTCGGCATCGAAGCCGACGACCAAGTCCGCCAATTTCTTCGATGAAGCCGATGCTTGAGTCCGGAATCCGATTTGGACAGCGAGGGGACTTCATCACGGAGCCTAGGAGGTGGAGGACCGGATCTACAAAGGTTGTAGCCCCTTCCCTTTAGCTATATTTCCGTTTACTTGCATGCATCGCCTAGTTTTTCTAGTTAACGATCCGTATTAGGGTTTGTAGGCACTTATAAAATTTGAATTGGCCATGTTCGATCGCTTGTGAGACTTCTTTAGTGTGCCTAGGAACCCTACAAAATCTAGGATAGTATTTCGTTTTCTGGTGTTTTTAGTTTGCATGATACGCGCGATACGCGAGTGGATTCTGTGATTCAGCGTATCGCGGCGTGTCGGGTTAAGCGTTAGGCACGTACCCCACGTTTCAGCGTATCGCACACGCGCGTTAATACGCGACGCGAGTTTCTCGTTTTGTTCCGATATCGCGTTTTGCGAGATTTTTGATTATATTTGGATTCTTGTGTAAATTCCAGGTTCGCAGGTGGGTACGTCAGACGCCGCTAGAAAAGGGAAGCAGGTGGTCGGCTATACTTAGCACGCGACCAGGTGAGTAGATTTAATATCTACGGGAAAATCGCCCGTATGGCGTTAAGAGTCAGGGTGTAATAGGATGTTTAGTTTTATGTGTTCATGTAGGCATACTAGAGTAGCATACCTCCTGTTATATATAGAACTGGTAGTATAGAACACTGCACTGTCACTAACGGTACAAGTTGCACGAGCACGATTTATATGCTACACTCACACCGTTAGTGATTGCCATGACACTCATATTATAGGATTGCTAGAAATCATATATCATATTGATTCTGTTTTATTGACATTGTCATGATTTGCACATATCAGCATATGTTATATTCATACCAAGTACACTATATACTCACGGTTGTTCATACCTTCATTGATATATCACTATCTGTGCATATGTACCCTTTATACTTTGTCATAGTGCATATATATATATATATATATATATATATATATCTTGACATGTTTACCCTTGTGCCCTACACATCATATATATTCATATTTGGGCACATATACATCACATATATTCACACTTGGCACATATATATCACATATTCATACTTGTGCTATATATATACCATCTATTCATGCCTGGGCACAGATACATCACATATTCATACTTGTGTCACATATATCATCTATTCATACTTGGGCACATATACATCATATGCCCACATTAGTGCACATGCACATTTCTACATTCACTTAGCGTACTTATCCTTTTGCACATCCATACCTATACGCATATTCATATGTTACTTACATGGATGATATTGACTTGATTTAAAAACTAATGGATCGCATGTGATATTTGCAAAACTGGATCTTTTAAAAGAGCGGTTTCCCCTTTATTTTACTCTTAGTGACATACGACGCATGGCATGGATTTACGCATTGGGTTTGATTTATGTGATTTCTGGATTTGGGAACCGGAGTACTATTTTAAGAAAATACGCACTGTTTAAAAACCCGGTTTCCCTTGATATGATATTTTAGTGCGTCCACCATGTGTTTTCTCGGTGCTAGTGCGATATATATAAACCCGAATCGAGGAGCTGGACGAAGCCGATTGCGGATACATGGTAGACCCGGTATGGTACCCCGGGGCGAGAATGGATCGCTGTGCAGTAGACGGTGAGCCTGGCAGAGGGACTACTACCTACCAGTGATTGGTTGGACCTGGCAGTTATCCGGAGGATACTGACCAGAGTCGATAGATGGATACGGGATGGCTCGTATTGCCGGGACCGAGGGCCGATACCGCAGACAGAGCCTATGGGCTGACCCGGACTGACGGATTCCCGATATATAAGGATTTGCGTGTCGATGCTGGACACGAGTTTTCTTGATATTTGGGTGCCGATGTTGGGCACTCACGATTTTATGAGATTACAGGATTTGAGGGCTGATGTGGATGACGGCGCCTGAGTTGTACTGAGATTTGGGTGTATTGATAGACACCAGTTATTTTCCACGTTGATATTCCGTGTAGACATTATTTCGTCCCATATTCAGCATTCAGTACTTGACATCTCATCCTGTAGCTAGCATACCTGATAGAGTACACATGCTTGCATATCATTGCGTACCCTGCTCATCATATATAGGATTGTTAGATTGCATTGCTATGCCTGATTATCACATATCTTGCTCATCACAGAGAGATGTTATTAGATCGCACTTGTTGCACGAGATTGAGCACCCAGTTCATCATATAGATGTTATCTGTTGGCATAGGTTAGAGTATCGCAACACGTGCATACCCGCGATTACCTCTATATGTTACCTACTACTCACGAGTTGGCAACTCACCCCCGTTGTGCACAGTGCTTGCAGGTTGCCCTTTGGAGTAGTCGCGGCTGGCTGTTTACCGCACCTTTTGACACAGATACCGTTGCTGAGGCGTGTTAGCCCTTTTGCTATTAGGTGGGTTTTGTACGGTATCTGTTTACTTTTCAGTTACATCTTGATGTATCTAGTACTCTCCATCTACTTTCATGTATTGACTTAGAGACAGTTGTGAGGACGGTGTATGTTATTTTGTAATCTGGTGTCGAGCTCGTTGTGAGCCGACTTTATTTATGCAGTTTTATCTTTTATGATATTTGTTTTCACTTTACTGCTCATTCTTCGCTTCGGCATCGTATATTATATTGTGGTGATTGTTCCGCCGTTGGGCGCGATTCTCCCATTGAGATGCTCTATTCATTTTACATGTTACTTTTACTTATATCTCGCCTTTTACCCGATATCGGGACAAATTTTTGGTAAAGGAAATGTTGCTAAAATTATTTAAATAATAACTTGAACCTAAAAGGTTTTCTACTGAACAACTTAAAGTTTTCTAAATGTTTTAACAAATATTCTAATAAATGTTTTAACACTCCATATTTTAATGATTTTGATTTCTGGGTTCGGCTTACTTAGTCACGTTACGCCTGTAGACGTTGCGTGGTTAAGTGCCGGTTACGGGCCGAACTTTGGGTCGTGACAATAGAGCCCATAGGATTCTTGCTTGACTACCAGTATTATGATGGCGATCATATACGTGGGAGTTGGGTGGTCTATAAGTACATCCTTAAATGTCCCTAGTCGTGGGAGTATCGAGACTGAGCATCGATACTCTAGAGTAGACTAGTATATACTGATCAAGTCCCTGACGAAGGGAGGTGGTCTCACAAGCCATTGGTGTTAGTTTGTTCACCTGAGATAGTACACATGTGCTCATTGGGTTATGAGTACACTAGACGGACTTGCCGGGAACATGCTAGTTGGTACTATACCTATTATCAGATAGTAGTTTCTAGGTGACATGTGTACAGGTTAGTCTGTCGACCTGAGATCGTCATTTGTCTCGTGTGAGTTCCCATTGTGCTTTGATTACTACCCTACCACGACTCAAAGGAGTCATGAAAATAGGTTTTAGTTGGGTACATTCCCGAACCACATAAAGGCAGTGAGCGGATCATCGGGGATTCGTCTCTCCGGTATTGGGGGTTGATGTCGCGCAGTGCACAGGTGGCCATCACCAGAAATCCTTGGCCAAGGTAGTCGAGAATTACTGATTTGGATCAGTAGTTTCTCAGTTGGTGATGGGCTTCATACAGACACAAAATATCGCGTTGTTAGGGGTCTGAAATTATCCACCCCCTAGACTCGATATGCGATACTCTTAGACGAACAGACTGGACTGTACGGATATTGTCACGGACAGACTCAGTAGGGGTTCGGATGAGTTTGCTCGTCAGCCTCTCTTTTGCTCAATACATGGGTAGCCGTTACGTACAGCTAGTGCCGCTGACGTGCTTATGGTTAAATCTATTGCCAGCGTATTGACGAGTATTTAGAGTCCCATACATTTTCCTGCTTCGGGCAAAACGATGTAGAGGCCGTATGGTTTTACGGCAGGGTTTGATCATATACGTGCACTTATGCATGTATCATGATTCGGACGGATTATATTAGTGGGCTTTGGTTTAAACCGGATTCTAGTATTAGTTTGATGGATTATTTTTGTCTCTTTGTATTCGTATTTTTCGGAATACAGATACGGGTATGTATATACGGATGAGAGGTATTCTTGTAATTCATTACAAGGTGCTTCTAGAAGATACCACCTCATTTAGTTTTAACCATTTAGGATTAAATGTTAATGAGGTGGAAAGGATGAGGTGTTTATTGCATTTATTGTAGAATGGCTTTGTAGTGACTCATGGTTAATGCTTGATATTTTGTTTTGTTGTGAGATATTTTGGGGTCTTGAGATATTTTGTTGACTTGAGATATTTTGTGTTGACTTAAGATATTTTGGAGACTTGAGATATTTATGACGCTTCATTTATTGCTCACAACACAAAAAAACACTTAGCCATTTTTTCTTGAGTTGCCTCACACTCTCATCCTCAAGCTTTTTCTTTTACCTCCACCCTTCAAGTCTCATGTGTTAAGAAATCTAGGGTGTTTGGAGACAAATTAATCCATCATTAGATTCTGCATCATCTAGGTTATCTAGTTTAGCGAACTAGGTACTCTATTTACCTCGGCTATGAGGTTGGAGCTCGAACTACAAATTCTCATGTGGATCGTCTTCGATGGAGGGAGACCGGAGATCAAGCTTAATCATGGAGGCCTCTAGGAGCTTGAGATGATGGTTAAAGACCGAAGGACACGGATCATTCGGTATAACCATTCCAAACTCTCTTTAAGTTCTAATCTTGCAAGAGCGCACACTAAAGTGTTTCTTCTCTCTCTCTCTCTTTTCAGATAGCGACCATGTTATGCCTTAATCAAGATAATAATATGGATATATTGACCGAACCCGCTTATTATACTGAGCTAGGGAACGTTGGTTGCGCTTTAACTTATGACAATAGTCATAAGTATGGGCAAGAGATAGGGGAATGCAAAGATTTCCACGCAACCCTAATGAAGAAAGAGCATTCTGATGTATCTTCTTCGGGTGTGTTAGTTATTGAGATCTGTTTCTCAGTCTGCTCTACGTCTTGGGTATTGGATACCAGATCAAGATCCCGCATTTGTAATATGTTATAAGGGTTAAAGAGAAGTAGCACTGGGAACAGTTGATATGACTCTCAGAGTAGGGAACGGAGCAATTGTTGCTGCCGAAACTGTCGGCAAATATTACCTAGTATTGCCAACTGGCAATACATTGATTTTGAATGACTGTTACTTCGTACCATCTATGATGTGCAATATAATATCCGTTTTTTATTAGATAAAGATGTATATAATTTTTCCTTAGAGAAAAATGTTATGAACATTTTCCTAAATTAAGTGTTGATTGGGTTTGATACACTGTGTAATGGTTTATATGTTCTAAATCAAAACACAGTTTTAAATATACACAACACACGCAAAAGGAAAAGTTTAGATATGAACCAAACCTTCTTATAGCATTGTAGACTTGGGCATATCAATGCGACTAGACTAGCTAAGTTTCATAAGGATGGAAATTTGAATCCGTACGAATTTATATCTTATGAAACTTGTCAGTTTTGTCTCAAAGGAAAAATGACCAAAACTCCGTTTATAGAAGACGGACCAAGAGCTACTGAACTCTTAAGAAAGATACATAGTGATGTATGCAGTCCTATGTCTACACAAGTTAGGAATGGTTTCTCATACTTCATTACATTCACAGATGATCTCTCTAGATTCGAACATGTGTTCCTGTTGAAACAAAAATTTGAGAAATTCAAGGAATATAAGGGCGAAGTAGAGAACCAAAAGGGTAAAAGTATCAAAATCCTTCGATCTTATCGAGGAAGGGAATACTTAAGCACGGAATTCCGAGATTATCTAAAAGAGAATGGGGTTCTCTCTCAGCTTACTCCTCCGTATACACCACATCACAACGGTGTATCGGAGTAGAGGAATTGCACCCTATTGGATATGGTGCGCTCTATGATGAGTAATGCTAAGTTACTTCTTTCATTATGGGGATATGCACTTGCAACAGCAACGTATCTATTGAATCAAATTCCATCCAAATTCGTGCCTAAAACACCATATGAGATATGGAGTAGAAAGTGACCATGTCTTAAGCAAGTTAAGATAAAAGGTTGTCCGGCCTATATTAAAAAACAGAATCTGGAAAAACTCGAGGCACGATTAGTTTTGTGTAAATTTGTAGGATATCCAAAGTATTCGAATGGATATCTATTCTACCACGTTGAGGAACAAAAAGTGTTTATTGCTCAAGACACCACCTTTTTAGAAAGGAAATTTCTTGTAAAAGAAATTAGTGGGATTGCTGTAGAACTGAAAGAAATATCAGAAACACAAACTATAACCGAAGATTTGGTAGAACATCAGGATTCAATAATCCCGGACGAACCCCAGCCACTCCGCAGATCTAGTTGGGTTCCTCACCCACCTGAGAGATACTACGGTTTTTGTTAGTGATATAAGCCCTAGAGGCCATTATTATATAGTACTGGATTGTATATTATATTTTGGAAGCTTGGGATATACACAGATATAATAACAGTCTTGCTCAATATGATAGTCTGCTATATAGTTTGATTCTATCTTAATATGTGTATATGTTTCTTTTAACATATCGCTAATACATATTGATAAAGCCCGTAGTATCTTTGCTTGACTACCAGCGTTGTGATGGCAGTCATACTAGTAGGGGTTGGGTGGTCTATAAGCATATCCTTAAGCTTGTCCCTAGTCGTAGGATTATCGAGACAGGGCATCGATATTCCAGAGTAGACTAGTGTATACGCTTCTCATCCCAGTCAGGGGAGTGTTCCCTCATAAAAAGAGAGAGAAAAGGGGAGAAAATTCCCATGACTCAAGCCTCACGTGTTAAACACGTGAGCGCTTATATGTAGAGCATATAAGCGTTGCAATCAAACAACTATAGGCAAAATAGGCCTCACTTGTTAAACACGTGAGCGCTTATATGCAAAACATATAGGCGCTGCAATTAAACAACTAAAGGCTAAACAGGCCTCACGTGTTAAATACGTGAGCGCCCATAACCACAAAGAAAAATCCTTAGAATTAGCTTCAGATAGAGTTAAACTCTATGCATAGAATTAAATTATATCTTTGTATGCAAAGCATATGAGCATTAAGAGTACATGGCTAAAGGCCAGATTGACCTTACAAGTTAAACACGTGAGCGTCCATATGCAAGGCATATGGGCGCCAAATGTGAGAAGCTAAATAAGCCTCACGTGTTAAACACGCGAGGGTGCCTCCTTATGTAGAATTAAATTCTACTCTTGGTAAATACCTCACTGAATTTTTCTAAAAGATAAGGATCTTCTCTGTTAAACAGAGAACCGTTGGATCAAAGATCCAATAGTGATTAAGCATGGAATTAAATTCTATTGGGAAGGATATTTTCTGTTAAATAGAAAGTTGTTGGATCAAAAGATCCAATGAGATGGAAAATATTTCCTATATCTTTCTAAATAGAGAAAGATTGTGCTCTGTTAAACCGAGCATCCTTGGATTAAAAATCCAATAGTGATAAAAATATCATCGTTTAATAGAATAAAATTCTATATATGGAAAAATATTCCCCCAATCTTGTTAAAACAAGAAAACATATTCTGTAAAACAGAAACACTTGGATCAAAGATCCAACGGTGGGTAAAATTCCCCAAACAGATTTTGAGACCAATTGGATCAATTGGAATCTCTCAATGAGAGATTTTCTTAAAATTAATTAACAATTTGCCTCCGCTATATAAAGGCCCTGAGACTTCAAGTCTCACACACACGAGGGAGACAGAGAAAAAATAGAAGGAACCCCCTATAAGCTTCTGCAAAAAAAATACAGTGAGCTCTTGAAAGAATAGAGAGAATTTAATTCTCAAAGAAGAAGCTCTTCCTCCCCAAAAACCCTAGGTAAACAAAACACAGAGATCAAAATATCTCTTTTACCTATCTAAGGGTTTAACCCTTCTCAATGAACTTAGTTCTTCCTCTGGATCAGAGATCCACAAGACAAGTCTCTCACAAGTTGAGAATTTAATTCTTATCGGGAAGATCTTGTTCTTAAGAGTCAAAAATTCAGAAAAGAACTAGGTTAAAAAGAAAGAAAAAGAAAAAGAACATATGTTCTGGGAATTAAATTCCTTTGAAATTAGGGTTTAACCTTATATAAAGAACTTAGTTCTTATAAAAATAAAACAAGAACTTAGTTCTCCAATTAAAAAGAAAGTGATGATCCAAGATCTTCAAAACAGAAATCTTGATGATCATCAATGACTAAAATATCATTAACAGAGATTAACATCTCTAAAAGAAAGAAGAACTTGGCGTCTCACGCTCATATGTTTAAGTCGATCTTAATCTCAAACCAGGTTAATGGTCCTTAATAAAACCAAACCAAAATCTAAAATATACTTTGGACTAATCCGCGCCCTACGGGCGACGACATAAACTAGTCTCCGTATACAATCCACGGGCAACCAAAATAAACAAAAATACACACGACACAAAATGAACTTCCGGAGCAGAAGAAAGTGGTTATCGCAATGCGATAGCGTAGTTAACTGCAGAGGCTTGCGCCTGCAGGAAAAAGCATCCCTACAATAAAAAAAATCCCTTACAAATGAGGGGGAATATGATGAAGTCTGCTACAACGGCCGCGTCTATCCAAACCTCTGATATATGGTGCCATAAATCAACTTGGTATCTTTGGAGAGGTGGATGGAGAAGTCCAATTAGCATCTACCCCCAGAATTCAGGCCAGACATCCCGACGTCTCGGTCCGGTCTTTCGGCGGTGAACAGATTCTGGCACGCCCGGTAGGACCTTTTTCTCTTTCCACTCCATACTTCGTATGTCGTGTTTCGCGAACAAAATCACGGTTCGCCATGGCTGTCCTTGGATTCGAGGTACTAAAATTTAGTGTCTTGCTCCTGTGCAGAAAATCGATGGCTTCCAACTGCACCTCTTGCAACAACAACTCTCGCTCCATCCCAACTGGAGGAGTGACCTATGGGCCCAACGCGGCCTCTATTTTCTCAATGCCGGTGGGGCAAGTTACGCAAGTCACTACTGGACTGTTCTTTAGGACCATGCTCCCACCAGTGAGTTTTGGTGCCTCAGCGCCGCAAGAGGAAGCTCTCAAGAGGTCGGTCTTTGATTGACTGGCAACCACAACAGCCCCTCTCAATGGGCCGTCCAAAGCTGGTGTCTCAATCTTCAACAGGCTGAGCAAGAACCCAAACGGGCCCACAAAGAGGCTCGTGATACCTGAAGGTGCTGCCCCAAAATGGATAGCCTTCCCAACTCCTGCAGGCAAAGCCGGCAAAAGCGCTTCCCCATCAAAAAGTCGGTCTTTGAAAGATTGGACGGCCCTCCCCAAACTTTAACAAGGACGTCGGTCTTCAACAGGCTGACGCCAACAGCGGCCCCTTAGCAAAGCCGGGGGAACAACGAAGCCGCTTCCAAAACTAAGGTGGTCCCTTCTGCAAGGCACGCTCGACCACGCCACTGGCGTCGAGTGATAAAAGCTGGGGCAACTCCCCCTCTGAACTCACCCCACCAGCTCTAATGGTAGAAGTCGATACTGCTGTTCCAACCGGGAACAACTTTGATCTGCTTAGGAGGGTGCGTAAGAACTCTCCAACGGCGGTGCTGAAGAAATCACCTCTGCCAGTAGAGGTCACTGTTCAGGAAGATCCAGAGCGCCCCCATCGGCAGCTCTCCTCGCAAATTCATAGGGTCTGACGAAAAGTCCAGGACTATGTGATTGACCAAAATCACTCTCGTCGACCGAAGAAATTGAAGGTTCGGCAAGAAAAATACCACTTCTCCATCATACAGCGAGGGACTTTTTCTACACAGGTGCCTATTAAAATGGCTCCTTCAACTTCAAGCTCCCACAAAAGAAAGAGGCTAGAAAAAATCCCACCGCCTGCGGCAAATTCCAAAGGTGATGGACCCAAACGCCCCAAATCTAGGGGCTTGATTATATATACGGTCTACATGGCTTTAGGAAAAGAGGAAAGCCATTCCTCCATAGGTCATCGACCGCAAACTCGGTCGCTGACTAAGCCTCAGGAACAACAACAAAAGCTCCAGGAAATGCTGACCAAAATAGCAGCACTTACCGGGCAGAAAGAAAGCCCGGATACAACAGCCGAACAGCGCCAGGGGCAGGAGACCGATATAGAGTTCCTGCGAAGGGTGCTTGAAAGAAAGGAAAAGGAAGATGCTGAGCAAGCTGCTAACATAAAACTGATAGCTCACTTGTTCCAAGATATGGTTGGAATGATGATCCAACCAGAACCCCCAGCCGAAGATTCGCCGATAATCGTTGACGATGATAGAGGGGAAACATCAAACCTTCCTCCGGCCTTATCAACATCCAAAGAGGAAACGATCTCCAAGGCTGCTCTTGATAATTATATCGCTCAACAAATAAGAGCTCATCAAGCTAATGAAGCTGCTGGCCAAATCGTCAGAACTGGGCGACCGTATCCAGGTTGGTATAATAAAATCAAGTACCCGTCGGGGTATACGATCCCCAAATTCCATGTGTACAAAGGGACAGGCAACCCTCACTAGCACGCCACACAGTTCAGAGCTTTTAGCGGCAACATTGGAGGCCATGACAAATTGTTGCTTCGCCAGTTCGTCGGCAGCCTGTCAGAAACAGCCTTTGAATGGTACTCGGAGCTCCCAAATGACTCCATAAAAACATTTACAGAGATGGAACCACTATTCACATATCGGTTCGCCAGCGCAATCGAGCGCACCCCTATCCTAGCATTAATCAATGCCAGGGTAAGGCCAGGAGAAACTTGGGTCCAATACGCGATTTTGTGGCGGAACCTAAGGTCTAAGTGCGAACAGCGCATTGAAGAATCTCCCGCTGTGGGCAAGTTCATCGAGACCCTAGATTCTCAAATGACCGTGTCCCAGTTCATGACATTCTTCAAACTAACAACTTTCCAGGCTCTGATCGATAAACTAGCCCAAATGAACCAGATGGGCCACGGACCATCCTCCTCGAATAAGGACCCTCGAAATAACAACGGTAAAGGTAAAGCGGCCTTCGTTGTCAACACATAACAACAACCGAATGGCCTAAAACCGGCTACTCGCCAAAATAACACGCGTCCGCACCCATCCTTAGAGGAAAGACTAGGACGCGCTTACTCGTTTCCCAAAGATAAGATGAGGAGACTATTTGAATTGGCAGTGCATAATTAACTCATCACATTGCCAGACCCGTGGCGTCCACTGCAACCTAACGACGTCAACAACCCCAACTACTGCTCCTATCATAGAATGGTGAGCCACCTAATTGAAGATTGCTACGTCTTCAAGAACTGGGTCGAAGATCAGTATCAACAGGGGAAATTCACACTGTCTGATAACTGGAGGGTAAACCCACCCCAGAAGCACACTCCCAAAAAGGTGGATGCGCAGGGCGCATCATGCTCGCTTGTGGAAGAAACTCCATGGGAAGTCGTTCTTTCAGAAAGAACCAAAAGAATGCTGAAGGATCTATAGGCATGTCCGGCAGTCAGGTGGAAAAGGCCACTTGAACCCAAAATCATTGAAGGGATGCTGAAACCACATCCCGCACCGAAAGTTGTTGACAAAGAAAAAACCCACAATTCGAGTCTTCAAAGTCTTCAAAAAAGAAAGAAGAAGACCAAGAAGCCTGTGCAGCCTACCAAGTATGACGACAAGTACACAGATCTACAAAAGTACATTGACGCACTGTAGGAGTACAACCAGAAGGCGTGGACACCGGTCATGCTCGAAGAGTTCCTCAAGCATATTCTTGAGAACGAAGATAGTGAAAACGATGAGGAAAATAACTCATCAGGAGATACCGGGGACCGTGTAGCAAGTTGCTACATGGTCTCCCATTCATTATTAAATGATGAAGAAACTCTCTCGACGTCAGAAAACAACGCAGAGGAACTGGGGGCAGGATCGGCGCTAAAATCCCCAGAACTGCCTGAAGACCCGATCGATAGGCTGTTAAACGAAGCCTTTCGAAAGAGCAAAGCTGATTGAGAACGCGAAACAGCCATATACGAAAAGGCTAAGCGTCAGCATCAGGATGAAGAAGCTGTGGTAAGGATGAGTCGTAAAGTACTCCAACCAAACCAAAACACGCCTGCTATAAATAAGGGTAGGATCAAGGCAGAGAAGCGGTTCGCCAAAGCCCTGTCAATGGGGATGAAGCTGCCACCTCTCATGAGGAACACTCCCGGGGCTATATGCTTAGATTGAGAAGATACATGTCCAAACTACTTCCTGTATCATCGGAGGGTCACCCACCCCACCGAGGAATGCAATGACTTTAAGAAGTGCTGGTAAGGATACGCTGCCTATCAAAAACACTTCAAAAGGATGAAGCGCGAAACTTGTCGACGGAAAAATAGTGCGACAAACGCGCATGAAGAAATGACTGGAAACTGTCATATGGTTAGAAGGGGGAAAACCCTAAGTTTTTACCTTCGGGAGCGATTCTGAGGACGAAATACCCCTCAGCCCTCTCTTCAAAGACCCCCCCCCCAAAAAAAAAGAAGAGGAGGAGAAGAACCGTGAGAATATTCAGCTGCGTAACTGCACGCTGCCTGAGAGAAACCTCAGACCTAAAAACAAAGGTACGAGCAAAAAATACAAAGGGAAAGAAAAAATCTCTGAGGAAATTGCCCTCGACGATGGAGTTGTCAAAGAGCCCGCAGCAAGGGACCCGCCTAGGAAAAACAAGGTAAATTACAATGTCCTAGAACATTTGAGGAAAATACCCTCATAACTGAGCATATTGGATGCTCTCTTCCTGTCCAAAGAGGCACGATATTCTATGATCAAGGCATTACAAGAGCCCGATCAGTTCCAAACTTTCTTCGCGGAAGAGAAGATGAAAGATGAACTGGAAGAGATCCATAAGGCTGACATTACATTCAGCGATGAAGATCTCCTCCTCGGTACATGCGAGCATAATCGCCCATTATACGTCACTGGGTACTGCCACGACATGAAGATAAGGAAAATCCTTGTCGAAAACGGATCCTCCGTCAACCTTCTCAACATGAGAGTTCTGAAGGAGATTTGCATGAACATTCAGCACCTGGCCCGAGACAAAATTACCATCTCCGGGTTCGACTCACAGTCGTCATGGACGCTCGGGTCTGTAATAACGACGTTACACTTTGGGCTGCTCGTCACTGACATCAAATTTCATGTCTTTGACACCAAGACTCGCTATAACGCTTTGCTCGGCAGGCCTTGGTTACATGAGTACAATGCCATCCCTTCTACACAACATCAGTGTTTGAAGTATTTCAAAAACGCCTCGGAGTATACCGTCATAGGAGAGCTAAACCCATTCTCGGTAAACGAAGTCCGAAAATATGAAAATGCAAAGTACTTCCTACCAGACTTCGAGGATACGGAAAGGTGTCATAAGCCGGAGGATAAAAAGAAATCCATCGCCACTATCCCGATCTTTGGGAGCGATACCGAGGAAGATAAAGAAATAGTCTACTCAGGGAAACCCTAAAAAAAAACAACAGGCCCGGACTACTCCTATTCTGGTCTTTTACAGGAACTATGAGGACGAGAACAACGCAGTGTTCTCCATCCGCCTGTCAGTGCAAACCCTCGCCGGAGTAGATCAGATTCTGCAAATTACAATGGCTCTGCCTCGGCATTACAAGGAACTTGATACGCTCCATACATACAACGTACAAGAATTGCAAACTTTCAATGTACCTTCCAGGCGAAGAGGTGAAAAAGCGATCCTCTTCTACCAATCTACGAAAAATAAAGTAGAAAAAGAAGTCTGGCATGGTACCGATTTTGCACATGACAAGTGATTGATACGAAAATTTGTGTTTTGTAGAATAACCGCAATCAATAACGGTGTCACGCGTAGCTAGACCGAGATGAGTATGGGTCGTCCTCAGGGAAATGTGGAACCATTTACTTTTACTTTAGATGTGTTGAGAAAGAGAGAAGGGATAAAGAATTTTATAGAATGATTTCTAGATCTACGTTAAACAAGAATGTAAAATATAGATCTAGATTATTTTAAAGATGTAGTTAATATTAATAAGAGGGCTTGTAGGGTTCGTTAGGATTTAGTAGTTATGAACGATTAATTAAAAGCTACCATTTTTATCCATTAATAGATTTAGAACTAGAACGACGGTGATGCGTGTAGATTACCAAAACAATCATTAATCTAATCTCTAATCGCTGTCGGAACTAGCAAAGAATTGCTAGCGCGCCCAATTAGGATGTTAATGATTCTTTTGATAAAGTTCCTAAACTTTATAGGACTTAAAAAGGGTTTAGTTATTTTCATCATCCATTAGCCTACCCTAATCCTACGAATCCTAACAAGCGGAGAATTACTCGCGCATGTTGGGAAAAGAAGATGAAAAGACAGAGAGGGAAAACATAATGTAAATGCAAAAAGAATTAAATAAAATAACTACCTTTATTAATCAACTTGAACAAACTACACTTTAATCCGTAGAAAATGATTACAAACTAGTTGCTTCTCGATCTTTCCTAAGGAGGTAGTCGAACAGTCGATGATCAGCCTGGATGCGTGAGCGTCTGGGGCTTCGTGATCTCTTCGGCTTGATAAATTTTCCTAGAGGCTCTCGGTGCCCTTTTATAGTGCAAAGCCAGAATCTTTTGGTTGAAAACTTGGTAAAATATAGCATAGATTCACCCCACAAAATCTTGGCTTCCAACTCCATAGAATTGCGGCGGATCCGCGGCCATATAATCTCCTCCGCTTATCATTTTTCTTGGGCTCTGTAATTGTGACATGTGGCAATCCTAGGCACCTTCAGAATTCAGAAATCTTCTCTCGGATGCTTCCAGACTTGGTCTCCAAGTTTTGATTCTTAATTAGGCAAGTCTTCTTCAACAACTTGATTTGCTTGATTCTAGTCTTTGAAAAATTCTGCACACTTGGAAAAAATCTGCATAACAACTCAAATAATATTTAGTAGACCTAGTTCTACTAGGATTAGGTCAATGAATTTATTTGCATACATTTTTCTACCAAATACTAATTAAAATATATTAACACATGGAAAATGGTGTTTTTACTCATAAACCCTCATATGTATAATATATTATAATAAAGTCCTTTTTTAATGTGAAAATGGTAGGAAAAATGTAATACAAATGTGCAGTTTAATCAACTGAACAAATACTCCCAAACTTATCTTTGATCGTCCCGAGCAAACTAGTTTATTCAAGAGAAGAAAAAGAAATGAGAAAACTAAGCACACTTTCGTAGGCAAACACGATTGCACTGAGCACGTGCAACAAGCCGTTAAAGCTCTAGGTGTCCCTAGTAGGAGGAGTGTTGTCTCCAGAGGGTTTTCAGCGGATTACACCCACAAAATCCAATAACAAAAGAGAGATGGTGAAATTTACATATAAAGATAAGAACCATAAAAGAAAGACCTTGAAAATAAAAGTTTCCAACTATACTAGCTTTTCAGTTGTCATGAGCCCTATCATAATAGTCATGAAAAAATGTTAGAAATCACATTATCTCTCAATAAAACATCGTCTTTATTCTTCATTCCTACCTTTCATCCAAATATTGATCATATAACCCCACGTGTGTGTAAAGAACATCCCTACACTCGGAGAATTCAATTCAAGCTATCATACTCTTGTCCATCTACCTTAGTACTTTTTTAATTTGATGAATACTTAGGTTTGCTCACACCTTTTCAAGCGACCGTTAATACTTCTTGAGGTACTAACCGACCGATTACTCAAGTGCTTGCTGATTAGGTGATAATATTTTCCTCGGCTTGCACCACCTAAGGCTTAGCAGTGACTCCCAGACCAGTTGGCCTTAGGGCACTAGGTGAAGAGCCACCCTCGCTATATTTTTTTATTGCTGCCTTGGCGATACAAAACCAGTGTTCATTTTTTTCTTTTCACCATTTTTATATTTTCTTCATTTTTTTTCATTTCCTTCATATTTTGGCTTTTAGACAAGAGCATTTCAAGATATCCTCTACTATCCCGAGTTTCAAGACGTGTGTAAGTGCAAATAGTACGGTATCAACATTCAAATGTTTGGCTTCCAGAATAGAAACTATTTTTCAGACTTATTTTTATCCTCAGATTAGTGACTTCCTTCATCTTACTAACCCTTGGGATAACAGCTCATAACTACTTATTACAAGTTCGTTTAAGAAAACTTCTAATTTTCTTGGTTTTCTTAAACTATTCCTATCTTTTGGATGTAATTTTTCACTTTCTACTCTTTTGTTATAAAAGAATTTTTTTTAAAATTTTTGAAAATGTTGTGCTTATGCAAAATATGATGCAAATTGATATGTAAATAAGCACAAACCTCCCCCAAACCTGTTTACAGCAGTGTCCTCACTGATGTCATTCGTTAAGCTCAAAAACCTGTAGACTTGGGAGGAAATTATTAATGGGGGCAAGAATATATGAAAATGAGAATCCCCCCCAAACTTATTTTAGGCTCACAATTTTTGTCAAAATCATTTTCTTTTAAGAGCCAAAATATACCACCCCCCAAAAACTTGAGTTAAACAATTTCAATCTTTTAAAATCACACGAGAGGGTCAAGGTTATTGGTCAATGCCAAGCTTTGCAAAGACCGAAGATCAACACCAACCATTCAAAAATTTTATCGATGAAGCACCAAGGTTGGTGGAAGAACATGTCACCTTTCGACGTGAAGAAGTGGGGAGGTGATAAGAGGTGTAATGGAAAAGGATTGCGTCTCAATTTGGAGAGACGACACTGTGATAGTAATGATGGATTACTCGCATTATCATGATTGTCCAAAAGAGGGGGTGGAGGTTCAGTTTCTTCATCTTGGAGTTGATTCATCTCAACACCCGTGTCTTGTAAAAATGCGAGCTCATCAGCGAAAATTTCCTCAAAGCTTTCGTCGATACCCCGAAGAATAATATCATCAGAAAAAATGGGGTGATCATCAGACTCTATAAAAGGTTCCTCATTAGATGTTGACCCGGACAACTTGGTGGAAGAGTACATGGTTGGGTCAAACAACAACATATGAAAAGAGTCAGTATCATGAGGTTGATCAAATTCGCTGCTGTCGACATCCATTAATTCGACAGAACACACATGAGCATAGGGTTCGGAGGGTTCACTTCCCAACTTGTAAATGTTAAGCTCAATTGACTTCTTTCCAAAGGATAGGGTCATAGAGCCGTTTCTACAATTGATTACTGCGTTGGAAGTGGCCAAAAAGGGTCGACTGAGTATCACCGGGATTTGATTGCGTGGGTTTGCCACAGGTTGTGTATCTATAACGATAAAGTCCATAGGGAATATGAATTCTCCGACTTTGATTAACACATCCTCTAGCTCACACCTAGGCTGGGTGATAGATCGATCGGCCATCTGAAGAGTGCAATGCGCAGGTTTTAACTCTCCGATCCCTAATTGCTCATAAACAGAATACGGAAGCAAGTTAACACTAGCACCTAAATCGAGTAGAGCACGATTGATATTTTTACCTCCAATAGAAATTGAAATTGTAGGACTTCCGGGTCCTTTCGTTTCTTGGGTAGTTGTTGTGTAAAAGCAGTGCTCACATTACTCGCAAGGAAAACTTTTTTAGGTACTTGAACTTTTCTCTTCCTAGTGCACAAGTCCTTTAGGATTTTCGCATATGACGGAACTTGTTGAATAGCATCTAGGAGAGGAATGTTTATGTTAACTTGCTTAAAAATTTCCACAATCTTCTCCATTTGTGGACTTGGTCTGTTGCCCCTTAACCTGTTTGGATAAAGTGCTTTATCAATAAGGGTTTGGTCCAACATTGGAGAGGATTGTAGGGACGGATTCGATCCCAAAACTGGAGTGGGAATCGACTTAGATAGATGTGGCGAAATGGGCGAAGGGTTCGAGCCTTGGGGAAAACGGAAAATAGGCTCAGGTGAAGGTGGGAGACTAGACGAATTAGGGGAAGAAGAAGAAGCTGGGGTATCATTGGTGTCACTATCATCACACTGCTCACCCACTCGGTTATTCAGCACTTTTCTCGATCTCAACGTGGTAACAGCACTCACATTATAACTTTGTGAGTGGCCAGGATTAGGTATGGGTTGAGATGGGAGTTTCCCTTTCTCTCTCGCACTCATTGCGGCGTTTAACTGTGCGATTTGGTTTTCTATTGATTTAATACTCTCACCATGGGAGGAGGAGTTTTTCGTTAGGGCATCAATAGAAGACCTCATCTCAGCCAAAATTTGCATGGATTGTTTCATGAACATAGCTAAAGTTTGTGCAAGTGAGTTGTCAGTACCGGCCACTTGTGGTGTAGAAATGTTGGCCGGATTTTGGAAATTCTGTGACTGAAAGGGGGGCTGATTCTGTAGTTGTGGTTGCTGTGGAGGAGGTCTTTGATTATTGCTTTGTTGGTTTTGATTCCAAGCAAAGTTAGGATGATTCCTCCATCCTTGATTGTATATGGAAGAATAAGGGTCGTTTCCAGGTCGCTGCTGAAAAGCAGCATTAGCTTGAAACGAAGCATTCATAGGACATTCTTCCGTTAAGTGTGAAGGATCCGAACAGCAACCACAGACGGTCTTAGGAAGCGTGACCTGATTTAGGAAGAATGATGAGAATTTGTTCTCAATAGCGTCGAGTTTCTTCTGTATCGCTGCCATTTCGGCTTTTACTGCGATGGAAACATCGAGCTGATGAATACTTCCCTTAGAAGAAGGTGGTCTTACGCTTTCCCACTGCAACGTGTGTTCAGCAAGGTCTTCCAGATATTTCCAAGCTTCACCGTCATCTTTAGACATGAAATTGCATTGACACATTGTTTCAAACATCTGCTTTGTCACTGGATTAATGCCCTCATATATAATCCGACATAAATCCCATCTTTGTATTCCGTGATGGGGGCATTGGACAAGCAGATCTTTGAAACGTTCAAAGCACTTCCAAAATGGTTCATTGGGAAGCTGGGTGAACTGGTTGATCTCGCTCCTAATATGGGCAGTCTTATGGTTTGGGTAAAACTTCTTAAGAAATGCTATGATAAATTCATCCCAATTAGTGATGGAGTGTGCGGCAGTATTGTAAAGCCATTTTTCTACCAAGTCGCACAGTGTGAATGGGAGAAGACGTAAGCGCATAGCATCTAAAGTCAATTGCGAAGTACCCATCATTGCGCATACGTTTTCGAATTTGGTGATGAAAACATACGCGTCTTCCGACTCAAGCCCGTGAAATTTAGGCAGCAGATTGATGTAGTGGGGTTTAATCTTGAAATTATCCCCGTTAGGTGGTGGAAGGGATAGACAAGTGGGAAGAGGACCACGGATAGGATAGCATCTCTCTTGGAGAGAGATGCGCGGTGGATTCTGCGCACCTACGGGCGGTGGCAGCGTGGTGTTATATTCTGATGGAGTGCTGTCCATCTCGGTCGTGGTGTGTGGTGGGGGAAAAGAAGATGAAGAAGTACCGACTTCGGCGTCGATAGCTGGAACGCGGACAAGACGGGCACTAGGATCCCGTGTCCAGCCGAGCATGCACTAAGCGGGTTTAGTGCAAGTGGCAGCGTGCGTGCGATTTAAAATTGGCTTGTTTTGAAAAATGTGGGACTTAAGACAAATCTCCCTAAAATGCACAAGCAACCCTAGAACTAAGGTCACCTAGGTCAGTCTCTAGACCGCTCCTAGACTTCCAAAGGACAAGCCGCATGATCAATCCTTTACCGCCTCCGTACTACCCTTGTAGCCAGGTAAGTGCCAGGTAAGTGGGAAGGAACCACGTCGTGGGCCTAATTAAAAACCACTAGCATTTGTCACACTTGCCTAAGCACTACAAAAGTAATGCGGATAAACGATAGATTACCCACAACCTTCCTCTGTCCTTATTGAGCGCGACAATCCTTAGAGTCTGGTCTAGATATTTTTTAAATTAATGAAGGGTTGATCTATATGCTCAGTTTGTGATTTGTGGGGCTTAGGAAGGGTGATGAAATCCCCACCTAATCTTGATTTGGTCTTTGCCCCTTAAAGTCCGTATTAAATATGCAAAACAAAACCAATCACAAAACTTTTGCAAAAAGATTTTTTAGCGGCGCAATTTTGCAAAGAATCTTGCAGAAAATAGATTTTATTGGATTTGAGGGGAGAGAGAAGGGGTTGAAAAAAAATACCAGA
The DNA here is from genome assembly GCA_030015575.1 of Agapanthus africanus. NCBI lineage: Eukaryota > Viridiplantae > Streptophyta > Magnoliopsida > Asparagales > Amaryllidaceae > Agapanthus > Agapanthus africanus. The sequence goes on along the minus strand of CM057338.1, from coordinate 89,215,653 downwards.
GAAGATTGAAGCCCTAATTCCTCTAACCTGCCGTGATTCCGCCGCAGATAGGGTGCTTTTGCCGCGATTCCGCCGCGTGGCAGAGGGATCACTTGATGAAAATTTTTGTATAGCCTTCTGTGCTCCTCTGGATCTCTAAAAATGTCTCTGTTCCCTGTTCTCCTTAATTCTATGACTCTAGATTTCCTTGCAAAAATTCACGCACAAATCGTTAAATATGCAATTTGCAGTTTTGTTTTAATAATGATATGACTCGTCTAAGAATTCAACACAAATAGTAAAATTAAAAAATTACGCACGTATCCCCGGCAACGGTGCTATTTGATTGATACGAAAATTTGTGTTTTGTAGAATAACCGCAATCAATAACGGTGTCGCGCGTAGCTAGACCGAGATGAGTACGGGTCGTCCTCAGGGAAACGTGGAACCTTTTACTTTTACTTTAGATGTGTTGAGAAAGAGAGGAGGGATAAAGAATTTTATAGAATGGTTTCTTGATCTACGTTAAACAAGAATGTAAAATATAGATCTAGATTATTTTAAAGATGTAGTTAATATTAATAAGAGGGCTTGTAGGGTTCGTTAGGATTTAGTAGTTATGAACGATTAATTAAAAGCTACCATTTTTATCCATTAATAGATTTAGAACTAGAACGATGGTGATGCGTGTAGATTAGGGTTTCTGGAGGGAAAAGAAATCCCACTCTTAACCCTTATCTCGACACGGAACTCCGTTCATATCTAGCCTTTACCAAAACAATCATTAATCTAATCTCTAATTGCCGTCGGAACTAGCAAAGAATTGCTAGTGCGCCCGATTAGGATGTTAATGATTCTTTTGATAAAGTTCCTAAACTTTATAGGACTTAAAAAGGGTTTAGTTATTTTCATCATCCATTAGCCTACCCTAATCCTACGAATCCTAACAAGCGGAGAATTACTCGCGCATGTTGGGAAAAGAAGATGAAAAGACAGAGAGGGAAAACATAATGTAAATGCAAAAAGAATTAAATAAAATAAATACCTTTATTAATCAACTTGAACAAACTACACTTTAATCCGTAGAAAATGATTACAAACTAGTTGCTTCTCGATCTTTCCTAAGGAGGTAGTCGAACAGTCGATGATCAGCCTAGATGCGTGAGCGTCTGGGGCTTCGTGATCTCTTCGGCTTAATTAATTTTCCAAGAGGCTCTCGGTGCCCTTTTATAGTGCAAAGCCAGAATCTTTTGGTTGAAAACTTGGTAAAATATAGCATAGATTCACCCCACAAAATCTTGGCTTCCAACTCCATAGAATTGCGGCGGATCCGCGGCCATATAATCTCCAATCCGACTGCCAAGATACTACACGGAGGGATTGAAAAGGCTGTTAAGATGCCAAGGTGTACCCTTCGAACAAACTGTTCGACAAGCCTAATTCTACAAAAAGATTTGGGATATTCCTGGGACTCAGCGAAAGATGCCCAATGTGAAGATGGAGACAACCGAGCTCGGAAATGTTCGTTCTAAGAAATAGGAGCGGTTCCACAGTTGCCGTGTCATAAACAGCTCCAGTGAAGGGGAAAACGCTCTTCCAAATGGCTGTGACATTGAAACGGAGCGAAATCCTGCTCTAAGAACGTTAAGTCCGTCACTCGAAGAACAAATAAACAAGCTAATAAAAGAAGCTTGTCAAAAGACCCGAGACAATCACAGCCGCAAAATGTCCATTTATGAAAAAGTCAGGACGCAGCGTCTCAATCAGCAATCTGCGGAGAAGGAAGACTATAATGCTCTTCATCCCTGGCCCGCTGTATGTCCTCGCGAAAAAGGAAAATCCTGAAATAGAGGCAAAAACAGGGCAAAGAAGGCAAACAACGTTCGAAAACAACAAAGCGGATCCAAGAATCCATGCAATCAAGAAAGGTCGATTGGAACCCGTCCTTTATAAAGAAGATGGGTCGGAAATACTCTTTCCCCCAAGACAAGACGGGGAAAATATTCAACCTTGTCATGAAGCACCAAATGATGACACTTCCGGAGTCTCGACACCCCGAACAAATAAACGAGGTCCATCATCCGGATTATTGCTCCTATCACCGAATAATAGGCCATCCCCTTGAAGACTGCTTCACCTTCAAAGACTGGGTAAAAGACCAGTATCAATAAGGCATGTTTGCTTTATCCGATAGCTTGAGGGTAACCCCGCCGCAAAAGCATGAGCCAAAAAGGACCTATACCATGAGGATATTATCATCTCAACCACAAGAAGGGAAGTGAACTCGTACCTGCCATATAATAACACTCTCAAACGAGGGAGGGCACGAGATTATGAATGACCTCTACAGGTGCTTCGAAAATGAAGATGAGGATGGGGTGATCTCAGAGTTTCCACCAGCACCAAAAGAGCTGGAAGGTGGGATACACACTACGGCGGAAAACCTAAGGAAAATTGACTTAGGGACAGAAAATGATCCAAGACCAACGTTCGTCAGTGAGCTACTATTTGAAAAATAGGTAGCCACGTTAAAAGACGTGCTCATGCAATATAAAGATTGCTTTGCATGGAACTATTCCGAGATGCCAGGTCTAGATCCAAAAGTAGCGGTACATAAACTAGCCATATCACTGGACATAAAGCCGGTCAAATAGGCGCCAAGAAGAATCCGTCTTGAACTTGAGATGAGTATCAACGCTGAAGTCAAGAAACTAATCGACTCCGGCTTCATCCAAGAAGTTCAATATCTCAACTGGATCACTAACATCGTTCCAGTGATGAAGAAAAATGGGACGGTGCAGAATTTCGGGACCTTAAAAAAGCTTGCCCGAAGGATAATTTCCCAGTACCTGTTACTGAGTTGATGATCAATAACACTTCTACCCATGAGGTCTTCTCCTTCGTGGATGGATCTTCAGGATACAATTAAATAAAAATGCATCCTGAAGACCAAAAAAATACCGCCTTCCGGACTCGGTTGGGCATATTCTGCTATAAGGTGATGCCCTTCGGTTTAAAGAACGCCGGTGCTACCTATCAGAGGGCCATGACAAAAATCTTCGATGACCTCATCCATGAGATTGTCGAATGCTACATCGACGACCTTGTGGTTAAAAGCAAATCTCACGAGGAACATTGGGAACATCTAAAAATAGTGTTCCGACGTCTTCGGAAGTATAATCTGAAGATGAATCCTCTAAAATGCGTATTTGGAGTCTCCTCAGGCAAATTCCTAGGATTCATCATACGGCACCGGGGTATCAAAATTAATCCCTCAATGATCAAGACGATTATGGAAATGCCCACACTAACAACTCTCAAACAGTTGCGATCTTTTCAAGGAAAGCTCGCATATATCCGGCAGTTCATAGCCAACCTCTCCGGAAAATACTGTCCCTACAGTCATCTAATGAAGAAGGGGAACCCATTCATCTGGGATCAAAAGTGCCAAAATGCACTAGACGAAATCAAGCAATACCTGGAAAATCCATTGGTATTAACTGCTCCGGTTAAGGGAAACCCCCTTATCCTATATACAACAGCCTTTGAGGGTTCTCTAGGCGCGCTATGGGCACAAGATAACGATCAGGGAAAGGAGAAAGCTCTGTACTATTTGATTCGGGTTCTTCTGGGGGCAGAAAACATATACTCCCCCATCGAAAAGCATTGCCTGGCACTGATTTTCGCAATAACAAAGCTCAGAAATTACACCTTGGCACATGAGGTCTATCTCATATCAAAGGTGGATCCTCTCAAGTACCTAATGTCGAGGGCCATACTAACAGGAAGGCTTGCCAAATGGGCCCTCCTCCTAATGGAGTTCTCGATAATATTTCGTCCCCTCAAAGCCTTGAAAGGATAGGCCATTGCCGACTTTCTCGTGGAGCATCCGTTACCGGCTGACTCCCCCTTAAATTGCGAGTTGCCAGACGAACATGTGTTTAATACAACTGAAGAAGAAAATGATTCCCAATGGGAACTCTACTTCGATGGAGCATCTTCCGTGAAGAGGTGAAAGAAAAACACCCCCATAATCAAAGCCGGGGTGGGTCTTATCTTCGTAACTCCGCAAGGAAGGATATTGCGTTACGCTCTCTCCTTAACGGAGCCAAGAACTAATAATGAAGCTGAATATGAAGCTTTGATAGCAGGTCTCAAGATCTCTATCGACATGGAAATCAAAGATCTCCTCATGTATAGAGACTCCCGGCTGATCGTTAGCCAAGTAAATAGCGACTTTCAGACATGCAATCTAGAACTGATAAAGTATGGCGAAAGAGTGCGACAACTGCTGACACAAATCCCCTTCTACATCCTGGAGAGTATACCGCATGCAGAAAACAACAAGGCAGGTGCTTTGGCCAAGTTGGCTAAGGAACTGGCCGATGAAGACTTCGATGACGTAAGAATCATTGTGTAAAGCCGCAGGGTTCTCGCGCCAACAGATATATCTTCAGAAGACTTAATAGCACTATCCAAAAGAAAAGAAACGACTGAACAAGTAGCCCTTAAAATAGAGGACGAAGAAGAGGTCAAGGATTGGAGATAAGTCTTCATAGACTACTTCAAATCCCAATGAATGCCTAAAAATGCGTCATTTAGATATCAGCTCATGAAACGAGATTTGTCTTTCGCTTTCGTCAATTATACTCTATATAAAAGATTGTTCGACTGTCTGTGGCTAAGATGCCTGGGACCAGAAAAAGTAGAGAGAGTCATCCAAGAAACTTACGACAGACTCTGCGATTCTCATCAAGCTGGGCCAATGATGAAGCTAAAGATAAAAAGAATAGGTTACTATTAGCCCACAATGATTCAGGACTGTCTCGAATATGCGAAGCAGTGTCACTCACGCCAAATTCACGGGGACTTCATCCACCAACATCCAAATCCGCTACACCCAACAGTGGCTAGCTGGCCGTTTGAAATGTGGGGAACCGATATAATTGTCCCTATTGAACCAGCATCCTCCAAAGGACATCGGTTTATATTGGCAACGACCGATTACTTCCCCAAGTGGGCAGAAGCAGTACCACTAAGGGAGGTGAAGACAGAGAATATACTCCATTTCTTCAAAACCCATGTCATCTATTGGTTCGGCACTTCGCGACGAATTATCTCGTATAATGGACCAGCTTATAGAAGTCATAAAATCAGCTGCTTTGCACAACAGTATAAAATAGATTGGAGATACTCTTCAGTTTATAATACTCGGGCCAACGGACTAGCTGAAGCTTTCAACAAGACCTTGATAAAGATTATAAAGAAAATGGTGTCCAGAAACAAAAAAGACTGGCACGAAAGGCTGCACGAAACTCTTGGCATACAGAACAACGTTCAAGATGGCCATGAATACAACACCATACACGTTGGTATTCGGTACGGAAGAAGTGCTTCCCTTAGAAATAGAACTCCCTTTTCTACGAGTAGCGGTTCGATACGAGCTGACAGATGAAGAAAATGCTCATCTTCGGCTTGAGGATCTCAATGTTCTCGATGAAACTCGCCTTATAGCTCAGCAAAACCTGGAGGTTTATAAGGCAAGGATGACACGATCCTATAAAAAAACTGACTTGGTCGAGAACATTCTGCCAAGGCGAACTTGTGCTAGTCGTCAAAAAACCAATGATCCCCAATTGTGCAAAACGGGGGAAGTTCGAGCCGAACTATGAGGGCCCGTACATCATAGACTCAGTCTACCACGGTGGAGCCTACCTGCTCATGGATATGCATGGTGAAAGACCCTTTCGTCTAATAAACGGCCGATTCCTTAAAAAATACCACGCTTGACGAGTCACGACTTAGGTCAATGATAGATAATGACGCTTATGTCCGCTCGCTATCTTCCTGAGTCAGAACTCTGAGAGTGGTATTCAAAAAGCTCCGTTGCCTAAAAAACGGCGACAACAGACCGAGAAGTCCTTAAGCTAACTATCCGCCTCAAACATTGCAATATCGGACCAAGATGTCCCTAAACTAACAACGGACTGAGATGTCCCTAAACTAACAACGGACCGAGATGTCCCTAAACTAGAACTTCGCCTCAAATATGGCGACAATGGACCGAAAAGTCCCTAAAATAAAATTTCGCCTCAAACATGGCGATAATAGACCGACATGTCTCTACACTAGCAAATTGCCCCATATATAGTGGTGTGCTCTCTTGAGATCTATGCTGCAATCGAAGTTCCAACGGCGAAGGTTGCAACTCAAGTCCCACCGGCAAACAGATGGGCACCTGCGGTGAAACTGCTTTCGAGAATTCCATCGTTAAAAAAAGGTATGTCCACAAGCGAAATGGGCGCGGATGAAAACCCCAAAAGGCGCCGTGAGTAAAAACTGCAGGACTGCTGGCGAGCTTCGCAAAAACCTGAAAGGGCGCAATCTTGTAAAAAAAAACCACCTGCGTAGGATCCTTATGACTCACAATAGAGCAACACATTTAGAAGTCCCCACGATTCCTAAGAAGAAATTACACTTATGATCCTCACGACTCGTAAGGAGAATTTCCCTTATGAAACCCTTACGGCTCATAGGATTCAAAAGCCTTAAGTTACAAGGATCGGAACCTGTTCTTAAGCCGTCATATTCCCCTAATACTGCCCTACAGGGGTCCTATATTGACCCTTGTATACAATCCATGGACACAAATAGATATTCTCTCACCAAGTTCTACCAATGGCGAGAAATGTCCCCATATGGTTAACGACACTGGTAAGTGCTCTCGACTTATAATCTGAAAACAATCTTGTAAGATCCTTACGATTTACAAGAGAAAACGCACTTAGGAATCCTCATGATTCCTAAGGAGAAAATACACCTACGATATCCTCTCGACTTGTAGGGAGTAATACCTTTATGAGACCCTTACGGCTCATAAAGTCAAAAAGCCTTAGTCGACAGGATCCTAACCCTATTTGCTAAGCCATATTTGTTCAAATCGACAAAGGTAAATGATGATTCGCTGTAGCAGTGTCGATGCCTAAATAGATATCAAATTTCAAGTTCTCTCACGGTAAATGATGATTCGCTCCTGAAAATATCCCAGTGGTAGCGATGATGATGCCTAGATTGGTATCAGATCTCAAATCCTCAACTCAAAAAAATATATTAAAAAATAGCCGAAATGATTGGGTACCGCGGATAAAAAACCGAAATGATTGGACAATCGCAACTTTCGCGATATAAAAAGCTGAAAAGATAGAGTATCGCGGAAATAAAAAAATAATAATAAATATGATAAAATAAAATTTCCTCTACCCTGCAGGTAGGTCCACACCAACCCCTGCGTACAATCCATAGGCACAAATGAAAGAAAGGGAACCATATTTCCCACCAGGCTCCGTCAAAGGGAAAGCTAGATCTCAATGGCAACATCTACAGCCTAGAGATTAGCTCGACGTTCTTCTCATTCCAACAGGGTGCAGACGTGCCGTTAATAAAGCTCTAAGGAGCCAAATTAAAACAGAGCCATGGCAAAATCCTAGCTCCAAGTCTTGACGGTTCATATACAACCTAGAGACTATTCCAGGCGTTCCTTCTCATGCCAGTAGGATGCAGACGCAACGTCAAAAAAAGATCCAAGGGTCAAAGCAAAAATAGAGCCATGGCAAAATCCTAGCTCCAAGTCTTGACAGTACATATACCACCTAGAGACTATCCCTGTATTCCTCCCTCACTCCGGCAGGGGCGGACACAATAATCAAATAAAATAAAGTGACAACAAAATCCTAGCTTCAGGTCTTAATGGCAACATCTACAGCCTAGAGATCAGCTTGATGTACTTCTCATGCCAGCAGGATGTAGACACAATGTCAACAAAGACCCAAGGGTCAAATAAAAATGGAGTAACGACAAAATCCTAGCTCTAAGTCTTGACGGTTCATATACAACCTAGATACTATCTCGGCGTACCCTCTCTTTTCAGCAGGATGCGGACGCAACTATTAAATGAAATTCGAGCAATGGCATATTCCTAGCTCCAGACTTCAATTGCAATACATACAGCATAGAGGTCCAACAGATATCTACCCTAGTTCAACAAAGAATCGGCGCGACATCGTCAAAACAAAAGAAAAACGAAGTGACGGCATATTCCTAACTTTGGGTCTTGACGACAACTCATATAAAACCTAAAAGACCATTGGAGATCATCCCAGAAGGGTGCTGTTATGACTTATCGGGGCTCCAAATTAAGCCTAACCTCAAGTAAAAAGCATCATGGCAAATTCCTAACGCGTGCTCTTCCGACGGTAATATAACCTAAGGGGATTACTTGAAGACGTCTTGTCCAGCCCCCGAAAAGATCAGAGACACGACAATCGTGGGGCTACTCGAACATCAGCTTAAAGACTGCATATCGAGGGATACATCAACCAACGCGACGGTACCACGGACTAAAACCCTAGTACCACAAACCTAACGGACCCCTGTCGTAAAAGGAATTGGGGTTATCTATATATAACGTTAGGACAGGTTTGCCTGTAAACCTGATTAGTCTAAAATATTGCATATTTGTATGATCATTTTCCCTATTATTGTTAAGTACTAAAATGTGTTTATTGTAAATATAGAACATATGTGGGTTTATTTGTAAAAAGTCTATTATCATATGTTTCTACATTTTAATTAACATAATGAGGAAAAATATATGCATATAATATTTAAATGAAATCTTTGTAATTAAAATATGAATATCATATCAAATATTTCTAATCAATATTCTTAACATATTATATCATATAAATGGTTAGGATAATATCTCAAAAATACCAAATGTTACTAATACTATGATTTGAGATATTGTGCAGATATTAGCTCAGGTCTGAAATCCAAGTAAGAGATCCGAGTCAAATCGGGATATCGAAATCGAATCTGCCAAAATTTAGAAGCAAATCGAGAGATCTAGCAACGGTCGAGACTCATAGCATTATTTTCAGAATCTAGACATCAAGAGGATCTCCAAATATCAACACAAAATACCAGATAAAATCCCAAACCATGATGCCATCAAGATGTGGTGGAACCGCCGCCAAACATGCTTATATGCGGCGGTTCCGCGGCTTTTTGATGGCCGTTGGATTTGATATTTGGTGGAGTGGATCTTAACAGCATATATTCACTTATGGAATTTAGGGTTTCTGGTTTTAGAGACTATATAAGAGACCGAGAGCTGCACATTCAAAATCATCACCGAAGAGATCAAGAGATCCAAGAAGTCCACGTATCCGAGTGATCATCATCTATTCATCTACCTCAAACAAGAGAGAGATCTAAAGAAAACTAAGGTTTTTGTAATCTACTTTCGAAGGAGAATTGTAAATGCAATAGTTGATTAATAAAGGTAGTGTTTTTATTATTCTTTTTTCAATTAATTTCCGCACTTACTTTCCTCACTTACATTTCTGCATCTTAACTATATTTTCATTCTTCTTCAATCTTTCTTCTAAATGTTTAACCATGAACGAGTAATTCCTAGCTTGCTAGGGTTCGTAGGATAGGGTAGAACAATGGATGATAAATTTTTTTAACTTCTTTTATTCATTTTGAAGTTTATAAATTTTAGCAAAATAAACGTGAACATCCTTATCGGGCGCGCTACCAATTTATTGATAGCTACGACCACGATTTGAGATTGGTTTAACACTTGTTTTGCTAAGGGCTAGACATGAATAAAGATCAATGCAAGGACAAGGGTTAGTAGTGGAGAAATCCTAGTTTCTTCCAAGAACCCTAATCTACATTCATCACCATCGATCTAGTTTTAAACTATTAAAAGATAAAATGAGTCATTTTTAATTTTTCATTCATTACTACTAAGTTCTATGAATCCTACGAGCCTTTTCTTTATAAATTCTATATCCGTAACGACAAACTATCACCCTTCTTTAATCAACTCTTCTAAAGCAAGAAAAGAGTTCGCGTTTCCCTACGGACAACCCGTACTCATCGCGGTAGCTACTAGCGACACCGTCTTGATTGCGGTTATTTTCAAACACACTTTTTAACGATCAATCAAATGGCGCCGTTGCCGGAGAAACGGTCGTAATTTTTTTCCTATTATTCGGGTTGATTTCTTATAAAATCCGGCAACCATAAAATAAAATAAAAAAACAGTATCTTGCGCTTTTAACGATTATTGTGCGAGTTTTGCAAGGGAATCTGGATTAACTGGAGCAACGAAACAGAGATTCAGAGACTATCAACTTGAACCAGAGGGGTATTAGAAGGCTTTGAAGAAAATTTGGCAAAAGATCATTCCACACGGCGGCGGAACCGCGGCATTTGGGTCTATTTTGAAGCGGAACCGTGGCTTCCTAGAAGAGTTAGGCCCCCAATCTTCTGTGGTATTTTCCTAATATCTTTCTCTATCCTCTAAAGCTCTAATAAATTGATTTTACCTGCAGAATTCTTTGCAAACATCGCCGCTAAAAATCTTTTTGCGTGTTTTAGATTTTGGTTTGTTTTGCATATCTAAAAAAGACATTAAGGGGCAATAAACCCAAATTCAGATTAGGTGGGGATCTCATCACCCTTCCTAGGCCCCACAAATCACAAGCGTGCAAACGCATCTCCCTACAATAATAAAAAATATCTAGACCAAGCCCTAAGGATTTTCGTGCTTAATTAGGACAGAGGAAGGTCGTGGATAATCTATTGTTTATCCACATTTTTCTTGTACTGTCTAAGGCAAGTGTGACTAAGGAAAGTGGTTACTTAATTAGGCCCGCTATTTCGGTGATTCATACAGCGGATACCTCCCACTTACCTGGCCACAAGATTGATAAGGAAGTAGTAGAGGATTGATCCTGCGACTTGTCGTTTGGAAGTCTAGGAGCGGTCTAATGAGTTGACCTAGGAGACCCTAGTTCTAGGGATTGATTGTGCATTTTGTGATTTGCCTCAAGTCTCTCTTTCAAAGCAAAACAATTTCCAAAATACAAAAAGAGCTTAAATCATTACCTTTTTATCCTCTTTTCGTTTCACTTTCTTATAATGGGTAACCCAAACAGACGAACTCTTGCCGATCTTTGCTATCCAGAACCAGATAATTCTTGTTTTCGTAATTGCTTCGGTATAAAATCAGATTCTACTATGTCTTTAAGAGATAGGATAGAGCACGCGGAAAAGAACAGTTGGATACCTCACTCAAGGTCCTATCAACCGCATCAAAATTCAACATCTTCTTATGTTGATAATCCGTTTAAGGCGAGTGAAGGAACTTCTAAACGCATGTCCATCGCTGAGCATATTGCGAAGGCTGAAAGCCAAAATTTCAATCCTTTCACTAATCCAAAACCGTTAGGACAACAAACACCATCATTTCTATATGAAAATTTTAATACTCGTTTTGAGGAGAATATGACATCTTTTACACCCATGACCATTGCTGAACAAATAGCAATTTCCAGTCGCCAACTAACCAACCAATCTCAATATTCTTCATATCACAATATTGATCCTAATCCTGTTTATGAAACTTAGCTACACCCTTCTAATTCTTATTCGCAGTACCAAACTTTCACACTCTCATATTGACACTTATCTTGAGGTTAATGAGACAAATCAAAAGCACATGTCGATTGCGGAACACATTGAACTCGCCCGTAGCCAACAATTAAAGGCATCTCTTCTTAACATTTCTCTTCAGGCTAATGCGACAAATCATAAACGCATGTCGATTGCGGAACACATTGAACTCGCCCATAGACAACAATTAGACACATTCCAACCATACTCCACTTCCTCACCTTATCTATACAGTGCTTCTGAAAATCAATTAGGAAGTTCCACGGTTCAAAGAGAATCCTTCATTGGAACTTCTTCACAAACCATGTCTAGTCTTGATTTAGAGTTGGAATTGAGTAGTGGAAAAGAACAAGACATCCATCAAAGTCAAACCAAAACCAATTCTTTTGATCTCGACACCTTCCATCCTGCACTCCAACCGAATATATTCGATGTTCAACCGCTTCATAGTCAAAGTGATGATGTGCCCGAAAATAACATGTTTGACTTTTCCAATAGTGAGCGTGAAAGAGAGCTTGACACCATTTCAAATCAAACCGATTCTTATTCGACTACACTTGATATTTCAAACCTTCCAACTCCATCAAGTGAACCAAGTGATTTATCGATTGAGGATAGTATAATTGATGAATTCTTAAATACCTATTCGTTTGATTTGACCGAAGGTGTTAGTGAGAGCGGTGATAAGAATATCGTTGAAGATGAACCCGTTATGTTGGATGAGTTGGAATCTCCTACCCATCATGTCCTTTTTATTGAAAGTGAACATCTTCTTGTACATTTAACCGATCATATTCTTACCACCGACCTATCTGATAAGCAGAACAATATTCAGCCTTCATCTCCCACATCTGGTTCAACAATGCTCGACAAATAAGTTTGTTTACCCATTTCATTTCCCACTTTCTTTGGTTCTTCTAATCTTCTTTCATCTCCACCGAGTTTTGATGAATCACACTCCAATATTTCGAGTTTTATGATTCTTGAAAGACCACTTGATTTAGACTCTTTTGAGAAGGAGGGAGACGATCATTTTGAATCCCCTACCTCCATAATTTCTGACTAATCGAGTGTTTTGAATCTTGATGCGCATAAGAATGACCTTGGAACTTTCAACCGTCCTAATGAATCTGCATATTCCATTAATATAGATATCGATGAAATTATTACTCGGACCATTGATGAAAGTTTTGAAGACATTTTCGCCGAAGAACTCGCGTTTCTTAAAGACTTGAATGTTGTGATGAATCAACCTCCATTGGAAATTCATGCGCCTCCATTTAAGGCCGGAGAAGTTGAACCACCACCCTTTCTTCTTATCCCATACCAGAATGCGAATATTCCACTTATTCCTAATCATTCACATTCTCGTTTTCATTCACCAGCATTGTTTCGTCTCTACCAACCGAAATATAAACTCGATCGATTACTCCTCTTATCTCCCTACTTCTTCATGTCTATGATCTTCTACCAACTATGTTGTTACATCGATAAAATATTCGAATGGTTAGTGTTGACTTTTGGTCTTTGTAAAGTTTTGCATAGACCAATAACTTTACCCCCCTCTTATAATTTTAAATGCATAATACCGTTTCACTCATGATCGAGAGGGAGAAAAAAAAATTGGCTCTTGAAAGAAATTTTTTTTTTGTACAATTGTGAGCCAAAAATAAGTTAGGGGGAGGATTTCACTGTCATGACTTTTGTCCCCTTTACTAAAAATTGAGAACTTTTTCCTCCCATGTCTATAGGTTTTGCGATTAAAAGATGACATCGGTGAGGACACTACTGCAAATAGGTTTGGGGGAGGTTTGTACTTATTCACGTATCATTTTGCATTATACTAGATAAAAGCATAAAATTCTAAGTAAAAGTTAGAAAGTGAAAAATACATATGAAAAATAGGAAGAAATTTAAGAAACGCAAGAAAATTAAATGTTTTTAAAACGAAGCTAGTAATAGGTAGTCATGAGCCGTTGTCCTAAGGGTTAGTATGATGAAAGGAATCGCTAATCTGAGGATAGAAATAAGTCTGAAAAATAGTCCCTATTCTTAAGTCCAAATTTCTGAACGTTGATACCCTACTATACGCACTTGCATACATCTTAAAACTTGGGATATAAGAGAATAACTTGAAATGCTCTTGTCTAAAAGCCTTAGTATGAAGAATATATATATATATATATATATATATATATAAACAAAAATAAAAATGACACAGAAAAAATGGTGAAGAAAAATGAACACTGGTTTTGTAATTACTTAAGGCAACATAAAAAAATATAGCGAGAGTGCCTTATCACCTAGTGCTTTAGACCAACTGGTTTGGGAGTCACTGCGAAGTCTTAGGTGTTGCAAGACTAGCATATTGCTAATTACGCCTAAAAGAGTGAGCACATTTGGTAATCGGTTGATTAGTACCTCAAGAAGTATTAACGGTCGCTTGAAGAATGTGTGAGCAATTCCATCTGAAACAATCACAGATTTTAGTACTAAAGAAGATGGACAAGAGTATGATAGCTTGAATTGAATTCTCTAAGTGTAGGGATGTCTTTTACATACACGTAGGGATATATGATCGATGTTTGGAAGAAAGGTATGGAGGAAGACTAAAAACGATGTTTTATTGAGGGATGATATGATTTCTGACATATTTTCATGACTATTAAGATAGGACTCATGGCAACTAAAAAGCGAGTGTAGTTTCAAACTCTTATTTTTAAGTTCTTTCTTTTAAATGTTTTTATCTTTGTATGTAACTTTCATCTTCTTTATTTTATTATGGGATTTTATAGGTGTAATCTGCTGAAAATCCTCAGGAGACAACACTCATCCTATTAGGGACACCTAGAGGTTTAAAGGCTTGTTGCACGTGCTCAGTGCAACCGTGTTGCCTACGATAGTGTGTTAGTTAGGTTTTTCTTTTTCTTTTTAATAACTAGTTTGCTCGGGACGATCAAAGATAATTTTGGGGGTATTTGATTAGTCTAAAATATTGCACATTTGTATGAACATTTTCCCTACTATTGTTAAGTACTAAAAAGTGTTTATTGTAAATATAGAGCATATGTGGGTTTATTTGTAAAAAGTTTATTATCATATGTTTCTACATTTTAATTAACATAACGAGCGAAAATATATGCATATAATATTTAAATGAAATCTTTGTAATTAAAATATGCATATAATATCAAATATTTCTAATCAACATTCTTAACATATTATATCATATAAATGATTTGGATAATATCTTAAAAATACCAAATGCTACTAACACTATGATTTGAGATATTATGCAGATATTAGCTCAGGTCTGGAATCCAAGCAAGAGATCCGAGTCAAATCGGGATATCGAAACCGAATCTGCCAAAGAAGCAAATCGAGAGATCTAGCAACGGCAGAGACTCAGAGCATTATTTTCAGAATCTAGATATTAAGAGGATCTCCAAATATCAACACAAAATACCAGATAAAATCCCAAACCCTGATGCCACCAAGATGCTGCGGAACCGCCGCCAAACATGGCTATATGCGGCTGTTCCGCGACTCTTTGATGGCCGTTGGATTTGATATTTGGTGGAATGGATCGTAACAGCATATATTCACTTATGGAATTTAGGTTTCTTGTTTTAGGGAAGGGACCGAGAGCTACACATTCAAAATCATCACCGAAGAGATCAAGAGATCCAAGAGGTCCACGTATCCGAGTGATCATCATATATTTATCTACCTCCAACAAGAGAGAGATCTAGAGCAAACTAGGGTTCTTGTAATCTACTTTCTAAGGAGAATTGTAAATGCAATAGTTGATTAATAAAGATAGTGATTTTATATTCTTTTTGCAATTAATTTCCGCACTTACTTTCTGCACTTACATTTCTGCATCTTAACTATGTTTTCATTCTTCTTCAACCTTTCTTCTAAATGTTTAACCATGAGCGAGTAATTCCTACCTTGCTACGGTTCGTAGGATAGGGTAGAACAATGGATGGTAAAATGTTTTAACTTCTTTTATACATTTTAAAGTTTATAAAATTTAGCAAAATAAATGTTAACATCCTTATCGGGCGCGCTACTAATTTATTGATAGTCACGACCATAATTTTATATTGGTTTAACAATTATTTTGTTAAGGGCTAGACATGAATAGAGATCAATGCAAGGATAAGGGTTAGTAGTGGGGAAACTCGAGTTTCTTTCAAGAACCCTAATCTACATTCATCACTATCGATCTAGTTTTAAACTATTAAAAAATAAAATGTGTCATTTTTAATTATTCATCCATTACTACTAAGTCCTATGAACCCCACGAGCCTTTTCTTTATAAATTCTATATCCGTAACGACAAACAATCACCCTTCTTTAATCAACTCGTCTAAAGCAAGAAAAGAGTTCACATTTTCCTGCGGACGACTCGTACTCATCGCGGCTAGCTACTTGTGACACCGTCTTAATTACGGTTATTTACAAAACTTCTTCGCATACGACAAATCAAAACCTAAAGGAGGTAAACTAAAGAGACTCCGAAATGAGTGAATAAACTACCAACTCTAAGATGAGTACATAAACTAGAGACTCCGAGACGAGTGAATAAATTACAAACTCTGAGATGGGTACATAAACTAGAAACTCCGAAATGAGTGAATAAACTACAAACTCCGAAACGAGTGAATAAAATACAAACTCCGAAACGAGACATCAAAGGATGGAGAGGTGCAAGCATGAAACAAAATGTCTTTTATTCATAAATCAAAATGAATACAAGATACCAAAAAACAACATACAGCGACAAAAATTTTAAGACGGCGGACGGTTCAATAGGCCGGCTAGATCATCATTTTTCCGTCGGACCTCCGCCTCAAGCTCTAGCAACGTCGCAAGCTGAGCCCCTGCTTATGCCTGTTGTTTTTGGTATAAAGAAAACTAATGCTCAACCTCTTTCTCGGCAGTCTTGTGGGTCTCAACCATTTTGTGTGTAAAAATGACAGCTTTATCAAGAGACACCACCTCCGTAATTGCCTCGTGAAGGACCTGCCAAATTTCATAGGCCCGAGTAGTCTTGGTAGTGAGCTGGGCTTGAAGTTCCCCCAAAGCCTTCGAAGCCAACTCCCTCTCCGAAAACTTCCGGTTGAGCCTTTTCTCACAAGACCGGAGATTGGCCGCACACCGATCAATCTATTCACGCAAGCTGGACTTTACAGATAAGATATCAGAGGCAAGACGTACGCCTTCGACTCTATGTAGAGAAGCCTCCACTTGACGGCAATATTCGACCCAAGTACGCACCAGCGTCTCGACATGGTAGGTTGCAAGGACGGACAAAGAAGCATTAGCTTCAACAGCTAATTCCTCAGCCAGGACGGAAGTGTCAGCACGAAAATCTTCAATAAGAGTTGCCAGTGAATGAATGCTCTGTCTCGCCATCCTCTCAGACATGCGTCTGGCATAAGGGCCCAGCGGCATGTAAATATAGGACTCTAGCGGGGTCGGGGTTGGCAAAACTATGAAGATACATATATGGTTAGTCGTCTTTCCGAATAGAGAATAAGTAAAAGAATACCAAGGCTAAAGCGTCACTTACCCATAGTCACAGAAGGCAGATCTGGGAAATCCCCAGGCCCATCAAGAACTTCAACTTCGTCATCAGCCTGTAGGACTGTGGTTCAAACTAAAAGGGCACACAGTATCATTAGAAAAATATAATACGGAAGGCAAAGGAATACCGACCTTAGCCAGAGGAAAGGACGATGCGCTGGGGGTATCGCTTGCGGGTCCGCCATGTTAAATAGACGCAGGAAGGTTTCCTCTGGAGAACGATCTACAATAGAGGATTCTAACTCCCACAATTCTGGGAGAAAGAAAGGGTCAGAAATATGGAAAGGTCGCTAAACAAAAAAATATAAGATTATTCGATACTTTGTCCATTCTAGACTGGAGGGATGGCAGCTTCAGTAATCTCTTCTACACCCTCCGGTGCGTCACTGGAAATATTCACAGAATCTATGGCCGGTCCAGCAACCTCCACTGAAAGAATAAAATCCGTCATAGGAGGCTCTAAGGCGCGATCTGGGCTCGAAACTGCACCCGCTGTAGAAGTCCCTGCAAAAGAAAAATGTGTACAGACGAATACGATATGAAAGTAATATAAATTATTTACTGAGAAGGATGTAAAAGATACATACTGATACACAAAGGAGCCTGAGGTATAGCCTTTTCGAGCCGCTGCACTTTTCTGTTTAGTCGCGCTCGTCGGGCTTCAATCGATGATAAATCCCTACCCGCCTTCAGAGCAGCCTCGTTTTCAGAAGCGGCCAATATTGGCTGTTTAAGAGCCCGTTCTTCTTCCAGCATTAAAGGAACTACTAGTAACATATGTAAGTCGATTTCGCGCACCCCACGTGTTCGCGGAGAGGCGGAATTTGCAAAAAATGATTTTTATGGGTTTCGCAACACCGGCTAGAACCAAGGATCGACCATAAACCCTAGCTAGCAAACTACATGAGATTTAACTACCTGGAAAGAATATTATACCTCATGATACAAGTCCTTCGGGTCTTCTCCGCTGTCCTCCTCGTCATCGTAGGCTCCGAGGATCGATCCGGATCGTAGCTTCATCGTCGGCTTCCTCAAGTCAAAGACGATCCACCGTAGAGTCTATAGTCCGAGCTCCAACCTCAAATCCAAAGTAACTAGGGCAACTAGGTTGCTAAACTAGATGGCCTAGGTGATGTAGAGAATGAAGATGGATTTATTTGTCTCTTGGAACCCTAATTTACTCAACTCATGAGACATTAAGGGTTGAAAGTTGAGAGGAAGAAGAAGAGAGCTAACTTTAGGAAAGAGAAATGGTTTTTTGATAATGATAAAAAATGAGATGGCTCACTTGATATGACTACAAGCATGGTAAGAAAATATCTCACCCAAAATATCTAGTGCCGCAAAATATCTCACAAGAAATATCTAAGTCAAAGAGTCAAACCAAGTCAAGTGGTCAAACCAAGTCAAGTGGTCAAAACAAGTAGTCATACCACAATTATCATTTATAAAAATAACAAATACTTTCCTCCACCTCATAATTGTTTTAATCAAGTCAATGGTCAAAACCCTAATGAGGTGTCTCCTTCTATGCCCCTCTCATCCCTATATATATACCCGCATCCGTGTTCCGAGAAACACGAATACAAAGAGACGAAACTGATCCATCAATATAATACTAGGATCCGGCTTAAACCAAAGCCCACTAGTATTATCCACCCGAACATCATACACGCACAAGTGCACGTACATGATCGAAGCCCTTCCGTAAAACCATACGGCCTTTACATCTTTCGCCCGATGCAGGGAAACTCTCTGTGTGGGACTCTAAAAACTTGACAGTATGCTGGAAGTGGGTTTAACCACAAGCCGCAAGCGGTACTAGCTGTACGTAACGGCTACCCAGGTATCTGTCGATAAGAAGGCTCTCCGAACTACTGGAGTACCTACCAGTAAATCTCGCTTTCCCTGACCAGGGACTTTGTGTAATGGAACACAGCACGATATCAACCTCTAATACCAGGAGAGACGAATCCTATCTAACCGCCACTGCCCCCAAGTGCTTCGAGACTGCACCTAACTACTACCTGTTTGCACGACTCCTTTGAGCCGTGGTAGGGTAGTAATCAAAGTACAGTAGGAACACACTCGAGGCGAAATAGCAGTGTCAAGTCGATGGACTAAGCTATACTCATGTCACCTGGGTACTGCTACCCGACGATAGGTATAATACCAACCAACAGTTCCCGACGAGTCCTATCCAGTGTACTCATAACCTAACGAGCACCTGCATACTATCTCCAGTACGACGTACTAATGGCTGTGGGAAAAACCATCTCCCCTGCTGGGATGAGAAGCATATACACTAGTCTACTCCGGAGTATTCTAACACCCGAGTTCATTTATACCAATTCCAGTTCTTATATTTCTTATTCGTGATATTTCTTGATTTATCGTGTTTGAGTGCGAATGGTAGTTTGCATTTTACATTGCATTCGACCCGACCCGCTTGCTTGAACCTGTTTGATTCTTATCTATAGATTACCTTGACTTGTTGTATGGATACGTGCATCTCATGATTAGTACATACTGGTATTTTATCTAATGTCGCATCTTTTATCATATTGTATTCTAGGTCACAGAAAATAATTTAAAATTGCATTTCATAGCCTGCATGATACCCCTAACCCCGTGGTAGCGTACGCGCATCTCGTTCTCGTCCCGTTCAGTGAAACGGACGTGTTGGGATGGCTACGTGCACGTACGTGCATCCGTTCTTGGGGGTATGTATTTTCTTTGACTGAGCATTCATTTTGAAATTTAGAAGTCGCATATATTTTTCATATTTTAAATCCGAATTTTTAGACCCGACCCGGGCGTGTTTTAGAGTAAGTTTGTATTGCCAAGATCTCAACCAGACTAATATTATATTCTTTATATATTCTAAACTATTCATATAAATTTAACTATATATATATTATTTTATTTTATTTTTTATATCAATCAGTTAGATTCTTAGATACGTATAGATTAATATTTGTTAGCATGCAGTAGTATATCTCTCCCTCCCTCCCTCTCTCTCTCTATCCCTCTCTCGCTGCACATGCAAAGATTCGTTACCCTCTAAAATATTTTAAACCCTTTCCTGATTAATTGCGCACGTCTCTCTCTCCTCTCCCTTCATCTTCCTTTTTCCTCTTCCGCCTCGTCTCGAAACCCTAACCCAAGCCTTCACCGCGCCTCGCCGCCGTCGCCGTCCCCTCGATCATGATCTCCCCCTCTCATCCTCTCCGACTCCTCACCTCCTTCCCTCGAGTCCCTGCAAACTGTCAACCAAAGCGCATGGTTGCCGACACCACCATCCCCGACATCTTCATTTTCTAGCTAGATAGTCGCTGTGGACCTGAGCACCATAAGCCGAGACCCCAACCTCACGGCGTCGCCATGTTTCCAACACCGACTCAACCTGATTGCCGTCGGTTTTCCGTGTCGCCGTTGCCATCGATTTGGTCATCGTTCAGTTATCGTGAAGTCGTCGAACCGAGCTGATAGATTTTACTATATCCTCAGTTGTTGTAGCTATATCTGCCTACCAACTGTCATTGCTTCGATCTTTTGGCTAATGTCAAAATAACCCCAGTTCCATTAATAATCATGGCTCAGGTATTTTCTTCGCAATTACACATCCATTCAATCATTTTGTACTCTAAACATTATGATAACAGTTTTAAATTATATTCGTTATAAAGGATATGTTGAATTTTACTTTGTGCAAGTAAAGTTTTAATTATTCCAAACCCAGCCTTTGAGTACTTTAGTACCGTGGAGAATTGTAACTCTGACCCCGACGACCCAGCGAGGACATCTGACCCGTGTGATTCTATCGTGCGTTGTTTGGACTCTTTTCGTGTACCGCGCGCGCGTCGCGACTTTTCCGCCGACGGTAACGTTCCGTTTACCGTATCGTGATCCGATCAAGGCAAGTAAAACTTGCTACATGCTACTTACTTTATTACTTATACATTTTATGGCACATTAAACCCGTAGTCTAATCTTAGTACCATGATTTTCCTTTTACATGCTCGATGTCGCGTTATATCATTTTATTTTTCCAAATTTGGAACCTACCGTGTGCATTTACTTTATTAAACCCAATAACCACATTTATATGTTTAAATCACATTTTAACTATTGACACGGCCTATGGTATTCTCTATATAGTTTTGCTCCATCGGACACTCATGTGCATTTTAACCTGTTTAGCTAGGATTTCATCTAGTGAACATATTTATATATCATTGCATCCTTAAAATTTCTTAATACCTGATAACATGAATAAACATCCATTTTAGCTATGCTGTAGTTAAGTAATGTTGACACCATCCCTTAAACGCAATGTGATAACCATGCATCGTTATGATTTAATCAGTACCTAATTGCTTATCATATCACCTGATCTGGTTCATTGTGCTGATATCACTCATGCTTGTTCATTTATAACCATGATTATGCTAGCTGTTTATGAACACCCACATATTGTCTTTTACACCCTGGCCTGACTTGCTACACACATATCGATTGACCCGATATGGTACCGTACACTACTTGACTTGACCTGTTGTACCATGGATCGACCCGTTACCTGATCTTGTGTCTAATGCCAACAAACCTGACATATAGTCCTCACGGACCGTTCCTGTTGTCTATCCAGACAAACCTGCTCTTACCTGATCCTGTGTTTGCATTAGTTCTTGATTACTGAATACCTGAATTGACATACATAGCTTGGGGGTATGGGGAAATCAATGGTGAAACCTGACTTGTAACTCAACAGCTCGATACCTGTTCTGATCAGTCTTATGGGCTAGGCCAGCCCCGGAGTGATGATGCTGACATCACTCGTCTGTACCTGCTACCTTTTACTGCCTAGCGGCACGTCTCGGTTTCAGCCCGAGAGTCTGTAGACCGTGGTCCCGGGCATGCACGGGATACTATTGAGTTACATCGATGATTCATCAAATTGATTTCAAAGACTTTAGAACAGAAAACCCAATAGAACAGTTTAGTTTACTCACTGCACATTACCCTTCACTGCCCTGATTTACATTACTGTTACCTCTGCTTTTCATTCATGATTATATTTGCATTGCCTGTTACCCTGTTTATATTTTATTGCTTGATGACATGACGCTCTGACATCTGGGTTTTGCATGGCCCAGATTCTTCTACCTTGTTGCTGACTGATCAGGAGTATTGCCTCTGTTAGACGAGCGATGAAGTTCCTGTCGGTATGTAGTTTCACTTCCAGGTGTTTCATTTATTGTATCTTTTGGTTTCCGTATATTGTTATTTCTTGACTCTTTTACTCTGTCTTATGGACATGTACTAGATAGTTAGTTTACTTTCCTGTTCTTGATATCTCTACAGCCGTAATGTGACTGTGGAAGGATGTTTCCTATCCACAGGTAGCATGGTTGGATATGTCGCGTGCCCATCTTAGCGTACTCTGGGAAGCGGGGCGTGACAAGTATCGATGCCCTGTCTCGATAATCCTACGAATAGGGACCTGTATAAGGATGTGCTTCTAGACTACTCAGCCCCCACTAGTGTGACTGCCATAACAACGCTGGTAATCAAGCAAAGATCCTAAGGCCTCTATCAATATATGTAACCAATATGCTAAAAGAAATACACACACACACACATATTGAGGTAGAAACAAACCAAGTAGCATACTACCATTTTGAGCAAGACCGTCAATACAACTGTGAATATCCCAAGCTTCCATTAAGTAATATACAATCCAGTATGATACAATAATGGCCTCTAGGACATATATCACTAACAATTTCCCACTTGCACTAGGGCCATGTATTGGTATATCGCAGTCCTATCATCTCGATTAGCCTCTCGAACGGTGTCTGAGGGATGGCCATCGTGAGTGGATCTGCAGTGTTATTCTCCGTATCTACTCTCCTCACCTCGATCTCCCGGCGATCTACGATCTCCCTGATCGGGTGGTACCACCTCAAAATGTGTCTGGACTTCTGATGGGATCTGGGTTGCTTCGCTAAAGCTATAGCGCCGTTGTTGTCACAATACAGAGGTATTAGATCAACAATGGTCGGAACAACCTGAAGTTCCGTACGGAACTTCTTCATCTAGACAGCTTCTTTTGCGGCATCGCAAGTAGCTATATACTCCGCTTCCATCGTCGAGTCAGCAACTGTGTCCTGCTTGGAGCTCTTCCAATAGACCGCCCCTCCATTGAGGGTAAAGACATAACCCGGCATGGACTTGGAGTCATCCTTGCACTCTGGAAGCTGGAGTCAGTAAAGGCCTCGATCTAGAGGTTTTTTCCGCCATACACCAAGAACATCTCCTTAGTCCTTCTCAGGTACTTAAGAATGTTCTTTACTGCTATCCAGTGCTTCTCCCCTGGGTTTGACTGATACCGGCTTACAACGCTCAATGTGTATACTACATCTGGTCTGGTACACAACATCGCATATATTATAGAGCCTACCGCAGATTCATAGGGTATAGTTGACATGCGAGCCCTTTCCAAATCAATCTTTGGAGACATCTCTTTGGAGAGGGTGATTCCGTGACAAGCCGGTAGATTACTATGATTTGAATCTTCCATACTGAATCTTTTCAGTATGGTGTCGATGTACCTTGACTGTGAAAGTCCCACTATCCGTTTAGATCTATCACGATAGATCTGGATCCCCAAAATGTAGGAGGCATCACCCAGGTCCTTCATGGAGAACCTCTGTGACAAGAATCATTTGACTGATTGTATCATATGAACATCATTTCCTATCAAGAGAATGTCATCCATGCACAAGACGAGGAATACCACAGTTCTCCCTACAATCTTACTATAAATGCATGGTTCATCTGGATTTTTGATAAAGTTGAATTCTTTGACAGTATCATCAAAACAGATGTTCCAACTCCGCGATGCCTGCTTTAGTCCATAAATGGACTTAAGCAACTTGCACACTTTCCCGCTGCTCCCACTCTGAATGAAATTCTCTGGCTGATCCATATAGACGCACTCTTCCAAATTTCCATTTAGAAAAACCGTCTTTACGTCCATCTGCCAGATCTCATAATCGTGGAAGGCAGCAATGGCAAGAAGGATCCGAATGGATTTGAGAATAGCCACTGGAGAAAAGGTTTCATCATAGTCCAAATTAGGTCTTTGACGAAAACCCTTTGCAACAAGTCTGGCCTTATAGGTTTTAACCTGTCCATCTACACCAATCTTCTTTCTGAAGATCCATTTGCAGCCTACGGGTTTTACCCCTTCTGGAGCAATATCCAAAGTCCAAACTTTGTTGGTGTACATGGACTCCATTTCGGTCCGCATTGCATCCAGCCATTTTACCGAGTCGCCGCTCTGAATGACTTGCTGGAAGCTAGTAGGCTCATCATTGTCAATGATGTAATCCTCTCGATCCCCGTCTATGAGAAAACCGTAGTATCTCTCGGGCGGATGAGACTGCCTACTACTTTTGCGGAGTGGCATGGGGATGTCCGGTTCTTCTGAAATCTCTGGTTCTACCAAGCTTTCAGTAATAGCTTATGGTTCTGGAATTTCTTCCAGTTCTATTACGCTTCCACTTTTCTGATTTTCTAAAAATTCAGCTTCCAAGAAGTGTAGATGTTGAGAAACAAAAACCTTTTGTTCCTCTACATAATAGAAAATATACCCCCTGGAGTTCTTAGTGTATCTCACAAACTTACACAGTACTGAGCGTGCCTCGAGCTTGTCCGCATGCTTCTTTTTTACAAAAGCTGGACACCCCCATGTCTTAAGGTACTTAAGGTAGGGTTTCTTCCCACTCCACATCTGATATGGTATGGTAGGCACTGACTTAGTATGAACCTTGTTCAAAAGATATGCAGTTGATTCTAGTGCATAACCCCAGAAGGATCGCGGTAACTCGGCCTTACTCATTATGGAATGAACCATATCCAATAGGGTTTGATTCCACCTCTCCGATACACCGTTGTGTTGTGGTGTGTATGGAGGAGTAAGCTGAGAGAGAATTCCATTCTCTTTTAAGTAGTCCAGGAACTCGGCACTTAAGTATTCACCATCTCGATCAGATCTCAATGTCTTGATACTTTTGCCTGTTTGTTTTTCCACTTCATTCTTGTATTCCTGAAATTTTTCAAAGGCCTCGGATTTATACTTCATCAAGAAGACATGTCCATACCTAGAGAAATCATCCGTAAAAGTAATGAAATAGGAATAACTACTTCGTGCATGTATAGACATTGGACCACACACATCGCTGTGTATGAGTCCCAAGAGCTTGCTCGCTCTTACTCCGTGTCTAGTGAACGGAGTCTTTGTCATCTTTCCCATGAGACAAGATTGACAAGTTGCATAAGACTGATATTCGAACGGATCCAAATATCCCTCTCTATGTAGCTTCATCAACCATGTTTCATTGATGTGACCCAGTCTACAATGCCATAAGAAAACCTGATTTAATTCCGGACACTTTCTTTTAAGTGTGTTCTGGACACTGAATACCTGAGCTTGATTTAATACGTATATACCGTTATCTAATACACCTGACCCAATCAGAACTTGATTTAGGTGGATGTGGACCACTTCGCTTACAAATGTAAAATCATATCCTTCCTTAGAAAGTATGGATACAGATATAATATTACAAGCTAGACTAAGTACATACAAACAGTTACGTAGAATCAATATCTGGCCACTTGTCAATCCTAGGTGATATTCCCCTACGGATTCAGCGTCCACGCTCATTCCATTAGCAACTCTGAGAGTCATATCTCCTACCTTGATAACTTTACAGTTTCTTAAAACCTGTAAAGAATTACATATATGAGATCCTGATCTGGTATCTAGTACCCAGGAAGTAGAGTTAATTGACATACAGTTTTCAATTACAAACACACTTGAAGCCGAAGCCACAACGTGCTTTGAATCCTGGCTTCTGGCTTTCCAAGCCCTGCAATCCCTCTGCCAATGTCCTTTCCCATAACAATAGGAGCATCCATCCTTCCCTACTATTAGCCCAGAAAATTTTGCCCTTCCCTGTCCTTCTACCTTACTGACACCGCATATCAGCTTTGTGGAGGTCTTCTTCTTTTCTTCCTCGGCTTTTGCTTTGGATCCAGAAGAGGAAGATTCCCCAATAAGCTGAGCAGGTGTCTCTCTGGTCTCCTTCAGGGCGCCCTCAACTGGAAATATAAGTTTCTTCCCTTGGACATAAATAGATGGTAGGGACTGTAGAACCAAGTCAGTCTGTGACTCATTCTCCAATGTGGTCTTTAGGTCCGTGAGCTCATCAATATAGCTAATCATTGTAAGGATGTTGCCCCCTACAGATGATCCGACAGCCAACCTCGCTTGAAGTAATTCCTTCGAAGTCTCATATCTTGTGATACGAGATTGCACTCCATATAAATCTTTGTTACGGAGGAAGATAGAAGCTGAGTCCATCTTCTCATGCTGCCTCTAGCTTACACCATCTACTGAGCCCAACACGAGGCACTTGGCATTCGTACTGTCCTTTTCCGATGTCTTACGTATATCAATATCCATGACGGTGGAAACTGGACCTGAGACGGCGGGGGTTTGAGTAGTAAAGAGGTGTCTCAGTTTGTCATAGGTAATGGATATCTGGACAGACCATTGCCAGTCATTATAGTCAGATTCAGTCATTTTATTATCTAGATGTAACCTAGTCTTGGTCACTGGGTCGCTGCAATTAAGAGAGAGAGAAGAAAACACTTAGCATGATACTCTTGCAAGTTTAGATTGGTTTTTAATTTATCTAAACAGGATGGCTCCCACTGTCTCTCGAATCCTTCCTCAAACCATAAAAGAAGAATTAGTCAGGATTGATCTCACCATATAATTCTTGCTTAACTGTTCGGCCAGGCTAGTGTCGGTACTTCGAGGGAGGTTTTACGACGCTTTCGCGAAGTTCCTTAATTAAATAACCTCTTTTTCCTGGAGGCGTATCCCCACTAACACTGTTCTAGACACCTACTTGGTTTATAGCATTGATCGTTAAGTGAAAATTCTCCCGAGGAGTAGCGGATACTCACAGTAGGATCGAGACCCAAATATCATTGTGTGATAATGCTGAAGGAATCCTACGAACATTATCAAACTCCAAATAGTATGCATCACTAATAAGTTTCGGTTTCTTTAGAAACTCCGGATGTGGATTTTTTCTCCGTGCTCTTATGATCTTGACTAAGGTCAACAAATCATAAGTCATATGTCAAGTTCTACCCATCATTGTCCAGGTTATATTGAACCCACCCATACATACCCTTGACGAAGGTTAACAAAGTAATACGACTGTCCCAAACCAACACATCTATCTATGCTGCATATGAACACCCAGCAGCTACCAATCACTATGCCTTGACGAAGGTCAACAAACATAGCTTGAATACTATTGAATATTCATATGAAATGACGGAGGGCTACGGCTGGTTTTGGTGAAACCATGAACGTAGTGAACTTGATATAATCGAAGGAACCTGATAGCTTTTAAAACGAGTGGTTTAAGCTCCGTATTTTAAAAGTTTTGTTGTCTTGAAAAAACCGAGTGGTTTTAAAATTGTTCCAACGATTAACCTTTGGTTTGTTTGCTTTGCATTAATTTAATGCAGTCCCATCAATTAACCTACCATTGTAGAAAACAACAAAAATACAACGTACGCTTAAGCCATCCGCATTCTCCATGGGGCCTCGTCATCACCCGTTAGGTTACTTAAATAACGACAGAGCGGGGGATGGATTAGCGTGGATGCAAAACATAAGCAACGTCTATTATATAATATATATATAATAATATCCATTCGTCAGACGCAATGATAGGAATTCCAGATCATAAATGAACACATTGGATATACTAAGAATTCCGCGTTTCGTTTGAGCTTGTAACGAAAGACAGATTCCACGATCGTGATGAATAGCCAAACCCCACCCAGACCCCTACGAGTGAGGCAAACTACCCACCAAATTCCCGAAGTGAAACAACCTCCCTCAACAAAGTGAGTAGGCCACTCAGTACTTCAAGAATCCGGTAGTTTGTGCACCCTACCTTGGGTCTATCCTAGGAGCAAAAACAGTAAAAGAAATAATAAAACGGTGGCTACAATCTCAACCCGGATGTGCCTCGCAAAAATAATATCACATCACTTTACAAATTTACATCGAATGGAAGAATGAAAACCCTCATCTCACATCTCCGGCTATTTATCCACGACGATCCAACAATTTCATATGCACAAACCATCATAACAACATCACAGATATGTGCAACCCTGACTAATTGATGTATAGCAATTAGTCGACATTTCCAAACACATATACACATCATAAAGGTTGTAAATTAACCACGACATTAGAATTCCGCACGCAATTAGCAAACTTAACCAATTTTCCAAAACTTGAAAATCCAGTGAGCTAAAGTTCTAAAAACGATCGTTTTAAGCCAATCTGGGAGTCGAAACGAACTCGAAACCAGCCCGAATCTTCGCAGAGGCGAAGACACAAGAATAACTGTCGAACTGGGGGCCTCGAGGGGGTACCCACCCCCGGGGGCCACCACGAGGTGGCCTCCATAGGGAGGCAGACCCGAGAGCACCAAACTGTAGTGCTCTCGGGTCACCAGCCCCCAAGACCACCTTATGGTGGTCTTGGGGAGTGGTCCCTACCGTTGGTCCCTCCCAGGGTGTCCCCAGGGTGCGCACGCTTCACTCCGCGGCCTCTCGGTTCAAACCGTGAGCTCGTGGGGTGTGAAAACTATTAGTTATATGTATGCCCTAGAGGCCATTATTGTACATGTGATATATATTGTAGTGGATGCTTGGACATATATAGGGAGGACTTTCTTGCTCGACATGATATTATGCTATTTGGTTGCACTTTATTTTAACATGTACACTTATTGTCTTTCTATGACATGTTGATAAAGCCCTTAGGATGGGTACTTGACTACCAGTATTATGATGCGGATCATACTAGTAGGGCGGAGATAGTCGGCAAGTACATCCTTTAAATGTTCCTAGTCGTGGGAGTATCAAGACAGGGCATCGATACTCCAGAGTAGACTAGCGTATACGCTTCTTGACCCATATGATGGGCGATGGATGATCCCATATCCATTGGTGTTTGACATCAGAGATGGTATACGGGTGCTCAGTGGAGACTGGGTACACTGAGCGGACTCGCCGAGAACTCCTAAATGGTATCATACCTATCGTCAGATAGCAGTTCTCTAGTGACACTGGTACAAGTTAGTCTTTCGACCCGAGATCGTCATAGAGTCTTGTGTGATTCCCACTGTGCTTTGATTTCCACCTTACCACGTTCAAGAGATCGTACAAAACAGTAGTTTTTAGGTACAGTCCTTAGTCACATGGAGGCAATGAGCGATAGGAGGGAATTCGCCCCTCCCGGTATTGGGGGTTGATGTTGCGCTATGCTCGATTGACAATAACAAGAAATCCCTGGCCATGGTTGCTGAGATTTACTGGTAAGTGTTATCAGTAGTTTCTCGAACCGTTATGGAACTTGCATCGACATAACTTATCAGGCTATTGGGGTTTGACGTTATACCACCCTCAGGCTGTGATATGCGACATATCTGACGAAGAGACCGGACTGTACGGTAGTGTTATCGATTGGATTTGCAGGAGTATGAGCAGGCTTGCTTGTTCAACTTCTGATCGCTCAATACCCGGGTGGCCGTTACGTTTAGCAGACCGCTTGCGGCTTGCGGGTGTTTGATATGATCATCACCTACTACCTGTGTATTGACGAGTCTTTAGAGTCCTACACAGAGGTTTCCTGGTTCATGCGAAACGAAGTAGGAGCACATATGTGATATGTGCGGGACTGAGATTAATGCGAGTTTGTGATACCGCATTCTATTCTCGCGATATGTGATATCGGTCGGTTATATGTGATATAGCCGGGTTATCGGATCAAATGTTAATTCGATAAGTTGTTACATTTGATATTGCTGGTTGTATGTGATATAGCCGGATTATTAAATCAAGTGTTGATTTAATAATTTAGTGTATATTTATATATTTGATATATTGAATTACATTTAACTAATATTAGCTCACTTAAACATTTCTTTTTCTCACTTGTGTGCATATAGTATATATGTGATATATATTAATGTACATTTTATTTGTGTCATGCTTGATGCCACATGCTTCATGGGTGTATGAGACCACACCATGCTTGATATAATGAAGGGTTTTATTTATTTAAAGTTAATCAAAATTAGATGGAATTAAGTCATATGGTTGAAGCTTGTGGAACCATTGACTTAGTCCACTAACTTTGTTTTACTTGTAGATATTTATTAACCTAACCATTATTGATAGCTATGGTTCATTCTCTATATGAGTTAATGTATGACACTAACTCACCCATGGTTGCTATTCTCACCTCATGAGTTTCATTCTCATCTCCACTTCATCTTCTTCTTCCTCATGAGAACGCTTTCTAGCTTTTCTCAAGATGATGAAATATTGTGAGAAAAATTAATCTAAAGTGAGCCCAATTCCTATTTCATCATCCTATACTATATTAGCCATTTAGTTTAGGGTGTTTGCTTCACTAATCTACCATTAGTGAAGAGCTAGCATGAGCTTGAGTCTCCTCGACGTAGATCCTCTTCGGCCTCGAAGACTTCGAGCAAGCTTGTTCATTTCTTCATGTGAACCCTTACTAGAGTTCGGGTATTCACTACTTGGAGCGAAGGGACTACTACACGGAGCTTTAGAAGTGAAGGACCGGTCTATAAAGGTTGTTTCCTCATTCACTTAGATATAAAGTTGTTTGCATTGCTTTTTCATTTAAATCTCTAGTTAAGATTCTAGGTTAGGGTTCTTTAGTACGCCAAAAAATTGAAATTGGCATAGACGATGCCTCGCGAAATCTTGCTGCCGCCCTACGGAACCCAACAGTAGTATCAGAGCCATGCTAAAGAATTAGACGATATTTGTTAGATTACGAAACCGAAACAACTCCGAAACACACGGAACATAATCCTAGTTTCTGTCGAATTTTAAATGGTCTCTAAAATTTTTTTAAGCAACTGCAGAATGTTGTATGAGATTCAACATGAATACCACAGGAAAACGAACCCCTCTCGTCGGAAAATGGTCGGCCACATCCACTCAAAATCCAGCCAAGCCGTTCCATTTCATGAATCTAGGCTTCGTTTTGGTGTGGTGTTCCAGGCTCAGGGTTTTGGTATTTCAGGTGTTGCTTGTTTTTGCTAAATTTTCATGTGATGTTATTTTTGTACAAAGGCAATTCGGAGTGTTTCGTAGTCGTAATTCTAATATCGTTTCGGGTAACTTTAGACGACGTTAAAAAGTTCGAACGGATATCAATAACTCATATTTTCCCTCGCTGGAAATTTTCCAAGAGTTGGATTTTTCCGAGTTAAAAATATTCAGAAAATCATGTAAGCGATTATGTGGACCCTCTATAAGAACGATACCCAAACTCGACTTTTTGGATCGCGGAACCGCGGTTATACCCTAGGGTTTGCCGTAGTTCCGCGGCGATATGAGTGAGGCATGGGTCGGCCCTTCTACGGATGGTTCATAGGTGCTGTGGCATGTTCTGGGTACTTTTTGAACTCCGCTCAAGTGTTGAGCTCTTTGGGAAATTTTGGGTGTTTGTTTATTTGATAGAAAAGTTTAAAATCGTCTAGCTATCTGTAATTGTGATACAATATTTGGAATCCACATAATTAGTTATGAGATAACTAGTTTGAATTTTATAAATCTAGCAAGTTAGTCTCATTTGATCGGTTGCAACGGAATTTTGATGAGGATCAAAAGTCCGTCGCAATTCCGTAGTATACACGTATACTCGCCGGGTAAGCTTACTAGATAGCCACGCCCCCATAGCCCTGACCAAGTGACTGTAGGAGAACCCCGTCGCCAAAAGCATCCGTTCGGGTGCTCGCGGCCGCGGCGTTCCTCCTTAGTGTACTTCGTCGACGGCATTGGGGGTGCGGCCGTCTACTAAAGTTTCCGACGAGCATTCGATCAGCTTATCGGGAATCTTGTTGAATTACCCGACAGGTTATTAGAAAGTGTTTTCAATATCGAGACTAAAATACGGGGTTTATAATTGTTAGGCATGCGATATCTAAGGAATTCATTTGGTTAGGCATGAAATCCAAAGTATGTGATATATTGGTTTTATGATGTCTAAGGTGGTTGCAGATTCCAATTGTTGTAGTTTTCACTTTCTTTTCTGGGACCGTAAGTGTAATATGTGGTGTATCGCTGGTTTCGGTGCTATATGTCAATGACAATTGGGATACGCATATTTACTTACGTTGATGACATGTGATGTTATGTGTTGCTGTGATATGTTATATTGGATCGTCGTGTTTTGAATAGCCGGGTTTTTTTTTATGTGAGATGAGAGTTTTTCATTTTCATTCATGTAAAAGCTTGTATGTAATATTCTTTTATTGGGGCACTTCCGGGTTGAGGATGATGTCACCATTGATGTATATTATTTACTTTTCCGCGTTAGGATAGACCCAAGAAGGGGAGTACAAGTAACCGGGTTCTAGAGTCCAGTGGGAGACCATCTCGATGAGTCGAGACCGGGTCTCCTAACTCTAGAATTGGTAGGGTTGCTTGCCGCTCTCGTAGGGGTCTAGGGATGTGGGTTTGGCTATTCATCATGACCGTGGAATCCGTGTTTTTTATTGGCATAATTAAAACACGAAATTCCTAGTATATCTAATATTTCATATGTGTTCTTCTGCTGCTGATATTCTGTGATGTGATCACTTGATATGTTGAGACGGTTGCTTATATTATATATATGAGATATAATAAATATTGATGCTTTCGTTTCTTATGTGATGCTTAGGAAGCATAATTGATGGGACTTTATTAATGAGATTAATGAAAGAAAAAGAAACTTAAAGATGTTGTAGAAACTTTTTTAAAACCGGTAGCTCTAGTTCTTTCTTTGCATAGCGATATTCCTTGTAGAATATCCAGCACATTGTTCGATAAGGAAAGAGCCGAGATCCCTTCACTGGGAGTGACTTTTTTAGCGAAACTAGCAGATACTACAACCCACTCGGTTTTGTTTTTGATTGCTTCTCTAGTTCTTATTTTGCATAGTGGATTTGTGAAATATCCAGCACTTCATTCGATGAGGAAAGAGCAGAGATCCCATCACCGGGAGTGACCTCTTTAGCGAAACTAGTAAAAGCCTCAAAAACACTCATTTTCAAAATCACTCGATTCTAAAACGATATCAAGTTCATTACGCAAAGGGTTTTCTTAAAAACCTGTCGTAGCCATCCGTCATTTCAGATAAGTACTACTTAGTATTCGTGCTACGTTTGTTGGCATGCGTCAAGGCGTAGTGTGCGGTATCTAACTAGTGCTTATCTGCTGCATATGGTGCGATTGGATTAGGGTAGTCGTGCGACTTTGTTGGCCTGCGTCAAGGGTCGTGTGGGTGGGTTTAATTCAATCATGAAATGTACAGGTTGAACTTGACTAGCGGACTATGGTTTGTTTACCTGCGTCAAGGTCATAGGACGCTAGGGGTAAAATATTATCGGGAATTTCACTTATTGAAATTTGCAATAAGATTGCATACCTTCTATGAGATAGTTGGATCCCGATACCCACTGCGAGTAAGAGTTAATCCTGGGAGAGTTTTACACATTACAATTAGCCGATCAAGTAGGTGTCTAGAAAGGTGTTAATAGGGTTACGCCCCTAGGAAAACGAAGTTTATTTTAATTAGGTCCGTGCGAAAGCACGGGAAACCTCCCTCAAAATACCGATACTGGTTTGGCCGAAAGATTGGAGAACTTGTAGCGTGTAATTAATCCCGGCTGGTCTTACCTTTTAGGGTTTGAAAGAAGATTTGATAAAAACAGTGGGAGTCATCCTGATTAGATAAAATAATAACCAATCTGATCTTGCAAGAGCATACACTGAGTGTTTTCTTCTCTCTCTCTCTCCTGATAGCGACCGTAACATGCCTTAATCAAGATAATAATATGAATGCATTGACCGAACCTGCTTATTATACTGAGGTAGGGAACGTTGGTTCCGCTCTATCTTATAATTGTTATAAGTCCGAGCAGAAAATAAGGGAATATCCGGATTCCTACGCCACCCAAACGAGGAATAAGCATGATGATGCATATTCTTCGGGTGTGTTCATTACCGAGAACTGTTTCTCAGTATCCTCTACGTCCTGGGTATGAGATACCGGACAGGATCCCACATATGTAATTTGTTACATGGTCTATAAAAAGGTAGAGAACAGAGATTGGGTGATATGTCTCTAAAAATAGGGGAATCAAGAGTTGATTAGGTCAGACACGTTATGTAATAGCATATACGTTCTAAATCAAACCACAGTTCAAAGTATGTAGAACACACACAAGGGGATTAGTTCAGAAATGAACGAATCCTTCTTGAGGTATTGTAGACTATGTCATATCAATGCGACGCGACCAGCTAAGTTACATAAGGATGAGTATGAGAATCTGTTCGAAATTTCATCTTATGATACTTGCCAGTCTTGTCTCAAAGGTAAAATGACCAATACTCCGTTTACTGGAAACAGAGAAAGAGTTAATGAACTCTTGGGATGAATACATGATGATGTATACGGTCCTATGTCGACAAATACCAAAGATTGTTCTTCGTACTTCATTATAATCACTGATCATCTCTCAGGATTCAGACATATGTTCCTGTTGAAACACAAGTCTGAAACTTTTGAAAAATTCAAGAAATATAAGCTTGAAGTTGAGAACCAGACGGGTAGAAGTATTACAGTCCTACGATGTGATCGAGGAGGCGAATACTTGGGCATGGAGTTCCTGGATTTTCTAAAAAGAGAATAGGATACTCTCTCATCTTACTCCTTCGTGTACACTACAGCATATTGGTGTATCGGGGCGGAGGTATGGTGCACTCTATGATGAGTACTACTGAGTTACCTGTTTCCTTTTGGGGGTTATGTTATGCACTTAAGAAGTGCATACCTATTGAATAGGGTTCTATCCAAATCTGTGCCTACCACTCCATATGAGATATGGAATGGGAAGAGACCATGTCTTAAACGAGTTAAGATATGGTGTTGTCCGGCCTATGCTGAAAAGAAAAATCTGGACAAACTCGAGACAAGGTCAGTTCTGTTAGTTTGTTGGATATCCCAAATATTTACGAGGGTATATCTTCTACCACACCGAGGAGCAAAAGGTGTTTTGTTTCTCAGCATGCCACCTTTTTAGAAAAGGAATTTCTTATGAAGAAATTTATGGTCATGGGGTAGAACTGGAAGGAGTTCCAGCTAAACAAACTAGCAGCTGATGATTTGATGAAACCAAAGGATTCAATAGTCTCCAACGAACCTCAGCCTCTCCGTGAATCTGGTAGGGTTCCTCATCCACTTGAGAGATGCTACAATCTTCTCGGTGACAGTGGGAGCGAGGATTGCATCATGGTAAATGATGGCCCAACTAGGTTCAAGCAGGCCTTCACGAGTGGGGACTCTGTGTAAAGGCTGGATGCTATACGATCAAAGATGGAATCCATATACACCAACTAAGTATGACTTTGAATGTTGCACCTAAAGGGGTAAAACCCATCGGGAGCAATCGGATCTTGAGAAGATTCTTGGTGTAAATGGAAAAGTTGAGACTTTCAAAGCTATGCTTAAGTCCATCAGGATTAAAGCAGGCATCGCGGTGTTGGAACATCTGTTTTGATGTGGCAGTCAAAGTGTTTGACTTCATCAGAAAGGTAGATGAACCTTGTATATATAAGAAGGTTGTAGAGAGTAAGGTTATCTTATACGTATTGTACGTAGATGACATACTCTTGATAGAAAATGGTTTCCTATGCTACACTCGGTCAAGATCCTCTTATCACGAGGATTCTCAATAGAAGATCTGGATGATACCTACTACATCTTATGGGTTATGATCTATGGTGATAGATCTAAGTGGATGTTGGGAGTGTCCTAACTCTAGGTACATTAACACCATACTAAAGGGGTTTAGTATGGAAGATTCTAAGCGTGGTGGTTCGCCCACTTACTCATGAATCACTCTCTCCAAAAAGATGTCTCCCAAGACTGATTTGGAGAGAGCTCGCGTGCAAGGGATACCCTATGCTTCGGTAGTAGGCTCTATCATGTGTGCGATGTTATGTACCAGACCAGATGTAGCTAACTCACTAGGTGTAGTGATCAGGAATCAATCGGATCTTGGGAGAATCACTGGACAACTGTGGAGGACATTCTTAAGTACTTAAAAAGCACTAAAAGAATGTTCTTGATTCGAGCTTCCAAAGTGATAAGGTCGACTGAAAGTCAGTCACAGGTATTGTCTTTACCCTCGGAGGGACGGTATGTTGGAAGAGTTCCAAGCTATATACCGTGGAAAACTAGACGATAAAGGTTGAATACGTTGCTACCAACGATGCTGCTAAAGTGGTTGTCTAGGCATTTCTTGTTCATGAGATGAACATGGTTCCTACCATTGAGCATCCAATAACTGTTATTGTGACAACAATGGAGTTGTGGTTTTGGCCTAGGAACGCCGGTCCCATCAGCGATCCAGAAATATTCTGAGGCAAGTATCACCTGTTCAAGGAGATGGTTGATCTTCAGGAGATCGAGGTTAGGAGAGTTGATGCAAAGGATAACACGGTGGATCCACTCACAAAGGCCTTTCCCTAGAGAGACTTCTATAGAACGTTAAGTATGAGATACTACAACAAATGACCTTAGTGCAAGTAGCAGATTGTTAGTTATATGTATTTCCTAAAGGCCATTACTGTACATGTGATGTATGTTGTAGTGGATGCTTGGACATATATAGGGAGGACTTTCTTGCTCGACATGATAGTATGCTATCTGGTTGCACTTTATCTTAACATGTACACTTATTGTCTGTCTATTACATGTTGATAAAGCCCTTAGGATGAGTACTTGACTACCAGGATTATGATGCGGATCATACTAGTGCGGCAGAGGTAGTCGGCAAGTACATCCTTCAAATGTTCCTAGTCATGGAAGTATCGAGACAGGGCATCGATACTTCAGATTAGACTAGCGTATGCGCTTCTTGACCCATATGATGCGCGATGGATGATCCTATATCCATTGGTGTTTGACATCAGAGTTGGTATATGGTTGCTTAGTGGAGACTGGGTATACTGAACGGACTCGCTGAGAACTCCTAGATGGTACTATACCTATTGTCAGATAGCAGTTCTCTGGTGACACTTGTACAGGTTAGTCTGTCGACCCGAGATCATTATAGAGTCTTGTGTGATTCCCACTGTGCTTTGATTTCCACCTTACCATGTTCAAGAGATCGTGCAAAACGGTGGTTTTTGGGTACAGTCCCGAGTCACATGGAGGCAATGAGCGATTGGAAGGGATTCGTCTCTCCTCGTATTGGGGGTTGATGTTGCGCTATGCTCAATTAGCCATAACAGGAAATCCCTGGCCAGGGTTGCTGAGATTTACTGGTAAGTGTTATCAGTAGTTTCTCGAACCATTATGGACCTTGCATCGGCATGACTTATCAGGATATTAGGGTCTGACATTATAGCACCCCCAGGCTGTGATATGCGACATATCTGACGAAGAGACCGGACTATACGGTAGTGTTACTGATTGGATTCACAGGAGTATGAGCAGTCTTGCTTGTTGATCTTCTGATCGCTCAATACCCGGGTCGCCGTTACGTTTAGCAGACCGCTTGCGGCTTGTGAGTGTTTGATATGATCATCACCTACTGCCGGCGTATTGACGAGTCTTTAGAGTCATACAAAGAGGTTTCCTGGTTTATGCGAAACGAAGTAGGAGCACATATGTGATATGTGCGGGACTGAAATTAATGTTCATATGTGATACCGCATCCTATTCTCGCGATATGTGATATCGATCTGTTATATGTGATATAGTCGGTTTATCGGATCAAGTGTTGATTCGATAAGTTGTTACATTTGATATTAGCCGGTTGTATGTGATATAGCCGGATTATTAAATCAAGTGTTGATCTAATAATTTAGTGTATATTTATATATTTGATATATTGAATTACATTAACTAATATTAGCTCACTTAAACATTTCTTTTTCTCACTTGTGTGCATATAGTATATATGTGATATATATTAATGTACATTTTATTTGTGTCATGCTTGATGCCACATGCTTCATGGGTGTATGAGACTCACACCATGCTTGATATAATGAAGGGTTTTATTTATTTAATAATCAAAATTAAATGGAATTATGTCACATGGTTGAAGCTTAAAGAACCTTGTGGAACCATTGACTTAATCCACTAACTTGTTTTACTTGTAGATATATGTTAACCTAACCATTATTGATGGCCATGGTTCATTCTTTACATGAGTTAGTGTATGACACTAACTCACCCATGGTTTCTATTCTCACCTCATGAGTTTCATTCTCATCTCCACTTCATCTTCTTCTTCCTCATGAGAAAGCTTTCTAGATTTTCTCAAGGTGATGAAATATTGTTAGAAAAATTAATCTAAAGTGAGCCCAATTCCTACTTCATCATCCTCTACTATATTATCCATTTAGTTTAGGGTGTTTGCTTCACTAATCTACCATTAGTGGAGAGGTAGCATGAGCTTGAGTCTCCTCGACGTAGATCATCTTCGGCCTCGAAGACTTCGAGCAAGCTTGTTCATTTCTTCATGTGAACCCCTACTAGAGTTCGGGTGTTCACTACTTGGAGCGAAGGGACTACTACACGGAGCTTTAGAAGTGAAGGAACGGTCTACAAAGGTTGTATTCCTCATTCACTTAGATGTAAAGTTATTTGCATTGCTTGTTCGTCTAAATCTCTAGTTAAGATTCTAGGTTATGGTTCTTTAGTACGGCAAAAATTTGAAATTGGCATGGACGATGCCTTCCGAAACCTTGCTGCCACCCTATGGAACCCAACACAAACAACTCAAAACTTCATTTTTGAAACTGTTTTTCGGCGGTTTTTGCGTGACAAAAAACGGCGGATTTCTAACGTTGCTACAAGCTATCTAAGGTTTATGTGAGGCTCTGATACTACTATAAGTCGATGCCGCGCACCCCACGTGTTCGTGGGGAGGCGGAATTTGCAAAAAATGATTTTTACGGGCTTTTCATCACCGACTAGAACCAAGGATCGACCATAAACCCAAGCTAGCAAACTACATGATATTTAAGTACTCGGAAACAATGTTATACCTCATGATACAAGTCCTTCGGGTCTTCTCTACTGTCCTTTTCGTCATCGTAGGCTCCTAGGATCGATCCGGATCGTAGTTTCCTCGTCGGCTTCCTCGAGTCAAAGACGATCCACCCGAGAGTCTATAGTCCGAGCTCCAACCTCAAATCCGAGGTAATTAGGGCAACTAGCTTTCTAAACTAGATGGCCTAGATGATGTAGAGAATGAAGATGGATTTAATTGTCTCTTGGAATCCTAATTTGCTCAACTCATGAGACCTTAAGGGTTGAAAGTTGAGAGGAAGAAGAAGAAAGCTAACTTCAGGAAAGAGAAATGGTTTTTTGATAATGATAAAATATGGGATGGCTCACTTGATATGACTACAAGCATGGAAAGAAAATAAATCACCCAAAATATCTAGTGGCACAAAATATCTCATAAGAAATATCTAAGTCAAAGAGTCAAACCAAGTCAAGTAGTCAAACCAAGTCAAGTAGTCAAAACAAGTAGCCATGCCACAATTATCATTTATAAAAATAACAAATATTTTCCTCCACCTCATAATTGTTTTAATCAAGTCAATGGTCAAAACCCTAATGAGGTGTCTCCTTCTATGCCCTTCTTATCCATATATACATACCCGCATTCGTGTTCCGAGAAACATGAATACAAAGAGACGAAACTGATCCATCAATATAATACTAAGATCCGGCTTAAACCAAAGCCCACTAATATTATCCACCCGAACATCATACGTGCACAAGTGCATGTAGGTGATCGAAGCCCTGCCGTAAAACCATACGGCCTCTACATCTTTCGCTCGATGCAAGGAAACTCTCTGTGTGGGACTCTAAAGACTCAATAGTACGCTGCAATGGGTTTAACCACAAGCCGCAAGCGGTACTAGCTGCACGTAACGGCTACCCAGATATCTGTCGATAAGAAGGCCGATGAGGAAACCCATCCAAACTCCTACTGAGCCTGAATGTGACAATCTCCGTACAGTCTGGTCTGTTCGTCTAAGAGTATTGCATATCGGGCTTAGGGGGTAGTAATCGTCAGACCCTTAATAGCGCAATAAGTCGTGTCGGAGTGTACCCAAACCACCCTGAGAAACTACTGGAATACCTACCAGTAAATCTTGCTTTCCCTAGCCAGGGACTTTGTGTAATGGCTCTCCGAACACAGCACGATGTTAACCCCCAATACCGGGAGAGACGAATCCTATCTAACCGCCACTGCCTCCAAGTGCTTCGGGACTGCACCTAACTACTACCTGTTTGCACGACTCCTTTGAGCCGTGGTAGGGTAGTAATCAAAGTACAGTGAGAACACACTCGAGGCGAAGTAGCAGTGTCAAGTCGATGGACTAAACTGTACTCATGTCACCTGGGAACTGCTACCCGATGATAGGTATAATACCAACCAACAGTTCCCGACGAGTCCTATCCAGTATACTCATAACCTAACGAGCACCTGCATACTATCTCCAGTACGACATACTAATGGCTGTTGGACAAACCATCTCCTCTGTTGGGATGAGAAGCGTATACACTAGTCTACTCCGGAGTATCGATGCCCCATCTCGATAATCTTACGACTAGGGACCTGTATAAGGATGTGCTTCTAGACTATCCAGCCCCCACTAGTGTGACTGACATCACAATGCTTGTAATCAAGCAAAGATCCTAAAGGCTCTATTAATATGTGTAACCAATATGCTAAAAGAAACATACACATATTGAGGTAGAAACAAACCAAGTATCATACTACCATTTTGAGCAAGACTGTCAATACAACTGTGAATATCCCAAGCTTCCATTAAATAATATAAAATCCAGTATGATATAATAATGGCCTCTAGGGCATATATCACTAACAACATAGCATGAGCAGGGTCAACATCAAGGAATTCAGCAGGGTGAAAGCATCCCTTCTTGGGGCACACGTTTTCGGTTTCATCCTGTGAACGCTTCAGAACCTCGACCTGCTGAGCGGCCTCCTCGGCGGATCATCCAGGAAAAAAGAGAGCATCGTCCGGTTCATGCGCAGATATAGGCTCATCATGAGTGAGGGGCCCAGACTCAAGCAAAGTATCGAGTAAATGGGCGGCCGATTTTTTTCTCCTTTTAGGGCCCGAGCTAGTACCGGTAGAAGGACGCTTCCTCCTCTTCGACACTTTTGCACGGTGCTGCCCAATCTCGCCTTCAGGATCTGACTTTGGTGATGCTGCTGCTGGTGCCTTATCAAGAATCTTTCCCCCGGTTCCAGTGCGAACCGGCATACCAATAGTACGAGGGACTGATTCTGTTCGAGCGGCTTTTGGAATAAGCACTGAATCGCTGTCCCTCAGAGGAGGGCGAACGACCGACCATGGCCGCAATGGAGCTTTGATGGATTGAGCTGGAGCAGAGGCCTTATACTCGAAGAGCACCCATCTCTCCTCTGCGATGATGATACTAACCCGGTGATGATACCAGCCCTTGAAGGGTCCCACGGGCCTTGGAATGTAGTCAGGCTTGGGGATCATGAAGAGGGAACCGGTATTTAACCTCATGAAATGATGAATAATATCACGGGCAGTCTTCAGCAAGGGAGTAAGCTCAACTAAAAAGGCTTCAAGGGGGATGCCCTGGTTGTAACCTGGCTGTTGGGCAAAGCGATGCGGATTATATCGTGTGAAGAAAGCAGCGTCATTTAGTCGGAACACTAAGTACCCCGGCCCGATTGAATATAAATGCATGATCTCTTTGTGTTATAAATCCAGTGCCCCATTCTTCAACAAATCGAGTAACTGTTGAATAGGCCCCGCTGGCGTAGAACGAACACTAAGTACCCCGGCCCGATTGAATATAAATGCATGATCTCTTTGTGTTATAAATCCAGTGCCCCATTCTTCAACAAATCGAGTAACTGTTGAATAGGCCCCGCTGGCGTAGAAAGTCCCCGATCATTGAAAACCATACCGCCTTCGTTTGAATATGGGTTAAGCAACATGCTCAAAACCCCTAACTGAGTCAGATCAGGAGCAGAGGCATCGACCAATCTCATGACTCGTAGGAAGGTGTATGACTCATAGAAATCAGGCCGCCGGTGCGCAAAAAACACACCTAACACATGCTTATCGATCCAGGACGTGAAGCAGTGGAGGGAGAAATTCACGGTGTCTACACCTGGATTTGAAGTGTTGGCGGCGGTACTTAAACCATGATACAGGTGTGATAACCCTGCAACGCCAATGGCCAATCATACTACTTCGGCTATGCGATGTGCAGGGTAGAAGATGGAGGCTCTCATAAAACGGCGGTGCATTGACATGGCGAACCAGCTGAGTAAGAGACTGATGAAGCCTACGAAGAATGTTTCATCATCCATACTAGGAGCAGCGATCGTGTCAAAAGTCACGGCTGATGAATTTGGAATATAAAATTGCGGCGGATCTTCATCTTTAGCCAGCAATTTCTCCAGGCCAAATCCGAAGGGATCCTCGACCATCACAAATTTCGTAGCTTTCTTGGATAGAGCATATTTACGAAGAAAGCAAGCAATGAAAGCATCAAAAGTAACACCTTTCCCTTCTGATGCCACGAACAGGCTCTCAAAAATACCTAAGGACTTGATTAGACTAGGGTGCTTCTGCCGAACAGCATTTTCAATTGTCAAGCTTTCAAGCATGGCTGGCACTGTAGCAAAAATATACTTGTCAGGGGGTAATAATTCTTCGTAATGTTCTCCCCTAATGAAATTTCTCAGAATTCCTCCAGCGAAATAGAGACTCCGCGGTCCCCTAATAGAAACGTATTCGTTGGAAGATTCCATTGATTTAAAAAATCCTTA
Source organism: Agapanthus africanus (assembly GCA_030015575.1). NCBI lineage: Eukaryota > Viridiplantae > Streptophyta > Magnoliopsida > Asparagales > Amaryllidaceae > Agapanthus > Agapanthus africanus. Next base: position 89,172,460 of record CM057338.1, on the reverse strand, counting down.
ACCCACCAGACGTAGGGAGCATGGTAGTAGAACAATGACGTATACACTGCTTGGTACAGTCCAGCTTTCTGCAACCGTGAGCGTTGGGAGGAAAGAATGTACCGGGCCCAAGGAAGGTAGCCCACTGGATGCCGCGGGGTAACGCCTATCTAATAGACCTGCCCCCAAGGTCGAGCTTCACCTTGACATATTCGGCGTCCCAAAATATCGATAGCCATCAAGGGTTGATTGGGTATCCCTGTTATTGATGGCTCAAGCCGACCCTCGGGAGTCCAATTAGCCGCCTCCACTGCATAAGCAGTACGTGGACGCTCCGTAAATGAAATCGAGCGGATGGGTTCTATTGGTACTCTACATGTAAAACTATGGCGGCCCCTGATAATATGATCGTACCAAATTCCCCATAGGAGAAGGCTCTTTTTTCCTTGTCATGTTCCCTATTCATAGCCATGGCCTCCTCGTTTGATGGCGACTGTAGGAAAGCGGCCTCTGAGCGGGTATAGGGAAAGTAGGGAAGTGAGACCATAGTACCTAAAGAAAAGGGACAACAAAAAAAACCATTAACAAAAGGTGTGAGTTTGTTTTATGGGACTACTAACTACAAAGCCAGTGGGCCCCACGAAATTAAAATGGCGGCTCGTCAATGATGAGGCAAGATAATCATTGTGAGAATTCAAAAAGATTCTCATTAAATAAACAGTGGAGTTTAAAAAAAAATCTCAACATTCTCGAAAAGCGAGTTCTGTTAAAAATAAACAACAGATTCAAATCTGTTAAAAGAGTATTAAAACCCTAAGAAAGAAAATGCTCAAAAACAGGAAGGAGAATAAAATTTCCAAAAGTTCCAAAATCTCTCAGAGTTAAGCTCTGTAAGACAATGGAATTAAATTCCTCCAACAATGGGATTAAATCCCGAAAATCCCCATGGTGGGAAATAAAGAAAATGGAATTAAATTCCAAAGATCTTCAAAGATCAGTGATAGGGTAAAACACTGAGAGGAGAACCAACGATTCTTATTAATTCAAGACCCATGGTCTTAAAAAAATGAGTTTTTTTTATATCTCTAAGAGATCAGTTCAAGAAAAGAGCAAAGCTCTGCTAATGGATTTAAAATCCAAAACAAAAGAAAAGGGGTTTCCTAAGAGATGAATTCCGTTCATAATCCTTGCCAAAAATTTTTTTGCAGAGTTTAACTCTGATCAGAAGGGATTTTGTGGGCAGAGAGCTAAGATTTGAAAGGAGAATTAAATTCTCAAGGAAAGAGTTAAGGAGAAAGATGAAAAAATAGTGGTCATCTTAAGGGCCAAAGACCCTATTTATAAGACGTAATGGGAAGCGATTCAACTTCCCATTCCGTTAGGCAATCCAACGGTGGTAAAGATGAACAGCGTTGCACTCATGTGCAGGCCACGTGAGAGCAACGCTGGGGGGCATTTGTTCCCTTATAAAAAGAGAGAGAAAAGAGGAAAAATTCCCCACGACTCAAGTCTCACGTGTTAAACACGTGAGCGCTTATATGCAGAGTATATAAGCGCTGCAATCGAACAACTATAGGCAAAATAGGCCTCAAGTGTTAAACACGTAAGCTCCTATATGCAAAGTATATAGGCGCTGCAATCAAACAACTAAAAGCTAAATAGGCATTACGTGTTAAACATGTGAGCCCCCATAAGTACAAAGAAAAATCCTCAGAATTAGCTTCAGATAGAGTTAAACTCTATGCATAGAATTAAATTCTATCTTTGTATGCAAAGCATATGAGCATTAAGAGTACATGGCCAAAGGCCAAATTGACCTCACGTTTTAAATACGTAAGCGCCCATATGCAAGGCATATGAGCGCCAAATGAGAGAAGCTAAATAAGTCTCACGTATTAAACACGTGAGGGCACCTCCTTATGTAGAATTAAATTATACTCTTGAGAAATAGCTCTATGAATTTTTCTAAAAGAGAAAGATCCTCTCCGTTAAACAGAGAACCGTTGGATCAAAGATCCAATGATGATTAAGCATAGAATTAAACTCTATTGGGAAGGATGTTTTCTGTTAAACAGAAAGTTGTTGGATCAAAAGATCCAATGAGATGGAAAATATTTCCTATATCTTTCTAAACAGAGAAAGATTGTTTTCTGTTAAACCGAGCGCCCTTGGATTAAAAATCCAATGGTGATAAAAATATCACCGTTTAATCGAATAAAATTCTATATATGGGAAAATATTCACCCAATCTTGTTAAAACAAGAAAACGTATTCTGTAAAACAAAAACACTTGGATCAAAGATCCAACCGTGGGTAAAATTTCCCAAATAGATTTTGAGACCAATTAAATCAATTGGAATCTCTCAATGAAAGATTTTCTCAAAACTAATTAACAATTTTCCTCCGCTATATAAAGGCCCCGAGACTTCAAGTCTCACACACAAGAGGGAGACAGAGAAAAAATAGAGGGAACCTCTATAAGCTTCTACAAAAAAATACAGTGAGCTCTTGAAAGAACAGAGAGAATTTAATTCTCAAAGAAGAAGATCTTCCTCTGCAAAAACCCTAGGTAAAAAAAAACACAGAGATCAAAATATCTCTTTTACCTATCTAAGGGTTTAACCATTCTCAAAGAACTTAGTCCTTCCTTTAGATCAGAGATCTACAAGTCAAGTCTCCCACAAGTTGAGAATTTAATTCTCATCGGGAAGATCTTGTTCTTGAGATTCAAAGATTCAGAAAAGAACTAGGTTAAAAAGAAAGAAAAATAATATATGTTCTGGGAATTTAATTCCTCCAAAATTAGGGTTTAACCCTACATAAAGAACTTAGTTCTTATAAAAATAAAAGAAGAACTTAGTTCTCCAATTAAAAAGAAAGTGATGATCAAAGATCTTCAAAACAGAAATCTTGATGATCATCAATGACTAAAATGTCATTAGCAGAGATTAACATCTCTAAAAGCAAGAAGAACTTGGCGTCTCACTCGAAACACGCGTGAGAAAAATTAGTTCTTAGTACTATTATAGTGCCTCACGTGTTTCTCACGTGAGTGCTTAAAACAAACAAAAGAAAAGCTAAAACGCCTTACGTGCTCCCCACGCGAGCGTCCAAAAAACAAAGAAAAACTCATTTGTGTTGATTAGGCAGCCACCAAATAAAGAAGCCCAGCATCCCAAAAATAAAATAGTCACGTGAAATACACGTGAAACACTCTTGGAAACCTGAAATCTGGCGCCACGTGCTTCACACGTGAGCACTAGAGCTCTAGCCAACTGCTTAGCACTTCTGTCAAAAATGGGGGTGAACAAACAAAACCTGAAATCAATGCTCCGCACTCACGTTCTTCCCACGTAAGTTCCATGCAAAGCGCTTAGCACTCTATATTCAGTCAAAATGGATAAGTGCTTAGCACTGATTGGGCAGTGCCCATATCTGAGCGCCTCACATGTTTCACACGTGAGCGCAAGAGAAAATTAGTGCTTAGCACTATAATAGCGCCTCACGCGAAAAACACGTGAGTGCCAGGAAAGATTAGTGCTCAACACTATTCCAACGGCCCACGTGAAACACATGTGAGCATTGTATATCTTAGTGCTTATCATGCTGGGTAGTATAGAAACCCAATCTTAACCCAAATTGGCTAAGTTTTCTGAGGTTAAACCTCTTTGATTTTAAATCTATCGAGCCCATATTGCTCATGATTTCCAAACTTATATTAGTCTCAAACATGACTAATGATCTCTAATTGATGATATCCAAAATGATATTCATCCTATATCTCCTAAGGTAATCTTAGTTTCAAATATGACTAACGATTTTTAGGTCCACCACAACCGTTTTCCCCCCTCAAATACGGAATTTGGTTTAAGGATACATCTCTTCACACCTCTGATATATGTCGTTGTAATTCCACAGCGTCTTCAGAGAGGTAGTGGGTCCCGACAACCAACAACTCCTTTCTCCCATATTGATGCACTTCCAAATTGACGTGCACACCTCAAATCGGATCGCACCCCAAATTGGGTGTATTCCATATCACCATCGTTCACTCCGCCGCGTAACAAATACACGTGCGAGCAAGATGGACATTGGACCGAAATGTCCTTAAACTAATATTCGCCCCAAACATAGCGATAATGGGCCGAAATATTCTTAAACCAATATTCGTCTCCAAAATAGGAATGTTGGACCGAAATGTCCTTAAACTAATATTCGCCCCAAACATGGCGATAATGGACCGAAATGTCCTTAAACTAATATTCGTCTCCAAAATGGGAATGTTCGACCGAAATATCCTTAAACTAATATCCGCCCCAAACACGGCGATAATGGACCATGATGTCCTTAAACTAAAATAATTAGGCCCAAATGCTCATATGTTTAAGTCGATCATAATCTCAAACCAGGTTAACGGTCCTTAATAAAACTAAACCCAATACTAAAATATACACTTTGGACTAATCCGTGCCCTACGGACGACGACATAAACTAGTCTCCGTATATAATCCATGGGCAACCAAAATAAACAAAAATACACACGACACGAAGTGAACTACCGGAGCAGAAGAAAGTGGTTATCGCAATGCAATAGCGTAATTAACTGCAAGGGCTTGCACCTGTAGGGAAGAGCATCCCCACAATAAAAAAAACCCTCAGAAATGAGGGGGAATATGATGAAGTCTGCTACAACGGCCACGTCTATCCAAACCTGCAATATATGGTGCCATAAATCAACTTGGTATCTTCGGAGAGGTGGATGGAGAAGTCCAAATAGTATCTGCCCCCAGAATTCAGGCCAGACGTCCAGACGTCTCGGTCCGGTCTTTCGGCGGTGAACAGGGAGATGGCATGTCCCGCAGCCATTGGTATGCGATACCAGAGATAGTATACAGGTGCTCATTAGGTTATGAGTTACACTGGATGGACTCGCTGGGAACTGCTAGTTGGTAATATACATATCGTCAGTTAGTAGTTCCCGGGTGACATGAGTGCAGGTTAGTCCGTTGACTTGACATCACTATTCTTCACGAGTGTGTTCCCACTGTACTTAGATTACTACCCTACTACGGCTCAAATGAGTCGTGCAAACAGGTAGTAGTTGGGTGCAGTCCCGAAGCACTTGGAGGCAGTAGTGGATAGAAAGGATTCGTCTCTCCCGGTATTAGGAGTTGATATCATGTTATGTTTGGATAGACAATACACAAAGTCCCTGGCCAGGGAAAGTGAGATTTCCTGGTAGGTATATTAGTAGTTTCTTAGGGTGTATTGGGCTCTACACTGACACGACTTATTGCGCTATTAGGGGTCTGACATTTACCATCCCCTAGGCTCGATATGCGATACTCTTAGACAAACAGATCGGACCGTACGGAGATTGTCATGGATAGGCTCGGTAGGGGTTCGGATGAGTTCTCTCGTCGGCCTTCTTTTCGACAGGCACCTGGGCAGCCGTTACGTACAGCTAGTGCCGCTGACGGACTTATGGTTAAACCCACTGCCAACGTACTGTCGAGTCTTTAGAGTCCCACATAGAAGGTTTCCCTGGTTCAGACAAAATGATGTAGAGGCCATATGATTTTACGTGCAGGGTTCCGATCATATACGTGTTCTGGCTACACGAATGTTGTTCGGATGGATAATACCAGTGGGCTTTGGATTAAGCCGAATTCTAGTATTATATTATTGGATTATTATTATCTCATCATATTTGTATTTTTGCAGTACGAATACAGATATGTATATACGGTGGGAGAATTCTTGTACTTCTATAAGGGGACGCCTCATTATTGGATTTATCTATGTTTGGAAAATAGATTAATGAGGTGGAAATGGAGATATTTGTGGCATGGTGAAGCACGGCTTATATCTTTGTTTATTTTATTTGACTTTACTATTCAAGCATGGTTGATGTTTTTCTATGGAAAAATATTGCATGCTTGATCATTGAGAAAGAATGAGCCATTCTTCACTTGCACAACACTTGCTCATTTGTGTTTTCTCCTTCTCTCTCCATTGTTCTTCTCCTTCTTCCTCAAAAACCCTAATCCTTACATGAGTTGTGAATCCTAGGGTTTCATGAGATAAAATACTCTAATTAACTCTCTACATCTCCTAAGCTACTTAGTTTAGAAAACTAGGTACTTTAGTTACCTCGGTTTTGAGGTTGGAGCTTGAACCATAGACTCTCGGGTGGATCGTCTTTGATACGAGGAGACTGATGATCAAGCGCGATTCGCATCTTCTAGGAGCTCAAGGAGAGGAGAAGAAGACCCGAAGGACTTGAATCAAGGAGGTATAAAACTCTTTCATAGTAGTTTAGAACCTCCAAGTGTTTAGCTAGTTAGGGTTTCCGAAAAGATCCTGTATGATAGGTCGGTGTTGCAAGTATAAAAATCATTTTTGTAAATTCTGCCTCCCCACAAGTGTGTGGAGTGTGCGACATCGACTTACAGTGGTATCAGAGCCTACATAAACCTTAATTAACTTGTTAGCAAGTGTTTAGAATTTTGATCGACGGAAAACATCCAAAATTTCATTTCCAAGATATGCTTGTTGTCCAAACTTTAAACTTGTTCAAAAAATTATTTCAGTGACCTTAAAATTTTGTGCAGGCATTTCTAAGACCAAGAAAATTTTTTGAGCACATGAGCTCACAATTCGACCGCTAATCCGCGGCCAAATAGCTCATTAGGTTGCGGTTCCGCGGCCGTATTGTGGCTAAGCTACTCCCAATTTTTTCTGTGGTTCAGGTTTATGGAAATGTGATTTTTGGTGCATTTAGTTTTCGCCCAGATTTGTTTGTGTGCTGGTTTGTACATGGGGTAAATACAGATAGTTATAATCGATCGAAATTCTGAATTCTTGATTAACTGTGTATTTTGTTTATATATGTATTGTTAAACGTCTGCTAATTGCTATATGTCGATTGGTGGGGGTTGCACAAATCTAGTATATTGTTGATGGTTTGTGGATATGAAGTATTTGATCGTCGTGAATGAATAGCCGAGGGGATGTGAGAAGAGTGTTCTTTTCTTTCATTCATGTATATTTGAAAATTGATATAATATTCTTTTGCGAGGCACATCCAAGTTGAAGTTGTAGCACTGTTGTATTATATCATTTACTTTTTCTTGCAGCTAGGATAGACTCAAGGAGGGGTGCACAAACTACCAGGTTCTTGAAGTGCCGAATGGCATACTCATTTCATTGAGAGAGGCTGCTTCACTTCGGGAATTTGTGGGCAGTTTGCTGCACCCATAGGGGTCTAGGGTGGGGTTTAGCTATTCATCACGACCGTGGAATCCGTTTTTCGTTCTAAGCTAAAACAAAACACGGAAATCCTAGTATATCCAATATATTCATTTGTGTTGCTGTGATCTGTGATCTGAAATGACTATTATTGCGTAAGACAAATGGCTATATATATATTATATATATATATATATAATAAACGTTGCTTATATTTTGCATCCGTACTAGTCCAGTCCCCGCTCTGCCGTTAATTAAGTAACCTAATGGTGCATGACGGGGCCCCGTGGCGAATGCGGATGACATAACCGTACGTTCTATTTTCGTTTCTTTTTGCAATGATAGGGTTAAATGATTGGACACCATTAATATTGTTTAATGCAAAGAAAAAAAACCAATGCTAAATCGTTTTTCTTTAAAAACAAACCAAAGTTAAATGATGGGACACCATTAATATTGTTTTGGAACAATTTCAAAACCACTCGGTTTTCTTTAAAAACAACTTTTAAATGCGGTTTGTACGAATGGTTTCAGACTAACCTGGACAATGACGGGTAGAACTTAATTTGCGTCTTATGATATTTTGGCCTTCGTCAAGGTCATAAGCGCCTGGGGCAAAAATCGGCATTGGGAGTTTCAAAAGAAAAAGGAAACTTTCTAGTTTTGCATACCATCTGGAGTGTGATGATTTTGGTAGGATTCCTTCAAAATTGTCACACAATGATAGTTAGATCCCGATCCACTACTCCTTAGGAGAGTTTTTCACTTAAACAATCAATGCTATAAACCAAGTAGGTGCCTAGAACGGTGTTAGCGGTGCTACACCTTCAGGGAAAAGAGGTTATGTAATTAAGGAATTTCACGGAAGCGTTGGAAAACCTCCATCGAAGTACCGACACTAGCCTGGCCGAAATGTTAAGTAAGAATTGCAGGGTGCGATTAACCCCAACTAATTCTTCTTTTATGATTTGAAAGAGAATTTGAGGAAACAGTGTGAGTCATCCTGTTTAGATAAACTAATAACCAATCTAAACTTGCAATAACATCATACCGAGTGTTTCTTCTCTCTCTCTCTTCTAATTGCAGCGACCAAAATGACCGAGCTTAAGTTATTGCTAGATAAAAATATATTGACGGGGCCAAACTATAAAGATTGGCTAAGGAATGTCCAGATGGCTATTACCTATGACAAGCTGGGCTACCTCCTTACTACCAAAGCCCCCGCCGTCCCAAGTCCAGATTCCATCGTTGCGGATATAGAAATCCGTAAGATATGTGAATTAGACTGTGCGAAAGCCAAGTGCCTCATAATGGCCTCTATGGATAATGAATATCATAGGCGGCATGAGAAGATAGGCTTAGCTTTCATCTTCCTCCATACCAAAGATTTATATGGAGAGCAATCTCGTATGGCAAGATACGAGACCTCGTAGAAATTGTTTCAAGCGAGGTTGTCTATTTGGTCATTTGTAGGGGACCACGTCCTTAAGATGATCAGCTATATTGAAGACCTCGTGGACCTTGGGACCACGTTGGAGAACGAGTTATATATAGACTTGATTCTACAATCCCTCCCCTCTACCTATGCCCAGTTTATCTTGAATTTCAATATTCAAGAGAAGGAGGTTATACTTCCAGAACTTCTCAATATGTTGAGAAATGCAGAGCACCCTGAAGAAAACCAGGGAGACACCCGCTCTGCTTATTGGGGAACCTTTCTCCTCTGGATCCAAGGCGAAAGCCAAGGGGAAGAAGAAGAAAGCCCCCACCAAGCGAAAGGAGGTGTCAATAAAGTACGGGGAAGGGCAAGGCAAAAGTATGGGCCGACGGTAGGGAAAAAGAAATGCTTCTATTGTCACAGGAAAGACCATTGAAAGAAGGACCGCAGGGCCTGGAAAGCCCAGAACCAGGATTCGAAGCAAGTTGTGGCTTCAGCTTCAGGTGTGTTTATGATTGAAAACTGTCTGTCAATCAACTTTACTTCCTGAGTATTGGATACCAGATCAGGATCTCATATCTGTAATTCATTATTGGCACTGAGAAGCTGTAGAGTTTTGAAGGCGGGTGATATGACCCTCAGGGTTGCTAACGGAGCGAGCGTGGATGCTGGGTCCATAGGGGAATATCACATAAGATTGACAAGTGGACACATTTTGGTTTTGCGTAACTGTTTTTGTATACCTAGTTTGACATATAATATCATCTCTGTATCTTTACTTTCTAAAGAAGGTTATGATTTTATATTTGTAAGCAATGTTGTAAACATCCACCTTAATCATGGTTTGATTCGGTCCGGCACATTAGACAACGGTATATACGTATTAAATCAATACCAAGTTCTTAATGTCCAGAATACACTTAAAAGAAAGTCTTTAGAATTAAATCAAGCTTTCTTATGGCATTGTAGACTAGGTCATATCAATGAAACACGGTTGAAAAAGTTACATAAAGAGGGATATTTGCATCCGTTTGAATTCTTATGCAACTTGTCAATCATGTCTCAAAGAAAAGATGACAAAGACTCCGTTCATTGGACACGGAGTAAGAGCCACCGAGCTCTTGAGACTCATACACATCGACGTGTGTGGTCCAATGTCTACACATGTAAGAAGTGGTTATTCCTATTTCATTACTTTTACGGATGATTTCTCAAGGTATGGACATGTATTCTCGATGATACATAAATCTGAGGCCTTTGAGAAATTCCAAGAATACAAGAATGAAGTGGAAAAACAAACAGGCAAAAGTATCAAGACACTTCGATCTGATCGAGGTGGTGAATACCTAAGTGCTGAGTTCCTGGATTATTTAAAAGAGAATGAAATTCTTTCTCAGATTACTCCTCCATATACATCTCAGCACAACGGTGTATCGGAATGACGGAACTGCACCTTATTAGATATGGTACGTTCCATGATGAGTAACGCTGAGTTACCGCGATCCTTCTGGGGTTATGCACTAGAATCTGCTGCATATCTTTTGAACAAAGTTCCTATTAAGTCTGTGCCTACCACACCATATGAAATGTGGAGTGGGAAGAAACCCGATCTTAAGTATCTTAAGATATGGGGATCTCCAGCTTTTGTTAAAAAGAAGCATGCGGACAAGCTCGAGACACGATCAATACTGTGTAAGTCTGTGGAATACCCAAGGAACTCCAGGGGGTATCTTTTCTATTATGCAGAGGACCAAAAGGTTTTTGTTTCTCGGCATGCCCACTTTCTGAAGACTTAATTTCTTGAAAAAAAATAAGTGGGAGCGCAATAGAACTGGAAGAAATTTCAGAACCACAAACTATTACTAAAAGCATGGTGGAACTAGAAGTTTCAAAAAAAACCGGATGTCCCTGCGCCACTCCACAGATCTAGTAGGCAGTCTCATTCCCCCGAGAGATACTGCGGTTTTCTCATAGATGGGGATAGAGAGGATTGCATCATCAATGATGATGAGCCAACTAGTTTCCAGCAGGCCATTACGAGCAAAGACTCAGTAAAATGACTGGATGTAATACGGACCGAAATGGAATCCATGTATACCAACAAAGTTTGTACTTCGGACATTGTACCTCAAGGGGTAAAACCCGTAGGCCGCAAATGGATCTTTAGAAAGAAGATTGGTGCAGATGGACAGGATGAAACCTATAAGGCTAGACTTGTAGCAAAAGGTTTTCTTCAAAAACCTGGTTTGGACTATGATGAAACCTTTTCTCCAGTGGCTATGCTTAAATCCATTCGGATCCTACTTGCTATTACTGCTTTCCATGGTTATGAAATTTGGCAGATGGACGTAAAGACCGCTTTTCTGAATGGAAATTTGGAGGAGTGTGTTTATATGGATCAGCCAGAGGGTTTCATAGAGAGTGGGAGCAGCGGAAGAGTATGAAAGTTGCTTAAATTCATTTATGAATTAAAGCAGTCATCGCGGAGTTGAACTTCTGCTTTGATGAGACGGTCAAAGAATTTGACTTTATCAAAAATCTAGATTAACCATGCATTTATAGTAAGATTGTAGCAAGAACTGTAGTATTCCTCATATTGTACATGGATGACATTCTTGTAGTAGGAAATGACATTCTTATGCAACAATCAGTCAAAGAATTCTAGTCACAGAAATTCTCCATGAAAGACCTGGGTGATGCCTTGTAATGACTTTGTTTTTAATGTACAGAAATTTGTATAAAGTTAAAGTACTAAATAGAGTTTTTGCAATCCTGAGTAAGCTATAAGTATTTAATTTGTTTTAGAACAGCAAGAAAGCACTTGTAGCTCATTGGTAAAGCCTTGCACTACTGTGACGTAGCCCTGTGTTCAAATCCCCTCATCCACATATTATTTTTAATGATTTTTCTTGTAAAATTTTTGGAAGCCCAAAAATTTACACGTCCAATACACGTAAAAATGAGAAATCAGATTAAATAAACATGTGCACTGAGATATATGAAATGACCCTGACACGTGGCAAGAATCCAAGACCCGACCCCATACATTGACTTGCGAGATTGGCGAAAAGGTCGGCAGCACCGGGCCCCCCGTGGGGAATGCCTCCAATTCTTGAACCCTAGTCTCTTGGCCTCCCCCTTAACCCCAGTACTGTTTGATTTCTCTGTAAATTTACAGAGAGATTAAATTCACCTCTTTAATCCATTTTAATCCATTTTAATTCCCTAAATCCTAATTCTATCCTATAAATACTACCCCATATCTAGCCCTCTCTATTCTAAAATCTATCATCAAAACTCTCAAATTTTTCCAAGTCAAATTAGTTGTACAAGTGGAGTTAGCCTAAGGTCATCTTCCGGTAACGACTCGGGACAAATCCAGCGACCCCGTGTTTAGTCGAAATTATTGCAGTTTTTAACATAACAATTTCCTCACTTTTCTAATCATCTAAAGATATTTGATATAAATATAACACATATTACAAGTTCGTCTGGAAAATATCAATTACCATGTGTTATACATTATAATCAATACTTTTGAAGGAAATTGTATGTTTATTATTTCACACATAATATTGTATATCTCTAACACTCTTCATTGAGATATTGTGCAAAAATTAACCCAGATCAGATATCGGAATCGAAAATTCGCTGATAAAATACAGGAAATCAAAGAGTTAAATTCTGGCAGAGATATATATTATTATACTGTGCTAGGTTCTGCTCTATCTTATGACTGTCATAAGTCTGAGCAAGGAATAGAGAAATACCCGGATTCCCACGCCACCCGAACGAAGAAGGAGAGTATTGATGCATCTTTTTCGGGTGTGTTCGTTACCGAGAACTGTTTTTCAGTTTGCTCTACGTCCTGGATATTGGATACCAGATTAGGATCCCACGTATGTAATTTGTTACATGAGCTAAAGAGAGGTAGACAACTGGGGAAGGGTGATAAGTCTCTAGTAGTAGGGAATGGCGCAATTGTTGCAGCCAAAGCAGTTGGAGAATATCACCTGGTGTTACCAACTGGTAATACATTGATTCTGAACGACTGTTACTACATACCAAAGATGATGTGCAATATTATATCAGTTTCTTTACTAACTAAAGAAGGATATAATTTCACATTAAAGGATAATGTTATGAACATTTTTCTCAATCAAGTGTTCATTGGGTTTGGCACGTTATGTAATGGTATATACGTTCTAAATCAAATGACAGTTCTAAACGTACAGAACACACATAAGAGGAATAGTTCAGAAATGAACGAAGCCTACTTGTGGCATTGTAGACTAGGTCATATCAATGCGACAAGACTAGATAAGTTACATAAAGATGGATATTCGAATCCGTTCGAATTTACATCTTATGAAACTTGCGAGTCATGTCTCAAAGGTAAAATGACTAAAACTCCGTTTACTGGACACAGAAAATGAGCTACTGAACTCTTGGGACTGATACATAGTGATGTATGCGGTCCTATGTCTACTGATGCCAGGAATGGTTCCTCGTACTTTATTACACTCACCGATGATCACTCAAGATTCGGACATGTGTTCTTGTTGAAACACAAGTCTGAAACTTTTGAGAAATTCAAGAAATATAAGAACGAAGTAGAGAACCAGACGGGTAAAAGTATTAAAATCCTTCAATCTGATCGGGGAGGAGAATACTTGAGCACGGAGTTCTTGGACTATTTAAAAGAGAATGGGATTTTCTCTCCGCTTACTCCTCCGTATACACCGCAGCACAAAGGAGTATCAAAGCGGAGAAATCGTACCCTATTAGATATGGTGCGCTCTATGATGAGTGTTGCTGAGTTACCAATTTCTTTTTGGGGTTATGCACTTGAGATAGCTGCATACCTATTGAATAGGGTTCCGACCAAATCCATGCCTACCACTCCATATGAGATATAGAATGGGAAGAGACCATCTCTTAAACGAGTTAAGATATGGGGTTGTCCGGCCTATGTTAAAAAGCAGAATCCCGACAAGCTCGAGACAAGGTCTATTTTGTGCAAGTTTGTAGGATATCCAAAGGATTCATTTGGATATATCTTCTACCACACTGAGAAACAAAAGGTGTTTGTTTCTCAATATGCTACCATTTTAGAAAAGGAATTTCTTATGAAATAAATTAGTGGCAATGAGGTGGAACTGGAAGAAGTTCCAGCTACACAAACTATAACTGGCAATTTGGTAGAACCGGGGGATTCAATAGTCCCCAACGAACCCCAGCCACTCCGCAGATCTAGTAAGGTTCCTCATCCACCTAAGAGATACTATGGTTTTCTCGTAGACGGTGGAAGCGAGGATTGCATCATGGAAGATGATGACCCAACTAGTTTCGAGCAGGCCATCACAAGTGGAGACTCTGTGAAATGGCTGGATGCTAAGCGATTCGAGATGGAATCCATGTACACCAACAAAGTATGGACTTTGGAAGTTGCTCCCGAAGGGGTAAAACCCATCGAGAGCAAGTGGATCTTTAAGAAGAAAATTGGTGTAGATGGAAAAGTTGAGACTTTCAAAGCTAGACTTGTAACAATAGGTTTTCGTCAATGACCTGGTGTCGATTATGATGAGTCCTTTTCTTCTGTTGCCATGCTTAAGTCCATCAGAATCCTACTTGCCATTGCTGCATACCATGACGACGAAATCTGGCAGATGGACGTCAAGACCGCTTTTCTAAATGGTGATTTAGAAGAGAGCGTGTACATGACACAGCCAGAGGGCTTCGTAGATAGTGGGAGCAGCGGAAGCGTGTGTAAGCTGCTTAAATCAATTTACAGATTAAAGCAGGTATCGTGGAGTTGGAACATCTGTTTCGATGAAGCTGTCAAAGAGTTTGACTTCATCAAAAACATAGATGAACCTTGTATATACAAGAAGGTTGTAGAGAGTAAGATTGTCTTTCTCGTATTGTATGTAGATGACATACTCTTGATAGAAAACGATGTTCCTATGCTACACTCGGTCAAGCTCTTCTTATCACACAAGTTCACTATGAAAAATCTAGGTGATGCCTCCTATATCCAGGGGATTAAGATTTATTGAGATAGATCTAAACGGATGTTGGGATTGTCCCAATCTAGGTACATAGACACCATACTAAAGAGGTTTAGTATAGAAGATTCTAAACGTAGTAATTTACCCGCTTGCTCAAGAATCACTCTCTCCAAAGAAATGTCTTCCAAGACTGATTTGGAGAGGGCTCGCATGCAAGAGATACCCTATACTTCGACAGTCGGGTCAATCATGTATGCGATGTTATGTACGAGACCGGATGTAGCTTACTCACTAGGTGTAGTCAGTAGGTATCAATCAGATCCTGGGGAGAAACACTGGGCAGCTGTGAAGAACATTCTTAACTACTTGAGAAGGACTAAAGAAATGTTCTTGGTGTATGGTAACGGTGAACTCCAGGTGGAGTCTTTTACCGATTTGAGCTTCCAGAGTAATAAGGACGACAGTAAGTCGGTCTCGGGTTTTGTTTTCACCCTCAATGGAAGGGCGGTATGTTAGAAGAGTTCCAAGTAAGATACCGTAGCAGACTCAACGAAAGAGGCTGAATACATCGCTACCAACGATGCTGCCAAAGAGGCTGTCTAGATGAAGAAGTTCATAGCTGAACTTGGTGTGGTTCCATCTATTGAGCATCCAATACCTATGTATTGTGATAACAATGGAGCTGTGGCTTTGGCCAAGGAACCCCGATCCTATCTGAGATCTAGACATATTCTTAGGCGGTATCACCTGATCCGGGAGATAGTTGATCGCCGGGAGATCGAGGTCAGGAGAGTTGACACGAAGGACAACGTAGCGGATATACTCACGAAGGCCCTCCCCCAGACGCAATTCGAGAGACTATTTGGGATGTTAGGTATGGGATACTACAACAACTGGCCTTAGTGCAAGTGGGAGATTGTTAGGAATATATATCCCTAGATACCATTATTGTACATTGATGTATATTATAGTGGATGCTTGGACATATATATAGAGGAATTTCTTGCTCGATATGATAGTATGCTATCTGGTTACTCTTTATCTTAACATGTACACTTAGTATTATTATACTGTCTCTCAGATACATGTTGATAAAGCCCTTAGGGTATAGGCTTGACTACCAGGACTATGATGTAGATCATACTACTGGGACCTGGGTAGTCCACAAGCACATCCTTTAATTGTTCTTAGTCAAGGGTATATGAAAACAGAGCATCGATATTCCAGAGTAGACTAGTGTGTACGTTTCTTGACCCTGTATGGGGGCTATGGTTGGTCCCACAGCCATTGGCGTTTGACATCAAAGATTGTACACAGGTGCTCATTAGAGAATGGGTATACCGAAAAGGACTCACCGAGAACTCCTAGATGGTACTATACATATCGTTATGTAGCAGTTCTCTGGTGACACTGGTACAGGTTAGTCTGTAGACCCGAGATCGTCATAGAGTCTTGTGTGGTTCCCACTGTGCTTTAATTTCCTTCCTACCACGACTCAAAAGAGTCGTTCAAACAGGTGGATTTTGGGTACAGTCCTGAGTCACATGGAGGCAATAAGCGATAGGAGGGGTTTCGTCTCTCCCGGTATAGAGAGTTGATGTTGCGCTATGCTCGATTGGCTATAACAGGAAGTCTCTAGCCAGGGTTGTTGATGAGATTTACTGCTAAGTGTTATCAGTAGTTTCTCGTACCGTTATAAGTTACGCATCGGCATGACTTATCAAGTTATTGGGGTCTGAAGATTCCACCCCCAGACTCGATATGCGACATATCAGACGAAGAGACCGGACTGTACGGTAAGTGTTATCTATAGGCTTCATGGGAGTTTGGAAAAGCTTGCTTGTTGATCTTCTATTCGCTCAATACCTGGGTAGTCGTTATGTCCATCTAGTACCGCTGGCGGCTTATAGGTAACTGATTTGATCATTACCTACTGCTGGCGTATTGACGAGTCTTTAGAGTCCCACATAGAAGTTTCCTGGTTTAAGCGAAAGAAGTAGGGCGCATATGCTGATATGTGTGGGGACCTGATTAAATACGAGTATGAGATAGCATATTATAATCTGGCGGTTATTTGATATCGGTTAGGTTATATGTGATATAACCAGATTATTGAATCAAGTGTTGATTTGATAATGTGATATACAGATAAATGATATTAGTCGGTTATATGTGATATAACCGGATTATTAAATCAATTGTTGATTTAATAATATGATATATATTTATATTTGATATAATTATATATTAACTAATATTATTAGCTCACTAATTATTCTTCATAATATATATATATTAATATATATATATATATATTATATGAAGCGTGTCATGGATTTTCTAATTTTAGAAAATAGAAAATGAGGTGGAAAATGGAGAGACTTTTTTGTGGAAAGGGCAAGCATGGCTTTGTTATTTATTTTATTCATTTGCTTGCACTATTGAAGTATGGTTACAATTTTTAATGGTTAAAAATTGTATGCTTCAATAATGTGTAAGCTTTGAAGAGTCATTCTACACTTCATTCTTCACTTGAGTTCATTTTCTTTCTTAAGCTCATGTGATGAGTTTCTCTCTAGCTCTCTCCCTTTTTCCTCACCTTCACCTCCAAGCTCAATCCCTCACATGAGTTATGAAACCTTGAGCTTGTGAGAACCCTAGTGAGCAAACAAAACCCCTACTTCACCATCCTATACTAGATTAACACTTTGGTATAGTGTGTTTACTTTACTAAAGAGTTTAGTGAAGAGATAGCTTGGATTAGCGGACTTCGGGTGGATCATCTTCAGCACGAAGGTCATTGAAGCAAGTTCGTTCAACCTTCAAGTGGAGCTTAGTGGAGTTCCGTGGACTTCAACCCGGAGCTTTAGAAGAGAAGGACACGGTCTACAAAGGTTGTAGCCATCCATCTCTTAGTATAGTTTTATAATATCATAGTTAAACCCTAATCATCTAGTTTAAGATCTTGGTTAGTGTAGATTAATTAGCACCCCGAAAATTTTAAAAATGGCATGCTTGATACTAGTAAAACCCAGTGGTGGTGCTAACATACACTTTCAATGTTTTCCGAGAGTACTTAGACAGGTTCGTTGTCATCTTTATCGACGACATCCTAGTGTATTCAAACAATCGGAAAGAGCACGCAGAGAACTTATGCATTATCTTGGAGACATTACGACAACACCAGCTCTACGCCAAGTACAACAAGTGTGAATTTTGGCTAGATCAAGTCGGATTTCTTGGACATATCGTTTTAGGTGAAGAAATCTCTGTGGATAGCTAAGGTGTCAGCTGTTAGTGAGTGGCCGACACCAAATATGGTGAAAGATATATGAAGTTTC
Organism: Agapanthus africanus; assembly: GCA_030015575.1. Lineage (NCBI taxonomy): Eukaryota > Viridiplantae > Streptophyta > Magnoliopsida > Asparagales > Amaryllidaceae > Agapanthus > Agapanthus africanus. Next base: position 89,154,440 of record CM057338.1, on the reverse strand, counting down.
TTAGGATTAGCATGATACTACCGACGATTCATCGAAGGATTCTAAAAAATCGCAGCACCCCTGACCAAGCTCACACATAAAGACGGAGTATTCGTGTGGTCAGAAGCATGTGAAAAGGCTTTTTTAGAACTCAAGTCGAGATTAACCTCTGCACCTATACTTGTAATACCGGATCAATCTGGAGGATTCATTGTACATTGTGATACTTCCTGTAAAGGATTAGGATGTGTTCTACACCAGCATAGAAAAGTTGTGGCTTTTGCATCAAGACAACTAAAGGTTCATGAACGCAATTATCTAACACATGATCTGGAATTGGCAGCCGTCATTTTCGCACTCAAGATTTGGTGCCACTATTTTTTGGGAGAACGAGTGGATATATACACTGACCATAAAAGTTTGAAGTATGTATTTACTCAGAAGGAACTCAACATGCGGCAGAAAAGATGGATAGAATTCATGGCGGACTTCAACATCAACCTACAGTATTATCCTGGGAAGGTGAACGTAGTTCCCGATGCACTTAGACGCCAGCTATTAGCAATGAACCTCACCGCTTAGTGGAGATTACAACAAGAATTGCATGGATTATAGATTGAAGTAGTTGTGCCAGATAATGCTTCATTTTTTATGAACTTACAAGTCCAGTCTACTCTTGTAAATCAGATCAAGGCAGCTCAAGTAAATGATGCCAAGCTACAAAAGATCCAAGAACAAGTAGAAAGTGGACTATGAACTGATTTCATCATCCACGAAGATGGATCCTTGCGATATGGAAGACGTTTATGCGTGCCAACCGGACCTGTTCGAGAAGAGTTGATGGAAGAAGCTCACGGCTCTCCGTATTCGGTACACCCCGGTGATACAAAGATCTACAAGGATCTACGGCAATACTACTGGTGGCATGGAATAAAGCGAGAAGTAGCAAGGAGCGTATCCAAGTGTTTGGTGTGTCAGCAAGTGAAGGCTGAACATCACAGAACAGCTGGTCTACTTCAGCCATTACCAATCGCAGAATGGAAATGGCATTACATTACCATGGACTTCGCGACTGCTCTCCCTCGCAACACGAAGGGTAACGATGCAATTTGGGTTATTGTGGATCGACTCACCAAGTCGGCTCACTTTATTCCATTCCAAGTTGGCCAGTCAACCGAGACGTTAGCAAAGAAGTACATGGAGGTAAGCATAAATCTAAAGTAAGATTTAAACCTTCAAGATATACCATATTTGATACCCATAAATTAATGCAGGAGATCGTGAGATTACATGGAATACCTCTTTGCATCGTTTCCGATCGTGATACAAGATGTTAATCATAATTTTGGCAGAGTCTGTAAGCTAGCCTGGGAACGAGTCTGAATTTCAGCACGGCGTATCATCCAAAAACGGATGGACAATTTGAGCGAACAATTCAGATTCTGCAAGACATGCTAAGAGCTTGTATGTTAGACTTCGGAGATTCGTGGGAAGATCACCTACACCTTATGGGGTTTTCATACAATGACAGCTATCAGGCAAGTATTGAGATGGCACCATTCGTAGCACTCTACAGATGGAAGTGTCGTTCACCGCTAAGTTGGGACGACATTGGATATCGTGAACTCCATGGACCAGAGATGATCGTAGCAACTGTGGACGTGGTTCGCACGATCATGGAAAGGATGCATATAGCCCAAAACCGACAGAAGCATTGGGCAGATGCAAAGCCTCAACATCTGGAGTTCCAACCTGGAGACCATGTATTCCTGAAGATCTCTCCAAACAGAGGAGTGATCCGTTTTGGCAAAAGGGGTAAGTTAAGTCCAAGATACATAGGACCATTCGACATACTCGAACGAGTTGGAGAAGTGGCATACCGTTTAGCACTACCACCCTCATTGGAAGGAGTGCACAACGTATTCCACATATCCCAGTTATGGCGATATGTGAGCGACCCCAGTCACATACTTGATCACTTAGAGCTCACAGTACAAACCGACCTAATCTGCGAGCAACAACAGTTGAGATCATGGACCAAAAGATCAAAACATTACGGAACAAGGAGGTAAATTTGGTCCGAATAATGTGGAGAAAGGATTCTCAAGGAGAATCAACTTGGGAAAGAGAAGAAGATATGCATGCATGATACCCTTACCTTTTTGAAAATTAGTCCATATGTAATTGAAAATTTCGAGAACGAAATTTTTATGAGGGTAGAATATAACGACTCTGAAATCACTATACAGAAATTTTATTAAAATTGTTTAGAAAAGAGTATTACTGTTAGTTATATGTATGCCCTAGAGGCCATTACTGTACATACGTTGTATATTGTAGAGGATACTTGGACATATATAGGGAGGACTTTCTTGCTCAACATAATAGTATGCTATCTGGTTACTCTTTATCTTAACATGTACTCTGATTGTCTCTATGTCACATGTTGATAATGTAGGACTATGGTAGCGCCCCGGCCGTCTATCCGAGGAAAAAATGCGGAAACGAAAATTTTTCACAACTAGAAAACCGGCACTACCGCATCCTAAAAACCCGGATCGAACCATTAACCTATTACTAGCTAACAAGAGAAAGGGTAGAAGCTATACCGAGCGATCCGTGTCCTTCGGTCTTCAGCCTCCACTCCGATCTCCTCTCGGAACCTCCGGTCTTCAGCTCCTCGTCGGAACGGGCACCACATCGCCGGGTTCTTTTACGGGCTCCTACCTCTGGACCGAGGCAACTCGGGCACGAAGTTGGCGAGCCGATGTGCCCAAGAAATACTGTAGGCTAGTGTAGAATCGCTTTGTCTCAATGGGGTGAAGTTGCCTTTGATGATGGAGAAGAGAAAAGAACTTTGGAGAGGTGTTAAGAATTTTGCAAGCAAGCAAAATGAGATGAATGAATTTTCCTCACAAAAATGAAACCTCGTCTTCTCACTCCCTTCACTCAAAGTGGCCGGCCCCTATATGGAATCAAGAGGGAATAAAAAGAATATACAAATGTGTGAAGATAAATGAGGAAATTATCTCACCTCAAGGTCAAATCCAAAGTCATATACAAATCCTTTCACATTAATGCAAAAGAATAGATGGAAAAAGAATCTCATGATGGTAGAACCATCATGAAACCTCAATTTATAAATAACACCCTCCACAATACTAATTTGCACAATTGCAAATTAGCCCCTTGTTGGGGTAAAAATTTACACCCCGGTTGACCAAGTCAAAATCCAAGTCAACCCCAAGCCAAGTGGGCCCAGGCCCCGACCCAGTGGGCCCATGCCCGGGTCGAGCCCGAACATGAAGCGGCCGACCTCCCCTATGCCAATATAAAAATTTTGTAATAAATAATTTTGTTGCATTTCTTTTATTTTATTTATGGATAAATGTAAGAAAAATAGGCATAAAGCCAAATTTTTGTAAAGCCCATGGCTTATGTGCAAAAAGAAATGGCACATGAGCCATGAAATAGGCAAAATGCCATTTTGTGAAGCCCAAGGGGCTATTTGTAAAGTGTATGGCCTATAAAGGCAAAGATAATGAAAATATCTCATAATTTTTCTCTCTCTCCAAACAAAAAAGTCTCAGAGCTGAGCTCTTTCTTCCATCTTCAAGGTTCCAAAACCTTCTTCTTTCTCTTGAATTAAATCAAGAGTTTTACTCTTCCTTTTTCAAAACAAATTAGTTTTTCACCACAAAACCCACAAAGAGGAATTTGGATCTATCATTAGATCTGAAAAAGTAGAGATTTTGAGATTTCATATCTCTTGATCTTCAAGATCCAGCAAGCAACGGGAGGAAGAAGAACATCGTTCACTAACCCAAAAAAAAAAAAACACACACTCAGGAGTCCAACTCCTCTCTGATTTCTCTTCTGAGAAATTTGTTTTAGCAGCGCGCAGCGTAAGTGCGCAAAGTGCCCGCGTGCCGACACGTGGCGCGCGCGCGCTTGCGCACCTGCGCAAAGCGCCCGCGTGCCGACACGTGGCGCGCGCGCGCTTGCGCACCTGCGCAAAGCGCCCGCGTGCCGACACGTGGCGCGCGCACGCTTGCGCACGTGCGCAAAGCGCCCTCGTGCCGACACGTGGCGCGCGCGCGCGCTTGCGCACCTGCGCGCTTGCGCAAGTGCGCAAAGCGCCCGCGTGCCGACACGTGGCGTGCGCGCTTGCGCACTTGCGCGCTTGCGCAAGTGCGCAAAGCGCCCGCGTGCCGACACGTGGCGCGCTTGCGCACCTGCGCGCAGCGCTCATGCGCAAAGCGCCCGCGTGCCGACACGTGGCGCGCTTGCGCCTGAGCGCACAGCACCTAAGCGCACAGCGCCCAAGGTGCTGCCCCACGCATCCTTTGGATGCCATTTTCCCTTTTATTTATATATACATGTATATATATACATATGTATACAAATGTACACATACACATACTCCGCAACATTCTCCCCCTCAAAAAAATTTTCGGGCCGGGGCGCTGCCCCGAACCCCGCAAGGGGGCTGCTAGCCCTCTTGACCCCCAGCCCGCTATCCGGGTAGCGGGACCCTCGTAAAAAAACTCTGCGTGGCTCCCGATATATCCAAACCCCCCCTTTCAAAACAAAACACACGCACACCGCACATTGAGTTCGCATGACCAGTTTAACCCATTAATCGGAGGTTCCCTCGCCCCAAAGGCGAGGGGTAATTAACGGTAGCTTAGTCCGCGGCTGCCGGAGATTCGGATCCCCACAATCATTAAACCCTGGCCTACCCTGGGCAGGGGGAATCTGTAGTACGCCTGACAAGCGTGCGCGTATTCCCATCTCAATGGGGTGACGAAAAACACCCTACAGATTCTGGCACGCCCGGTGGGACCCAATCTCTCCTCCCATATTTCGGGTTAAACGTTCATGCGAACTCAATCAATACACATATCGATTGCCTATACTGAAATGATGTTTTCTTTTCGTGCAGCAATCAAATTTCGACGACAATGTCTCCCAAGACGAACTCAGCTTCCAACGTGACCCCGATTCCGTACGTGGTCAAGATCAACGCTCGTGTGGTTCTCCCCACGAGCCTCAGTCGACAGTGGGAGGAACCGCCCCGCCAGTTTGGCTCCGTCATCATCTACCCTGCCGGGAGCGCTCATCTGGCGGAGATCCCGGTGGAACAGGCAGCCAAGCCGGTCTCGAGGGGCAAGAGGCCGAATGTCGTGATCGCCAAGGCACCACAACCGAAACTCAAGACGGTGTGTGAACGATTCTCTGGTGCTCCAGCGGGGGGCAAGAACTCCGGTACAAAGGGCAACATCCAATGTTGCGGACGAGCTCACGCGATTACTCCAACAAATGCACAATCGAGCGTATCTCTAAGGCCTTCCATCGCCCGGTCTGCGACGTCTTCCCAAAGAGTTGAAATCTGCCAGGTGCTTAGAACAGAAAAGTTAAGGCAGAAGCGGCTCAGGTATCGAGCCAACAAGAGGGCCAAGGCTTCGGCCAAATGGAACCATGTGAAATTCCAAGTGCAGGGTTTCCCCGCGACAACGGCTGAGTCGGACGTAAGAATCAGCAATTCCTTCGAGCCTCTGAAGTGGGTTCAGAAAAACGCCATGACCGCCAGAATCAAGAAGACAGCGGTCCGAACAGTACCACAAAGAGACGTGTCCCGGCCCCAACGGAAGAAGTATGACACTGTCTCATCAAGAGTCTATCAAGCGCTCTGTGCCGCACGAAAGCAGCGGGGAAAACCCAGAAAAGATGCGCCAGCACCATTTAAGAACCTGGTTAAGCCAGCCGCCTTCAATCGACTACCAGCTACCGAAACAAGGGGGTCAAGACAGCAATCCATGAAATCAGCTGCCAATGATAGAAAGACGGTCGGATATATCATCCATACAGTCTATACGGCGGGCGGGCGCCTCAGCGACAACCTTCGCAGCAAAAGCAAGGACGGGGCCACCACATCCCAAGCCCAATCTAGCCTGAATGTGGTTGCCGCCGCCCAAGAACAGCCGCCCCCGCTAGATGAAGAAAACCCTCTCGATGAGGATGATAGGCAGAAAGACCCCTCGGTCCATGCAGAGTCAAGCTTGGACAGCGAGGAAGAGCCGACTTTCCGCCCCAGGACTGCGGAGCAAGAGCTGCTTCAAGAGCTTCGAAAACAGCTCAGGAGCAAAGATAAAGAGATGGCCAAGCTCTATTCGAAGATTGACAACTTAACGAACGTGGTGATGCATCTTACGGCTCAAATTGCTCGAGCGCCTCCTAATCAAGCACAAGCCGCTACTAATCAGCCGGGTGATGACAACCCGAGGCAGCCAATGCCTGTTCCTTCGGGTCCAAGACTGGTCGAGCCACATGAAAGCCGGCCACACTCTGCTTCTAGGGACGCCTTGGCCCCAGATAGCACTATCCCGCTAACACAGGATCGTATAATGGATTTGGTCACCAGCAAGGTTAAAATATTGGTGGCCGAAGCTGAAGCTCAGAAAGAAATCGGCAGTAGTGGGCGGCCATATCCCGCGCAGTACGATCTAATCGAGTTCCCAAGCGGCTACGTCATTCCTAAGTTCGGAAGATTTGATGGAACGGGGAATGCAAATCAGCACGTTGCCCACTTCAAAGCATCGTGCGGAAATACAGGGGGCAATGACGCGCTCCTTCTTCGTCAGTTTGTCAACAGCCTGACCGGTGTCTCTTTCGACTGGTACGCAAGCATACCAGACGGGTCCATCATTACCTTTGCCCAAATGGAGTCTCTGTTCCGGCAAAGGTTCATGAGCGTCAGTGATAAAATCTCCATTGCCGACCTTGTGAGGACCAAGCCGGGGAAGAATGAAAGCAACACTGACTTTATTGCCCGATGGCGTAATCTCACGGTCAAGTGCGAACCGCCGCTGGAGCAGGACCAGTCCGTCAGCCTTCTCATTGGGAACCTCAGCAATTGGATGGTCCCATTCTTGTGTACAGCGGGCCTCAAGACATTTCAGGAGCTAACCAAGAAAGTCCAAATGCTGGAACGCTCGAAGCAAGAGTCCCCGCCGGACTCTCAGAGAGACAAAACTTGGAAAAGCAAGCGGGACGAAAGCCGTAGAAGCGGGAGTTCCAGCAGTACCAATGTCTTCAATGCGTCCGACAATGAAGAAAAGCGAAGGGCGGGCGAATCCAAAACCAACCGGTCTCGGAAGCCATTGCTGGGAGGAGATGGGCCTTCCCTAGAGGAGAAGAAGAACAAGGTTTACTCTTTCAGAAGGGACAAGGTTCGTAAGATATTTAAAGATGCCTTGAACAACGGCCTACAATTGCCAGAGTCGAAAAGACCCCAAGAAGCAAAAATGACCGACAATCCCCTGTATTGCCCGTACCACCGAGTAGTGAGCCATGCGATCGAAGATTGCTATATCTTCAAAGACTGGGTCGAGAAGCAGTACAAAGCTGGAGAGATCGAGCTGTCCAAAAGCGTGTTGGTGAACAACCAAGTTGCAACCACCAACTTTATACAGACAGAAGTTGAAGCCTTCTGGGAGCAGACAGCCGGACCCGCTGCCCCGAGAAATGAGATGGACTCATCGCGGTCTCCATGGAGTACGCACATATCTAATAAGACGAAGAAGATGCTAAAGCTGCTTCAGAAAGAGCCCAGGATGGAATGGGAAGGACAGAAGAAGCCTACCAGTCCAGCTGCCAATGCGGCTCCATCAGGCTCAAAATCCAAGAAGCTGAAGAAGAAGAAAAGTGCAGCTCGGCGCGAAAAAGAGTCTGCAGGGAGATCGACCATTCAAAAATATATCGATTCTCTCGAAGAATATGAACAAAAGGAAAGAACATTGATTCAATTGAAGGAGTTCTTCCCTATACAAGCGGCTGAAATTCTGGAGGAGTTAGAAGAAGACTCCAGTGAAGAAACCCCAGTAGTGACCTGCTACGCCATCCATCTTGGCAGTGACTCCGAGGATGAGCTCTGTTTTCCTGAAGAGGATGAGGAGCTCGCCACAACGGCCAATCAAATCCAGCTCAGAAGCGGCAGGGCTCTACCGCCAAATCAGGGCAACGCCCCAAAAGGGAAAGAAAAACATGTCGCTAATGAAGAAGATGGCAGAGAACCGGCCAATGAAAACATAAGTCCTTCCTCGGTGGACTATAATGTCTTGGCGCATCTCCGGAAGCTTCCGTCTCTCCTGAGCATCTACGATGCCTTGGTCCTATCTAAGGAGCTTAGAGATGTTCTCATTCACGCTCTGCAAAACCCCGAGCGGTATCAGGCTCACTTTGCGGAAATTAATATGAAAGAAGCCCAGCACGCTCTGCATGCCGCCGCAGTCACATTTAAGGATGAAGACCTGTTACTAGGAACGGTTGAGCACAATCGGCCGCTTTACGTGACCGGGTACAGCGACGGAGATCGAATTAATCGCATATTGATTGATCCGGGGTCCTCAGTGAACATCATGAACTTGCGAACTCTGAAGAGTTTGTCAATGGACGTCCGACACCTGTCAAGGGAAAGGATTGTCATTCAAGGCTTCAACCAAAATTTCCAGCAAGTTCTGGGGTCTATAGCTCTGCCAATCAAATTCGGGGATCTGCAAACTGAAGCTAAGATATACGTGATCGATGCCGACACGTCTTATAAGATTCTCTTGGGGCGGCCATGGCTCCACGATTATGGCATCATTCTGTCAACTCTCCATCAATGCATGAAGTATACCAAAAATGGCGAAGAAAGACGCATTGACGGAGACATCCAGCCGTTCGGTGTGCATGAAGTCAGGTATGAAGATTCTCGGTACTTTATGAACCACCAAAATGCTAAGCCACAACTGACCGAGGATAGACCGGCCCCAAGACTCGAAAGCAAATCTGCGCCGGCTGTCACTTTCAAAAGCAAAAATACCCAAATGCGCCCGCATTTCGGCAGCGACACTGATGAGTCCGATGCTGGAAGCCCATCCTTCCGTAAAACTCGCCCTCGTTTCGGTAGCGATACGGACGAATCTGAAGCTGAAGGCCCATCTAGCAGCAAAGTCCGCCCTCATCTTGGCAGTGACACTGAAGAGTCAGAAGAAGAAGACCTGCCGTGCAACAGCCGTGCAGATTGGCCCCCCATGCAGCAAGCGAAACTACGAGAGACCTTCGAAGTCGCAGAAGGGTCTCTGGCCATCACAAGGGTACCAGAGCAGATGTGCAAAGAGCTCGATGCGTTATCAGTCTCCACCGTGGACCAGCTGAAGACTTTCTACGTTCCTGGGAGGAGTAGTGGACAGAAGGGCATCCTGTTTTATGGGTCAAACCCCGTTGCGCACCCGGACGATTTGTCTGTCGCGTGCCTTCCATATGAGAGAGGCATAAGAGCCGTCCTCAATCCCAGATACTATGCGCCCGAGATGCAGGAATACTTTAAGAAGTGCGGGTGCCGGTTATACCAAACGGAGTCCGAAGCAAAGTTTTACGAAGGGCTATGGCATCCGCCCCAGGTCCGAGCACTCATCGATGGACGAATTCCAGATAGACGGGGCATAGGCTACATTCAACCTGATTCCAAAGCGTGCTACATGATCCATATTGGTGAGGCCAGCGAAAGATCAAATGATGATGACGAGATAGCCGAGCCAGAAGAAGCTCCTCAAGAGCTCGAAGATGGCGGACAAGCAACCTTTGATGAGCTAGCCGAGATTGACTTAGGAACGCCCGATAATCCAAGGCCGACCTACATCAGCTCACTCTTGTCGGAGGAAATGAAAGAGCAGATAATTGCCCTGCTGCGTGAGTTCGTCGACTGCTTCGTGTGGACGTACAAAGAAATGCCTGGCCTTTCTCCTGAGGTAGCCGTGCATAAGCTGAATATATCTCCTGATGCTAAGCCAGTCAAACAAGCTCCTCGAAGAATGAGAAGGGAACTAGAAGAAAAGGTCATCGAGGAAACTAAGAAGCTCATCGATGCCGGCTTCATCAGGGAAGAGAAATATGCAGACTGGATCGCATGCATAGTCCCAGTGAAGAAGAAAAATGGGAAGATCCGAGTTTGTGTCGATTTCAGGGACCTCAACAAGGCATGTCCTAAAGACGACTTCCCGCTACCGGTCATGGAAATGATGGTCGATGACACCTCAAATTACGAACTGTTCACCTTTATGGATGGCTCGTCTGGATATAATCAGATCAAGATGTCGCCTGAGGATGAGAAGCACACAGCATTTCGAACCCCGATCGGAATATATTGCTATAAGGTAATGCCATTCGGACTGAAGAACGCAGGTGCTACATATCAAAGGGCAATGACCAATATCTTTGATGACCTGATCCATAAAGTCGTCGAATGTTATGTCGATGATCTGGTCGTCAAGACTAAAACCAGGGCCGATCATATCCAAGATCTTAGGACCGTTCTCACCAGACTGAGGGAATACGATCTGAAGATGAATCCTCTGAAGTGCGCTTTTGGTGTGTCATCGGGAAAATTCCTGGGCTTCATAGTCCGACATCGAGGGATCGAAGTTGACCCGTCGAAGATAAAGGCCATCATGGAGATGCCCCCTCCGAAGAGTCTGACGCAGCTAAGATCTTTTCAAGGCAAGCTTGCTTATATACGGAGGTTTATCTCAAATTTATCGGGGAGATGTAGGCCCTTCTCAAAGCTCATGAAGAAAGGAGCTCCTTTTATCTGGGATGCCGAATGTCAAGCAGCGTTCGAAAGCATCAAACAATACTTGTTGCACCCTCCAGTGCTGGCCGCTCCTATTCCAAATAAACCGCTGATTCTCTACACTGCCGCGCTAGATGAGTCACTCGGTGCGCTCCTTGCCCAGAATAACGAGGAGGGAAAGGAAAATGCCCTCTACTACCTTAGTCGAACTCTAGTCGGGGCGGAACACAACTATTCCCCAATCGAAAAGCAATGCCTGGCTCTGATATTTGCTGTGAAGAAGTTGAGGCACTATCTGCTGGCTCATCGGGTTATGCTGATCTCCAAGGTCGACCCGCTCAAACACTTAATGACCAAAGCAAGCCTAGCCGGCAGAATGGCAAGATGGGCTGTCATGCTACTTGAATTTGACATAGTTTATACTTCTCAGAAAGCAGTAAAAGGGCAAGCTCTCGCAGACTTTCTCGCTGCTCATCCCATACCAGAAGGGTCGCCGCTAAATTGTGAGCTACCCGATGAACAAGTTCTGCACCTCGAGGAAGATGGGCCAAGTTGGGAGCTCTACTTCGATGGAGCCTCATCAATAAGGACCTCCAGTAAATCAAGTGTCCCGGAGATAAAGGCAGGGATAGGATTGGTGTTCATCACGCCATCAATGGGAACCCTACGGCGCTCTTTTGCTCTCACCGAGCCTCGCACAAATAACGAAGCTGAGTATGAAGCTCTGATAGCTGGTTTGGAGCTCGCCGTAGAAATGGAAATCCGTCGGCTACGAGTCTACGGTGACTCCCAGCTTGTCGTCAACCAAGTAAGCGGCGACTATAAGATATACAAACCCGAGTTAGCTCGGTACAGAGGTCGAGTGGTGGAACTCATGAAACGGTTCACTCATATTGAACTAACGAGGGTCCCTAGAGCGTTGAACGGAAAGGCTGATGTACTCGCTCGCTTGGCCAAGGAGCTGGCTGATCCTGACATGGACGAAATTCTGATCACAGTCAGGAGCCGGCAAATCCTACCCCCTGTCTTTCTACGAGAAGAGGAAAGCGCGGAACAGAAGAGCAATCCCGCCGAAGAAGCTTCGATCGTTCAAGACGAGCCCGATTGGAGAGAACCCTTCTTAGAGTACCTCCGATATGACAAGCTTCCCGAAGAAAAATCTGCGAGGATTCAGCTGAAGAAAAGAGCTCTCCGATACGTGTTTGTAAATGACACGTTATACCGCAGGTCATATGACCAACTCTGGCTCAGGTGTCTGTCATTGGCCGAAGCCCAAAAGGTCATGAAAGATGTTCACTCGGGCGTTTGCGGTGCTCACCAATCTGGCCCCAGGATGCGACTGCAAATTAAACGGCTTGGGTATTATTGGCCCACCATGATACGGGACTGCGGAGAGCATGCAAAGAAATGTTATATCTGCCAAATTCACGGTGATTTTATTCACAAGCATCCCAATCCATTGCATCCTACGGTGGCGTCGTGGCCCTTCGAAGTCTGGGGCACCGACATTGTTGGCCCAATTGATCCTCCGTCATCCAAAGGCCATCGGTTTATACTGGCCGCCACAGACTACTTCTCCAGATGGGCTGAAGCTGTCCCGCTAAAAGAAGTCAAGACAAAAGATATTCTGACATTCTTCCAACACAATATTTTATACCGCTTTGGTACACCAAGAAGAATCATTTCTGACAACGGGCCTTCTTTCAAGAGCTTCAATGTCTCAAGGTTCGCTACTCAGCACAAGATAGACTGGAGATATTCCTCCATCTACAATCCAAGAGCCAATGGGCTAGCCGAAGCCTTCAATAAGACTCTATGCAAGCTCCTGAGGAAAAATGCTTCAGCCAACAAGAGAGACTGGAATCTCAAACTTCATGAGGCATTGTGGGCATATCGTACCACGCACCGTACTCCAACACAGTCCACTCCATACTCATTGCTCTTCGGAGTGGAGGCGGTCCTCCCCCTCGAAGTCGAAGTTCCAAGCTTAAGAATGGCCGTTCAGCATGAGTTGACAGAAGAGGAAAACGTGCTCCTTCGACTTGAAGAACTCGATGCCCTCGAAGAAAAGAGGCTCGCGGTGCAGCAAAATCTGGAGCTATACCGAGCACAAATGTCACGGGCCTATGACAAGATAACTCGTCTCCGTGCTTTCAAGAAAGGTGAATTGGTGTTGGTCCTCAAAAGACCGATCATCCTCAATCGACATGCCAAGGGAAAATTCGAGCCAAACTGGAAAGGACCATACGTCATTGAGAAAGTGTTCGACGGAGGATCCTACCAACTAATAAGTGCAGAGGGAGAAAGGCCCATGCCGCCCATTAATGGCCGATATCTCAAGAAATACTACACATGAATGCTCCAAGTCGCAGGCGAATTGAGCACATCAGCCCTACGGTCTGGATCAGACATCCTGCAAAACCGTATACAATCCACGGGCGTAAATAACCCCTATTTCTCCCAAATCCTGCCGGTGAGACTACTTTTAAAGTCCCACCAGCGGCAAAAAAAAAAGAAAAAGAAAGAAAAAGAAAAAAAGAAGAAGAAGAAATAAACGGTATGTCCACAAGCAAAACGGGCACGGATGAAAACCCGAAAGGGCTCCGTGAGTAAAAACAGCAGGACTACCGGCGAGTCTGTGAAAACCCGAAAGGGCGCAAACTCATGAAAAGAGATGAAAAACACTCGCAAAGTCCTCTCGACCTTGTGAGGAGAAAACACCTGCGTGAGATCCTTACGACTCACAATGGAGCAACACACTTAGGAATCCTCACGATTCCTAAGGAGAAAATACACCTGCGGGATCCTTATGACTCGTAGGGAGAAAATGCTTTATGGGACCCTCACGGCCCATAAAATTGAAAAGCCTTAGGTGATAGGGACCCAAACCTGTCTCCTAAGCCATCGTTCCCCAACGGGCAACGGTAAATGATGAGTCGCTCCTGGCATTTCGCTTCAGTGTTAGCGGTGCTGATGCCGACCAAAAACCCAAATCCCAAGTCCTCCCAAGGCAAATGATGAGTTGCTCCTGGCATTATTCCAGTGCAGCAATGCTGATGCTAAACAAGATCCAAATTCCAGGTCCCCAACCCCAAAGTGGCGAATGATGAGTCGCTCCTGGTATCATATTCCAGTGTAGCGATGCAGACGCCAACCAAATTCCAAATCCCATACCCCAACGGCGAATGATGAGTCGCTCCTGGTACCACATTCCAGTGCAGCGATGCAGACGCCAACAAAGCCCTGAAATTTTTCTGGCCCTACGGTCTGGATCATACATCCTGCAAAACCGTATACAATCCACGGGCGTAAAACAATCCTAATATCTCCTAAGTCCTAACCGGTGAGACCACATTCAAAGTCCAAAAAAAAAAAAAAAAAAAAAGGTATGTTCACAAGCAAAACGGGCACGGATGAAAACCCGAAAGGGCTCCGTGAGTAAAAACAGCAGGACTGCCGGCGAGTTTGTGAAAACCTGAAAGGGCGCAAACTCGTGAAAAGGAGATGAAATGCATTCTCAAAGTCCTCTCGACTTTGAGAGGAGAAAATTTCCGCGTGAGAGCCTTACGACTCGCAAAGGAGGCACACACTTAAGAATCCTCACGATTCCTAAGGAGAAAATACACCTGCGGGATCCTTTCGACTCGTATGGAGAAAATGCTTCAATAGGACCCTCACGGCCCATAAAATTGAAAAGTCTTAGGTGATAGGGATTTAAACCTGCCTCCTAAGCCATCAATTCCCAAATCCTCTCGGGGCAAATGATGAGTTGCTCCTGGCATTATTCCAGTGCAGCAATGCAGATGCCAAACAAAAACCAATTCCCAAACCCTGTCATGACAAATGATGATTCGCTCCTGGTACCATGTTCCAGCGTAGCGATACTGACGTCAACCCAAATCGAAATCAGCAAGTCAGAATCCAATCTCGACACCGCAAGAGGCGAGGCAAGTCAAGTCTACCCCTGACACTGCAAGAAGCAGAGCAAGTCAAATCAAGCATCGACCGTCCAAGTCGCAAAAAGGGCAGCATCGACCGTCCAAGTCGCTAAAAGGGCATCACCGACCGTCCAAGTCGCTAAAAGGGCAGCATCGACCGTCCAAGTCGCAAAAAGGGCAGCATCGACCGTCCACGTCGCAAAAAGGGCATCACCGACCGTCCAAGTCGCTAAAAGGGCAGCATCGACCGTCCACGTCGCAAAAAGGGCATCACCGACCGTCCAAGTCGCTAAAAGGGCATCACCGACTGTCCAAGTCGCTAAAAGGGCATCACCGACCGTCCACGTCGCAAAAAGGGCATCACCGACCGTCCAAGTCGCTAAAAGGGCAACACCGACCGTCAAAGTCGGTAAAAGGGCAGCATCGACCGTCCAAGTCGCTAAAAGGGCAGCATCGACCGTCCACGTCGATAAAATGGCAGCACCGACCGTCCAAGTCGCAAAAAGGGCAGCATCGACCGTCCACGTCGCTAAAAGGGCAGTATCGACCGTCCAAGTCGCAAAAAAAGGGCAGCGCGGGATTTCTACAAAGCGGAAATCAAATCGCTCCAGGCCAGGGAAACGTCTATCACGGACATTCCGTCTCGGAGACATGTCAAGCAATGACCGTCCATGTCATAAAAAGGGCAGCGCCGGCTTCCCAAAAAGCGGGAACCAAATCAGGTCGCCTCCAAGTAAAAGAAGATCCATCAATTTCATGCACACGACCCACATATGTGGTGTGCATGTATTGATGGGGGGCAATTTGTTGGGGTAAAAATTTACACCCCGGTTGACCAAGTCAAAATCCAAGTCAACCCCAAGCCAAGTGGGCCCAGGCCCCTACCCAGTGGGCCCATGCCCGGGTCGAGCCCGAACATGAAGCGGCCGACCTCCCCTATGCCAATATAAAAATTTTGTAATAAATAATTTTGTTGCATTTCTTTTATTTTATTTATGGATAAATGTAAGAAAAATAGGCATAAAGCCAAATTTTTGTAAAGCCCATGGCTTATGTGCAAAAAAAAATGGCACATGAGCCATGAAATAGGCAAAATGCCATTTTGTGAAGCCCAAGGGGCTATTTGTAAAGTGTATGGCCTATAAAGGCAAAGATAATGAAAATATCTCATAATTTTTCTCTCTCTCCAAACAAAAAAGTCTCAGAGCTGAGCTCTTTCTTCCATCTTCAAGGTTCCAAAACCTTCTTCTTTCTCTTGAATTAAATCAAGAGTTTTACTCTTCCTTTTTCAAAACAAATTAGTTTTTCACCACAAAACCCACAAAGAGGAACTTGGATCTATCATTAGATCTGAAAAAGTAGAGATTTTGAGATTTCACATCTCTTGATCTTCAAGATCCAGCAAGCAACGGGAGGAAGAAGAACATCGTTCACTAACCCAAAAAAAAAAAAAACACACACTCAGGAGTCCAACTCCTCTCTGATTTCTCTTCTGAGAAATTTGTTTTAGCAGCGCGCAGCGCAAGTGCGCAAAGCGCCCGCGTGCCGACACGTGGCGCGCGCGCGCTTGCGCACCTGCGCAAAGCGCCCGCGTGCCGACACGTGGCGCGCGCGCTTTCGCACCTGCGCGCTTGCGCAAGTGCGCAAAGCGCCCTCGTGCCGACACGTGGCGCGCGCGCGCGCGCTTGCGCACCTGCGCGCTTGCGCAAGTGCGCAAAGCGCCCGCGTGCCGACACGTGGCGCGCGCGCTTGCGCACCTGCGCGCTTGCGCAAGGGCGCAAAGCGCCCGCGTGCCGACACGTGGTGCGCTTGCGCACCTGCGCGCAGCGCTCATGCGCAAAGCGCCCGCGTGCCGACACGTGGCGCGCTTGCGCCTGAGCGCACAGCGCCCAAGGTGCTGCCCCACGCATCCTTTGGATGCCATTTTCCCCTTTATTTATATATACATGTATATATATACATATGTATACAAATGTACACATACACATACTCCGCAACATTCTCCCCCTCAAAAAAATTTTCGGGCCGGGGCGCTGCCCCGAACCCCGCAAGGGGGCTGCTAGCCCCCTTGACCCCCAGCCCGCTATCCGGGTAGCGGGACCCCCGTAAAAAAACTCTGCGTGGCTCCCGATATATCCAAACCCCCCTTTCAAAACAAAACACACACACACCGCATATTGAGTTCGCATGACCAGTTTAACCCATTAATCGGAGGTTCCCTCGCCCCAAAGGCGAGGGGTAATTAACGGCAGCGTAGTCCGCGGCTGCCGGAGATTCGGATCCCCACAATCATTAAACCCTGGCCTACCCTGGGCAGGGGGAATCTGTAGTACGCCTGACAAACGTGCGCGTATTCCCATCTCAATGGGGTGACGAAAAACACCCTATACCCCTCCCATCATAAAAGTCCGGCCGTGAAAGAACAAAGGAAAACTGGTCGAAACGGAATGCAAACTGGAAACTTCAGAAAACTGATCCCGTAATAAATTACAGGAAAACCCCGCGACTGTACATAAATACCCGCATTTGTATTCCCACTGAATACAAATGCAAAGAGACAAAATCTACACTGTACAATTCTAGGATCCGGCTTAAACCAAAGCCCGCTAGTATTATCCGTCCGATCACGATCCGTGCAATACCGCACGTATCTGATCGAACCCTACCATATCTCCATACGGCCTGTACAGCGTTTCGCCCGAAACTTGAGAAACTGTCTGTAGGGGACTCTAAAGACTCGTCAATACTTTGGCTGTGGATTTAACCACTAGCACGTCAGAGGTATTAGCCGTACGTAACGAGCTACCAGGTATTGACCAAAAGGGAGGTCGATGAGTGAACTCATCCTGACATCCTACTGAGCCTGT
This sequence comes from Agapanthus africanus, assembly GCA_030015575.1. Taxonomy (NCBI): domain Eukaryota; kingdom Viridiplantae; phylum Streptophyta; class Magnoliopsida; order Asparagales; family Amaryllidaceae; genus Agapanthus; species Agapanthus africanus. Next base: position 89,137,041 of record CM057338.1, on the reverse strand, counting down.
CAGTGACAATATCCGTACAGTCCGGTCCGTTCGTCTATGAGTATCGCATGGCGGGCCTAGGGGGTTGGTAAAAGTCAGACCCCCAAAAGCGGTACAAGTCGTGTCGGAGTGTAGCCCAGAACACCCTGAGATACTACTGGAATACCTACCAGTAAATCTCCTGCCTCGGCCGAGGGCTTTGTGTAATGGCTCTCCTAGACACAGCGCGACCTCACCCCCAATACCGGGAGAGACGAACCCCTGCAGATCCGCTCACTGCCTCCATGTGGCTCGGGACTGTACCCAACTAAAACCTGTTTGCACGACTCCTTTGAGCCATGGTAGGGTAGTAATCAAAGTACAGTGGGAACTCACATGAGACAAATGACGATCTCAGGTCGATGAACTAACCAGTACACATGTCACCTGGGAACTGCTATCTGACGTCTGGTATAATACCAACTAGCATGTTCCCGGCGAGTCCTGTCCGGTGTACTCATAACCCAATGAGCACCTGTATACTTCTTAGGTGAACCAACTGACACCAGTGGTTTGTGAGACCGGCCACCGCCCCTCGTCGGGGTCTCGACTGTTTACACTAGTCTACTCTGGAGTATCGATGCCCTGTCTAAAAACTCCCACGACTAAGGACCATTTAAGGATGCGCTTATAGACCCCAGCTCCCACGTATATGATCGCCATCATACTGCTGGCCGTCAAGCAAGAATCCTAAGGGCTCTATCAACGTGCAATAGTGACCTGTAAGGTCACCTGAAACAGTACACGATGATAAAGATAAACCAGATAGCATACTATCATCTCGAGTAAGACTGTCCTACCGGTATAGGTCCTCCCTCAATCATTACAATCACGTGCCTGTGATCCAATAATTGACTCTGAGGGCACTATATCCAACAATCTCCCACTTGCACTCAAGTCTAATTATTGCCATGTCGCATACTCACAGCCCGTGTGATACCGAACACCCAACTCCTCTACTAAACAGTCTCATAAAACCCGTTTGCGAAACTATTGTGTTTGAGGAATAGCCTCATTGAGTGGATCCGCCCTGATGTTTCTTTCTATGTCTCTCTTTATCTCAAGTTCGCGGAGAAAACCATCTCCCGAAAAGAGCAATACCTGTCTTAGAATATGTCTGGATATCTGATGGGACCTAGTTCATAAATGAACTCCAAATCCAAACTTCTTAGACTGTATCGTCAACTGAACTTAATCAGTATCCTGCGTCATACCTCCCTTAGTATCCGCCTGGACCACCTGTCTAAAATACTGCCCCTCGTCAGAGGGAAAACTATAACTCTGACAGACACTCTGTCATCCAGGTCACCTTGGAAGCCTGGAATGATAACTGTCTCCTGAAGGAGGATGCCGTTATCATATCCCTAGAACATCCACTTATATTCTAAAACTGCTTCCGAATGTTTCTCCAGGATTGGATAAATATCAACTTATTGCATCTACTGCAAAAACATCTGGTGTGGTACTTGACATCTCATGATTGACTCAATTACCTAAGCAAGTGATCTGCCAATCATGTACATCCCTCTCCCCTTTAGTCTATAAGACAGCTTTAGAGATGATGACTCCATCACCTGCAGGTACACTACCGTACCTGGAGTCGTCTATTCTAAATACTCATAGAATACTGTCTAAGTACCCTGATTGGGAAACTACCCAAATCTAGATCTAAAACCATAGATCCAATAACCAGAATGTCTGATACAATATCTATATCCTATGTGGAAAAACCACTGTGTGACAACCAAAGTATAACCGATCGTAGTATAGGAATTTCACTTCCTACTCTGTGTATGTCATCCAAATATCTGGACATCACACCCTACTACCTTCTTAACAGATCCATCCCCTATTCTGATGAAGTCAAACCTATGACTGTCACATCAGAAATAGATGATCTATCTCCGCTATATCAGTTTTAGTCTACAAATAGACATAAGCCATTTGTCCACTATGCTTTCGCTGCTCCCACTAACTACGACAACCCTCTGGCAGAGTCATATACACATACACTTCTAAAGCTAGTTTAGAACGACGCTATACTCATCCTCCTGCCGGGTCTCACAGTCAGGAACAACAGCAATGGCAAATCTGGGCAAACAAGAACCTCCCTGTCACCGTCCTTGAGGCTACCGGAGTACCTCTCGGGTGCCTGAGGTTACCCACTATATCTGTGGAGTGGCTAATGGAATGTCAAACCAGATTGAATCTTTAGGTTCTTATCAAATTTTCAGTAATCGTTTGCGGTTCTGGAATCACTTCCAGTTCTACCATACTACCACTATTGTTTTCTGAAAAAATCCATTTTTATTAAAACTGTGGCGAGTCAAGAACAATGTCACTATTGATCTTCCAGATGGTAGAAAGTTAACCCTCGTCATAGCCCGGGTCAACCCACAAACAGCCATTACAGAAACGTGCCTTGAGTTGTCCAGTGTCTGCTTTTAAGCATAAGCTGGACAACTCCCCGTACCTTAACAATGTCAAGATATGAACTGTTCTATATCCAATATAGAAACAGAGGCACTGATTTAATTGAACCAGATTCAAATCATGCAGCTATCTCCAATGCATGTCAACTAAATGGAGAGAGGCTGGTCAGCATTACTCAACTTAGGAGTGCTTCCAATTATGAGTAACCTGAAAGAGAAGCAAGTTCTCTTAATCATTACTATCAACTGAATACCATACACAAGTATCTACATCTTCGATCATTTTGAAGAATCCCGATACTTGCAACACCTGGTTCTCTACTTTATTCATATACCTATAACTTCTCAAACTATGACCTTGTGTTTCTACGAAACACATGTCTAAGAACTTGAGAAGTCACAAGTAAATAGAATATAGTACGAGTACCAACCCCTCTATCCTCATGGACACTGGACAACATACAATACTCTGTATAAGTCCCCTGAGTCTAATAACTCATTCCCTGTGTGTCGTAGGTTGAAAACTGTACTTATGGTTAAGAAGAATTACACCGCTGTTTAATGCTCCGTACCTAACCATCCACTGATATAAGTAAATGTCATAGACATAATTTCAAAAAGTTACATCTCACTCTATAAAAATAGACGTACAGATATATCAATTTGAAATTGGTGCATAACAACGGATATTCAAAACCAAATATTTGTCATCCGGCAAACGACCCAGGTGACTTCCTCAAATATCACCAATTACAACGAATTCTGATATAATGAGGATAATCACCTAATTCCCAATAACTTACTCCCACTCATCATCTGTAAAACCATACAGATGTGAGAATCATACCTGGTAAATACATACCCTGGAGCAAGTGTCTAATTGGGAAATCAGTTTTCTTTTAACAGTACACAGTGAAACTGAAACACTGAAATGTTTCATAGGGGTATCCGGGTATTCCCAGTAATGCCTCTTCCACATCCAGATTCATAACTATAACCGTATATTTCTTTGCCATCTTTCCAAATCCCTTTATATGTCTTTAGTCATTACCTTCTGTACACCCCTTTAGGCTAAATAGTTTTCTTCCTTCCCTACCGTTCGGCACCAGCCTATGGTTTGGAAGAAGACTATCCAATAAGCATAATGGGTGTACTGTCCTAATCCTAGGAGCACTCGCAACACGAGAGAATGTGAGGATAAAAGACAACTGAATAAAACTTTATTCCTATTTCTCCTGAACCAGAATCCATCCCCGAACTGGAACAAGTTCCTTTCGAGTTCGTATATAACCATACGATGGAGTATCCAAATAACTGTGGATCTTCGTAGTGACACGGAGTGTTCTGGAGAAATACAAAGGTGAAATGGGAGTGGTAATGAAATACTTGGTTATGGTCGTGAATAGCAGTCGCGGTTTACTTTGCCCTCTTACTAATCCCTTGATATGTCTTTACTTAATACCTTCTGTACACCTTTTAGGCTAAATGGTTTTCTTCATTCCCTACCGGTCGGCACATGCCTATGGTTTGGAAGAAGACTATCCAATTAGCGTAATGGGTGTGCAATCCTAATCCAAGGAGCACTCGCAACCTGAGAGAAGGTAAAAGGAAAAGACAATTGAATAGTCCTATTCGTTTTCTCCAGAACCGGAAACCATCCTCGAATAAATTCCTTCGAGTTCGTATATAACCATACAATGGTTTTATCCAATGGAAGTGGACGTTCGTAGTAATACGGGGTGTTCTGGAGAAAAGGGTAAAAGTAGGAGTGGCAATGAGGTATGCAACTCAGACAATCCAAAAGCCAGTCTTATAAGAAGGTTCAATCAACTTGGTCACTGAGTCATAGTCATGAGCCGGGTCATGGTCGCTGCCAGAGAGAGAGAGAAAAGAAACACCCAGCGTGCACTCTAACCTAGATCAGAATGGTAATCACTTTATCTAATCAGGAAACCTCCCACTGTAACCTCAAATTCTTCTCCAAACCTGAAAGAAGAATTAGTCGGGATCACCTGAGGAGTAAACCAACTCATCAGTGGGAATCGGGATCCAACTATCATCGCATGATAACGTGACGGAATCCACTCACGTCACCACACTCTAGAAGGTATGCGCATATCTGGCAAGTTTCAATTTCTTTAGAAACTCCCGATGTGATTTTTACCCCTAGGACCCAAGTGACCTTGACACAGTCAACAAATCAAAGAGTCCTAGTCAAGTTCAATCCGTCATTATCTTCGATTGCATTAAACCCACCCGTATAAGCCCTTGACACAGTCAACAAGGCCGCACGACTGTCCTAACCAATCCCATTAATATGCCACAAACGAACACTACTTAGCTACCGTACACTACGCTTTGACACAGTCAACAAACGCGGCACGAATACTAAGTAATGCTTGTAAGAATTGACGGAGGGCTACGTCTAGTTTTTGGTGAAAAACTTTTAACGTAATGAACTTGATATCGTTGAAGGAACTGCATAGCCTTTTTATAAAAATATAGTGACGAAAACCTTTGCTAAAGAGGTCACTCCCGGTGAAGGGATCTCGGCTCTTTCCATGTAGAATGAGATGCAGGATATTCCAACTGAATACCACGATGCAAAGCAAAAGTAATCGACTATAGTGAAGTTATTGCCCTGACGCAAACTTCTGTCCAAGGGGTCACTCCCGGTGAAGGGATCTCGGCCCTTGCCTCATCGACTGAGGTGCTGGATATTCATAATCGAATACCACTGTGCAAAACAAAAGAGAACGTCCTTGCAATAACAGCTTTTTGAAAAAATGTTCCAACAACATCAGAATAGGTTTGTTTAGCTTGCATTGATCCGAATCAATGCAGTCCCATCAATTGATCACACCAATAAAGAACGAAAATAATGATGTACGTATATGCCATCCGCATTCGCCACTGGGTCCCGTCATCACCCGTTAGGTTACTTAACTAACGACAGAGCGGGGACTGGACTAGCGCGGATGCAAAACATATACAACATCTACTAGTATATATATCAATATATAATATTCGCTCAAGGGGTGATAAAATACAACATCACAGAAATGTAATAAGCATCACAGAACAATACAGATATCTGAAAGCCCCGGGTTTCACAGAGCCGCTGCTGAAACCCGACGTTCCCCTGGTCGTGTGGATAGCCTGTGCAATGAAATCCTAGACCCCTACGGGCGCGGCAAGTTACCCACCAAAACCTGAAGCGAGGCAGCCCCCTTCAACAACGTGAATGGACCACCCAACACTTCATGGAATCCGGTACCTTGAGCACCCCTCCTTGGGTCAACCTGTACCCCCAACGAGTGCGGCGAATAGCCCGCCAATTCTAGAGTGAAGCCCCCTCCGTCTCAAAGCCATGAGATGCGGGCCAGTTGCCCTCTAGAACCCGGCTATCCGTGCACCCCACCGCGGGGTAATCCTAGTACAGAAAGTAAAATATACAGACAACGGGTACATCGACCTCAGCCCAGTCGTGCCCCAAAAGAATAATATACAAACAGGCAGTGACGGCAGTCCACATGTCGGACGCTCACCCCGCAATATCAAATGTACATATAAAACGAAACTGTACTACCATTGCATCCAAGCTATCCACCACGACAATCCGCAACATCACAGCACAATACAAAACATCAACATGAATGTCACGTTCGCAAATCCGTCTAAAAGGGCTATAGCAGTTAGACAGGATTTACCGATCAAGTGACATTCACGGTCCCAGATATAATGTAAATACAGTGAACTAACATATTTAAAATTTTCGATCGATCAAATTTACCGAAGTGGGCCCCAAGCACTACTGTAGCACTCAAAGAAAATCTAGGCCCAAACAGTATATACCAAAAACCCTAATTTAAAGTCAGAAACCCACTGTACAAATTTGGTGCAGAGAAGGTATATTTCGGCGGTGGAACCGCGGCCAAAATGGGGTTATGGCCGTGGTTCCGCGGCTCAACTGTGGGATCAGGGTTCCAAATTTTTACAGTGTTCTCAGGAAACCCTGCTCGTAATTTTAAAATGTACCAAATAATTTTTAGAGCACTGGAAAAATTCGACAGAAACAGCACTTTAGAAATTGGGTTTTCGGAAAATCCGTTCGATCGAACTTGTAAACACATTAGAGCAAGCTAGACTAGGTTAACGGCGTAGCTCTGATACCATGTAGGACTACGGTAGCGCCCCGGCCGTCTATCCGAGGCCAAAATGCGGAAACGAAAATTTTTCACAACTAGAAAACCGGCACTACCACATCCTAAAAACCCGGATCGAACCATTAACCTATTACTAGCTAACAAGAGAAAGGGTAGAAGCTATACCGAGCGATCCGTGTCCTTCGTTCTTCGGCCTCCACTCCGATCTCCTCGCGGAACCTCCGGTCTTCAGCTCCTCGTTGGAACGGGCACCACATCGCCGGGTTCTTTTACGGGCTCCCACCTCTGGACCGAGGAAACTCGGGCATGAAGTTGGCGAGCCGACGTGCCCAAGAAATACTGTAGGCTAGTGTAGAATCACTTTGTCTCAATGGGGTGAAGTTGCCTTTGATGATGGAGAAGAGAAAAGAACTTTGGAGAGGTGTTAAGAATTTAGCAAGCAAGCAAAATGAGATGAATGAATTTTCCTCACAAAAATGAAACCTCGTCTTCTCACTCCCCTCACTCAAAGTGGCCGGCCCCTATATGGAATCAAGAGGGAATAAAAAGAATATACAAATGTGTGAAGATAAATGAAGAAATTATCTCACCTCAAGGTCAAATCCAAAGTCATATACAAATCCTTTCACATTAATGCAAAAGAATAGATGGAAAAAGAATCTCATGATGGTAGAACCATCATAAAACCTCAATTTATAAATAACACCCTCCACAATACTAATTTGCACAATTGCAAATTAGCCCCTCCCATCATAAAAGTCCGGTCGTGAAGGAACAAAGGAAAACTGGCCGAAACGGAATGCAAACTGGCAACTTCAGAAAACTGATCCCGTAATAAATTACAGGAAAACCCCACGACTGTACATACATACCCGCATTTGTATTCCCACTGAATACAAATGCAAAGAGACAAAATCTACACTGTACAATTCTAGGATCCGGCTTAAACCAAAGCCCGCTAGTATTATCCGTCCGATCACGATCCGTGCAATACCGCACGTATTTGATCGAACCCTGCCATATCTCCATACGGCCTCTACAGCGTTTCGCCCGAAACTTGAGAAACTGTCTGTGGGGGACTCTAAAGACTCGTCAATACTTTGGCTATGGATTTAACCACTAGCACGTCAGAGGTATTAGCCGTACGTAACGAGCTACCAGGTATTGACCAAAAGGAAGGTCGATGAGCGAACTCATCCTGACACCCTACTGAGCCTGTCAGTGACAATATCCGTACAGTCCGGTCTGTTCGTCTATGAGTATCGCATGGCGGGCCTAGGGGGTTAGTAAAAGTCAGACCCCCAAAAGCGATAGAAGTCGTGTCGGAGTGTAGCCCAGAACACCCTGAGATACTACTGGAATACCTACCAGTAAATCTCCTGCCTCGGCCGAGGGCTTTGTGTAATGGCTCTCCTACACACAGGGCGACCTCACCCCTAATACCGGGAGTGACGAACCCCTGCAGATCTGCTCACTGCCTCAATGTGGCTCGGGACTGTACCCAACTAAAACCTGTTTGCACGACTCCTTTGAGCCGTGGTAGGGTAGTAATCAAAGTACAGTGGGAACTCACACGAGACAAATGACGATATCAGGTCGATGAACTAACCAGTACACATATCACCTGGGAACTGCTATCTAATGTCTGGTATAATACCAACTAGCATGTTCCCGGCGAATCCTGTCCGGTGTACTCATAACCCAATGAGCACCTGTATACATCTTAGGTGAACCAACTGACACCAGTGGCTTGTAAGACCGGCCACCGCCCCTCGTCGGGGTATCGACTGTATACACTAGTTTACTCTGGAGTATCGATGCCCTGTCTCGAAACTCCCACGACTAGGGACCATTTAAGGATGCGCTTATAGACCCCAGCTCCCACGTATATGATCGCCATCATACTGCTGGCCGTCAAGCAAGAATCCTAAGGGCTCTATCAACGTGCAATAGTGACCTGTAAGGTCACCTGAAGCAGTACACGATGATAAAGATAAACCAGATAGCATACTATCATCTCGAGTAATACTGTCCTACCGGTATAGGTCCTCCCTCAATCTTTACAATCACTTGCCTGTGATACAATAATTGACTCTGAGGGCACTATATCCAACAGATAAAGCCCTTAGGATGAGTACTTGACAACCAGGACTATGATGCAGATCATACTAGTGGGGACAGTGTAGTCGCCAAGTACATCCTTCAAATATTCCTAGTCGTGGGAGTACCGAGACAGGGCATCGATACTCCAGAGTAGACTAACGTATGCGCTTCTTGACCCATATGATGGGCGATGGATGATCCTATATCCATTGGTGTTTGACATCAGAGAAGGTATACAAGTGCTCAGTGGAGACTGGGTACACTGGACGGACTCGCCGAGAACTCCCAGATGGTATTATACCTCACGTCAGATGGCAGTTTTCTGGTGACACTGGTACAGATTAGTCTGTAGACCCGAGATCGTCATAGAGTCTTGTGTGATTCCCACTGTGCTTTGATTTCCATCATACCACGTCCAAGAGGGTGTGCAAAACGGTGGCTTTTGGGTACATTCCCGAATCACATGGAGGCAATGAGCGATAGGAGGGGTTTCGTCTCTCCCGGTATATGGAGTTGATGTTGTGCTGTGTTCGATTGGCTATAACTGGAAATCCCTGGCCAGGGTTGCTGAGATTTACTGGTAACTGTTATCAGTAGTTTCTCGAACTGTTATGGACCTCATATCGACACGACTTATCAAGCTACTGTGGTCTGACGTTTATCACCCCTAGACGAGATATGTGACATATCAGACGAAGAGATCGGACTGTACGGGAGTGTTACTGGTTGGATTCACGGGAGAATGTACAGGCTTGCTTGTTGATCTTCTGATTGCTCAATACCTGGGTGGCTGTTACGTTTAGCTGACCGCTTGCAGCTTGTGGATGTTTGATATGATCATCACCTACTGCCGGCGTATTGACGATTCTTTAGAGTCCTACACAGAGGTTTCCTTGCTCAGGAAAAACGGAGTAGGAGCACATATGTGATACATGCGGGACCAAGAATAATACATGTATGTGATACTGTATTAGATTCTCACGATATGAGATATCGGCTGAGTATATGTGATATAGCCGGGTCATCGGATCAAGTGTTGATTCGATGAACTGATACAAATTATAATAGTCGGTTATTTATGAAATAGCCGGATTATCGGATCAAGTGTTGATTCGATAATTTAATATATAATTATATATTTGATATATTAAATTACATTAACTAATATAAGCTCACTTAAAGATTCTTTTTCTCACTCGGGTAATACATTGATATATATGCGATATATGTTAATTGTATTATTTTATTTTGTTACAATAAATATTGTATATGTGATATATAATATTGTAACAAGTTATGATTACAAATGCAACATGATTAGTGGAGATTAAATATAGTTAGGGTTTGATTTGGGTTAGCTCTTTCATGAAGCTTCTAGAAGCTTTTGTTTTGTTTTAAGCTAAGATATTATGTGTTGATAGTTTGGAGATATTTCCTAACCCAACCCAAACCCTTTACCCTAGTTAAATCTCTACAATGGTTAGCCCTTTGATTATTAACCATAGGTTGCATTTGTAATTATGATAACAATTCATTATTCATCACAAAAGACTTCATCTTCTTCTTCCTCCTTAAGCTTACTAGCTTTTGATTATGTGATGAAAATGAGTGAGAAATTGAAAACAAATGAGAGCTAAATTCCTACTTCATCATCCTCATCTATTCTTGCCACTTAGATTAGGGTGTTTACTTTGCTAATACTTGATTAGCAAAGCAAGAGCTTGGGTTTGAGTTTCTTCAAGGTAGATCATCTTTGTTATTGAAGATCGGAAGCAAGCTTGCATCTTTCTCTTCATGGAGCCTCTCTAGAGTCCGGGTACTCGATGATCGCAGCGAAGGGACCTCAACACGGAGCTTTAGAAGTGAAGGAACGGACTACAAAGGTTATAATCTCTAACTCTTAGAAGTAAAGTTGTTTACTTACTTTGTTTCGCCTAATCTCTAGTCTAAGATCTTGGTTAGGGTTGTTCGGCATATGAAAAATTTGATTTTGGTATGGTTGATGCCTTGTAGAACCTTGTGACAGTGCCTAGTAACCCTCCAGTGGTATCAGAGCCATGCTAGAGCTTTAGGCGTTGTTTTGATGAAGTTTAAAGTCCGATCGAACCCCGAAACGTCGCAATAACCCCCTCTCTGGAAATTTTTTAAAATGTTGATTTTTTTCTGTATTAAAAATACTCAGAAAATTAACCAGGTAATTTTTTGGATATAGGAGAAAACGAACCCCTGAATCCATCAAAGCGCCGCGGAAACGCGGCCAAACCAAGGTATTGGCGGCAGTTCCGCGGCAAGTCTTGAGGATTGAGGGATCGTATTTTCAACAGTTGATCCGTTGGTGTTACCAAGTCCTTCTGGGAATTTTTAATATTACTCAAGTGTTGAGTTTTCTGGAGATCTTTTGTATTTGTTGATTCAATCGGAAATTTTAACTTCTTTTAAGTTTTTTCCGGGTAATTTAGAACGTGTTAAAAAGTTCGAACGGATATCAATAACTCACTTTTTCCCCTGCCGGAAAATTTCCAGGTGTTGGATTTTTTCCTTAATTAAAGAACATTCATAGTCGTGCAAGTAACGCGGTGGACCCTCTAGAAGAACACAAACCTTAACTCGATTATGTGACCGTCTGAACCACCTCTAAACCTTAGGGTTTGGGGCAGTACGGCGTTGCCACATGTGAGGCGTTGGTTTGACCCTTCTACGGCTGGACCATTGGTACAATGGCGTGTGATGGATACTTTTTGAACTCCGCTCAAGTGTTGAGCTATTTGGGAAATCTTGGGTGTTTGTTTATTCGATCGGAAAGTTTAATATTGTCTAATTATCTGGAATGTGATACAATATTTGGAATCCACAAGTAGTTATGAGATAACTAATTTGAATGTTATAAATCTAGCAGTTTAGTCTCATTTGATCGGTTGCCACGGAATTTTGATGTGATCAAAAGTCCGTCGCAACCACGTAGCGTACGCGGATACTCGCCGAGTAAACTTAATAGATAACCATGCCCCATCGCCCCGACCAAGTGACTGTAGGAGAACCCCGTCGCCAAAAGCATCCGTTCGGGTGCTCGCGGCAGTGGTGTTTCGCCTTAGTGCACTCCGTTGACGGCATCCGGGGGTGCGGCCGTCTACTAAAGTTTCTGATGAGCATTCGATCAGGATGTCGAGAATTTTGTTGAATTGCCCGACTAGATATTGAAAAGTGTTTTCGAGATCGAGACTAAAATGCGGGGTTTATAATTGTTAGGCATGAGATGTCTAAGGAATTCATTTGGTTAGGCATGCGGTGTCTAAGGAGGTTGCGGATTCCAACTGTTGTAGTTTTACACTTTCTTTTCTACGACCGTAAGTGTAATATGTGGTGTATCGCCGGTTTCGTTGCTATACATCAACGACAATTAGGATACGCATATTTACTTACGTTGATGACATGTGATATTATGTGTTGCTGTGATATGTTATATTGGATCGTCGTGTTCTGAATAGCCGGGGTTTTATGTGAGATGAGGGTTTCTATTTTCATTCATGTAAAATTCATTGTATGTAATATTCTTTTATTGGGGCACTTCCAGGTCGAGGATGATGTCACCATTGTATATTATTTACTTTTCAGCATTAGATAGACCCAAGGCGGGGAGCACAAGTAACCGGGTTCTAGGGTCCAGTGGGAGACCATCTCGAGGAGTCGAGACCGGGTCTCCTAACCCTAGAATTGGTAGTGTTGCTTGCCGCTCTCGTAGGGGTCTAGAGATGTGGGTTTGGCTATTCATTGCGACCGTGGAATCCGTGTTTTATGCAGGCTCGATATAAAACACGGACGTCCTAGTATATCCAATATTTCATATGTTATCTTCTGCTGCAATGTTCTGTGATGAGATCATATTACTGCCTGAGACGAATGTTTATATTATATAAATGAGATATATATTGTATATTGTTGATTTCGTTTCAAACGTGATGCTTGTGAAGCATAATAAAATGGGACTTCATTAATGAGATTAATGAAATAAAAGAAACTTAAAGATGTTGTAGAAACTTATTTAAAAACTGGTAGCTCTAGTTCTTACTTTGCATAGCGCTGTTCCTTGTAGAACATCCAGCACCTTATTCGATAAGGAAAGAGCCGAGATCCCTTCACCGGGAGTGACCTCTTTAGCGAAACTAGCAGATACTACAAACTCGGTTTCTCTTTTGATTATTTCTATAGTTTTTGCTTTGCATAGTGATATTTGTGAAATATCCTGCACCTTATTCGATGAGGAAAGAGCCGAGATCCCTTCACCGGGAGTGACCTCTTTAGCAAAACTAGAAAAGGCCTCAAAAACATTCCTTTTAAAATCACTCGATTGTACAACGATATCAAGTTCATTACGCAAAGGGTTTTCTTAAAAACCTGTCGTAGCCCTCCGTTATTTCAGATAAGTAATTCATAGTATTCGTACTACGTTTGTTGGCTTTCGTCAAAGCGTAGTGTGCGGTAGCTATTTATGCTTATCTGTATAAGCATATGATGCGATTGAGTTAAGGTAGTCGTGCGACTTTGTTGGCTTTCGTCAAGAGTCGTGTGGGTAGGTTTAATTCAATCGGGAAATGACGGGTTGAACTTGACTAGTAGCCTATGGTTTGTTGGGTTTCGTCAAGGTCATAGGATGCTAGGGGTAAAATATTATTGGGAATTTCAAGTGTTGAAATTTGCAATGAGATTGCATACTTCTATGAGATAGTTGGATCCCGATACCCGCTGCGAGTAAGAGTTACTCCTGGGAGAGTTTTATACATTATAATTAGCCGATCAAGTAGGTGTCTAGAAAGGTGTCAACGGAGTTATGCCTCTGGGAAAATGAGGTTTACTTTAATTAGGTCTGTGCGAAAGCGCGGGGAACCTCTCTCAAAGTACCGGCACTGGCCTGGCTGAAAGATTGGCGAACTTGTAGGGTGTAATTAATCCCGGCTAGTCTTTCCTTTTAGGGTTTGAAGGAAGATTTGACTAAAACAGTGGGAGACATCCTGATTAGATATATTAATAACCAATCTAATCTTGCAAGAGCATACGCTGAGTGTTTTCTTCTCTCTCTCTCCTGGTTGCGACTATGTCATGCCTTAATCAAGATAATAATACGGATGTATTGACCGAACCCGCTTGTTATACTACGCTAGGGAACGTTGGTCCCGCTCCAACTTATAATTGTTAGAAGACAGAGCAGGAAATAGGGGATTACCAGAATTCCCGTGCCACCCAAACGAAGAAAGTGCATGTTGATGCATCATCTTCGGGTATGTTTATTACCGAGAACTGTCTCTTAGTATCCTTTACGTCCTGGGTATGAGATACCGGATCAGGATCCCGCAAATGTAATCTGTTACATGGGCTACAGATAGGTAAAGAACTGAGAACAGGTGATAAGTTTCAAGAGTTGGAAATGATGCAAGTGTTGCAGCCAAGTCTGTTGGCAGTTATCACCCTGTATTACCAAAATACATTGATTTTGAACGAATGTTATTAGATACCGAACCTGATATACGACATCATATCAGTCTCTTTATTAGTAAAAAAGGATATAATTTTGTATTGTTGGATAATGTTTTGAACATTTCCTATATCAAGAGTTGATCGGATCAGGCACGTTATCTAAAAGCATAGACGTTCTAAATCAAACCACAGTTCTTAATGTACAGAACACATACAAGAGGAAGAGTTCAGAAATGAACAAATCCTTCTTGGACATTGTAGACTAGGTCATATCAATGCGACCCGACTAGCTGAAGTTACATAAAGATGCATATTTAAATTAGTTTGAATTTACATCTGGTAAAACTTGCCAGTCATGTCACTAAGATAAGATGACCACAGCTCCATTTATTGGAAACAGAGAAAGAGTTAATGAACTCTTAGGATTGATACATGCTGATGTATGAAGGTCTCCTGTCTACACATGCCAAGACCGGTTCTTTGTACTTCATTACATTCACAGATGATCTATCAAGATTCAGACATATATTCCTGTTGAAACACAAGTCCGAAACTTTTAAGATAACCACAGAATATAAGTTAGAAGTAGAGAACCAAAATACGGGTATAAGTATTATGTCCTTTAATATGATCAAAGGGGAGAATACTTAGGCACGGGATTCCTGGACTATTCTAAAGGAGAATGAGATTCTTTCTCAGCATTACTCCTCCGTATACACCATAGCACGTTGGTGTATCGGAGCGGAGCAATTACACCCTATGTGATATGGTGTGCTCTATGATGAGTGTTCCCCTCCGAACGGCGGCCGAGACGTGGGACATCTCACCTGAGATTCGGGGCAGATGCTAATTGGTGCTATCCGTCCATCTCTCCGAAGATTCCAAGTTGATTTATGGCACCATGTATCGAAGGTCTGAACGGATGCGTCCGATGTAGCAGACTTCGTCAGATTCCCCCTCGCTTGAGGGTTTTTTTTTATTGTGGGGACGCTCTTCCCTGCAGGCGCAAGCCCCTGCAGTTAATTACGCTACCGCATAGCGGTAACAACTTTCTCCTTCTCCAGATGGTCACTTCGTGTCGTGGGTGTTTGTTTTGTTTGTGGTTGCCTGTGGATTGTATACGGAGACTAATTTATGTCATCGCCCGTAGGGTGTGGACTAGTCCAAATCCGTATTATCTTAGATTTGGGTTTGGGGGTTTGGTTTGAGGATACGTTAGCCATATTTAAGGCCAAGATCAACTCAAACGTTTGTTAAGGATACGTTAGTCTAACCTGAGACTAAGATCAACTTAACGGGACCGTTTAAATCCGACAAAAGAGCATTTGGGCTCCATTGTTCCAGTTTAGGGACAAAGTGGTCCATTTAATGTATGGCCGTCGGGACCCGTCACCTCTCTGACGACGTTGAAGGATTACAACCACAGATGTCAGAGGAGTTCAGAGATGTACCCTTGAACCAGAGTTAATTGGGGGGATCTATAGTCCAGTTTGGAACTAAAGTCTGTTTGAAAGGTTTAAGGATACGTTAGCCATATTTAAGGCTAAGATCAACTTAAACGGGATCGTTTAGATCCGACAAAAGAGCGTTTGGGCTCTATCGTTCCAGTTTAGGGACATAGTGGTCCGTCGCTAGTTTAAGGACATTGCGGTCCATGGGTAGTTTAAGGACATTACGGTCCATTGTTAGTTTTAAGACATCTCGGTCAAGGTTAAGGACGTCGTAGTCCATGGGTTTAAGGACCC
The DNA here is from genome assembly GCA_030015575.1 of Agapanthus africanus. NCBI lineage: Eukaryota > Viridiplantae > Streptophyta > Magnoliopsida > Asparagales > Amaryllidaceae > Agapanthus > Agapanthus africanus. Next base: position 89,121,108 of record CM057338.1, on the reverse strand, counting down.
CACAGTCCATTGTTAGTTTTAAGACATCTCGGTCAAGGTTAAGGACGTCGTAGTCCATGGGTTTAAGGACCCCACAGTCCATTGTTAGTTTTAAGACATCTCGGTCAAGGTTAAGGACGTCGTAGTCCATGGGTTTAAGGACCCCACGGTCCATATCAATGTGTGGTCATCAGGACCCGTCACCTCTTTGAAGACGTTGAGGGATTACAACGCCAAGTATCAAAAGAATGAAGAGATGTACCCTGGAACCGGAGTGGATTAAATAGTCTTTGGTCCAATTTGGGATCAAGACCAATTAATTATGTTATGAGCCCATTAGCCCAGTTAATTACGAATTGAAGACTTATGGCCAGCTTGGGCTAAGTCAAATCATGTCTGGGACATCGGCCCTCCTGTTGGTCCCTTGAAGGAGAGGCTTTGCCTCTGGCCATTTAGCCAATTGGGCCAATGCCTAGTGTTAAACACTAAAGACCAATCAGTGTTGAACACTGAGAATGAGATTGATAAGTCAGTGTTTAACACTAGAAGATAGTTGGTGTCAACACCAGCAACAAGGCCTTCAAATTAGTGTTAAACACTAAAATAGACCAGTGTTAAACACTGGCAACAGAAATCCTAAATTAGTGTTGAACACTAAGGTAATCAGTGTTGAACACTGCAAATAAAGTTCTTTGCTTAGTGTTGAACACTAAGGCCAAACAACGTTTTAACACTGAATTCAGGGGTTCCAATTTAGCGTTAGACGCTGAGGCAAGAGGGGTCACGTGGTAGCACGTGAGGGCGCCCTCCCTTCGTTTGTTCTGCTGAGAAGATCGCATCTTTTGGAGCATCACGTGTCATCACGTGACGGGTGTTTGAATGGAGTATGTTAAAGCCTCTGCCAAGGGTCACGTGGGTTACGTGAGGCACTGCCTCAAAGGGCTTTCTGTAGATCTTTTGGGGGGGTCACGTGGTGACACGTGACCCTGCTTTTCTGTAGTTGTTTAGAAGATCTGTTAATCCCTTTCAGGAATTAAATTCCTCGTAGGGTTGAACCCTGACAATAATTTCAGAGGAATTAAATTCCTAGTTCCTTTTGAAGAGTTGAACTCTGAATTTTCTGTAGGAATTAAATTCCTCATATATGTGAAGAACTGAATAGGGTTAAACCCTAATAAAAGCTTTAAGGAATTAAACCCACACTCTCTGTTAGAGAATTATTCTGGGGAATAAGATTAAGGGAATTAAGTTCTTGTTGTTTTAACAGAACTAAGTTCTTAATTAGGGTTAAACCCTGATTCTTTTCATTCTGAAGGAATTAAATTCCCATAACACAGGGTCAAACCCTAATTTTATTTTGAACGAATTAAATTCCTATAGTTCTGTGAGAATTAAATTCTCGTGCTTCTATTCCCTCTCTATGCTTTGGATCTGCATGGCAGGATCTCAACCCATTGAGAATTAAATTCTTAACTCAAGGGAAGATGTGCACTTTACAGATCCTCCATCAAAGAGAGAAGAAATATGTCCTTCTGTTTTATATCAGAGTTAAACTCTGTTGAGAATTAAATTCTCTTTTCTTTCAATGAAACCTTCCCTTTCTTACCTAGGGTTTTCTTTTGCAGAAGATCCAAATTCCTCTAAAGTATCAAGGCTCTCTCTCTTTTCCTCCCTCTGCATATATCTTTTTTTTTGTGTGTCTCTTGGCTCCTATTTATAGGAGAAGCAGCCGAGTCAATTAGTTTTTGATGAATCTTTCATTGAGAGATTTGATTTGTATCCATCATTCGTTTTGGACCTTTTGATTATTAGGTGAATTTTATTCACCATTGGATTTTAAATCCAGAGATTCTCCTTTGTTATTTCGGTTAGATTTTACGGGGAAATCTTCCCAAATTCGAGATTTTCCCATAGATAGATGATATTTAATCACCTTTAAATCTGTAATGCAATCGGTTGCTTTTGGAAAGATTTGAGAGGTCTTTTCTCAGAATTTAATTCTGTTAACAAATGGGCTTTGAAGTCGGTCACGTGTGGCCACGTGACCCTTGGTCACGTGTGAGCACGTGACCCCCATTGGAACGAGCCCTCTTCTTTCTTTTTGCGCTCTGCTTCTGGCCGCTGCTTAACCGTCACGTGCCACCACGTGACCCCTGGTCACGTGTGAGCACGTGACCCTCGTCTGGAGCCTTTTTCTTGGTTTAACCGGAGAACAAATCTGCTGCTTTTGATTATCACGTGCCAACACGTGACCCTGGTCACGTGGGAGCACGTGACCTCTTCTGAAGCCTTTTCCTTGATTTGATCAGGGAACCGGTTTGCCTTTGAAGCCGTTTTTAATTATCGCGTGTCAACACGTGACCCAGGTCACGTGGGAGCACGTGACCCCTTCTGAAGCCCTTTTCTTTGATGTAGTCGGGAAGCTGAATTTGCCTTGCCGATGCTTTTAGATGTCACGTGCCAACACGTGACTGCTGGTCACGTGTAAGCACGTGACCCTTTTCTGAAGCCTTTTCCATAAGCTTTTCTGATTCTAAATTAGGAAACAAATGCCCCCACAGCGTTGTTCTCACGTGTCCGCTCGTGAGTGCAACGCTGTCACCTTTTGTGACCATTGGATTCCTCTAGGGATTTGGGGAGATGAAACGTTTTCATCACCTCCTATAAATGTTCATGTCCCTTCCGAAGAGCCTTCACTTTGCTCATCTCCTTCCTTTGAGAACTTTTTCTGAGAATTTAATTCTCTTCTTCCAGAGCTTAGTTCTCTGTCTTGAAACAATCTCAGAGTTTAACTCTGTTTAAAAGGACTCTTCCTCCTCAGGTAATGTTCTTGGAAAAACAGCGAACTTCCACATTCCTTTGGATTTTAAATCCAAAACAAGGGTTTTTACTCTTTTTTAACAAGGAACCCATTTTTCTTCAAGTTTTTCCATAAGAACAGGAAACCACCTAACCTTCAAATTGTAGATCTCTTAGGGTTTAGATGTGTTAGTTATATATATGCCCTAGAGGCCATTACTATACATAGGATGTATATTGTAGTGGATGCTTGGACAAATATAGGGAGGACTTCTTGCTCGACATGATAATACGCTATCTGGTTGCTCTTTACCTTAACGTGTACACCGATTGTCTCTCTGTTATATGTTGGTAAAGCCCTTAGGATGCGTACTTGACTACCTGGATTATGATGCGGATCATACTAGTGGGGACATGGTAGTCCATAAGTACATCCTTCAAATTCCCTAGTCGTGGGTGTATCGAGACAGGGCATCGATATACCAGAGTAGACTAGCGTATACCTTCTCGACCCATACAGATGGGCGATGGATGATCCCATATCCATTGGTGTTTGACATCAGAGATGATATACGGGTGCTCAATGGAGACTGGGTACACTGGACGGACTCGTCGAGAACTCCCAGATGGTATTATACCTTACGTCAGATGGCAGTTCTCTGGTGACACTGGTACAGAGTAGTCTGTTGACCCGAGATCGTCATAGAGTCTTGTGTGGTTCCCACTGTGCTTTGATTTCCATCTTGCCACGTCCAAGAGGGCATGCAAAACGATGGTTTTTGGGTACAGTCCCGAATCACATGGAGGCAATGAGCGATAGGAGGGGATTCGTCTCTCCCGGTATAGGGAGTTGATGTTGCGCTGTGTTCGATTGGCTATAACAGGAAATCCCTGGCCAGGGTTGCTGAGATTTACTGGTAAGTGTTACCAGTAGTTTCTCGAATGGTTATAGACCTCATATCGACACGACTTATCGAGCTATTGGGGTCTGACGTTTACCACCCCTAGGCGAGATATGCGACATATCAGACGATCAGACCGGACTGTACGGTAAGTGTTACTGGTTGGATTCACAGGAGTGTGAGCGGGCTTGCTCGTCGATCTTCTGATCGCTCAATACCCGGGTGGCCGTTACGTTTAGCAGACCGCTTGCGGCTTGTGGGTGTTTGATATGATCATCATCTGCTGCCGGCGTATTGACGAGTCTTTAGAGTCCTACACAGAGGTTTCCTGGCTCAAGCGAAACGAAATAGGAGCGCATATGAGATATGTGCGGGACCGAGAATGATACCAGTATATGATACTGTATTCAATTCTCGCGATTTGTGACATTGATCGGTTATATGCGATATAGCTGGGTTATCGGATCAAGTGTTGATTCGATAAGTTGGTACTGTAGATATTAGTCGGTTATATGCGATATGACCGGATCATTAAATCAAGTGTTGATTTAGTGATTTAATGCATAATTATATATTTGATATATTACTTTGAATTAACTAGTATCGGTTCACTTTAAATGGATTTTCTCACTTGGATGTACAAGTTGTATATGTGATATACTTTTTGTGCAAATGATTGTATCATGTTTGATGATACATGTTTGCTAGGGTTTTTGTGTAAAGATCAAACCATGGTTACATGTTAATGGTTAGGGTTTTGATTTATTCATTTATTTATTTATTTATTCTTTTTGGAAAATTATTAGCATAATGCAAAATGGTGGCTTTCTTTGTATTCTAGTTGAAGCTTCATGAAGCTTTGACCTAAGTGACCATTTTGTCTCATGCTTAACCCTAACCATTCCCACTAACCCTAGTTTAGTCTCTACACTTGATCATGGTTGGTAGATGATAAGTATTATTATGATTTTCATTTTACTTAATACTTATCATATTATCTTCTTCTTCTTCTTCATCTTCTACTTGAAGAAAAAGCTTGCCTCATCAATGGCAACTTGATGAAAAGAGTAAGAAATCCAATTCTAAAGTGAACCCACTTCCTATTTCTTCATCCTCTACTTCTTGTCAAGTAGTAGAGTGTGTTTTCTTCACAAGTTTCATGACTTGGTGAAGTGGGAGCTTGATCTTGTGATGCTTCGACGTAGATCATCTTCGGCACGAAGCCGACGACCTTGCCCGCCCATTTCTCCGATGAAGCCGACGCTAGAGCCCGGATTTTGATTTGGACAGCGGAGAGGACTTCATCGCGGAGCCATGGAGGTGGAGAACCGGATCTACAAAGGTTGTATTTCCGTTCTTTTAGTTTAGTTGTATACTAGTTGCTTTGGTCGCCTAGATTTCTAGTTAACGATCCGTAGTCTAGGGTTTCTCGGCACCGTAAATTTTGAAATTGGCATGGTTGATGCCTTGTGAGACCTCTAGTGTGTGCCTAGGAACCCTACAAGATGATCTTTGGGGAGATGATGATGGCGTTTCAACTCCATGGAATTTAATTCCATCCAAAAATGTTTCTGGGAATTTAATTCCCTTTTCTTAGTAAGGAATTTAATTCCAATGAAGAACTCAGTTTCTACACACGGAGGCTTCTTGGGGGCTCTCGACCCGAGGTTGTCCTTCTGCAATTAATGCAACAGGAGCTTTGTAATGATGTCTTCTGTGGGAATTTAATTCCTTTGATCTTGTTGGATCCATTGTGGAGCCCGAGGCAGATCCTGTTGGGGGGAATGTGTAGGGTTACCATTCTTTATTAAATGAGGATATTCCCTTTGTTTTATTGTAACTATTTGGTCTTATTATTAATGAGCCGTCATCCTGATTCTGTGGGGCCCATGTGTTTTGTAGCCAATGGTCCCAGAAAACTCTGTTGTTGCTTTCTTTAACTAGTCTTCCTATTCATGCATGGATATATATCGCTGACTTTGCTTTTAACGGTCTCCTTTTATTGGATTTCAGGTGCGATGGCTTCTGTTCCGTGCTTTCCCTTTTCTCGCTCGGAGGCTGCTTTTCCTCAGTCGCCATCTGATGAGGAAGCGATGGCGATGATCCGGGCCCATGACCCGAACTGTACCAACCTTCTTCAATGGGGATCTTGGTATAGTCAGATTATTCAGGGTCGACGGAGTTTTCTTTGCGCGGTACCGACGGAGCCCACTTTCCCTATCTTACCGATAGATCCTCCGAGGACGGTTTTTGCTGTGGAAATGCCCAACTGGACTCCAACGGGGAGGCTCGAGCCTTCGATGACCGGTATTCCGAACCATCCGATCCCGGCCATAGACATCTTGGGGCGGCGTATCTGCCAGGGTAAGGCCCACCCGTGGGGGCAAATTTATAAGATGGGGCAAATTTATAAGATAGGGCTTACTCCTCGGCACCCTACGGGCTACCTTCTCTGGGCTCGCTACATCCTTTCTGCCCATCGTGCGCGGTTGCAGAAAGTTGGGCTTTATCAGGCAATATATGCGTCACTCTTTCATTATAAGTCCCCGCATGCCTGGTGGGTCAAGGCGTTCTTGAATCAATGGAATCTCCCTACTAACACTTTCATTTTAGGAGATCGTGAGGTTTCAATTTCTCTGGCAGAATTTTATGAAATCTCGGGACTGCCAATTAGGGGTGCACTGTATGAGGAGTTGTTGCCTCCTGACGAATATGTTTTCGAGCCTGAGCCTGCACCGGTTGACGGTTTGTCTGTTGAGAACGCCGTTCGCCACAAGCGTCCCAGTTTGATCAAGGCGCTAGGTATCTTCAACCGATTAGTCACCGAATCCGAAGAGCAGGGTGTTACTTTCAAGAGTTTCATTGCCTGCTTCCTTCGCGAAGATGTCGTGTCGAAGACAGCTCCGAAGTTCGCCAACATTAAAGACCCCTTTGGGTTTGGTCCGAAGACGCTGCCGACTACTGAATCGGATCTACCTCAATACTATATCCCCATCATGTCGCCGATGTCTTTTGAGTCCATTGCAGCACCCGGTATGGATGAGGAGACGTTCTTCATGGGGTTTGTCAGTGTCTGGCTCAGTTGGTTCGTTATCCCCATGCATCGCCGCTTCATGAAAGCCTCGGTTATCTACCCGGCTCATCGTATTGCTGAGGGGACGCGATTGGCTATCGGCATCCCGGCGTTGGCGCATCTTTATCATGGGTTGGGCACCGCAGCTAATACCTCTACTCCTGGCGTGGATGTGGTAAACTTTTCGCTTCATTATTTTACGTCCTGGATCGAAATGCACGTGTTGGGGTTTTTGCCATGCATCAGAGGCCCTCATTTTACGATGCCTACCCCTTCCCACGACTTATGCGATTAGTGGATGCTTCTGCCGCCGACCCGACTCAGTTCGGGGCTATTCGGGTGCTGATTTCTCCTTACGCTGCCGCTGGCGGGATGGTTTTTAATGATCGGGTCTTGTCTACTCGCTCAGGTCCAGTTCAACAACTCTGGGATCTGTTAAAAGACAACGCACCTTCTTTGAAGCCCCGGGAGGCCGCGCACTTGTATACAATTAGACCGGGCTACTTGGTGTTTCGCCAGGACAGTGCAGCTCTTTTCATGCGGTACAATCCGCATCGATTCGCCCGACAACTTGGATACGACCAGGGTTTTCCTTTCGAGGCTTTTATAGTCGCCCCAATCCCTTCGCTCGATGCCGTTCGCGATGCCGCTCATCATTTCATGAGGCTGAACACCGGCTCTCGTTTCATGGTCCCTGAAGCTGAGTACATGCCCCGGTGTGTGGGTGCATTTACGGGCTGGTATCTTCATCAGATCAGCCCAATTATTCTTGAAGAAAGAAGGGTGCTTCTTGGTCACGATGCTCCTCCTCAGGTTTCGGGGGCTAAGCTGCGACCGAGGGTTCCGGTTCGCTTCCCTTTGAGGGAGATTGGCGCTGCGCTCATTCCGGGGGAGTCAGGGGTAGACCTTACTCCAACAGCTGGTATGCCCTTGGGTTCTCGATCGCGGGGTAAACGGGCCCCAGTGGTAGCACCCCTGCCGGTGGCGGCACCGCCCCCTGTGGCATCGACAATGGCGATGTCATCCTCGGTTGTGGCACCGAGCGAGAGTAATAGGGATGAGGGCGCTGAGGGCGATGTGGGCCGGCTCCGCCCCAAGGCTTCGCGAGGGAGGAAGCAGTCATCCTCAGCGACCGGCTCTGGGTCTAAACGGCGGAGGAAAGCGGCCACCAACCTGCTCGATTCTTTGGCGGAGTCTGAGCCTATTCTTGAAGATGAACCATTGGCCCTGCAAGAGTCAGACGCTGGACTTCCTTTCCCGAGTTCGGCCGATGAGGAGGACGCACAGTTGGCTGAGGCCATACGGCGTTCCAAAGACGTGTCTCATGATGCCAGGGTTCCGAAGAAGTCCTATCCCGCTGTAATCTTTTACGAAGACCCTTCGTGGATTCGGCGGCGATTTATCGGTCCTTTGGAGGAATGGGGGGAAAGGGCTCTGAAGCAGGCCGCTTCAGAGGACGCGGCGGACGCGCTTTCTTTATGGACCGGCGGCCATGAGTCCACTCTCGAACCCCGGCGAGCCCACCTCCTTGAGAAGGAGCAGCGGCTTGAAGAAGCCATATTGAGGGCTTCTTTGCGCATCGGTACGTTGTGGTTCTTTTCGTAGTTCTTCAGATTATTTATGCCCGTGCATATGTATCCTTATTCTTATTTGAATCGTGCAGAATCTTCGACGCTGGGGGAGCTCCCTACAGGCTCATTAAAGCTAAAGCCCGCCGAAATTCTCGATGAAGCCTCGCTTGATGTGGAGGGGACTGATGAGGCTGCTCCTCTCATGGTAGAGCCTCCAGCGGTGGTTCTTGATCAGGGAGTGCTTGCCCCTTTGGGGGAGGCTCCTTTGGAGGTTGCTGCTCCAAAGGCTCTTCCCGAAGGCAGCCCAGAGGCTGAGATGGAGGTAGTGGGGACTACCCTCCCTCTGTTGGAGCCCGAGGAGGTTCCGACAGAGGCTGTCGAAGCCGCTATCCCCCCGACTCAGAACGGGAGAAGTGTTGAAGGTAACCCTCTGCATTTTAAATTAGTAACCCTTCCATGGTCTAAGCTCTTCTATCTTTCCCAGAATTGCGCGGTTTGGCGGCCACTATCGCTGATCTGTCGCCTCGACAGTCATTTCAACGTTTATTGGAGATGGCAGCTCCGCAGGTGATCTCCCTTCAGCGCATTGTCCTTTCCTCTGGGCAGGGTTAGCGTCATTCGCCATTTTTTTTATTATAGCATTGTCACCATTTTTTTTTTATTTTTCGAAATGACGTTGATGTCTCTTATATAGTTTTGGAAGCTGACGACGAGGTCGAGGTCGTTGAAGGGCCAGGGGAACCTTCAGCTCCTGCTTGCATGACTGTCGGTAAGCGACATTTCATCATAATCCTGTTTGTTCTGTGTTTAAGAATTTTATTTACATCTTTCAAATTTGAACAGCCCTGCCAGTCTCCATGGCGTTGGAATCGCGCATCATGATGCCGCCCGGTCCTTATACTTTGCGGGCTTCAGAACGCTTGGCCTAATTAAGCCTTGTCTCCCTGTCGTCTTTGATCGAGGAGCTTCGTGCTGGCAGTGCAACCACAGCTGAAGCATTTGCTGCCGAGGCTAACGGTTCTCTTCCTTTTCTTGCCACCTACCATAGCGAAGAGGTGGTGTGAGTCTGGGTGGAGTTCTGTCGGCAGGTGGAGGCTTGCTTGCACGCACTTGAATGTTCCCGTCTTTCTTCGAAGGTCGTGGCTGCAAAGGCGGACTTGCGGGGGCCGATAGCGCGGTGCGCGGCAAACATGATATCGTGCGAGAGGAGGCTTAGCCGCAAATTCTCGGAGAGGGAGCTGGCTTCTAAAGCGCTGAGCGAGCTTCAAGCCAATCTTACCTCCAAGGCCAACAAAGCGTATGAACTCTGGCGGGTGCTTCAAGAGTCTATCAGGGAGGTGGTGACTCTTGATAAAGCTGTTACGTTCACTCGTGAGAGGGTCGAGGCTCATAAAGTCACCGAGAAAGAGCTCGAAGCTCGGCTTGCTTCGTATCAGGCTCAGCAAGCTCAGGCGGAGGCTCGTCTTCTGGAGATCTTGCGTCATGAAGCCATGGCTCAGCAACAGAACGATGAGCTGGTAAAATTACTGCATCGCCCGCCGGCTTGAGGACTTGTATCTTTTCCCCTTTTTTGTACATACTCATGAATGAGAGTATCTTTCTTTTTTGTTTCTTTTATGAATTGTACTTTGTATCCATTTTGGTTTATGAATAAAAGATACATTTTTCTTCTCAATGGTGTGTCCCCTTTTTATTGAATGTATTCTGCGGATATTCTATCTTGATCTCCTTGCAGAACAGCGATGGCTTAGGATTCAGGGTTAAGATCTGCTTCCTAAGACTTTTGCATTTTATGAGCCACGAGGGTCTCATAAAGAGTTTTTCTTCCTACAGGTCGAGAGGATCCCAAAGGTGTAAGTCCTTCTTAAGAATCGTGAAGATTCTTAAGCGGGTTTTCCCTTGAGAGTCGTAAGGATCTCACAAGAGAGTTTTCCTCTTCCTTACAGGTCGTGAGGGCCTGTAAGTGCTGGATGTGGTCACCCTTGCCCGTGTTTCCCGGGGCCAGGGGGCTGCTCCAGGTATCGTAGTTTAAAGACATCGCGGTCAAGGTTAAGGACCTCATAGTCCGTGGATTTAAGGACTCCACAGTCCGATGTTAGTTTTAAGAAATCACGGTCAAGGTTATGGACCTCATAGTCCGTGGATTTAGGGACTCCACAGTCCGATATTAGTTTTAAGACATCACGGTCAAGGTTAAGGACCTCATAGTCCGTGGATTTAGGGACTCCACAGTCCGATGTTTGGTTGCAGGGACCCGTCACCTCTTTGAAGACATTGAGGAGTTACAACGCCAGGTATCAAAGGAGTGAAGAGATGTACCCTTAAACCAAGGCAGAATCCGTAGGGAATCGGGGTGGTTGATCGTTAGTTTTAAGACATCACGGTCGAGGTTAAGAACATCATAGTCCGTGGATTTTAAGGACTCCATGGTCTGGTATTTGCTCTGGATGCTTCACACGGGTTCACTGCCATGCTTGGCGAGGACCAGGCTCCGCTCTGGGCGTTTTCCGCGGGGTCAAAGAGTGACGTTATCCGCGTTTCACGTAACCAGGAATTTTTCACTAGATGCTTCACACGGGTTCACTGCCGTGCTCGGCGAGGACTAGGCTCCGCTCTGGATGCTTCACACGGGTTCACTGTCGTGCTCTGCGAGGACCAGGATCCGCTCTGGACGTTTTCCACGGGGTCAAAGAGTGACGTTATCCGCGTTCCACGTAACCAGGAATTTTGCACTAGATGCTTCACACGGGTTCACTGCCATGCTCGGCGAGGACTAGGCTCCGCTCTGGATGCTTCACACGGGTTCACTGCCGTGCTCTACGAGGACCAGGATCCGCTCTGGACGTTTTCCACAGGGTCAAAGAGTGACGTTATCCGCGTTCCACGTAACCAGGAATTTTGCACTAGATGCTTCACACGGGTTCACTGCCGTGCTCGGCGAGGACTAGGCTCCGTTCTGGATGCTTCACACGGGTTCACTGCCGTGCTCTGCGAGGACCAGGATCCGCTCTGGACGTTTTCCACAGGGTCAAAAAGTGACGTTATCCGCGTTCCACGTAACCAGGAATTTTGCACTAGATGCTTCACACGGGTTCACTGCCGTGCTCGGCGAGGACTAGGCTCCGCTCTGGATGCTTCACACGGGTTCACTGCCGTGCTCTGCGAGGACCAGGATCCGCTCTGGACATTTTCCACGGGGTCAAAGAGTGACGTTATCCGCGTTCCACGTAACCAGGAATTTTGCACTAGATGCTTCACACGGGTTCACTGCCGTGCTCGGCGAGGACTAGGCTCCGCTCTAGATGCTTCACACGGGTTCCGTGCTCTGCGAGGACCAGGATCCGCTCTGGACGTTTTCCACGGGGTCAAAGAGTGACGTTATCTGCGTTCCACGTAACCAGGAATTTTGCTGATTATATCCGCATTTCACGGGATGGAGGTTTGACTGTTGGCGATACGTATATCACCGAGCCATGGAACTGGGAGTTGCCGCTGTTCCGCTTAGCTTGAAGTTGTGTCCGTCGTTACGAGACGAGTGTTGGGATGATCTCTAGGTCGCTTGTGGCCCGTCGAGATTTAGCTTCTTTCTTTGGTGAAACCTGGGGGGAGGTATGTTCCCTTTCTTTGTTTACGCCCTTGGATTGTGTACAGGGTGTGATGGAACATCACCTGTAGGGCATAAATTTATTTTTATTTTATTTCTTTTTCCGTGATGCTCTATCGTTTCAGCTTTTATATCGCGAAGGTCGCGATTGCCCCAACATTTCGGCTATTTTTCGCGGTGCCCAATCATTTCGGCTATTTATTTATTTTCTACTCACTGCTTTTTATTGCGAGTTGCCCCATCATTTCGGCTATTTTTCATGCATACATTTTTACTTGCCGCTTTTTATTGCAAGTTGCCCCATCATTTCGGCTATTTCGTAGGCATGTGTGGCTTGCTAGCTTTTTCGCCGCAAGCTTGGATTTTGGACACCGATTTCGGCATCAGCACCGCTACAACTGGAATATTGCCAGGAGCGAATCATCATTTGCCTCTGTCGATGTTGAACAAAGGTGGCTTAGCAAACAGGGTTAAGGGTCCTGTCGACCAAGGCTTTTGACTTCATGAGCCGTAAGGGTCTCACCAAGGTATTTCTCCCTACAAGTCATGAGGATCTCGTAGGTGTATTTTTTTTCTAGGAATCGTAAGGATCCCTAAGTGTATGTTCCTCTGTAAGTCGTAAGGATCCTACAAGAGGGTTTTCTCCTTATGGATCGAGAGGACCTACAAGGGTTGCTCATTATATGGACATATCCCTAGTCACATGTGTGACTTTGCTGGGGAAATGTTTATTCGCGCCCGTGGATTGTATACAAGGGTCAGTATTGAGCCTCTTGTAGGGCGGTATCGAAGGTTGTGGGGGATTTGCTTAAGAACAGATTTAGGTTTCTGTAACTTAAGACTTTCAAATCTCATGAGCCGTGAGGGTCCCATAAGAGAATTCTCCTTACGAGTCGTAAGGATCTCGCAAGTGTATTTTCTCCTTAGGAATCGTGAGGGTCCCTAAGTGTGTTGCTCCTTTATGAGTCGTAAGGATCTCACGCGGGTGGTTTCTCCTTACAAGGTCGAGAGGACCCTGTACGTGTCTTTCAGTGAGTTTGCGCCCTTTCGGGTTTTCACAAACACTCGCCGGTAGTCCTGCTGTTTTTACTCACGGAGCCCTTTCGGGTTTTCATCCGTGCCCATTTTGCTTATGGACAGACCGTTTTTTAATTCTTTTTTCTCTTTTTTTTACAAGGTCGCGGGCTTTCGGGTTTTCACGAACACTCGCCGGTAGCCCTGCTGTTTTTACTCATGGAGCCCTTTCGGGTTTTCATCCGTGCCCATTTTGCTTATGGACATACCGTTTTTTTTTTATCGTTTTTTTTATATATTTTTCTTTTTCTCCCCTTTTTTTTGTCAGCCTAAGGATGCTGCGGTAGTAGTTTAGAGACGTTTCGGTCCGTCGTTAGTTTAAGGACATTTCGATCCGTCGTTAGTTTAAGGACGTCTCGGTCCGTTGATAGTTTAAGGACGTTTCGGTCTGTCGTTAGTTTAAGGACATTTCGGTCCGTTATTAGTTTAAGGACATTTCGGTCCGACATGGAGAAGGCCGGCTACTGCTTATAAAGCTCGAGCTTAGGAAGATAGCGAGCGGACATAGTCGTCGTCATCTATAATTGACCTAGGCCGTGGCTCATTAAGCGTAGTATCTCTTTAGGAAGCGACCGTTTATTGGCCTGAAAGTCCTTTCACCATGCATGTCCATGAGTAGATAGGCCCCACCCTGGTAGACCTTATCTATGATGTACGGGCCTTCATAGTTTGGCTCAAATTTTCCCCGCTTGGCTCGATTGGGGATCATAGGCCTTTTGACCACTAACACGAGTTTGCCTTGGCGGAATGTCCTCGGTCGGGTCAATCTTTCATATGAGCGCGTCATCTTTGCTTTATAAGCTTCCAGATTTTGTTGCGCTATGAGCCGGGTTTCGTCGAGGGCATCGAGCTCCTCAAGCCGAAGGTGAGCATTTTCTTCGTCCATCAGCTCGTAGTGGACTGCCACTCGTAGAGAGGGTAACTCTATCTCGAGGGGAGCACTGCTTCCGTCCCAAATACCAACGCGTACGGCGTTGTGTTCGTGGCCGTCTTGAATGTAGTTCGATAGGCCCAAAGGGCCTCTTGCAGCCTCTCGTGCCAGTCTTTCTTATTTCGGAACACCGTCTTTTTTATGATCTTCGTCAAGGTCTTATTGAAGGCCTCGGCCAGACCGTTAGCTCGTGGATTGTAAACTGAAGAATATCCCCAGTCTATATTGTGCTGCTGCGCGAAGCGGCTAATCTTATGGCTTCTGTAGGCTGGCCCATTATCGGAGATAATCCGCCGTGGGGTTCCAAACCGATAGATGACGTGCGTCTTGAAGAAGTGGAGGATATTCTCCGTCTTCACTTCCCTCAGCGGTACTGCTTCTGCCCATTTGGAGAAGTAATCAGTTGTCGCCAGGATGAAACGATGTCCCCGGGACGATGCTGGCTCGATGGGGCCGACTATGTCAGTCCCCCACATTTCGAATGGCCAGCTAGCCACCGTTGGGTGTAGTGGATTCGGATGTTGGTGGATAAAGTCTCCATGAATCTGGCACGAGTGGCATTGCTTCGCATACTCGAGGCAGTCTTGGACCATCATGGGCCAATAATAACCCATCCGTTTGATCTTCAATTTCATTTTCGGTCCTGCTTGGTGAGAACCGCAGAGTCCGTCGTGAACTTCCTGAACGACTCTTTCTGCTTCGTCAGGTCCTAAGCATCTCAGCCACAGAGAATCAAACGATCTTTTGTATAGAGTGTCGTTGACAAAAGCAAAAAATAGAGCTCGTTTCATGAGCTGATGTCTTGAGGACACTTCTTCGGGCATTCGGTGGGACTTAAAGTAGTCTATGAAGACTTCCCTCCAGTCCTCGGCCTTCTTATGGTCTTTTATTTGTAGAGTCATCTGCTCAGTCGCCCCCTTTTCTTCGTATAATTCTGGAGATATTTCTGCTGGGGCGAGCACTCGACGGCTTTGTACCACGATTCTGACGTCATCGAGGTTCTCGTCAGACAGTTCTTTAGCGAGCTTAGCTAACGCGTCTGCTTTGCTATTTTCCACACGTGGTATACTTTCCAAAGTGTAGGAGGGAATTTGGGTCAATAGTTGTTGCACCTTTTCGCCGTATTTCACCAACTCCGGTTTGCACGTTTGATAGTCACCATTTACTTTACTAACAACCAATTGAGAATCCCCGTATATAGAGAGGTCTTCAATTCCCATGTTAATGGCGATCTCGAGGCCCGCTATCAAAGCTTCGTATTCGGTTTCATTGTTCGTCCTCGATTCCGTTAAGGAGAAAGCAAAGCGCATTATCCCTCCTTGTGGGGTTACGAAGATGAGGCCTACTCCCGATTTGATTATGGGGGTACATTGTTTGCGCTTCTTCATGGAAGATGCCCCGTCAAAATAGAGTTCCCATCGGGTATCACCGCCGCCGATCACGTCGAATGCATGTTCGTCCGGCAAATCGCAGTTCAGAGGAGAACCGGCAGGTACTGGATGCTCAGCGAGGAAGTCGGCAATGGCCTGGCCTTTCACTGCCTTAAGAGGTCGATACGTTATTGAGAACTCCATCAGGAGTAGAGCCCATTTAGTGAGTCGACCCGTCAGTATAGCCTTCGACATCAAATATTTAAGAGGGTCCACCTTCGAGATGAGACGGACTTCGTGCGCCAGCGCATAGTGCCTGAGTTTTGTTATCGCGAAGATTAACGCCAAGCAGTGTTTTTCAATGGGCGAGTAATTGTTTTCTGCCCCCAGCAGAACTCGACTTAAGTAGTAGAGTGCTCTCTCTTTCCCTTGATCGTTCTCTTGTGCCCATAATGCGCCTAAGAAACCTTCGAGGGCGGTTGTATAAAGAATGAGGGGTTTTCCCTTGACCGGCGCAGCCAACACCGGAGGGTTCTGCAGGTACTGCTTGATCTCGTCTAGTGCACCTTGGCATTTGTGATCCCAAACGAATGGAGTTCCCTTCTTCATCAGGTGGCTGTAAGGACGGCATTTGCCTTAAAGATTGGCGATAAATCGCCGGATGTATGCGAGCTTCCCTTGGAGAGACCGCAACTGTTTGAGGGTTCTTGGCGGAGGCATTTCCATGATCGCCTTGATCTTAGATGGATCTATTTCGATACCTCGATGTCGGATGATGAATCCCAGGAATTTACCCGAGGAGACTCCAAACGCGCATTTGAGGGGATTCATCTTCAAATTATATTGCCGAAGGCGTTGAAATACAGTCTCCAGATGCTTTAAATGCTCTTCGTATGACATGCTCTTTACTACAAGGTCATCGATATAGCACTCGACGATGTCATGTATGAGGTCGTCGAAGATTTTTATCATGGCCTTTTGATAGGTAGCGCCGGCGTCCTTTAGACCAAAGGGCATAACCCTGTAGCAGAATATACCCGAAGGGGTCCGGAAAGCGGTATGCTTCTGGTCTTCGGGATGCATCTTTATCTGATTGTATCCTGACGAACCGTCCATAAAGGAGAAAACCTCGTGAGTGGACGTGTTATCTATCATTAGCTCGGTTACTGGTACTGGGAAATCGTCCTTTGGACAGGCTTTATTGAGATCCCTGAAATCCACGCATATGCGTACCGTCCCATTTTTCTTCATTACCGGGACGATATTGGCGATCCAGTCGGGATACTGGACTTCTTGGATAAATCCAGAATCGATCAGCTTCTTGACTTCGGCGTTGATCCTCATTTCAAGCTCGAGTCGCATCCTTCTTGGCGCCTGCTTGACTGGCTTGATATCTGGGGATATTGCTAATTTATGCACAGCAATCTCCGGATCTAATCCTGGCATCTCGGAGTAGTTCCACGCGAAGCAGTCTTTATGCCATAGAAGCACGTTCTTTAACGCAGTCACCCTTTCTTCAGATAGCAGCTCGCTGACAAATGTCGGTCGCGGGTCATCTGTCGATCCCAACTCAATCTTCTTGAGGTTATCTGCAGTAGTATGTATGCCGTCTTCCAGTTCTTTTAGAGCTGGCAGAAATTCTGAGACCACCTCATCATCGCTGTTCTCAAAGCACCAGAGAAGGTCATCCATGTTCTCGGGCTCTTCTTTTAATATCGTAATCGTATAACAGGTGCGAATCCGCTTCCAGGATTGAGGTGGATCTGGTTCTGCTTTTGCGGCTTTGGGTTCGTGCTTTTTTGGCGGCGTTACCCTCCAGCCGTCGGATAAAGCGAATCTGCCCTGTTGGTACTGGTCCTCGACCCAGTTCTTGAAGGTGAAGCAGTCTTCGGTAGGATGTCCTATGGCTTGGTGATAAGAGCAATAGCTCAGATGAGAAGCCCTGTTAGCTTGCTCAGGGTGCTTAGGCTCTGGAGGCGCGATCATTTGATGTTTTATAGCGAGCTCGAGTAACTTCTCCATCTTGTCTCGGGGGAAGGAGTACGCTCGACTCATCTTCTTCATGAGGGACAAATCCGAGCCGCGCAATACCCGATCACGTAACTCTCTAATCCTGCGTCGTTGTTGTCGGCTCCTCTTTCCGCTTCTTGATTTATTTCCGTCTCTGCGTCGGGCCTTTCGTACAACGGGTTGACAAGGATGAGCATCTTTGTCTTTTGCAGCCTGTTGAAATAGACGTTGCGTCCTGGCCTTCTCGTAGATGGCCATCTCGCGGTTGTGGTCTTCCCGAGCTTTTTGACCCACTTTCCTGATAGGCTTGTCCATTCGTTCTTCAAACGACGGACTCGGCATTTCAATCGCGGGATCTAGTTTTGATGAGGGGTTGGCATTTCCTGACGGGGCGTCCTCTTCTTCATCAAAAGTATATATGGCGTAGCTACTGTGGGCCCGTTCCCGTTTTCCGGTTCTTGCGTATCCAAGCCCAAGTGTTTTCATTTTCCCGTTGGGCAATTTGCGTTGGGTCCCAGGGACATCCCAAATCCTGTTGTAGAACCGAGCTTGTCGAACAGTCTGTTTTAAGGGTACTCCTTGGCGCTTCAATAGCCTCTTTAGTCCATTTGTGTAGTATCTGGGCAAACGGATAGGTTGGAGCCTGTCGAGTGTAACATCCGTGCCATGCCAGATCTCTTTCTCTATTTTCGACTCTGAGGATCGGTAGAATAGGATTAACTTCTCACCCCTTTGCCTGGGAGGGACGTAAAATGTTTGCAGGTCCTGCACATTGTGAGCTTGAAGTGTGTCGAGATCCTTGTAGTGTTCCCGCGGCACCATGGTGATTTGCAAACTCTGATCATCGCTAGAGGGTGCTTGTATTGACAGCCGATTGGAGAACACGGCATTAACCTCATCTTCCGAGTCACTTCCGAAGACCAACATGGGGGCGGACGTCCCCGGGTTGTTGCGTTGAGATGGCCCGGCATAAACTATCTCTTCTTCTTCTTCGGTATCGCTCCCGAAAACAGGGATGGCGGCGGCGGCTTTGTTCTCCGGGTTGCGACACCTTTCTGTATCCTCGAAATCTAGCAAAAAGTACTTCGCATCTTCGTATTTGCGGACTTCGTTCACGGAAAATGGGTTCAACTCACCTGTTACGGTATACTCGAAACCATCCTTAAAGTACTTCATATACTGATGTTGTGTAGAAGGGATGATATTGTACTCGTGTAGCCAAGGACGACCGAGCAAGGCTTTGTAGCAGGTCTTGGCGTCAATGACATGGAATTTGATGTCTGTGACGAGGAGTCCAAAGCGTAATGTTAGTATCACGGATCCGAGAGTCCGTGACGATTGTGAATCGAAACCGGAGATAGTAATTTTGTCACGAGCGAGCTGTTGCACACTCATGCAGATTTCCTTCAACACCCGAACATTAAGGAGATTGACGGAGGATCCATTATCCACCAGGATCTTTCCTATCTTGATATCATAGCAGTATCCAGAGACATATAGGGGACGGTTGCGGTCGCACGTCCCGAGAAGAAGGTCTTCGTCACCGAAAGTGATGTTGGCCGTATGCACTTCCTCCAATTCATCCTTGATCCTTTCAGTGGCGAGGAAGGCTTGGAATTGCTCAGCTTCTTGTAGTGCCTTAATTAGTGAGTCTCACGCTTCTTTTGATAATAGGAGGGCATCGAGAATGCTAAGCTGAGAAGGTAGCTTCCTTAGGTGCGCTAGGATGTTATAGTCCACCTTACCCTTCCTAGGAGGGTCTTTGGCAGCCAGCTCTTTCATGACTTGGTCATCTAAAGTGATATCTTCAGTGACCTTTTCCTTTCCCTTATCTTTTCTACTCGCGGGCCCGAGATTCTTTTCTGGGAGTGTGCGATTGCGCAGCCGAATGTTCTCGCAGGCCTCCGATTTCTCCTCTTTCCTTAAAACGGATTCTTTAAAGAGAGGGCCCATAGCCATTTCTTCATCGGAGTCGCTCCCAAAGGTGAGAACTTGTGACCCTCCGGCGTTAACCATGTAACAGCTGCCAATAGTTCTGTTGTGCCCGTCGGCAGTACTCCTTTGTTCCCGACGAGTCTTGCGTTTCATGCGCTTAAAATGTTGCCGATGAGCAACATATCCTTGCCACCATATCCTAAAGGCGTCGCACTCCTCCGTGGGGTGTGAAATTTTCCGATGATATGCGCAATAATCAGGGTGCCTCTCCACCCCATTGAGCGTGTTTTCTTCCGAGGGTGGTAACTTCATTCCCATTGACATGGCTTTGGCAAACCTTTTTCTCGTCTTGAATATCTTCTTGTCTGCCTCGGATGCCTTTCGATCTGGCGGGAGTACTTCAACTCTTTCATTTAGTCGCCTGCGTTCGGCTCCTTCCGATGCGGCCATCTCACGCTCCTGATCTGCTTTACTCTTTAGACGAATCTCGTCCAGAAAGGCGTCGACCATTTCATCTGTTGGCCACACAAGTCCTGGCTCAGGGTGTGCCCCCAGTTTCTCGGTGCCGGGAGTTTTCTCATCTTCCGAGTGGGAAATCACATGACAACTCGCCACATATCCCTCGGATTCATCCGATGAGCTCTCTTCCTCATCTTCCTTCTGAAAGACGTGGTTGAGGAACTCTTGCAGTGTGACGGGAGTCCGTGCCTTTTGATTGTACTCCTCCAGCGCGTCAATCTGTTTCTGCAAATCCGTGCGCTTATTTCCAGGCTTCACGGACTTTTTGGATTTCCTCTTCTTTTTCTTCGAAGATTTTGATAGTTGGGTGTGAGTACTTGGGCCATCACCACGAATCTTTGTAGTTGGGCGCGGCTTCAACATCCCTTCGATGATTTGAGGTTCAAGCGGGTTCTTCCATTCAACCGTTGGGCACGCATGAAGGTCACTCAGCATCCTTTTGGTTTTAGCTGATAGCACGATTTCCCATGGAGCTTCTTCAATAAAGGAACAAGTCGCCCCCGGTGCGTCCGTCTTCTTAGGAGTATGCGGCTGTGGCGGGTTCACCTTCCACTTTTCGGACAGCGCAAACTTTCCCTGGAGGTATTGATCTTCAATCCATCCTTTGAAGACGAAGCAACCCTCAATCGGATGGCTTACCGTTTGATGGTAAGGGCAATAGTTGGGGTTGTTCACCTCAGTGGGTTGTGGCGGTCGCCTTGGATTTGGCAGGTTTATAAGTCTGTTGCGTACTGCCAGCTCGAATAGCCGTTTCGTCTTGTCCAGTGGGAACGAGTAGGGACGCTTCATCTTCTCATTATAATACCGGCGTCTTTCTTCCAGTTGATCCGTCAGCTTTGGGGCATTGGGTTGCTGCTGGGCATTCGCGACGAAGGTGGCCTTT
Source organism: Agapanthus africanus (assembly GCA_030015575.1). NCBI lineage: Eukaryota > Viridiplantae > Streptophyta > Magnoliopsida > Asparagales > Amaryllidaceae > Agapanthus > Agapanthus africanus. Next base: position 89,100,458 of record CM057338.1, on the reverse strand, counting down.
CCTTTACCCTTGTCATTCCGAGGTTCTGGCTTCGGGGGAGACGGTCTATGACCCACTTGGTCCATCTGAGCCAACTTGTCGATTAAAGCCTGGAATGTGGTTGGCTTAAAGAACATCATAAACTGGGAGATAGTTGCGTGAGGGTCTAGGGTTCCCACGAACATGCCCACCGCGGGCGCTTCCTCAATGCGTTGCTCGCATTTCGACCACAAATTCCGCCATCGTATAGCATACTGGACCCAAGTTTCGCCTGGTTTTACCCTGACGTTAATCAGTGCCGTTATTGGAGTGCGTTCGCTGGCGCTTGCGAATCGCTGAGTGAATAGCAACTCCATTTCAGCAAACGTCTTGATAGAATCGTTCGGGAGTTCCGAATACCATTCGAACGCTGTTTCTGATAAGCTGCCCACGAACTGGCGAAGCAACAGTTTATCATCTTCGCCGGTGTTACCGCAAAGGGCCCTGAACTGAGCGACATGTTGGTGGGGATTGCCGCTCCCCTTGTAAACATGGAACTTGGGAATTGTGTAACCCGGCGGGTACTTGATTTGGTCGTACCAGCTTGGATATGGCCACCCCGTTTTTACGACTTGACCAGCTGCCTCAGTCGCATGATGAACCCGGATTTGCTGGGCTATATAGTCGACCAAGTCAGCCTTAGAGATTGTCTCCTCCTTGGCCGTTGAGAGGGTCGTGGTGGATTTGACGTTTCTCCCCTGTCGTCTTCAAGGACGATCGGGGGATCCTCAGCGGGTAGATCCTGTTGGATCATCATTCCTATCATATCTTGGAAGAGGAGGCCCATATGCTGTATGTTGGCTGCTTGTTCAGTAGCCTCTTTGTCCTTCTTCTCCAATATTCGACGAAGGAATTCGGCGTCGGTTTCTTCCTCCTGGCGTTCGTCCGAAGACGTTTCTGGGTTTTCTTTTGGCCCGTTAAGTGCGGCCATAGCATTCATCATTTCCTGGAGCTTTTGCTGTTGCTCCTGAGCTTTGGTCACCGACCGTGTGAGCGGTCTATGACCTGTAGATGCACGGCTGTCTTCTTTTCCTGATGCCATGTATACGGTGTGGACCATCATGCCCCCAGACTTAGGGCGTCTGGGCTCAGTGCTTTTAGCTGTCGTTGCAGGCTGGGGGATCTTCTCTGGCTTCCTCCTTTTATGAGCAGTGGTGGTTGAGGGGGCCGTTGAGGTGGGCATCCAGACAGCCTTTCGTGGTTTAGCCTGGTGACCGGCTTCCGATTGGATTTTCAGCTTCTTATGCTGGCGGGAGAAGTTTGGATCGATCATCGAATCTCGGGCCTGCCGCCAAACCTTATAGATTTTGGAAGACAGCCGTTGAGGGGATCGGGGCTGTTCTGACTTTATTTCCACAACCTTTTTTAGTGGGGGAGGAGACCTCTTTAGCACCGCAGTAGGAGAATTCCTTCGCACCTTATTTAGCATCTCGAAGCTGTTCCCCGTTGGAACAGTAGCATTAACTTCTGCCCTCGGGGCTGATGGAGTTAGCCCAGAGGGGGAGTTGCCCCCAGCCTTCCTTACTCGGCGCCAATAGCGACATCGAGCGTGTCGAGCGGACGGCGTTGGTTCAGCGGTGAGAATGGCTTCGTCTTGCCCCCTGTGTAGGTGGGGGGTCGCTGCTGGTGTTAGCCTGTCAAAGACCGATGTCCTTTGGGTAGCAGGAGCGGGAGCTGGGGCCGTCAATCTTGTAAGGACCGACTTTTTGACCGGGGAAGCCGCCCTGGCGATTTCGGGAGCAGGACCGGTCACTTTCTTAGAAGCAGCCTTCTCTGGGATTGTAGGCCCCATGATGGGTCCACAGGATTTCTGGCCCAATCCAGAGAAGACCGAGGCGCTGATGTTGGGCGACCCGTTGAGAGGAGCCGCAGCAGGGGTAAGACGATCAAAGACCGACTTCTTGGGAGCTTCCTTTGTCAGCACCGGCGCCGTAAAGCTTGTCGGTGGGAGCATAGTCCTAAAGAACAATCCGGTAGTGGCCTGAGTCACCTGGTCCACCGGTATTGTGAATAACGAAGCAGCTTGGGGTCCGTAGGCTATACCTCCTGGCAAGGCAGAGCGTTGGTCGCAATTGCAGTCCGAGCAGTTGGAGCATTTCGCAGAAGTAGAAGCCATCGATCCTTTGCTTTCTGCAATGAGCAAGACGCCAAGTCTTAGTATCTTAAAACCCAAGGGCAACCATTAGTGAAACGCGATTGGTTCGCGAATCACGACACACGAAGTGTGGAGTGGAAAGAGGAAAAGGTCCCATCGGGCGTGCCAGAATCTGTTCCCCTCCGAACGGCGGCCGAGACGTGGGACGTCTCACCTGAGATTCGGGGCAGATGCTAATTTGCGCTATCCGTCCATCTCTCCGAAGATGCCAAGTTGATTTATGGCACCATGTATCGAAGGTCTGAACGGATGCGTCCGATGTAGCAGACTTCGTCAGATTCCCCCTCGCTTGAGGGGTTTTTTTTTTATTGTGGGGACGCTCTTCCCTGCAGGCGCAAGCCCCTGCAGTTAATTACGCTACCGCATCGCGGTAACAACTTTCTTCTTCTCCAGATGGTCACTTCGTGTCGTGGGTGTTTGTTTTGTTTGTGGTTGCCCATGGATTGTATACGGAGACTGATTTATGTCGTCGCCCGTAGGGCGTGGACAAGTCCAAATCCGTATTATCTTAGATTTGGGTTTGGGGGTTTGGTTCGAGGATACGTTAGCCATATTTAAGGCCAAGATCAACTCAAACGTTTGTTAAGGATACGTTAGTCTAACCTGAGACTAAGATCAACTTAACGGGACCGTTTAAATCCGTCAAAAGAGCATTTGGGCTCCATTGTTCCAGTTTAGGGACATAGCGGTCCATTTAATGTATGGCCGTCGGGACCCGTCACCTCTCTGACGACGTTGAAGGATTACAACGACAGATGTCAGAGGAGTTCAGAGATGTACCCTTGAACCAGAGTTAATTGGGGGGATCTATAGTCCAGTTTGGGACTAAAGTCTGTTTGAAAGGTTTAAGGATACGTTAGCTATATTTAAGGCTAAGATCAACTTAAACGGGATCGTTTAGATCCGACAAAAGAGCGTTTGGGCTCTATCGTTCCAGTTTAGGGACATAGTGGTCCGTCGCTAGTTTAAGGACATTGCGGTCCATGGGTAGTTTAAGGACATTACGGTCCATTGTTAGTTTTAAGACATCTCGGTCAAGGTTAAGGACGTCGTAGTCCATGGGTTTAAGGAGCCCACAGTCCATTGTTAGTTTTAAGACATCTCGGTCAAGGTTAAGGACGTCGTAGTCCATGGGTTTAAGGACCCCACAATCCATTGTTAGTTTTAAGACATCTCGGTTAAGGTTAAGGACGTCGTAGTCCATGGGTTTAAAGACCCCACAGTCCATATCAATGTGTGGTCATCGGGACCCGTCACCTCTTTGAAGACGTTGAGGGATTACAACGCCAAGTATCAAAGGAATGAAGAGATGTACCCTGGAACCGGAGTGGATTAAATAGTCTTTGGCCCAATTTGGGATCAAGACCAATTAATTATGTTATGAGCCCATTAGCCCAGTTAATTACGAATTGAGGACTTATGGCCAGCTTGGGCTAAGTCCAATCATGTCTGGGACATCGGCCCTCCTGTTGGTCCCTTGAAGGAGAGGCTTTGCCTCTGGCCATTTAGCCAATTGGGCCAATGCCTAGTGTTAAACACTAAAGACCAATCAGTGTTGAACACTGAGAATGAGATTGATAAGTCAGTGTTTAACATTAGAAGATAGTTGGTGTCAACACCAGCAACAAGGCCTTCAAATTAGTGTTAAACACTAAAACAGACCAGTGTTAAACACTGGCAACAGAAATCCCAAATTAGTGTTGAACACTAAGGTAATCAGTGTTGAACACTGCAAATAAAGTTCTTTGCTTAGTGTTGAACACTAAGGCCAAACAACGTTTTAACACTGAATTCAGGGGTTCCAATATAGCGTTAGACGTTGAGGCAAGAGGGGTCACGTGGTAGCACGTGAGGGCGCCCTCCTTTCATTTGTTCTGCTGAGAAGATCGCATCTTTTGGAGCATCACGTGTCATCACGTGACGGGTGTTTGAATGGAGTATGTTAAAGCCTCTGCCAAGGGTCACGTGGGTCACGTGAGGCACTGCCTCAAAGGGCTTTCTGTAGATCTTTTGGGGGGGTCACGTGGTGACACGTGACCCTGCTTTTCTGTAGTTGTTTAGAAGATCTGTTAATCCCTTTCAGGAATTAAATTCCTCGTAGGGTTGAACCCTGACAATAATTTCAGAGGAATTAAATTCCTAGTTCCTTTTGAAGAGTTGAACTCTGAATTTTCTGTAGGAATTAAATTCCTCATATATGTGAAGAACTGAATAGGGTTAAACCCTAATAAAAGCTTTAAGGAATTAAACTCACACTCTCTGTTAGAGAATTATTCTGGGGAATAAGATTAAGGGAATTAAGTTCTTGTTGTTTTAACAGAACCAAGTTCTTAACTAGGGTTAAACCCTGATTCTTTTCATTCTGAAGGAATTAAATTCCCATAACACAGGGTCAAACCCTAATTTTATTTTAAAGGAATTAAATTCCTATAGTTCTGTGAGAATTAAATTCTCGTGCTTCTATTCCCTCTCTATGCTTTGGATCTGCATGGCAGGATCTCAACCCATTGAGAATTAAATTCTTAACTCAAGGGGAGATGTGCACTTTACAGATCCTCCATCAAAGAGAGAAGAAATATGTCCTTCTGTTTTATATCAGAGTTAAACTCTGTTGAGAATTAAATTCTCTTTTCTTTCAATGAAACCTTCCCTTTCTTACCTAGGGTTTTCTTTTGCAGAAGATCCAAATTCCTCTAAATTATCAAGGCTCTCTCTCTTTTCTTCCCTCTGCATATATCTTTTTTTTTGTGTCTCTTGGCTCCTATTTATAGGAGAAGCAGCCGAGTCAATTAGTTTTTGATGAATCTTTCATTGAGAGATTTGATTTGTATCAATCATTCGTTTTGGACCTTTGGATTATTAGGTGAATTTTATTCACCATTGGATTTTAAATCCAGAGATTCTCCTTTGTTATTTCGGTTAGATTTTACGGGGAAATCTTCCCAAATTCGAGATTTTCCCATAGATAGATGATATTTAATCACCTTTAAATCTTCAATGCAATCGGTTGCTTTTGGAAAGATTTGAGAGGTTTTTTCTCAGAATTTAATTCTGTTAACAAATGGGCTTTGAAGTCGGTCACGTGTGGCCACGTGACCCTTGGTCACGTGTGGGCACGTGACCCTCATTGGAACGAGCCCTCTTCTTTCTTTTTGCGCTCTGCTTTCTGGTCGCTGCTTAACCGTCACGTGCCACCACGTGACCCCTGGTCACGTGTGAGCACGTGACCCTCGTCTGGAGCCTTTTTCTTGGTTTAACCGGAGAACAAATCTGCTGCTTTTGATTATCACGTGCCAACACGTGACCCTGGTCACGTAGGAGCACGTGACCTCTTCTGAAGCCTTTTCCTTGATTTGATCAGGGAACCGGTTTGCCTTTGAAGCCGTTTTTAATTATCACGTGCCAACACGTGACCCAGGTCACGTGGGAGCACGTGACCCCTTCTGAAGCCCTTTTCTTTGATGTAGTCGGGAAGCTGAATTTGCCTTGCCGATGCTTTTAGATGTCACGTGCCAACACGTGACTGCTGGTCACGTGTAAGCACGTGACCCTTTTCTGAAGCCTTTTCCATAAGCTTTTCTGATTCTAAATCAGGAAACAATGAGTGCTACTGAGTAGCCTATTTTCTTTTGGGATTATGCACTTGAGAAGTTGCATACCTATTGAATAGGGTTCCAACCAAATCAGATGCCTACCACTCCATATGTGATATGGTATGAGAAGAGCCCATCTCTTAAGGAAGTTAAGATTTGGGGTTGTCTGGCCTATGTCAAAAGCAAAATCCGGACAAACTCGAGACAAGGTCAGTTCTGTGGAAGTTTGTTGGATATCCCAAGTATTCGCAAGGGAATATCTTCTACCACACCGAGAAACAAAAGATGCTTTATTTCTCGGCATACCACTTTTTGAGAAAAAGGGAATTTCTTGTGAAGAAATTAGTGGTTATGAGGTAGAACTGGAAGGAGTTCCTGCTATACAAACTGCAGCTGATGATTTGGTAAACCCGGAGGATTCAATAGTTTCCAACGAACCTCAGCCTCTCCGCCGATCTGGTAGGGTTCCTCATCCACATGAGAGATTCTTCGATTTCTCTATGACAGTGGGAGCAAGGATTGCATCATGAGATGATGACCCAACTAGTTTCGAGCAGGCAATCAGGAATGAGGACTCTGTGAGAATGGCTGGATGCTTAGCGATCTGAGATGGAATCCTTATACACCAACAAAATATGGACTTTGGTTGCTTTATCTAAAGGGTTAAATCCCTATCAGGAGAAACTATATCTTGAGAAGATTACTTGGTGTACATGGAAAAGTTGAGACTTTCAAAGCTATGCTTAAGTCCATCCAGATCCTACTTGCCACTGCTACATACCATGACTACAATATCTGGCGGTTGGGTGTCATGACTGCTTTTCTAAATGATGATTTGGAAGAGAGCGTCTATAAGTACACAGCCAGAGGGCTTCGTAGACAGTGGGAGCAGCGGAAACGTGTGCAAGATGTTTTATGGGATAAATCAGGCATCGCGGAGTTGGAACGTCTGTTTTGATGGTAGTCGAGGAGTTTGACTTTATCAAAATGGTAGATGAACCTTGTATATACAAAAAGTTAGTAGAGAGTATGGTGGTGATCCTCGTATAGTACGTGGATGACATACTCTTGATAGCGAAGGAGTTTTCTATGCTACGCTCGGTCAATCTCCGCTTATCACAAAGATTCTCTATAGGATCAAGGTGATACCTCCTAAATCCTGGGTTAAGGATCTATGAGATAGATCTAATTGGATGTTAGGATTCTCACTAGTTGTAGTGAGATGGTATCAATCGATCCTGGGGAGAATCACTAGAAAGGTCCCAGGGTGATAAGGACGACTGAATGTCAGTCGCAGGCATTGTCTTTACCCTCAGTGGAGGGACGATATGTTGGAAGAGTTCCAAGCTATTTACCGTGACTTACTATACGATTAAAGGCAAGATACATCATTACCAAGGATGCTACCAAAGAGGCAGTCTGGATATATTTTAGTTCATGAGATGAACTTCGTTCCTGCCATTGTGTGACAATGGAGTTGTGGCTTAGGCCTAGGAACCCTCGTCCCATCAGAGATCCAGACATATTCTTAGGCAGTATCGCCTGATCATAGAGATGGTTGATCTCCAGGGAGATCGAGGTTAGGAGAGCAGACACAGAGGACAACAGCGCGGATCCACTCACAAAGGCTTATTTCCCAGTAAAGACTTTTATGGAATGGTTGAGTATGAGATACTTCAACCACAGCTTATTGTTGGGTATGAGATACTACAACAGATGGCTCTAGTGCAAGTGGGAGATTGTTAGTTATATGTATGCGCTAGAGGCCATTACTGTACATACGTTGTATATTGTAGTGGATGCTCGGACATATATAGGGAAGACTTTCTTGCTCGACATAATAGTATGCTATCTGGTTACTCTTTATCTTAACATGTACTCTGATTGTCTCTATGTCACATGTTGATAAAGCCCTTAGGATGAGTACTTGACTACCAGGACTATGATGCAGATCATACTAGTGGGGACAGTGTAGTCGCCAAGTACATCCTTCAAATATTCCTAGTCGTGGGAGTACCGAGACAGGGCATCGATACTCCAGAGTAGACTAGCGTATGCGCTTCTTGACCCATATGATGGACGATGGATGATCTCATATCCATTGGTGTTTGACATCAGAGAAGGTATACGGGTACTCAGTGGAGACTGGGTACACTGGACGGACTCGCCGAGAACTCCCAGATGGTATTATACCTTACATCAGATGGCAGTTCTCTGGTGACACTGGTATAGGTTAGTCTGTAGACCCGAGATCGTCATAGAGTCTTGTGTGATTCCCACTATGCTTTGATTTCCATCATACCACGTCCAAGAGGGCGTGCAAAACGGTGGCTTTTGGGTACAGTCCCGAATCACATGAAGGCAATGAACGATAGGAGGGGTTTCGTCTCTCCCGGTATAGGGAGTTGATGTTGCGCTGTGTTCGATTGGTTATAACTAGAAATCCCTGACCAGGGTTGCTGAGATTTACTGGTAAGTGTTATCAGTAGTTTCTCGAACTGTTATGGACCTCATATCGACATGACTTATCAAGCTACTGGGGTCTGACGTTTACCACCCCTAGACGAGATATGCGACATATCAGACGAAGAGACCGGACTGTACGGGAATGTTACTGGTTGGATTCACAGGAGAATGTACAGGCTTGCCTTTTGATCTTATGATTGCTCAATACCTGGGTGGCTGTTACGTTTAGCTGACCGCTTGCAGCTTGTGGGTGTTTGATATGATCATCACCTACTGCCGGCGTATTGACGATTCTTTAGAGTCCTACACGGAGGTTTTCTGGCTCAGGCAAAACGGAGTAGGAGCACATATGTGATATGTGCAGGACCGAGAATAATACGTGTATGCGATACCGTATTAGATTCTCGCGATATGAGATATCAGCCGGGTATATGTGATATAGCCGGGTCATCGGATCAAGTGTTGATTCGATGAACTGATACAGATTATATTAGTCGGTTATTTATGAAATAGCCGGATTATCGGATCAAGTGTTGATTCGATAATTTAATGTATAATTATATATTTGATATATTATATTACATTAACTAATATAAGCTCACTTAAAGATTCTTTTTCTCACTCGGGTAATACATTGATATATATGCGATATATGTTAAATGTATTATTTTATTTTGTTACAATAAATATTGTATATGTGATATATAATATTGTAACAAGTTATGATTACAAATGCAACATGATTAGTGGAGATTAAACATAGTTAGGGTTTGATTTGGGTTAGCTCTTTCATGAAGCTTCTAGAAGCTTTTGTTTTGTTTTAAACTAAGATATTATGTGTTGATATTTTGGAGATATTTCTTAACCCAACCCAAACCCTTTACCCTAGTTAAATCTCTACAATGGTTAGCCCTTTGATTATTAACCATGGGTTGCATTTGTAATTATGATAACAATTCATTATTCATCACAAAAGACTTCATCTTCTTCTTCCTCCTTAATTTTACTAGCTTTTGATTATGTGATGAAAATGAGTGAGAAATTGAAAACAAATAAGAGCTAAATTCCTACTTCATCATCCTCATCTATTCTTGCCACTTAGGGTAGGGTGTTTGCTTTGCTAATACTTGATTAGCAAAGCAAGAGCTTGGGTTTGAGTTTTTTCAAGGTAGATCATCTTTGTTATTGAAGATCGGAAGTAAGCTTGCATCTTTCTCTTCATGGAGCCTCTCTAGAGTCCGGGTACTCGATGATCACAGCGAAGGGACGTCAACACGGAGCTTTAGAAGTGAAGGAACGGACTACAAAGGTTGTAATCCCTAACTCTTAGAAGTAAAGTTGTTTACTTGCTTTTTTTCGCCTAATCTCTAGTCTAAGATCTTGGTTAGGGTTGTTCGGCACATGAAAAAATTGATTTTGGCATGGTTGATGCCTTATAGAACCTTGTGACAGTGCCTAGTAAACCTCCAATTACAGCCTGTGTAAGAATTAAATGTTATTTTTGTTAAATAAAATAAAGAAACAACTTGTAGCACATTAGTAAAGCCTCTACACTGCTGTGACATAGCCTGTGCGTTTGATTCCCATCAGACCTAATTATTTTTTAGATTTTTTCTTTTTAATTTTTTTGAAGCCCAAGAGTTGCACGTACAATACACGGAGAAATGAAAAGTTTCAGAAAAATCAAACAGGCACAATGAGATGTACACACCCAAATACATACGTGGCACGAATCTCGAGGATGAACACTAAGATCCGACCGCCCGTTCTTATCTTTGGGCCGGCGCCGACGATTGGATTTCCCCCAATTGCCTCTGTGCTTTGCACACTTGTCCCTTTAGCTCCCCTTAACTCTCCTGCACTGTTTGATTTTCCTGTAATCAAACAGAGACTCTTCAATTCACCATTTAACACCTTTTTAATGCATTTTAATCTAAAATTTTAATTCCTAAACCCAAATTCTTCACTATAAATACCACCTCATGCCCTAGCTCCCCTCTATTCCGAAAATTTCTAGCAAAATCACCTCAAAAGTTCCTAAGTACAAGTGGAGTCAAGTGGAGTTAGTAACCAAGCTCCTTCCATCGAAGATCGAAACCGTTTTCGGGGATCCCACGACGCCATAAAGCCCCATATCTTCTTCCTTACTCTCTTCTCGATATTACAAAGCCGTAATTCCCTCTCATCTCTTCTTCTTTTCATCTCAATCCATCTCCTGAGAATATATCGGTAAAGTGGAGTTACCTCCGATACATTTTTTTTAGAACTTGGAACTCCCTTTTTCTTTATACATAAGTCAAACTAATTTTATCACCCTACTTGTAACTTCGATTACAATCTTTTAGCTTCGAGTTTAACCAAGATTTTTCATGTGAAACAAACATAAACGAACTTTTTCATTAAAATACCATGAACTTTAGTATAAACATCTTTTCGATAAATGTTAAAACAATACCTTTAGGAAAATTTCACGTGGTAACGACCTACCCCACACGCACATCTTGGTTTCATAGCACGATGTCTATATATATATATATATATATGGTTGGTTCAAAGAATAGCTTTTACATTAAAATACCATATCTTTTCAAAAACGGATTTCTTTTAAAGCGGTATTTTGTAATCCTTGGCAAATACGCCTCTACAACTCTCGTTAGGTGACTCGCTAATGGATGGTGCTCACACATCTTGGGATAGTAGAGCGAGATGCAGAACTCCTCACGGAGTATTCGATCTCGAAAGGAAATAAAATACGGTTTTTAAGAAATGCGACTTTTCTAAACAAAAATAATTTTTTAAAAAAATTATATAAAAATTATAAATCCGTGTTTCCAATAAAAACATATTATGAAACTATATTTTTAAAATGAAAGATTAAAATGTTAATAAAATGCCATCAAGTTACCAAAAAGGGCTAGTTTTCAATAAAATACCGTAAATTTTTAAAAGCTAGGTTTTTATCATTAAAATACCCCAATAATTAAAATACATGCCTATGAAAACCCTAAATCTTGTAAATCACCCTCGGGGTTATTTTTAAAACAATATTAACATATTTTTCATAAAAACCCCTCGAGATATACAAACAATAATTTAAGGACTATAGAATTAATATAGGCTTAAGCGGTATCATTTTTCTTGAGCCCCAGAGAGCTGGAGAAAGTGAGTGCTTACCTATTTAGGCTAGACAACTTAACAAAGTTATCAATGGCAATTGTTTTGGAAAAAGACACAAATCCTGCCGTCCATATGCAGCAGTTGCCGATTACTCCCGAACCTAAGAATTAAGAGTTAAATCCGTTCACAAGTTTCTGACTCAATCTGAGTCCAAACTCAAACCAGAATCCAAAATCAAACACAAACTTGAATATTTGATCATGAACCTTGTACTATATGTTACCATAGTCCATAGGGTAAGACGTGTCGTTGTCCCATGGGTTATGATGGGGCCTTATACTACATATTAACATAGTCCACGGGGTATGATGGACTCATCTCGTATATATGAATATCTTCTTTATCAAACTACAAATAACCACGTTAGAATAACTATCTTATACCTGTAAATGATCATATACAATTTTACTTGTTCTCTGTTCATTAGGTTCATATTCACATGATATACTATTTTCCCTTACTACTTTTAGGACTTACCGAGTGCTAGTTCGCTGACGACATTCCTCTTTGCTTTCTTTCTTTGGAATGTTCGTCAGGAGGACTGGACTATGAGGAGATAGAGCTGAGCCAGGAGGACTTGTACCAGGTTGCTGCTCAGCCAGACTACTAGCTCTTTCCAGCCTGTACTTACTTTCTGTATGCCATTGTTTAGGAATTTGCTTTATTTATTGTATCTTTTATTTTCAGACAGTTGTATGTAAAGTTGAATGTAAATAAAGTTGATGTTTCATTTTATTACTCTGGTCATTCTTGTTCATTATTATATTGCTTAATTATGCTTAACGTGTTTGTTTCATAGTAAATACATTGTGGGCTTGCCACGTCACCGTTTCCGTCTATTGGGAAGCGGGACGTAACACGTGCTTTTTTCCAAAAAGGCACGAGACTCCTTGATGAAGGCCTTGCAAGAACTTGATCAGTTTCAAGCTTTCCTCATGGAAGAGAAAATAAAGAATGAACTTGCATAAGTCCATACGGTTGATATTACCTTCAGCGAAGAAAATCTCCTCCTTGGAACATGCAAGCATAATCAACCGTTGTATGTTACAGGGTCCTGCCATGACATCAAGATAAGAAAAATCCTTCTCGACAACGAATCTTTTTTCAACCTCCTCAATGTGAGAGTGTTGAAGGAGATATGTATGAATGCTCAGCATCTTATCCAAGACAAGATTACTATCTCGGGGTTCGACTTGAAATCGTCACGGATGCTTGAGTCTGTAATATTGACGCTCCGCTTCGGGCAACTCGCCACTGACATCAAATTCTATGTCATTGACGCCAAAACTTGTTATAATGCTCTACTCGGCAGACCTTGACTACACGAATACAACGTCATCCCTTCTACACAACATCAGTGTATGAAGTATTTTAAGGATGGACTAAAATACACCGTCACGGGAGAACTCAAACCTTTCTCAGTGAATGAGGTGCGAAAGTATGAAGATGTAGATTTTGAAGATACTGAAAGGTGTCACAAACCAAAAAATAAGCAAAAATTAGTGGCCACAATCCCGGTCTTCGGAAGCGATACTGAAGAAGACAAGCATATAGTTTACTCGGGGCAACCTCATAGGGAGAACAATAAATCCAGACAGCCGGCACCTATCATGGTTTTAGGAAGCGACTCCGAAAAAGAGACTAATGCGGTGTTCTCCATTCGTCCATCGACGCGATCTCTCGCCAAAGCAGACCAGAGTCTACATATTATGATGGCTCTGCCTCGACACTATAAGGAACTTGACATGCTCAATACTTATAGCATACAGGAGTTGGAAATTTTCTATGTGCCTCCAAGGCGAAGAGTTGAAAAGGTGATCCTATTTTATAAATCTAAGGAGACCAGGGTAGAAAAGGAAATCTGTCCTGGAGCTGATCCAACTCTTGACAAGTTTTAGTCCATCCGCATGCCAAGATATTATGTGGAAGGATTAAAGGAGTTATTAAAATGCCATGGCGTACCTTTCGAACAAACTGTTCGACAAGCCCGATTCTATAAAAGGATTTAAGATATTCCCGGGACTCAATGAAAGAATCCCAATGGGAAGATGGATACAACCGGGATGGATATGTTCGGTCTAAGAAGCGGGAGCAAAATTGCAGCTGCTACACCATAAACAGCTTGAGCGGAGAATAAGATACTTCCCTAAATCCATCACTCGAAGAGCAGATTGACATGATAATAAAGAAAACTCGTCAAGCGGGCCAAGACAACCACAACCGTGAAATGACATTATATGAAAAAGCCAGGAAGCAGCGTTTAAGTGAGAAATTAGTGGAAAAAGTAGATCATGGTACTCTTCATCCACAGCCCCCTTATGTACTCTCGTGAAGAAGGAAAATCCCAAACCAGAGACAAGAATCAGGCAAAGATTGCAAGCAACGCTCATGGACGGCAAAGCAGGCTCAACACTCCTTTTAATCGAGAAAATTTCGGTTGGAACCCGTCTCTTATAAAGAAGATGGATCGGAGGTATTCTTTCCCGCGAGATAAGACGGGGAAGATATTCAGCCTTGTCATGAAACACCAGATGATGACACTTCCGGAGTCTCGACACCCCGAATAGATAAATGAAGTCAATCATCTTGATTATTGCTCCTATCACCAATCAATAGGTCATCCCCTCGAAGATTGTTTCATGTTTAAGAATTGGGTGGAAGATCAATATCAACAAAGCAGGTTCATGCTATATGATAGCTGGAGGATAAGCCCGCCGTAAAAGCACGAGCCGAAGAAAAATTATACCCTTAGGCTGGAATCGGCACGACTGCAGAAACGGAAGCGGATTCGTGCCTGTCATATGATAACACTCTCAAAAGAAAGAGAGGACGAGAATGTGATTGACCTCTTCAGTTTCACAAGAGAAGACAATGACAAGGAGATTTCAGAATTCCCACTGGCACCGAAAGAGCTGGAGGATAGGATACATACCACGACAGACAACCTAAGAAAAATCGACTTAGGAACGGAAGATGATCCGCGACCGACGTTCGTTAGTGAGCTGCTATCCGAAAAACAAGTAGCCATATTAAAAGATGTGCTTATGTAGTACAGAGACTGCTTCGCTTGGAATTACTTTGAAATGCCGGATTTAGATCCAGAGGTAGCAGTACACAGCTAGCCATATTGCCAGGAATAAAGCTGGTCAAGCAGGCGCTAAGAAGGATGCAGCTTGAACTTGAGATGAGTATCAACGCCGAAATCAAGAAATTGATCAACTCCGGCTTCATCCAGGAAGTCCAATATCCTAACTGGATTGCTAACATCGTTCCGGTGATGGAGAAAAATGTTGGAGATAGTGCCCTCATAGTCAATTATTGGATCGCAGGTACGTGATTGCAATGATTGAGGAGGACCTATACTGGTAGAACAGTCTTACTCGAGATGATAGTATGATATCTGGTTTGCCTTTATTAGTCGTGTACATGTTCAGGTGACTGATTACATGTTACACTTTGATAGAGCCCTTAGGATCTTGCTTTACCACCAACAGTATGATGGCGATCATATACGTGAGAGTTGGGTGGTTTATACGCATATCCTTAATTGTAGTCCCTAGTCGTGGGAGTTTCGAGACAGGGCATCGATACTCCGGAGTAGACTAGTGTGTACAGTCGAGACCCCGACGAGGGGCGGTGGCCGGTCTCACAAGCCACTGGTGTCAGTTGGATCACCTAAGATGTATACAGGTGCTCATTGGGTTATGAGTACACCGGACAGGACTCGCCGGGAATCTGCTAGTTGGTATTATACATATCGTCAGATAGCAATTCCCTGGTGACATGTGTACAGGTTAGTTCATCGACCTGAGGTCGTCATTTGTCTCGTGTGAGTTCCCACTGTGCTTTGATTTCTACCCTACCACGGCTCAAAGGAGTCGTGCAAACAGGTAGTTTTTGGGTACAGTCCCGAGCCATATGGAGGCACGTGAGCGGATCGGCAGGGGATTCGTCTCTCCCGGTATTGGGGGCGAGGTCGTGCTGTGTCTAGGAGAGCCATTACACAAAGTCCATGGCCATGGCAGGAGATTTACTGGTAGGTACTCCAGTAGTATCTCAGGGTGTTATTGGGCTACACTCCGACACGACTTATACTGCTATTGGGGTCTGACGTTACTAGCCCCCTGGGTAGATATGCGATACTCATAGACGAACGGACCGGACTGTATATACATTGTCACTGTTAGGCTCAGTAGGGTTTCTGGATGAGTTCGCTCATCAGCCTCCCTTGAGGTCAGTCCATGGGCAGCCGTTACGCATAGCTAGTGCCGCTGACGGTTTGTGGTTAAACCCACTGCCAGGGTACTGACGAGTCATTAGAGTCCCCCACAGACAGTTTCCCAAGTTCGGGCGAAACGTTGTAGAGGCCGTATGGTTTTATGGCAGGGTTCGGAAAATGCACGTGCGTTTACGCACGTGTCAGATTTCGGGCAGTTGATAGTGGTCGGCTTTGGTTTAAGCCGGGTCCGAGTATTATATTGAGTAGATATAATATCTTTGTCTCAGTTGCATTTGTATTCGGTCGTAATACAAATGCGAGTATATTTATACAGTTACGGGGTTATCCTGAAAGTCGTTTCAGGATCACTTTTGGAAGTTGCCAGTTTCCAGTTTTCTATCAGCCGTCTTTTAACATTCGGTTAAAGACGGATTTATCTTTTCTTGGATGAGGGTGAGTCATGCTTCTAGAAGTTTCTAGAAAGTGGTGACAAGGATTATGACTCATGCTTTGACTTTAATGATTCTTGTTTTCCTTAAGATATTTGTTCTTGATATTTTTTTGTTTTGATAAGGATCATTGTTTATGGTCACCTCCTTATCTCCTCCTACACTCACCCTCCTCCTTATTTATTAGTGGCCGGCCCTCTCTCTCCTCCCCCACTCACTCACTTGAAAAGATCATGGTTGTTAAAAAGAAAAGACCAAAGTTTTGGATGCATGGAAATTTCATAGTTCATTTCTTGTTCCATTTCATTTCCATCGGCAACTTCATTAACCGATCGTCTACGGTTTTGGACGAAGTGAGACAAAGTCATCTACTCATTCTCTACATCATTCTTGGTCGTCTCTTTTAGCAAACTTGACGACCGAGTTGCCTCGAGTCAGAGGCGGGAGCCCGTTTAAAGAATCGTCGACGTGGTGCCACCTGGACGAGCAGATCGGAGATCGACGAGATCGGAGCAGCCGCAACGGAGCGTGGGATGATGGTTAAAGAATGAAGGACTCGGATCGTTCGGTATAACCTTTCTACACTCTTTACAGTTTGTTAGTTTAGCAATAATGGCAGATCCGGGTTAAAGTATACGGAAGCGCCAGTTAAAAAGTTTTTGTTCCGCATTTGGCGTCTTTAGACGGACGGGGCGCTAACGTAGACTTACAGTGGTATCAGAGCCTAACCATTTTGCTATACTAACTTGTGCTAACGCGTTTAAAACATCGATCGAACCGGAAATCAAAAACTGCAAAATCCAATTTTCACAGTTTCTGTCGATTTTAAATGGTGTCCTAAAAATATTTCACATATCACAGAAAGTTGTACAGGGTTTCAGAAGTACACCGACAAAATTTGAGCACATGATCCCACCAAAGCGCCGCGGATTCGTGGCCAAACCCATGGTTTGGCCGCGCATCCGCGGCCATTCTATGGGATCAGTGCACCAAATTTTGTCTGTGTCTTCTCTGTTGGAATTTGGGGTTTTTGATATATATCTTTTGGGCCCAGATTTTGTTACTGTTCACCAGTTGTTCGTGGGGCCCACTTTGTGATATTTAGTCGATCGAAATTTAAACATGTTAGTTTTCAGTACTTACATTATATCTCCGACCGGGAATGTCATTTGATCGGTAAACCGCGTCTGATTGCTATAGTTCTTTTAGACGGGTTTGCGAGCGTGACATTCGCGTTGATGTTCTGTGTTGTGCTGTGATGTTGCGGATTTGTCGTGGTGGATAGCAGTGTGCAATGGTAGTGCAGTTTGAATTTATTTGTACATTTGATATTGCGGGGCGAGCGTCCAACTTGTGGACTGCCGTCACTGCCTGTTGTATAATATTCTTTTGGGGCACGACCAGGTTGCGGTCGATGTACCTGTTGTACTATTTTTCATTACTATACTAGGTTTTGCCCCGAGACGGAGTGCACGGATAGCCGGGTTCTGGAGGGCAACGGGTCCGCATCTCATGGCTTTGAGAGGCAGAGGGGCCCCACTCTAAAACTGGCAGACTATTCACCGCACTCGTAGGGGGTACAGGTTGACCCAAGGAGGGGTGCCCAAGATTACCGGATTCCATGAAGTGCTGGGTGGTCCATTCACTTTGCTGTAAGGGGCTGCCTCGCTTCAGGTTTTGGCAGGTAACTTGTCGCACCCGTAGGGGTCTAGGTTTCATTGCACAGGCTATCCACACGACAGGGGAACGTCGGGTTTCAGCAGCGGCTCTGTGAAACCCGGGGATCCCAGATTATCTGTATTGTTCTGTGATGCTTATTACTTTTCTGTAATGTTGCATACTATCACGCCTGGAGCGATTATTGTATATTGGTTTATATACTATTAGATGTTGTATATGTTTTACACCCGCGCTAGTCCAGTCCCCGCTCTGTCGTTAGTTAAGTAACATAACGGGTGATGACGGGACCCAGTGACAAATGCGGATGGCATATACGTACATTTTATTTTCGTTCTTTTCTGGTGTGATTGATTGATGGGACTGCGTTGATTCTGATCAATGCAAAGTTAAACAAACCTGTTTATAGTTGTTGGAACAAATTTAAAAAGTGTTATTTTAAAGACGTTTCCTTTTGTTTTGCATAGCGGTATTCAGTGGAATATCCTGCACCTCATTCGACGGGACAAGGGCCGATATCCCTTCACCGGGACTGACCCCTTGGGCAGAAGTTTGCGTCAGAGTAATAGCTTCACTATAGTCGATTACAAGTTGCTTTGCATCGCGGTATTCAGTGGAATATCCTGCACCTCATTCCATGAGGAAAGAGCCGAGATCCCTTTACCGGGAGTGACCTCTTTAGCAAAAGGTTTTCGCCACTGTATTAAAAGCTATCAGGTTCCTTCAGCGATATCAAGTTCACTACGTTAAAGGTTTTTCGCCAAAAACCAGCCGTAGCCCTCCGTCACTTCTTTTGGGTATTCAGTAGTATTCAAGCTATGTATTTTGACCTAACGCCAAGGCATAGTGTTTGGTAGCTGCTGGGTATTCAATTGTTGCATAGATAGATGAGTTGGTTTGGGACAGCCGTTCTGCCATTTTGACCTAACGCCAAGGGCATGTGCGGGTGGGTTCAAATTAACAAGATAGTGATGGGTAGAACTTGGCATGTGACTTATGACATTTTGACCTAACGCCAAGGTTATAAGAGCATGGGGCAAAAATCATATCGGGAGTTTCTAAAGAAACTGAAACTTGCCAAGTATGCGCATTCCTTCTGGAGTATGAGTAACGTGGATGCATTCCATCACGTTATCATGCGATGAGAGTTGGATCCCGATTCCCACTGATGAGTTGGTTTACTCTTCGGGTGATCCCGAATGATTCTTCTTTCAGGTTTGGAGGAGAATTTGACAAGACAGTGGGAGGTTTCCGGATTAGATAAAGTGATAACCATTCTGATCTAGGTTAGAGTGCACGCAGAGTGTTTCTTTTCTCTCTCTCTCTTTGGCAGCGACCTTTGACCGACCCTAGACTATGACTCAGTGACCAAGTTGACCGAACCTTCTTAAAATACTGGCTTTTGGATTGTCTGAGTTGCATAAGTCATTGCCACTCCTTCTTTTACCCTTTGTATTTCTCAGAACACCCGTATTACTACGGACATCCACTTCCATTGGATAGATCCATCGTATGGTTATATACGAACTCGAAGGGACTTCTTCGAGGATGGATCAAGGTTCAGGAGAAATAGAATTGGTTTATTCAGTTGTCTTTTATTATCACCTTCTCTCAGGTTGCGAGGGCTCCTTGGTTTAGGAGAGTACACCTATTACGCTTATTGGATAGTCTTATTCCAAACCATAGGCAGGTGCCGAAAGGTAGGGAATGAAGAAAACTAATTAGCCTAAGTAGGGTGTACAGAAGGAAATAAATAAAGACAAAATAAAGGGATTAGAAAGAGGGCAAAGTAAATTGCGACTGTTATCATTCACGACCAAACCGCTTACTTCATCGCCGCTCCTATTTCACCTTTAAAAAGAATAAGGTATTATTCAGTTATCTTTTATCATCACCTTCTCTCTAGATGTGAGTACTCCTTGGTTTAGGAGGGTACACCTATTATGCTTACTGGATAGTCTTCTTCCAAACCATAGGCTGGTGCCGAACGGTAGGGAAAGAAGAAAACCATTTAGCCTAACGATGGTGTACAGAAGGTAACGACTAAAAACAAATAAAGGGATATGGAGAGGTGGCAAAGAAATATACGGTTATAGTCATGAATTGGATTTTGGAAGAGGCATTGCTATGAATACCAGGATACCCCTACGAAACATTTTTCATGTTTCAGTGCATTGTTAAAAGAAAACTGTTTTCCCCAATAAGATACTTACTCCAAGGGTATGTATTTACCAGGTTTCATTCTCATATCTGCATGGTTTTACAGATGATGAGTGGGAGTAAGTTATTGGGAATTAGGTGATTATCCTCATTATATCGGAATTCGTTGTAATTGGTGATATTTGAGGAAATCGCCAGGGTACAGTTTTCAACCTACGACGCACAGGTTATGAGTTGCTTAACTCAGCGGACTTATACAGAGTATCGTATGTTGTCCAGTATCCATCAGGACAAAGGGGTAGGTCCTCGTACTATGTTCTGTTTACTTATGACTTCTCTAGTATTTAGACAAGTGTTTCGTAGAAATACAAGGTCTAAGTTTTGAGAAGTTGTGGGTATAAGAATAAAGTAGAGAACCAGGTGTCACAAGTATCGGGATTCTTCAAAGAGATCGAAGATGTAGATTCTTGTGATTGGTATTCAGATGATAGTGATGGTTTTGAGAAATGTGTTTCTCTTTCAGGTTACTCATAATTGGATGGATTCCTAAGTTGAGTAATGCTGATTAGCCTCTTTCCATTAAGTTGATATGTACTGGAGACAGCTGCATGATTTGAATATGGTTCCAATTAAATAAGTGCCAAAGTTTCTATATTGGATATAGAATAGTTCGTACCTTAAAAGATGTTAAGGTACGGGGAGTTGTCCAGCTTATGCTTAAAACCAGACTCTGGATAACTCAGGGCACGTTTCTGTAATGGCTGTTTGTGGGTTGACCCTGGCTATGACGAGGGTTGATATTCTACCATTTGGAAGATCAATAGTGATATTGTTCTTGACTCGCCATAGTTTTAGTAAAATGGATCTTTTTCAGAAAACAGTAGTGGGAGTATGGTAGAACTGGAAGTGATTCCAGAACCGCGGACGATTACGGAAAATTTAATAGGACCTATATATTCAATCAGATTTGACATTCAATTAGCCACTCCGCAGATATGGTGGGTAACCTCAGACACCCGAGAGGTACTTCGGTAGCCTCAAGGACGGTGACAGGGAGGTTCTTATCTACCAAGACTTGACACTACTGTTGTTCCAAGCTATGAGACCCAGTGGGAGGGCTGTCGTAGTCAGTGGGAGCAGCGGAAGTTTAGTGGGCAAGAAGCTTATGTCTATTTATAGACTTGAGCAGTTATAGCGGAGATAGATCATCTAATTTTGATGTGACAATCATAGGTTTGACTTCAATCAGAATAGGGGATGGATCTGTTAAGAAGGTAGTAGGGTGTGATGTCATGGTATATGGATGACATACACAGAGTAGGAAGTAAAATTCCTATACTACGATCGGTTGTACTGTGGTCGTCACACAGTTGTTTCTCCAGACAGGATATGGATATAATATTTGACATTCTGGTTTCTAGATCTATGGTTTTAGATCTAGATTTGGGTAGTTTCCCAATGTGGATACTTTGACAGATATTCTAATGGTTTTTGGAATAGTTGACTCCTAGCATGGTGGTGTACCTGCAGGTGATGGAGTCATCCTCTCTAAAGGTGTCTTACGGACTAAAGGGGAGAGGGATATGCATGATTGGCAGATCACTTGCTTAGGCAATTGAGTCAATCGTGAGATGTCAAGTACCACACCAGATGTTGTTTTTGCACTAGATGCAATAAGTTTGTATTAATCCAATCCTGGAGAAACATAAGGAAGCAGTTTTAGAACATAAGTACTTGTTCTACGGATTTGATGACGGCAGCCTCCTTCGGGGGACGATTATCATTCCAGGCTTCAAAGGTGACATGGATGACAGAGTGATTGTCAGAGTTATAGTTTTCCCTCTGACGAGGGACAGTATTATGGACAGGTGGTCCAAGAGGATACTGTGGGTGGCATGGTGCCAGATACTGATTAGGTTCAGTGATCGATACAGTCTAAGAAGTTTGGATTTGGAGTTCATTTATGAGCTAGGTCCCATCAGATATCCAGACATATTCTAAGACAGGTATTACTCAATTCGGGAGATGGCTTTCTCCGCGAACTTGAGATTAAGAGAGATATAGAAAGAAACTTCTAGGCGGATCCAATCACTGAGACTATTTCTCGAACACAATAGTTTTACAAACGGGCTTTGTGAAACTGATTAGTAGAGGAATTGGATGTTCGGTTTCACACGGGCTGTGAGTAGTCGACATCGCAATAATTAGCCTTGAGTGCAAGTGGGAGATTGTTGGAGATAGTGCCCTCATAGTCAATTATTGGATCGCAGGTACGTGATTGCAATGATTGTGGAGGACCTATACCGGTAGAACAGTCTTACTCGAGATGATAGTATGCTATCTAGTTTGCCTTTATCAGTCATGTACATGTTCAGGTGACTGATTACATGTTACACTTTGATAGAGCCCTTAGGATCTTGCTTTACCACCAACAGTATGATGGCGATCATATACGTGAGAGTTGGGTGGTTTATACGCATATCCTTAATTGTAGTCCCTAGTCGTGGGAGTTTCGAGACAGGGCATCGATACTCCAGAGTAGACTAGTGTGTACAGTCGAGACCCCGACGAGGGGCGGTGGCCGGTCTCACAAGCCACTGGTGTCAGTTGGATCACCTAAGATGTATACAGGTGCTCATTGGGTTATGAGTACACCGGACAGGACTCGCCGGGAATCTGCTAGTTGGTATTATACATATCGTCAGATAGCAGTTCCCTGGTGACATGTGTACAGGTTAGTTCATCGACCTGAGGTCGTCATTTGTCTCGTGTGAGTTCCCACTGTGCTTTGATTTCTACCCTATCACGGCTCAAAGGAGTCGTGCAAACAGGTAGTTTTTGGGTACAGTCCCGAGCCATATGGAGGCACGTGAGCGGATCGGCAGGGGATTCGTCTCTCCCGGTATTGGGGGCGAGGTCGTGCTGTGTCTAGGAGAGCCATTACATAAAGTCCATGGCCATGGCAGGAGATTTACTGGTAGGTACTCCAGTAGTATCTCAGGGTGTTATTGGGCTACACTCCGACACGACTTATACTGCTATTGGGGGTCTGACGTTACTAGCCCCCTAGGTAGATATGCGATACTCATAGATGAATGGACCGGACTGTATATACATTGTCACTGTTAGGCTCAGTAGGGTTTCTGGATGAGTTCGCTCATCAGCCTCCCTTGAGGTCAGTCCATGGGCAGCCGTTACGCATAGCTAGTGCCGCTGACGGTTTGTGGTTAAACACACTGCCAGGGTACTGACGAGTCATTAGAGTCCCCCACAGACAGTTTCCCAAGTTCGGACGAAACGTTGTAGAGGCCGTATGGTTTTATGGCAGGGTTCGGAAAATGCACGTGCGTTTACGCACGTGTCAGATTTCGGGCAGTTGATACTGGTCGGCTTTGGTTTAAGCCGGGTCCGAGTATTATATTGAGTAGATATAATATCTTTGTCTCAGTTGCATTTGTATTCGGTCGTAATACAAATGCGAGTATATTTATACAGTTACGGGGTTATCCTGAAAGTCGTTTCAGGATCACTTTTGGAAGTTGCCAGTTTCCAGTTTTCTATCAGCCGTCTTTTAACACTCGGTTAAAAATGAATTTATCTTTTCTTGGATGAGGGTGAGTCATGCTTCTAGAAGGTTCTAGAAGTTTCTAGAAAGTGGTGACAAGGATTATGACTCATGCTTTGACTTTAATCACTTGAAAAGATCATGGTTGTTAAAAAGAAAAGACCAAAGTTTTGGATGCATGGAAATTTCATAGTTCATTTCTTGTTCCATTTCATTTCCATCGGCAACTTCATTAACCGATCGTCCACGGTTTTGGATGAAGTGAGACAAAGTCATCTACTCATTCTCTACATCATTCTTGGTCGTCTCTTTTAGCAAACTTGACGACCGAGTTGCCTCGAGTCAGAGGCGGGAGCCCGTTTAAAGAATCGTCGACGTGGTGCCACCTGGACGAGCAGATCGGAGATCGACGAGATCGGAGCAGCCGCAACGGAGCGTGGGATGAAGGTTAAAGAACGAAGGACTCGGATCGTTCGGTATAACCTTTCTACACACTTTACAGTTTGTTAGTTTAGCAATAATGGCAGATCCGGGTTAAAGTATACGGAAGCGCCAGTTAAAAAGTTTTTGTTCCGCATTTGGCGTCTTTAGACGGCCAGGGCGCTAACGTAGACTTACAAAAAATGGGACAGTTCAGATCTGCGTGGACTTTTGGGACTTCAACAAGACGTGCCCAAAAGACGACTTCCCAATGCCTGTTACCGAACTAATGATCGATAACACTTCCACCCATGAAGTCTTCTCCTTCATGGATGGATCTTCAGGATACAACTAGATAAAGATGGATCCTAAAGACCAGAAGTATACCATCTTCTGGACACCGTTGGATGTATTTTGCTACAAGGTGATGCCCTTCGGTTTGAAGAACGCCGGAGCTACATCCTAAAGGGCTATGATGAAGGTATTCGATGACCCCATACACAAGATTGTCGAATGCTATATCGATGACCTCGTGGTTAAAAGCAATTCTCACGAGGAGCAATGGGAGCACCTAAGAATCGTGTTCTAGTGTCTTTGGAAATATAATATGAAGATGAACCCTTTAAAGTGCGCGTTTGGAGTCTCGTCAAGCAAATTCCTAGGCTTCATCGTCCGCCACCGGGGTATCGAAATTGATCTCTCGAAGATCAGGGCAATTATGGAAATGCCCTTACCAAGAACTCTCAAACAGCCGTGATCTCTCTAAAGAAAGCTCCCATATATCCGGCGGTTCATAACCAACTTCTCCGGAAAATATCGGCCCAATAGCCATCTGATGAAGAAAGGAACCTCGTTCGTATGGGATCGGAAATGACAAACTGCATTGGAGGAAATCAAACAATACCTGCAAAATCCGCCGATATTGGCTGCTCCGGTTAGGAGAAAGCCCCTTATCCTGTATATGACAGACCTTAAAGGTTCTTTAGGTGCATTGTGGGAACAGGAAAACGACCAAGGAAAAGAGAGAGCTTTTTACTATCTAAGTCGAGTTCTTCTAGGGGCAGAAAGTAACTATTCCCCATTGAAAAACTATGCCTGGCGCTGATTTTCGCGATAATGAAGCCCAGACACTACGCCTTGGCGCATGAGATCCATCTCATATCAAAGGTGGATCCCCTTCAGTATCTTATGTCAAAGGCCATACTGACGGGAAGACTTGCCAAATGGGTTGTCCTACTGATGGATTTTTTGATAACATCGACCGCTCAAAATGGTGAAAGGATAAGCCATCGCCGAATTTCTTGCGGAACATCCGATACCGGCCGATTCTCCCCTAAACTGCGAGTTGTCGGATGAACACGCGTTCGACGCGGTCGGAGAGGAGAAAGAAGAAAATGAGTCTCGATGGGAGCTCTACTTCGATAGAGCATCTTCCATGAAGCAGCGAAAGAAGAACACCCCTATAATCAAAGTTGGGATGGGCCTTATTTCCGTGACCCCGCAAGGAGGAATATTGCGTTATGCTCTCTTCTTGACGGCTCAGGACTAATAATGAAGCTGAATATGAAGCTTTGATAGCCGGTCTTGAGATCGTTATCTATATGGGAATCAAGGATCTCCTGATATATGGAAATTCTCAGCTGATTGTCAGTCAGATGAATAGTGACTACAAGGCATGCAAGTCAGAACTAATAAGGTATGGCGAAAGAGTGTAGCAGCTGCTAACCCAAATCCCTTCATATAACCTGGAAAACGTGCCGTGAGTGGATCCCATCAAGACGAATGCGTTAACCAAGTTGGCTAAAGAATTGGCCGATGAAGACCTCGATGACGTAAGGATCGCTGTCCAAAGCCGCAGGATCCTGGCCCCAGCAGATATACCTTCGGAAGTTCTAAAGGAGCTACCCGAAGAAAAAGGAGCGATCGAAGAAGATGCTCTCTAAATAGAAAATGAGGAAGAAGTTGAGAATTGAAGGGGAGTCTTTATAAACTACTTCAAGTCCTAACGAACACCTGAAGATGCGTCATCTAGACATCAGCTCATGAAACGAGCTCTGTCGTTTGCCTTCGTCAACGATACTCTATATAAGAGATCTTTCGAATTCGTATGGTTAAGATGCCTAGGGCTGAAGGAACTAAAGAAAGTCATCCAAGAAGTACACGATGGACTTTGTGAGTTCCATCAAGCAGGACAAAAAATGAAGCTCAAGATAATAAAAAATGGGCTATTACTGGCCCACGATGATCCAAGACTGACTCTAATATGCGGAGCGGTGTCACTTGTGCCAAATACACGGGGACTTCATACATCAACATCCGAATTCGCTGCATCGGACGATAGCTAGTTGGCCGCTCGAAATGTGGGGAATGGATATAATCGGTCCTATCAAACCAGCGTCATTTAGAGGACATCGGTTTATATTAGCAATAACCGATTATTTCTTTAAGTGGGCAGAAGCAGTACAGCTAAGGGAAATGAAGACGGAGAATATCCTCCATTTCTTCAAAACTCACATTATCTACCGGTTCGGAACTCCGTGACGGATAATCTCGGATAATGGATCAGCCTATAGAAGCCAAAAAATATGTTGCTTCGCACAGCAACACAAGATAGAGTGGAGATACTCCTTGGTCTATAATCCTCGGGCCAATGGTCAAGCTAAAGCATTCAACAAGACCTTGACCAAGCTTATAAAGAAGACGGTGTTCAGGAATAAGAAAGATTAGCACGAGAGGTTGCATGAAGCTCTTTGGGAATACTGAATGACGTTCAAAACGGCCACAAATACAACACCGTATGCACTGATGTTTGACACTGAAGCAGTACATAGAACTCCCCTCATTACGAGTGGCGGTTCAATACGAGCTAACGGATGAAAAAAATACTCATCTTAGGCTCAAAGAGCTCGATACTCTCAATGAAACCCGTCTTGTAGCACAGCAAAATCTGGAGGCTTACAGGGTAAGGATGATGCGATCGTATGAAAGACTAACCAGGCCGAGAGCATTCCGTCAAAGCAAACTTGTGCTGGTTGTCAAAAGACCAATGATCCCCAATCGTGCGAAACAGGTAAAGTTCGAGCCAAACTATGAGGTCC
This sequence comes from Agapanthus africanus, assembly GCA_030015575.1. NCBI lineage: Eukaryota > Viridiplantae > Streptophyta > Magnoliopsida > Asparagales > Amaryllidaceae > Agapanthus > Agapanthus africanus. Next base: position 89,073,461 of record CM057338.1, on the reverse strand, counting down.
CGTATATAATAGATAAGATCTACTAAGGTGGGGCCTACCTGCTCATGGATATGCATGGAGAAAGTGTTAGGAATATGTATGCCCTAGAGACCATTATTGATGATATAGTGGATGCTTGGACATATATATAGAGGACTTTCTTGCTCGACATGATAGTATGCTATCAGGTTACCTTTATCTTAACACATAGACTGGTATTTATACTGTTTATCTCTTACATGTTGATAAAGCCCTTAGGATATGTACTTGACTACCAGGATTATGATGAGATCATAAAAGTAGGGCCAGGGTGGTCCAAAAGTACATCCTTTGATCAGTTCCTAGTCGTGGGAATATCGGGACTAAGGTATCGATATTCCAGAGTAGACTAGTGTGTACGTTTCTTGTCCCTTACAGGGTGATGGTTGATCCCATAAACATTGGTGTGTGGCATCAAAGATTGTACACAGGTGCTCATTGGAGAATAGGTACACCGAACAGGCCTCGCCGAGGACTCCTATATGGTAGTATACCTATCGTTAGATAGCAGTCCTCTGGTGACACTGGTACATGTTAGTCTGTAGACCAGAGATCATCATAGAGTCTTGTGCGGCTCCCATTGTGCTTTGATTTCCTCCCTCCCACGCACAAAGGAGACGTGCAAACAGGAGGATTTTGGGTACAGTCCCGAGTCGCATGGAGGCAATGAGCGATAGGAGGGGTTTCGTCTCTCTCGGTATTAGGAGTTGATGTTGCACTATGCTCGATTAGCTATAACTGGAAGTCCCTGGCCAGGGCTGCTGCCGAGATTTACTGATAAGTGTTATCAGTAGTTTCTCGAACCGTTATAGGCCAGACATCGGCATGAATTATCACGTTACTGGGAACTGACGTTTACCACCCCTAAACATGATATGCGACATATCAGACGAAGAGACCGGACTGTACGGTAGTGTTACTGATAGGCTTCATGGAGACTATGGACAAGCTTGCTTGTTGATCTTCATGTCTCTCAGTACCCAGGTAGCCGTTACGTCCAGATAGTACCGCTGACGTCTCGTGGGTGACTGATGTGATCATCACCTACTGCTGGCGTATTGACGGGTCTTTAGAGTCCCACACAGAAGTTCCCTGGTTCAAGCGAAACGAAGTAGGAAACATATGTGATATGTGTGTGGGCCTGATTAAATACGTGTATGTGATACCGTATTGTAATCTGGCAGTTATCTGTTATCGGTTCAGTTATATGTGATATAACCAGATTGTCGAATCAAGTGTTGATTTGATAATTTGATATACAGATGAATGATATTAGTCGGTCATATGAGATATAACCGGATTATTAAATCAAGTGTTGATTTAATAATGTGATATATATTATATGTGATATAATTATATCTTAACTAATATCATTAGCTCACTAATTATTCTTCATTATAAATATATTAATATATATGATAGATATATATATATAATAATGAAGCATGGCTTGATTTTGTATTTTTGAGAAAAATAGAAATGAGGTGTAAATTGAGAGCATGGTTGCAAACATGGGATTTATACTTGTTTATTCATCTTGACTCGCTATTCAAGCATGGTTGCAATTTTATATTGCTAATTCCATGCTTGAATGAGTGAGGGGTCAAGAGTTGCCATTCATTTTTTGCTTCATTCTCAACACTTAGCCATTTTCTTGAGATGCTCCCATGGTTGCTCTCTAGCTTCATCATCTTCCTCATTGCCATGTTTCTAGCTTCAACCCTCACATGTGATGTGAACCATGAAGCTTGAACACAAACTTGTGAGCTTTTAACATCCCCTACTTCACCATCCTACACTTGACTAGCGATCGAGTGTAGCGTGTTTCCTACGCTAAAGAGTTTAGTGTAGAGGTAGCTTGAGTTGGAGGGACTTCACGTGGATCATTTTCGGCACAAAGGTCGTCGGAGGAAGCTCATCCAAAGCCTCAAGTGGAGCCTAATGGAGTCGCGGGACAACTACACGGAGCATGTGAAGTGAAGGACCCGATCTACGAGGGTATAGCCATTTTTCGCTTCTTTAGTTTTAGTAGATATCAAACAATAACCCTAATCACCTAGCTAAAGATCTTGTTAAGTTTAGCCTAGCGCCATAAAAATTTGGATTTCGCATGCTTGATGCCGCTTGGACTCCTTGCTGGTGCTAGGATAGACTTTCATGGTATCAAAACCTATGCTAGAAGATTAGACGATGTAATTAGAATCATGAAACCAAAACAACTCCGAAACTGTGCCATGAAACCCTGTTCCCTGTCGTTTTTAAAATGATCTAAAAAAATTATTTTAGCAACTGCAGAATGTTGTATGTGATACAACTAGAACACTGAAAAAGTTCGAGACCATTTCACCGATTTTGACCCGACAACAATCAAAAAATATCCGTCCTCGCCGGTTTTTTTAAACTCCTTATGTGGACTTGATTTTGGGGTTTCATGTATTGTTTGATTAGCCCAGTTTGCATGTGATGTTAACAGTTCTATTGGGGCTAATATGGTGTGTTTCGTAATCGTAATTGTTGCATCGTTTTGGGTTTTAGTTTGATATGGATGAAGTAATTGGAATCCATATTTAATTGATTTTGTGAAAACTAGTTAGTGTTTATAAATCTAGTGTTTTAGACGCGGTAGATCGATTGCCACGAAGTTTCGATTCAGATCGAAACTCCATCGCAATCGCGTATCGTACGCGAATACTCACCGAATAACTTTACTAGATAGCCTCGCCCCATTACCCCAACCAAGTGACTGTAGGAGAACCCTGTTGCCAATATCACCCACTTGGGTGCTCGCGGCCACGGTGTTCCACCTAAGAGCATTTGGTCGACGGCATCGAGGGTGCGGCCATCTACTATTGTTTCCGACGCGTATTCGATCGGGTAGTCGGTAATCTTGTTGAATTACCCGACTAAAATATTGAAAAGGGTTTTTGATATGAGACTAAAATGCAAGGTTTATAGGTTAGACATGAAATTCAGAATATGAGATATTCCGGGTTTATGGTATCTAAGGATATGCGGATTCTAATTATTGCAGTTTTATATTTCTTTTCTGCGACCGTAAGTGTAATATGTAGGGTATCCCAATCTCGTTGCTATATGTCAACAAGTTTTAGGGATACGCACATTTGCTTACATTGATGATATGTGATATCATGTGTTGCTGGTGATATGTTTTATTGGATCGTCGTGATTGAATAGTCGGGGGTTTTATGTGAGATGAGAGTTTTTATATTTTCATTCATGTAAAATCTATATGTAATATTCTTTTATTGGGGCACATCCGAGTTGAGGATAATGTCACCACTGTTGTATATTATTTACTTTTACGAATTAGGATACACCCAAGGTGGGGAGCACAAGTAACCCGGTTCTAGGGTCCAGTGGGAGACCATCTCAAGGAGTTGAGACCGAGTCTCTTAACTCTAGAATTGGTAGGGTTACTTGCTGCTCTCATAGGGGTCTATGGGATGTAGGTTTAGCTATTCATCATGACCGTGGAATCCGTGTTTTATATTACTGGCTAAATTTTAAACACGGAAATCCTAGTATACCAATATTTCATATGTTTTCTTCTGCTGCTTGGTTCTGTGATGTTGATCATATAACTGTGTGAGATGAATGTTCTATTATATATATGATATATAATAAACGTTGCTTATATTTTGCACCCGCGCTAGTCCAACCTCCGCTCTATCAGTAGTTAAGTAACCTAAAGGTGCATGACGGGGCCCAGTGGCGAATGCGGATGGCATAAGCGTACGTTCTATTTTCGTTTCATTTTTCTGTAATGTTTAGGAAATATTAAATGATGGGACTTCATTAATGAGATTAATGAAAAGAATGAAACCTAAAGATGTTGTAGAATCAAATTTTCAAAAAGGATAGCTCTAGTTTTTGCTTTGCATAGTGGTATTCTTTGATGAATATCCAGCACCTCATTCGATGAGGAAAGAGCCGAGATCCCTTCACCGGGAGTGACCTCTTTAGCGAAACTAGAAAATGCTATAAATCACTCGGTTTTGTTTTTGACAGCTTCTCTATTTCTTGCTTTGCATAGTGGTATTTCTTAATATCCTGCAGCTCATTCGATGAGAAAAGAGCCGAGACCCCTTCACCGGGAGTGATCTCTTTAGCGAAACTAGCAAAAGCCTCAAAAACACTCCTTTTCAAAATCATTAGATTCTACAACGATTTCAAGTTCATTACGCTCATGGTTTTCTTAAAAACCTGTGTAGCCCTCCGTCAGTTTAGATAAGTGCTATTTTAGTATTCGTGCTACGGTTGTTTGGCCTCTGTCAAGGCGTAGTGTACGGTAGCTGATTAGTACTTATCTGTAGCATGTGATGCGATTGGATTAGGGTAGTCGTACGGCGTTGTTTGGCCTGCATTAAGGGTCGTATGGGTAGGTTTAATTCAATCAAGAAATAAACTGGTTGAACTTTACTAGCGCCCTATGGGTTGTTTGGCATGCATCAAGGTCATAGGACGCTAGGGGTAAAAACATTATCGGGAATTTCAAGTGTTGAAATTTGCAATGAGATTGCATACCTTCTATATGATAGTTGGATCCCGATACCTACTGCGAGTAAGAGTTACTCCTGAGAGAGTTTTACACTTTACAATTAGCTAATCCAGTAGGTGCCTAGAAAGGTGTCAACGGAGTTATGCCTCTATGGAAACGAGGTTTATTTTAATTAGGTCCATGCGAAAGCACGGGAAACCTCCCTCGGAGTACCGATACCTGCCTGGCCGAACGATTGGCGAACCTGTAGGGTGTAATTAATCCCGGCTAATCTTACCTTTTAGGGTTTGAAGGAAGATTTGATAAAAAAAAGTGGGAGCCATCCTGAATAGATAAAAATAACCAATCTAATCTTGCAAAGAGCGCACGCAAAGTGATTATCCTTCTCTCTCTCCTAGTAGCGACCAATGACATGCCTTAATCAAGATAATAATATGGATGTATTGATCGAACCTACTTATTATACTGGGTTAAGTTCCGCTCTATCTTATGATTGTCATAAGTCTGAGCAAGGAATAGGGGAATATTCAGATTCGCACGCCACCCAAATGAAGAAAAAGCATGTTGATGTATTGTCTTCGGGTGTGTTCGTTACCAAGAACTTTTTCTCAGTTCACCTCTACGTCCTGGGTATTGGATACCGGATCAGGATCGCACACATGTAATTTGTTACATGGGCTATAGACAGGTGGAGAACTCGGAAAAGGTGATATGTCTCTAGTAGTAGAGAATGGTGCAATTGTTGCAGCCAAAGCAGTTGGCAAATATCACCTAGTTTTACCAAAAGGTAATACATTGATTCTTAGCGATATTTGTTATTTCGTACCAATAAATATTGTGGATATTTTCCTAAATCAAGTGTTGATTGGGTAAGGTATATTGTATAACAGTGTACACATTCTGAATCAAACTACAGTTCTAAACGTACAGAACACACACAAGAGGAACAGTTCAGAAATGAACGAAGTCTTCTTGTGGCATTGTAGACTGGGTCATATCGATGAAACAAGACTAGCTGAAGTTCCATAAGGATGCATATTTGAATCCGTTCAAATTTACATATTATGAAACTTTCCAGTCATGTCTCAAAGACTAGGTGACCAAATCTCTGTTTACTAGAAATGGAGAAAGAGCTACTGAACTCTTGGACAGATACATGTTGATGTATGAGGTCCTATGCCTACACATACCAGGGATGGTTCCGCGTACTTTATTACATTCACCGATGTTCTCTCAAGATACGGACATGTGTTCTTGTTGAAACACAAAACTGAATCTTTTGAGAATTTCAAGGAATATAAGTATGAAGATGAGAACCAGATGGGTAAAGGTATTCAAATCCATCGATATGATCGAGGAGAAGAATACTGGAGCGCGGAATTATGAGACTATTTAAAAGAGAATGGGATTCTCTTTCAGTTTACTCCTCTGTATACACCACAGCACAACGGTATATCAGATTGGAGGAATCACACCCTATGAGATATGGTGCGCTCTATGATGAGTACTGTTGAGTTGCCTATTTCCTTTCAGGGACATGCACTTGAGAAGATGCATACCTGTTGAATAGAGTTCCGACCAAATCTGTTGCCTAATACTCCATATGAGATATGGAATGGGAAGAGACCATCTCTTAAACGAGTTAAGATATAGGGTTGTCTGGCCTATGTTGAAAAATAAAATCCGGACAAGCTCGAGGCAAGGTCAGTTCTGTGCAAGTTTGTGGGATATTCCAACCATTCGCGAGGGTATATCTTCTACCACATCGAGGAACAAAATGTGTTTTGTTTCTCGACTTGCCACATTTTTAGAAAAGGAATTTCTTGTGGAAGAAATTAGTGGCAATGGGGTAGAACTTGAAGAAGTTCCAGCAACGCAAACTATAACTTACGATTTGGTGGAACCGGAGGATTCAATAGTCCCTGACGAACCGAAGCCACTCCGCAGATCTAGTAGGGTTCCTCATCCACCTGAGAGATACTACGATTTTCTCATAGACAATGGGAGCGAGGATTGCATCATTGAGATGATGACCCAACTAGTTTCGAGCAGGCCATCACAAGTGGAGACTATGTGAAATGGCTGGATGCTATGCTATCTGAGATGGAATCCATGCACACCAGCAAAGTGTTGATTTTGCATGTTGCTCCTGAAGGGATAAAACCCATCGGGAACAAGAATATCTTTGAGAAAGATAATTTGGTGTAAATGGAAAAGTTGAGACTTTCAAACCTATTCTTAAGTCCATCAGGATCCTACTTGCCATTGCTGCATACCATGACTACGATATCTGGCAGACTGCACATCAAAACCATTTTTTTAAATGGTGATTTAGAAGAGAGCGTATATATAACACTACCAGAGGGCTTCGTAGACAGTAGGAGCAGCTGAAGCATGTGCAAGCTGCTTAAATCCATCTACGGGTTAAAGCAGGCATCGCGGAGATGGAACATCTGTTTTTAATGAAACTGTCAAAGGGTTTAACTTAATCAAAAAGGTAAATGAACCATGTATAAATAAGAAGATTGTAGAGAGTATGGTTGTCTTTCTCGCATTGTACGTGGATGACATACTCTTGATAGGAAAGAATGTTCCTATGCTATACTCGGTCAAGCACCTCTTATCACACAGGTTCTCCATGAAAGATTTAATTGATGTTTCCTACATCCTGGGGATATAGGTCTATAGAAATAGATCTAAATGGATTTAGGATTGTCCCAATCCAGGTACATAGACACCATACTAAAGGGGTTTAGTATGGATGATTCTAAGTGTGGTAATGTACCCGCTTGTTCAGGAATCTCTCTCTCCAAAGAGATGTCTCTCGAGACTGATTTGGAGAGGGCTCGCATGCAAGGAATGCCCTATGCTTTTGCAGACGGGTCGATCATGTATTCGATGTTATGTACCATACCAGATGTAGCTTACTCACTAGGTGTAGTGAGTAAGTATCGAAAAGATCTTTGGGAAAACCACTGGACAGCTGAAGAGCATTCTTAAGTGCTTAAGAAGGACTAAAGAGATGTTCTTGGTGTATGGTAACGGTGAACTCCAAATGGAGTTCTTTACCGATTCGAGCTTCAAGAGTGATAAGGACGACTGAAAATCAGTCTCGGGTTTTGTCTTCACCCTCAGTGGAGGGACGGTATGTTGGAAGGGTTCCAAGCTATATACCGTAGCAGACTCGTTGATAGAGGCTAATTGCATCGCCACCAACGATGCTGCCAAAGAGGTTGTCTGGATGAATAGAGTTCATGAGATGAACTAGGTTCCTATCATTGGGCATCCAATACCTGTGTATTGTGATGACAGTAGAGCTGTGGCTTTGGCCTAGGAACCCCGGTCCCGTCAGCGATCCAGACATATTCTTAGACAGTATCACCTGATCAGGGAGATAGTTGATCTCCGGGAGATCGAGGTCAGGAGAGTTGACACAGAGGATAACACAGCGGATCCACTCACCGAGGCCATCCCCCAGATGCTATTCGAGAGACTTTTGGGACGTTGGGTATGAAATACTACAACAAATGGCCTTAGTGCAAGTGGGAGATTGTTAGGAATATGTATGCCCTAGAGACCATTATTGATGATATATTGGATGCTTGGACATATATAGAGAGGACTTTCTTGCTCGACATGATAGTATGCTATCAGGTTACCTTTATCTTAACATATAGACTGGTATTTATATTGTTTGTCTCTTACATGTTGATAAAGCCCTTAGGATATGTACTTGACTACCAGGATTATGATGAGATCATACAAGTGGGGCCAGGGTGGTCCAAAAGTACATCCTTTAATCAGTTAGTCGTGGGAATATCGAGACTAGGGCATCGATATTCCAGAGTAGACTAGTGTGTACGTTCTTGTCCCTTAGAGGGCGATGGTTGATCCCATAACCATTGGTGTGTGACATCAAAATTTGTACACAGGTGCTCATTGGAGAATAGGTACACCGAACAGGACTCGCCGAGGACTCCTATGTGATAGTATACCTATCGTCAGATAGCAGTCCTATAGTGACACTGGTACAGGTTAGTCTGTAGACCCGAGATCGTCATAGAGTCTTGTGCGGCTCCCACTGTGCTTTGAGTTTCTCCCTACCATGCTCAAAGGAGACGTGCAAACAGGTGGATTTTGGGTACAGTCCCGAGTCGTATGGAGGCAATGAGCGATAGGAGGGGTTTCGTCTCTCCCGGTATTGGGGGTTGATGTTGCGCTATGCTCGATTAGCTATAACTGGAAGTCCCTGGCCAGGGCTGCTGCCGAGATTTACTGATAAGTGTTATCAGTAGTTTCTCGAACCGTTATAGGCCAGACATCGGCATAACTTATCACGTTACTGGGGACTGACGTTTACAACCCCTAAGCATGATATGCGACATATCAGACGAAGAGACCGGACTGTACGGTAGTGTTACTGATAGGCTTCATGGAGACTATGGACAAGCTTGCTTGTTGATCTTCATATCGCTCAATACCCGGGTAGACGTTACATCCAGCTAGTACCACTGGCGGCTTGTGGGTGACTGATGTGATCATCACCTACTGCTGGCGTATTGACGGGTCTTTAGAGTCCCACACAGAAGTTCCCTGGTTCAAGAGAAACGAAGTAGGACACATCTGTGATATGTGTGTGGGCCTGATTAAATGCGTGTATGTGATACCGTATTGTAATCTGGCAGTTATCTGTTATCGGTTCGGTTATATCTGATATAACCAGATTGTCGAATCAAGTGTTGATTTGATAATGTGATATACAGATGAATGATATAACTGGATTATTAAATCAAGTGTTGATTTAATAATATGATATATATTACATGTGATATAATTATATCTTAACTAATATCATTAGCTCACTAATTATTCTTCATTATAAATGTATTAATATATATGATATATATATATATATATATATATATATATAATGAAGCATGGCTTGATTTTCTATTTTTGAGAAAAATAGAAATGAGGTGTAAATTGAGAGCATGGTTGCAAACATGGGATTTATACTTGTTTATTCATCTTTACTCGCTATTCAAGTATGGTTGCAATTTTATATTGCTAATTCCATGCTTGAATGAGTGAGGGGTCAAGAGTTGCCATTCATTCTTTGCTTCATTCTCAACACTTAGCCATTTTCTTGAGATGCTCCCATGGTTGCTCTCTAGCTTCATCATCTTCCTCATTGCCATGTTTCTAGCTTCAACCCTCACATGTGATGTGAACCATGAAGCTTGAACACAAACTTGTGAGCTTTTAACATCCCCTACTTCACCATCCTACACTTGACTAGCGATCGAGTGTAGCGTGTTTCCTACGCTAAAGAGTTTAGTGTAGAGGTAGCTTGAGTTGGAGGGACTTCGCGTGAATCATTTTCGGTACGAAGGTCGTCGGAGGAAGTTCGTCCAAAACCTCAAGTGGAGCCTAGTGGAGTCGTGGGTCTACTACACGGAGCATGTGAAGTGAAGGAATCGATCTACGAGGGTATAGCCATTTTTCGCTACTTTAGTTTTTGTAGATATCAAACAATAACCCTAATTACCTAGCTAAAGATCTTGTTAAGTCTAGCCTAGCACCATAAAAATTTGGATTTGGCATGCTTAATGCCGCTTGGACCCCTTGCTGGTACTAGGGTAGACTTTCAGAAAGGCCATTTCAGCCAATAAATGGTCGATTCCTCAAAAAGTACTATGTTTAAAGAGTCGCGACTTAGGTCAATGATTGATGGCAACGCTTATGTCTGCTCGCTATCTTCCTGAGTCAAAAATTTGAAAGTGGTACCGAATGATATGTGCCCATTAGGGATGATGGACCGAAATGTCCCTAAACTAATATTGGATCGAAACGTCCCTAAACTAGTATATCGTCCCGAACACGGGAATGGTGGACCGAAATATCTCTAAACTAATGTTGGACCGAAACGTCCCTAAACTAGTATATCGTCCCAAACACGGGAATGTTGGACTGAAACGTCCATAAACTATTATGTTACCCCACATATTCTTCATGATATACATGATGATGGACCGAAATGTTCCTAAACTAATGTTGGACCGAAATATCCCTAAGCTAATATGTTACCCTGTGGCTTGGATCATGTAACCAAATGTACACAATCCATAGGCATAAACAATCCATATCTCGCCCAAGTCCCACCGACTAGGAAACTCTACTAATGATGTAGTCTTCCGAAAAAACGTTATGACCTACGGTCGATGGTGCGTTGCTTTACAGGCCGCCTGTCTCCTCAAGTCTCACCAACAAGCAATGTTGGATCACCCACAGAGAGGAAAAAAAATGGTACACCTACAAGCGAAATGGACACAAATGAAAACCTGAAAGGGCACCGTGAGTAAAAACAACAGGGTTACTGATGAGTTTGTGAAAATCCGAAAGGGCGCAAACTCGTTGAGAGAAAGAAAAGATACACTTGCAAAGTCTTCTCGATTTTGTAAGGAGAAAATACCTGCATGAGATCCTTACGACTCACAAATAAGCATCACACTTAGGAATCCATATGATTCCTAAAGAGAAAATACACTTGCGAGATCCTCACAACTCGTAAGGAGAATATACCCTCTATAAGACTCTCACGGCTTATGAAATTCAAAAGGTTTAAATTACGGAGATCTAAACCTGTTCTTAAGCCATCATAACCCTACAAATTTATGCCCTACAAGTGGTCCAATATCGACTCTTGTATACAATCCACGGGCATAAATAAATATATTCTCAACCAAGTCCCACCAAAAGCGAGAAATATTTCTTGACATGGTAAACGAAACTTGTGAGTCTTCACGACTGGCAAGGAGAAAATAATCCTGTAAGATCCTTACAACTTACAATAGGAAAAATACACTTAGGAGCCCTCACAACTTCTAAGGAGAAAATACACCTTGAGATCCTCATGACTCATAGGGAGAAATACCTTTATGAGACCCTTATGGCTCGTAAAGTCAAAAAGCCTTAGTTGGCAGGGATCTAAGCATGTTATCTAAACTACCATTGGCCGAAATAGGCAATGGCATATGATGAGTTGCTTCTGGCAATATTCCAGTCGTAGCAATATCGATGTCGAATAAGGTATCAGATCCCAAGCCTCTAACTCACAACAAAACAGATGAGTATAAGAAAATGAAAAGAAAAAACAGCCAAAATGATGGGGCAGCTCGCAATAAAAAGCAGCGAATAAAAATAAAATAAAATAGCCGAAATGATTAGGCAATCGCGACTTTTGCGATATAAAAGGCTGAACGGATAAAGCATCGCGGAAAATAAAAATAAAAATGATAAAAATTAAAATTTCTGCCCTGCAGGAGATTCGAATCCCGACCCCTGTAAACAATTCATGAATGAAGATGAGCGATGTATCCCCCCACGCTCTGTCAAATGGATAACTAAGTCTTGATGACATAGCACAAAGACTGCATGGACGCCCGACTAACTCCGGTGTAGCAAGATTGCGGTGTCGTGAAAGACCCAAGGGTCGAAATGAAGTGACAGCATATTCTTAGCTTTGGGTCTTGATGGAAATACATACAAAGCCTAAAGACCATTGGATATCATCCCATCCCAGAAGGATGCGGTCATGACTCATCAGGGCTCCAAATAGAGCCTAACCTCAGGTAAAGCGTCATGGAAATACCTAACGCTGGATCTTCTGATAGTAATATGGATATTCCAACATAAGAAGATTACTTGAAGACGTGTCTAGCCTCATAAGAGATCAGAGACACAACAGACGCGTGGCTACACGAGCGCAACCTAGGGGACTGCATGTCGAGAAAATATCGGCCAACTCGACGGTACGATGGACTTAACTCAGTACCACAAACCTAACGGACTCCTATATCGAAAGGGGTTATCTATATTTCATGTTAGGATACACATGCGAGAACCTCTCGACTCGTAAAGAGAAACATCTTTATGAGACCCTCATGGCTCATAAAGTTGAAAAGCTTTAGATGACGGGGATATAAACCTGTTTCCTAAACCATCGCTGCCCTACAAGTAGGTCAATACTGACTCTTGTATACTGTCCACGGGCCGCATTCGACAAAGTTGCATACCAATTAGGAGAAAGAGCCACTTACGGGTTCTCTCAACTGATAAGGGAAAAACACTCTTCTAAGATCCTTACGACTCTCAAGAGAAAAGACACGTAAGAGTCCTCACAACTTCGAAGGAGAAAATGCATCTACAAGATCCTCTCGACTCGTAGGGAGAATTACTTTTATGAGACCCTCACGGCTCATAAAATTGAAAAACCTTAGATGACGGGGATATAAATCTGTTTCCTAAACCATCGCTGCCCTGCGGTCGGTCTCAAGATTGACTACCGTATACTATCAATGGGCCATCTGTGAAAAAATTGGTAGATGACGCCGCTATCAAAAAGAGAAAGGTGCGATTCACGAGTCTTAGAGTTTAAAACTATATTTCTTAAGAATCGTGATTTGAGTCAATGGTAGATGACGTCGCCAGTGCCCTCTCGCTATCTTCTCAGATTAAGATTCAAAAAGTTGTGTACGATATGCCAGCCCAAAATCAATCGTATGCTCTACACTACTTCACCCACGTATATACCTCCGTGGGCAAAGTAGTGGGGGGCATTTGTTCCCGTCTAAAATTTGGGCGTTCATGTTAAGTTTAAGTGCAATATACAAGCAAAAGAGCATAAAAGAGCCCCAAAGTATCGAGTGGCATCAATATGTTCAAAGGAATGTAAAGCAGTTCGGACTATATTTTGTCATACCCCCAAATGAGAATCAGGTAGATTATGATGGCATTGAAAGCTTCTTGAAAAGAGCTTAGATTTAATATATTATGGGCCTCATAACTCGTCCGGAATTAAAAGTTATGATCAAACGTGCGATGCAGGTATAGTTTTAAGTAAAGCCCGTCCACAAGAGGAATGTATTTTAGTCCCACATCGGCCACACCAAACAATTGAGAATTGTTTATATAACACTTCTATCTTTTATTACATTAAGTCCAATGAAAGTGAATATGGTGAAACCACTCGCACGTGACGCCGCAGCCGTGCCGAGCGTGCCTGCACCAGCGGGCACGAATGCCGCTCCGATTCCAGTTCACAAAGTCTTGAGTATTCTTTTTACAAAAAATTATATTAATTTATATTTTGTAAACAGAGAGCGCACATGGCAAAAACATTTTTTCGCACTTACCAGAGTGTGCACATGGCAAAAAAAAATTTGTTCGCACTTGGTAAGTGAAGCAAAAAGGCGTAGGTGCGCATTTGTTCATCCAACGGCAGAGATTAACAGTGCACACTTATTCATCCAACGGCAGAGATTAAGGGCAAAGCAGAGAGATGCGCACTTGATAAAAATCCATGTATTTAATGTGTGCATTACGTGAGCAACACATACACATATGTTGTTGGATATGTATGCCCTATAGGTCTTCATTGTATAGGATGCTAGGGATATGTATGTACAAGACAATCTTGCTCGATATGATAGTACGCTATTTGGTTTATCTTTATCTTAACATGTGATGTGTTTTACTTAGTATTTCATATCTTGTATACATGTTGATAAAGCCCGTAGGATCCTTGCCTGACTACCAGCGTTGTGATGGCAATAATACTTGTGGGAGCTGGGTAGTCGATAGGCACATCCTTAAAGTGTCCCTATTTGTAGGAGTATGATTGATCCAAAGAACTTGTTAACCGCAATCAAGAACGGTGTCGCTTGGTAGCTAGCCGGTGAGTATGGGTCGGTCCATAGGGATTTTGTGTATTCTCAATTTGTTCTAACGAGCTAATTCCGATTGTTGTCGGATTGATTAAATTTAAAAACTAAGTTGATCTACACTAGGATTAAAATCTTGCTAGGGTTAGGTTTAGGTTAAGTTTGGAAAGTCAATATTCCTCACCGCTTTCTATGCCCTAATTTAGATCTATGAGGTGTTATGGTAATAATTAATAAAGGGGATTAGAACCATCGGGAAGAAACGATGTTTCTTCCTTTAGGTTCTTGTCCTTCCTTTCTTAATTCTTACCCTAACCTCCATGGAAAACATACGCAACCGGTCGTTTATACTACGGTATCACCGCTACCTCGTGCGATAGGGTGCCGTAGGGAGCGGTGTGTGCATGTATGCATGGAGTCCTATAAAAACGTATGATGGGCAAGAAAGGGGTGAGAGATTTTCATCTCTCAAGCCTTCCCTATTCCTAACGCTAACAAGTGAGGAGACTACTCACTCATTAGGGAATTGATTATCATGTTCTAAACTAATTAACTAGGGCAGAGAATAAAATCTAAACTAGGCCAGAAAGGAAAATTATACTAGGGCGGATAATAAAATTAACTAGGGCAAGAATAGAAAACTTACTCTAATTTGATGCACTCTTCATACTTTACAAGAATTGAAATTCTGAATTTAGATAGATACAATGAGGTACAAGAAGAGGCATAACCTAAAACAGGTTTTAGGGTTTCTATTTATAGAACATAGAAATCCTAGGGTTACAATCGCGTCATATCTGCAATTACAAATATACCCCTAAAGAAGACTAGTCAACGTGCCGCCAGCCATAAGAATTTGGCCGCGGATCCGCGGCCATATAGGGGCCTTGTTGGCTCTGCTTCTTTGGTAAACTTCAGGTTGCATTTTCCTACTTGTTTCTTCACTTGGTTTCTCAGATTGTCTTCTAGTTTTCTTCCAGATTTCCACAGTGAATAATGTCGTGGACTTTACCGCTTGCGCAATTCCTAGTCTTGTAATCCCTAAGACTTTTAGCAGTGACTCCCAAACCAGTTGGTCTAAGGCGCTAGGTGATGAAGCACCCACGCTAAATATTTTTTCTATTAATGCAGCCTTAAGTAATTACAAAAACCAGTGTTCATTTTTTTATCTCTTTATTCACACTTGTATTTTTATTTTATTTTTCTTCGTACTAAAGACTTTAGACAAGAGCATTTCAAGGTCTCTTCTACTATTCCAAGCTTCAAGGTTCGTGTTTGTGCAATTTGTAGGGTATATATTTTCAGAATTTAGAATTAAGCTTAGGAATTATTTTTCAAACTTATACTTTAATAAAAATATCAATACTCTTCCCTTGTTTTAACTTAGCCCAAGAAGTCAACTCGAAATTTGCCTATTTCTAAATAAACTACAAAGACATATACTTTCTACCGTTAAATTTTAAGAAAGGTTATTCTTAGAGTTTTTAATTTACTAAGTCTAGGATCTAGTTGTTCCTAACTAGTTAACCTTTTTGTCAAACTCAAGTCAATTATGACCAAAATTGAATGTTTCAATTTTTATAATTTTTAAAATTTTTCAATTTTTATTTGATTTTAAAATAAGTATGCAAATGCAAAAATATATATATGAATGCGAAGGAAGAAAGCTTACCGAGCATAAATACCCCCAAACTTATCTTTTGCTCGTCCTCGAGCAAAACTAGTTTTATTCTCGAAAAAGACCTAATCTCACTTTCGCAGGGAAACGCGATTGCACTGAGCTCGTGCAACAAGCCGTTAAACCTCTAGATGTCCCTACACTACTACAAATAAGGGTTGCCCCTATGGATTTATCCGTAGGGGCAACTCACTGCCCCTACGGATATATGCGTAGGGGCGAAAAAATACCCCGTAGGTGCAAAGGCCGCAGGTGTAGGTTGAGGCCCTGAACTTGCCCCTACGGGCAAATTCTTGCCCCTACGGATTTCTGTGTCGGTCCTGTTGCCCCTACGGAGTAATCCGTAGGGTATAAAATTTTATATTATTTACGGGTTTTTTTAATATATTACATGTACCTACGGACATAACCGTAGGTCCATGTACTACCCTCTACGGATATATACGTAGGTACCTATCCGTAGGGGCAAAATATCAGGAATCCTGATATGTTTCCCCTACGGATAACGCCGTAGGGGAGAGGCAGTGGCCCCTACGGATATGTCCGTAGGGGCACTCCCAACCCCCTGGTATTGAGATCAGGGGGGAAATATCAGTTACTGCTGATATTGTGCCCCTACGGATATAACCGTAGGGGCAACATGTGTACCTACGGATTAATCCGTAGGTACATATTATCTGTATTTTTTTTTAAAATGGGCTGCTTGATTTTTTCCCGCCCTGTGCACAATAATATATACATCAATCAAATATAAATTTAATCATCACACAACATATATTGCAGTATTCATAATCACATCTCACGCATATATATAATATACAAAAGAAACCCAAAAACTGAATATGATATAAATATAAACCAATATCAATATCGTTTCAAAATGTAGTATAATGTGTATGATATAAATAAATACATGTTTCAAAAAATAAGAACCAAAAAGCTACCCTAGTTCGGTCCAGCTCCACTTCTGAATAACGATAGAATAACGCGCGCCTGCTCCTCGGTCAATAAACTCTGCAATTCGTCGCGAGCGGGAGTCTGAGCGGCATGTGGAGCTGGCGATGTAGTCTGCGCAGCCGCCGTCGAGGTAGTCGCTTGCGGAGCCGCGGTTGCGGGAGTCTGAGTGGGCGGTGGAGCTACAGGAGCTGTCTGCGGAACCGCAGCCGATGTAGTGGCTTGCGGAGCTGCAGCCGAAGAAGATGCATGTGGAGGCTCGGCCGATGTACCCTGTCGCGTCTGGACCTAACGTGTGTAATAAGCGTGTAAGAACTGTGTATTATTCGAATTCGTATCATTATTAAGTTATTTCGAAACCCCGTTTGGATATCTAGTTTGTTGTTTATTTTAATTACATCTGTATGTATGATTAATCAAACTTAAGCCTAAAACCAAATAAGCTCAAGCTACGTACTAATTATGGATATGTTGATATCTATATAATATGACATGATATTTTACTATAAAGCAGTATACATACCAGCATCTCCTTCAACTCCTGAACGGTGGCCCTCAAGCTCTCCAGTTCCTGATGGACACGTCGGTCACTGGAGACAGAGGAAGTAACTGCCGGGGTGGAGTCTAACCTCATATGGGCCCTGCTAGGGCCCAGTCCCCGGCCTCTCTCCCAACTTCCGTGGTGCCCTCCGTGTGCAGCGTCCAGAACTGGGGTCAGCAGCCTCGGATCACTCTGTCCGGTAAAATCGATCCCCGAGGCCTGGGCCTGCTCAACCACCCGCTCCTACACCCACATTAAGCAGTAAAGTATAAGTATAAAATTTAAACTTGAACCTTCCAAAACTAAAATTTCAAATTTGGGTAGAAAAATATTAACACTTACGCAGTACTCCTGGGTAGCAACGTCGGGATATCGAAGCTCGCCCGTGGAGGGATCTGTCGAGGTGCCGTGGACGGTAAGATATGCGGACAGCACGCTCGGTGTACCACCTGACGCCACGGTCCGAGATGTCTGCAATATTAGAAAGTAACTCTTAATATTAGAAATATTAGAAAATAACTCTTAATATTGCAGAATATCACAAAGGTCGGTCTATTGTAATTTACCGATAACTCCATGGCTCGAGTAATATTCCTCAAGCCACCTGTGTAAGTGGGGCGACCCCTCTTCACCGACTTCCTGTTCTCTGTATTCTGAGCGGCCTGTTTCTGCACAACGCATTAACATTTAGTTTTCTAATTAAGAAACACAAAGAAATAAATTATATCATAAATAATGAATTACATTTAAAATACATACCTGTTTGCGTTGGGAGTCGAAATAAGCGCACAATAGAGGCCATGTCTCTACGTCGACTCTCGCAAACGCCGGAGTAGATAGGAGGGCTGCTCTCTCTGCCTCGAGGGTCGCCATCCACAGGGAGTAGCAGTCGGCCTTCAGCTCATTCCTGTTGTATCGGACCTTGGCCTGCATGTTCTTTATCGGGCCATTGTACAGAGCATGAAGGTCGAGCACCCTCCCCGGGTGATCAGGGTCGGCTACAGGCTGAAAATCGTAATCCAACTGAAAATACAAAAAAACATTGTTATTAGATTGCAAGTGTTAATAATAAATATATTGGATAGATCAAATGAAAATATATATTAATACATACCCGAGCCTGATCAAAGAAGAGGGCGAATGAGCGCTGGTGCTGCTCGCCCCACTCAACGTGAAGTGGATAGTTCTTCATGAGCCGGCTCTCGTCCCCCAATACCGGCCGAACCTCTCGGCATGAGGACCGGTATAGCGATAGTCAAGGGTAAAAAAAAGGGGGAATGCTGCCTCCCCCTAGCTCTGTCAGGCCTCAGCCTATGGGACTGATTCGGGCCTCGAGTCCCCCTCTGGGGATGGGGAGGCCCTGCGTCTACACGAAATATCAAGACAATCAATAATAAGACAAAGTTGTATTAAGAAATCAAGGTTAAACGAAAATTCAAGTGTGATATATACCTCCGGTGACTATCGCACGAGCCTGGGCCCGGGCAGCAGCACGAGCGGGATGATAGTTCCTCCGGTGAGGAACAACCGGGGTCCCGGATGCGGACGCATCCCCTCCAACTAGAAAATAAACATCGACGCTAAATTTCCATGAAGTTCATATTTATTCTATAGAGCATATGTAAAATGAATAAATATTTTAAATTTATTCATACTAACCTGCAGACGATGCGGAGGGTATGGAAGCGGCAGAAGTGGCCCCTGCGGAAGATGTGGACGCACCACCTATAATTAGACAATTAAAAATAGATTATATAATTGCAAAAAGAATGTGTAGATCAATAATATAACGTTCTAAATCAATATGCATGCACTATAGGATATATAAACATACCCGCAGGTGCGGTGGTGTCACCACCTACAGCTAGACAATAATAAAAATTGCTAAGTAAGAGCAAAAGGAATGTGTGTATTTATGATATAGCATTCTAAATCAATATACATACACTATATGATATATAAACATACCTGGAGGAGCGGGGGTGGCCTCTGTCCCAGATGTGGACGCATCACCAACAACTAGACAATCAAACATTGACAGTATAAGTAATTTTGACATAAACAGGAATGAATATCTGTAATATTACATTCAAAATGGATATGCGTGCAGTATACCTGGAGGTGTGGCAAAATCCACACGGAAGGAGGCATCCGAAGAGGTCTCCGATCTAGGTGCAAGACCGGCCCTCTGAAGCTCCCTATGGAGTTCTCCGGGCGGCAGAACCGCTCTGCCTCTGCCTCTGCCTCTGCCTCTGCCTCTGCCGTGGCTGGAGCTCCTGCCGCCCCTCGCTGCTCCCAATATCGTCATCAAATCTAGATAAACGGTTCGTGGACGCATTAGACAATCATTAAAAGTATTGACTATATATGTATAGAGCGTAAAATATGAAGTAATAATATAACATTACTGATAACCTTTTTCGTTTCGTGGGCGCATCATACATATCTACTTGGATTTCATCGTCGATGTCATTTCTAATCCACGTAACTTCATGATCGGTCGAAGACAACCCGTCCTTCGAAACAGACGGTCGGAGCACTTTAAGCCTTCTCTCTTCTTCGTCCTCATCGCTGTCCTCGTATTCTGGGACATCGTAGACATCTCTCGGTTTCCATCGGCATACAACACTCCACCCTGGATGCTTCAAACACTGTGAGTAGTATACTTGGAACGCTTGGTTCGGAAAGATAAACGGATCTTCCTGACCGTAAAATCGAAGTGTGTTCACACTGGTCAATCCATATTCATCTTTCCAAGTCCCAAGACTGCTTCTCCACCTGTCCGTATCGGTTCGCGGATCGTACCAAGTACACTGGAATATATAAAAGGGTTCTGATCGTCCGGGATAGTGGATGCCGAGTATACAATTTAAGTACCCATAGTAAATCACACCGTCCGATCCTACCGTCGCAATCCCACTATTCTGAGTGGTTCTAGATGTTTCTATATCCTTAACTTCGAATTTGTATCGAAGGACACCAAATCCTTTGTAATATGCAACCTCCATACTAGGAAATTGAGCTAAACATCTTGAATCACTCTCAAATGATGCAGACAAGTTCGGATCGTGGATCTAACAAAACAAATTTTACGACAAATACATAACGATACAAGTTTAGATTAAAACTGATAGCAATAAAATGTTATTCGAATAACTTACATGATCTGTAACCCAATCACAAAAATTATCCTGATGGTATTTTTCCAAACGTTCTTCGTTCCAATCAGGATGCCCCTCACGTACCTCGTTAAAATGAGTTCTGTTTTCGACAAATAATTGTGACATTAATATTATGTTATTTCATACACACACAAACACAGATATAATAATTAATCCAAAAGAACTTACTCTCTAATTTGTTCAAGACATGCGCAATTAAGCAAGATAAACCGGTATATCTTGTTGATAAACATAGTGTCTACCCTCTTATACTCGGCTTTACCATATGGCCCGTCTTGAATTCTTCGTGGTCGGTTAAGCCTTGTCTCAATGTTCTTGTCCAGATAGCGGGAACAAAATGTGGTTGCTTCATTAAGAAGATAACCTTGCCTAATAGAACCCTCTGGTCGATTTTTATTGCGTATATACTTCTTAAGAGTGTAGAGGTACCTAATTAGAATATGTTGAATAAATAAATACGGGCATACAGGACAACAATAAATTTATAAATTGCGCGAAACGAAAAATTACACGTGCCTCTCGACGGGATACATCCATCGATATTGTACCGGTCCGGCTAACTTCGCCTCAGTTGCAAGATGAACCGTCAAGTGTATTATGATATCGAAGAATGACGGTGGGAAAATACACTCAAACTTGCAAAGTATCAACGCAATAGAATTTTCTAGTTTATCCAGCGTCGCAACCTCCAGTGTTTTAGCACACAACTCCCTGAAAAAACAATATAGGTCGTTGATTACTAGACCAACCGAGTCGGGGAGAGAAGTCCTGAGGGCTAATGGAAGAAGGTGCTCCACGATAACATGGTGATCATGACTTTTCAGCCCATCGATCTTGCCCTTCATAATTTTTATTTTCTTGCTGAATGATCCTGAGAAACCTGTGGGGACTTTCAAATAATGCAACACCTGCAGGAATCTTTTCTTCTCCGGTTGTGACATATGATAAGCGGCATTGGGAAGTACAAACTTGTCCGGTTTACCCGCTACCGGTCTAGGGTGCAATTCACTTCTTATTCCCCACTCTTGTAGATCCATCCGAGCATTCATGTTGTCTTTCGATTTCCCGTCTTTACACAGAAGCAAGTTAAGTATGTGCTCTGATACTCCCTTCTCTATATGCATGACGTCCAGACAATGACGCACTGAATTTATAGACCAGTATGGAAGCTCAAAGAAAATGCTTAACTTGTTCCAATATTGTAGTTTGACCTGTTTCGTCAGATCCATCCTGAAGGTCACGTTATTGTAACCATCCCATTTAGCAGTCGCGTCCTCTCCGGACAATGGGGATGGAGGTCCAAGAAGCTCTTGATGACCATCAAAGTGAACCGTGTCTAACCTATAAAGATGGTCTGGAGGCAGAAAACGTCGATGGCCGCAATAACAAACCTTCCTGCTAAAATTCAAAAATTTTGATGTTGTGTGTTCATGGCAATGAGGACATGCTTTGTGACCATGTACGGACCAACCTGATAGCATTCCATACGCAGGAAAGTCATTAATTGTCCATATTAAAGCCGCACGCAGTATGAAGGTTGTATTTGTGTTTGAATCATATGTCTCTACACCATCAATGAACAAAGTTTTCAGCTCCTCGATCAGAGGTCGGAGATAGACGTCGATATTGTTCCCCGGTGAGTTTGGTCCGTCGATAAGAAGAGGCATCATAAAGTATGATTGGTCCATAGCCAACCAAGGCGACAGATTATAAATTATCATTACAACGGGCCATGTACTGTGACTTCCAGCCATATAGTTGAATGGGCAGAAGCCATCGGTATCCAGTCCGAGCCGGACATTGCGAGGATCGCTACTGAATATTGCGTGCCTCCTATCGAAATCCTTCCATGCCGGTGAATCTCTTGGATGGCTCATTTTTCCATTTTCTCTTGGAGGAGCACGGTGATGCCAAATCATTGCCTCGGCTGTTTTCTTGCACCTGAATAGCCTCTGTAGCCTCTGTGTTATGGGAAAGTATCATGCTATCTTCACAGGTATATCAGGCTTCTTATCAGAATCTTTCGGCTTATACCTGGCCTCTCCGCATGTTGGACACTCTTTCAAATCTGAATTCTCTTTCTGGTACAACACGCAATTTTTAGGATATGCTTGAATCTTCTCGCACTTTAGACCCAAATCAGACATCATCGTCTGGGCTTCGTACCAGCTTTCGGACACATTATTTTCCGGAGGCATAGAATCTTTCAAGAACGAAAGAAGCATTGTGAATGACTTGTTGCTCCATCCATTTAGGCACTTAATCTGGAAAAGTTGGACGAACCATGAGAGGGTGGAATACTTCGCATTCTCATAAATTGGTTTCCTAGCATCATTCATGAAATTTTCATATTTATCCGCACGCGGTCCTTGACCGGAAGGAATGTCATCTTCGGTACGAATAGATTCACCTAGGGCAGCCTCTACCATATCCTCTGTCACGACCCGCTTCCCAGAGTACGCAAGATTTGGGCACGTGACATAGCCAACCATGCTACCTGTGGGTAGGAAGTATCCATCCACAGTCACATTACGGTTGTACAGATATCAAGAACAGTAAAATAAACTAAACTAATACATGTCCAAATCCATAATAACAAGAATCAATAAACAATAAGTGCGGAAGCTAATGATCCAATACAATGAATAAACAGTATGTCCCATAATGAGGGCTCACATCTGGAAATGAAATGACATAAATGAACTAAACTCTAAAGAACTCACAGTTCAGCCTGCTGGCTGAAGTACTCCTGCTCGGTCGACGACAAAGGTACGGAATCTGGGCCATGCAAAACCCAGACGTCAGCGCGTCATGATATCAAGTATATAGCATAAACATGGTAATAAACAATGCAAGCATGAACATGAATAAAGCAGTAATAAGAAGTAATAAACAGGGTGGTGTGCAGTAGTGACTAAACTGTCCTATCAGGTTTTCTACTCTATTGTCTTTGAAACCAATTGATGAATCGTCGATGTAACTCAATAGTATCCCGTGCGTGCCCGGGACCACGGTCATGATTCTCGGGGCTGAATCCGAGACGTGCCGCTAAGCAGTAAGAGGTAGTAGGATAGATGAGTGATGTCAGCATCAACACTCCGGAGCTGGCCAAGCCCGTAAGACTGATCAGAACAATGTGTCGAACTGTTGAGTTACAAGTCGGTTTCACCTTTGATTTCCCCATACCCCCAAGCTATGTATGTCAGGTCAGGTATTCAGTAGTCAAGGTCTAATGCCAACACAAGTCAAGTAAAGGTAGGTCTGTCTGGATCGACAGCAGGAATGGTTAGGTCTGTCGGCATTAGGCACGAGATCAGGTAACAGGTCAGGTTACGTTCAACAGGTAGAGTCGATATGTACAGGGTGTTGTGTCCGGTGTATCAGTGCATGCGTCAGGTGTATCAAGATCAGTCAATATGTAACGCAATCAGGTATATGATGATAACAGGTATAGCAACAAATAATGAACAGTAGCAGGAAACAGTAAATAACAAATATTATTCTATGTGAACACAGTGATGTTTGTATTTTCATATTAATCCGGTTTACGCACCTTTGAGGTGCAACAGCCACAAGACGAACAATATCAATAATATGCATAATGGAGTTACAGTATTTGAACTAAGTATAATAATTGCCTCATGAGGGGCTTTAACAAATGAAGTGAGAATGATCTAGCAATTTAGGCAAGGATGTGCCAGATTGGTTAATTAGTTAAGGTGTTGATTAAAAGCATACCGGTTAACTACAAGTAGCAACTACAATGGTTTAACATTACGGATGATTGTAATTGTCATCAAGTCGTGTGGTTATAACATATAACAAGATTATTAAGTTTGTAGCATGTTAAAGCAAGTATTCGGATACTTGCCTCGGCGGTTCCGCAAACCGAAACGCGGATGCAAAGTCGGTAGAAACCACGATACGGAAGCACGGGCCACGGATCGAGTCCCAACAGAGGTCACTGGAATCACACGGACCAGGGGCTTCGCTGGAGCGTCGGGTTCGTCAAACGGCACGGTCGGGTCCCGGCAACAACCGAAAATCAAAGTTAGCAACAAGGAGGCGATACGCCAAAACGACCAGCGGGGGTTATACCAAAAGAAAAGAGAAGGAAACTTACAGGGATACACCAAGGGTGCGACCACGGCGGGTTCGACGGCACTGGAACGCCGGCGAGGCCGCGACGGTGGCTGCAGCAAAGGGAAGTGGCCTCGGGTGAGCAGGGTAGGGTGCTGCGGCGAGTTGGAGAGGGGTGTGGTCGGCTAGGGTGGTCGAGGGGGAAAGGAGGTGGCGCGGGAGACGTCGACGAGGGTCGTCGGCGCGGTTTCCGGCGACCTGGAGATGGTGCAGACGTTGGGTGAGGGTCGGGTTCACTGTTCCGGCGAGGGAGGAGGGGGTGACGGCGAGGTCTCGACGAGGAGGGTGCAAGGGGGTCGTGGGAGGCTTCGACGGTCGGAGGCGACGTCGACGGCGAGGTCGCGAGGGATGGAGACGGGGCCGGGGTTGCGTGCAGGTGCGGGAGAGAGGAGGAAGGAGGGAGGAGGAAGTCGCGGTTGTCGCGGAGGCGTCGCAGGCGGCGACGGCGAGGTCGCGGTGGCGACGGTGGTGAGTTCTGCGGTGAGCTAGGGTTAGGGTTTGCGTGGGTTCGCTCGTGGTGGGTTAAAGGGGAGGAGGCGGCTGCATGCGTAGGATTTAAAGAGGAAGAGAGAGAGAGAGATTGGAGAGAGAAAGAGAGAGAGATTGATGGAAGAGAGAGAGAGAGATATAGAAAGGGAGCGGGGCCCACGCGGGGAAACCAAGCTCTGTGATTGGTTGGTCACGAGGGAAAATATTTGAGATTAAAAATTCTGAAGGATTTGAAGAGAGAGAGGCAGGTAAAGATTATATATTTCCTATATAGTTAGTTTAATATATTAAATTGAAACGGGCCCTTTTTGGCGCGAAATGAAACATTTCCAAATCGCGCCCGGGTTGCGCCCAAATGTTCCAAATTCAAATTATAAGATTTTAAGCGGGTTCCAAATTTTGAAAAGAGGTGTTTAATGGTTAAAATGCATGCCCCCAAGTCGGACACTTGTACGCGCGCGTAGTCGCCCAAACCTGTCCGTTTAGCCAAACGGAACGGAATCTCGACACGCGGACGCTACCACGCGACTAGTGGCGACGAGTAGGCTAACATGGACATCTTAAATTTCATTTTCGGAGTTAAAATTTG
Source organism: Agapanthus africanus (assembly GCA_030015575.1). NCBI lineage: Eukaryota > Viridiplantae > Streptophyta > Magnoliopsida > Asparagales > Amaryllidaceae > Agapanthus > Agapanthus africanus. The sequence continues at coordinate 89,047,629 of CM057338.1, read as the reverse complement.
TTATGTGCCAAAATGACTTAACCGGGTAAAATTTAGCAATAAACACCAGAAAATCAGGAAAATTGGAAAGAGCGATAAATAACCCTCAACTAGTAATATACATAGTATTATTGGGCTCGGGTGTTACATCATACCCAACTACAAAAGAATTTCGTCCTCGAAATTCCAAGGATACAAGATAACTAACTACTGGACAAGATAAGGGAATTTCTGCCGGATCTCGTCTTCTCGCTCCCAAGTAGATTCTCCATGCGATCGGTTACCCCAAGAAACTAGCACAAGAGGGATAACCTTGTTCTTAAGAACCTTTTCTCTTCGATCCGTGATCTCGACTGGTCGCTCCTCAAAAGTCAGGTCTTCCCGAACGGTCAACTCCGAGTGATCCAAAACATGGGTCTCATCACGAACATACCTCCGTAGTTGAGACACATGAAATACATCATGAACTCCTGCTAATGACGATGGTAACGCCAACCGGTACGATACCTCTCCGACACGCTCCAATATCTCGAAGGGTCCAACGAATCGGGGACTAAGCTTTCCCCGACTCCCAAATCGAATCACCCCTCTAGTCGGTGATATCTTCAGGAATACCAAATCGCCCACGGCGAACTCTAGAGGTCTTCTTGACGTGTCGGCCCAACTCTTCTGTCTGTCTTGAGCTGCCTTCATATGCTTTCTGATTGTATTCACCTTCTCAACTGTCTGTACCACTAAATCTGGCCCTAGCAACCTTCGTTCACCCACATCATCCCAACATACAGGTGAACGGCACTTACGACCATACAATGCTTCGAACGGGGCCATCTGAATTGTTGCTTGGAAGCTGTTGTTGTACGAAAACTCCACCAGGTGTAGATGATCTTCCCAAGAACCTTTGAAGTCCAACATGCAAGCCCTCAACATATCTTCAAGGGTCTGAATCGTTCTCTCTGATTGTCCATCAGTTTGGGGATGATAAGCTGTGCTGAACTTCAATCGAGTCCCCAAACTTTCTTGTAAACTCCTCCAAAAGTGTGACAAGAACCGAGTGTCCCGGTCGGACACGATGCTTACCGGTACTCCATGCAATCTGACAATCTCCTGCATGTACCGCTCTGCCAAAGTCTCTGTCGATTGACCAACCCGAAACGGAATAAAGTGAGCTGCCTTGGTCAACCGATCGACAATCACTCATACTGCATTGTTGCCCTTTGGACTCCGCGGTAAAGCCGTCACGAAATCCATGGTCATATGTTCCCACTTCCATTGAGGAATCGGAAGTGGTTGCAACAAACCAGCAACCCTTTGGTGTTCAGCCTTGACTTGCTGACACACCAAGCACTTAGCCACGAAGCGAGCGATTTCCCGTTTCATACCTTCCCACCAGAAATGCTGTCGAATATCTCGGTACATCTTGGTCCCTCCTGGATGTACAGAGTAAGCTGAACTGTGTGCCTCCTTCATAAGCTCTTCACGCACATCTCCTTTTGGCACACAAGGACGGCTACCATATCTCAACGAACCATCCTCATGGATCAGTAGATCGGTTCGTAGTCCGGCTCCAACCTGCTCTCGAAACTTTTGCAGTCTAGGATCCTGCGATTGCGCCGCTTTAATCTTCTCAACTAAGGACGATTGTACTTGTAACTGCATCAACTGTCCTGTAGCACGCGGTAGCACAACCTCCAAGTCAAATCTCCGAAACTCCTCAATGATCTCCCTCTGTGCAGTCAATAACTGAATTGCTGGTAACCGACTTAGCGCATCTGGCACGACGTTAACTTTTCCCGGATGGTACTTAAGATCAAGGTCGTAGTCGGCCATCAGCTCCAACCATCTGCGTTGCCTCATGTTCAACTCCTTCTGAGTGAACACATATTTCAAACTCTTGTGATCCGTAAAGACTTCAACTCTCTCGCCCAGAAGGTAGTGTCTCCAAATCTTCAGGGCGAAGATCACGGCTGCAAGCTCCAAGTCGTGAGTCGGATAATTCTGCTCATGAGTCTTCAGCTGTCTCGATGCGTAAGCGACGACTTTCCCATTCTGCATCAAAACACATCCCAATCCCTTTCCAGATGCGTCGCTGTGAATCACCAGTCCTCCTGAATCATCCGGTACGGTTAGGATAGGGGCGGTTATCAGTTTCTGCTTCAACGTCTCGAAGGCCAATGCACATCCATCTGTCCAAACAAACGGTACCTCCTTACGCGTAAGCTTGGTTAACGGCTCGGCTAAACGAGCGAAGTTCTCCACAAATCTTCGGTAGTAACCGGCGAGTCCAAGAAAACTTCTTATCTCTGCAACATTCTTTGGAACAAGCCAATCTCGAACTGCTGCAATCTTCTCTGGATCAACGGCGATTCCATCGCCCGACACGACATGCCCCAGAAACTTCACTTCTTCCAACCAGAATTCGCACTTACTCATCTTCGCAAATAATTTCTCCTGTCTCAGCGTTTGCAGTGCGATCCTTAAGTGTTCAGCATGCTCCTCCGGACTCTTCGAGTACACCAGAATGTCGTCAATGAATACCACAATAAACTGGTCCAAGAACGGTGAAAAGTTCCTGTTCATCAAGTCCATAAATATTGCCGGCGCATTAGTCACTCCGAAGGGCATCACTAAATACTCGAAATGCCCATACCGAGTCCGAAACGCCGTCTTGCAAATGTCTTCTGCCTTCACTCGGACCTGATGATATCCTGATCGCAAGTCCAGTTTCGAGAATACCCTCGCGCCACTAAGCTGCTCAAAAAGTTCTCCAATGCGAGGGATCGGGTACTTGTTCTTAATAGTCACCCGGTTTAATTCTCGATAATCGATGCACATTCTTCTCGTGCCGTCTTTCTTCTTTACTAAAAGAACTGGAGCTCCCCAAGGTGAGTTGCTGCTTCGAATCCATCCTTTCTCGAGCAATTCACCAACTTGTTTCTTAACTTCTTCCAATTCCACCGGTGCCATCGGATAAAAGGATTTTGATACTGGCGCTGCACCAGGAATAAGGTCAATCGCGAACTCCACATCTCGCTTTGGCGGTAAGCCCGAAATATCTGCAAATACATCCATAAAGTCGCGGACAACTGCCGGCTCTTCATTACTATCCACTACCATAGCCGCAAGAACATTGTTCGTCGGCCTAGCCCTAAACTCGACCGGCCCGACAGAACTGCTTCCTTACCGCAACTGCTGTCTGCATCGTTGGTCGCGAAAGGTCCAGCGAGACTACTGAGTCTCGTCCACTCCGCTGCACGCACGTCCACGGTTGCTCCATTCTGCCTTAGTCCGATAAATTTCTCCTCCATTTCCTCCCGTGCAGTCCGCGGGAAGAACTTTTCCAAGAAACTTTTAGAGAAATCCGCCCAACTGATTGGCTTGGACAAGCGGGTTTCCTCCACCAGTCACCACTCTCGGGCGTAATCCACCAGCTGAATGCGCACCACATCAACTCTCTTGTCGTCTGGGATCTGTGCCGCAATCAATAAATTCTCCGTGTCTACTAGCCACTGCTCGGCTGGCCACGGCTCCTCCAGAAAAGTGAAAGTAGACGGATCCAAAAGTCTGAAATCTGCTACGGTCCTTACTCGGTCAACTGGTCTAGTTCCAACATCGTTTACAGACTGCTGAACGATCTGCAAACCTTCCTGAAACAAGTCCGCTTGCTGCTGGATCAGCTCGGTCTGTTTCTTTGATTTCCAGCATTTCTCTTATCACTCCAAGCATGGCGGCTTCGTTCACACGCCTCTGGTACGTCTTCAACTTCTTACCTGTCATAATCCTGAACTCAAAACACCCAGCATTAGCATGATGATAGATTCTGAATGTGAATCAAGGCTAGAACTCCAAGATACTTAAATAGAGTACCGCATTGTAGCTATGCCGCGGTATCATAGCCGCAATTACTTAACTCCACCCAAGTCGCCTAAGTCCTAGAGATAACAAGAAGTTAGGTTTTCGAGTTAACAATGCAAAGTAAGTTTGCATGTCGACATGATCTGGAAGAATGATTCAAGAACGGTAAAACGGTCAAGATGGCAGGACATGTTTCCTAATCACGGGTATCCTGATTCGTGTATCAGGTGCAATACCCAACTACAAAGAATCAACCCAATTAACCTATGTCTCTGATACCATAAAACCATGTCACGACCCGCTTCCCAGAGTACGCAAGATTTGGGCACGTGACATAGCCAACCATGCTACCTGTGGGTAGGAAGTATCCATCCACAGTCACATTACGGTTGTACAGATATCAAGAACAGTAAAATAAACTAAACTAATACATGTCCAAATCCATAATAACAAGAATCAATAAACAATAAGTGCGGAAGCTAATGATCCAATACAATGAATAAACAGTATGTCCCATAATGAGGGCTCACATCTGGAAATGAAATGACATAAATGAACTAAACTCTAAAGAACTCACAGTTCAGCCTGCTGGCTGAAGTACTCCTGCTCGGTCGACGACAAAGGTACGGAATCTGGGCCATGCAAAACCCAGACGTCAGCGCGTCATGATATCAAGTATATAGCATAAACATGGTAATAAACAATGCAAGCATGAACATGAATAAAGCAGTAATAAGAAGTAATAAACAGGGTGGTGTGCAGTAGTGACTAAACTGTCCTATCAGGTTTTCTACTCTATTGTCTTTGAAACCAATTGATGAATCGTCGATGTAACTCAATAGTATCCCGTGCGTGCCCGGGACCACGGTCATGATTCTCGGGGCTGAATCCGAGACGTGCCGCTAAGCAGTAAGAGGTAGTAGGATAGATGAGTGATGTCAGCATCAACACTCCGGAGCTGGCCAAGCCCGTAAGACTGATCAGAACAATGTGTCGAACTGTTGAGTTACAAGTCGGTTTCACCTTTGATTTCCCCATACCCCCAAGCTATGTATGTCAGGTCAGGTATTCAGTAGTCAAGGTCTAATGCCAACACAAGTCAAGTAAAGGTAGGTCTGTCTGGATCGACAGCAGGAATGGTTAGGTCTGTCGGCATTAGGCACGAGATCAGGTAACAGGTCAGGTTACGTTCAACAGGTAGAGTCGATATGTACAGGGTGTTGTGTCCGGTGTATCAGTGCATGCGTCAGGTGTATCAAGATCAGTCAATATGTAACGCAATCAGGTATATGATGATAACAGGTATAGCAACAAATAATGAACAGTAGCAGGAAACAGTAAATAACAAATATTATTCTATGTGAACACAGTGATGTTTGTATTTTCATATTAATCCGGTTTACGCACCTTTGAGGTGCAACAGCCACAAGACGAACAATATCAATAATATGCATAATGGAGTTACAGTATTTGAACTAAGTATAATAATTGCCTCATGAGGGGCTTTAACAAATGAAGTGAGAATGATCTAGCAATTTAGGCAAGGATGTGCCAGATTGGTTAATTAGTTAAGGTGTTGATTAAAAGCATACCGGTTAACTACAAGTAGCAACTACAATGGTTTAACATTACGGATGATTGTAATTGTCATCAAGTCGTGTGGTTATAACATATAACAAGATTATTAAGTTTGTAGCATGTTAAAGCAAGTATTCGGATACTTGCCTCGGCGGTTCCGCAAACCGAAACGCGGATGCAAAGTCGGTAGAAACCACGATACGGAAGCACGGGCCACGGATCGAGTCCCAACAGAGGTCACTGGAATCACACGGACCAGGGGCTTCGCTGGAGCGTCGGGTTCGTCAAACGGCACGGTCGGGTCCCGGCAACAACCGAAAATCAAAGTTAGCAACAAGGAGGCGATACGCCAAAACGACCAGCGGGGGTTATACCAAAAGAAAAGAGAAGGAAACTTACAGGGATACACCAAGGGTGCGACCACGGCGGGTTCGACGGCACTGGAACGCCGGCGAGGCCGCGACGGTGGCTGCAGCAAAGGGAAGTGGCCTCGGGTGAGCAGGGTAGGGTGCTGCGGCGAGTTGGAGAGGGGTGTGGTCGGCTAGGGTGGTCGAGGGGGAAAGGAGGTGGCGCGGGAGACGTCGACGAGGGTCGTCGGCGCGGTTTCCGGCGACCTGGAGATGGTGCAGACGTTGGGTGAGGGTCGGGTTCACTGTTCCGGCGAGGGAGGAGGGGGTGACGGCGAGGTCTCGACGAGGAGGGTGCAAGGGGGTCGTGGGAGGCTTCGACGGTCGGAGGCGACGTCGACGGCGAGGTCGCGAGGGATGGAGACGGGGCCGGGGTTGCGTGCAGGTGCGGGAGAGAGGAGGAAGGAGGGAGGAGGAAGTCGCGGTTGTCGCGGAGGCGTCGCAGGCGGCGACGGCGAGGTCGCGGTGGCGACGGTGGTGAGTTCTGCGGTGAGCTAGGGTTAGGGTTTGCGTGGGTTCGCTCGTGGTGGGTTAAAGGGGAGGAGGCGGCTGCATGCGTAGGATTTAAAGAGGAAGAGAGAGAGAGAGATTGGAGAGAGAAAGAGAGAGAGATTGATGGAAGAGAGAGAGAGAGATATAGAAAGGGAGCGGGGCCCACGCGGGGAAACCAAGCTCTGTGATTGGTTGGTCACGAGGGAAAATATTTGAGATTAAAAATTCTGAAGGATTTGAAGAGAGAGAGGCAGGTAAAGATTATATATTTCCTATATAGTTAGTTTAATATATTAAATTGAAACGGGCCCTTTTTGGCGCGAAATGAAACATTTCCAAATCGCGCCCAGGGTTGCGCCCAAATGTTCCAAATTCAAATTATAAGATTTTAAGCGGGTTCCAAATTTTGAAAAGAGGTGTTTAATGGTTAAAATGCATGCCCCCAAGTCGGACACTTGTACGCGCGCGTAGTCGCCCAAACCTGTCCGTTTAGCCAAACGGAACGGAATCTCGACACGCGGACGCTACCACGCGACTAGTGGCGACGAGTAGGCTAACATGGACATCTTAAATTTCATTTTCGGAGTTAAAATTTGTTATGTGCCAAAATGACTTAACCGGGTAAAATTTAGCAATAAACACCAGAAAATCAGGAAAATTGGAAAGAGCGATAAATAACCCTCAACTAGTAATATACATAGTATTATTGGGCTCGGGTGTTACATCCTCCATTTCTTCTGATGGAAATAAATTTCCGTCTCCTGGCGCATTACCGAATTCTTCTTCTTCTCCTGCCGCATTATCGTGTTCTCCTTCTTCTTCTAACGCAGTACTGCATTCTTCTCCTTCCCCGTGATATTTCCAAGTTGTATAAAGTCTAGTAAACCCATGTTTTACGATATGAAGCTCTGCCAATTCTACCTTCTGCCAGTACTTATTGCCACATCTATCGCACGGATAGAGAATCTTCTCTATTATGATCTTATTATGTGCGCGTGCAAATTCAAGGAAAGCAGCAACTCCTGCGACAAACTTAGGTTGCATACGTTATTTCCAATCCACATACATCCAGTCCTTAACTCTGACGTACTTATGGGCCATGTTAGACTGTATAACATATAAATTGTAGGTTATGCTGACTATATTGAGAAATATAAGAACGGGATAGTTACTGACAAAGGAGAAAATCCGTGTATATGCTTTGTGTGTGCGTTTGTCGTTGAAAAGAATAAATTATCGCACGTATGTTAACCGATAGACGGGGACTAAGTGGCGCTTTTAGTTTCATATATGAGTATCGATGGGAATATGAAGGTTTCATATTATCATATATTGGTTTTAACCCGAACATCTCGAATCGCTCTCTAATTATGCGTTTGTTGTGTATTCTTGTTGTATGTGTGTGTTCCGGCTGTCGGGGGTAGGCTTCTATCCCATTAAGAATGTATAGAGCGAACGCCCATCACTTGTGCTTTCAACCGTTTCGAGTAAATTTCGGCAGCACCTCCCCGCTGTTCTCCGAGTACACTGTAATAGAATAGATAATCATTTCAAAGCTGTGAAACAACGTTGAAATGAATATCTAATCTATCTTTGTATACGGAGAACCAGCGAAAAGGTACCGACGAAATATCTCGAAACGGATGAAAACACAAGTGAATGAAGGCGTTTGCTTTATACATTCTTAACTTGTCCACACGGGACAAATCTATGGGTTACCATACGATTGAATTTTCTCGTCGCGTAGACTATACGACGGTTGTTAGTATCGAGCTATACTGTCCGATATTTAACAAACTTCGTATAGTTCTAGGTCACGACGAGCATCGCACGTATGTTAACCGATAGACGGGGACTAAGTGGCGCTTTTAGTTTCATATATGAGTATCGATGGGAATATGAAGGTTTCATATTATCATCGAGTATGATATATTGGTTTTAACCCGAACATCTCGAATCGCTCTCTAATTATGCGTTTGTTGTGTATTCTTGTTGTATATGTGTGTTCCGGCTGTCGGGAGTAGGCTTCTATCCCATTAAAAATGTATAGAGCGAACGCCCATCACTTGTGCTTTCAACCGTTTCGAGTAAATTTCGGCAGCACCTCCCCGCTGTTCTCCGAGTACACTGTAATAGAATAGATAATCATTTCAAAGCTGTGAAACAACGTTGAAATGAATATCTAATCTATCTTTGTACACGGAGAACCAGCGGAAAGGTACCGACGAAATATCTCGAAACGGATGAAAACACAAGTGAATGAAGGCGTTTGCTTTATACATTCTTAACTTGTCCACACGGGACAAATCTATGGGTTACCATACGATTGAATTTTCTCGTCGCGTAAACTATACGACGGTTGTTAGTATCGAGCTATACTGTCCGATATTTAACAATTTTCGTATAGTTCTAGGTCACGACGAGCATCGCATTAACCGATAGACGGGGACTAAGTGGCGCTTTTAGTTTCATATATGAGTATCGATGGGAATATGAAGGTTTCATATTATCATCGAGTATCATATATTGGTTTTAACCTGAATATCTCGAATCGCTCTCTAATTATGCGTTTGTTGTGCATTCGTGTTGTATGTGTAACATGATTTTAAACCATTGAGATCAAGATTGATAGAACTGATTATCCTACATTGCAATAGCATTCATCAACTAAAAACTATTATTGCAATGATATTCATCTATAACAATCAACAATTAAAACTACAAATGTAGAATACTGATATCATAAAGCGTTATACGCAACATTGATCGGTATTCATCATTTTCTTCGTTATCATCTAAGATGTGGATACATCAAATTTCATGTGATTCTATAACTTTTTCATCGTTGATTTAGCAATGTAAAAAATTTTATTGCCCTTAATTTCGAACCCACTAAATCAACGGTGAAAAGTTATAGAATCACATGAAATTTGTTGTACCCACATCTTAGATGATAACGAAGAATATGATGTATGTCGATCGTCGGAAAAAATAAGGAATGACGTATTTTTTCGACGCCATAAGAGAAAATTCCCTCCTTCATTATATATATATATATAATTTTCCAACAAGGGATTAGGATATCATCAAGTCATGTGACAACACTAGATAAATTAATCTTAATGGAGTTTTTGTCTAATCAAATTCAACTCCAACCATCATTTTAAAAGAACGAACCAACATCATTAAAAAAATGTAAATACCAACTCCAAATTCCCAAAAAAGTAACGAGTGGAATGAAAATAAAGCCTATCCGTGCTTTTTGTTCTCTTTGTAAGCAGCATTATAAATGGCCGAGTTACGAAATATGTTGTTAGGCATGAGTTAAGCCGATAAACAAATTCAGATCATTTAATCATATTTATCTTCCTAAAAACCCGTCATTGATTAAAAGTTGATAGTAATGATCAAGCAACACGGGAATTTAACCAACACTGTTCACGTATAATCAATCTTGCACCACTAATCATTCCTACGACAACCATTAGTCGACAATCAGATGGATCTCTCTCTAAATCATACCCTGCTGTCAAACGTTTTTCTCCCATCAAATCAATTATACTAGTACAGGTCGCGATGAGTACAACCGTCAAAACCAATCACACCGCCCACACACGAAAACTAGCCATGCTCATAACATTTACATATCCTCAACTAACCCATTAAAACTCTCTCCAAGTTGGATATTAGTTGACCAACCACCATTAAACCGCCCACACACGAAAACTAGCCATGCCCACCCTAGCCCCAGCCCCAACCCTAACCTAGCCCTAGCCCCAACCCCAGCCCCAGCCCCAGCCCAGCCCCGCCCCAACCTAACCCTAACCCCAGCCCGGCCAGCTAAACCCCAACCCCAACCCTAAGCCAAACCCTAACCCCAGCCCCAGCCCCAGCCGCAGCCGAACCCCAACCCTAACCCTAACCCCAACCCCGACCCCGACCGCGACCCCTGCCGAACCCCAACTCGCGAGCGCAACCCCAGACCCAGCCATGAACCCTAGCCCTAAATAATCAAAAAAATCTTTAATTTATATGAAGATTTACTCACCTGAACGGCGGTGGCGACGACCTGAACGGTGGTGGCGACGACGAGAACGGCGGTGGCGACGAGAACGGGGGTGGCGACGAGGAGAACGGCGGTGGCGATTTGGGGATTTTCTTTCGCGCGCGATCGAGAGAGGAAGAAAGTGAGCGTAGGCGATCGATCTGTGCCTTTATTAAATCGATATTTAGTTGCCCCTAGGGATTTGTCCGTAGGTCCTTGGTTTGCGGCTCCGTAGGGGCAAACACCAAATTAAGAATTAATATTTTTATTCTTGTACGTCTGGGCCCGTAGGGGCAACCTTTTAGCCCTACGGATTAATCCGTAGGGCCTACTTAAATCTGCCCCTACGGATTTCAATATCCGTAGGGGCAACCCTCTATTTTACTAGTGCTAGTAGGAGGAGTGTTGTCTCCTGAGGATTTTCATCGGATACTACCAACAAAATCCTATCAATTCGGCTCATCGACTTTTATTCTCCAATTAGGTTTTCCAACAAGGAATTCTATTATCTTCGACTCATAAATTATCCATCCGTATTTTTCACACTTCCTTATCATTTAACTTAAGATTATATATGATTTGTAGATTTACTTAGCTTTTGACATTTTTTAAGTTTTCCTTCTAGGGTTCTATCTCAACTTAGGAATTTTTATCATTTCTACTAAAGATATAAGTCCTATTTTTCATTCCTATCTCTTATCTAAATCCCAATCACATAACCCTACGTGTGTGTGTATATCACCCCTACACTTGGAAATTCAAATCAAGCTATTATACTCTTGTCCATCGTCCAAAGTACTTTTCAATTGGTGAATTTTTAGATGAAATTGCCCACACATTCTTCATGCGACCGTTAATACTTCTTGAGGTACCAACAACCTATTACAAAATGTGTTTGCACATTAAAGCGTAATTCCTAGTCTTGTAATCCCCAAGGCTTTTAACAGTGACTCCCAAACCAGTTGGTCTAAGGCACTAGGTGATGAAGCACCCTCGCTAAATATTTTTTCTATTAATGCAGCCTTAAGTAATTACAAAAACCAGTGTTCATTTTTTTTATCTCTTTATTCACACTTGTATTTTTATTTTATTTTTCTTCGTACTAAGGACTTTAGACAAGAGCATTTCAAGGTCTCTTCTACTATTATAAGCTTCAAGGTTTGTGTTTGTGCAATTTGTAGGGTATATATTTTCAGAATTTAGAATTAAGCTTAGGAATTATTTTTCAAACTTATATTTTAATAAAAATATCAATAATCTTCCCTTGTTTTAACTTAGCCCAAGAAGTCAACTCAAAATTTGCCTATTTCTAAATAAACTACAAAGACATATACTTTCTACCGTTAAATTTTAAGAAAGGTTATCTTTAGAGTTTTTAATTTACTAAGTCTAGGATCTAGTTATTCCTAGCTAGTTAACCTTTTTGTCAAACTCAAGTCAATTATGGCCAAAATTGAATGTTTCAATTTTTATAATTTTTAAAATTTTTCAATTTTTATTTGATTTTAAAATAAGTATGCAAATGCAAAAATATACATATGAATGCGAAAGAAGAAAGCTTACCGAGCACATCCCCAAACTTAAAATTGATAGTGTCCTCACTGTCAGGCTACACCAAGAGGGTCAAAAATGTCGGTACTTCCCTGTTTATTTTTTTTATTTTTTTATTGTTAAAAGAAAAATAAAATATATATACAAAAAGATCCCCCCAAACTTATGTCAGACAGTGTTTCCACTGTTTTAAGCGTTAAAGTTCAGAGTTAGGGAAGAGAAAAATCAAACTATACAAGGCCTTACACAGGCCAAAGGTTAGCACCAACCATTCAAAAATTTTATCGTTATAATGGTAGGGTTGGTGGAAGAATGGAGTGGAGAGAAAGGAGTTGAGAAACACACGAGACCGTATGGAGAGAAAGGTGGAATATGGTCTCGGTGGAGGAGAAGAATGGTGGAAAAGAGAAAGAAGTGTAGTACGAACTTGAGGGTGTAAATTGAGTGAATAAATTAGCAAAAATTGTGATGACCGATGTGTTAAAAGTAATTGTGCTAATCTATCAACCCGTCGAGAAATGGGGTCAAATCCCTCAAGATTCGCGAGAAAACATGGGTACGTTGAACTTGGTAAACCATCCATTGAAAATGGAAACACGATGGATTCTTGTGCGGTCGAAACGATGGAAAGGAAGAAGGGGAGTGATTTAGGGATAGTCTTATTCTCACCTAAGTAAACTATCTCGAACTCGAAGAATTCCATCAATGGTTCGAAATTACTGTAAGCAACCGAGTCTGATGGTTCAACTAACTCATCTGAAAATTCAAAGGACTCAAACTCGGGCGGTGAGTCTTTCAAATCGTCCGAAAAAGTGAAACACTCATAATCGTTATCAGTTGTGAGAACTGTGTCAGATTCAAAGAGGAACGCACTAGTGGCGTCAAAACTGTTGTGATCAAACAAAAAAAATTCAAGCTCACAGTCCTCAAGCGTGATCTTTTGCGTAGTCGGAACGATGGAAAGGAGGGAGGGAGATTTAGGAAGTATAACAGTTAAAGGTTTAGGAGGATGAATTGAAAAATCCGACTCATCAAACAAAACTGGTTCATCCTCAATACTATCCTCAATACTCTCCTCAATACTATCCTCATAATTCTCCTCAAAAGTTATCTCATCCATGCAATTATCATCAAAATCAAGACGCATATGAAGTTCGGGAGAAACATTTAATGACTCGGGATGATGAATTGGAGAGAAAATTTCAGTCAAATCTATGTGTTCATCATCCAAAATATTCCCTGCGTCAATATCCTCAATCAAGTGAAAATCAATTTTTTTAGACACCTCATCACAAGCATGGATATTTATCAATTCAGGTTCTATATTGGAGGTGTAGAGGTCGAAAGGATTGGTGATGTTTTCACTCGAAAGGGACCCTTCACATTCTGGCAAATCAAGCACTACAAAGTCGCACAACTCATTACACGTTTTATTTTCAACTGGTGAATCGTTTGGGACACTTGATTGAAAACCGGAGTTGTGGGATTCAATTGGGTATGGGTAGGTTTGATTTGGAAGTGTGTTGAACTCACTCTCACCACTCAAATTCTCAATCTGTCCAGCCGCCTCATCATACATTGGAAGATTTGGAGCTAGTTAGAAACTAGCTACCGGTTCACTAGGTTGCATAAGGGCGGCAATGGACGCATCCAAATTCCTCATCTGTTGGTTTGTTGCTACAATATAAGCTTCCAACGACTGTTCCAGACTAGACATGGGTTGTGAAGGAGTTTCAGTAAAAGATTCAAAGTTGTTTGGATACATGAAACTCCCAAATGGCTATGTAGAAGCAATGTCTAGGGAAGGTGTGAAAGTCGGGTAGGACTGATAGTAATTGAATGGTTGGACAGGAGTAGGATCAAAATTTGGATAGAAAGGTGAATGGACTCGTTGATCCCAACAACTAGAAGTGTTGAAAGGAGTGAAAGATCGGTTAAAAGATTGTTCAATATGTTCAGCAATAGACATGGGATTCGGAGTTACAACAGCACTCGAAAAAGTAGTATCAACATAAGAAGGTGGTGAAGGTTGAAATGGTTGATATAAAGTAGATTGTGGAGTCGAACTGTTTCTCCTAGACATTTCTATTCGATCTTTCAAAGAAATTTTGGGCATGGAGGGGTCGTCTGTAATTCGACCAAAACAATTCGCATATGAAGCAATGTTTGGATGAGGGTACCAAAGTTCGGCAAGAGTTTTGGGAGGTAGGGTACCCATGATGTAAGAAAGGAGAAGAAAAAGAATGTGGGGTGTACGGATTTCTTCGCGACAAGTTGCAAGTTTTTGTAAAGAAAATTTCCCCTTTTTTTTCTTTTTGTTTGTTTTTATGTGGAGATTTTTGCAAAAACGATTTTCGATAAAGGGCTTAGACACACGTTCAATCAATCACAAATGCACAATCAAACCTAGATCTAGGGTCACCTAGGTCAACTAGACTGCTCCTAACTGTTCCAAAGGGCAAGAAGTAGGACCTCAAACCGCCTCTTCACCACCAATTGTGGCCAGGTAAGCACAAGTAGAGAAAGGAGGGATCCGCTCACGAATCACCATGAGACGGGCCTTTTAAAGTTACCTTTCCCTACCTGTCTAGCCTAGGCACCACAAAGTCAGGTTAGGATCAACGGTCGATGCCTACAACTATTCCTTTATCCTATTAAGCACGAAGTCCTTAGGGTTGAGTCTAATATTTTTTTAATTTAACTTGATGGTCAATGCAATATGCCTTATGTGATTTTTGGGGTCCTGAGAAAGGTAATGAAATCCCCACCTAATCTGAATTGGTGTAAAGAGCCCCTTAAAGTCAATTTAAATATGCAAAGCAATAAACACAATCACTTACAAAAAAAAAAATTTAACGCGGCGCAAAGAATCCTGCACAAGATCAATTATTGGAAAAGGGGAGAAATTTTTGGCGCAAAGAATCCAGGAAATTTTACAGAGGAGATATTGGGGTTGCAGAGAAGGAGAGAGAAAAACTTACAGAGATTTTTTCAAATGATGATGTCACCACCCTGTGGCGGTTCCGCGGTGAAGACCAGGTCAATGCGGCGGAAGCGCGGTCACGTGGGCGGTTCAGATCCTAAGGTTTGTTCTGTTTCTCTGTTGTGATTTTCCTCTGTCGTTCAGATCTTCCGTTTTCTGTTTTGCTTGCTGGATTTTTCCAGATTCGAACTCGTTCGTCGATCCTGCAAAATTCAAACGAAAATACCCTTCACAAAATAACAAGATGATAAATTTTTTTATATTTTTTTATTTTTCAGTTTTTATGATTTTTCAATTTTATATTAACCCGAAATTACAAAAACAAAATACTACGCCATCCCCGGCAACGGCGCCATTTGATTGATCCAAAGAATTTGTTAGCCGCAATTAAGAACGGCGTCGCTTGGTAGGTAGCCGGTGAGTACGGGTCGGTCCACAGGGATTTTGTGTATTCTCAATTTGTTCTAACGAGTTAATTCTGATTGTTGTCGGATTGATTAAATCTAAAAACTAAGTTGATCTACACTAGGATTAAAATCTTGCTAGGGTTAGGTTTAGGTTAAGTTTGGAAATTCAATATTCCTCACCGCTTTCTATGCCCTAATTTAGATCTATGAGGTGTTATGGTAATAATTAATAAAGAGGATTAGGACCATCGGGAAGAAACGATGTTTCTTCCTCTAGGTTCTTGTCCTTCCTTTCTTAATTCTTACCCTAACCTCCATGGAATACATATGCAACCGGTCGTTTATACTACGGTATCACCGCTACCTCGTGGGATAGGGTGCCGTAGGGAGCGATGTGTGCATGTATGCATGGAGTCCTATAAAAACGTATGATGAGCAAGAAAGGGGTGAGAGATTTTCATCTCTCAAGCCTTCCCTATTCCTGACCCTAACAAGTGAGGAGACTACTCACTCATTAGGGAATTGATTAACATGTTCTAAACTAATTAACTAGGGCAGAGAATAAAATCTAAACTAGGGCAGAAAGGAAAATTATACTAGGGCAGATAATAAAATTAACCAGGGAAAGAATAGAAAACTTACTCTAATTTGATGCACTCTTCATACTTTACAAGAATTGAAATTCTGAATTTAGATAGATACAATGAGGCACAAGAAGAGGCATAACCTAAAACAGGTTTTAGGGTTTCTATTTATAGAACATAAAAAGCCTAAAATTACAATCGCGTCATATCTGCAATTACAAGTATACCCCTAAAGAAGACTAGTCAACGCGCCGCCAGCCATAAGAATTTGTGCCGATACGCGCTTCGCACGGCCGCGAAACCGCGGCCAAAACCCCTGTTTGGCCGCGGATCCACGGCCATATAGGGGCCTTGTTGGCTCTGCTTCTTTGGTAAACTTCAGGTTGCATTTTCCTACTTGTTTCTTCACTCGGTTTCTCAGATTGTCTTCTAGTTTTATTTCAGATTTCCACAGTGAATAATGTCGTGGACTTTACCGCTTGCTTCGTGTCGAAGTCTTGAACCTAGCACTACCTTTGTACTTTTGAACTTTTTCATTGATCTTCATTTAGCCTTCAAACTGTAGACTTGATCAAGATTCTTCCATTTGTCGGTCGTAGTCTCACTTTTGTATCATCTTTTCATCTTTTTCACTGTTTTTGTTCCGAGAACCTATAACCTGCAACTATGTAGCAGACATGGGTAAAAAGCACCTGTTTATTTGTAAAATGAATAAGAATGGGGAATATAATAATGCAAAATTATGATATGAACAGAGTATCAAGACTGGGCATCGATACTCCAGAGTAGACTAGTGTATACATATCTAGACCATGACGAAAGGCGATGGATTGGCCCCGCAGCCATTGGTGAGGTGCACCTAAGATTGTATACAGGTGCTCACTGGGTGTGAGTACACCGGACGGACTTGCCGAGGACTGGTTAGATGGTATTACACCCAGCGTCAGATAGCAGTTCTCTGGTGATATAAGTGCAGATTGTCTATCGACCTGAGGTCATCATTTATCTCGTGTGAGTTCCCACTGTGCTTTGATTACTACCCTACCATGTCTCTACTGAGTCGTGCAAACAGGTTTTAGTTGGGTACAGTCCCGAGTCACATGGAGGCAGTGAGCGACTGTTGGGGATTCATCTCTCCCGGTATATGGAGTCGATGTCGCACAGTGATCGGTTGGTCAACACCATAATTCCCTGGCCAGGGCAGATTGAGAATTACTGGTGGTTGGACCAGTAGATTCTCGGATGGTCTTGAGCCATACCGACACGACTTGTAGGTTATTAGAAGTCTGACGTTTTCCACCCCCTAGACCTTGCATGCAATACTCTCAAACGAACAGACCAGACTGCACGGAGATTGTCACAGACAGGATCAGTAGGGGTTCGGATGAGTTCGCTCGTCGACCTTCTTTTTCGACAGATACCTGGGTAACCGTTACGTACAGCTAGTGCCGCTGACGGACTTGTGGTTAAACCTACTGCCATCGTATTGTCGAGTCTTTAGAGTCCCACACAGAGGATTTCCCTGGTTCAGACGAAATGATGTAGAGGCCGTATGGTTTTACGGCAGGGTTCCGATCATATACGTATACTGGCTACACGGATGTTGTTCAGACGGATAATACTAGTGGGTTTTGGTTTAAGCTAGATCCTAGTATTATATTATTGGATTATTACTATCTTATTGTATTCGTATTTTTCAGAATACTAATACGGGTATGTATATACGGTGAGGGCATTCTTGTAATTTTCATAAGACATGCTTCTAGAAGGAGACACCTCATTATTAGATTTATCTATTTATGCAAATAGATTAATGAGGTAGAAATTGGAGATATTTGAGCTATGGATGAAAGCATGGCTAAGCCGTTTGTTTATTCATTTAAGTTTACTATTCAAGCATGGTTGCTTATTTTCTATTGAAAATAATCCATGCTTGATTATTGCAAGGACTTAGCCATTCTGATTTTCCTTCACACCCTAGCTCATTTGCACTTGTTCATTCTCTCTCCATTTTTCCTCTCCTCATTCTTCAAGCCCTAACCCTTACATGAGTTGTGAATTCTAGGGCTCTTGAGATAAAATACTCCATTCATCTTTCTCTACATTTTCTAAGTCGTCTAGTCTAGCAAACTAGATATCTTAGTTACCTCACACTTGAGATTGAAGCTTGAACCATAGGCTCTCGGGTGAATCATCTTCGACAAAGTGGAGACCGACGATCGAGTTCCATTCAAGCTTTCTAGGAGCCAAGAAAAGGGAAGAAGAAGACCCGAAGGACAAGAACACAAAAGTATAAATCACTTCATAGTAGATTAGAACCTTTATTTGTTTTCAAGCTAAAGCTTATAGTCCATCTTGGAAGTTTAGTCGATGTTTCTTGTTTTAAAATTGTTTTTTGTAAATTCTGCCTCTCTACAAACCCTGTGGAGTGTGAGACATCGACTTACATGGTATTAGAGCCACTCCATAAGCCTTAGATAGCTTGTAGCGACATTTAAAATCCGTCGTTTTTGTCACACACGAACTGCCAACCAAAACAGTCCCGAAAATGTTGTTTTAAGATGTTTGCACACCCCGCGGGCTCATGGTTTGAACCGAGAAGCCGCAGGGTAGAGCATGGGCACCCCAGGGATACCCCAGAGAGCACCCTAAAAGGGTGCTCTCGGCTCTGCCTCCCCTTGGGGGCCACCTCGTGGTGGCCCCTGGTCGCACACTTTTGGCGTGTCGGATGTTCAAAGAATTAAAGTGTAACCGCGATCAGGACGGTGTCGCTATGCAGCTAGCCGGTGAGCACGGGTCGGTCCACAGGGAGATGGTGTTATCTTACCTTCTTGTCTTAGACGAGTCAATAAAGAATCTGTATGT
Organism: Agapanthus africanus; assembly: GCA_030015575.1. NCBI lineage: Eukaryota > Viridiplantae > Streptophyta > Magnoliopsida > Asparagales > Amaryllidaceae > Agapanthus > Agapanthus africanus. Next base: position 89,028,886 of record CM057338.1, on the reverse strand, counting down.
GTTTGGACTAACCTATGTGTATTATCTGCAAGTATAAAGTTGTTAAGAAAAGATACGAGATTATAAGCTAAAGAAATCCGTACTCAAAACCTTTGAGCCGAGTCTTGACCAATTGAAGCTAAGCAATTGGCAACAACGTGGATTAGGGGATTTAAGCGCGGTATTCGTGGAATCCGGCTTATTTACCCTTGTCCTTCCGTTCTTGTCTTTTGCTTTCGCCTCCGGCCAAACCGAACGCAACCGGTCGCGGTTAGGAATCACCGTTACCTTGTCAGGGTACGGTGCCTAACGGAGCGCTTGCGTATGGTTTGGGCGAAGTTCAAATGGAAAATAACGGGAAAAGGAATTGGCAAAGAAACATTAACTTATAATACCGTATTAATTCTTAACAACAACAATAATTACAACATTCACAAAATGAACAAAAAGAGAACAAAAAGAAAAGAACAAAGAAAAGAAAAGATACAAGTATTTAAAGTGCATGAATGTAAATTGCAAGTAATTAAAGAGCATGGAAATAAATTGCAAGTAATTAAAGACAAGAATGAAAAATGCAAGAAAGTAATTACAAGAACCATAGAACTCAAAACAAGCATGGGATCAATAGCCAACCCTTAAACTTGCAATCTCAATGAAGAGGTTGCAAGATCAAGGGAAGGGTAGAGAACGCATGTGAATTGAAGCGCTAAGGCGAGAACGAAATGATACAACCTCTTGAGACCAATGACCAAAACTTAAACTTGCAAGCTCACTTAAGAGGTTGCAAGATCAAGTTAAGGTAGAGAGCTCAAGGGGGAAGCTTAAACAAAAAGAATAATACAAAAAACCTTCATCTTTATTCACATCCACAAAAAAGCTTCTCACTTACAATTTCATGGAAGAGGAATGAAGAAGAAGAAGAAAAAGAACTAAATCCTACAAAAGAATGGAGAACAAAGAATGCAAAGAATCCCCTTTGGCTAAGCTCAGTTCTGCTGTATTTATAGGCAGGGAGTTGAAGTTCTAGGGCAACCAGCAGACCCCATGCAAGATTACCAAAAAGCCCCTGAAACACGACAGTGAGTGGGCCCCACATGGCCGCGGAACCGCGGCCAAGACCCCACCTTAGCCGCGGTTCCGCGGCCCTTTAGAGGTGTTGGGAAATGGGCTTTTTGGTGGTGGCCTGGTTTGGTGTCCCCTGTTGTCTGGTATATGTAGTTTCTGAAAATACTTTCACATTTCTTCCAGAATTTCTGTTGAGGAAAGGTGGACTTTTTGTCAAGATTTGGAATGATTGCCTCGAGCTCCGCGTAGATCTCTTGGATCTTGTGCTACCATTGAGCCTTGTGCCTGAAAACGACATTGATTTGACATTTTGTCTTCCTAAACTGGTATCTGGCAGCATACGGATGAAGAGCGGAGACCGTGTTTTATCAGTGGTTGGCAGGAACCCGGATTTTGTCGTGTTTTCTATGAATTTCACCGTTTTAGAACCGAGAACCTGTATCCTGCAAATATATAACAAACACGGATAAAAAGCACCTACCTATAAACACACGAGCGTAAGAATGGGCGGTATAAAATGCAGTATTCTGTGATGAACAAATACCCCCAAACTTAACTTTTGCTCGTCCCGAGCAAAATCAATTATTCACAAAAATAAAATGATAACCGCACTTTCGCAGGGAACGCGATTGCACTGAGCGCGTGCAACAAGCCGTTAAACCTCTAGGTGTCCCTAGTAGGAGGAGTGTTGTCTCCTGAGGGTTTTCAGCGGATTACACCCACAAAATCCCGTCAAGCTAGTGTCATAAAATAACTAAGATTCAAACCCTAAAGTTTTGTTTCAGAAAATAACAATTCTATAATCCTAAGTCTAGACTATCGAACCTTTAGTTTTCACACCTCTCTTCATATTTAACTACAGGTTTTATATGTCTTTACGTGTAGTGCAAATAGTGCCGTTAAGTTCCAGAAAGGTCGATTAAAGTCATCATGTCACACAATAAAGCCCAGATAACAATTTTAAAAGGATCACATAAGTTTTATAAAGAGTTAAGCATTTTTCAAGTTTCGTTTTCCAGTAAGGTTTCAACTTCAGAATTTCTATCTTCCCTAACAGGAAACTAGGTCTTATTCTTCACTCCACCTTTTTCTTGTTTTCATTTCATACACACCTCTGTGAACGTGCAATAGTCTTTATCATAGAGTAAAACCTTCATATCTCCGTTAAAATTTTTTATAAAAGCTTGTCTTTTATCAAGATTATTCTCACACAAAGAACCGTTAGGAATTTTAACTCAGAGAGAACACTTGCTTGATTTTGTTTTAAAACTGGACTTTCTAGGCTTCTTAGCGAGCTTTGGGCCAATGCACCCAAACCAGTTGGTTTTAGGGCATTAGGTGTAGAAACACCCCAGCGACTTAATTACTCAAGTTACCTAGGTCCAAAAACAAAAGACAGTTTGGCGTGAAAAACATGATGATTCAATACGAACGGAGATATAACCGGTAGTTCAATTATTTTTTTGGATAAAAGACGTGTTTAGTGGGTTCGGTGTGTAATCATTCTAATCAAGTTTCAGATGGGTTATTTTTCAGACTTAGTTCCAATTAAGGCATCAATAACATTCCTTCATATTCACTTACTTCATAAACTATTCTTGATATATTACTTATTTTAGAACAAACCTATTTGATCCTCAGAAAATTATTTATCTGTTTAAAAGTTTTTTTTTTTTTTAAACATAAAAGACTTGTCATCTAATTTCCAAGACTCACAACACGTGTAGTGTAATGTAAAGACGTATATCAGCTATAGTTAACTTCAAAGGAGAGTTATCTTTCAGGTTTTCAAAATCCAAACATAGGATTTAGTTATTCCTATCTTTTCAAACAAAAACCGTCGAATGTTGAATCAGAGTTCTTCCACAAGCTAACTTGACGACAAAGTTTTTATATTTTTAGAAAATTTTCAGATTTTTATGGGTTTTATGAATAAGGTATGCAGATGCAAAATATACATATGAATGCGAAGGAAGAAAGCTTACCGAGCACACCCCCAAACTTAAACTTGACAGTGCCCTCACTGTCAGGCTATACCAAGAGGGTCAAAATAGTCGGCGCTCCCTAGAAACAAATTATATACAAAACAAAATCCAAAAAGATATATACAAAAAAGGTGTCCCCCCCAAACTTAAGTAAAACAGTGTTTCCACTGTTAAGCGTTGAAGTTCAGGATAAGGGGGGAAAGAACAGTATCCATCTATACAAGGCCTTACACAGGCCAAAAGTTAACACCAACCATTCATAGATTTTATCATGGTACAGCAGTGGTTGGTGAAAGAAGGTGAAGAGGTAAGAAATGGAGATTACGCGAGACCGCCTGTGGAGAGAAGTGGAATGCGGTCTCGGTAGATGAGGGGAAGAAGAATGGCGGAAGGGAAAAAGAAGTGGAATACGAACTTGAGGGTGCAATTGGAGTAAATAGATTAGCACAATTTGTGATGACCGATGTGTGGAAAGCGATTGTGCTAATATATTTACCCGTTGAGAGATTGGGTCAAATCCCTCAAGGTTCGTGAGAAACCATGGGTACGCCGAACTTGGTAAACCAGACATATGAAGTGAAAATGATACGGGTTCTTGCAAGGTCGGAACGATGGAAAGGGTGGAGGTTAAGGGTTCTGGAGGGTGTACCCAGTCAGTGAAAGGAACAGGATGAATTGGAAAATCCGACTCATCATCTAGAACTGTTTCATCCTCAAAAATCTCCTCAAAATTCTCCTCAAAATTTAGCACATCCATGCTCTTCTCTTCAAAGTCCAGACGCATATGGGGTTCGGAAAAAACAGTTAAAGACTCGGGATGATGACTTGAAGAGACAAACTCAGCCAAATCTACAGGTTCATCATCCAAAATATCCCCAGCGTCACTATCCTTAATCAAGTGAAAATCAAAATTCTCTGACACCTCATCAAAAGCATGGATATTAATCGATTCTGGTTCTAAGATATAGGTGTATAGGTCAAAAGGATTAGGTATGGTTTCACTTGGAAGGGACCCTTCACAATCTGGCAAATCAAATACTACGAAGTCGCACAACTCATTCATCATTCTATCTTCAATTGATAAATCATGTGGGATACTCGATAGACTTTCAAAATAGGAGTTGTGGGATTCAATTTGGGATGGGTAGGTTTGATTTGGAAGGGGGTACAGCTCACTCTCTCCACTCAAATTCACATCCTGTCCTACCGCCTCTTCATACATTGGAAAATTTGGAGCTAGTTGGAAACTAGGTACCGGGTCACTAGGTTGTATGAGAGCGGCCATGGACGCATTCAAATCCATCATCTGTTGGCTTGACGCTACCCTAAAATCTTCCAAGGACTGTTCCAGACTAGACATAGATTGTGATGGGGTTTCAGTAAAAGATTCAAAGTTATTTGGATACTGAAAACTCCCAAACGGCTGTTCTGAAGCAATGTCTAGGGAAGGTACAAAAGTAGGGTAGGATTGGTAGGAATTGAATGGCTGGACAGGAGTGGGATCAACAGGTGGATAAGACGGAGAATGGAATTGTTGATCCCAAGAATTTGAAGTGGTGAAAGGAGTGAAAGATCGGTTACGGGATTGTTCAATATGTTCAGCAAGAGACATTGGTCTTGGGTTTACAACTGGATTTTCAAAAGGGGTATCAAGCAAGAAGGGGTGAATGTTTGAAACGGTTGATACGAAGTGGATTGCGGGGTCCAGTTGTTCGTCCTAGACGCGTCTATCCGATCTTTCAAAGAAATTTTGGGCATGGATGGGTCGTTCGATGTTCGGCCAAAGCAAGAACCGTATGAAGTAATTTCTGGTTGTGGGTACCAAAGTTCGGCAAGAGTTTTGCGAGGTGGAGTACCCATGGTATGAAGAGAGAAGGAAAGAAAGGTAGAGAAAAAGGAGGGGAAAAGAATGTGAAATTTTTTTTTTTTTTTGTTTAGTTAGTTGTTAGCAAAAGAATGAAGTATACACAAAAAAGAATATGGACAAAAATCACGACACAAAAATACCACACACCTAATCGTTCTAGGGTTCACCTAGGGCAACTAGACCTGCTCGAGAACTTGATTGTCGAAGTAAAACTGTGTCGAGAAACAGGCTCAAGATACACTGATCACGAGGCCAGGTAAGTGCAGAGATAAGGGGAGGTTTTCCAACGCTTTCGCGAAGTTCCTTAATTAAATAACCCTTTCTCTTTTGGCGGTTTCGCCGTTAACACTTTCCTAGACACCCCGTAAACAATATACCGTTAAGCAAGCTTCTAAATACAGTTAACTTCTCCTAGTGAGCGCGAAGTCCTTAAGGCTTAAAGTCTAGTTTCTTTTAAAATTTGTGCGGGTTATCGTTATGCGCAAGTTCGTGATTTGTGGGCCACGGAAAAGGTGATGAAATCATTTACCGTATGTTGTAGGGTTCGCTTGCCCTTAAGTTCGTATTAATTGATGCAATGCGCAATTCAAAAAATTCTTATAAAGAATCAAAACAATCGTTTTTTAAGCGCGGCGCTGCAACAAATACGGGTTAGTCAAGTTTTAGCGTTTGCTAGCGAACTTGCAAAGAATCCTGCAAAGAATAGTATATTGGAAGCGTCGGATTTGAGAAGAAGGTGTTAGTAAAGTACGTACCGTTTAAGTTTTGGGTTAGGAAACCCCCGTTGAATCAAATCCGGTAAGCTTGAAAGGTTCGCTTGCGCGGGTCAAACTACCTGGATCTTTGGCACTGTACTTCGTAATCACCTTAGCCTTGAATGTACACTTTGCTCCCCACAATCGCAGTTTGCAAATCTGCAAAAATCTGCACTCTTGCCCACAAAAATGATCAAAAAAACAAAAAGAATATTTTTTTTATTTTTATTTTTATAAATATATACAAAAAGAATATTAACCCGAATAACAAGAAAGAAAATACGCTACCGTCTCCCCGGCAACGGCGCCATTTGGTCGCACGCTTTTGGCGTGTCGGATGTTCAAAGAATTAAAGTGTAACCGTGATCAGGACGGTGTCGCTATGCAGCTAGCCGGTGAGCACGGGTCGGTCCACAGGGAGATGGTGTTATCTTACCTTCTTGTCTTAGACGAGTCAATAAAGAATCTGTATGTGTTTGGACTAACCTATGTGTATTATCTGCAAGTATAAAGTTGTTAAGAAAAGATACGAGATTATAAGCTAAAGAAATCCGTACTCAAAACCTTTGAGCCGAGTCTTGACCAATTGAAGCTAAGCAATTGGCAACAACGTGGATTAGGGGATTTAAGCGCGGTATTCGTGGAATCCGGCTTATTTACCCTTGTCCTTCCGTTCTTGTCTCTTGCTTTCGCCTCCGGCCAAACCGAACGCAACCGGTCGCGGTTAGGAATCACCGTTACCTTGTCAGGGTACGGTGCCTAACGGAGCGCTTGCGTATGGTTTGGGCGAAGTTCAAATGGAAAATAACGGGAAAAGGAATTGGCAAAGAAACATTAACTTATAATACCGTATTAATTCTTAACAACAACAATAATTACAACATTCACAAAATGAACAAAAAGAGAACAAAAAGAAAAGAACAAAGAAAAGAAAAGATACAAGTATTTAAAGTGCATGAATGTAAATTGCAAGTAATTAAAGAGCATGGAAATAAATTGCAAGTAATTAAAGACAAGAATGAAAAATGCAAGAAAGTAATTACAAGAACCATAGAACTCAAAACAAGCATGGGATCAATAGCCAACCCTTAAACTTGCAATCTCAATGAAGAGGTTGCAAGATCAAGGGAAGGGTAGAGAACGCATGTGAATTGAAGCGCTAAGGCGAGAACGAAATGATACAACCTCTTGAGACCAATGACCAAAACTTAAACTTGCAAGCTCACTTAAGAGGTTGCAAGATCAAGTTAAGGTAGAGAGCTCAAGGGGGAAGCTTAAACAAAAAGAATAATACAAAAAACCTTCATCTTTATTCACATCCACAAAAAAGCTTCTCACTTACAATTTCATGGAAGAGGAATGAAGAAGAAGAAGAAAAAGAACTAAATCCTACAAAAGAATGGAGAACAAAGAATGCAAAGAATCCCCTTTGGCTAAGCTCAGTTCTGCTGTATTTATAGGCAGGGAGTTGAAGTTCTAGGGCAACCAGCAGACCCCATGCAAGATTACCAAAAAGCCCCTGAAACACGACAGTGAGTGGGCCCCACATGGCCGCGGAACCGCGGCCAAGACCCCACCTTAGCCGCGGTTCCGCGGCCCTTTAGAGGTGTTGGGAAATGGGCTTTTTGGTGGTGGCCTGGTTTGGTGTCCCCTGTTGTCTGGTATATGTAGTTTCTGAAAATACTTTCACATTTCTTCCAGAATTTCTGTTGAGGAAAGGTGGACTTTTTGTCAAGATTTGGAATGATTGCCTCGAGCTCCGCGTAGATCTCTTGGATCTTGTGCTACCATTGAGCCTTGTGCCTGAAAACGACATTGATTTGACATTTTGTCTTCCTAAACTGGTATCTGGCAGCATACGGATGAAGAGCGGAGACCGTGTTTTATCAGTGGTTGGCAGGAACCCGGATTTTGTCGTGTTTTCTATGAATTTCACCGTTTTAGAACCGAGAACCTGTATCCTGCAAATATATAACAAACACGGATAAAAAGCACCTACCTATAAACACACGAGCGTAAGAATGGGCGGTATAAAATGCAGTATTCTGTGATGAACAGCCCCCGAGGGTGAGTATCCCCCCTGAGGCCCCCGGATCGACAGTTAATTTTTTCCTCCTCGCCTCCGCGAAGGTTCGGAAGGGTTTCGAATTCGTTTCGACTCCCGGATTTTCTTAAAACGAATTTTTTGGTAACTTTAGTGGACAGTTTTTCAAATCTTGGAAATTAGTTTCATTCGCTAATTATGCACGGATTTTATAACATCGTGGATTTCTTTACTTACTTTATGATGTGTATATGTGTTCTTAAACGTCTTCTAATCGCTATACATCGACTACAAGGGTTGCATATATCTTGTGATGTTTGGATGCGAATGGTTTCATGGATCGTCGTGTGAATGGCTCGGTGTGAATCTAGATGTGAGATGTGAGTGGATTTTTTGTAATTCATGTAATAATTCTTGTATATTCTTTTATTAGGGTGCATCTGGGTTGAGGATGTAGTCACCGGCTGTATATTACTTTTCTTTTCCGCATCTAGGATTGACCCATGGAGGAGCACACAAGCTACCGGGTTCTAGAATTCAGTGGGTTGCCATCTCGAGGAGTCGAGACCCAGGTCACCCAATTCTAGGATTGGTGGGTAGCTTGCCGCATTCATAGGGGTCTAGGATGATTCACGCTCGTCTATTCACACGACCGTGGATGACTGTATTTCATAGGTGGCTCGTTGAAATCCAAATGTTCCTGGTTGATCCATTTTTCCATTCTCTGTGGTGATTATATCTGTCTGTGTTGCTTATCATGCCTGTGATGGATATATATATATATATATATATATATGTATGTATGTATGTATGTATGTATGTATGTATGTATAAATAAATGTTGTATATGTTTTGCATCCGCGCTAGTCCAGTCCCCGCTCTACCGTCAGTTAAGTAACCTAACGGTGCATGACGGGGCCCCGTGGAGAATGCAGATGGTATATACGTACATTCTATTTTCGTTCTTTTTAAGGTGTGATAAGGTTAATTGATGGGACCGCATTAATCTCACTTAATGCAAAGTAATAAACCTAAAATCTGACGTCATTGGAACAGTTTCAAAACCACTCTGTTTTCTTCAAAATCAACTTTTAAAAGCGGAGCTTAAACCACTCCTTTTCAAAAGTTATTCGGTTCCTTCGACTATATCATGTTCATTATGTTAATGGTTTTCGCTAAAACCAGGCGTAGCCCTCCATCATTTCAGACAAGTATCTACTAGTATTCATGCTATGTGTTTTGACCTTCGCCAAGACATATTGTTTGGCAGCTAGTAGGTACTTATCTGTAGTATAGATAGATGCATTAATCTAGGACAGGCGTACAGGTGTTTTGACCTTCGTCAAGGGTTTGTACGAATGGGTCTAGATTAATCTGGACAATGACGGGTTGAACTTGACTTGTGACTTATGATGTTTTAACTTTCGTCATGGTTATAAGCGCTCGGGGAAAAAATCACATCGGGAGTTTCAAACATAAAGGAAACTTTCTAGTGTTGCATACCTTCTGGAGTGTGGTGTTTTTGGTAAACTTCCTTCAAAATCATCACACAATGATAGTTGGGTCCTGATCCTACTGTGAGTATCTGCTACTCTTCGGGAGAATTTTTTCACTTAACAATCAATGCTATAAACCAAGTAGGTGTCTAGAACGGTGTTAGCGGGGCTACTCCTCCAGGGAAAAGAGGTTATGTAATTAAGGAACTTCGCGAAAGCGTTGGAAAACCTCCCTCGAAGTACCGACACTAACCTGGACGAAAGGTTAAGCAAGCATTCTGACGTGCGATTAATCCTGACTAATTCTTCTTTTAGGGTTTGAAGAAGAATTCGAGGAAACAGCGGGAGCCATCCTATTTAGATAAACTAATAACCAATCTAAACTTGCAAGAGTATATACCGAGTGTTTCTTTTCTCTCTCTCCTAATTGTAGCGACCATAACGGGACATAAGCTAATACTAGATAAAAATAAACTCGCTGGACAAAACTATAAAAACTAGCTGAGGAATGTCCATATGGCCCTTACATATGATAAGGTCGCATACATCCTCACGGCGAAAGCTCCCTCTATTCCTGGTCCAGAATTCGTGGTCGCGGACATTGAGGTCCGTAAGACCTGGGATCTTGATTGCATGAAAACCAAGTGCCTCGTGCTGGCCTCCATGGATAATGAACATCAGAGGCGGCACGAGAAGATGGACCTTGCTTTCATCTTCCTCCATACCAAAGAATTATATGGAGAGCAATCTCATATCGCAATATATGAGATCTCGAAGAAATTATTTCAAGAGAGGTTGGCTATCGGATCATCTGTTGGGGACCACGTCCTAAAGATGATTTCTCTCATCGAAGAACTCGCGGATCTCGGAACTACGTTGGAAAATGAGCTGTACATCGACTTGATCCTACAGTCCCTTCCCTCCACTTATGCCCAGTTCATATTGAATTTCAATATGAATAGTATGGAAGTTTCACTTCCTAAGCTCCTCAACATGTTGAGGATGGCAGAGGGCACCTTGAACAAAACCAAGGAAACACCCGCTCTGTTTATTGGGGGATCTTCTTCTGCTAAATCCAAGACTAAGGCCAAGGGGAAGAAGAAGAAGGCCCCCACCAAACCGAAGGGAGGTGTGCAGAAGGTGAAGGGAAAGGGAAAGGAAAAGATAAGGGGGGTAGCCACAAAGGAAGAATGCTTCAATTATCGGAAAAAAGGACATTAGAAGGACTGCAGGGCCCTAAAGGCCAGAAATCAGGACACGAAGCAAGTTGTGGCTTCAGCTTCAGGTGTGTTCGTGATTGAAAACTGCTTCTCTACAAACTCTACTTCCTGGGTATTGGATACCGGATCAGGATCTCACATCTGTAATTCTTTACAGGCACTGAGAATCTGTAGAGTTTTGAGAAAAGGTGATATGACCCTCAAGGTTGGCAAAGGAGCCAGTGTGGACGCTGTTGCAGTAGGAGAATATCATCTAGGATTGGCGAGTGGACATATTTTGTTATTGAGTAACTACTTTTGTGTACCCAGTATGGTGTGTAATATTATATCAGTATCTTTATTATCAAATGAAGGATATAATTTTGCACTTGTAAGCAATGTTATTAACATTCATTTAAATCATGAAATGGTTGGGTCGGGTACACTTAGTAATGGAATATACATTCTTAACCAACATCAAGTTTTCAACGTCCAAAACACATTTAAAAGAAAGGCTTCAGAATCAAACCAAGATTTCTTATAGCATTGTAGACTCGGTCATATCAATGAAACACGACTGACTAAGTTACATAAAGAATGATACTTAGATCCGTTTGAGTATCAATCATATGCAACTTGTCAATCATGTATTAGAGGAAAGATGAAAAAAACTCCGTTCACTGGACACGGAGAAAGAGCCACTGAGCTCCTGGGACTCATACACAGCGATATGTATGGGCCAATGTCTACACATGCAAGAAGTGGCTATTCCTACTTCATTACTTTCACAGATGATTTCTCAAGATATGGACATGTATTCTTAATGAAACATAAATCCGAACCCTTTGAGAAATTCCAAGAGTATAAGAATGAAGCAGAAAAGCAAACCGGCAAAAGTATCAAGATGCTCTGATCCAATCGAGGTGGTGAATACTTAAATGCCAAGTTCCTGGAATATCTGAAAGAGAATGGAATTCTCTCTCAGCTTAGTCCTCCATACACACCACAATACAACGGTGTATCAGAAAGATGGAATCGCACCTTACTAGATATGGTGCGTTCCATGATGGGTAATGCTGAGTTGCCGCCCTCCTTCTGGGGTTATGCACTAGAAACTGCTGCATACCTATTGAACAAGGTTCCAACTAAGTCTGTGCCCACTACTACATATGAAATATGGAGTGGGAAGAAACCCTGTCTTAAGTATCTGAAGATACGGGGCTATCCTGCCTTTGTCAAAAAGGTTCATCCGGACAAACTCGAGGCACGTTCAGTATTGTGTAAGTTTGTGGGATACCCCAGGAATTCTATGGGGTATTACTTCTATCACAGTGAAGAACAAAAGGTCTTTATTTCTCATCATGTCCTCTTCATGAAAACTCAATTTCTCGAAAAAGAGATAAGTGGGAGCGCGATAGAGCTGGAAGAAATTCCAGAACCACAAACTATTACTGAAAACTTAGTAGAACCGGATATTTCAATGGAACAGGACATACCCACGCCACTCCACAGATCTAGTAGGCAGTCTCATCCGCCCGAGAGATACTGCGGTTTTCTCGTAGACGGGGATCGAGAGGATTGCATCATCGACGATGATGAGCCGACTAGTTTTCAGCAAGCCATCACGAGTAAAGACTCGGTAAAGTAGCTGGATGCTATGCGATCCGAGATGGAATCCATGTACTCAAACTAAGTTTGAACTTTGGATTTTGCTCCTACTGGGGTAAAACCCGTAGGATGCAAATGAATCATCAAAAAGAAGATTGGTGTAGATGGTCAGGTAGAAAGCTACAAAGCTAGACTTGTTGCTAAAGGTTTTCGTCAAAGACCAGATTTGGACTATGATGAAACTTTTTCACCAGTGGCTATGCTTAAATCTATTCGGATCCTACTTGCCATTGTTGCCTTCCATGACTATGACATCTGGCAGAATGTTAAAATCGTTTTTCTAAATGGAAGTTTAGAAGAGTGTGTTTTCATGGATCAACCAGAGGGTTTCATAGACAGTGGGAGCAGCGGAAAGGTATACAAGTTGCTTAAATCTATTTATAGATTAAAGCAGGCATCACGGAGTTGGAACATCTTCTTTGATGAGACGGTCAGGGAATTTGACTTTATCAAAAATGTAGATGAACCTTGTATTTATAAAAAGATTATAGGGAGAACTGTGGTATTTCTCATTTTATACGTTGATGACATTCTCCTGATAGGAAATGATATTCCTATGCTACAACCGGCCAAGCTGTTATTGTCACAGAAGTTCTCTATGAAAGACCTGGGTGATGCCTCGTACATTCTGGGGATTAAGATCTATCATGATAGATCTAAAAGAATGTTGGGTCTTTCACTGTCGAAGTACATTGACATCGTACTAAAGAGATTTAGTATGAAAGATTCTAAGCGCGGCAATTTGCCCGCTTGTCACGGAATCACCCTCTCCAAAGAGATGTCTCCCAAGACTGATGAGGAGAGGGCTCACATGAGCATAGTACCGTACACTTTGGCGGTAGGGTCGATAATGTATGCGATATTATGTACCAGACCAGATGTAGCTTACGCACTTAACGTGGTAAGTAGGTATCAGTCATACCCAGGTGAGAAATATTGGATAGCAGTAAAGAACATTCTTAAGTACCTGAGAAGGACTAAGGAGATGCTCCTGGTGTACGGTAATGGGGACCTCCAGATCGATACTTTTACCGACTCTGGCTTCTAAAGTGACAAGGATGACTTTAAATCTGTCTCGGGTTATGTGTTTACCCTCAACGGAGGGGCGGACTGTTGGAAAAGTTTCAAATAGGATACCGTAGCAGACTCGACGATAGAGGCTGAGTACATCGCTGCTAGCGATGCCGCAAAAGAGGCTGTCTGGATGATAAACTTCGTTTCTGAACTTCAGTTCCATCCATTGCTAATCTAATACCTTTGTATTGCGATAACAATGGAGCCATGGCTTTGGCAAAGGAACCACGGTCCCATCAGAAATCCAGACATATCTTGAGACGGTATCACCTGATCAGGAAGATCGTGGATCACCAGGAGATCGAGGTGCGGAGAGTAGATATAAAGGACAACATGGCAGATTCATTCACCAAGGCCATCCCTCAAGTCCAGTTCGAGAGACTGTTCGAGATGTTGGGCATGCGGTACGCCAGCAACTGGCTCTAGTGCAGACAGTGGGTACTTATTGCGCCAATTACAGGCCTTAGTGCAAGTGGAAGATTGTTTGATATGTATGCCCTAGAAGCCTTCATTGTATAGGATGCTGGGGATATGTATGTACAGGACAATCTTGCTCGATATGATAGTACACTATTTGGTTTGTCTTTATCTTAACATGTGATGTGCTTTACTTACTATTTCATATCTTGTATACATATTGATAAAGCCATATAGGAACTTTGCCTGACAACCAGCGTTGTGATGGCAATCATACTTATGGAAGCTGGGTAGTCGATAGGCACATCCTTAAAGTGTCCATAGTCGTAGGAGTATCGAGACTGGGCATCGATATTGTAATGACTTTGTTTATAATGTACAAATATTTGTTTAAAATTAAAGTACTAAATGGAGTATTTGCAACCCTGTATATGCTATAAGTATTTGAATTGTTTTAGAACAACAAGAAACAACTTGTAGCTCATTGATAAAACCTTGCACTGCTGTGACATAGCCCCTGTGTTCGAATCCCCTCAGCCACATATTATTTTTGCTGATTTTTCTTTTAAACTTTTTGGAAGCCTAAAAGTTTACACGTGCACGTAAAAATGAAGTCACTAAAATCAAACATGTGGAAAATTTTGTATACACAGACCCCGACACGTGGCATGCATCCAAGCCCTGCCCCTTTCTTGATGGCCGGCGAGATCCCATATAGGGTCGGCGCCGCCGGGCCCCCCTAGGAAATGCTCAAATTTTTTCACCCTAACACCCCTTGGCCTCCCTCCACTACTCCTCTTCTATTTGATTTTCCTGCACATTAACAGAGAATTAAAATGAGCTTTAAAAACAAATTTTAATTCTCATTTTAATATCTTAAATCCTAAATCTATCCTATAAATACCACCCTACATCATATCCCTCTCTATTCTGAAATTCATTGTCAAAACTCTCAAAGTTTTCCAAGTCCAAAAAGTTATACAAGTGGAGTTAGCCCAAGGTCAAGTTCCAGCAACGATTCGCGACAAATCTGGTGACACCGCGACTCTGCGAAGTTTAAAACTTGTTCATATACCTCTCCTCTCTTCTCCAAACCCTTAAGTTCCTTCTCCTCTCCTCTCTTTCTATTCTAAACGATCTTTTATTAAAACTCGTCGGAAGCGGAGTTATTCCGACTTCCGATTATAATTTCATTAAAAAACCAACTTTTCTAAACAACAAATCAACCATCTCTTTATATCTTGTTTAGCAAGAATAAAAAAACATTTAGAACAAGTTTCAATTCAAAATAAAATGTTATGCAACTTGTATTACACTTTTTCGTTTAAATACGATAAAATTTACCTACGACATTACTTCATCATATTGCTCATATTATCTTTAGAAAACTCACTAGGTAATGACCCACCTCATCACAACACTCATCATGACATAGCACAATGGCTTGAAAACAATATTTTTGTGGCTAAGGCGAATTTACAGTTAAATACC
Source organism: Agapanthus africanus (assembly GCA_030015575.1). NCBI lineage: Eukaryota > Viridiplantae > Streptophyta > Magnoliopsida > Asparagales > Amaryllidaceae > Agapanthus > Agapanthus africanus. The sequence goes on along the minus strand of CM057338.1, from coordinate 89,013,846 downwards.
ATAAACTATCAAAACCGTATTTCTTTTACTTGTTTTAATCAAATTCCATACAATTATGTCCTTACAACCCATTTTGGGGAATCCAATTTGGTTGGTACGGGTTATCGCACATCCATCGGACTAGTAGAGCGAGATGCAGACCTTCTCAAGGAGCATACGACCTCGATGGAATTTTTATTACAATTTTTTAAGAAAACATTATTTCTATTAATAAATAAATTCTATTTTTTAATAAATATATATATGTAAATATTATCAAAATATCTATTTTAAATATATAATATATTCCATGTTTTCTAAATCAAAAGAAAATAATCACAAAAGTTCATGAAAATACCATCAAGAATCAATACAGGTCAATTTACATGAAAATACCATATACTATTCAATTTAGGTTTATATCCACTAGAATATCTCATCTTATAAAAATTACATCTATAAAAACCCTAAAGACGATAAATAAATACTTGAGATTTATTTTGAAAATATATCAAAACTATTTTTCATAAAAACCCCTCAAGTTATATCAATTTACAATAAGGACCCTAGTAAATATAGATTTAAGCGGGACCAATTCTCTTAAGCCTCAGGGACCCGGAGAATGTGGGTGCTTGGCTATTTAAGGTAGACAATTAAAACGGGGTTATCAATAAGGTAATTGTCTTAGAAAAGGACACAAATCCTGCCGTCCATGTGCAGCATTTACCGATAACTCCAAAAACCTAATTCAGAACTTCAATTCTGTTTAAATGTCTGACTCAGATAGAGTCTCAGTTTAATCCAACTACAATCCATACTTGATATAATTCCATTACAACATAAATCCATCTTTATCAACATGACTTGATTTGACCGAACCATAGATATACATTTACTTGTCTAGATGACTATCCGTTTATATTCTTATCCGTTTACATGAACAATTGATATTATGGTTTCAGCAAGTCTTACATCTACAAATCACTACATAAAAATACAATAAACATTACGAGATTTAAAAGGGGTAGATTGGTACGGAATATGTTAAAAGTGGCACGATGATGGTCACTTTAATACACCTAACCTGAATATCCGTTGTTGTTGTTCCATAGCTTAATGGTTCCTTGTGCTCCGTATATCTTAGTCCACGGAATAGTTGGACTCCTCTCGTATATACTGGTTTATTCTGTACCAAGCTACAAATAACAGCGATAACATAATAAACCTATATTATATCAGTTATACTTTCAATCTGTCTATTCTATTTCTTTCTCTCTTTGGGACTTACCGAGCGATTGTTCACTGACGACATTCCTTTTCTATTCTTCTTTGGAATGTTGTCAGGAGGAACCGACTCTCTGGAGATCGAGCCCAGCTCAGAAGATGTGGAGCAGTTCATCGAGGACCTTTAGTTCTCTTGTATATACTTTACTTTCAGTTCATGCCATTGTTTAGGCATTGCTTTTCATATTGTATTTACTTTTCAGTTGTATTGTAAAGAATGTTTAATAAATAAAAAGTTGTTGTTCATTTACATCTCATGTCATTCTTGTGTACATTTATATTATATTGCTTATTTATGCTTAACGTGTTTATTTCTGAGTAAATACGTCGCGTGACCTGTCATGTCTCCTTACCGTACTCTGGGAAGCGGGGCATGACAGGTTTTGTTGGCGGCCCATGCAGGTCAGTTCTGCATGGAAACCAAAACAATATAACACAAGAATGATAAGACTCAGCAACTAAACATTCTTTATATTTCATATTCCTTGAATCTATCCTAACCCTATTTTTCTTTCAAGGTTATGGATTTCCCGAACAATACTAGCACCAACGTGATCGGCAACAACACACCACCACCTCTCCCACTTACACCTACCGTTGTAGCTCCGATCAACGAGCAGACGATACTGCTCGAGGCAATTAAGAGCCTTCTGGAGAGACAGCAGCAACAGACTGCCATACTAATGAACCGCCCAGAAGCGGAAGCACCTGGAGTGAAGCGATTCCGGGCACTACATCCGAAGCAATTTTCTGGAAAAGAGAGCCTTTGGAAGCTTAAGAATGGGCTCAATCAATTGAGGACGATCTGGCAGCAGCACAAGTGCCAGATATTGCTTGGGTAAGGGTTGCAAAACTGCAACTTACTGATAACGCCCGAGTATGGTGGAAGGCGGAAGAAAGCCGTCTTACCCAGCCGATCGAATGGAAGACATTTCACGACATGTTCGACGCGATGTATTTTCCAGAGACTACCCGATTCGACATGGAGCAACAATTCATCCACCTACAACAAGGCTCTATGTGGAGCAAATCAGTGGATGAGTATGATGCTGAGTTCACCATGTTGAGCAGGTAAGATATGTCTTAATATTCGATTTTTCTAATATCATATACTACACAGCTAACACAAGACCGTAACAGGTTTGCGGCCCATCTCATACCGACTGCTGAGATCAAGGCCATACGATTTCAGCAGGGGTTGGACCCAGAGATCCAAGCTGCTCTAGCTACAGGGGATTTTCCAACCTACGATTTGGCTCTGAGAGCTGCCCGTCGATACGAGGCAGTAGTGAAAAAGAATGGCAGACCTCAATCTGCCGGTATGAAGCGCCCTGCTAATCAGATAGCAGGAAGATCCTCTTCCAGACCACCTTTGTACCCAGGAGACTGGGAATACCTTTTAATCGGTCCAGTCCAGACTTTTGCACCTACTGCAGGAGGGATGGACACCTGGAGAAGGATTGTAGGCATGCTAATCGCCTATGCTTAGTCTGTGCCTCATCCACACATGATATTGGGTCTTGTCCTCATCGACTCGATCCGAACTCTGCACCCAGACCGGCAATCACCTATCCGCAACAGCCATCTATCGAGGCACCTGCACCGCGTCTTGCTTTCCGTACTCTACCTCCTCATGGACCTACTGCACCTCCTCCTCGTCAGTTCCATCAAGTACAAAGGAACTTACCTCAAGTACATAGGAACGGACAGAAGAATGCGCCTCCAGCAAGGAGGAACGTACCGAGACGACAGGCTTTCACAATGACTGTGGAAGAAGCTGAATCCACTAGCCAAGTCATTACTGGTAATTTTCCATCTTTCAAATCTATTCAATACTTGTTTATATCCATATATCTTTTTCTATACCTAAACCTATCCCACATAACTTAGGTATGAGCTTAGTATCCCCACTTCATGTACTAGCACTCTTCGATACTGGAGCATCTCATTGCTTTATGTCGCAACGATTCTTCCGAACTCATGTGATTCCAGTCAAACCGTTCGTATCCAACTGGAATGTCAGTTCAGGGAACGTCGTTCTAAAGGAAACAATAGGATACGACCTGTGTCTAGTAGTCGTCTGCAGCAGAGAATTCTATGCTGACTTCAACATGCTGAACATACCGAACTTCGATGTAGTTTGGGTATGGATTGGCTAGGAACTTTCTATGCTACCATCGACTGTCGTCAAAGGAGGGTAGTGTTAGAGATTCCAGAGCATCCGGTCTTTTATTTCAAAAGTGGAGACCGTAACCTGGAACCTAGTACCTACAAAGCAAAACCAAAGAAGGTAGTGATTGCAACTCTACAAGCAGAAGAAGTTAAGCCAGAGGTAGTTCAAGAGTTTGACGATGTATTTCCTGAAGACATATCATGTTTGCCTCCGATCGAGCTCTTGAATTCAGAATTGATTTAGTACCTGGTGCACAACCAGTGATCAAAGCACCGTATCGATTAAGCCCTAAAGGTTTGAATGAGATCCGTACTCAGCTGGATGAACTTCTGCAGAAAGGATGGATTCGTCTCAGTACTTCAAGTTGGGGATCTCCAGTTTTTCTTGTGAAGAAGAAGGAAGGTTCATACAGAAATTATAGAGCTTTGAACGAAGTTATGATAAAGAAAAAGTATCCACTACCGCGAATCGACGATCTGTTCGATCAGCTAAGTGGGTCTTGCATTTTCTCAAAGTTAGATCTTCGTTCGGGTTATCATCATGTGAAGGTCAAAGAGTCTGATATCCCGAAGACGACATTCAGGACTCGCTATGGACATTATGAGTTTCTCTTGATGCCATTTGGAGTGACCAATGCACCAGCCATATTCATGAACCTAATGAATCAAGTTTTCCGAGAATACCTAGACAGGTCGTTGTCATATTCATCGACGACATCCTGGTATATTCAAAGAATCGAAAAGAGCGCGCTGAACATTTACGAATTGTCCTGGAGACTTTGCGACAGCATCAACTCTATGCCAAGTACAGCAAGTGCGAGTTTTGGCTAGAACAAGTCGGATTTCTCGGACATATCGTTTCAGGTGAAGAAATCTCCGTAGATCCAACTAAACTAGCAGCAGTAAGCGAATGGCCGACACCAAAGATAGTGAAGGACATTCGAAGTTTCTTGAGATTAGAGGGATACTGCCGAAGATTTATTGAAGAATTTTCGAAGATTGCAACACCCCTGACCAAGCTCACACGTAAAGATGAAGAATTCGTGTGGTCAGAAACATGCGAACAAGCTTTCGTAGAACTCAAGTTAAGATTTACATCAGCACCTATTCTCGTAATACCGAACCAATCTGGAGGTTTAGTAATGCATTGCGATGCATCCGGTAAGGGATTAGGATGTGTTCTACATCAGCACGGTAAAATTGTAGCTTATGCATCAAGACAGCTAAAAGTTCATGAGCGCAACTATCCGACGCATGATCTGGAGTTGGCAGCCATTATCTTTGCACTGAAGATTTGGCATCATTATCTTCTTGGAGAACGGGTAGATACTACACAGACCACAAAAGTCTGAAGTATGTGTTTACTCAGAAAGAGTTGAATATGCGGCAGAGAAGATGGTTAGAACTCATGGCGGACTTTGACATCAATCTACAATATCATCCAGGAAAGATGAATGCAGTACTTGATGCACTTAGTCGTCAACCACTATCAATGAATCTCACCGTCCAGTGGAAGCTACAGCAAGATTTGCATCAGATGGAGATAGAAGTGATCATGTCAGGCAACATTTCAAGTTTGATGAACTTACAAGTTCAGTCTACAATTGTCAATCAGATCAAAGCAGCACAAGCAAGTGATGCCAAGTTGCAAAAGATCAGAGAACAAGTAGAAAGTAGACTTCGAACAGACTTCATCATCCACGAAGATGAATCTTTGAGATACGGAATAAGGTCATGTTCAGGAAGAGTTGATGAAAGAAGCTCATAGCTCCCCATACTCAGTACACCCTGGTGGTACAAAGATGTACAAAGATCTACGTCAACATTACTGGTGGCATGGAATGAAGTGTGAAGTAGCCAGAAGCGTAGCAAAATATCTGGTGTGTCAACAAGTGAAAGCTGAACATCACAGGACTGCTAGTTTACTTCAACCGTTACCTATCCTAGAATGGAAGTGGCAATACATTACCATGGATTTTGTGACTGCTCTTCCTCACAGCACAAAAGGTAACAATGTTGTATGGGTTATTGTGGATCGGGTCACAAAATTGGCTCACTTTATTCCCTTTCGAGTTGGCCAATCTACTGAGACACTAGCAAAGAAGTATATGGAAGTAAGTCTGAATATAAGTAAGATTTAACTCTTCATAGTGTACTATTTCTGATACCCATGAACTCATCCAGGAGATCATGATATTACATGGAGTACCGGTTTGCATTGTCTCCGATCGTGACACCAGATTCTGATCACAATTTTAGCAGAGTCTGCAAGCTAGCTTGGAAATGAGTCTGAACTTTAGCACAGCTTACCATCCATAAACAGATGGACAGTCTGAGCGAACGATTCAGATACTTGAAGATATGCTAAGAGCCTATATGTTAGACTTTGGAGGATCGTGGGAAGATCAGCTACACCTTGTGGAGTTTTCATACAACAACAGCTACCAAGCGAGTATTGGAATGACACCCTTTGCAGCTCTATATGGAAGGAAGTATCGATCACCATTAAGTTGGGACGATATCGGAGATAGAGAACTCTTTGGACCTGAGATGATAGTGTAACAACCCTAAACTTTCTGTACGGAATTTTTCCAAAATACAGAAAGGAGCACCTAAGCCTGAGCACAACTTATAAATTTAATTTGCTTTTGAATAGTAAGAAAGCACTTGTAGCTCATTGGTAAAGCCTTGCACTGCTGTGACGTAGCCCCTGTGATCGAATCCCCCCAGCCACATATATTTTTAATTGATTTTTTCTTTTAAACTTTTAGAAGCCCAACAGTTTGCATGTGCACTACACGTAAAATGAAAAGTCACGCAGAAAACAAACATGTGCAAAACACTAATCCTACAGACCCTGACACGTGACGGAGATCCAAGCCCTAGCCTATAGGATTGGACCGGTGAGATCACTCTTTGGCCCAGCGTCGCCGGCCCCCCTCCGTAGGTAATGCCTCACCTTGCTAACCCTAGTCCCTTTGCCTCCTCCCTTAATCCATGTACTGTTAGTTTTTATTAAAAAGAAACAGAGAATTAAAAAGAGGTATTAAACCAAATTTTTAATGCAAGTTTTAATTCTATTCTTCATTACCCTAAACCCTATTTTTCCCAATAAATACTACACCACATTTCACCCCTCCTCACTCAGAATTTTATTACAAAAACTCTATAAAATTACCAAGTCCCAAGTTGTGCAAATGGAGTTAGCAAAGGTCGATGTTCCGGCAAAGTTTCAAGAAGATTCCGGCGACGAAACGACGCCCCGAAGGTTCCAAAGTCTTTCCCTACCTCCCTTCTATCTTTGTATACAGTAAGTCTTATCTTCCCTTCTCAATCTCTATTCTAAAACTTCTCTTTTTCAAAACTCGTCGGAAGCGGAGTTATTCCGACTTCCGATTCGCTTTTTTTTTTAAAATCCAACTCTTTCTTAATAACAAACCTACCAATTTTTAATAGACTGTTTAGTAATCATTAACAAACACATTAGAATAAGTTTCATCTCAAAAGAATCTATTATGCAACTTTTATCGCATTTTGACGGTAAAATACCATATACTTTACTTTTAACACAATTCAACATATTTCCTTGGCTCCACCTGGTATCTCCTTCTACGACATGCTGTATTGCCTTTAGATAACTCACGGGGTAATGACCTACCTCATCACAACACACATCTTTGATATAGCACGATACATTTTGGGACTCTAGTTTATGAGAAAATACGAGATTACGAATAAATACCTTGAACATTAAAAAAACGTTTTCTTTAAAAAGTGTATTACTTAATTCCTTTCAAATACGTCTCTACAACCCCTTGTTCCCGCCAAAATTTTCGGCCAAGAGCTATTTGTTCTCTTATAACCCTTACAAAAAAGGGAGAGAAGAAAGAGGAAAAGAATTCACAGTTGGACATCACGTGTTAAACACGTGAGCGCTTATATAAAAAGCATATAAGCGCTGAAAGAAAATAACAAAAGGCCAAACCGGCCTCACGTGAGCGCTCATATGCGAAGCATATTGGCGTTGAAAACACATAACTAAGGGCCAAACAGGCCTCAGGTGTAAAATATGTGAGCGCTCATATGCAAAACATATAAGCGCTGAACATAATTAACCAATGACCAAACAGGCTTTACGTGTTAAACACGTGAGCCCTCATATGCTCATATGAGCGCTGAAAATAAACATGCAAAAACCCACACTAGGGGTCACGTGTCAAACACGTGAGTTCTCTTGTGAGCACCCCAATTTAAAATGCTCCTATCAAATTCTAGAATTAAATTCTATTTAAGAAATATTTTCCTGATCTTCCTCAAACTAGAAAGATCTTCTCTGTTAAACAGATGACCCTTGGATCAAAGATCCAGCGGTGATCATATGATAGAATAAAATTCTATCATAGAAAATATTTTCCTAATCTTGTTAAACTAACAAGATATTCATTTAACAGAATTAAATTCAATATTCCTAATCATATTAAACTAACAAAATATTCGCATGACAAGAATAAAATTCTATGTTAGAATAAAATTCTAATCTTGTTAAACTAACAAGATATCCATATTAAGAAAATATATTTCTGATCTTGTTAAACTAAAAAGATATCATAGAATAAAATTCTAATCTTGTTAAAACTAACAAGATATTCATAATATTGTTAAACAAACAAGAAATCTTTTCTGTTAAACAGAGAGCATTTGGATTAAAAATCCAACGGTGAATAAAATTCACCGATTGATCTAAAAGATCATGGAATCAATCATGATCTCTAAATAAGAGATTCTCTCAACAAATTGATTTTTTCCCTTCTCTTATAAATAGGTGCAAGGAGATTAAATCAAAAAGGAGGAGACCACCCCATAAGCTTCTAAAAAATATACAGAAGCCTCCTAAAATCTCCCACAAAACAAAAGAGAATTTAATTCTCAAACCAAGAGTTTAACCCTTCTCAAAAAACTTAGTTCTTTCTATGGATCTGAGATCCGCAAGACAAATCTCTCACAAGTTGAGAATTTAATTCTCATTGGGAAGATCTTGTTCTTGAGAATCAAAGATTCATGGAAGAACGAATTAGAAAATGAAGAAGATCGAGTTCAAATCAAAAACTTAGTTTCTTCAAATTAAGAACTTAGTTCTTTAAAGAATCCAATTCAAGATCCTCAAAATAATGATCTTGGTGATCGTTAATGGTCAAAATACAATTAACAGAGATTTAATCTCTCGGAGAAGATGGAGTTCAAATTAAGAACTTAGTTTCTTCAAATCAAAAACTTAGTTCTTTAAAGAACTCGATTCAAGCCACTCAAAATAATGATCTTGGTGATCGTTAATGGTCAAAACACCATTAACAGAGATTTAAGCTCTCGGAGAAGATGGAGTTCAAATCAAGAACTTAGTTCTTTAAAGAACCCGATTCAAGATCCTCAAAATAATGAACTTGGTGATCGTTAATGGTCAAAATACCACTAACAGAGATTTAAGTTCTCTAAAAAAATCAACAGAGATTTAATCTTCAAATGAACTCAGCGCTTCACGTGAAAAGCACGTGAGCACTCAAGGCCAAGTTATATAGCGCCTCATGTGAAACACACGTAAGCGCCGGGAAAAGTTAGTGCTTAGCACTATTGGAGCGCCTCATGTGATACATACGTGAGCGCTATATGCAACTGAGTGTTTAGCACTGCTGGGTGATACAAAAACCCAATCTTAGCCCAAATTGGCTAAGCTTATATTTATGATATCCAAACTGATATCCAAACCGATCTTCATTCATGATTGACGATTCTTAGGTCCATCACAGTCTTTGCCCTCAAATACGGGATTTGGTTTAAGGGCACATCTCTTCACACCTCTGATATATGTCGTTGTAATTCCTCAACATCTTCATAGAGGTGGCGGGTCCTGACGACCAACAACTTCTTTCGCTGGTGCACTTCCAAACTGACGTGCACGCCTCAAATCGGATCGTGCCCCAAATTGGGCACACCCCATAACACCATCGTTCACTCCGTCACGTAACAAATACACGTGCATGCGAGACGAGCAATGGACTTAAACGTCCTTAAACTAAAACAATAGAGCCCAAATGCTTTTTTGTTGGATCTGAATGTTCCTAAAACTTTATTAAGTGGATCTTAGTCTCAAATTGGACTAACATATCCATAACAAGAAAAATCGAGCTCCAACTGCTCACAAATATTTAAGTTGATCTTAATCTCAAACTATATTAACAATACTTAAATAAAAACTCAAATCTAAAATATATGGATTTGGCCTAATTGCGCCCTACGGGCGACGACATAAATTAGTCTCCGTATACAATCCACGGGCAATCAAAAATAAAACAAACATACACGACATGAAGTGAACTTCCGGAGTAGGAGAAAGTGGTTATCGCTACGTGGTAACGTAATTAACTGCAGAGGCTTGCGCTTGCAAGGAAGAGCGTCCCCACAATCAAAAACCCCTCAGAAATGAGGGGGATCTGATAAAGTCTGCTACAACGGCCGCATCTGTCCAAACCTCCGATACACGGTACCATAAATCAACTTGGCATCTTCGGAGAAGTGGACAGATAAATCCAAATAGAATCTGCCCCCAAATTCAGGAAAGACAATCCATCCCGGTTTCATATCCGTTTCCAGCGGTAAACAGATTCTGGCATGCCCGGTGGGACCTTTTCCTCTTTCCACTCCACACTCCGTGGGTCGTGTTTTTTTGCGATCAAATAATTGCGGTCTATATGTTTATGGTTGCCCTTAGGTGATGGGATACTGAAGCCGGCGTTTCGTCTCTATGAAGAATGGCATCCTAGCAACTCAGGCTCTGTCATATCCGGTGGAGTCAAGTATGGGCCACTTGCAGCCTCAAATCTCTGCAATCCGGCTCTTCAAGAAATCAACGGGCTTCTCTTTGGGTCGATACTCCCACCTCTCACCCTCGGTGCCTCAATGCCGATGGAGGAAGCCCAGAGGAAGTCTGTCTTCCACAGGCTGGTTCCCTAAGCTGCAGCTTTGCCGACGGAATCAGTCCTCAAACAATTGGCACCTGCCAAGGACCAAGGTCGACACAGGGGGCAGAATATTCAAGCTCTCAAATGAAACAGGGGGCAGGCTCGACAAAATCCTGAGGCTAATCAAATCCTGGCCGTAAGAAACGGTCGACGTCGATATCGGCATCATGAAAAATGAGCTGGAGCAGTTCTCCGTATGGTCCTGTTTCAACCCCAGTGGTGAATGTTGTTGTTCCAACCGGGAACAGCTTCAAACTGTTGCGAAGGGTCAGAAAAAATTCTCCCACCGCAATATTGAAGAAATCTCCGCAGCCCATGAAGATCCCATGAGAGCAGAAACTAGTTCACTCCCTATAACAACTTTCCTCATCTATATATAAGATGTGGAAGAAAGTGAAGGACTCAGTCGTCGTCTGCGGCTATTCCTCTAAACGTCAGCCAAATTCTGACAAATTCCCTTTCAAATACAAAGGGATTCATCCCAAGACGGATCCTGATACAGCGGTTCCTCCCAAAACTAAAGCGGTTTTTCACAAAAAAAAAGAGGCCTAATAAAACTCAAGTGCCCGAAGCAAACTCCAAAGGCCAAAACTCCAAACACCCCAAACCTGGGTCATGGTAGTTCACATAGTCTATGTGGTGAATTTCAAAGACGAAGTTCGAGCTTCTACTAGTCACCGACCTCAAACTCGGTCCCTGATAAAAGTTTAACTGCAACATGAAAAGCTGCAGGAGATGCTCGCTCAGGCGGCAGCAAATGCTAATCCATCGTCTAAGGAAAATCCCGAGGAAGCACCCGAAGAAAGAGTAGAGAAGGAGTCGGATATTGATTTCTTAAAGTGCACTCTGAAAAAGAGAGATGAAGAAGTGGCAGAAATGTCCACTAAAATGAACCAGATGGCCCTTCTGATTCAGAATATGGCTGGAATGATGGTTCAATCGGAACCACTGGCAGATGAACCGTCGGTAGTCGGTCTTAAAGATAAGAATGACATTTTAAATCCTCTGCAAACCTCATCAACGGCTGAGGAGGAAATGATTCCTAAAAGAAAAGCTGGACGCATATATCGCTCAGTAAGTCAAAACTCACTATGCCAGTGAAGCATCAAATAGGCCAATCAAGACTAGTCGACCGTATCCGGCGTGCTATGATCAAATACAGTACCCGCCAGAATACATACTGCCGACTCCACATATACAAAGGAACCGAGAATCCTCACCAGCACATCGTGTGATTTAAATCCATGTGCGGTAACACTGGAGAGAATGATATACTTCTCCTCTAACAGTTCGTCAGCTGTCTGGTGGGCATTGCCTTCGAATGGTATGCGAAACTCCCGAATGACTCCGTTAATACCTTCGACGAAATGGAGATGCTCTTCTGTCAGAGATTCGCTAGTGTGAATAAACGCACTACCGTAATGACGTTGGTCAATGAAAGGGTTAGACCGAATGAGACCTAGGTTCAATATGTTACCCGATGGCGAAATCTCTAGTCAAAATGCGAGCAACGTATCGACGAAGCTGCAGCTGTGGGAATGTTCATAGCCACCCTTGACCTAAATTCAAAAGGTGTTCCCATTTACGGCCCTTTTCAAAATGACAACCTTCCAAGAGATCATGGATAAAATAACTCGATTGGATCAGCTGGGTCAAGAACTTTCATCATCCGATGAAGATGAATGAAAAGCGGAGGTAAGGTGGAATTTGTCAACAACGCTCAACAAAAAATGAGTGACTTTGAAGCAACCTTTCGCCAAAATAGCGACGGCGTAGGTGCTCGCTCCCTCCCCCCTCGAAATATACATAGGAGGCATATTTTTCACTGGCGGAAGAATCTCTACGTGGGATGGTCCTTTCTTCTCAAAGAACAGATAGAATATCAAGGGACTTACAAGCGGGTTCTGCAATCAAGTGGAATATCCCACTTGAACTAAAAAACCATGGGAGGGATGTGAAACCCATGTCCCACTCCGAATCAGACGATGAGGAAAAAACCCAAGTCAAATTCAGTCTTCCAAGGAAGAGGAAGACTCGGCAGAAGGAGTGACGTAACATCTTGTTCCTTTGTATATGAAGAAGACGCTCCATCAGTATCGGAAAGCGGCATTGATAAGCAGGGGCAGGTGTTGTTTAAAATGCCCAGTACTTCCTGCAAAACAACCCGATTAGCACGATGATAGATGAAGAAGTCCAAGAAGGTAAAAATAGTCTAAGGCGTGAAGTGTCCATGCAAACAAAGGACAGGCAGCAGCGTCTCAGCAAATAAGAGTTGGAAGGGGTGAGTTATGCAACTTCGCGACCGAATGAGAATGTTGGACCGAAAAGTCCTTAAACTAGAAATTCGCCTCAAATATAGCGATAATGGACCGAAATGTCCCTAAACTAGTGTGTCGCCTCAAATATGGCACATCGCCCCAAATACGGTGATATCCTCTCTTAAGATCTATATTGTAATCGAAGTCCCAACGGTAAAGGTCGCAATTCAAGTCCTACCGACAACACAGCTACTCCAGCAATAAAGCCACCCCTAAGTCCCACCGGCAAATAGATGGGTCACCTGCGGCGAAACTATTTTCGAGAGTTTAATCGTTCGCAAAAAAACGGCATATCCACAAGCGAAATGAGCATGGATGAAAACCCGAAAGGGCGCCGTGAGTAAAAACGGCAGGATTGCCGACGAGTTTGTGAAAACCCGGAAGGGCGCAATCTTATTAAAAAATAATAATAAAGAGAGAAAAAACGGTGTGTCCACAAGAAAAATGGCCACGGATGAAAACCCGAAAGGGCGCCGTGAGTATAAACAGTAGGACAACCGGCGAGTTTGTGAAAACCCGAATAGGGCGCAGGCTCGTAAAAAAAATTCATGTGCACTTGTAAGGTCCTCTCGACCTTGTGAGGAGAAAATACCTTTGCGAGATCCTTACGACTCACAAAAAGAGCAACACACTTAGGAATCCTCATGATTCCTAAGAACAAATTACACTTACGGGATCCTCACGACTCGTAAGGAGAATTCCCCTTATGAGACCCTCACGGCTTATAAGATTCAAAAGCCTTAAGCTATAGAGATCTGAACCTTTTCTTCAGCCGTCATATCCCCCAAGTTTCCCTACAGGCGGTCTAATATTGGCCCTTGTATACAATCTACGGGCATAAATAAACGTTCCCTCACCTAGTTCTACCAATGACGAGAAATGTCCTCATATGATGAACAACACTTGTAGGTCCTCTCGACTTACAAGGAGAAAATACTCTTATGAGATCCTTATGACTTATAAGAGAACACACACTTAGAAATCCTCACGACTCCTAAGGAGAAAATACACATACGAGATCCTCACGACTCGTAGGGAGAAATACCTTTTTGAGACCTTTACGGCTCATGAAGTCAAAAGGCTTTAGTCGGCAGGATCCTAACCCTGCTTGCTAAGCCGCCTTTGTTCAAATCAGCAAAGGCAAATGATGATTCGCTCCTGGCAATATTTCAGTAGTAGCGATGCTGATGCCTAAATTGGTAGCAAATTCCAAGTCCTCTCAAAGCAAATGATGATTCGCTCCTGGCCATATTCCAGTCGCAGCGATGCTGATGCTAAGATTGGTATCAGATCTCAAGTTCCATACTTGCAACAAAATCAACAAGCCAAAAATGCATATGAACGAAATAATAGGGCAACTCACAATAAAAATCAGCGAGTAAAAAATATATGCATATGAAATAACCAAAATGATGGAGCAACTCACAATAAAAAAATAGCAAGTAAAATATAAATAACCGAAATGATTGGGCACCACGAAAAATAGCCGAAATGATTGGGCAATCGTGACTTTCGCGATATAAAAAATGCTAAAATGATAGAGCATCGCGGAAAGAAACAAAAAAAAGAAGAGAAATTTTTTGCCCTGCAGGTGAGTCCGCATCAACCCTTGTATACGATCCATGGGCACAAACGAAAAGGGAACCACATTTTCCTACCAGGCTTCATCAAAGGGAAAGCCAGGTCTCGACGGAAACATCTACAGCCTAGAGATCACCCCGGCGTTCCTTCTCACTCCAGCAGGATGCAGACATAACGTCAACAACCGACCCCAGGGTCGAAACAAAGCAGAGCCATAGCAAAGTCCCTAGTTCCCAGTCTCAATGGCAACATCTAGAGCCTAGAGATCACCCCGGCGTTCCTTCTCACTCCAGCAAGATGCAGACATAATGTCAACAAACGACCCCAGGGTCAAAACAGCGGAGCCATGGCAAAGTCCTAAGTTCCCAGTCTCGACGGCAGCATCTACAGCCTAGAGATCATACCGGCGTTCCTTCTCGCTCCAGCAGGATGCAGACGCAACATCAACAACTGACCCCAGGGTCAAAACAGTGGAGCCATGGAAAAGCCCCTAGTTCCCGGTCTCGACGGCAACATCTACAGCCTAGAGATCACCCCGGAATTCCTTCTCGCCCCAGCAGGATGCAGACGCAATGTCAACAACCCCAGGGTCAAAACAAAATAGAGACATGGAAAAATCCCTAGTTCCAGTTCCCGACGGTTCACCAACAACCCAAAGACCACCTCGACGTTCGTCTCGATACAGCAGACGCGATGTCACCCCAGCATTCCTTCTCACTCCAGCAGGGTGCAGACACAACGTCAACAACCAACCCCAGGGTCAAAACAAACGGATCCATGGCAGAGTCCCTAGTTCCAAGCCTCGACGGTTCACAAACAACCTAGAGGCAACCGCAACATTCATTCTATTACAGCAAACACAATGTCAACAAACGAAGCAAAGGAAAATCCCTAACTTCATGGTCTTGACGGCAACTCAAATAAAACTTGAAAGACTATCGGAGATCATCCCACACCAACGCAGAGTGGTTATGACTCATCGGGGCTCCCAAACTGAGCCTAACCTAAAGTAAAAAGCGGCATGGAAAATTCCTAACGCTTGCTCTTTCGACGGTAATATGACCTAGGAGATTACTTGAAGACGTCTTGTCCAGCCCCCGAAAGAATCAGAGACATGACAGTCGTGGGGCTATTCGAACAACAAGATTGCATATCGAGGAATTCATCAGCCAATGCGACGGTACCACGGACAAAATCCCTAGTACCACAAAACCTAACAGGCTTCTGTCGTAAAGAGCAGGGGTTATAATGTTAGGATATTCTTGTGAGAACTTCTTGACTCGTCTCGACTCGTAAGGAAAACAATGTTCCTGCGAGAACTTCTCGACTCGTCTTGACTCGTATCGACTCGTAGAGAAAAACATCTTCATGAAACCCTCACGGCTTATGAAGGTGAAAAGCCTTAGGCAACGGGGATATCAACCTGTTTCCTAAGCACTGTGGCCCTACAAGCAGGTCCAAACTGACTCTTGTATACTATCCACGGGCCATATTCTTCAAAGTCGAATATCGCCAAGGAGGAAAAAAAACTACTTACGAGTCCTCTATATTTGTCAGGGGGAAAATTCTCTTGTGAGATCCTTACAACTCTCAAGAGAAAATGCACTTAGGAGATCCTCACGACTTCTAAGGAGAAAATACACCTGCGGGATCCCCTCGACTCGTAGAGAGAAAACCTTTTATGAGACCCTCACGGCTTATAAAGTTGAAAAGTCTTAGGCGGCAGATCCAAACCTGTTTCCTAAGTCATCGATGCCCTACAAGAAGGTCCAAACTGACTCCTGTACACTATCTACGGGCCACATTCGCCAATGAAATAAAGAAGCTACTTACGGGTCCTCACGATTCGTAAGGAAAAATACTCGAGTGAGATCCTTACGACTCACGGAGGCGATCAACACATAGAAATCCTCACGATTTCTAGGGAGAATATGCACCAATGAGATACTCTCGACTTGTAGGGAGAAAAACACCTTCTTGAGACCCTTACGTATCATGAAGATGAAAAAATTCTTAGGCTACAAGGACCCTAAACTTGTCTCCTAAGCCCTCAATTCTATGGCCATGCATAACTTTGCACTACTTCACCCATGTACATACTTACTGTAGGGATGGCTTAGCACCTTAGCAAGGTTTTGTCAAGCATCAATCATGCTACTTTAAAAATTTTGGGGTGCTAAACAAACCCTAACCAAGATCTTAACTAGAGTATTAGGATAAACAAGCATGTAAACAACTTTACATCTAAGAGTTAGGGATTCCAACCTTTGTAGTCCATTCCTTCACTTCTAAAGCTCCGTGTTGAGGTCCCTTCGCTGCGATCATCGAGTACTCGGACTCAAGAGAGGCTCCATGAAGAGAAATATGCAAGCTTGCTTCCAATCTTCAACAACAAAGATGATCTACCTTGAAGAAACTCAAGCCCAAATTCTTGCTTTACTAATCAAGTATTAGCAAAGCAAACACCCTAATGTAAGTGGCTAGAATAGATGAGGATGATGAAGTAGGAATTTAGCTCTCATTTATTTTCAATTTCTCACTCAAAATCATCACATAAGAAAAAGCTAGAAAGCTTTTCTCAAAGGTAGAAGAAGAAGAAATTGCTTTGTGATGAATAATGAATTATTGTGCTATGGTTACAATTGCAACCCATGGTTAAGCATGAAGACTTAACCCATGTAGAGTGTTAACTAGGGTAAAGGGTTTGGGTTGGGTTAATAAAATATCTACACAAAAATATCTTTGCTTAAAACAAAAAATAAAGCTTCTAGAAGCTTCATAAGAAAGCTAACCCAAATCAAACCCTAATTATATTTAATCTCCACAAAACATGTTGCATTTGTAATCATAATTCGTTACAATATTATATATCACATATATAATATATTTTGTAACAAAATAAAATAATACAATTAACATATATCACATATATATCAATGTATTATCCAAGTGACAAAAAGAATCTTTGAGTGAGCTTATATTAGTTAATATAATATAATATATCAAATATATAATTATACATTAAATTATCGAATCAACACTTGATCCGATAATCCGGCTATTTCACAAATAACAGACTAATATAATCTGTATCAGTTCATCGAATCAACACTAGATCCGATGACCCGGCTATATCATATATACCCGGCCGATATCTCATATCGCGAGAATATAATACGGTATCGCATGCACATATTATTCCCGGTCCTGCACATATTACATATGTGCTCCTACTCTGTTTTGCCTGAGCTAGGAAACCTCTGTGTAGGACTCTAAAGAATCGTCAATACATCGGCAGTAGGTGATGATCATATCAAACACCCACAAGCTGCAAACGGTCAGCTAAACGTAACAGCCACCCAGGTATTGAGCAATCAGAAGGTCAACAAGCAACCCTGTACATTCTCCTGTGAATCCAACCAGTAACACTCCCGTACAGTCCGGTCTCTTCGTCTTATATGTCCCATATCTCGCCTAGGGGTGGTAAACGTCAGACCCCAGTAGCTTGATAAGTCGTGTCGATATGAGGTCCATAACAGTTCGAGAAACTACTGATAACACTTACCAGTAAATCTCATCAACCCTGGCCAGGGATTTCCAGTTATAGCCAATCGAACACTGCGCAACATCAACTCCCTATACCGGGAGAGACGAAACCCCTCCTATCGCTCATTGCCTCCATGTGATTCGGGACTGTACCCAAAAGCCACCGTTTTACACGCCCTCTTAGACGTGGTATGATGGAAATCAAAGCACAGTGGGAATCACACAAGACTCTATGACAATCTCGGGTCTACAGACTAACATGTACTAGTGTCACCAGAGAACTGCCATCTGACTTGAGGTATAATACCATCTGGGAGTTCTCGGCGAGTCCGTCCAGTGTACCCAGTCTTCACTGAGCACCCGTATACCTTCTCTGATGTCAAACACCAATGGATATGGGATCATCTATCGCCCATCATATGGGTCAAGAAGCGCATACGCTAGTCTACTCTGGAGTATCTATGCCCTGTCTCGGTACTCCCATGACTAGGAACTTTTGAAGGATGTACTTGGCGACTACACTGTCCCCATTAGTATGATCTGCATCATAGTCCTGGTAGTCAAGTACTCATCCTAAGGTCTTTATCAACATGTGACACAGAGACAATCAGAGTACATGTTAAGATAAAGAGTAACCAGATAGCATACTATCGTGTCGAGCAAGAAAGTCCTCCCTATATATGTCCAAGCATCCACTACAATATACAACGTATGTACAGTAATGGCCTCTAGGGCATACATATAACTAACAATTTCCCACTTGCACTAGGGCCATCTGTTGTAGTATCTCATACCCAACAATAAGCTGTGGTTGAAGTATCTCATACTCAACCATCCCATAAAAGTCTCTACTGGGAAATAGGCTTTTGTGAGTGGATCCGCGCTGTTTTCCTCTGTGTCTACTCTCCAAACCTCGATCTCCCTGGAGATCAACCATCTCCATGATCAGGCGATACTGCCTAAGAATATGTCTGGATCTCTGATGGGACGGGGGTTCCTAGGCATAAGCCACAACTCCATTGTCACACAATGGCAGGAACGAAGTTCATCTCATGAACTTATATATATATCCAGACTGCCTCTTTGGTAGCATCCTTGGTAACGATGTATCTAGCCTTTAATCGTCTAGTAAGTCACGGTATCTAGCTTGGAACTCTTCCAACATACAGTCCCTCCACTGAGGGTAAAGACAATGCCTGTGACTGACATTCAGTCGTCCTTATCACCGTGGAACTTTTCCAGTGATTCTCCCCAGGATCGATTGATACCATCTCACTACAACCAATGAGAATCCCAACATCCAATTAGATCTATCTCATAGATCCATAATCCAGGATTTAGGAGGTATCACCTTGATCCTATATAGAGAATCTTTGTGATAAGAGAAGATTGACCGAGCGTAGCATAGGAAACTTCTTCCCTATCAAGAGTATATCATCCACGTACTATACGAGGATCACCACCATACTCCCTACTACCCTTTTGTATATACTTGGTTCATCTACCATTTTGATGAAGTCAAACTCTTTGACTAGCACATCAAAACAGATGTTCCAACTCCGCGATACCTGATTTATCACATAAAACATCTTGCACACATTTCCGCTGCTCCCACTGTCTACGAAGCCCTCTGGCTGTGTGCCTATAGACGCTTTCTTCCAAATCACTATTTAGAAAAGTAGTCATGACACCCAACCGCCAGATATCGTAGTCATGGTATGTAGCAGTGGCAAGTAGGATCTGGATAGACTTAAGCATAGCTTTGAAAGTCTCAACTTTTCCATGTACACCAAGTAATCTTCTCAAGATATACTTGCTCCTGATGGGGATTTAACCCTTCAGATTAAGCAACCAAAGTCCATACTTTGTTGGTGTATAAGGATTCCATCTCAGATCGCTAAGCATCCAGCCATTCTCACAGAGTCCTCACTCCTGATGGCCTGCTCGAAACTAGTTGGGTCATCATCTCATGATGCAATCCTCGCTCCCACTGTCATAGAGAAACCGAAGTATCTCTTAAGTGGATGAGGAACCCTACCAGATCGGCGAAGAGACTGAGGTTCGTTGGAAACTATTGAATCCTCCGGGTTTACCAAATCATCAACTGCAGTTTGTATAGCTGGAACTCCTTCCAGTTCTACCTCATGACCACTAATTTCTTCACAAGAAATTCCCTTTTACTCAAAAAGTGGTATGCCGAGAAATAAAACATCTTTTGTTCCTCGGTGTGGTAGAAGATATTCCCTTGCGAATGCTTGGGATATCCAACAAACTTCCACGGAACTGACCTTGTCTCGAGCCTGTCCGGATTTTGCTTTTGACATAGGCCAGACAACCCCAAATCTTAACTTCCTTAAGAGATAGGCTCTTCCCATACCATATCATATATGGAGTGGTAGACATTTGATTTGATTGGAACCCAATTTAATAGGTATGCAACTTCTCAAGTGCATAACCCCAAAAGAAAATAGGCAACTCAGTAGTACTCATCATAGAGCACACCATATCACATAGGGTGTGATTGCTCCGCCTCGATACACCGACGTGCTGAGGTGTATACAGAGGAGTAATGCTGAGAGAGAATCTCATTCTCCTTTAGAATAGTCCAGGAATTCCGTGCTCAAGTATTCTCATCCTTGATCACATCAAAGGACATAATACTTTTACCCGTTTTTGGTTCTCTACTTCTAACTTATATTCTGTGATTATCTCAAAAATTTCGGACTTGTGTTTCAATAGGAACATATTTCTGAATCTTGAGAGATCATCAGTGAATGTAATGAAGTACAAAGAACCTATCCTGGCATATGTAGACATGGAACTATCATACATCATCATGTATCAATCCCAAGAGTTCACTAACTCTTTCTCTGTTTTCAATAAACGGAGTTATGATCATCTTATCTTTGTGACATGACTGGCAAGTTTTACAAGATGTAAATCCAAACTAATTTAAATATGCATCTTTATGTAACTTCAGCTAGTCGGGTCGCATTGATATGACCTAGTCTACAATGCCTCAAGAAGGATTCGTTCATTTCTGAACTTTTCCTCTTGTGTGTGTTATGTACGTTAAGAACTGTGGTTTGATTTAGAACGTCTATGCTTTTAGATAACGTGCCTGAACCGATCAACTCTTGATATAGCAAATGTTCAAAACATTATCCAACAATACAAAATTATATCCTTCTTTACTTAATAAAGAGACCGATATGATGTTGTATATCAGGTTCGGTATCTAATAACATTCGTTCAGAATCAATGTATTTTGTAATACAGGGTGATAACTACCAACTGCTTGGCTTGCAACAATTGCACCGTTTCCGACTCTTGAAACTTATCACCCTTTCTCAGTTCTCTACCTATCTACAGCCTATGTAACATATTACATATTTGGGATCCTGATCCGGTATCACATACCCAGGACGTAGAGGATACTGCGAAACAGTTCTTGGTAATGAACACACCCGAAGAAGATGCATCAGCATGCACTTTCTTCGTTTGGGCGGCACGGGAATCCTGGTAATCCCCAATTTCCTGCTCTGTCTTATAACAATTATAAGTTGGAGCGGGACCAACATTCCCCAGCTCAGTATAATAAGCGGGTTCGGTCAATACATCCGTATTATCTTGATTAAGGCATGACATGGTCGCTACAAGGAGAGAGAGAGAAAAAAACACTCAGCGTATGATCTTGCAAGATTAGATTGGTTATTAATATATCTAATCAGGATGGCTCCCACCGTTTTAGTCAAATCTTTCTTCAAACTCTAAAAGGAAAGACTAGCCGGAATTAATTACACTCTACAAGTTCGTCAATCTTTCAGCCAGGCCAGTGCCGGTACTTTGAGGGGGGTTCTCCGTGCTTTCGCACGGACCTAATTAAAAATAAACCTCGTTTTCCCAGAGGCGTAACCCCGTTGACACCTTTCTAGACACCTACTTGATCGGTTAATTGTAATGTGTAAAACTCTCCCAGGAGTAACTCTTACTCGCAGCGGGTATCGGGATCCAACTATCTCATAGAAAGTATGCAATCTCATTGCAAATTTCAACTCTTGAAATTCCCAATAATACTTCTGCCCCTAACGTGCTATGACCTTGACGAATGCCAAACAACCCATAGTCCGCTAGTCAAGTTCAACCCATACATTTCGTGATTGAATTAAACCCACCCGCACGACCCTTGACGAATGCCAAACAACGCCGTACGAATACCCTAATCCAATCGCATCGTATGCTAGCAGATAAGCACTAGTTAGCTACCGTACACTACGCCTTGACGAATGCCAAACTACCGCAGCACGAATACTAAGTAGTACTTATCTGAAATGACAGAGGGCTACGACAGGTTTTCAAGAAAACCCTTTACGTAATGAACTTGATATCGTTGTAGAATCGAGTGATTTAAATGGAGTGTTTTTTAGGCCTTTGCTAGTTTCGCTAAAGAGGTCACTCCCAGTGAAGGGATCGTCGGCTCTTTCCTCATCGAATAAGGTGCAGGATATTTCACAAATATCACTATGCAAAGCAAAAACTATAAAAACAATCAAAAGATAAACCGAGTTTGTAGCATCTGCGAGTTTCGCTAAAGAGGTCACTCCCGGTAAAGGGATCTTGGCTCTTTCCTTATCGAATAAGGTGCTGGATGTTCTACAAGGAACACCGCTATGCAAAGTAAGAACTAGAGCTACCAGTTTTTGAAACAAGTTTCTACAATATCTTTAGCTTTCTTTTAGTTTCATTAATCTCATTAATGAAGTCTCATTTTATTATGCTTCACAAGCATCACATTTGAAACGAAATCATCAATATAACATATATCTCATATATATAATATAAACATTTATCTCAGGCAGTAATATGATCTCATTACAGAACATTGCAGCAGAAGAACATATATGAAATATTGGATATACTAGGAGGTCCGTGTTTTAATACGAGCCTGTATAAAACACGGATTCTACGGTCGCGATGAATAACCAATCCCATACCCCTAGACCCCTACGAGAGCGGCAAGTAACCCTGCCAGTTCTAGAGTTAGGAGACCCGGTCTCGACTCCTCGAGATAGTCTCCCACTGAACCCTAGAACCCGGTTACTTGTGCTCCCTGCCTTGGGTCTATCCTAATGCGGAAAAGTAAATAATATACAATAGTGACATCATCCTCAACCCGGAAGTGCCCCAATAAAAGAATATTACATACAATGAATTTTACATGAATGAAAATAAAAACCCTCATCTCACATAAAACCCAAGGCTATTCAAAACAAGGCGATCCAATATAACATATCACAGCAACACATACATCACATGTCATCAATGTAAGTAAATATGCGTATCCCAATTGTCGTTGATGTATAGCAACGAAACCGGCGATACACCACATATTTCACTTACGGTCGCAGAAAAGAAAGTGTAAAACTACAACAGTTGGAATCCGCAACCTCCTTAGACATCTCATGCCTAACCAAATGAATTCTTTAGACATCGCATGCCTAACAATTATAAACCCCGCATTTTAGTCTCAATATCGAAAACTCTTTTCAATATCAAGTTGGGCAATTCAACAAGATTCCCGACATCCTGATCGAATGCTCGTCGGAAACTTTAGTAGACGGCCGCACCCCTGGATGCCGTCGACGGAGTGCACTAAGGCGGAACACCGCTGCCGCGAGCACCCTACTGGATGCTTTTGGAAACGGGGTTCTCTTACAGTCACTTGGTCGGGGCTATGGGGCGTGGCTATCTATTAAGTTTACTCGGGGAGTATCCGCGTACGCTACGTGATTGCGACGGATTTTTGATCACATCAAAATCCCGTGGCAACCGATCAAATGAGACTAAACTGCTAGATTTATAACATTCAAATTACTTGTCTCATAACTACTTGTGGATTCCAAATATTGTATCACATTCCAGATAAATAGACAATATTAAACTTTCCAATCGAATAAACAAACACCCAAAATTTCCCTTTTTGCTCAACACTTGAACTTAGTTTAAAAGCATCCATCACATGCCACAGTACCAATGGTCCAGCCGTAGAAGGGTCAAACCAACGCCTCACATGTGGCAACGCCGTACTGCCCCAAATCCTAAGGTTTAGAGGCGGTTCAGACGGTCACATAATCGAGTTAAGGTTTGTGTTATTCTAGAGGGTCCACCGCGTTACTTGCATGACTTTGAACGTTCTTTAACTAAGGAAAAAATCCAACACTTGGAAATTTTCCGGCAGGGGAAAAAGTGAATTATTGATATCCGTTCGAACTTTTTAACATGTTCTAAATTACCCGGAAAACTTAAACGAAGTTAAATTATCCGATCGAATCAACGAGTTCCCAATATATCCCAGAAAGCTCAACACTTGAGTAGAACTAAAAATTCCCATAAGCATGAAAAATACCCAAGAATATAACCATGAAGTATTAGCCTCTAACTCAACAAGTTGGCCGCGGAACCGCCGCCAAATGCATGGTTTGGCTGCGGTTCCGCGGTCTCTTGATTGAATTAGGGCTTCGTACTTCACAGTAATTCTTAGAATTCCCTGCATGATTTTCTGAGTATTATTAATATGAAAATTTTTAACTTTTGAAAATTTTTCCAGAAACTAGGTTTTTACGGGGTTTCGGAGTTCGATCGGACTTCTAACTTCGTCTACACATCACCTAAAGCTCTAGCTTGGCTCTGATACCACTGTAGGGATGACTTAGCACCATGGCAAGGTTTTGGCAAGCATCAATCATGCTACTTTAAAAATTTTGCGGTGCTAAACAAATCCTAACCAAGATCTTAACTAGAGTATTAGGATAAACAAGCATGTAAACAATTTTACATCTAAGAGTTAGGGATTACAACCTTTGTAGTTCATTCCTTCACTTCTAAAGCTCCGTGTTGAGATCCCTTCGCTGCGATCATCGAGTACCCGGACTCAAGAGAGGCTCTATGAAGAGAAAGATGCAAGCTTGCTTCCAATTTTCAACAACAAAGATTGTATATCTTGAAGAAACTCAAGCCCAAGCTCTTGCTTTACTAATCAAGTATTAGCAATGCAAACACCCTAATCTAAGTGGCTAGAATAGATAAGGATGATGAAGTAGGAATTTAGCTCTCATTTGTTTTCAATTTCTCACTCAAAATCATCACATAAGAAAAAACTAGAAAGTTTTTCTCAAAGAAAGAAGAAAAAGAAATTGCTTTGTGATGAATAATGAATTATTGTGCTATGGTTACAATTGCAACCCATGGTTAAGAATGAAGACTTAACCCATATAGAGAGTTAACTAGGGTAAAGGGTTTGGGTTGGGTTAATAAAATATCTACACAAAAATATCTTTGCTTAAAACAAAAAATAAAGCTTCTAGAACCTTTATGAAAAAGCTAACCCAAATCAAACCCTAACTATGTTTAATTTCCACAAAACATGTTGCATTTGTAATCATAACTTGTTACAATATTATATATCACATATATAATATATTTTGTAACAAAATAAAATAATACAATTAACATATATCACATATATATCAATGTATTATCCAAGTGAAAAAAAGAATCTTTGAGTGAGCTTATATTAGTTAATGTAATATAATATATCAAATATATAATTATACATTAAATTATCGAATCAACACTTGATCCGATAATCCGGCTATTTCATAAATAACCGACTAATATAATCTGTATCAGTTCATCGAATCAACACTTGATCCGATGACCCGGCTATATCACATATACCCGGCCGATATTTCATATCGCGAGAATCTAATACAGTATCGTATACACGTATTATTTCTGGTCCCGCACATATCACATATGTGCTCCTACTCTGTTTTTCCAGAGCCGGGAAACCTCTGTGTAGGACTCTAAAGAATCGTCAATACGCCGGCAGTAGGTGATGATCATATCAAACACCCACAAGCTGCAAGCGGTTAGCTAAACGTAACAGCCACCCAGGTATTGAGCAATCAGAAGATCAACAAGAAAGCATGTACATTCTCCTGTGAATCCAACCAGTAACACTCCCGTACAATCCGGTCTCTTCGTCTGATATGTCGCATATCTCGCATAGGGGTGGTAAACGTCAGACCCCAGTAGTTTGATAAGTCGTGTCGATATGAGGCCCATAACAGTTTGAGAAACTAATGATAACACTTACCAGTAAATTTCAGCAACCCTGGCCAGGGATTTCCAGTTATAGCCAATCGAACACTGCGCAACATCAACTCCCTGTACCAGGAGAGATGAAACCCCTCCTATTGCTCATTGCCTCCATGTGATTCGGGACTGTACCCAAAAGCCACCATTTTGCACGCCCTCTTGGATGTGGTATGATGGAAATCAAAGCACAGTAGGAATCACACAAGACTCTATGACGATCTCGGGTCTACAGACTAACCTGTACCAGTGTCACCAGAGAACTGCCATCTGACGTGAGATTTAATACCATCTGGGAGTTCTCGGCGAGTCCGTCCAGTATACCCAGTCTCCACTGAGCACCCGTATACCTTCTCTGATGTCAAACACCAATGGATATGGGATCATCCATCGCCCATCATATGGGTCAAGAAGCGCATACGCTAGTCTACTCTGGAGTATCGATGCCATGTCTCGGTACTCCCATGACTAGGAACTTTTGAAGGATGTACTTGGCGACTACACTGTCCCCACTAGTATGATCTGCATCATAGTCCTGGCAGTCAAGTACTCATCCTAAAGGCTTTATCAACATGTGACATAGAGACAATCAGAGTACATGTTAAGATAAAGAGTAACCAGATAGCATACTATCATGCCGAGCAAGAAAGTCATCCCTATATATGTCCAAGCATCCACTACAATATACAACGTATGTACAGTAATGGCCTCTAGGGCATACATATAACTAACACTTACGTGGGCAAAGTAATGGGGGCATTTGCTCCCACCAAAATTTTCGGCCAAGAGCTATTTGTTCCCTTATAACCCTTATAAAAAGGGAGAGAACAAAGAGGAAAAAAATTCACGGTTGGACATCACGTGTTAAACACGTGAGCGCTTATATGCAAAGCATATAAGCGCTGAAAGAAAATAACAAAAGGCCAAACAGGCCTCACGTGTTAAACACGTGAGCGCTCATATGCAAAGCATATAGGGGTTGAAAACACATAACTAAGGGCCAAACAGGCTTCACGTGTAAAACACGTGAGCGTAGCGTTGAACATAAATAACCAATGACCAAACAGGCCTCACGTGTTAAACACGTGAGCGCTCATATGCTCATATGAGCGCTGAAAATAAACAGGTTAAAACCAACACTAGGGGTCACGTGTTAAACACGTGGGTTCTCTTGCCGCTCACATGCAAAGCATGTGAGCACCTCAATTTAAAATGCTCCTATCAAATTCTAGAATTAAATTCTATTTGGGAAATATTTTCCTGATCTTTCTCAAACTAGAAAAATCTTCTATGTTAAACAGAGGACCCTTGGATCAAAAATCCAGCGGTGATCATATGATAGAGTAAAATTCTAGAATAAAATTCTATCATAGGAAAATATTTTCCTAATCTTGTTAAACTAACAAGATATTCATTTAACAGAATTAAATTCAATATTCCTAATCTTGTTAAACTAACAAAATATTCACATGACAAGAATAAAATTCTATGTTAGAATAAAATTCTAATCTTGTTAAACTAACAATATATCCATATTAAGAAAATATATTTCTGATCTTGTTAAACTAAAAAAATATGATAGAATAAAATTCTAATCTTGTTAAAACTAACAAAATATTCATAATCTTGTTAAACAAACAAGAAATCTTTTCTGTTAAACAAATAGCCTTTGGATTAAAAATCCAACGGTGAATAAAATTCACCGATTGATCTAAAAGATTATGGAATCAATCATGATCTCTCAATGAGAGATTTTCTCAACAAATTGATTTTTTCCTTTCTCCTATAAATAAGAGTAAGGAGATTAAATCAAAAATGAGGAGACCACCCCATAAGCTTCTAAAAAATATACAGAAGCCTCCCAAAATCTCCCACAAAACAAAGAGAATTTAATTCTCAAACCAAGAGTTTAACTCTTCTCAAAAAACATAGTTCTTTCTATGGATCTGAGATCCGCAAGACAAATCTCCCATAAGTTGAGAATTTAATTCTCATCGAGAAGATCTTGTTCTTGAGAATCAAAGATTCATGGAAGAACGAATTTGAAAAGGAAGAAGATCGAGTTCAAATCAAGAACTTAGTTTCTTCAAATTGAGAACTTAGTTCTTTAAAGAACCCAATTCAAGATCTTCAAAATAATGATCTTGGTGATCGTTAATGGTCAAAATACCATTAACAGAGATTTAATCTCTCGGAGAAGATGGAGTTCAAATTAAGAACTTAGTTTCTTCAAATCAAAAACTTAGTTCTTTAAAGAACTCTATTCAAGACCCTCAAAATAATGATCTTGGTGATCATTAATGGACAAAACACCATTAACAGAGATTTAAGCTTTCGTAGAAGATAGAGTTCAAATCAAGAACTTAGTTTCTTCAAATCAAGAACTTAGTTCTTTAAAGAACCCGATTCAAGATCCTCAAATAATGATCTTGGTGATCATTAATGGTCAAAATACTATTAACAGAGATTTAAGTTCTCTAAAAATATCAACAGAGATTTAATCTCCAAAAGAATGCAGCGCTTCACATGAAAAGCACGTGAGCGCTCAAGGCCAAGTTATATAGCGTCTCACGTGAAACACACGTGAGCGCCGGGAAAAATTATTGCTTAGCACTATTGGAGCGCCTCACGTGATACACACGTGAGCACTATATGCAACTGAGTGTTTAGCACTGCTGAGTGATACAAAAACCCAATCTTAGCCTAAATTGGCTAAGCTTATGTTTGTGATATCCAAACTGATAGTCAAACCGATCTTCATTCATGATTGACGATTCTTAAGTCCATTACAGTCTTTTCCCTCAAATACGGGATTTGGTTTAAGGGTATATCTATTCACACCTCTGATATATGTCGTTGTAATTCCTCAACGTTTTCAGAGAGGCGGCGGGTCCCGACGACCAACAACTTTTTTCGCTGGTACACTTCCAAACTGGCGTGCACGCCTCAAATCGGATCGTGCCTCAAATTGGGCACACCCCTTAACACCATCGTTCACTCTGCCGCGTAAAAAATACACGTGCACGCGAGATAGGTAATGGACCGAAACATTCTTAAACTAAAACAATAGAGCCCAAATGCTCTTTTGTTGGATCTGAATGATCCTAAAACCTTGTTAAGTGGATTTTAGTCTCAAATTGGACTAACATATCCTTAATAAAAAAATCGAGCTCCAACTGCTCATAAATATTTAAGTTTATCTTAATCTCAAATTAGTTAACAATTCTTAAATAAAATCCCAAATCTAAAATATACGGATTTGGACTAATCGCGCCTTACGGGCGACGACATAAATTAGTCTCCGTATGCAATCCACAGGAAACCAAAAATAAAAAAAACACACACGAAACGAAGTAAACTTCCGGAGCAGGAGAAAGTGGTTATCTCTACACGGTAACGTAATTAACTGCAGGGGCTTGCGCCTCCAGGAAAGAGCGTCCCCACAATCAAAAACCCCTCAAAAATGAGAGGGAATCTGACGAAGTCTGCTACAACGGCCGCATCTGTCCAAACCTCCGATACACGGTGCCATAAATCAACTTGGCATCTTTGGAGAGGTGGACGGATAAAACCAAATAGCATCTTCCCCCAAATTCAAGTAAGATGATCCATCCCGGTTTCGACTCCATTTTCGGCGGTAAACACCCATTTTGGAGAACCCCGATCGGAATGGTGCGGGTTATCGCACATCCTCGGGTCTAGTAGAGCGAGATGCAGACCTTCTAATGAGCATTCGATCTCGATGGAATTTTGAAGCAATTTTTAAGAAAATGAGATTTCTACAAAATAAGTAAACTTTATTTTTATTAAATATATATATATAATTATTATCAAAATGTCTATTTTAAATATATTATAAATATTCCATGTTTTCTAAATCACAATTTCATGAAACTACCATTACAATTCAATACCAAATTTCAATATTTCATTAAAATACCATATACAATGAAAACTAGGTTCTACTCACTAGAAAATGTCACTTTTATAAAATATATATCTATGAAAACCCTAAAGACTATAATTAAATACTTGAGATGTATTTTAAAAATATATCAAACTATTTTTACATAAAAAAACCCTCAAGTTATATTAAATTACAATAAGGACCCTAGTAAATATAGGTTTAAGTGGTACCAGTTCTCTTGAGCCTCAGGGAGCCGGAGAATATGAGTGCTTTCCTATCTAAGGTAGACCACCTAAAACGGTGTTATCAACACGTTAATTGTCTTAAAAAAAGTCACAAATCCTGTCGTCCATGTGTAGCAGTTACCGATAACTCCAAAACAATCAGGACTTCGATTTTGTTTAAAAGTCTGACTCGGTTCGAGTCATGGTCAAATCTGATTATAATCTATCATGAATTTGATTCAAGTATAACTGCAATACAACATGAATCCATTTATAACATAATACAATCTATAAAAATATGAACATGACTGAACCGAACCATGGATATGCTCTGTTTACATGACTATCCATTTATATCCATTCCGTTTACTGATATCATAGTTTCGGAAAGTCTTCCATTTATTACAAGACAATACAATACAATCAGTACAATCAATACAATAAACATTACGAGGTTTATAAAAGGGTAGACTGGTACGGAACATGTTAAAGGTGGCATGAGGTGGTCACTAAAAGACGTTATTACATCCATGTCGTTATTCCGTGGTATTTTCGATGGAGCCTTATACTACGGGTTACCAAAGTCCACGGTGTAAGTTGAACTCCTCTCATATACATTGGCATATTATGTACCAAACTACAACAACTACGTTAGTATAACAAATATAACCTTATCTACTTCACATGTTCTATTCTCTGTCTATTCTTCTCTTTCTTTCTTTAGGACTTACCGAGCGATTGTTCGCTGACAACATTCCTATTTCTCTTCTTCTTTGGAATGTTGTCAGGAGGACCCGACTCTGTAGAGTTCGAGACCAGCCAGGAGCACTTGGAGCAGACCCCTGATCAGTACGCTGAAGACCCCGAGCTATAGTCACTTGTACATATTTTATTTTCAGTTCAGGCCATTGTTTAGACATTGCTTTCCATCCTTATATTTACATTTCCAGTTGTACCTGTAAAAGAATGTTTAATAAATAAATTTGATGTTCATTATATTCCTGTCTCTTGTGTTCATTTTTACTTTATATTTCTTAGATACGCTTAGCGTGTTTACTTCTGAGTAAATACGTAGCGGGCCCCGTCGGGTCCCCTCCCCGTACACCGGAAAGCGAGGCGTGACAGATAGTGGCAACTATAGATGTAGTTCGCACTATCAGGAAACGAATGCGCATAGCCTAAAATTGACAGAAGCACTGGGCTGATGCAAAGCGCCTCACTTGGAGTTCCAACCGGGAGATCATGTATTTCTGAAGATTTCTCCAAACCGTGGAGTGATTCATTTCGGAAAGAGGGGTAAGCTAAGTCCGAGATACATTAGACCGTTCGACATACTCGAACGAGTCGAAGAAGTGGCTGTTTCCCCCAATCAGAGCAAAGCTCTGTTTAAAATTCAAATTTTGAAATGAAGCAATGCTTCAGAAGCAGCGCCAAGTGCGCTGCTCTCTAAGCAGCGCACCACGTGCAAAGTACGTGTGCGCTAGCGCTATGAGCGTTGTGCTCTAAGCAGCGCACCACGTGCAAAGCACGGGTGCGCTAGCGCTAGGTGCGCTGCGCTCTAAGCAGCGCACCACGTGCAAAACACGGGTGCGCTAGCGCTGGAACTAAAAGCTCTCCACCGACAGATCTAAGATCCAATAATAATGATAAATCATTAATTAATCAGAATTAAATTCTGTTAAGGAAAGATTCCTCAAAATCTTTCCAAACAACAAGATTGTGCTCCGTAAATCAGAGCACCGTTGGATCAATGAACCAATGGTGATTAAAAATCACCAAAATACAAAATAAATTCTGTATGGAAGTGATTTCCCAATCTTGTTAAAAACAAGAAGATTGCCTTCTGTAAATCAGAAGCCCTTGGATCAAAGATCCAATGGTGGGAAAATCCCCAAATCAATTGGAGAAAAGATCTCCTTAACTGATTGAATAAATCAGCTTGCCCTATAAAAAGGCTCCCAGACTTCAAGTCTCGAGGAGACAGAAAAAAGATATAGAAGCATAGAGAGGAACCCCCCCAGAAACTTTAAGAAAATCTCAGAAAGAAAAGCCAAGCTCTCGATAGAAGAACTTCTTTTCTTCAAGGTAAAAGAATAGAGAGATGAAATCATCTCATAATTAAAAAGAAGAATTCGCTTCTTTCTTTAAGATCATAGATCTACAAGACCAATGCCTTTTACAAAGAGATCAAAAGATCTCATCATAAAATAAAAGAAGAATTTACTTCTTTCTCACAGATCATAGATCTATAAGACTAAAGTTTTTCTCAAAGAGATCATGGACATCTCACTATAAAAAAGGGGGGAGAATAATTCAATTCTCTTAAGGATCACAGATCCATAAAGGCAAAACCTTTCATCAATATAAGAGATTAAAACATCTCCTGTGAAGCTAAGAACTTTATTCTTAGATCTATGAGACAAAGTCTCTTAAAAGAGGATTTAATTCTCGGTGCATAGCGCTGCATAAAAGAGCCTTAGCGCTCCGTATTAAAAAGCGCTTCAGCGCACCGGAACTAGCGCACAGCGATGTATAAAAGAGCCTTAGCGCTCCATATTAAAAAGAAGCATCTCAGCGCTCCTGATCTGGCGCAAAGCGCCGAGCGCATCACGTGCTCCTCACGTGTGCACCACTCAACAGTTAGCGCTCTGCGCTCTTGAATTAGCGCTTTGCGCTCATAAGACTGGCGCTTAGCGCTAAGCACACCACGTGTGCGCCACTATACAAGTAGCGCTTGCGTTCATAAGATAGCGCTCTACGCTCATAAACTGGCGCAATGCGCCCATCATCTGGCGCTTAGCGCCAAGCGCAACACGTGTCCCTCACGTGTGCGCCACTCAACAGTTAGCGTTTTGCGCTCTTGAACCAGCGCTTTGCGCTCATAGACTGGCGCTCAGCGCCAAGCGCACCACGTACTCTCCACGTGTGGGCCACTGAAAAAATAGCGCTTTGCGCTCATAAATCAGCGCAATGCGCTCATAGACTAGCGCTCAGCGTCAAGCGTACCACGTGTCCCTCACGTGTGCACTAATCGGCAGAAGCGCACTGAGCTTTTTGATTGGCGCAAAGCGCCAAGCGTACCATGTGCTGCGCTGATAGAACATAAATTGTTCTTTAATAAGCCCAGAGCTATAATGAATGCTCAGCATTCAATAAAAGACAAAATATTGTCAGAATGCAAGTCAATGCTCAGCATTATTAAAAGGGCCAAGCCCAAACAAATGCTCAACAGCCCAAAATAAATGTTAAACATTTTAACTTGATGGGACTTAGCCCAAAATTGGCCATAAGTCCTCAACTTAGATTAATTGAGCCCATATGCTCGTAAATCTTTCAACAGACCTTAGTCCCAAATTGGACTATAGATTTCTCAACCAAAATTGGTTCAAGGGTACATCTCTTTACTCTTCTGATATTTGTCAGTGTAATCCTTCAACGTCTTCAGAGAGGTGACGGGTCCCGAGAACCATACATTTCATAGACTATGACGTCTTTAAACTGGACTGTGGGGTCCTTAAACCCACGGACTATGATATCCTTAACCTCGGACTGTGGGGTCCTTAAACCCATGGACTATAATGTCCTCAACCTCGGACTGTGGGGTCGTTAAACCCATGGACTAGGACTGTGGGGTCCTTAAACCCATGGACTATGATGTCCTTAACCTCGGACTGTGGGGTCCTTAAGCCCATGGACTATGATGTCCTTAACTTTGGACCGTAATGTCCCTAAACTAATTGACCGCAATGTCCCTAAACTAAACGGTAGAGCCCAAATGCTCTTTTGTTGGATCTAAATGATCCCGTTAAGTTGGTCTTAGTCTAAAATTAGACTAACGTATCCTTAACAAACGTTTAAGTTGATTTTAGTCTCAAATGAGACTAACGTATCCTTAAACCCAACCCCAAACCCAAATCTAAGAAAATACGGATTTGGACTAATCCACGTCCGACGGGAGACAACATAAATTAGTCTCTGTATACAATCAATGGGCAACCAAAAACAAAACAAACACACACGACACGAAGTGACCATCTGGAGAAGGAGAAAGTGGTTATCGTGATGCGGTAGCGTAATTAACTATAGTAGCTTGCGCCTGTAGGGAAGAGCGTCCCCACAATCAAAAAACCCTCAACAAGGGGGAATCTGACGAAGTCTGCTATATCGGCCGCATCCGTTTAAACCTTCGATACATGGTGCCATAAATCAACTTGACATCTTCGGAGAGGTGGACGGATAGCATCTGCCCCCAAATTCAGGCAAGACGGACCTACGCGGTCGTGTCTCCGTATTTCGACGGTGAACAGATTCTAGCATGCCCGGTGGGACCTCTTCCTCTTTCCGCTCCACACTTCGTGTATCGTGTTCGTGAACGAATCGCGGTTTAATATGGTTGCCCTTGGGTTCGAGATACTAAGATTTGGTTTTGCTCCCGTGCAGAAAACAGAACATCAATGGACTCTAACTGCTCCAGCTGCAACTAAGACTCCCGTTCCGCCTCATCTGGAGGTGTAACCTACGGGCCTTAAGCGGCCTCCCTTTTCAAAATGCCAGTGGAGCAAGTAACTCAGGCCACCACTGGGCTGTTCTTTGGGACCATGATCCCACCAATGAGCTTCAATGCCCTGCTGCTGTCGCAAGAAACCCCAAGTAAGTCAGTCTTTGATCAACTTACTACTGCCGCGGCCCCTCTCAACGGGTCGTCCAAATCCAATGCCTTAGTTTTCAACAGACTGGGCCAGAACGCCAACAAGCCCGCGATACCTGAAGCAGCCATCCCAAAGCGGATAGCCATCCCGGCTCAAGCGGACGAAATCATCAGAAAGGCTTCTTCTGCCAAGAAGTCAGTTTTCACAAGGCTGTCCATTCCGGCTCCCGCTCCAGGCGAAGTCCTCAAAGCTGCTTCCCCTACCCAGAAGTCTGTCTTTGACAGATTGGACATTGCTTCTCAACGGACATCGGTCTTTAAGAGTCTGACGCCGGTGATAACCCTTCGCCAAAACAGGGGGCATGAGGAAGTCACCCCTATAGCTGAGACAATTCCAACGACTCGACACGCTCAACGTCGCCACTGGCGCCGAGTAAGGAAGGCTGGGAGCAACTCTCCTTCTGGACTGACTCCGCCGGCTCCAACGGTGGAAATCGATGCTGCTGTTCCAACTGGGAACAGCTTTGAACCGCTAAGGAGAGTGGGCAAAAACTCTCCGACTACCGTGCTGAAGAGATCTCCTCCACCTGTGGAGAATGCCCCAAAGGCGAAGCTAGAGAAGCCACCTCAGCAGCTGTCCTCTAAAATTTACAAAGTTTGGAGACAAGTTCAGGAATCGGTGATTGATCAAGATTATTCTCGTCGATAGAAAAAGGTGAAAGTTCAGCGAGAAGAGGACCATCCTATCAAGCCACAAAAGGCGACAGCTACTTGGGTACCCACTGCAACGGCCCCCTCAACTTCGACCGCTCACAAGAGGAGAAGGCCGGAGAAAATCCCTGAGTCTGCGACGAATCGCAAGACCACTGAACCTAAACGCCCTAAGTCCGGGGGCATGGTGGTGCATACCGTCTCATCCGGAAAAGAGGAAAGCCGTGCTTCTACGGGTCATCGACCGCTTACCCGATCGATAACAAAGGCTCAAGAGCAACAGCAGCAAAAACTTCAGGAGATACTGACTGCAATGGCTGCATCACTGGGCCGAAAGAAAATCCAGAGACCTCAGAGCAGCATCAGGAACAAGAAACTGATGCTGAATTCCTCCGAAGAATGCTCGAGAGGAAAGAAAAAGAGGCCGCGGAACAGGTGGCCAACATAAAACGAATGGCTCTTTTGTTCCAAGACATGGCCGGGATGATGTTACAGCCGGAACCTCCAGCTGAAAACCACCCGATTATCATTGAAGACGACAGAGGGGAGACATCAAACCCTCCTCCGGCTCTTTCAGCAGCCAAGGAAGAGACCATCTCCAAGGATGCTCTGGATGATTACATCGCTCAGCAAATACGAGCTCATCATGCGAGCGAAACAGCCGGGCAGATCGTTAAGACTGGACAACCCTATCCAGGCTGGTATGACCAAATAAGTACCCGCCGGGATATACGATCCTTAAATTCTATGTATATAAAGGGACGGGAAATCCCCACCAGCATGTCGCCCACTTTAGGGCTTTATGTGGCAACACTGGAGGTGACGATAAACTGCTACTTCGCCAGTTCGTCGGTAGCTTGTCGGAGACAGCGTTCAAATGGTACTCTGAACTCCTGAACGACTCTGTCAAAACTTTTGCAGAGATGGAGCTACTATTCACCTAGCGATTCGTGAGTGCTAGTGAACGCACCCCAATAACGGCATTGATCAATGCCAGGGTGAATCCTGGAGAAACATAGGTCCAGTATGCAATACGGTGGCTAAATTTATGGTCGAAATGTGAGCAGCGCATCGAAGAAGCGCCTGCGGTGGGCATGTTCATGGGTACTCTTGATCCGCAGGCGACCATATCCCAATTTATGATGTTTTTCAAGCCCACCACCTTCCAAGCCTTGATTGACAAACTGGCCCAAATGGACCAGATGGGTCACAGACCTTCTTCTTTAAAGGCGGAACCTCGAAATGAAAAGGGATAAGCGAGAGCGACCTTCGTCGCCAATGCTCAGCACCAACCCGGTGGTTCAAGGTTAATTGCTCACCAGGAGGATAGGCAGCGATTCTTTAACAAGAATCTGAAGCACCCTTATTCGTTTCCCCGGGATAAAACGAAAAGACTATTTGAGCTGATAATGCGCAACAGGCTCATCACCTTTCCAGATCCAAAACGCCCACTACAACCTGGTGAGGCTAATAATCCCAACTATTGTCCCCATCATCAAGCGATAGGCCATCCAATTGAGAATTGCTTCGTCTGCAAGGGCTGGATTGAAGACCAGTACCAACAGGGCAAATTCGCACTAGCCGAGAATTGGAAAGTAAACCCGCCTCAGCCACACGCTCTTAAAAGGGGGGACACACCGAGGGCATCTTTCTCTTTTGTCGAAGAAGCTCCATGGGAGGTTGCTCTTTCAGCCAAAACGAAAAGAATGCTCAAGGATCGCCAAACATGTCCGGCGATCAAATGGAAAAGTCCGCTGGAACCCGAAGTCATCAAGGGAATGCTGAAGCTACGCCTGACGCTAAAAATTGGTGGTGATAGTCAAAGCGCCCACACCCAGCCGTCAAAGTCTTTGAAGAAGAAGAAAAAGACCAAAAAGCCTGTGAAGCCTGATGAAAAGCGAACAGACCTGCAAAAGCATATCGACACGCTAAAAGAATATGATCAGAAGGCGCGAACTCCAATCACACTCCAGGAGTTTCTCAACCACATCCTTGAAGACGGAGATAGCGACAACGATGAGGGAGAAGACTCGTCGGATGAACCTGAGGATTATGTGGCAAGCTGACATGTGATCTCTCACTCATCGATAGACGGTGAAGAAGCTCCTGACGCGGAGAAACTGGGGGCAAATCCTGAGCCGGGATTTTTAGGACCATCAGACGAAATGATTGATGCATTCCTGAACGAAGCTCTTCTTAAAAGCAAAGCTGATCAAGAGCGTGAGATGACCATATTTGAAAAGGCCAAACGCCAGCGACTGGACGAAAGGGTCGAAACACTCCCGCCAGATCAAAGTGCATCAGCCGCAAATAAAATCAGGTTCAAGACGAGGAAAAGGTTCGCCAAAGCCATATCGATAGGAATGAAGCTGCCACCCTCCGAAGGAAACACTCCTGATGAAGCGGATATACATCCTAGCTACCGCTTATATCATCGAAAGATTGAGCACCCCACCGAAGAGTGTAACGCTTTTAAAAGCTGGTGGCAGGGATATATTGCTCACCGAAAACATTTCAAGCGGATGAAACGCAAAACTCGTCGGGAACAAAGAAATACGACCGAGGATCATAAAAGAGCTACCGGCAACTGTCACATGGTTGATAACAGGGGATCGCAAGTTCTTACATTCGGGAGCGATTCTGAAGAAGAAATGACTCTCGGCCCTCTCTTCAAAGAATCCACCTTAGGAAAAGAGAAAGAACCGAAGAGCTGCGAGAATATTCAGCTGCGCAACCGCACGATACCGGAAAAGAATCTCGGACCTGCAAACAAGGGCTTGAACAAAAAGGATAAGGGGAAAGAAAGGGTCACTGAGGATATCGCCCTCGATGATCGATTCATCGAAGAGCTGACAGCCAAGGACCCGCCAAAGAAAAGTAAGGTGGACTATAATGTTCTGGCACACTTGAGGAAGCTACCTTCGCAGCTAAGTATTCTCGATGCCCTCTTGTTATCAAAAGAAGCAAGAGATTCTCTGATCAAGGCACTACAAGAGCCCGAGCAATTCCAAGCTTTTCTCGCCGAAGAAAAGATGAAGGACGAGCTAGAAGAAGTGCACACAGCCGATATCACCTTCGGCGATGAAGATCTCCTCCTCGGGACGTGCGAGCACAACCGTCCCCTTTACGTCTTCGGATACTGTCAAAACATCAAGATAGGCAAAATCCTAGTCGACAATGGTTCCTCCGTCAATCTCCTCAATGTAAGAGTGTTGAAGGAAATCTGCATGAGCGTTCAGCACTTTGCCCGTGATAAAATCACCATCTCTGGGTTTGACTCCCAGTCATTACGGACGCTCGGGTCTGTGATACTGACGTTACGCTTTGGGCTGCTCGTCACGGACATCAAATTTCACGTCATTGACGCTAAGACATGTTATAACGCTTTGCTCGGCCGACCCTGGTTACACGAGTACAACATTATCCCTTCTACACAACATGAGTGTATGAAGTACTTCAAAGATGGTCTCGAGTACACTGTGACAGGGGAACTAAACCCATTCTCCATGAGCGAAGTCCGCAAATATGAGGATGCCAAGTACTTCCTGCCAGATTTCGAAGACACAGAAAGATGTCGCAAACCGGAGGACAAGAACAAAGCTATCACTACTATTCCGGTCTTCGGGAGTGATACCGAGGAAGAAGAAGAAATAGTTTATTCAGGGCCGCCACAATGCAACAAGCCGGGACCATCCACCCCTATTCTGGTCTTCGGCAGCGATTCGGAAGATGAGGTCAATACCGTATTCTCTGCTCGGCCATCGATACAAGCCTTCGCTGATGAAGATCAAAGTTTGCAAGTTGCCATGGTTCCGCGGGAGCATTACAAAAAACTCGATGCACTTGAAACTTATAGTGTGCAAGAACTGCAGACATTCTATGTCCCCTCCAGGCGAAAGGGTGAAAAGACAATCCTATTCTACCGATCCGGGGAAACCAAAGTGGAGAAAGAAATTTGGCATGGTGCGGATTCTACACTTGACAGGCTCCAACCCATCCGTTTGCCCAGATATTACACAGACGGATTAAAAAGACGGTTGAGGCGCCAAGGCGTACCCTTCAAATAGACCCAGTTCTATAACAGGATCTGGAGCGTCCCAGGAACTCAACAAAAGTTTCCCAACGGGAGGATGGAAACGATCAGGCTTGGATATATTCAATCCAAGAAACGGGAGCGATTCCGCGACTGCTACGTCATACATGACTTCGATGAAGAAGGAGATGCTCTGTGGAAAGAAGCTAACCCTGAACCAAAATGAGCTCCCGTCGTGAAAATGCCAAGCCCGTCGTTCGAAGAACAGATGGACAAGCTTATAAGGGAAGCGGGTCAAAAGGTTTGAAATGAACATAATCGCGAAATGGCCATCTACGAGAAAGCCAGAACGCAGCGCCTCCTTCAGCAGGCTGCAAAAAGTGACGATGCCCTTCGTCGCCAATCCGTCATACAAAAGACCCGACGCAGAGGCAGAAATAAACCCAAGAACGGAAAAGGCGTTCGACGGTGACAAAACGGGACCAAGAAACCACGCGATCGAGAATCGAGCAACCAAGACTCGTCTCTTATAAAGAAGATGGGTCGAGCGTATTCTTTTTTCCAAGACAAGACAAGGAAGATACTTGATCTTGTCATAAAACATCAGATGATTACCCTCCCGGAGTCCAAGCACCCCGAGCAAGCAGGCGAGGTCTCTCACCCGGATTATTGCTCTTATCACCGAGCAATAGGACATCCTCTCGAAAACCGCTTCACATTCAAAGATTGGGTAGAAGACCAGTATCAGCAAGGCAAGTTCGCTTTATCCAGCAGTTGGAGGGTAACCCCATCGCAGAAGCATGAACCGAAAGCCATGAAAGTAAAGCCGGATCAATGTCGGTCTTGGAAGCAATCTCGTACCTGTCATGTGATAACGCTGTCAGAAGAAGAACCCGAGAATATGGATGACCTCCTCTGGTGCTTCGAAAATGATGATGATGAGGTGATCTCAGAGTTTTCACCGGCGCCAAAAGAGTTGGAAGATGAGATACATACTACTGCAGATAACCTCAAGAAAATTGACTTGGGGACGGCAAGTGACCCGCGGCCGACATTCGTCAGTGAGCTATTGTCTGAAGAAAGGGTGACTACGCTAAAAGACGTGCTCATGCAGTATAAAGATTGTTTCGCATGGAACTATTCCGAGATGCCCGGATTGGATCCAGAATAGCCATCCACAAATTGGTAATATCTCCGGACGTCAAGCCGATCAAACAAGCACCGAGAAGAATGTGGCTTGAGCTTGAGATGAGCATCAATGCCGAGGTCAAGAAGCTAATCGACTCCGGCTTCATCCAAGAGGTTCAATATCCTGATTGGATCGCCAACATCGTCCTAGTGATGAAGAAAAATGGGACGGTGCGCATATGTGTGGACTTTCGGGATCTCAATAAAGCTTGTCCGAAGGATGATTTTCCAGTACCGGTCACCGAGCTGATGATAGACAATACGTCCACTCATGAAGTTTTCTCCTTCATGGACAGCTCATCAGGATACAACAAGATAAAGATGCATCCCGAAGACCAGAAGCATACAGCTTTCCGGACCCCTTTGGGCATATTCTGCTACAAGGTGATGTCGTTCGGTCTAAAGAACGCCGGTGCAACCTATCAGAGGGCCATGACGAAGATTTTCGACGACCTCATACATGAAATCGTCGAATGCTATATCGACGACCTCGTAGTTAAAATCAAATCATACGAGGAACATTTAAAGCATCTGAAGATCGTGTTCCAGCGTCTGCGGAAATACAACTTGAAGATGAACCCTCTCAAATGCGCATTCGGAGTGTCCTCAGGCAAGTTCCTGGGATTCATCATCCGACACCGAGGTATCGAGATAGACCCGTCGAAGATCAAGGCGATTATGGAAATTCCTCCGACAAGAACACTCAAGCAGCTGCGGTCCCTCCAAGGAAAGCTCGCATATATCCGGCGATTCATAGCCAATCTTTCCGGCAAGTGCCATCCTTACAGTCACCTAATGAAGAAGGGAACTCCGTTCGTCTGGGATCGCCAATGCCAAAGCGCACTGGACGAAATTAAGCAATACCTACAGAATCCGCCGGTGCTGACTGCTCCGGTCAAGGGAAAGCCTCTCATTCTGTATGCAACCGCCCTTGAGGGTTCTCTAGGCGCATTATGGGCACAAGAAAACGACCAAGGGAAAGAAAGAGCTCTCTACTATCTGAGTCGAGTTTTCCTGGGGGAAGAAAACAATTATTCTCCCATCAAAAAACACTGCCTGGCATTGATCTTCGCGATAACGAAACTTAGACACTATGCTTTGGCACATGAGGTCCACCTCATATCAAAGGTGGATCCTCTCAAATACTTGATGTCAAAAGCCATATTAACAGGACAGTGATCGCACGCCAAAAGCTTGTCGGATATTTAAAAGTTCTAAAGTTTAACCGCGATCAGGACGGTGTCGCTTTGCAGCTAGCCGCGATGAGCACGGGTCGATCCACAGGGAGATGGAGCGTTTTACGTTCTTGTTCTTACGAGTTAACGTGCGTAGCGGATTTGTTTGTTATCTAACCTATGTGTTATATTCAAGTATAAGGGTTGTTAGGAAACGATAGAATAGTGTAAGTTAATGGATTCCGTATTCAAGTACTTTGAGCCGAACTCAACCAATGAAGCTAGAGCAATTGGCAACAACGTGGATTAGGGGACTTAAGCACGTATTCATGGAATCCGGCTTGTTGACCCTTGTCCGTCCGTTCTTGTCTCTTGGTTTCACCTCCAGCCAAACCGAATGCAACCGGTCACGGTTAGGAATCACCTTTACCTTGGTAGGGTAGGGTGCCTAACGGAGCGCTTACGTAAGGTTTGGGCGGAGTTTCAAATGGAAAAGACGGGAATAGGAAATGAAAAACGAAACGTTAACTTACAACATCTTTCTCTTTTCCTAACAACAATATTCACACCACCATTCACAAAACAACAAAGAGAGCAAAAGAAAAGATACAAAGAAAAGAAAAGACTACAAGCAAGTAATTAAATGACATGGTAATAAATTGCAGGTAATAAAAGACAAGAATGAAAATGCAAGTAAAAGAGCAAGTAAGAAAGACTAAGAACCATAGAACCCAAAACAAGACATAGGTTCAATAACCAAATCTTAAACTTGCAAGCTCAATGAAGAGGTTGCAAGATCAAGAAGAGGCAAAGAACTCATGGTGAATGAAGGCACAAAAAAGAGAGCTTTATTAATCTTCAAAAACGATACAACCCTTGAGATCAATAACCACCCTTAAACTTTCAAGCTTAATGAAGAGGTTGAAAGATCAAGAGAAGGTTAAGAACTCAAGGGGACTAAGCTATTTACAAGAAAAGAAAAAAGAAAACTTGGACTAAAGAATGACTATCCAAGACTTAAGAATGACTAAAGAATGACTCTAGAATGACCATCCCACTGCCTGCTATATATAGGAAGAAAAGAAAAGAAAATAAACAATAAAATTAGGGCTATATGGCAGCAAGGAGGTGTGTGTGAAGAACTGGGGCCCACTGGAGCATGTGGGGCCGGCCAGGCCGGTTTTGTGGGGAGGGGGGCCGGTCCAAAACCGATGGATGGGTCCACAATTTGGTGCGTTGTCTTTTGTTGTCCCCGGTGTCTCTTTAGTCCAGTTTATTTTCTCTGTTTCGACCTGGTTTGCACCCAGTGTTTGGAGGGAATTTTGAATCTTCAATTCAACACATAATCTTCACCATTAAATGCTCATAACTTCATTCCCACATGTGCCTAAATCCATGGCTGCCCCCATTATGGTTTTGTTGATTTGTCCATTTGATTTTATTTTGCACTTATTATTGGAGGGAAGTTTTGAATCTTCAAATCAACACATAATCCTTAGCATTGAATGCACATTATTTCATATCCACATGTGCCTAAAAGTCTTGTGTACACACTTGTTTGTGTTGGACCATTTAGATAAAAAAAAATGTGTACACAAACTTGTTGCAAAAAGGAACTCATGAAATATCGGTCGGTTTGACGTTCTGGTTGCAGTGTAGGCTCTCAAATGATATATCCGTGCTTTTGAATGTATTTCCAGTATTTTGTCACGGATACCTATAATCTGTATTACTGAGCAGACACTGGTTAATAGTACCGATAAATATAACAAATAGATAATGAATGAGTGGTATTAGAATGCAGTTTTCTGATATGAACAAATACCCCCAAACTTATCTTTTGCTCGTCCCAAGCAAAACCATTTATTCACAAAAGAAAATCCTAACCGCACTTTCGCAGGGAACGCGATTCCACTGAGCGTGTGCAATAAGCCATTAAACCTCTAGGTGTCCCTAGTAGGAGGAGTGTTGTCTCCTGAGGGTTTTCAGTGGATACTACCCACAAAATCCCGTCAAGCTAGTTTTGCGAAATAACTATGATTCAAACCCTAAGGTTTTGTTTTAAAAATAGCAATTCTATTATCCTAAATTTAGAACTATCGAACCTTTATTTTTCATGCCTCGCTTCTCATTTAACTTAAGATTTTATATGTCTTTACGTGCAGTGCAAATAGTGTCGTTAAGTTTCAAAAGGATCGATTAAAGTCGTCATGTCACAAAATAAAACCCAGATAAAAACTTAAAAAGGATCACATAAGTTTTATAAAGAGTTAAGTATTTCTCAAGTTTCGTTTTCTAGTTAGGTTTCAAATTCAGAATTTCTATCTTCCCTAACAAGAAACTAGGTCTTATTTTTCACTCTACCTTTTTCTTGTTTTCGTTTCATACACACCTCTGTGAACGTGCAATAGTCTTTATCATAGAATAAAACCTTCATATCTCCGCTAGAAATACTTTTTTATAAAAACCTGTCTTTTGCCAAGATTATTCTCACACAAAGAACCGTTAGGAATTTTAACTCGGAGAGAACACTTGCTTGACTTTGTTTTAATCTGGACTTTCTAGGCTTCTTAACGAGCTTTGGGCCAATGCTCCCAAACCAGTTGGCTTTAAGGCATTAGGTGTAGAGACACCCCAGCGGATTTAATTACTCAAGTTACCTAGGCCCAAAAACAAAAGACAATTTTAGCGTGAAAATCATGATGATTTAATGCGAATGGAGATATAACCGGTAGTTCAATTATTTTTTAGATAAAAGACGTGTTTAGTGGGTT
The DNA here is from genome assembly GCA_030015575.1 of Agapanthus africanus. NCBI lineage: Eukaryota > Viridiplantae > Streptophyta > Magnoliopsida > Asparagales > Amaryllidaceae > Agapanthus > Agapanthus africanus. The sequence goes on along the minus strand of CM057338.1, from coordinate 88,969,136 downwards.
AGGTGTGTAATCATTCCAATCAAGTTCCAGATGGGTTATTTTTCAGAATTAGTTCCAATTAAGGTATCAATAACATCCCTTCATATCCGCTCTTCATAAACTATTCTTGGTATTACTTATTTCAGAACAAACCTATTTGATCCTCAGAAAATAATTTATCCATTTAAAAGTTTTCAGATATAACAGACTTGTCGTCTAATTTTCAAAAACTCACAACACGTGTAGTGTGATGTAAAGACGTATATTAGCTATAGTTAACTTCAAAGGAGGGTTATCTTTCAGGTTTTCAAAATCTAAAAATAAGATTTAGTTATTCCTATCTTATCAAACAAAACCGTCGAAATATTGAATCTAAGTTCTCCCACTAGCTAACTTGACGACAAAGTTTTTATGTTTTTTGGAAAAAATTTCGATATTTGTAGGCTTTTTTTTATTTTTTATTTTTATATGTATGCAAATGCAGAATATACAAATGAATGCGAAAGTTAGAAATGTGTACCGAGCGTACCCCCAAACTTAAACTTGACAGTGCCCTCACTGTCAGGCTACACCAAGAGGGTCAAAATTGTCGGTGCCTTCCCAAAAACAAATTATATACAAAACAGAAAAATATATATATATATATATATATACACACACACAAAAAGGTTCCCCCCAAACTTAAGTAAAACAGTGTTTCCACTGTTAAGCGTTGAAGTTCAGGATTAGGGGGAAAAGAGAACAGTTTCAAATTATACAAGGCCTTACACAGGCCAAAAGTGAGCACCAACCATTCAAAAATTCTATCATGATAATATGCGGGTTGGTGAAAGAAGATGAAGAGAAAAGAAATGGAGAATACGCGAGACCGTATAGAGATAGAAGCGGGATACGGTCTCGGTATATGAGAGGAAGAATGGCGGGAGGGAAAAAGAAATGGTGTACGAACTTGAGGGTGAAAATGGAGTGAATAGACTAGCACAATTTGTGATGAACGATGTGTAAAAAGCGATTGTGCTAATCTATTAACCCGTCGAGAAATTGGGTCAAATCCCTCAAGATTCGCAAGAAAACATGGGTACGCCGAACTTAGTAAACCAGACATAGTAAATGAAAGTGACACGGTTTCTTGCGCGGTCGGAACGATTGAAAGGATTGAGGGGAGTGCTTGAGGAAGGTTATCGGTTACAGGTTCAGGAGGTTGTACACAGTCAATGAAAGGGATAGGATGAATTGGAAAATCCGACTCATCAAGAAAAAGTGGTTCATCCTCAAAATTTTCCTCAATATTTAGCACATCCATGCATTTATCCTCAAAATTCAGACGCATATAGAGTTCGGGAATAACAGTCAATGACTCGGGATGATGAATTGGAGAGAAAAACTCATCCAAATCTATAGGTTCATCATCCAAAATATTCACAGCGTCAATATCCTCAATCAAGTGAAAATCAGTATTCTCAGACACCTCATCAAAAGCATGGATTTCAATCGATTCTGGTTCTAAAATGGAGGTGTAGAGGTCAAAAGGTTTATGACTGGTTTCACTTGGAAGGGACCCTTCACAATCGGGTAAATCAAATACTACAAAGTCGCACAACTCATTAACCCTTCTATCTTCAATTGGTGAATCGTTTGGAACATTAGATAGACATTCAAAACCGGAGTCGTGTGATTCAAGTTGAAACGGGTACGTTCGATTTGGAAGGGTATACAACTCACTCTCTCCACTCAAATTCTCAACCTGTCCAACCGCCTCTTCATACATTTGAAAATTTGGAGCTAGTTGGAAACTAGCTACCGGGTCACTAGGTTGTATGAGGGCAACCATGGACGCATTCAAATCCATCATCTGTTGGCATGACGCTACCCTAAAGTCTTCCAACGACTGTTCTAGACTAGACATAGGTTGTGAAGGGGTTTCAGTAAAAGATTCAAAGTTGTTTGGATACTGAAAATTCCCAAATGGCAGTTTAGAAGCAGTGTCTAGGGAAGGCGCAAAAGTTGGGTAGGACTGGTAGGAATTGAATGGTTGGACAGGGGTAGGATCAACAAACGAATAAGAAGGTGAATGGAATTGTTGATCCAAAGAATTTGTAGTGGTGAAAGGATTGAAAGATCGGCTACGGAATTGTTCAATATGTTCATGTTGGATATAGTGCCCTCAGAGTCAATTATTGGATCACAAGCACGTGATTGCAATGATTGAGGGAGGACCTATACCGGTAGGACAGTCTTACTCAAGATGATAGCATGTTATCTGGTTTATCTTTATCATCGTGTACAGCTTTAGGTGACATTACCTGTCACTATTACACATTGGTAGAGCCCTTAAGATTCTTGCTTGACGGCCAGCAGTATGATGGCGATCATATACGTGGGAGCTGGGGTCTATAAGCGCATCCTTAAAGTGGTCCCTAGTCATAAGAGTTTCGATACTGGGCATCGATACTCCATTAGTAGACTAGTGTATACAGTCGAGACCCCGACGAGGGGCGGTGGCCGGCCTCACAAGCCATTGGTGTCAGTTCGTTCACCTAAGATGTATGCAGGTGCTCATTGGGTTATGAGTACACCGGACAGGACTCGCCGGGAACATACTAGTTGGTATTATACCTGACGTCAGATAGCAGTTCCCTGGTGACATGTGTACAGGTTAGTTCATCGACCTGAGATCGTTATTTGTCTCGTGTGAGTTCCCACTGTACTTTGATTACTACCCTACCACGGCTCAAAAGAGTCATGCAAACAGGTTTTAGTTGGGTACAGTCCTGAGCCACATGGAGGCAGTGAGCGGATCGGCAGGGGTTTCGTCTCTCCCGGTATTGGGGGTGAGATCGTGCTGTGTCTAGGAGAACCATTACATGAAGTCCTTGGCCAAGGCAGGAGATTTACTGGTAGGCATTCCAGTAGTATCTCAGGGTGTTCTGGGCTACACTCCGACACGACTTGTACCTCTTTTGGGGGTCTGACTTTTACCAACCCCTAAGGCCCGACATGCGATGCTCATAGACGAACGGACCGGACTGTACGGATATTGTCACTGACAGGCTCAGTAGGGTGTCAGGATGAGTTCGCTCATCGACCTCCCTTTTGGTCAATACCTGGTAGTTCGTTACGTACAGCTAGTACCACTGACGAGCTAGTAGTTAAATCCACAGCCAAAGTATTGACAAGTCTTTAGAGTCCCCCACAGACAGTTTTCAACTTTCGGGCGAAACGTTGTAGAGGCCGTATAGTATTATGGCAGGGTTCGATCATATACGTGCAGTAGTGCACGGATCATGATCGGGCGGATCATACTAGTGGGCTTTGGTTTAAGCCGGATCCTAGTATTAGATTTGTTGGATTACTTTAGTCTCATCGTATTCGCATTCAGTCGGAATGCGGATGCAGGTATGTATATACAGGTGAGGGGTATCCTTGTGATCCGTCACGAGTTTACTTTAGATGTTGCCGTATCTTTTTTATTGTTGCAAACATTTGGATTAATGTTTGCATATGGAAATTGTGAGCTAGAAATCATCATTTTGTGCATTTAATGTGACATGGACTTCATTAGTGACTCGTGGTCTCTTTTTACGTGCATATATCACATTATTGTTTGATTTTTGTGTTGATATGATAAGAGGAGAGAGGGAGGGCATCCATGAGAAGGGGTTAGCTCTTGTATTTTTCATTCTAGCTCTCACTCTCTCATTTTGATATCTCCCACTTGCACTCAAGGCTAATTATTGCGATGTCGCATACTCACAGCCCGTGTGATACCGAACACCCAACTCCTCTACTAATCAGTTTCACAAAGCCCATTTGCGAAACTATTGCGTTCGAGGAATGGCCTCAGTGAGTGGATCCGCCCTAATGTTTCTTTCTATGTCTCTCTTTATCTCAAGTTCGCGGAGAAAGCCATCTCCCGAAATGAGCAATACCTGTCTTAGAATATGTTTGGATATCTGATGGGACCTAGTTCATAAATGAACTCCAAATCCAAACTTCTTAGACTGTATCGTCAACTGAATTTAATCAGTATCCTGCGCCACACCTCCCTCAGTATCCGCTTGGACCACCTGTCCAAAATACTGCCCCTCGTCAGAGGGAAAACTATAACTCTGACAGTCACTCTGTCATCCAGGTCACCTTAGAAGCCTGGAATGATAACCGTCTCCTAAAAGAGGCTGTTATTATCATATCCCTAGAACATCCACTTATGTTTTAAAACTACTTCCGAACGTTTCTCCAGGATAGGATTAATATCAACTTACTGCATCTCATGCAAAAACAACGTCTGGTGTGGTACTTGACATCTCATGATTGACTCAATTGCCTAAGCAAGTGATCTGCCAATCATGTATATCCCTCTCCCCTTTAGTCTGTAAGACACCTTTAGAAAGGGTGACTCCATCACCTGCAGGTACACTACCGTGCCAGGAGTCGTCCATTCTAAAACATCTTTAGAATGCTGTCTAAGTACCCAGATTGGGAAACTACCCAAATCTAGATCTAAAACCATAGATCTAGTAACCAGAATATCTGATATAATATCCATATCCTATGTGGAGAAACCACTGTGTGACAACCAAAGTATAACCGATCGTAGTATAGGAATTTCACTTCCTACTCTGTGTATGTCATCCAAATACCAGGACATCACACCCTACCACCTTCTTAACAGATCCATCCCCTATTCTGATGAAGTCAGACCTATGACTGTCACATCAGAAATGGATGATCTTTCTCTGCTATATCTGCTTTAGTCTATAAATAGACATAAGCCACCTGTCCACTATGCTTCCGCTGCTCCCACTGACTACGACAACCCTCTGGCAGAGTCATATACACGTACACTTCTAAAGCTAGTTTAGAACGACGCTATACCCATCCTCCTGCCGGGTCTCACAGTCTGGAACAACAGCAATGGCAAGTCTGGGTAAACAAGAACCTCCCTGTCACCGTCCTTGAGCATACCGAAGTACCTCTAGAGTGCCTGAGGTTACCCACCATATCTGCGGATTGGCAATGGAATGTCAAACCAGATTGAATCTTTAGGTCCTATTAAATTTTCAGTAATCGTTTGCGGTTCTGGAATCACTTCCAGTTCTACCATACTCCCACTACTGTTTTCTGAAAAAATCCATTTTACTAAAACTGTGGCGAGTCAAGAACAATATCACTATTGATCTTCCAGATGGTAGAAAATCAACCCTCGTCATAGCCCGGGTCAACCCACAAACAGCCATTACAGAAACGTGCTTTGAGTTATCTAGAGTCTGGTTTTAAGCATAAGCCGGACAACTCCACGTACCTTAACAATGTTAAGATATGAACTATTCTATATCCAATATAGAAACAGAGGCACTGATTTAATTGGAACCAGATTCAAATCATGCAGTTGTTTCCAGTGCATGTCAACTAAATGGAGAGAGGTCGATCAGCATTACTCAACTTAGGAATATATCCAGATATGAGTAATCTGAAAGAGAAGCAAGTTCTCAAAATCATTACTATCAACTAAATACCATACACAAGTATCTACATCTTCGATCATCTTGAAGAATCCTGATACTTGCAACGCCTGGTTCTCTATTTTATTCTTATACCTATAACTTCTCAAAACTTAGACCTTGCATTTTTACGAAACACATGTCTAAGAACTAAAGAAGTCACAAGTAAACAGAATATAGTACGAGTACCAACCCCTCTGTCCAAATGGATACTGGACAACATTCAATACTCTGTATAAGTCCCCTGAGTCTAATAACTCATTCCCTGTGTGTCGTAGGTTAAAAACTATACTTATGGTTAAGAAGAATTACACCGCTGTTTAATGCTCCTTACCTAACCATCCACTGATATAGGTAAATGTCGGATATTCAAAACCAAATATTTGTCGTCCGGCAAAACAACCCAGGCGATCTCCTCAAATATCGCCAATTACAACGAATCCTGATATAATGAGGATGATCACCCAATTCCCAATAACTTACTCCCACTCATCATCTGTAAAACCATACAGATGTGAGAATCAAAACCTGGTAAATACATACCCTGGAGCAAGGGCTAATTGGGAAATCAGTTTTCTTTTAACAATACACAGTGAAAATGAAACATGTAAATGTTTCGAAGGGGTATCCGGGTATTCCTAGTAATGCCTCTTCCATTATCAGATTCACAACTGTAACCGTATATTTCTTTGCCATCTCTCCAAATCCCTTTATATGTCTTTAGTCATTACCTTCTGTACACCCCTATAGGCCAAATGGTTTTCTTCCTTCCCTACCGTTCGGCACCAGCCTATGGTTTGGAAGAAGACTATCCAATAAGCATAATGGGTGTACTTCCCTAATCCTAAGAGCACTCGCAATGCGAGAGAAGGTAAAGATAAAAGACAACTGAATAAACCTTATTCTTATTTCTCCTGAACCAGAATCCATCCCCGAACTGGAACAAGTTCCTTCGAGTTCGTATATAACCATACGATGGAGTATCCAATAAATTGTGGATTTTCGTAGTGATACGGAGTGTCCTGGAGAAATACAAAGGTGATGTAGGATTGGCGAATAAATACTTGGTTTGGTCGTGAATAGCAGTCGCAGTTTACTTTGCCCTCTTACTAATCCCTTTATATGTCTTTACTTAATAGGTGTACCGTCCTAATCCAAGGAGCACTCGCAGGCTAAGAGAAAGTAAAAGGAAAAGACAACTGAATAATCCTATTCATTTTCTCCAGAACCAGAACCATCCTCGAATCTGGAACAAGTTCCTTCGAGTTCGTATATAACCATACGATGGTTTTATCCAATGGAAGTGGACGTTCGTAGTAATACGGGGTGTTCTGGAGAAAAGGGTAAAAGTAGGAGTGGCAATGAGGTATGCAACTCTGACAATCCAAAAGCCAGTGTTTTAAGAAAGTTCGGTTAATTTAGTCACTGAGTCATAGTCAAGGGTCGGGTCATGGTCGCTGCCAAAGAGAAAGAGAAAAGAAACACTCCGCGTGCACTCTAACCTAGATCAGAATGGTTATCAATTCATCTAATCAGGAAACCTCCCACTGTATCGTCAAATTCTCCTCCAAACCTGAAAGAAGAATTAGTCGGGATCACCCGAGGAGTAAACCAACTCATCAGTGGGAATCGAGATCCAACTATCATCGTATGATAACGTGATGGAATCCACTCACGTTATCACACTCCAGAAGGTATGCGCATATCTGGCAAGTTTCAGTTTCTTTAGAAACTCCCGATGTGATTTTTACCCCATACTCTTATGACCTTGACTTTGGCCAACAAATCATAAGTCACATGTCAAGTTCTACCCGTCATTATCCAGGTTAATTTGAACCCATCCATACCTACCCTTGACTTTGGCCAACAAAGCAGTACGACTGTCCCAAACCAACGCATCTATCTATGCAACAGAAAGATAACAAATAGCTACCATACACTATGCCTTGACTTTGGCCAACAAACATAGCATGAATACTAAGTGCTACCCGTCTGAAATGACGGAGGGCTACGAATGGTTTTTGGCAAAAAACCTTTAACGTAATGAACTTGATATCGTTGAAGGAACCGGATAGCTTTGTATAAAAATATAGTGGCAAAAACCTTTGCTAAAGAGGTCACTCCCGGTGAAGGGATCTCGGATCTTTCCCCATAGAATGAGGTGCAGGATATTCCAACTGAATACCACGATGCAAAGCAAAAAGGCAATCGGCTATAGTGAAGTTATTACCCTGACGCAAACTATTGTCCAAGGGGTCACTCCCGGTGAAGGGATCTCGGCCCTTGCCTCGTCGACTGAGATGCTGGATATTCATAACCGAATACCACTGTGCAAAACAAAAGAAAACGTCCTTGCAATAACAGCTTTTTGAAAAATGTTCCAACAACATCAGAATAGGTTTGTTTAGCTTGCATTGATCCGAATCAATGCAGTCCCATCAATTAATCACACCACAAAAGAACGAAAATATGATGTACGTATATGCCATCCGCATTCGCCACTGGGTCCCGTCATCACCCGTTAGGTTACTTAACTAACGACAGAGCGGGGACTGGACTAGCGCGGGTGTAAAACATATACAACATCTACTAGTATATATATCAATATATAATATCCGCTCATGGCGTGATAAAATGCAACATCACAGAAATGTAATAAGCATCACAGAACAATACAGATAATCTGGGATCCTCGGGTTTCATAGAGCCGCTACTGAAACCCGACGTTCCCCTGGTCATGTGGATAGCCTGTGCAATGAAATCCTAGACCCCTACGGGCGCAGCAAGTCACCCGCCAAAACCTGAAGCAAGGCAGCCCCCTTCAACAACGTGAATGGACCACCCAGCACTTCATGGAATCCGGTAACTTGAGCACCCCTCCTTGGGTCAACCTGCACCCCCTACGAGTGTGGCGAATAGCCTGCCAATTCTAGAGTGAAGCCCCTCTGTCTCAAAACCATGAGATGCGGGCTCATTGCTCTCTAGAACCCGGCTATCCATGCACCCCACCACGGGGTAATCCTAGTACAGAAAGTAAAATATACATACAACGGGTACATCGACCTCAGCCCGGTCGTGCCCCAAAAGAATAATATACAAATAGGCAGTGACGGTAGTCCACATATCGGACGCTCGCCCAGCAATATCAAATGTACAAATACAACCAAACTGTACTACCATTGCATCCAGGCTATCCACCACGACAAATCCGCAATATCACAGCACAACACAGAACATCGATGTGAATGTCACGTTCGCAAATCCGTTTAAAAGGGCTATAGCAATTAGACAAGATTTACCGATCAAATGACATTCACGGTCGCAGATATAATGTAAATACTGTGAACTAACATGTTTAAAATTTTCGATCGACAAAATTTCCCAAAGTGGGCCCCAAGCACAATTCCCAGTACTCAAAATAATCTGGGCCAAAACTAAAAATACCAGAAACCCCAATTCCAACTTAGAGACCACTGTAGAAATTTTGGTGCCCTAATGCTACAGTAGTGCGGCGGAACCGCGGCCAAAACAAGGGTCATGCCGCGGTTCCGCGGCGCTACAGTGGGCTCAGGCTACGAAATTTCTGCAGTGTTCTAAGAAAAGCCTGCATGATTTTCTGACGTACTCAAAAAAAATTTTAGACGACAAAAACTTCGACAGAAACTGCACAAATTGGAATCGCGGTTTTGGAAATTTCGTTCGATCGAAGTTCTAAATACGTTAGAGCAAGTTAGTAAAGGTTAATGGCGTGGCTTTGATACCATGTAAGTCTACGGTAGCGCCCCGGCCGTCTGAACGAGGCCAAAATGCGGAAACGAAAACTTTTTTCTAAACTAGAAACCGGCGCTATCGCAGACTTTAATCCCGGATCGAACCATTAACCTATAACTAGCAACTAGAGAAGGGTTAGAAAAGCTATACCGATCGACTATGTAAGTCTATGGTAGCGCCCCGGCCGTCTGAACGAGGCCAAAATACGGAAACGAAAACTTTTTTCTAAACTAGAAACCGGCGCTATCGCAAACTTTAATCCCGGATCGAACCATTAACCTATAACTAGCAACTAGAGAAGAGTTAGAAAAGCTATACCGATCGATCCGTGTCCTTCGGTCTTTAGCCACCATCTCTTGCTCCTCGCGGCATCTCCGATCTCCGGTCACCTCGTCGGAAAGGGCACCACATCTTCGAGTCTTTTTACGGGCTCCCGCTTCATCCGAAGCAACTCGGGCACGAAGTTCGCTAGCCGACGTGTCCAAGGCTAAGTAGAGAATGTGTGTGACAACTTTGTCTCTTACATCCATTGCATGGATGGAGGTTGAAGATGAAGCCATCAATGGAGGTTGTAAGCTAGAGGAAGAAGAAGAAGCACAAGCCTTTTTCTTTTAGTGTTGTATATCAAAATGAGAGAGTGAGAGCTAGAATGAAAAATACAAGAGCTAACCCCTTCTCATGGCTGCCCTCCCTCTCTCCTCTTATCATATCAACACACAAATCAAACAATAATGTGACATATGCATATAAAAAGAGACCATGAGTCACTAATGAAGTCCATGTCACATTAAATGCACAAAATGATGATTTCTAGCTCACAATTTCCATATGTAAACATTAATACAAATGTTTGCAACAATAAAAAAGATACGGCAACATCTAAAGTAAACTCATGACGGATCACAAGGATACCCCTCACCAGTATATACATACCTGCATCCGCATTCCGACTGAATGCGAATACGATGAGACTAAAGTAATCCAACAAATCTAATACTAGGATCCGTCTTAAACCAAAGCCCACTAGTATGATCCGCCCGATCATGATCCGTACACTACTGCACGTATATGATCGAACCCTGCCATAATACCATACGGCCTCTACAACGTTTCGCCCGAAACTTGAAAACTGTCTGTGGGGGACTCTAAAGACTCATCACTACTTTGGCTGTGGATTTAACCACTAGCTCGTCAGTGGTACTAGCTGTACGTAACGGGCTACCAGGAATTGACCAAAAGGGAGGTCGATGAGCGAACTCATCCTGACACCCTACTGAGCATGTCAGTGACAATATCCATACAGTCCGGTCCGTTTGTCTATGAGCATCGCATGTCGGGCCTAGGGGGTTGGTAAAAGTCAGACCCCCAAAAGCGGTACAAGTCGTGTCGGAGTGTAGCCCAGAACACCCTGAGATACTACTGGAATACCTACCGGTAAATCTCCTGCCTTGGCCAAGGACTTTGTGTAATGGCTCTCCTAGACACAGCGCGATCTCACCCCCAATACCGGGAGAGACGAAACCCCTGCCGATCCGCTCACTGCCTCCATATGGCTCGGGACTGTACCCAACTAAAACCTGTTTGCACGACTCCTTTGAGCCGTGGTAGGGTAGTAATCAAAGCACAGTGGGAACTCACACGAGAAAAATGACGATCTCAAGTCGATGAACTAACCTGTACACATGTCACCAGGGAACTGCTATCTGACGTCAGGTATAATACCAACTCACATGTTCCCGGCGAGTCATGTCCGGTGTACTCATAACCCAATGAGCACCTGTATACATCTTAGGTGAACCAACTGACACCAATGGCTTGTGAGACCAGCCACCGCCCCTTGTCGGGGTCTCGACTGTATACACTAGTCTACTAATAGAGTATCGATGTCCAGTCTCGAAACTCCCACGACTAGGGACCACTTTAAGGATGTGCTTATAGACCCCAGCTCCCACGTATATGATCGCCATCATACTGTTGGCCGTCAAGCAAGAATCCTAAGGGCTCTACCAACGTGTAATAATGACAGGTAATGTCACCTAAAGCTGTACACGATGATAAAGATAAACCAGATAGCATACTATCATCTTGAGTAAGACTGTCCTACCGGTATAGGTCCTCCCTCAATCATTGCAATCACGTGCCTGTGATCCAATAATTGACTCTGAGGGCACTATATCCAACAGTTCAGCGATGGACAAAGGACGACTTGCAAAAGGGGTATCAACATAAGAGGGTGGTGAAGGTTGAAACGGTTGATACAGAGTGGATTGCGGAGTACAAGTGTTTGTCCTAGACGCGTCTATACGATCTTTCAATGAAATTTTGGGCATGGAAGGGTTGTTCGAAATTCGACCAAAGCAAGAACCGTAGGAAGTTATGTCTGGTTGTGGGTACCAAAGTGCGGCAAGGGTTTTTCGAGGTGGGGTACCCATGTTATGAAGAGAGAAAGAAAGAAAGGAAGAGAAAAGGAGGGGAAAAAGAATGTGATTTTTTTTATTATTTTATTTTTTTGTTAGTTATTAACAAAAGAATGAAATATACACACAAAAAGAATCTAGACCAAAAACAATCACGACACAAAAATACCACACACCTAATCGTTTTAGGGTCCACCTAGGTCAACTAGACCTGCTCAAGAACTTGATTGTCGAAGTAAAACTGTGTCGAGAAAAGGGCTCAAGATATACTGATCATGAGGCCAGGTAAGTGCAGAGATAAGGGGAGGTTTTCCGACGCTTTCACGATGGTCCTTAATTAAATAACCCTTTCTCTTTTGGTGGTTTCGCCGTTAACACTTTCCTAGACACCCCGTAAACAATATACCGTTAAGCGGTGTTCTAAACACTATTAACCTCTCCTAGTGAGCGCGAAGTCCTTAAGGCTTAAAGTCTAGCTTCTTTTAAAATTTGTGCGGGTAAACGTTTATGCACATTTTCATGATTTGTGGGCCACGGAAAAGGTGATGAAATCCTTTACCGTATGTTATGGGGTTCGCTTGCCCTTAAGTCCGTATTAATGTATGCAATGTGCAATTCAATGAAAAAAATTTATTCAAAGAATCAAACAATCGTTTTTTTAGTTTAAGCTCGGCACTGCAACAAATACGGGTTAGTCAATTTTTGGCGTTTGCTAGCGAACTTGCAAAGAATCCTGCAAAGATATTATATTGGAAGCGTCGGATTTGAGAAGAAGGTGTTAGTGAAGTACGTACCGTTAAGTTGTGGGTTAAGAAATCCCCGTTGAATCGAATCCGGTAAACTTGACAAGTTCGCTTGCGTGGGTCAAACTACCCGGATCTTTGGCACTGTACTTCGTAATCTCCCTAGCTTTGAACGTGCACTTTGCTCCCCACAATTGCCGTTCGCAATTCCGCAAAAATCTGAAATGTCGAAAAAACGGATTTTAGTGCGAAAAGGCGATACGAATGCCCAAATACCTGCACACTAAAATTTAAAACAAGCGAACAATACAAATGGGACAAAACCAGAACAATAGAGCACAGGGAAAAAATTTGGAGTAAAAATGAGGTGGTACGGCCGGCGTCGCCTGAAATGTAGGGGATGTCGCCGGTTTTCTCTTAAAGATAGGGCTCCAAATTTCTTCTGTGAATACAGTGTTCTAATAGTAGCACACTGGCATTGTTTGGTGTTTTAGTTCATAGCCAGAGTGCAAGCAGGTACAAAATCCAGAGAGCAAAATGAGTTAAGAATGTTAGTTTTTTTTTTGTTTGGTTTTGAAAATCTTTTGATTTTTATGTTTGTTTTTAGAAAATAGGGTTAGTTGTATAGATGAATATTAACAAGATTAACCCGAAATAACAAAAACTAAAAACGTTACCGTCTCCCCGGCAACGGCACCATTTGATCGCACGCCAAAAGCTTGTCGGATATTTAAAAGTTCTAAAGTTTAACCGCGATCAGGACGGTGTCGCTTTACAGCTAGCCGCGATGAGCACGGGTCGATCCACAGGGAGACAGAGCATTTTACGTTCTTGTTCTTACGAGTTAACGCGCGTGGCGGATTTGTTTGTTATCTAACCTATGTGTTATATTCAAGTATAAGGCTTGTTAGGAAACGATAGAATAGTGTAAGTTAATGGATTCCGTATTCAAGTATTTTGAGCCGAACTCAACCAATGAAGTTAGAGCAATTGGCAACAACGTGGATTAGGGGACTTAAGCACGGTATTCATGGAATCCGGCTTATTGACCCTTGTCCGTCCGTTCTTTTCTCTTGCTTTCGTTTCCGGCCAAACCGAATGCAACCGGTCACGGTTAGGAATCACCTTTACCTTGGTAGGGTAGGGTGCCTAACGGAGCGCTTGCGTAAGGTTTGGGCGGAGTTTCAAATGGAAAAGACGGGAAAAGGAAATGAAAAACGAAACGTTAACTTATAACATCTTTCTCTTTTCCTAACAACAATATTCACACCACCATTCACAAAACAACAAAGAGAGCAAAAGAAAAGATACAAAGAAAAGAAAAGGCTACAAGCAAGTAATTAAATGACATGGTAATAAATTGCAGGTAATAAAAGACAAGAATGAAAATGCAAGTAAGTAAAAGGCAAGTAATAAAAACTAAGAACCGTAGAACCCAAAACAAGACATAGGTTCAATAACCAAATCTTAAACTTGCAGGCTCAATGAAGAGGTTGCAAGATCAAGAAGAGGCAAAGAACTCATGGTGAATGAAGGCACAAAAAAGAGAGCTTTATTAATCTTCAAGAACGATACAACCTTTGAGATCAATAACCACCCTTAAACTTTCAAGCTCAATGAAGAGGTTGAAAGATCAAGAGAAGCTTAAGAACTCAAGGAGACTAAGCTATTTACAAGAAAAGAGAAAAGAAAACTTGGACTAAAGAATGACTATCCAAGACTTAAGAATGACTAAAGAATGACTCTAGAATGACCATCCCACTGCCTGCTATATATAGGCAGAAAAGAAAAGAAAATAAACAATAAAATTAGGGCTACGTGGTAGCAAGGAGGTGTGTGTGAAGAACTGGGGCCCACTGGAGCATGTGGAGCCAGCCAGGCCGGTTTTGTGGGGAGGGGGCCGGTCCAAAACCGATGGATGGGTCCACAATTTGGTGCGTTATCTTTTGTTGTCCCCGGTGTCTCCTTGGTCCAGTTTATTTTCTCTGTTTCGACCTGGTTTGCACCCAGTGTTTGGAGGGAATTTTGAATCTTCAATTCAACACATAATCTTCACCATTAAATGCTCATAACTTCATTCCCATATGTACCTAAATCCATGGCTGCCCCCATTATGGTTTTGTTGATTTGTCCATTTGATTTTATTTTGAACTTATTATTGGAGGGAAGTTTTGAATCTTCAAATCAACACATAATCCTTAGCATTGAATGCACATTATTTCATATCCACATGTGCCTAAAAGTCTTGTGTACACACTTGTTTGTATTGGACCATTTAGATAAAAAAAAATGTGTACACAAACTTGTTGCAAAAAGGAACTCATGAAGTATCAGTCGGTTTGACGTTCTGGTTGCAGTGTCGGCTCTCAAATGATATATCCGTGCTTTTGAATGTATTTCCAGTATTTTGTCACGGATACCTGTAATCTGTATTACTGAGCAGACACTTGTTAATAGTACCGATAAATACAACAAATAGATAATGAATGAGCGGTATTAGAATGCAGTTTTCTGATATGAACAGACAGCTCGCTAAATGGGCCCTACTCTTAATGGAATTCTCGGTGACATACCGACCCCTCAAGGCAGTGAAAGGCCAGGCCATCGCCGACTTCCTCGCTGAGCATCCGATACCTGCCGAATCTCCCTTGAACTGCGAATTGCCAGATGAGCACGCATTTGACACGATCGACGGGGAGAGAAGAAAGAATGATACCCAATGGGAACTCTATTTCGATGGAGTATCTTCTATGAAGAAGCGCAAACAAAGGACCCCCATAATCAAATCAAGGTTAGGCCTCATCTTCGTGACTCCACAAGGAGGGATAATACGCTTTGCCTTCTCCTTAACAGAGCCGAGGACGAACAATGAAGCCGAATATGAAGCTTTAATAGCAGGTCTTGAGATCGCTGTCGACATGGGAATCGAGAACCTTCTTATATACGGAGACTCCCAGCTGATTGTCAGTCAAGTAAACGACGACTATCAAACGTGCAAGCCAGAGCTGGTGAAGTACGGCGAGAGAGTGCAGTAACTGCTGACTCAAATTCCCTTCTACATGTTGGAAAGTATACCGCGTGCGGAAAACAGCAAAGCGGATGCACTAGCCAAACTCGCTAAAGAACTGGCCGACGAGAATCTCGATGACGTAAGGATCGTTGTGCAAAGCCGCCGGGTTCTTGCACCAGCAGAAATATCTCCGGAGTCGTTCGAAGAAAATGGAGCGACCGAGCAAACGGCCCTGCAAATAAAAGACCAGGAAAAGGTTATGGATTGGAGAGAAGTGTTTATAGACTACTTCAAATCCCGTCGAACACCTGAAGATGCGCCTTCAAGACATCAGCTCATGAAACGAGCTCTATCTTTTGCCTTCGTCAATAATACGCTGTATAAGAGATCATTTGATTCTCTGTAGCTAAGATGCCTGGGACCTGAAGAAGCAAAGAGAGTCGTCCAAGAAACTCACGACGGACTCTGCGATTCTCACCCAGCCGGGCCGAAGATGAAGCTGAAGATCAAAAGGATGGGCTATTATTGGCCCACAATGATCCAAGACTGCCTTAAATACGCGAAGCAGTGCCACTCGTGCCAGATTCACGGGGACTTTATCCAACAACATCCAAATCCGCTACACCCAACGATGGCTAGCTGGTCATTCGAAATGTAGGGAACTGACATAATCGGCCCCATCGAACCAGCGTCGTCCAGAGGACATTGGTTCATATTGGCAACCACCGATTACTTCTCCAAGTGGGCAGAAGCAGTACCACTAAGAGAAGTGAAGACGGAGAATATCCTCCATTTCTTCAAGACACACGTCATTTATCGGTAAGGCACTCCGCGACGGATTATCTCCGATAACGGGCCACCCTATAAAAGCCAAAAGATCAGTCGCTTCGCACAACAGCATAATATAGACTGGAGATACTCTTCGGTCTATAATCCCCGAGCTAACGGTCTAGCCAAGGCTTTTAACAAGACCTTGACAAAGATTGTGAAAAAGACGGTGTCTCGAAATAAGAGGGACTGGCACGAGAGACTGCATGAAGCTCTCTGAGCGTATCGAACTACGTTCAAAACGGCTACAAACACAACGACATATGCATTGGTATTCGGCACAGAAGCGATGCTCCCCCTCGAGATAGAGTTACCCTCTCTACGAGTGGCAGTTCATTATGAGCTAACGGACGAAGAGAATGCTCACCTTCGGCTTGAGGAGCTCGACTCCCTTGATGAAACCCGGCTCATGGCGCAACAAAATCTGGAGGCTTACAAAGCAAAGATGACGCGCTCATACGAGAGATTGACTAGATCGAGAACATTCCGCCAAGGCGAGCTCGTGCTAGTGGTCAAGAGACCTATGATCCCCAATCGTGCCAAACGGGGGAAATTCGAGCCGAACTATGAAAGCCCTTACATCATAGACAAAGTTTACCATGGTGGAGCCTATCTACTCATGGACATTTATGGTGAAAGACCTTTCAGGCCAATAAACGGTCGCTTCCTAAAAAAATACTACACCTGATGAGTCACGGCCTAGGTCAAAGATAGATGACGACGCCTATGTCCGCTCGCTATCTTCCTAAGCCCAAACTCTATAAGAAATAGCCGACAACGGACCGAAACGTCCTTAAACTAACGACGGACCGAAATGTCCTAAAGCTAACAAAGGACCGAAACGTCCTTAAACTAACAATAGACCACTATGTCCTAAAACTGGCTGTTGACCGAGACGTCGATAAACTACTACTGACCGTAGCATCCCAAGGCGGACAAAAAAAAACGGTACGTCCATAAGCGAGATGAGCACGGATGAAAACCCGAAAGGACTCCGTGAGTAAAAACAGCAGCTGGCGAGTTTTGTGAAAGCCCGAAAGGGCGCAATCTCATTAAAAGACACTTGCAAGGTCCTCTCGACCCTGTAAGGGGAAACCACCCACGTGAGATCCTTACGACTCACAAAGGAGAAACACACTTAAGGATCCCCACAATCCCTAAGGAGAAATTACACTTACGAGATCCTCACGACTCGTAAAGAGAATTCCCCTTTGAGACCCTCACGGCTCATAGGGTTCAAAAGCCTTAAGCTACAGGGATCTAAACCTGTTCTTAAGCCATCACAATCTCCAATGTTGCCCTACAAGCATCTCGACCCTTGTATACAATCCACGGGCGCGAATAAATATCTCCCTGACAAAGTCCCCGCCCGCGACTGGGGATATGCTAATATGGCGAACAACCCTTGTAAGTCCTCTCGACTTATAAAGAGAAAACACTCTTGTAAGATCCTTACGACTTATAAGAGACCATACACTTAAGAATCCTCACGATCCTAAGGAGAAAATGCACCTACGAGATGCTCACGACCCGTAGGGAGAAATACCTTTATAAGACCCTTACGGCTCATGAAGTTAAAAGCCTTAGTCGACAGGATCCTAACCATGTTCGCTAAGCCACCTTTGTTCGACGTCGACAGAGGAAAATGATGATTCGCTCCTGGCAATATCCCAGTTGTAGCGATGCTGATGCTAATATCGGTATCAAATCCCAAAACTCGTAGTGAAATGACAGCGAGCCACAAATGCATATAAAGTAGCCGAAATGATGGGGCAACTTGCAACAAAATCAGCAAGTAAAAATGTATGCATACGAAATATCCGAAATGATTGGGCAACTCGCAATAAAAAGCAGCGAGTAAATAAAACAAATAGCCGAAATGATTGGGCACCGCGAAAAATAGCCGAAATGATTGGGCAATCGCGACTTTCACGATATAAAAGCTGAAATGATAGAGCATCGTGGAAAGAAAAAAATATATAAAATGAAACTTTTCCTCTACAGGTGAGATCACATCAATCCCTGTATACAATCCAGGGGCACAAACAAAGATGGAACCATACCTTCCCACCAGGCTCCATCAGAAAAAGAAGCCAAATCTCGACGGTTCACAGACAGCCAGGAGATCATCTCAACATTCATCTCATTACAACAGACGCAACATCAGCAAAGCGGAACCGCGACAATCCCCTGTTCCATAACTCAGCGGCGCACAGAAAACCGAGAGTCAACCCCCGACTCCGTGTAATGCGGATAAAGTCAACCAATCCTGGTCTTTGCGGAACACGGCTAATGTCAATCCTGATCCGTAGAAAGCATCCAAAGCAAATTCTGGTCCTTGCGGAACATGGCTTATATCAATCCTGACCCCGTGGAAAGCGTCCAGAGCGGATCCTGGTCCTTACGGAACACGGCTAATGTCAATCCTGACCCCGTGGGAAGCATCCAGAGCAAATCCTGGTCCTTGCGGAACACAGCTAATGTCAATCCTGACCACGTGGGAAGCGTCCAGAGCAAATCCTGGTCTAGTGGAACACGGCTAATGTCAATCCTGACCCCGTGGGAAGCATCCAGAGCAAATCCTGGTCCTTGCGGAATACGGCTTATGTCAATCCTGACCCCGTGGGAAGCGTCCAGAGCGGATCCTGGTCCTTCTGGAACACGGCTAATGTCAATCCTGACCCCGTGGGAAGCATCTAGAGCAAATCCCGGTCTAGTGGAACACGGCTTATGTCAATCCTGACCCCGTGGGAAGCGTCCAGAGCGGATCCTGGTCCTTGCGGAACACGGCTAATGTCAATCCTGACCCCGTGGGAAGCATCCAGAACAAATCCTGGTCCTAGTGGAACACGGCTTATGTCAATCCTGACCCCGTGGGAAGCGTCCAGAGCGGATCCTGGTCCTTACGGAACACGGCTAATGTCAATCCTGACCCCGTGGGAAACGTTCAGAGCAAATCTTGGTCTAGTGGAACACGGCTTATGTCAATTCTGACCCCGTGAGAAACGTCCAGAGCGGATCCTGGTCCTTACGGAACACGGCTAATGTCAATCCTGACCCTGTGGGAAGCGTCCAGAGCAAATCCTGGTCTAGTGGAACACGGCCAATGTCAATCCTGACCCCGTAGGAAGCATCCAGAGCAAATCCTAGTCTAGTGGAACACGGCCAATGTCAATCCTGACCCTGTGGGAAGCGTCCAGAGCGGATCCTGGTCCTTGCGGAACATGGCTTATGTCAATCCTGACCCCGTGGGAAGCATCCAGAGCAAATCCTGGTCTAGTGGAACACGGCTTATGTCAATCCTGACCCCGTAGGAAGCGTCCAGAGTGGATCCTGGTCCTTACGGAACACGGCTTATGTCAATCCTAACCCCATGGAAAGTATCCAGAGCAAATCCTATTCTAGTGGAACACGGCTTATGTCAATCCTGACCCCGTGGGAAGCATCCAGAGCGGATCCTGGTCCTTACGGAACACGGCTAATGTCAATCCTGACACCGTGGGAAGCATCCAGAGCAAATCCTGGTCCTAGTGGAACACGGCTTATGTCAATCCTGACCCCATGGGAAGCGTCCAGAGCAAATCCTGGTTTCGCGGAACACGGCTTATGTCAATCCTGACCCCGTGGGAAGCGTCCAGAGCGGATTCTGGTCCTTGCGGAACACGGCTAATGTCAATCCTGACCCCGTGGAAAGCGTCCAGAGCAAATTCTGGTTTCGCAGAACACGGCTAATGTCAATCCTGACCCCGTGGGAAGCGTCCAGAGCAAATCCTGGTCCCGTGGACCACGGCTAAAGTCAATCATGACCCTGTGGGAAACGCCCAGAGCAACTTCTGACTCCGTGAAATGCGGATAATGTCAATCTCATCAATCACTTACGGATCCTCTCGACTCATAAGGAAGAAAACTCTCTTGTGAGATCCTTACGACTCCCAAGAGAAAACACACTTAGGAATCCCCACGATTTCTAAAGAGAAAATACACCTACGAGATCCTCACGACTCGTAGGGAGAAAAGTTTTTATGAGACCCTCACGGCTCATAAAGTTGAAAAGCCTTAGGCAGCAGATCTGAACCTGCTTCCTAAACCATCACTACCTCTCGAAGAGTTCAAGACGGAATGCTCTCTATCATCTACAGGCTACGCTTACTAAGGTAACATGCCGGCAACACAGAAAAGAGAAGAAAAGCAAGAGATAATACAAGATAGTACGAAAGAAATGTATCTTTTATTTATAAGTTCAATTGGGTACAAGTTCCATCATATAAAAAAATGGATACATTTTATTCAAAAATTGCAAATGATACAAAAACAACTATTGGGAGGGAGGCGTTTTCAATAAACCAGTCAGTTGCTCGCGCACTCCCTTCAGCCCCTTATCACGGTCAGCTACCGTGGCCAACTCCGCTTCAACCTGACCCCGTTGCTGCAAATAAGATGAAAGTTGCTCATCTATGACCCGCTGAGCTGCCCCACGACTTTGTGCATCTCGCTCGATGAGGTCGAGCTTCTGCCTCAGCGTTAACCCGTCGGAAATACATCGTAGAAGGCCCTCAAAGATAGCTTTCAACTATACAGCATTTGCATCAACCTGAGTATGCAGTCGAGCAGATTCGCTTGAAGTCTCTTCACACTCCTTACGCTTTAAGACCGCTTCTTGTTCAAGATGGCGGAAGTAGGGAGTACTCTGCTCGACCCACGCAGCCCGTTGGGAGTTCACAGCCAGGACCTCGGGAGCAGGACGTCCGACCTCGAGCTCATGCAGACAAGCCTCATTTTTCCTGCGGTGATTAACCCAAGACTCAACGATGCACTCACCATGAAAGTTCATGAGCGTCGCCAGCATGGGATTAACCTCAGCAACAAAATCTGCAGTGAATGTAAGAGCCTCCGTGTCAAGCTCCTCGATATAATCGCTCAACATGCGCAGACTAGTAGCAGCGCCCTTAGAAGATGGACGTCTGGAAAAGGGGCCCGCTGGCATTATGATTCGAGACTCGAACGGAGCTGAAGTCGGTGTCACTGCTGCAAAACAAATCATAATCAAATGACGGTTCAAGAAATAGAGAAGCTACATGAACAATGGAGTTTACTATACCGGCTGCGACAGGTGGCAAGGCCGGGAGTACCGGTGGTGCAACTGTTCTTTCGTCTTCTCCTTCAATGTGTAGTGCTGCAGTCAAAATAAAGAAGAATTAGAAATGATTTGGCTGCTCTTAAAAGAAAAGAGAAGACATTAGCTAGAGATTGTACTTACCAACGCCACTAGATGAAGCAATCTCCGACTGAAAGGAGAAATGTGGGTGCAGCACCTGATACAGGTGATCAAAAAGGACTCCTGCAAGGATGCAATAATGCAATGTCAGTACGTAAAGAATATTGCCTACAATGAAACCGATAAGTCACAAACCCGTACCTTCCAGCATTTGGGAGGACACGAGAGAAGGCAAAGAGGAGGCCACCGTCAAAGCAGCAACTGGCGATACTTCCTCGGGTGGCGCAACCTCAACGCTCACCACACCTGCATTAGAAACGAGAGAAATGTTGCTAGAAGAGAGTGGAAGGGATTGCAGAATGAAAAGGAGAGCAATGACCCAAAATCTACCTGGTGAGTCGCCGGTCGAAACCGCGACAAGGGCGTCACTGGGTGCAGCGACTGCTTTACCCTCCTCCATCGGAATGGTTTCGCCGCCCGTAGCTTCATCCCCCAACTCCATGAGAATCATCGTGATACTCGTAGCGCCCGGCAATGGCAAGGAACCGCAAGGGGAAAGAGTGGCAATTGGGATAGTTCCAGACTCTTGAGAAAGAGAGGCTACTTCAGGCTCAGTGGTTGCCGCCATCTCACCTGCCACCTCCTCACCAAGACTTGGCCCTGCAGGATAAGATATATGAGAATCTAAAGATTAAAACTTTTGCACAAAGGCTCAGTGCTACATTACCTTGGGTCGGCTTTTTAATTGCTTCCCGAGCCGCACGTGTTGCCTGTCTGTGAGCGGTAGACAGGGTGCCCGGAGCACCCTCTGAATAAGCAGGGACAGGAGAAGCAGCGCTCGAGCCTGCACCTACGGCCAAGGCGGCGTTGCGTTCTTTTGCCGCACGCCTCTTGCGCTTCCTTTCCGCCCGGGCTATGAAAGCTGATCTTTTCAAGACCTCCATCAAGGGGACGTCATCGTCCGCGCCAAGAGTTACCTCTGGAGCCGTTATGGCATCCGTCGTCGGTCGCTTAAGTAAAGCCTCTTTTAGCAGTGCTGAGGAGGCCGGGACTTCGATAGCTGGCCCTGGAAGCATCTCCGCATCATCCTGCGGGATTGGCATTGTAGTCCCTGCAATAGGATGAAAAAGGGGCCAGATCATCCATAAGAATGGCGAATGAAGGCACAATGAGCCGAAATATACCTACGCCCAGCGAAGCGCGAATCCTCTCCTCCTCCTCAAAAGTCTTGAGGGAAGCCGCGAGAGCCTCTTCAGTGGAAATGCCTGTTAAAGAAGGAAAAGTGTCAGTCAAAACATGATAATAAAAATGTAATGCAATGACAAAAGATACGGCTGAGATTACTTGATTGTGCGAGGATGGCCAGTCCCGCTTTGTAGCTTGCTAATCGCTCGGAAGCTGCAATAGCAGCCTCGAGGTCGGTATCATCCGGCGCTATGAATAGGCCTTCGTTGGTCCCATACTCGCTCAGGCCCTCGCTATAAGGAGCATGAGGCTCCTGGCCAAGTACAACATCGACAGAAAGAATCGACTTCTTCTTCTTCTTCTGTGGTCGAGTACCGGTCGCCGCTAGCACAAGCTTAAGCTTGGTGGGCACCTAGGGACGACGAGTCCCAATATCTGAACCCACGCCAGACTCGGGAGACGCCACAGTCATCGTTTCTACGGGAGCACGGGGTATCGGTAGTCCAGGCCTATCATGCGGGACCTCGACCGCAGCGACTTCTCTTAAGGGGGGACAGACAATGGTCCGTCGCTTCAGAGGAACATTTGGGTTACCAGCCGGAGTGGTGCCCTTGCAATCAAGCAGCAATCGTTTCTCCTCCCTAATGACGTCGCCCATCGAATATTGATACCACGCCACATACACATTCAGGGCCTTCGGAACACAGCTCGGTTCACTAATGAAGAAGTTAGATCCCGTGTTCAGGCGCATAAAATGATGTAGCGCGCTTCGTATACCCTCTTCGGTGGCAGCAGGTTCTGCCAAGAAAGCCTCAAGCGGGACGCCCTGATTGTAGCTTAGCTGCTGGGCGAAACGATGCGGGTTATATCTCATAAACAACGCCGCATCATTCTGCCTAAATACGAGAAAGCCCGGCTCGAGGGAGTACAGATGAAGAATCTCCCGAGTTTTCAACACAGAGGCCCCGTCTTTAAAGATGTCCTGCAATGGCAGCACCGTCTTCGCGGATTCCTGGCCGACGGTCAAGATTTTGTCGGTGAAGGACATACCATCTCCAACCGTGCAAGGACGAAGGAGTAAACCCCTAGCTTCCCGCGGTGTCGGACTTACGATGGATGCGTCGACTAGCCGCATTATCCGAGGGAACTTACATCTGTTATAAAAGGAAGGTCTTCTGTGGATACCGAAAACCCCAAGCACGTGCAACTCTAGCCATGAGGTAAAATAATACATTGAGAAGTTGGCGGGCTGCACCCCTGGCTCAGTGGTATCCGCTGCCAAGCCGAGGCCGTGATACAGGTGGGCTAACCCAGCAATCCCGATGGCCACTTGTATTCCGGCAACCATTCGATGCGCGGAGTAGAAAACAGACGGCCTCATGTAGCGAAGGTGCATGGGAAGCGCGAACCAGCTTAACCATAAACCGAGAAACCCTAAAAAGAACGCTTCCTCATCGACGCCCGAAGCGGCAATTTCCGAAAAGGGGACGATCGCGACATTGGGAAGAAAGAAATCCTTTTGATCGGATTCCAATATTGGCCGGAGATCCAAACCAAAGCCGAAAGGATCGTCAAGTTTGGCAAACTTTTCACCTTGACGCGATAAAACTTCCGCACGGAGAAAACGAGCGATAAAATCCGTAAAAGTAACCCCGCGGCCTCCGGATTCGAGAAAGAGGCTCTCATACATATTCAACACCTTTATCAAGCTTGGAAATTGGTGTTGAATGGCGTTCTCTAGGGTAAGACCCATCACCACTGATTTGGTGGCAAAAATATACTCATCCGGAGGAAACAGCTCCTCGTAATGCTCTCTCCTAACGGGTAAACCAGAAACCTCGGCAAATTCCTCTAGAGAAATGGAGACTTCTCTATCCAATAAGAGAAAGGTGTGGGTCGGGATGTTCCATTGTTCGAGAAACGCCTTGATCCACCATGTCGGAGGTGCAGAATACTGGAACAAGGAAGCGTAGATCGCAGGGTACAATCCAAGCTTCAACAGCTGTGATTTCTTTGCTGATAAGATATATCGGGCCCACTGCAGGTATCCGGCCAGGTGACGGGGAGTTAGTCCTATGTCGTAGGGCTGTCCCCAAGGGCGCGACTCTCCCTGACATATGCGCCGCCCTAGAGTGTCCAAAGTCACCGACGGCTGCACGGGAACTGCGGCAATAGAAGGCCAAAGGAGACCTTCCGAAGTCCGGTTCACTTCCTCCATAGTATAGCTTATCGGGGGTGCATCTGCATAAGGGATCGCAGAGATAGGCTCCGAGGGTGTCGCACAAAAAAAGCTCCGGCGGCCTCTGATAATCTGATCGTACCATCTACCCCATAGATGAAGACTCTTTTGCTCCGGGTCATGGTCTTTGATCAGCGCAAGAACCTCTCGGTCTACGGGCACTTCGGGGAACCTGCCTTCCGAGCGAACGAACGGAAAAAAAAGTGTCGAAAGACATAGTACCTGCGCGGGAAAAGAACAAATTGCCAACCGCCAATGCTACAGTTTAAGTGTTGTCACTAGGTACTTTAAATTTGTACCACACTGCAATGCAGTAAAAAGGAGACCAAAGGGGGACCTACAAAATCTAGATGACAGTTCATCATTAATAAACAGTCTCATCATTTGATGAGACTGTTAATTAAATGAGGAAATCCTCAATTGATTCTCATTTAATAAGAACCCCTCGGGCTAAGGAGTAAATCTCCTCTTGAGAGCTGTGCTCTGTAACAGAGTGACATCTGTCAAACTCTAATGATGAAGGAATAAAATTCCTGAAGAGCCTTGCTCTGAAGAAATGATGGAATAACCATCAGAAAAATTTAAAATAAAATTTTTAATGGAATAAAATTCCATGATCTTTAATATCCACAAACTCACTCTTAAGAGTTCTTTATGAAAGATTAATAAATCTATGTAATTTGAGAAGAGCAAAGCTCTGTTAATGGGTTAAGAAACCCTGAAAAGGATCTCTTAAGATCTAATATCTGACAAGAGCAAAGCTCTGTTGAGGAACCCTACAAAAGTTTTCTTGAAGATCTATGATCTAAAAAAAAGCAAAACTCTATTAATGGGTTAAGAAACCCCAAGAAAGATCTCTTTAGATCTATGATTCCAAGAGAGCAAAGCTCTGTTAATGAAACCCTAAAAGGGATTTTCTTTAGATTAAAGATCTATGAAGAGCAAAGCACTGTTAATGGGTGAAACCCTAGATTCTTAAATAATCCTTTAAAAGATTTAATCTTTACCTAAGTTTTGACAGAGTTCTGTCCTTAAAAGAAATTCTTAAGACAAAGAGCTATACTCTGCAAGAGAATGAAAATTCTCAGAAGGAAGAAGATGAATAGAAATCATCTCGAGGGCCAAGGGTCCTATTTATAGGCACTGAGTGCCGTTTCAACTTCTAAGTTGATCTAATGGTGGAGATGTTGCCACCGCTGCACTCACGTGTGAGCCATGTGAGCGCAACGGTGGGGGGGCATTTGTTTCCCCTAATCAGAGCAAAGCTCTGTTTAAAATTCAAATTTTGAAATGAAGCAATGTTTCAGAAGCAGCGCCAAGTGCGCTGCACCCTAAGCAGCGCACCATGTGCAAAGCACGGGTGCGCTAGCGCTAGGTGCACTGCGCTCTAAGCAGCGCACCACGTGCAAAGCACGGATGCGCTAGCGCTGGAACTAAAAGCTCCCCACCGACAGATCTAAGATCCAATAATAATGATAAATCATTAATTAATCAGAATTAAATTCTGTAAAGGAAAGATTCCTCAAAATCTTTCCAAACAACAAGATTGTGCTCTGTAAATCAGAGCACCGTTGGATCAATGATCCAATGGTGATTAAAAATCACCAAGATACAGAATAAATTCTGTATGGAAAAGATTTCCCAATCTTGTTAAAAACAAGAAGATTGCCTTCTGTAAATCAGAAGCCCTTGGATCAAAAATCCAACGATGGGGAAATTCCCAAATCAATTGGAGAAAAAATCTTAACTGATTGAACAAATCAGCTTGCCCTATAAAAAGGCTCACAGACTTCAAGTCTCGAGGAGACAGAAAAAAAATACAGAAGCATAGAGAGGAACCCCCCAGAAGTTTTGAGAAAATCTCATAAAGAAGAGCCAAGCTCTCGATAGAAGAACTTCTTTTCTTCAACGTAAAAGAACAGAGAGATGAAATCATCTTATAATTAAAAAGAAGAATTCACTTCTTTCTTTAAGATCATAAATCTACAAGACCAAGGCCTTTTACAAAGATATCAAAAGATCTCATCATAAAATAAAAGAAGAATTTACTTCTTTCTCACAGATCATAGATCTATAAGACTAAAGTCTTTCTCAAAAAGATCATGAACATCTCACTATAAAAAAGGGGGGGAGAATAATTCAATTCTCTTAAGGATCACAGATCCATAAAGGCAAAGCCTTTCATCAATATAAGAGATTAAAACATCTCCTGTGAAGCTAAGAACTTTATTCTTAGATCTATGAGACAAAGTCTCTTAAAAGAGAATTTAATTCTCAGTGCATAGCGCTGCATAAAAGAGCCTTAGCACTCCGTATTAAAAAGCGCTTCAGCGCACCGGAACTAGCGCACAGCGCTGTATAAAAGAGCCTTAGCGCTCCATATTAAAAAGAAACATCTCAGCGCTCCTGATCTGGCGCAAAGCGCCGAGCGCACCACATGCTCCTCACGTGTGCGCCACTCTACAGTTAGCGCTATGCGCTCTTGAATTAGCGCTTTGCGCTCATAAGACTGGCGCTTAGCGCTAAGCGCACCACGTGCTCCCCACGTGTGCGCCACTATACAAGTAGCGCTTGCGTTCATAAGATAGCGCTCTGCGCTCATAAACTGGCACAATACGTCCATCATCTGGCGCTTAGCGCCAAGCGCAACACGTGTCCCTCACGTGTGCGCCACTCAACAGTTAGCTCTTTGCGCTCTTGAACCAGCATTTTGCGCTCATGGACTAGCGCTCAACGCCAAGCGCACCACGTGCTCCCCACGTGTGCGCCACTGAATAAATAGCGCTTTGCGCTCATAAATTAGCGCAATGCGCTCATAGACTGGCGCTCAGCGCCAAGCGCACCACGTGTCTCTCACGTGTGCGCTACTCGGCAGAAGCGCGCTGCGCTTTTTGATTGGCGCAAAGCGCCAAGCGCACCATGTGCTACGCTGATAGAACATAAATTGTTCTTTAATAAGCCCAGAGCTATGATGAATGTTCAGCATTCAATAAAAGACAAAACATTGTCAGAATGCAAGTCAATACTCAGCATTATTAAAAGGGCCAAACCCAAACAAATGCTCAACAGCCCAAAATAAATGTTAAACATTTTAACTTGATTGGATTTAGCCCAAGATTAGCCATAAGTCCTCAACTCAGATTAATTGAGCCCATATGCTCGTAAATCTTTCAACAGACCTTAGTCCCAAATTGGACTATAGATCTCTCAACCAAAATTGGTTCAAGTGTACATCTCTTTACTCCTCTGATATTTGTCGTTGTAATCCTTCAAGGTCTTCAGAGAGGTGACGGGTCCCGACAACCATACATTTCATAGACTATGACGTTTTTAAACTGGACTGTGGGGTCCTTAAACCCACGGACTATGATGTCCTTAACCTCGGACTGTGGGGTCCTTAAACCTATGGACTATGATATCCTTAACCTCGGACCGTGGGGTCCTTAAACCCATGGACTATGATGTTCTTAACCTCGGACTATGGGGTCCTTAAGCCCATGGACTATGATGTCCTTAACCTTGGACCGTAATGTCCCTAAACTAATGGACCGCAATGTCCCTAAACTAAACAGTAGAGCCCAAATGCTCTTTTGTTGGATCTAAACGATCCCGTTAAGTTGATCTTAGTCTAAAATTAGACTAACGTATTCTTAACAAACGTTTAAGTTGATCTTAGTCTCAAATGAGACTAACGTATCCTTAAACCCAACCCCAAACCTAAATCTAAGAAAATACGGATTTGGACTAATCCACATCCTACGGACGACAACATAAATTAGTCTTCGTATACAATCCACGGGCAACCAAAAACAAAACAAACAAACACGACACGAAGTGACCATCTGGAGAAGGAGCAAGTGGTTATCACGATGCGGTAGCGTAATTAACTGCAGGGGCTTGCGCCTGCAGGGAAGAGCGTCCCCACAATCAAAAACCCCTCAATGAGGGGGAATCTGACGAAGTCTGCTATATCGGCCGCATCCGTTTAAACCTTCGATACATGGTGCCATAAATCAACTTGGTATCTTCGGAGAGGTGGACGGATAGCACCAATTAGCATCTTCCCCCAAATTCAGGCAAGACGGACCTATGCGGTCGCGTCTCCGTGTTTCGGCGGTGAACAGTGGCGTATCGTTTGGCATTTCCACCCTCATTGGAAGAAGTGCACAATGTGTTCCACATATCCCAACTCAGAAGGTATATGAGTGGCCCCAGTCACATTCTTGATCACTCCGAGCTCACGGTACAGACATACCTATCTTGTGAGCAACAACTCGTTGAAATCCTGGACAGAAAGGTAAAGTCACTTCGGAACAAGGAAGTAAACTTAGTTCGAGTGATGTGGAGAAAAGACACACCAGGAGAATCAACGTGAGAAAGAGAAGATGACATGCGTGCAAGATACCCTCACTTGTTTATAGATTAGTCTTTAAATAATTGTAAATTTCGAGGACGAAATTTTTGTAAGGAGGGTAGAATGTAACGACTCTGTTTATAATGTATAAATATTTGTTTAAAATCAAAGTACTAAATGGAGTATTTGCAACCCTGTGTATACTATAAGTATTTGAATTGTTTTAGAACAGCAAGAAACAACTTGTAGCTCATTGGTAAAACCTTACACTGCTGTGACATAGCTCCTGTGTTCGAATGTCCTCAGCCACATTATTTTTGCTGATTTTTCTTCTGGACTTTTTGCAAGCCCAAAAGTTTACACGTGCAATACACGTAAAAATGAAAAGTCTTTAAAATCAAACATGGGGAAAATGTTGTACACACAGACCCCGACACGTGGCATGCATCCAAGCCCCACCCCCTTCTTGATGGCCGGTGAGATCCCATATAGAGCCGGCGCCGCCGGGCCCCCCTAAGAAATGCTCAAATTTTTTCACCCTAACACCTCTTGGTCTCCCCCACTACTTCTCTTCTGTTTGATTTTCCTGCACATTAACAGAGAATTAAAATGAGCTTTAAAAACAAATTTTAATGCATTTTAATTCTCATTTTAATACCCTAAACCTTAATTCAATCTTATAAATACCGCCCTACACCATATCACTCTCTATTCTGAAATCCATTGTCAAAACTCTCAAAGTTTTCCAAGTCCAAAAAGTTATACGACTGGAGTTAGCCCAAGGTCAAGTTCCGGCGATGATTCGGGACAAATCCGGCGATGCCGCGACTCCACGAAGTTCACAATTTGTTCCTATACCTCTTCTCTCTTCTCCAAACCCGTAAGTTCACTCTCTTCTCCTCTCCTCTCTTTCTATTCTAAACGATCTTTTATTAAAACTCTTCGGAAACGGAGTTATTCCGACTTCCGATTCTAATTTCATTAAAAACCCAACTTTTTTTAACAAAAAATCAACCATCTCTTTATATCTTGTTTAGCAACCATAAAACAACATTTAGAACAAGTTTCAATTCAAAATAAAATACTATGCAACTTATATTACACTTTTTCGTTTAAATACCACAAAGTTTACCTATGACATTACTTCATCATATTGCTCGTATTACCTTTAGAAAACTCATGAGGTAATGACCTACCTCATCACAACACTCATCATGACATAGCACAATGACTTGAAAACAATATTTTTGTGGATAAGGCGAATTTACAGTTAAATACCATAAACTATCAAAACCGTATTTCTTTTACTTGTTTTAATCAAATTCCATACAATTATATCCTTACAACCCATTTTGGGGAATCCGATTTGGTTGGGGCGGGTTATCGCACATCCATCGGACTAGTAGGACGAGATGCAGACCTTCTCACGGAGCATACGATCTTGATGGAATTTTTATTACAATTTTTTAAGAAAACACGATTTCTATTAATAAATAAATTCTATTTTTTAATAAATATATATGTATATGTAAATACTATCAAAATATCTATTTTAAATGTATAGTATATTCCATGTTTTCTAAATTAAAAGAAAAGAACCACAAAAGTTCATGAAAATACCATCAAGAATCAATACAAGTCAATTTACATGAAAATATCATATGCTATTCAATTTAGGTTTATATCCACTAGAATATCTCATCTTATAAAAATTATATCTATGAAAACCCTAAAGACGATAAATAAATACTTGAGTTTTATTTTGAAAATATATCTAAACTATTTTTCATAAAACTCCCTCAAATTATATTAATTTACAATAAGGACCTTAGTAAATATAGATTTAAGCGGGACCAATTCTCTTGAGCCTTAGGGAGCCGGAGAATGTGGGTGGTTGCCTATTTAAGGTAGACAACTAAAACGGGGTTATCAATACGGTAATTGTCTTGGAAAAGACACAAATCCTGCCGTCTATGTGCAGCAATTACCGATAACTCCAAAAACCTAATTCAGGACTTCAATTCTATTTAAGTGTCTGACTCAGACAGAGTCTCAGTTTAATCCGATTACAATCCATACTTGATATAATTCCATTACAACATGAATCCATCTATATCAACATGACTTGATTTGACCGAACCATGAATATACATTGACTTGTCTACATGACTATCCGTTTATATCCTTATCAGTTTACATGAACAATTGATGTCATGGTTTCGGCAAGTCTTAAATCTACAAATCACTACATAACAATACAATAAACATTACGGGGTTTAAAAGGGGTAGATTGGTACGGAATGTGTTAAAAGCGGCACGATGATGGTCACTTTAATACACCTAACCTGAATATCGTTGCTGTTGTTCCGTGGCTTAACGGTTCCTCGTGCTCCGTATATCTTAGTGTACGGAATAGTTGGACTCCTCTCGTATACACTGGTATATTCTGTACCAAACTACAAATAACAGCGATAACATAACAAACCTATATTATATCAGTTATACTCTCTATCTGTCTATTCTATTTCTCTTTGGGACTTTCCGAGCGATTGTTCGCTGACGACATTCCTTTTTTATTCTTTCTTTGGAATGTTGTCAGGAGGACCCGACTCTCTGGAGATCGAGCCCAGCTCAGAAGACTTAGAGCAGTTCATCGAGGACCCCGAGCTTTAGTTCACTTGTATATACTTTACTTTCAGTCCATGCCATTGTTTAGGCATTGCTTTCCGCATTGTATTTACTTTTCAGTTGTATTGTAAAGAATGTTTAATAAATAAAAAGTTGTTGTTCATTTACATCTCATGTCATTCTTGTGTACATTTATATTATATTGCTTATTTACGCTTAACATGTTTACTTCTGAGTAAATATGTCGCGTAACCCGTCACGTCTCCTTACCGTATTCTGGGAAGCGGGGCGTGACAGATACTCCAGAGTAGACTAGTATATATATATATATCTAAACCCTGACGAGGAGCGATGGATTGGTCCCGCAGCCATTGGTGAGGTGCACCTAAGATTGTATACAGATACTCACTAGGTGTAAGTACACCGAACGGACTCGCCGAGGACTGGTTAGATGGTATTATACCTAACGTCAGATTGTAGTTCTTTGGTGACATGAGTGCAAATATCTGTCGACCTGAGGTCATCATTTGTCTCCTGTGAGTTCCCATTGTGCTTTGATTACTACCCTACCACGGCTCTACTAAATCGTGCAAACAGATTTTAGTTGGGTACAGTCCCGAACCACATGAAGGTAGTGAGCAACTGTTGGGGATTCATCTCTCCCGGTATATGGAGTCGGTGTCGCACAGTGATCGGTTGGTCAACACCATAAGTCCCTGGCCGGGGCGGATTGAGAATTACTGGTGGTTGGACCAGTAGATTCTCGGACGGTCTTGAGCCATACCGACACGACTTGTATGGTTATTAAGGGTCTGACGTTTTCCACCGCCCTAGACCTTGCATGCAAAACTCTCATACGAGCAGACCGAACTGCGCGAAGATTGTCACGAGCAGGCTCGGTAGGGGTTCGGATGAGTTCGCTCGTCGGCCTTCTTTTTCGACAGATACCTGGGTAGCCATTACGTACAGCTAGTGCCGCTGACGGATTTATAGTTAAACCCACTGCCAGCGTACTGTCGAGTATTTAGAGTCCCACACAGAGGGTTTTCCTGGTTCAGGCGAAACGATGTAGAGGCCGTATAGTTTTACGGCATGATTCCGATCATATACGTGTACTGGCTACACGGATGTTGTTCGGACGGATAATACTAGTGGACTTTGGTTTAAACCAGATCCTAGTATTATATTATTAGATTATTATTATCTCATTGTATTCGTATTTTTCGGAATACTAATACGGGTATGTATATACGGTGAGGGCATTCTTTTAATTTTCACAAGACATGCTTCTAGAAGGAGACACCTCATTATTAGATTTATCTATTTATGCAAATAGATTAATGAGATGGAAATTGGAGATATTTGAGGTATGGATGAAAGTGTCACGCCCCGCTTCCCGGTATACGACGAATGGGGACGCGACGAGGACCGCTACGTATTTACTATGAAGTAAATACGCTAAGCGTATCTAAGCAATATAAAGGTAAATCACAAGAGACAAGAGATATAAAAATAACAGCAATTTTATTAATAACATTCTTTTGTACAATGCATGAAAAGTAAATACAACTGGAATGAAAAGCGATGCCTAAACAATGACATAACAGAAAATGAAAATACTGAATAGAACAAGATACAATGTCTAGAGCTCGGGTTCTTCGTGAAACTGATCCAAATCTTCACCAGCGGGCTCGATCTCTGCTGGGTCCAAAACACCTGACGATATTCAAAGAAGAAAGAAATAGAATGTCGTCAGCGAACAGGTCGCTCGGTAAGTCCCAAAGATAAAGAAGAATTAGAAAAGACAGAATAAGAGGTATCTTCTAAAGTATAATGTTGTAGAATATTGTGTTCACGCTGTTGTTTGTCGCTTGGTACGAAAGGATGCCAGTGTATACGAGAGGGGTCTCAGTATGCTAGAGACCAGGGCAAACGGAATGTACAAGGAACCGTTAAGCCACGGTACAACAGCAACGGAATATAGGTTAGGTGTCTTAATCTTACCGTCTCGTGCCACTTCTAACACCTTCCGCACCAATCTACCCCTTAAACCCCGTAGTGTTTTGATTGTATGGTTGTATTGTATTGTGTAAGTTGGATGACCGACCAAAACCATGATATCAGTAAACAGATTGTAACTGCATAATCAGGTAAATGGAATAACAGAATAATGGATGTATTTCCATGGTTTGACTCAGTCAAGTTGTATAGATTGTTAACTGGATTCTGGGATTCATGTGTTCATATTGAGTTGGAATATTAAAGAATGTAGATTGACTTGAATCATATTCAAGTCAGAAATAATCAGACTCAAACCCGAGTCAGACCAAAAGAAATGTAAGTCGAAGTTCTATAATTGTTAGGGTCCTTATTGTAATTTATAAAACTTGAGGGGGTTTTATGTAAAAACACTTTTGTATAGTTTTCAAGATACACCCCAAGTATTTATTATTCGTCTTTATAGTTATAATGAGTGTAAATTTTATTTGTGATATTTCTAGTGAAAATATCTTAGTTTCATAAATAGGGGTATTTATCTGTAATATTGATTTAATTGAAATTCATGGTATTTTAATGTAAAACTTAGTCATGTGATTTTTAGAAAAAGTGGAATATTTACATTATAACAAAATAGATCTTTTAATGATAATATACATATATTTATACAAAAATAATTTCAATAAATATTTTATATAAAAAAATATCATTTTCTTAAGATATCGTATTTTAAACCTTTCGAGACCGAATGCTCCTTGCGGAGGTCTGAATCTCGCACTACTAAGCCGAGGGTACACGATAAACCGTACTATCCCTAACGGGTTTCCCAAAGGTGGGTTGTAGTGGCGCTTTGCAAAGATTTATAAATACTAAACCTTTAGAATACGGTTTTATTAAAGTAAAAGGTATTTATTTGCAAAAGTCGATTTTCCGTATTTTAGGTTTTAGGGTTTCTTATTTCAACTAGACTAATTTTAAATGATCTAAACAACAAGTTGTTAGAAGCCTCAAATCGCCTCTTCACCGCCAATTATGGCCAGGTAAGTACAAGTGAGGAAGGAGAGATCCGCTCACGAATCATGAGACGGGCCTTTTAAAGTTACCTTTGCTCACTTGCCTAGCCTAGACACCACAAAGTCAGGTTTAGATAAACGATCGATGTCTACAACTTATCGTATTTTCCTATTAAAAGATATTTGTTTTGAAAGTGTAGCAACCTAAAACTTTTAGAAAAGGTTTTATTAAGAAAAAGGTATTTAAATGTAAAATCTTGTATTATCGTATTCTGAGTTTTGATGATATCATTTAGGGTTGTATTTGCGTGTGTGTGGAGGTAGGTCATTACCTCGTGATCTACTTTAAGGTATAGCAATGTTAAGGGATTAAATGTGAAAACTAAACATTGTGGTATTTAAGTGAAAAAAATACGGTGAAATGGAAACGTTATCATTTCATGTGAGAAAACTTGTTCAAATTAGTTGTTTAGTGATTAAGAGTCAACATGAAGATATTTAAGCATTATGTAATTGGTGATAAGTGAGATTTGAGAGAAAACCGAATTGGAAATCGGTTTGTTCCAATTTTCGTCGGGTTTGTAAAGTCGTATTTTATGAAAGAAAAGAAAGGTAGAAAAGAGGGACTTACGGGTTTGGACAATACTAGAGAGTGAGGGGGAAGTAGAGGGTTTGCCGGTGCGTCGAATCGTCGTTGAGAAGTTCTAGCACGATGACCGGAATTTCGTCGTCGATTTCGTCAGTGCTTCGCCTTTCGCTCGTTTTCCAACGTACCAAAGTTCTCTTGGAATTTTGAGAGAGTGGACTTAGGAATTTAGAATGAGAGGGTAGAGGGTATGGGGGTATATATAGGGTTAGGCTAGGGTTAGGGTTTTCAATAAAAAAATATATATATATATATAAATTATTAAAAAAATCATTAAGTTTGGGAGTAAAAGAGGTTTAATGTGCATTCGGTAACCGATCTAGGAATTTAGTGTGTGCAGGTGAGAAGACCAGGTCAAGACGCATGTTTTATGTGTTGACGACTCGGCCGTCTGGCTAAGTCCGGCCGGCGGCGCCGGACCGAGTCGGCCGGTCCGCCGGCTGATCAGTCGAAAATATTGTATATTTTAGCCGGCAATTTCCCCATCTTTTGCATACATTTAGAAGTGTTCGGTATTCATATTTCACATATTAGCAAATCAATCGTAAAATATCAGATTGCATGTATTAGACTTTTAAACCGACACTTTAAAGGAAATTGACCGCATTTCATGGCATCGCATCATTTCTGTATTTGCGCAACACTTGTCTTGAGTCTGTGCAGGAAAATACGGAAGAAAACCAAAGAACTGATCAAAATTACGCCAACTCAAAAGATGTAGATCTGGTAGCATTTCAGAAGGAGATATTAAATTCAACATATACAATAAAGGCCCATATATCAGCCCAAGCCTGTACCAGAGAGCCCAAGCTCTAACTCCCACAAGTAGCCGCGGATCCGCGGCAGGAACCTACTTGAGCCGCGGATCCGCCGCATTATTGCCACGTCAGCAGATGAAGTTTTGGGCATAATTCTTCTTCCAGGGCCCACAGTCCTTTATGATATATCAAATTCCAGAATTCTCTTGAAGCTACTGCCAGATCAACAAAGAAGATTAAGCAAGGCTAATCCTAATTAAGCTCCTAACTAATCTCTTCTAGAAGCTCCCTCCTAACTAATCACACCTAGAAGCTTCTCCTCTAACTAACTTTTGGAGGGAAATTTGAATTTCCTCAACAAACTTTAGGAGGGAAACTTAGAATTTGAAATCCTAGATCTAGGGTTAGTTATCTATAAATAGGAACCTAGACTTAGGGTTAAAGGCTAATCAATCTTTAGGTAATCAATTTTAGTTAATCTTTCCCTCTTTCATCATCTTCTTCCACAAGTCTCGTGACAAGGCTTGTGCGAAACCCTAACCCTAATTCCACTCCAAATCCAAGATCTTGAGTACCAAATCAAGCAAGAAGCCTTCAACCTTTTAGGAGCCGAGCCGATCTTCAATCGGGCAAGTGATCCAAGCCGATCCGCGATCCACGGAGACGAGCGAAGCCAAGTCGACGATCGAATTCTTCCTCTTGTAGTTCTTGAGCGAATGTAATGAAATTGTTGATATAAATAAAAGGTGAAATTCTTTAATCTTGCTTTCTTTAAATTCTTGCATCATGATTAGATCTCAATTTGTAATTGTTGTTCTTGTTGTGATATTTGAGTAAAACTCCGCTCGTAAAGGAGTCGAGACGATTGTAGAATGATGATGTAACAAATCTTAATACGATTTTTAAGTCCTACGAGTTTTGTAAACCCTAGCAAGTTCAAGAATCGATGACCTAGTTTGGTTGCGATGCTTTCTTGATTGTGATCGCTCGAAACTAGAGATCTACGATCGTTTCTTGAATTTACTAGAGGCTAGAATATGAATGATATCGACGAAAGAACAAGGGATGAGATGAAACCCTAGTTTCACTAGAAATCCCTAATTCTTGTCGATCATCATCGATCCAGTATCAATTCATCGAAGAATAAGAATACGTAATTGTAAGATTACATCACATCTATAGATCCGATCGATTCCTACGAGCCTCATTTCGATTCTTGATATTTGGTTTGGAAAAATCATCAAACAATCAATTCTTGATTCTATCTTTTACTTTTCTTAGATCTAGATATTTTCTTTTTCTTGAAATACAAAATTTAAATCATGAATTGTTTTCGTTTCTTTTCTTTAAAGTTTCAAGTCATCTAATTCGAAAGACGAACGATTACACTTTCCCTGTGGACGATCCGCACTCACTTACAATATACAATCCGACACCGTAGTTGATTGCGGTCAAATAATTTTTGGTTGTGATTTCTTTACAATTCCCAATTACACAATCCGAAATTCTTTTCAATCAAATGGCGCCGTTGCCGGGGATAGTGTGCTAATAGTTCGTATTTCGAAATTTGAGTTGAAAATTTTATTCCATCATAATTTTTAGATCTAAACTCGTGCAAACACTAATACGTGTGTTGTGATTTGATTGCGAGGGAATCTGGAATCATTGGAGCTGTGGAAAAATTTTTCTGAAAATTCCAGAGGACTCAGAAGCTGAACAGAAGCTCTCTGTAAAAATCTTGTGCAGTGATCTCACCACCCAAGCGCGTTTCCGCGGCAAAACACCCTATTCGGCGGCGGATCCGCGGCATTCCTAGCTCTTCACTGCACCAATTTTGCTCTGTAAGTCTCTATCTTTCTTATCTCCTCCTCTGTCTGCTCCAATTGACAATTTCTTGCAGGTTTCTTTGCAAATAAATCGCAGCGCGCAAAAGCAAAATAAAAATTTGTGCGTGTTTTTGATTCTTGGTTGTTTGCATATTAATACGGAAATTAAGGGGCACGACCAAATCCAAATTAGGTGGGGATTTCATTACCCTTCCTAGGCCCCGAAAATCGCAAAACTTGCATCCGCATTACCCTCATTAATTAAAAAATATCTAGAGATGACTCTAAGGACCGTCGCGCTCAATTAGGACAAGAGAAGGCCGTGGGTAATTCATTACTTATCCGCGTTTTCTTGTGGTGTCTAAGGCGAGTGTGTCTAAGGCTAGTGGTTTTTAATTAGGCCCGCTACTTACGTAGTGGAGTACCTTCCCACTTACCTGGCACTTATCCGGCCACAGGGGGACAAAGAGGCAGTGGAGGATTCTATCCTGCGACTTGTCTTTTGGCAGTTAGGAGCGGTCTAGAGCCGGACCTAGGTGACCACTAGATTCTAGGGTTTGTGTGTTGCATTTGTTGTGTTGCATCATATTTTTAAAAATCCGTATCAATTTTCAAAACAAACACCGCATTCATCATTTCCCCTAATTATAAATTCACGCTGCCACTTGTACTAACCCTTTTTAGTACAAGATAGGCTGGACAACAGGATTCTAGTGCCTGTTAGTCCGCGTCCCCCCATCGACCAAAAAGTCAATATTTCTACATTTACCCTTTCTTTTACCCACCACCACACCCACATCGATGGATCCACCTCCATCGAACTTCTTTTCCACTACTCTGCCGCCGTCCGTTGGTGCGCAGAATCCATCCCGCATCTCTCTCCAAGAAAGATGCTATCCTACACGAAGCCCACTTTCCACCTGTCTTTCCATACCACCAGCCAACGGGGAAAATTTTCAAATAAAACCCCAATACATCAATCTTCTACCAAAATTTCACGGTCTCGAGTCTGAAGACGCATACGTGTTTATCACGAAATTTGAAAATGTATGCGCAATGATGGGTACTTCACAGCTTTCTGTGGATGCTTTCCGTCTACGTCTTCTCCCATTCACTTTGTGCGATTTAGCCGAGAAGTGGCTATATAACACTACCGCACATTCCATTTCAAATTGGGACGAATTCGTCAAAGCATTCCTTAAGAAATTCTACCCACACCACAAAACAGCTCGAGTCCGTAGCGAAATCTATCAATTCACCCAGCTTCCAAATGAAACATTTTCAAAGTGTCTTGAACGTTTCAAGGATCTGTTAGTCCTATGTCCACATCACGGCATCCCGAGATGGGAATTGTGCCGAATCATTTATGAGGGCATTACTCCTTACACAAGACAGACCCTTGAATCCATATGTCAAGGCAACTTTATGACCAAAGATGATGGGGAAGCCTGGGAATTCCTAGAAAATTTCGCTGAAAAATCTTTACAGTGGGAGGGTATGAGTCAATCGTCTAGGGATGGCAATGATATTTCCATAGGAATTAGAGCTGAAATTTCAGCTTTACACAAGAAATTTGACGCTATGGAAAACAAATTTTTAGCCGCCACCTTAAGTCAACTATCACTCTCCAAAACTGTATGTGGCTGCTGTTCTGATCCGTCTCACTTGACGGAAGAATGTCCGTTTCAAGGTCATGAGCATACCAATGCCGCATTTCAAAGACCTAGAAACGATCCATTCTCCTCCACATATGATCAGGGTTGGAGGAATCACCCTAATTTTGCTTGGAACCAATCACAATCTCAAAACACGGTTCCAAATCCAAATCAATTCCAAAGGGTCCCTCCTCCACAACAGCAACCACCACAATTGAGTCAGCACCCCTTTCAAGCACAAAATTTTCAAAATCCGGTCAACACTTTTGCACCATCTAATCCTTTGCAGTTGACCGGAACGGATGAATCCTATTCATTTGCACAATGCATGAATTTGGTCTTAACAAATCTCATGCAAGTATCAGCTGAAATAAAAACTTCTGTCGATTATATAAAGAAAAACTCCGCGTCCCAAAGCGAGAGTATTAAATCGATGGAAGAAGAAATTGCACGTTTAAAAGCTGAAATGAGTGCACGAGAGAAAGAGAAACTTCCAGCTCAACCTTTACCTAATTCTGGCTATTCACATCATGTGGATGAGATCACGTTGAGATCTGGAAGAGTGCTTGACCATCACCTTGGGGAAGAGTTTGATGATACCGATAAATCAATCAATAACACCCCGGCTGAGACCTTTCTTCACACACACACTTCTTACCCCAGTTCTTCTACCCCACCTTCTTCCGAGCCTATTCTTCGTTTCCCAAAAGGCTCGCCACTTCAGCCCACCTCTTTTATCCTTCCACGGACGATCCCCACTTCTATTTCGGGATCGATTCCACACACACTTTCTTCTCCTATGATGGACCCTGCGCTTATTGCTAAAGCACCTTATCCTAATCGGTTAAGGGCTAACACACCGAGTCCACATATGGAGAAGATTATGAACATTTTTAAGCAAGTAAACACCAACATCCCTCTCCTAGATGCCATCCAACAAGTTCCGTCCTATGCGAAAACTCTTAAGAACTTGTGCACTAGGAAGAGGAAGACTCAAGCGCCCAAGAAGATATTCATGGAAAAAACAATAGACACGGCTTTCCCCCAACAATTACCGAGGAAACGTAAGGATCCAGGATATCCTACTATTTCCGTTTCTATTGGGGAAAAACACATTAACCGTGCTCTACTAGACCTTGGCGCTAGTGTTAACTTGCTTCCATACTCAGTCTATGAGCAATTAGGGATCGGAGAGTTGAAGCCAACCTATTGCACTCTCCAGATAGCTGACCGATCAATCACCAAACCTAGGGGTGAACTGGAGGATGTGTTAATTAAAATCGGAGAATTTATATTCCCGGTAGATTTTATTGTAATTGATACACAACCTGTAGCGAACCCACGGAATCAAATTCCGGTGATTTTAGGTCGCCCCTTTTTGGCCACTTCCAATGCTATTATCAACTGTCGTAACGGTTCTATGACCCTATCTTTCGGGAATAGGTCAATAGAGCTGAACATTTACAAGTTGGGAAGTGTACCCTCCGAACCTACTGCTCAGGTCTGTTCTGTCGACTTAATGGATGTCGACAGCAGCGAATTTGATGATCCTCCTCATATCGATCTTGACTCTTTTCATACGTTATTGTTTGACCCAATTATGTATCATACACATACGGACTCTTCCACCGAGATGTCCGGGTCAACAATTAACACTGATTATGAACTGTTTTTAGAGTCTGAAGATCACCCCGCACTTTGTGATGACATTATTCATCGGGGTATTGATGGAACTTTTAAGGAAATCTTCGCTGATGAACTCGTATTTTTGAATAACACGGGTGTTGAGATGAATCATCTTTCAATCACTGAAATTGAATCTCCACCCCTTCCTCTGAACTGTAAAAAGAATGCGAGTAATCCATCATATTCACTGCATCGTCTCTCCAAAACGAGACGCACACACATTCTATTCCACCACTTAACCTTTCCCCACTTCTTCTTCCACCAACCAGAGCACTGCATTGATAAAAATTTTGAATGGTTGGTGTTAACATTTGGTCTTTGCAAAGCTTGGTATCAACCAATGATTTTTAACCCCCTCATATGATTTTCAAAGAGTAACATTGCATAACTCAAGTTTGGTGGGGTATAATCGGGCTCTTGAAAATAATATTTTTACAAAATTTTGAGCCAAAAATAAGTTTGGGGGAGGTTCTTCACTTAAATATTTTGCCCCCACTAATAAATTCCTCCCAAGATTACAGGTTTTTCGAGATTTAGCAGATGGCAACAGTGAGGACACTGTTGAAAACAAGTTTGGGGGAGGTTTGTGCTTATTTTCGCATCATTTGCATATCATTTGCATAAGCACAAAACATTTTTTTCGAAAAACTATAAAAATTAAAAAAAATCAAAAAATAAAAATATTTTTGTACATAAATAA
The DNA here is from genome assembly GCA_030015575.1 of Agapanthus africanus. Classification (NCBI taxonomy): domain Eukaryota; kingdom Viridiplantae; phylum Streptophyta; class Magnoliopsida; order Asparagales; family Amaryllidaceae; genus Agapanthus; species Agapanthus africanus. Next base: position 88,926,984 of record CM057338.1, on the reverse strand, counting down.
GGTAATAAAAGATTAGATAGTGAAAAATTACATCCATGAGATTAGAAAAATTTAAGAAAACCAAGAAAATTAGAAGTTTTCTTATACGAACTAGTAATAAGTAGTTATGAGCCGTTGTCCCAAGGGTTAGTAAGATGAAGGACGTCACTAATCTGAGAATAAAAATAAGTCTGAAAAATAGTTTCTATTCTGGAAGCCAAACATTTTGAACGTTGATACCCTGCTATTCGCACTTACACACGTCTTGAAACCTGGGATAGTAGAGGATACCTTGAAATGCTCTTGTCTTAAAGCCGATGTATGAAGGAAATAGAAAGAAAAAAATGATGAATAAAAAAAAATATAAAGTGGTGAGAAAAATGGACACTGGTTTTGTTATTACCAAGGGCAATAAAAAATGTATAGCGAGAGTGCTTCTTCACCTAGTGCCCTAAGGCCAACTGGTCTGGGAGTCACTGCTATGCCTGAGGTGGTGCAAGACGAGGAAAATACACCAAATAAGCAAGCACATGAGTAATCGGTCGGTTAGTACCTCAAGAAGTATTAACGGTCGCATGAAAGTGTGTGAGCAATCTCATCTAAATATTCATTGATTAAAAAGTACTAAGGCTGATGGGCAAGAGTATGATAGCTTGAATTGAATTCTCCGGGTGTAGGGATGTCTTTACACACACGCAGGGTTATATGATCGATGTTTGGAAAACAGATAGGAATGAAGAATAAGACGATGTTTTATTGAGGGAGGACGTGATTTCTGACATCTTTTCATGACCATTAAGATAGGGCTCATGACAACCGAAAAGCTAGCTTAGTTGGAAACCCTAATTTTCAAGGCTTTTCTTTTACAATTCTTTTCTTTAAATGTAATATTCATGATCTTCCTTTTATTATTGGATTTTGTGGGTGCAATCCGCTGAAAACCCTCAGGAGACAACACTCCTCCTACTAGGGACACCTAGAGGTTTAAAGGCTTGTTGCACGTGCTCAGTGCAATCGTGTTGCCTACGGAAGTGTGCTAGTTAGTTTTTCTCTTTCTTTATTTTCTCCTTCTCTTTTTAATAAAACATTCGCTCGAGACGATCGAAATTAAGTTTGGGGGTATTTGATCAGTCGAAAATATTGTATATTTTAGCCGGCAATTTCCCCATCTTTTGCATACATTTAGAAGTGTTCGGTATTCATATTTCACATATTAGCAAATCAATCGTAAAATATCAGATTGCATGTATTAGACTTTTAAACCGACACTTTAAAGGAAATTGACCGCATTTCATGGCATCGCATCATTTCTGTATTTGCGCAACACTTGTCTTGAGTCTGTGCAGGAAAATACGGAAGAAAACCAAAGAACTGATCAAAATTACGCCAACTCAAAAGATGTAGATCTGGTAGCATTTCAGAAGGAGATATTAAATTCAACATATACAATAAAGGCCCATATATTAGCCCAAGCCTGTACCAGAGAGCCCAAGCTCTAACTCCCACAAGTAGCCGCAGATCCGCGGCAGGAACCTACTTGAGCCGCGGATCCGCCGCATTATTGCCACGTCAGCAGATGAAGTTTTGGGCATAATTCTTCTTCCAGGGCCCACAGTCCTTTATGATATATCAAATTCCAGAATTCTCTCGAAGCTACTGCCAGATCAGCAAAGAAGATTAAGCAAGGCTAATCCTAATTAAGCTCCTAACTAATCTCATCTAGAAGCTCCCTCCTAACTAATCACACCTAGAAGCTTCTCCTCTAACTAACTTTTGGAGGGAAATTTGAATTTCCTCAACAAACATTAGGAGGGAAACTTAGAATTTGAAATCCTAGATCTAGGGTTAGTTATCTATAAATAGGAACCTAGACTTAGGGTTAAAGGCTAATCAATCTTTAGGTAATCAATTTTAGTTAATCTTTCCCTCTTTCATCATCTTCTTCCACAAGTCTCGTGACAAGGCTTGTGCGAAACCCTAACCCTAATTCCACTCCAAATCCAAGATCTTGAGTACCAAATCAAGCAAGAAGCCTTCAACCTTTTAGGAGCCGAGCCGATCTTCAATCGGGCAAGTGATCCAAGCCGATCCGCGATCCACGGAGACGAGCGAAGCCAAGTCGACGATCGAATTCTTCCTCTTGTAGTTCTTGAGCGAATGTAATGAAATTGTTGATATAAATAAAAGATGAAATTCTTTAATCTTGCTTTCTTTAAATTCTTGCATCATGATTAGATCTCAATTTGTAATTGTTGTTCTTGTTGTGATGTTTGAGTAAAACTCCGCTCGTAAAGGAGTCGAGACGATTGTAGAATGATGATGTAACAAATCTTAATACGATTTTTAAGTCCTACGAGTTTTGTAAACCCTAGCAAGTTCAAGAATCGATGACCTAGTTTGGTTGCGATGCTTTCTTGATTGTGATCGCTCGAAACTAGGGATCTACGATCGTTTCTTGAATTTACTAGAGGCTAGAATATGAATGATATCGACGAAAGAACAAGCGATGAGATGAAACCCTAGTTTCACTAGAAATCCCTAATTCTTATCGATCATCATCGATCTAGTATCAATTCATCGAAGGATAAGATTACGTAATTGTAAGATTACATCACATCTATAGATCCGATCGATTCCTACGAGCCTCATTTCGATTCTTGATATTTGGTTTGGAAAAATCATCAAACAATCAATTCTTGATTCTATCTTTTACTTTTCTTAGATCTAGATATTTTCTTTTTCTTGAAATACAAAATTTAAATCATGAATTGTTTTCGTTTCTTTTCTTTAAAGTTTCAAGTCATCTAATTCGAAAGACGAACGATTACACTTTCCCTGTGGACGATCCGCACTCACTTACAATCTACAATCCGACACCGTAGTTGATTGCGGTCAAATAATTTTTGGTTGTGATTTCTTTACAAATTTCCCAATTTACACAAACAAGAATTCTTTTCAATCACCGGCCGACTCGGCCGAGTCGGGCCGAGTCGAAGGCTCGTCGGGTGGGGAATTTCCTAGGGGGATTTATGGTGCATCTAACTTTTTATGTGTAGAAAGAATTTTGTGAGAAACGCACGTGTAAAGGTTGGTATTCTAAAAAAATCAAAACAAAATAATATTAAAAATAATGTGGGGCATAGGATTTGAACTCTGGTGGCTTGGTTCAGCAGTGCAAGGTGTTACCAATGAGCTACAAGCTCCTTCTTGTAATTATGGAGTGAAATAAATACTTAAATAGATATCAGCCACAATAAATACTCCAAGTATACATTGAATTTAAATCAATTCTTTGTATATTAAAAATGGAGTTGTTACAGTCTACCCTACTTACAAAAATTTCGTCCTCGAAATTTACAACTTTTATTTGAGGACTAGTTAAAGAGGTGTAGATATCTAGTACGCATTTCATCCTCCCTTTCCCAAGTGGACTCTCCTGGAGTGTCTTTCCTCCACATCACTCGAACCAAATTAACTTCCTTGTTCCGAAGTGTCTTCACTTTCCTGTCCAGGATCTCCACAGGCAGTTGCTCACAAGACAAATCGGGCTATATCGTGAGCTCGAAATGATCAAGTACATGGCTGGGGTCACTCACATACTTTCTGAATTGGGATATGTGGAACACGTTATGCACTCCTTCCAATGAGGGTGGAAGCGCTAAACGGTATGCCACTTCACCGACTCGTTCGAGTATGTCGAACGGTCCAATATATCTCGGACTCAATTTACCCCGTCTTCCAAAACGGATCACTCCGCGGTTCGAAGATATCTTCAAGAATACGTGATCTCCTGGCTGGAACTCCAAGTGTCGTCTCTTTGCATCAGCCCAGTGTTGCTGTCGATCTTGGGCTATGCACATCCTTTCCTTGATAGTACGAACCACATCAATAGTCGCTACTATCATCTCTGGTCCAAGAAGTTCCTTATCTCCGATGTCGTCCCAATTTAATGGCGATCAACACTTCCTTCCATACAGTGCTGCAAAAGGTGGCATTCCTATGCTTGCTTGGTAGCTGTTGTTGTACGAAAACTCCACAAGATGTAGGTGATCTTCCCACGATCCTTTGAAGTCTAACATACACGCTCTGAGCATATCCTCCAAGATCTGAATAGTTCGTTCCGACTGACCATCTGTTTGTGGATGATAAGCCGTGCTGAAGTTCAGACTTGTTCCCAAGCTTGATTGCAGACTCTGCCAAAATTGCGATCGGAACCGGGTGTCACGATCGGAGACAATGCAGACCGGTACTCCATGAAGTCTCACAATTTCCTGTATGAGTTCATAGGTATCAAGGATAGTACATTATGAAGAGTTTAAATCTTAATTAGATTATTACCTCCATGTACTTCTTCACTAGTGTCTCAGTAGATTGGCCAACTCGAAATAGGATGAAGTGAGCCGATTTTGTGAGTCGATCCACAATGACCCATACAGCATCGTTACCCTTTGTGCTGCGAGGAAGAGCAGTCACAAAATCCATCGTGATGTATTGCCACTTCCATTCTAGGATTGGTAACGGTTGAAGTAATCCAGCAGTCCAGTGATGTTCAGCCTTTACTTGCTGACACACCAAGCATTTTGCGACGCTTCTGGCTACTTCACACTTCATTCCATGTCACCAATAATTCTGACGTAGATCTTTGTACATTTTGGTACCTCCAGAGTGTACTGAGTAGGGAGAGTTGTGAGCTTCTTTCATTAACTCTTTCCGAACAGGACCTTTTGGTACACACAATCTGCTGCCGTATCTCAAAGATCCGTCTTCATGGATGATGAAGTCTGTTCTGAGTCCATTCTCCACTTGTTCTCTGATCTTTTGCAACTTAGCATCACTCGCTTGAGCTGCTTTGATCTGATTGATAATGGTTGATTGAACTTGTAAATTCATCAAACTTGAAGTATTACCTGGCATGACTACTTCAATCTCCATCTGATGCAAGTCTTGTTGCAGCTTCTACTGAGCGGTGAGATTCATCGATAATGGTTGACGACTAAGAGCATCAGGTACTATATTCACCTTCCCTGGGTGATATTGCAAGTTGATGTCAAAGTCCGCCATGAGTTCTAACCATCTTCTCTGCCGCATATTCAACTCCTTCTGAGTAAACACGTACTTCAGGCTCTTATGATCTATGTAGATGTTCACTCGTTCACCAAGTAGATAATGACGCCAAATCTTGAGAGCAAAGATGACGGCTGCCAACTCTAGATCATACGTCGGATAATTGCGCTCATGAATCTTCAGCTGTCTTGAAGCATAAGCCACAACCTTACCGTGCTGATGTAGAACACATCCTAATCCCTTACCGGATGCATCGCAATGCACTTCGAATCCTCCAAATTGATCCGGTATGACGAGAATAGGTGCTGATGTCAATCTTGACTTGAGTTCTACGAAAGCTTGTTCGCATGCTTCTGACCACACAAATTCTTCATCTTTACGTGTAAGCTTGGTCAGGGGCGTTGCTATCTTTGAAAAGCCTTCAATAAACCTTCTGTAATATCCAGCTAAACCCAAGAAACTTCGAATATCCTTCACTGACTTTGGTGTAGGCCATTCGCTAACTGCTAAAACTTTTTCTAGATCCACAGAGATTCCTTCTCCTGATACGATATGTCCAAGAAAACCAACTTGCTTTAACCAAAACTCGCACTTGCTGTACTTGGCATAAAGCTGATGTTGTCGAAGAGTTTCTAGGACAATTCGTAAGTGCTCTGCATGTTCTTTCCGACTCTTAGAATACACCAGGATGTCGTCGATGAAGATGACAACAAACATGTCTAAGTACTCCCGGAAAACTTGATTCATTAGGTTCATGAATATTGCGGGTGCGTTGGTCACTCCAAATGGCATCACTAGAAATTCGTAATGTCCATAGCGAGTTCTGAAAACTGTTTTGTGAATATCAGCTTCCTTGACCTTCACTTGATGATAACCTGAACGAAGATCCAATTTAGAGAAAACACAAGATCCACTTAGCTGATCGAATAAATCGTCGATGTGCGGAAGTGGATACTTGTTCTTTATAGTGACTTCGTTCAAGGCTCTGTAATCGATGCACATTCTGTATGAACCTTCCTTCTTCTTCACAAGTAGTACAGGTGATCCCCAACTTGAAGTGCTGGGACGAATCCATCCTTTCGCCAGTAATTCGTCCAACTGTGTTCGGACTTCCTTCAAACCTTCCGGACTTAAACGATAGGGTGCTTTGATCACCGGTTGTGCTCCTGGTACTAAATCAATACTGAATTCAAGAGCTCGATCGGGAGGCAAACCTGATATATCGTCAGGAAATACATCGTCGAACTCTCGAACCACATCTGGCCTTGATTCTTCCTCTGCTTGAGCTGCTGCAACTACTGCTTGTCTTGGCTTCGCTTTGTAGGTACTTGGCTCCAGTGTATGGTCTCTGCTTTTGAAATAGAAGACCGGATGGTCTGGAATCTAGAATACTACCCTCCTTTGACGACAGTCTATGGTAGCATAAAAAGTTCCAAGCCAATCCATTCCTAGAACCACATCGAAGTTCGGTATGTCTAGCACTTTGAAGTCAGCATAAAACTCTCGACTACAGACGACGACTGGACACAAGCTGTATCCCATAGTTGCCTTTAGAACGCCATTTCCTGAACTGACATTCCAGCTGGATACAAGCGGTGAGACTGGAATCGCATGGGTTCGGACAAACCATTGCGATATAAAGCAGTGTGATGCTCCAGTATCAAACAGTGCTAGTGCAGGGATTGAGGATACTAAGATTGTACCTAAAGTATATGGGATATGTTTTAGGTATAGGGAAAGTGTGTAGAAAATTTGGGTTAGGACAGATTCAAGTACATGAAATGATAAGATTCAAGGAATAGAAAATTTGTAAGATTCAAGAAACATAAATTGTAAAGAATGTTTTAGTTGTTAGTTCTTATATTATATTGCTTAGGTTGTTCACACAGAACAGAACTGCATAATATGGTTCTATACAGCTCTGACCTGCATGGGCCACAACCAAAACCTGTCACGCCCCGCTTCCCGGTATACGGCGAATGGGGACGCGACGAGGTCCGCTACGTATTTACTATGAAGTAAATACGCTAAGCATATCTAAGCAATATAAAGGTAAATCACAATAGACAAGAGATATAAAAATAACAGCAACTTTATTAATAACATTCTTTTGTACAATGCATGAAAAGTAAATACAACTGGAATGAAAAGCGATGTCTAAACAATGGCATAACAGAAAATGAAAATACTGAATAGAGCAAGGTACAATGTCTAGAGCTCAGGGTCTTCATGAAACTGATCCAAGTCTTCACCGGCGGGCTCGATCTCTGCTGGGTCCAAAACACCCGACGACATTCAAAGAAGAAAGAAATAGAATGTCATCAGCGAACAGGTTGCTCGGTAAGTCCCAGAGATAAAGAAGAATTAGAAAAGATAGAATAAGAGGTATCTTCTAAAGTATAATGTTGTAGAATATTGTGTTCACGCTGTTGTTTGTAGCTTGATACGGAAGGATGCCAGTGTATACGAGAAGGGTCTCAGTATGCTAGAGACCAGGGCAAACGGAATGTACAAGGAACCATTAAGCCACGGTACAACAGCAACGGAATATAGGTTAGGTGTCTTAATCTTACCGTCTCGTGCTACTTCTAACACCTTCCGCACCAATCTACCCCTTAAACCCCGTAGTGTTTTGATTGTATGGTTGTATTGTATTGTGTAAGTTGGATGACCGACCAAAACCATGATATCAGTAAGCAGATTGTAACTGCATAATCAGGTAAATGGAATAACGGAATAATGGATGTATATCCATGGTTTGATTCAGTCAAGTTGTATAGATTGTTAACTGGATTCTGGGATTCATGTGTTCATATTAAGTTGGAATATTAAAGAATGTAGATTGACTTGAATCATATTCAAGTCAGAAATAATCAGACTCAAACCCGAGTCAGACCAAAGAAAATGTAAGTCGAAGTTCTATAATTGTTAGGGTCCTTATTGTAATTTATAAAACTTGAGGGGGTTTTATGTAAAAACACTTTTGTATAGTTTTCAAGATACACCCCAAGTATTTATTATTCGTCTTTATAGTTATAATGAGTATAAATTTTATTTGTGATATTTCTAGTGAAAATATCCTAGTTTCATAAATAGGGGTATTTATCTGTAATATTGATTTAATTGAAATTCATGGTATTTTAATGTAAAACTTAGTCATGTGATTTTTAGAAAAAGTAGAATATTTACATTATAACAAAATAGATCTTTTAATGATAATATACGTATATTTATACAAAAATAATTTCAATAAATATTTTATATAAAAAAATATCATTTTCTTAAGATAACGTATTTTAAACCTTTCGAGACCGAATGCTCCTTGCGGAGGTCTGAATCTCGCACTACTAAGCCGAGGGTGCACGATAAACCTTACTATTCCTAACGGGTTCCCCAAAGGTGGGTTGTAGTGGCGCTTTGCAAAGATTTATAAATACTAAACCTTTAGAATACGGTTTTATTAAAGTAAAAGGTATTTATTTGCAAAAGTCGATTTTCCGTATTTTAGGTTTTAGGGTTTCTTATTTCAACTAGACTAATTTTAAATGATCTAAACAGCAAGTTGTTAGAAGCCTCAAATCGCCTCTTCACCGCCAATTGTGGCCAGGTAAGTACAAGTGAGGAGGGAGGGATCCGCTCACGAATCGTGAGACGGGCCTTTTAAAATTACCTTTGCTCACTTGCCTAGCCTAGACACCACAAAGTCAGGTTTAGATAAACGATCGATGTCTACAACTTATCATATTTTTCTATTAAAAGATATTTGTTTTGAAAGTGTAGCAACCTAAAACTTTTAGAAAAGGTTTTATTAAGAAAAAGGTATTTAAATGTAAAATCTTGTATTATCGTATTCTGAGTTTTGATCATAGCATTTAGGGTTGTATTTGCGTATGTGTGGAGGTAGGTCATTACCTCGTGATCTACTTTAAGGTATAGCAATGTTAAGGGATTAAATGAGAAAACTAAACATTGTGGTATTTAAGTGAAAAATACGGTGAAATGGAAACGTTATCATTTCATGTGAGAAAACTTGTTCAAATTAGTTGTTTAGTGATTAATAGTCAACATGAAGATGTTTAAGCATTATGTAATTGGTGATAAGTGAGATTTGATAGAAAACCGAATTGGAAATCGGTTTGTTCCGATTTCCGTCGGGTTTGTAAAGTCGTATTTTATGAAAGAAAAGAAAGGTAGAAAAGAGGGACTTACGGGTTTTGTAACACCCGAGCCCAATAATACTATTTCTGATACTAGTTGAATGTTGCATTGCTCATTTCAATTATCTTGATTGTTTGGTGATTTTACTAAATTTTAACCGGTTAAGTCATTTTGGCACATAACAAATTTTAACACCTAAAATGAAATTAAAAATATCCATGTTGGCCTACTCGTCGCCACTAGTCGCGTGGTAGCGTCCGCGCGTCGAGATTTCGTCCCGTTCGGTGAAACGGGCAAGTTTGGACGTCTACGCGCGCGTGCAAGTGTCCGACTTGGGGGCATGCATTTTAATCATAAAACACCTCTTTTCAAAATTTGGAACCCGCTTAAAATCCTATAATTTGAATTTCAAATATTTGGGCACAACCCGGACGCGATTTGGAAATGTTTCATTTAGCGCCAAAATACCCATTTAAATTAATATACTAAAACTATAATATATATATTCGATACACTGATCTGTTAAATATTTTAACTAGTGAAATATTTTTGAAATCTTTCTAAATCATTTCTGTTCTCCTCTCCACCAATCGCGAGGCTCAAATCCTCGTGGGCCCCATCACAATCTCTCTATCTCTCTCCAACAATCTCTCTCTATCAAATTCTTCCTCTCTCTCTCCCTCTAACAGTCTCTCTCTCTCGTTTATATATTATAACCCTACTGTTCTTCCTCTTCTCCCCATCTTGAGAAGAAACCCCACGAGAACCCCCGAACCCTAACCCTAGCCATCCCGTCGCCGTCGCCGCCGCAGTCCCCGCGCCGACGAGACCACCACCGCCGTCACCCTGCCTCCGCAACCTCGACCGCACACCCCTCCTTCCTCCGTTCTCTTTCCAGCGGTACAGCCAACGTCACCGTCACCTGCACCGCCCACCGCCGGCGACCCCACTTCCTCGTCGGCCTCCGCTCGTCCTCCTCGTCACCTGCGCATCAGCCCCGACCTTCCTCCTCCTTCCCTCGCCGGCGCTACATCAGAACCCGACGCCGGACCCTAGCAACTTCTCTGGTTCGCCGGAGATCACCGCCGTCGATCCTCGTCGTCGTGCCTGTGCCACCGCCGACCACCTCCTCTCCCCCTGCAACCCAAACCAGGCCTCTACCTCCCCCCTACTCACAGCACAACCCGACCCAGCCGCCTCCAGCACTGCAGCCGCGTTCCCTGTTCGTCGCCGGCGCCCCTCGCCGTCGAACCCGTCGTGGTTGCCCTGGTTCTTCCCTGTAAGCATTCCTTTAGCTTTCCATTCATGTTAAACCCCCCGCTGGTCTTAGTGTACGGTATCGTATGTTTTTGCTAACTTGTTGCCGTTTTGACTTTTCACCGGATTCCGGCCGTGCCGTCATTTGGACCCGACTTTCCAGCGGAGTACTCTGGTCCATGTGGTCCCGTTGTTCGCTGTTTGGACTCGATCCGTGGCCCGTGCATCCGTCTCGTGTTTTCCGCCGACATTGCATCCGTGCTTTCCGGTTTGCGAAACCGTCGAGGCAAGTATCCGAATACTTGCTCTAACATGCTAGCATACAAGATCTAGTCTTGCTATGCAGTTGAATATCATATTATATAATACAACAACATAATGATGGTGATATCGATAGTACAGTATGACTAGAATTGACGGTTGCATTTCTCCTTGACATTAAATCAGTATAGTAGCTTCGTAAAATTAAGTGGTATGCTATTAATCCATGCTTTAACTAATTAAACCAATTAGAACGTACCTGCTTAATTTGCTAGATCATCCATGAGACCATTATTTATGCTTTAGTTTTAAATTCATGTAGCTTCATTACTTTATGTTGTTGATATTGTTTCACCTTGTGACTATTGCACCCCAAGGGTGCTTGAACCTGTTAATAAAGATAATACAAAGCACCATTGTGATTAAATGACTATCATTGCCGTTTACTTTAAATTCTTGCTGCTGTTTATTGTTCGATTGTATACCTGTTGTGAGCACGTACTTGATTGCACTACATGTTGACCGGACCTTGCTACATATGACATATTTACATACCGATGCACTGGACATGATACCCTGTACATACCGACTCGACCTGTTGTACCACGACCTGACTTGTTACATGATCTCATTGCCTAATGCCGACAAACCTGACTTGGGGTCCTCATGGACCACTCCTGTTGTCTATCCAGACAAACCTGACCTGTTACCTGATCCTGTGTCGGCATTAGTCATCGATTATTGAATACCTGACCTGACATACATAACTTGGGGGTATGGGGAAATCAAAGGTGAAACCGACTTGTAACTCAACAGTTCGATACATGTTCTGATCAGTTCTACGGGCTTGGCCAGTCCGGGAGTGATGATGCTGACATCACTCGTCCATCCTGCTACCTATTTACTGCCTAGCGGCACGTCTCGGATTCAGCCCCGAGGGTCTTGACCGTGGTCCCGGGCACGCACGGGATACTATTGAGTTACATCGACGAGTCACCAATTGATTTCAAAGACTTTAGAGTAGAAACCTGGTAGGACAGTTTATTTACCACTGCACATTACCCTGCACTGTTATTTCATAGTACTGCTTTATTCATGTATATTCATCCCTGCATTGTTTATTACCATGTTCATATTATATTATTGGTTGACATGGCGCGCTGACGTCTGGGTTTTGCATGGCCCAGATTCTTTACCACTGTCGACGACCGAGCAGGAGTACTTCAGCCAGCAGGCTGAACTGTGAGTTCCTTAGTGATTAGTTTATTTATTTCATTTCATTTCCAGATGTGAGCCCGTATTATGGGACGTACTGTTTATTTATTGTATTGGATCATTTGCTTCCGCACTTATTGTTTATTGATTCTTGTTATTATGGATTTGGACATGTGTTAGATTAGTTTATTATCTTGTTCTTGATATCTCTACAACCGTAATGTGACTGTGGATGGATACTTCCTACCCACAGGTAGCATGGTTGGCTATGTTACGTGCCCAATCTTGCGTACTCTGGGAAGCGAGGCGTGACAGGTTTGGACAACATTAGAGAGTGAGGGGGAAGTAGAGGGTTTGCCGGTGCGTCGAATCGTCATTGAGAGGTCCTAGCACGATGACCGGAATTTCGCCGTCGATTTCGTCAGCGCTTCGCCTTTCGCTCGTTTTCCAACGTACCAAAGTTCTCTTGGAATTTTGAGAGAGTGGACTTAGGAATTTAGGATGAGAGGGTAGAGGGTATGGGGGTATATATAGGGTTAGGCTAGGGTTAGGGTTTTCAATAAAAAATATATAAAAATTATTAAAAATTATTAAAAAATCATTAAGTTTGGGAGTTAAAGAGGTTTAATGTGCATTCGGTAACCGATCTAGGAATTTAGTGTGTGGTGAGAAGACCAGGTCAAGACGCACGTTTTATGTGTTGACGACTCGGCCGTCCGGCCAAGTCCGGCCGGCGGCGCCGGACCGAGTCGGCCGGTCTGTCGGCCGACTCGGCCGAGTCGGGCCGAGTCGAAGACTCGTCGAGTGGGGAATTTCCTGGGGGGATTTATGGTGCATCTAACTTTTTATGTGTAGAAAGAATTTTATGAGAAACGCACGTGTAAAGGTTGGTATTCTAAAAAAATCAAAACAAAATAATATTAAAAATAATGTGGGGTATGGGATTTGAACTCTGGTGGCTTGGTTCAGCAGTGCAAGGTGTTACTAATGAGCTACAAGCTCCTTCTTGTAATTATGGAGTGAAATAAATACTTAAAGAGATATCAGCCACAATAAATACTCCAAGTATACATTGAATTTAAATCAATTCTTTGTACATTAAAAATGGAGTTGTTACAGAAAGTATGGCTAAGCCATTTTTTTATTCATTTAAGTTTACTCTTCAAGCATGGTTGATTATTTTCCATGCTTGATTATTGCAAGGACTCTCATTTGCCTCCATACCCTAGCTCATTTGCACTTGTTCATTCTCTCTCCATTTTTCCTCTCCTCCTTCTTCCTCAAGCCCTAACCTTCACATAAGTTGTGAATTCTAGGGCTCTTGAGATAAAATACCCCATTCATCTTTCTCTACACATTCTAAATTGTCTAGTCTATCAAACTAGACATCTTAGTTACCTCACACTTGAGGTTGAAACTTGAACCATAGGCTCTCGGGTGGATCATATTTGACAAAGAGAAAACCAACGATCGAGTTCCATTTAAACTTTCTAGAATCCAAGAAGAGGAGAAGAAGAAGACCCGAAGGACTAGAACACAAAGGTATAAATCACTTCATAGTAAATTAGAACCTTTGTTTGTTTTTCTAGCTAGGGCTTATGGTCGATCTTGGAAGTTTAGTCGATATTGCTTATTTTTAAATTGTTTTTTGTAAATTCCGCCTCTCTACAAACCATGTGGAGTGTGCGACATCGACTTACATATGTCTTAAGGTCGTACTTGATAAAGATCGATTTATTTGACGTGAGTTGCACGTGCGCATGTGTCTAAGTTTCGCACTTGGAAAAATGCCAATATATACACGCGCGCTCGTCCTGTATTGTGCAAATTTAAGGACGAAGTATTCTAATTGATACGAATCAATTAAAATCAATTTGTTATTAAACAAATTTAACTAATTAAAACGAAATTGATATCATATAAAATAGATCTAAAGGTGCGCATGCACTAGGGATCGATCTAACGGTGCGCACTTGCCCCGTAATCGATAAAAATCAATTTAATACAAATTAAATCCAAATCAGATCAAATTAAATCGAAATAAAATCAAACTAGCCTAATTTGTTAGCAACAAATCCTAATTTTTGCTTTCCTATAAATGGAGCCCCATATGAAAAAATAAAAGAGAGACGACCCCCCATAAGCTTAAGCGGTAAAAATATATAATCTTCTTCAACCTCAAAACAGGTAAAAAAATAAAAATAGAAGAAGATCTATTCTCTCCCAAAAATCTTTTGCTTTAAAAATAGAAACCATCGCTTCTTTCTTAAATCCATTGATTCACAAACAAAAAATCAAAAAATCTTAAGGGAAAAACCCGTCATGGATGCCTTTGCATCACAAAAAACCGAAGATTTTGCTTCTTGAAAAATAAAAGAAGGAAAAGAAGAAGAAAACAAACAAAAGATCTTAAGGGGAAAACCCGTCATGGATGCCTTTACATCACAAAAAACCGAAGATTTTGCTTCTTGAAAAATAAAAGAAGGAAAAGAAGAAGAAAACAAAGTACAAAAATCATTGCTTCTTGGTGAAATTTTTTGCTTTTTGATCTAAATAAGTGCGCATCCGAATTGAGTGCACATTTAATAAAAAAAACCGTCTATGGGAAAATTAAGTTTCTGGAGATATGCACATCACGTGATACGCATGTGTGCGCACTTGATGGAGGCTGCCTATAAAGGCATGTGTCACATGATATGCACGTGCGCGAACTTGATATATATTGACCACGGAAGTGCGAGCAGCACGTGACATGCACGTGTACGCAAATAAAAAATATTGACTTAAATACATACGCACGTATATACATGCGCGCGTATATGTTTTGAAATGATAATGAGTACGAGCCACGTGATACGCACATGCGTAGCACCTCGACTTAAAACAAGTGCGGAACCACGTGTAACGCACATACGCACCCTTTGCAGAAAAAACAGACTTGTATGTGCGTCTCATACACACTTGCGCACCTGGACAAGCCTTTGCTTGGCTACTTAGTTAAATTAAACTAAATATTGAACCCGTTGCTTCTCATATATGATCAAAATATCATCAAATCTAAGTTGACCTTAGTCTCAAAGACGACTAACGGTCCTTAGTCCATATTTGTTAAGTTGATTTTAGTCCAAAATAGGATTAACGGTCCTTAACCATATTTCTGAGTTGATCTTAGTCGCAAAGATGACTAACGACTCTCAGATGACATATTCCGAACTGATAGACTTCGTATAAGATACGCGTCCTAAAATTCGATCCCAAATCTATTATATACGGATTTGGACTAATCCGCACCCTATGGGTGACGATAAAACTACTCTCCGTATACAATCCACGGGCAACGTCATATAAACAAATATAATATGACACGAAATGATCTACCTGGAGAAAATGAAAGTTGTTATCATAATGCGATAACTTAATTAACTGTAGGGGCTTGCACCTGCAGAAACGAGCGTCCTCACAATAAAAAAAACCCTCATATATGAGAGGAATTTGATAAGTCACGCCACAATGATCGCATCTATCCAAATCTCCAATATACGGTGTCTTAAATCAACTTGGTATTTTCGAAGAGGTAGATGGATATGTTTTAAATAGCATCTGCCCCTGTATTCAGGCAAGACATTATATCCCAATCGGTCTCTGTTTGCGGCAGTAAACAAGCCCTAATATAGATGTGGCCGAAAAAGCTCGACCGAACTTTTTTTAATAAAAAATTTGGCCGAATTTTTTTGTCGAAAGAAATTTAAAAAACTTTTGTTATTTTTCTTGTTTTTAAAATATTCAAAAAAACAAGCTTGAACAATTTTAAAGATGACATTTTTAACACCATTAAAAACATCTAATCGTATCAAATCTAATCGTATTAAATTTTATACAATTTTGACACACGCACTCAATAATATTATAACGCTCAGAACACATTGATTAATCCTAATTATAGCAACAATAATATATAAAAATATATATACATCATTAACATATGCAATTCTCAATAACGAATCAAGATAAAAATCAATTAACTTAATTTATAAAGCTTCGCTTTGATATCATGTTGGTGAAAATTGGTGTAAACGCAACGGAAGGAAAAATTAAAATTTTTACATCAACACCAATTTAGGGTTTATAAATTATGTTAATAATTAAAGAAATCAATTAACACTTAATTGATTTGAGATGAATTATACATTTGTGCAAAATCGGATTTGTGTTTCATTCGCTGTGCTAGCGATTTCTACTCCAATCAAGACGACTTGATTATACCTTGATGACCTCCTTGCTTGACTCCACACGAATCTCTAAGATTAGTGAACTCTAATTAATTAGTTAGCTAATCTAATTAATTAGAGGGAATTATAAAAGAAAGAAGAGAATTAAAAATCAAAATTTTAATTCGTCTCCACCATGAAAATTTTGACCAAAAAAATAGGAAAAGGGAGGCCAAAACTTTTGAGAGGGTGAAAGGAATAATTAGGGATCAGGGTTTGTATCAAATATAAGCTTACACATAGAGATATAGTTTTTTTCTATTTAAACCCTCATAATTAATTAATTTGTTTAATCTCTTAAACAAACTAATTAGTTATAACTTAATACATGTTGGCCAATACATATATATGCATATAATATTTGATACATATCAAATGGAGGGAAGAGGCCATAGAAGGGAATTTCCTCCTATGGCGTCGAAAAAATACGCCATGCCTCATTTTTTCCGACGATCGGCACTCATCTTCTTCATCGTTATCATCTAATATGTGGATACACTAAATTTTATGTGATTCTGCAAATTTTTCACCGTTGATTTAGCAATGTAAAAAGTTCTGTTTTCGATAAACCGTTCATTTTGAACCCACTAAGTCAACGGTAAAAAGGTTGTAGAATCGCATGAAATTTGGTGTACCCATATCTTAGATGATAACGATGAAGATGATATGTGCCGATCGTCGGAAAAAATGAGGGATGGGGTATTTTTTCAACGTCATAGGAGGAAATTCCCTCCTATGGCATCTTTCCTCCATTATTCTCTCTCTCTCTCTCTCTCTCTATATATATATATATATATATATATATATATATGCATGTATTATTTACTTATTTAATATCACATATTATTTTGAGTAGCACGTCAAATCGTATTTGATAATTTTACCCTTATTTAATTAATAGTATGTCAAATATACTTATTTAATTCAATCCCTTTTATATATCAAGCATATACTTTCTCTTCTTTTATAATTCTATATTTGGCAAGTAGGAGTTCACCTATGTGTGACTCCGGAGGTTCGACGTTTACTCAACAGTGAATAATTAATTCGAGCAATTCGAACTAATTTTGTAAGCAGGAAAATCCACAAGTCTATAGGGACAATAGCTACGTATTTAGAGTACCTGGGTAAACTATCGATGACTGGATTGGAATAAGAAAATGCTATCTAAGCAAATGAATATCTATTAGTGGAAACTACCGTTCGATCCAGTCTCTTCGTCTACTTATACTCCTTATTTGGTCTAGGACTTGGTAGTACTGTCAAACCCTAATAACTCAAATAATTATTGTGTTGATATTATCACGTAACTTTGAGATCAAACTGATAACTACTTATCATTTGATCTCTAGTACTCTGGCCAGAAATTTTAGATCACTAATATATCTCACACTGCAGAACACTGTTCTCCATATACCGGAAAGACAAATCCTATGTTAACTTCTCACAACCTTCGCATATATTCGATCATATCCAACTACTACCGTTATACACAGTATCAATGGATCTGTGGTTGGGTAGTAACTAAACTAATCTCCAGCACACGCAAGGTACTATGGTGAGTCTCGGGTTTAGAGAGTAAGTCATACCAGTTGTCACTATAAGAATTTCCATCTAACGGTTATGTATAATTACTAACTGGAAATTCAAAATGAGTCGTTCGGTATACTTATCATCTATAAGCACATGCATATGATACTCTGATGTTACCACAGATGACTATGAGAACAGGTATTACTCTTTTTGATGAGTAAGTATAATATACACCAGTCTTCCGAATTATTGATGTCCTGTCTCGATCTCCTACGATTAAGAACATTTAAGAATATATTTATCGACCGGTCAGGTCTCACTATTATGATCTACATCACAATCCTGTAATCTAGTATTATTTTACGGATTTTATTAGTAATTAATAATAAACATAGTAATAAAAGATGTACCAATAAAGAGAAAACCAAAAAGCATACTATTATTACGAACTAGAAAGTTCTATGCATATAGGTCACAATTACAATTAATTACCTCTAAGGGCACCTACATGTAACATCGAGGCCCTGTTCCTGTTCGAAATCGAGACGTCTGGCCCTCCTTGACAAGCAATGCTTCTATCATCCCCGATCGACCACCTGAGCTATCAGATGGGATGATCCTCATCCCTAATGTCGGCATACAACCTCTTCATGGCTGACGATGCCGGTGGAGGCGAGGCCGAGGATGACCTTGGTCGAGTTTGGCCTGAGGCCACCAGTGTGAACAATCCAGAAGCCCAGTCCTGTGTTCACATTTTGGTGGGTTTAGACCTGCTCTCGACCAAGGAGAGGTGACTGAACCTTGCTCGGCCTTCTAAGTGCCAATGACTGATCTATGAGCTCAATTTTTACTGTGGGGACGCATGATCCAGAGGTCCAGCTTTATACTCGAAACCCTGAGGGTGAGTTGAGTAGAAGGGCTGATGATCAAAGCGAAACCTAAGTCTCGTAGTACGAGCGAGCTAGATGCCCAGTCATAAGCTGTGGCGCGGTTTTTAGGCTTCGTTTTGATTGGTTGTTAAGCAAGTCCTAAAAGACTGCAATTGTGTATAGCTTAACAACCTAAAGTGCAGAGATTTCAGGCCAATCCCCATCAAGTCGATAGGACAGGTGGGATCAACCACGTCTTGTTTATGAACTGTTGTAATATCCTGTTGTTCCCGGACCAATGGGCAGTTGTCATTTTCCTTGTATGATTCGGTTATACTGACTATGCTGGTTGTATTCGGTCACTCTACAACCGATCAAAAACTCAAACATGCATGGCCGGCAATTTTAGCTGAAGAATGAATGAAATAAGTTGTAGATGGATATGTAGTGATCAACCCTCTTGATGTTTATTTCTACGCAAATTTTGGGATGAAAATATAGGAAGAATGTTCACACTTTCCTCTAAAAATAAGAACAATTATTTAGAGAGACATGTTTGCTAAAATGAATAAATTGGTTTGGTACGGATCTATTATAAAACAAAACAGAAAAACAACTATGGGTTAGTCATTAATCTTAAGACCACGGCTGCAATGGTTTTTATACAAATTTCATTCTATTTATAATTGGCTCAAGAACTTTGCTATGTTTATATAGAACTTTTGTGTTTCCTTAACTTTTCGTTCACCTTTCCAATAAGAAACTATTCATTCGAACGCAATTCTAATAAACCCCCGAAAACCCCGCAATTGACCAAAAGCAATATCAACCACATGTCCTATTTAAGAACGGACAGTTAAAACACTACATTTTTAAACAAGAAAAAGGAACACCAAGCAATTTATTACTCATTAGGCATTTAGCATTGAACCCTAATTTTTATGCGTTTCTTCGAAAAGTGTAATTTAAGTACAAGTATTGAGCATGGTTCCAAATAATTGGTGGGGCTCTATTTCTGATAAACCCATCCAGTCCCAGGCATATACATGTGATTTAATTTTTATTCAATTAAGCAAGTATGATATAATAAAGTTATATTATGATTAAGCTTGCATCTAACTTGTATCTCTAATCAGATAACATATTTTAAAGTTTTTCAGCTTCAAATTTCGCCTTCGAAATCAATAGAAAATGTAATATAGTCATTCAACTATCCTGAACCATCTTTGGAATTTTTCAACATGTATCAACCATACCATCTTTATCCTTGTATATGTTTTATTTTCGGAACATTTAGAGCCATAAATAGCAAAGTTTTCTTAACATGTCGATAAACCTTGCAAATCAATACTTGAATAAGTCCCCGTCTTGTATTTATCTCTTCGTCGAAAGAATTAAACATACTTTCTTCTTCGTCTATGTATAAGGAAGTCATGCATTGTCGATGCCCTTCTCATGCATAAATTTTTAAAAGATCCTCATTTGCTTGAAGAAGTTTCATGCAAAGTAGTATGCTCATCCATATCCGACAAAAAGAGTTGTATATAAGTATCACGCATGTAGTATGGTTCGATCAAATCCGTCTACATCTATCAAACACGGCATAAAGATCTTGGATACAACATATACATATAACGTTGTAGATCTGTTCTTAAACTACTTATAACTCATACCAATAAATGGTTTAATCCGGCCTATACCTAAAAGTTTCTGCCATCCCCTCAAACTGTGTCGTATCTCGAGATAAATTGAAAACCTTATGCACTATGTGAAATTACTAAAGGAAAATTGAAGTCAAACTTCAAAACATATGATATGGCATGAAAAAGCTCAACTTAGTATATAAATAAATAAAGCACAAATGATCTTGCATTACTGTATTTGTAGTAACAGTTTGCTTCCCTCCCCCTTTTTGCCGCTAAAGTCATAGGGATGGGATTTAATTCAGCTAGCCTCTCATTCTCCTCTTTTTCCTCCTCTCATTTCCCAATTTATACTTCTTTTTTCCAATCATTTTCAAAATTTCCATCACAACCCCCAAATAATAATAATAAAATAAATAATCCCAAAAATATAAATTAAAAAATATATATACAAAAACCAATCTTCTCTCATGCATTTCTCCTTTAGTTCAAATTCCCTCTTTTTCTAAGAGATCCCAAGATCTTAATCACAAAGAAGAATGCCGTCGATGAGAAAATCCCTTCTCTTCACGGCATTCTTCTTCTTTCTCATCAAGGTCTCTCATGCCCAAGACACCGGCGATTACAGTACCGAAGCCCCACCCCTACCCGGGCTAGACACATGTGACGGGGTGTTCATCTCCTACACATTCAACGGGAGGACCAAAGAGTACCCACACGTGAAAAATGCATCGGCACAAGCCTACGCGTTCAAGGCCTCAGCCACGGTGCTCAACACGATGGCCACGGGTCTCCAGGCCTGGAAGCTGTTTATTAGATTCCAGCATAAGGAGATACTGGTGTCCGCAGGCGGTGCTGTGCTTGTAGATGCAGGTGATTTTCCGGTTAATGTTGAGAATGGGACGACATTCATGGGGTACCCGAACACGGATTTGCCTAGTTCGATTGAAACGGCTGGAGATATTAACCAGATTCAGGCGACGA
Organism: Agapanthus africanus; assembly: GCA_030015575.1. NCBI lineage: Eukaryota > Viridiplantae > Streptophyta > Magnoliopsida > Asparagales > Amaryllidaceae > Agapanthus > Agapanthus africanus. Next base: position 88,905,753 of record CM057338.1, on the reverse strand, counting down.
TCAATATTGTAGGGACACAATTTGGGGTAAAGGGGACCGGGATCCCTATGCCGAAGAAGATCGAGTTGGTTAATGACGGATTTATATGCCCTAAGGTTATTAGCAAAGGTAAATGCTATTAATCAAGAAGGCAGTGAATTGAAAACCTCTTTGAATCAAATCACTCACAAGCAGAAATTTTGCAGGAGGATTCATGAGTTCATGCTGCATCAAAGACCCAAAGAAAAAACATAAAAAGATCCCACCCATAAAGTTCCTACCTCGCCGATACGGAGACCTCAACATGGTTTACGACGTCCTCCAAGCCTACGGCAACAACTACCAGGCCCAAGTCACCATCGACAACGTCAACCCATTGGGCCGCCTCGACAACTGGAACCTCACCTGGGAATGGAAGCGCGGCGAGTTCATTAACTCCATGCGTGGGGCCTACACATTCAAAAAAGACGGAACCGATTGCTTATACGGCGAGCAAGCAAAATCTTATGGAGAATTCGACTTCTCGAATATTATGAATTGCGAGAGGAAGCCTGTAATCACCGATCTCCCCCCGGAGAAAGAGAAGGATAATCAAATGGGGAATATTCCGAATTGCTGCAAGAACGGGACTTTATTGCCTCCTATCATGATTAATGGCAGTCTTTCGCAGTCGATATTTCAACTTAATGTGTTCAAGCTTCCGCCGGATAATAGTAATAGGACGGCGCTTTACCCTCCGCAGAACTGGAAGATTAACGGGGTTTTGAATCCGCATTATACGTGCGGGCCCCCGATGAGGGTGAGCCCTACGGAGTTTCCGGATCAGACTGGGTTGATGTCGCATTCTTATGCCATTGCTAGCTGGCAGGTGAGCGGTGATGATCATAGTCTCTAAGTTATCGCAACCGGTTAGTCTCTAATATATGATTGTCAGGTGGTATGCAACATAACTAGACCGAAGGCGAAGCAAGCAAGATGCTGTGTATCCTTCTCGGCTTACTTCAATGATTCCGTAGTCCCGTGCAGCACTTGCGCATGCGGCTGTTCTGAAGATTCTACATGCAATCAGAATGCACGTGCACTTCTCCTTCCTGCAGAAGCACTCCTCATCCCCGCTGAGAATCGGACGAACAAAGCCAAGGCTTGGGCTCAGCTCAAACACCTCAATATCCCGAAAAAACTCCCGTGCCCGGACAACTGCGGAGTCAGCATCAATTGGCACATCAACGCCGATTACAAAAAAGGTATACCTGAATTTATTATTTTTTATTGTTAGAATTTATGTTTGCAATACAAAGATTTCAAATAACATATGAAATTGATAATAGATGACAAATATTAATGATAGGCTATCAAAAATATTAGACAAAAGCATTGAAGTGCTTCCACTATGCTAATCGATAATCGAAATATCGGTACCAGGATGGTCGGCAAGAATCACTCTCTTCAACTGGGAAGGATACACATTCAAGAACTGGTTCACCGCCATTCAAATCCCAAAGGCGTATCATGGATACGAGAACGTCTATTCTTTCAATGGGACACAACTGCCTAAGCAAAATAATACACTCTTTTTCAGTGGACTTCCGGGCCTGAACTACCTGAATCCGGTAGTGGACGGAAAAGATGCTCCCCGGAAATCGGAATTCAGAGTTCCCGGAAAACAACAATCGATTATATCCTTCACGAAGAAACAAACGCCGGGGATTAAAATTCTGAGGGGAGATGGATTTCCGACGAAAGTGTTTTTCAACGGAGAGGAGTGCTCACTTCCGGATCACTTACCGGTTGGATCCGGGGCCGGGTATGGAGCGAAGGTCGAGTTTTTGGTGTCGATGGCATTGATGGTGGTTGCGGCATTTATGTTGAATATGTAAAATTTGTAATAGTATTTTGTGTATCTGAAAGGGATCGTGTCTTCGTATAATGTTTAGAGGGGGAGATGCTGTTTTAATTGACTTCAGTAGTTGGTATTTAGTTCCCCCCCCCCCTTCCTACTGAATAATTCCGTGGTTGATTTGGCTTGTGTGTAGTCTGTGAAAATATCCACCAGTTCACTATATCGTACTCTGAAATTTTACACCAGGTATATTCGGATTCCTTTAGTCTTGTTAATTTCTTATGACTAAAGAAGACCAGAATTAATGAATATGAACGTTTCGACTGAAACGAAAAGACATAATGATGAGTGAGAGCTATATGAATCCATCTGAATTGCTAGTCCCCCGTTAGTTTCAAGCCTTTATAAAAATTATATTTGCTCGATTCAGGGACTAACTCCTAAACCTTCATAATCAGCTAATAACGAAGCCCGGATAAGTGCGTTAATAGCCCTAAACTGCAAGGATTGTATCTATCGATGCTAAATCCCAATCGGCTAGGATCAAATATCAAAACCACAGACATGTGATTCCTTTGGGGATCATAAGCTTATTCAAGCCTCATATGAATCATGGTTCTCAGGAAATCATATAAGCCGATTTGTTTTTACACAACAACAAAAGGAAAGCTTTATCATAAGCTTATCAGATTGATTCAATCAGTTAAGGTTTATTTCACCAAAACCAGCCCATTGTTCACCCGATTTCCCCAAAACCACCGACATTATCTTCCGTTAAACAACGCCCTCCGGCTTTTAGTTTTTACATAAATTGACCCAACTACCCCAGAATTCTCGAGGGTAAAAACAGATGGCCTCCAATGTAAAGAGGTTGAAAAGTGTAAGAGCTAACCGAAATGTAATGTCGGTCGGAGGGTTTTGGTGACGGGGTTTTAGCCCTAGGGTGTTCCGGCAAGGTGGTTTTGGTGCCTCCAATCCTAATAAGGTTAGGGATGTCTCTATCCCTCATGCTACAAATAACAAGACATCACCAACCGGTTGATTGCCAAACTTCAATCTCCAACACTTGTCTCCACAATCCCTAAATTCCTCTCTCTATTTTTGTAGCTTTTTAAACCCAAAATTCTCTCTCAAGCCCGGATTGTAACCCTAAGCAATCACACGGTTTTAAGGGAGGGGGGGGGGGGGGGGGGGGGGGGGGGACATCAAAAACCAAACTCATATAGACATCAGAGATGAAGGAAAGATACCTGAGAGAGAGAAACAGCCTCAACCCTTTGAGGTTTGATCACAACTCTAATTGTAAAGCAATATTTGTGAGTGAGATCGAGCGGATTTGGGTTTTGGTTTGGTTTGGTTTGGTTTGGATTTTTTTAGCCCCACATCGGGAGAAAAGAGGGAGAGAACAAGAGGTGAGTGCTATAAGGGAATGGGCCTTGGGCCCAAACTGAAGTCACGCAGCTGCGTGGCGAGCACAGAGCGAACAAATCTTTCGCCTTTTACTAAAGAATACCGTATGCTCTCACCCCATTTAAGCAGCAGACGCCTTTTTTGGGAGGGTGCTCTTTTTCGTTAGGGGGCCCCTAACAATTCTGAAATTTAATTTTTTACTAGTTGTACCATCTAGCCATGTTTTTCATTTTACAACTTGTTCCATCTCTTTTCTTTAGTTACAATAATTTTCTATATTTTGTTGGAGTCTGATGTAATCATGGTAATGGATTACAGTCGCAATATAAATAAAAAAAATCTTTGTGTACAATTAACAAGTTTTTTATTTTTGTTGAGAGAATGTGATTCATCCGTTCCTTCCCTGATCCCAATATCTATTCAATTTTTGACAAATAACAGACGTTCTTGATTTTCGTTGGGCCTTCCATTTACAGCTGAACAATGCCAACAGGTGTGCAACAAACGTTCTCAATTTCTACATCAAAGTGTGTAAATGAAGTTGTATGAAAAAGACAAAAAAGAATATGATTCGTGTTTCATTTGCAATGTCTTATCAAAGGAATGTAAATGAAATTGCAAATTGTTGCATTTTCATTTGTTTTTTATTCGAGCAAACACAAAATTGTTGGATTTGGAAATTAAACACAAAATTGTTGCACAATCAAGGAGGCAAAAGTTGGATGTAATATTTTTTTACTCTCAAAAAAAACTGCATGCAACGAACACCGTGTTTTCAAATAAGCATGAAGATCAATCTATTTTCCGTAAGCATAGAACCATAGTTTATTATCCATGGTGTACATGTAATAATCTAGTCAAATCATACCCCCATATTTCTTCAGCACTTTGATCAATAATGTGACTCTTGGCAACTCACCAGCAATAAAGCCTCATTATTTGTTCACCTACGCTGCATCGCATGTATTAGTAACCAAACATTATCCAAATACCACACACTATGTCTTGATAACTCGCCAACAACCATAACATGAATATTGGATACTTTATTTGATTGAAATGGTGCAGGATAACGTATCGTATTGAAAAACACTCTTAACGTTTTTGACTTGATTTAAATTGAAAAACGTTTTAAGAAAAAACTGTGTTGTTGAGTTATTACTAACTCCCCTACTCATTTTTTAAAAAATTGTTTTCCAATTTAAGTGGTTTGTTATACTTAATTATCTCATTTTTAATCATCCCATCGTTTTCATGTTAAAACTCCTTTTACAGTTTTTATGATCGTTTTAGAAAAACTCATTTTAGTAAAATCTTGTTTTTGAAAAACGTGTAATGAAAATAAAACAACTTTTAGAACATTACAGGCATGCAGATCCATAAAATAATATTACAGGAATGCATATCATAAAAACGGGCTTATACCGAAATGGATTGGACGGATATGATTTATCGTGCTTTAATTCAAGCGATAGAATTAACATACGATAATTCACTTTAGGGTTTTATATCACATGTATATAAACTAAAAATAGAAGAAAAAACTTTGAGCCGCTTAAAAACTCCATTGAACTTCTTCAATCACGCCTAACTCTTACTTCAATTCTTCGCCCTCATGAAACTCACAAACTAATGTGTAAATAAACCGAGAATCGCCGGCCCCATTTAATTAAACCATTACCAAGTGACTTGCATACCACTATAAAAATTTCCAACGCATATCTCAGGGGATTTGCATGCCACTAGAAAAATTTACAACGCAAATCACAGAGGGTTTATAAATTATGCTAATTTAATTAACGAAATCAATTAACACTTAACTGATTCAAGAAAAGGTCATAACTTTCCGCAAATTCGGATTTACATTCTGTTTGCTGTGCTAGCAATTCCTATCGAATCAAGACGACTTGATTACACCTTGATGATCTCCTTACTTACCTCCACACGAATCTCCAAGATCAATGAACTCTGATTAATTAACTATCTAATTTAATTAATCAGAGAGAAATTTAATTAATCAGAGAGAAGTATTATTTAAAGAAAATAAATTAAAACAATTTTAATTTATTTTCACCATAGGAATTTTAGCCAAGAGAGCAAGGGGGACCAAAACTTTTTGAGAGGAAGAGAGGAATAATGAGGGTTTGGTTTGTATCAAATTGTCATGCCCCGCTTCCCAAAATACGGAATACGAGGGTCACAAGGCCAGCCATGGTTCTACGGTTAGGAAATAATCTTGCTATAGCCACACTTCGGCTTCAAGCAGTACGTGGTAACAGTAATATAACACAGATAATGAGATAAGTCAGTCACTAAAACTATCAAATGAAAGGAACCGAGCGCAGTAAATACAACAACTAACCAGTGATAATGAAAGAAACGATAGGGCCGAATCACTGGTCTACATATCCACGATCTACTTGAAATCAGATGGGTCCACTTCTTTCACTCTAAGCATGCATACTCAGGTTGTCAGAGCGACATAATAGCAATATATAACACGTTCAACAATAATAAACATGAATCAGCATGCATACGTCCAAAAATATGAGCACGAAGTAGCATACACAGGTAAACACTATAACATGCGTATCAAATCAGTAAATCGATGCAAGTCATGTCACTAATCATATCGGCCTTTAGGTCTCAATGTCCATGCCATTATTCTATCGTTAGTTTGAGCGTAAGAGTCGACCATTGAAAACACAGAACCTTTTCCTGTATCAGTAATAATCAATAACACGCGTTCACGTAATGGGAGCCTAAATGGGGCCTTCTTCTGTGTAAATCCCCAGTTCTGAATAAAATTTTCCGTATTTTTCCAGATTTTAATCCAAATTTATTTCATTTTTTTAATATATTTTATTATTTTATTTAAATTAAAGTTCCTAAACTCTTCACCCTAAAACTAAAACCCATTCTTATTTCTACCCGGACCAAACCCATGCCCGACCTGACCCCGACCCGACCCGCTTCCCTCATCTTCCTCCCTCGTTTCCTTTTCCCGCCACTTCCCTCGTGCAACCCCTTGCCCCCGCTTCTCGCACCCACGACGACCGCACCCACGCATGCTTCTCGCGCCCGCTCGCCACTTCCTCGCGCCAGCCTCCCACTTGACCCGCTCACTCCCCAACGGCTCCAAGTCTCCAACGGCGCACCACGACTCCCTGCTCCTCGCGCTCGTCCGCGATGGCCGCGCCCATCTCCCCACAACCCGTACGTCTCCAACGATCACGATTCTCTCGTCACTCTTTCTACTTCACCCTCTCTCCCTCCTTCCTACTCTGTTTTTTCACTCTCCCGCTCTCTCTCGCTACCTCTAAAACTTTCTCACAAACACCCACTGCTACCTCCAACAACCCTCACCAGCGCCACCCTGAACCGCCGCCGATCTCGCCATCATCAACGCTTTCCCGCGGCTAACCCTCACAGCCGCAACCCGCCACCTACAACCAAGCCCCTCTGCAGCTCCGGCTAAGCCCAAACTCCTTCTTCGCCAGGGTGCCCTCGTCGCCACCTTCCCTGAGCGCCGCAACCACCTCCCCAGCACACCACAACACCCCTCTCCATCGCCCTGTTCCCTCATGGGAATTAAATAAAATACAGATAAAGTAGCAAGGGAAACCTCAAATGAGGCATCACGTGTCCACACGTGACCAGGCATCACGTGCCCACACGTGACCAGGTCTCACGTGCAGACACATGAGCATTTACAGGCAAAGCTTATAGACGCTGAATAAAATAAACAAATTGGAAATGCTGTATCAGTGGGGTCATGTGTCAACACGTGACCAGGTCTTACGTGCAGATACGTGACCATTTACAGGCAAAGCCTGTACACACTGAATTATATTCTAAATTGAATGCTTAATCAGTAGGGTCACGTGCCAACACGTGATAGGCTCTTAAACCCTCTGGAACAATAGAATTAAATTCTAATTTGAATGCTTTATCAAATGGGGTCACGTGCCAACACGTGATAAACTCCTAAATCATCTGAACTCCTAGAATTAAATTCTAATTAAGAGAGAATCAAAAACCTTAATTGGAAAAATATTTCTCTAGATCTTTCTAAACAAAAAAGATTGCGCTCTGTAAAGTGGAGCACCGTTGGATTAAAAATCCAATGGTGGTTAAAAATCACCAATTCATAGAAAGATAGATACAAGGAAACATTTTCCTAAAATCTGCCGGGAACAACAAATAAAATATCTTTTGGATTAAAAATTCAATGGTGAATAAAATTCACCGAGTGATCTAAAAGATCATGTTGGTTACAAAATCAATTAAAATCTTTCAATGAAAGATTGACTAAACAAACTGATTCTTTTCTTTATCCTATAAATAGGAGCCAAGGGTGAAGAAAAAGAGGAGAGACAACAACAGAGAGAAAATACAAAAGAAAAGAGAATTTAATTCTCCAGAGAGAAAAGAAGGTCTCTTCAGAAAAGAAAGAAATCCTAGGTAGGAGAGGGAAAGAGATCATCCTATAAGCTCCAACAAAATAAAAAGAGAATTTAATTTTCAAACTAAGAGTTTAACTCTTCTGAATAAGAACTTAGTTCTTCCTCTGGTTGAAGATCTGCAGAAGCAGATCTCCCCATAAGTTGAGAATTTAATTCTCATCGGGAAGACTCTGCCATGCAGATCCGAAACTTGGAACGAGAATTGAGTTTAAAGAATTTAATTCTTCCAAATACATAGGAATTTAATTCCTCTAAATAAAATTAGGGTTTAACCCTATAAAAGGATTTAATTCTTCCAAATACACAGGAATTTAATTCCTCTAAATAAAATTAGGGTTTAACCCTATAAAAGAAGTTAATTCTTAAACAAGTGACTTAGACTTTTTATGCACGTAAAAAGATCAAGTACCCAACATGATCACGTGGCAACACGTGACCCTCCCCCTCAATGATCAAAAGAGAACGAACAAGACTGGGTCACGTGCTCCCACGTGACCCTTGAATAAACTTCTCAAAATAGAGAAGGGCAGAACAGATTTTGGGTGCCTCACGTGTCCTTACGTGATCCCTGACAAACACCTCTTTAAAAAAGAGAAGATGGAAAAAACTGAAGGATAAAATCCAATGCATGGGCGCTCTCACGTGTCCCCACGTGACCCCTGACAAACACCTCTTTAAAAAAGAGAAGATGGAAAGAACCGAAGGATTAAAATCCAATTCATGGGCGCTCTCACGTGACCCCAAGCAAATCCTTTTAATATCTAGTACATGGGTACCCATCACGTGCCCACACGTGATGGCTGTAAAGACTAAAGTGTTTAACACTTACTTGCATATGTTGAGAATAAACTAAGGGAAGTCTGGCCCAATACTCAAGCGCCTCACGTAACCCCACGTGAGCGTCTCTTTTTTAGCGTTTAACACTATTTTGTGCGCTTCATCCTTAGTATTTAACACTATTCTAAGAATATCACGTGGGAGCACGTGATATCCGAGTGTACTCTGGTGTTTAACACTATATCCAAGCCAATCTGAGCCTAAACTAGCTAAGTTTTCCAGAGGCAAGATCTCCTGAAACTGAACTCCAACCATACTCTTGATATTTAAAATAATTCCCAGAGCCATTTCAATCAACTTTGGTTCAAGGGTACATCTCTTCACACCTATGATATATGTCGTTGTAATTCTTCAACGTCTTCAGAGAAATGGTGGATCCCAATGGCTAATAACTATCTGGTGCATTTCCAAACTCATGTTTGTATCTGAACTTGGACAGCAATGTCCCTAAACTAAACAACAGAGCCCAAATGCTCTTTTGTTGGATCTAAATGATCCTGTTAAGTAGATCTTAGTCTAAAATTAGACTAACGTATCCTTAACAAACATTTAATTTGATCTTAATCTCAAACAAGATTAACGATCCTTAAATCAATCCAATTACAGATCCCCCAACCAAAATTGGTTCAAGGGTACATCTCTGCACTCCTCTGATATTTGTCGTTGTAATCTTTCAACGTCTTCAGAGAAGTGACGGGTCCCGACAACCAGCCACTTCATGGACTATGGAGTCCTTAAACCCATGGACTATGATGTCCTTAACCTCGGACTGTGGGGTCCTTAAACCCATGGACTATGATGTCCTTAACCTCAGACTGTGGGGTCCTTAAGCCCATGGACTATGATGTCCTTAAGCTTGGATCGTAATGTTCTTAAACTAATTATGGACCGCAAAGTCCCTAAACTAAAACAATAGAGTCCAAATGCTCTTTTGTTGGATCTAAACGATCCTTTTCAAGAATCGCTGACTAGGGTGGTTTCCCCGAAGACCCGAAACGAAACGTTTCGGTTCGTCGGGCAGTTGTTCTTAGTCTGAAATTAGACTAACGTATCCTTAACAAACGTTTAAGTTGATCTTAGTCTCAAATGAGACTAACGATCCTTAAACCCAACTCAAACCCAAATCTAAGAAAATACGGATTTGGACTAATCCACGCCCTACGGGCAATGATTGAGAGGTGCTTTGCATGCGTTTTAAAATTTAAGAATATACCGCAATCAATAACGGTGTCGCTTGGTAGCTAGCCGGTTGAGTACGGGTCGGTCCACAGGGAAACATGTATTTTCTAGTTGTTCTAACGAGCCAATTCCTATTTGTGGTAGGTTTTGATTTTCTATAAAAAACTGAGGTTGAATTTGATTTGGATTAAAACCTTGCTAGGGTTAGGATTAGGTTAGTTTGGAAAGTCAATTATTCTCACCGCTTTCTTTGCCCTAATTAAGAACTTTAGGTGTTAAGGTAATAGTTAACAAAGGGGATTAGCACGACCGGGAAGAAACTAGGTTTCTTCCCTTTGGTCCTTGTCCGTCCTTTCTTAACTCTTATCCCTAAGCTCTATGGAAATCAATGTTCAGTTGATAAAACTGCACATTTGTATTACATTTTTCCTACCATTTTCATATTAAAAAAGGACTTTATTATAATATATCATACATATGAGGGTTTATGGGTAAAAACACTATTTTCCATGTGTTAATATATTTTAATTAGCATTTGGTAGGAAAATGTATGCGAATAATTTCATTGACCAAATCCTAGTAGAACAAAGTCTACTAAATATTATTTGAGTTGTTGTGCAGAATTTTTCCAAGTTGTGCAAAATCTTTCAAGACTAGAATCAAGGAAATCAAGTTGTTGAAGAAGACTTGTCTAATTAAGAAGCAAAACTTGGAGACCAAGTCTGGCAGCAACCACGAGAAGATTTCAAAGATACAAAGGTTCCAGAGAAGTCCACATGTCACAAAGACAGAAGCCCTGAAGTTTGATCAAGGGAGGAGATTAAAAGGCCGCGGATCTGCGGCCAAACCCCCCTTGGGCCGCAGATCCGCGGCATGATGGAGGAGTTACAAAGTGCAATTTTCTAGGGTGAATCTTTATAGTTAGCTTCCATATTTGGAAGCAAGAGTTCTGGCTTTGGGGCTATAAATAATGACCGAGAGCCTCTTGGAAAAATGATCAAGTTGACGAGATCACGAAGTCCAAGATGGCTCACGCATCCAGACTGGTCATCAACTGTTCGTCTACCTCCTTGGAAGAGATCGAGAAGCAAACTAGTCTTTGTAATCATTTTCTAAGGAATCAAAGTGTAATGAATATTGTTGATTAATAAAGGTAGCTTTCTTTTTCTTATTCTATTTCTTCGTAGTTTAATTATGCATTTTCTCTCCATCTCTTTTTCTCCCAACATGCGCGAGTAATTCTCCGCTTGTTAGGGTTCGTAGGATTAGGGTAAGTTAATGGATGATGAACATCCCTAAACCCTTTTTAAGTCCTATAAAGTTTATGAACTTTATCAAAAGAATCATTAATATCCTGATCGGGCGCGCTAACAATTCTTTGTTAGTTCCGACCGCGACTAGAGATTAGATTAATGATTGTTTTGGTAAAGGCTAGATATGAACGGAGTTCCGTGTCGAGATAAGGGTTAAGAGTGGGATTCCTTTTCCCTCCAGAAACCCTAATCTACACGCATCACCGTCGTTCTTGTTTTAAATCTATTAAAGGATAAAAAGGGTAACTTTTAATTAATCGTCCATAACTACTAAATCCTGACGAACCCTACAAGCCCCCTTATTATATTAACTACATCCCTAAAATAATCTAGATCTATATTTTTGCATTCTTGCTTAACGTAGATTTAGAAACCATTCTTCAAAATTATTTGTCCCTCCTCTCTTTCTCAACACATCTAAAGTAAAATTAAAAGGTTCAACGTTTCCCTGAGGACGACCCGTACTCATCTCGGTCTAGCTATACGCGACACCGTTCTGATTGCGGTTACACTACAAACACACTCTTTCGAACTAATCAAATGGCGCCGTTGCCGGGGATACGTGCGTAATTTTTTATTTTTACTATTTGTGTTGAATTCTTAGACGATTCATATCATTATTAACACAAAACTGCAAATTGCATATTTAACGATTTGTGCGTGAATTTTACAAGGAGATCTGGAGTCACAGAATTGAGGAAAGCAGAAGACAGAGACATTCATCGAGATCCAGAGGAGCACAGAGGGCCACAGAAAAATTTTCATCAACTGTTCCTTCCACCTCCCGGCGGAACCGCGGCACAAAGAAGCATCTGCGGCGGAATCGCGGCAGGTTAAGGGGATCTAGGGTTCAAACTCCACTGGTATCTTTCTCAACTCTTTCTCTCTCCCTTCAAATCCAATAAAATCTACCTTCTGCAGGATTCTTTGCAAAATAGCGCCGCTCAAAAAAATCTTTTTGCAAAAGTTTTGTGATTGGTTTTGTTTTGCATATTTTAATACGGACTTTAAGAGGCAAAGACCAAATCAAGATTAGGTGGGGATTTCATCACCCTTCCTAAGCCCCACAAATCACAAACCGAGCATCTAGATCAACCCTTCATTAATTTAAAAAATATTTAGACCAGACTCTAAGGACGGTCGCGCTCAATAAGGACAGAGGAAGGTCGTAGGTAATCTATCGTTTATCCGCATTACTTTTGTAGTGCCTAGGCAAGTGTGTCAAAGGCTAGTGGTTTTTAATTAGGCCAACTACTGTGGTTCCTTCCCACTTACATGGCACTTACCTGGCTACAAGGGTAGTACGGAGGCGGTAGAGGATTTATCCTGCGGCTTGTCCTTTGGAAGTCTAGGAGCGGTCTAGAGACTGGACCTAGGTAACCTTAGTTCTAGGGTTGTTTGTGCATTCTTGTGTGATTTGTCTTGAGTCCCACTTTTTTTTCAAAACAAACCAATTTTAAATCACACACATGCTGCCACTTGCACTAAACCCGCTTAGTGCATGCTCGGCTGGACACGGGATCCTAGTGCCCGTCTTGTCCGCATTCCTGCTATCGACGCCGAAGTCGGTACTTCTTCATCTTCTTTTCCCCCACCACACACCACGACCGAGATGGACGGCACTCCATCAGAATATAACACCACGCTGCCACCGCCCGTAGGTGCGCAGAATCCACCGCGCATCTCTCTTCAAGAAAGATGCTATCCTATCCGTGGTCCTCTTCCCACTTATCTATCTCTTCCACCACCTAACGGGGATAATTTCGAAATTAAACCCACTACATCAATCTGCTGCCCAAATTTCACGGGCTTGAGTCGGAAGACGCGTACGTTTTCATCACCAAATTCGAAAACGTATGCGCAATGATGGGTACTTCACAATTGACTTTAGATGCTATGCGCTTACGTCTTCTCCCATTCACACTGTGCGACTTGGCAGAAAAATGGTTTTATAATACCGCCGCACACTCTATCACTAATTGGGATGAATTTGTCATAGCATTTCTTAAGAAGTTTTACTCAAACCATAAGACTGCCCATATTAGGAGCGAGATCAACCAGTTCACCCAGCTTCCCAATGAACCATTTTGGAAATGCTTTGAATGTTTCAAAAATCTGCTTGTCCAATGCCCCCATCACGGAATACAAAGATGGGATTTATGTCGGATTATATATGAGGGCATTAATCCAGCGACAAAGCAGATGCTTGAAACAATGTGTCAATGCAATTTCATGTCTAAAGATGACGGTGACGCTTGAAAATATCTGGAAGACCTTGCTGAACACACGTTGCAGTGGAAAAGCATAAGACCATCTTCAACTAAGGGAAGCATTCACCAGCTCGATGTTTCTATCGTAGTAAAAGCCGAAATGGCAGCGATACAGAAGAAACTCGACGCTATTGAAAACAAGTTCTCATCATTCTCCCTAAATCAGGTCACGCTTCCTAAGACCGTCTGTGGTTGCTATTCGGATCCTTCACACTTAACGGAAAAATGTCCTGTGAATGCATCGTTTCAAGCTAATGCTGCTTTTCAGCAGCGACCTAGAAACGACCCTTATTCTTCCACGTACAATCACGGATGGAGGAATCATCCTAACTTTGCTTGGAACCAAAACCAACAAAGCAATTATCAAATACCTCCTCCACAGCAACCACAACCACAGAATCAGCCCCCCTTTCAGTCACAAAATTTCCAAAATCCGACCAACATTTCTACACCACAAGTGGCCGGTACTGACAACTCACTTGCACAAACTTTGGATATGTTCATGAAACAATCTATGCAATTTTCAGCTGAGATGAGGTCTTCTATTGATACCATAACGAAAAACTCCGCCTCCCATGATGAGAGTATTAAATCATTAGAAAACCAAATCGCACAGTTAAACGCCGCAATGAGTGCAAGAGAGAAAGGGAAACTCCCATCTCAACCCCTACCGAATCCTGGCCATTCACAAAATCATAATGTGAATGCCGTTACTACGTTGAGATCGGGGAGAGTGCTGAATAACCGAGTGGGTGAGCAATTTGACGTTAGTGACACATTTGATACCCCAGCTTCTTCTTCTTCTTCCCCTAATTCGTCTAGTCTCCCACCTTCATCCGAGCCTATTCTCCGTTTTCCCCAAGGCTCGAACATTTCGCCAAATCTATCTAAGTCGATTCCCACTCCAATTTTGGGATCGAATCCGTCCCCACAGTCTTCTCCACAAACGTTGGACCCAAAACTTATTGATCGAGCTCCATTTCCAAACAGATTAAGAGCCAACAGACCTAACCCGCAAATGGAGAAGATTGTGGAAATGTTTAAGTAAGTTAGCGTGAATATTCCTCTCCTAGATGCTATTCAACAAGTCCCATCTTACGCAAGAATCCTTAAAGACTTGTGCACTAGGAAGAGAAAAACTCAAGTGCTTAAGAAGGTTTTCATGACGAGTAATGTTAGCACAGCTTTTACCCAACAAATACCAAAGAAACGTAAGGACCCCGGCTGTCCTACAATCTCTATTTCTATTGGGTGTAAAAATATCAATCGTGCTTTACTCGATCTAGGCTCTAGCGTTAACTTGCTTCCTTATTCAGTATACGAGCAGTTAGGAATTGGAGAGTTAAAACCCGCCCATTGTACTCTCCAGATGGCAGATCGATCTATCACCAAATCTCGGGGCGAACTAGAGGATGTGTTAATTAAAGTCGGGGAATTCATATTTCCCGTGGACTTTATTGTTTTAGATACACAACCTGTGGCAAACCCACGCAATCAAATCCCGGTGATACTTGGTCGACCCTTCCTAGCAACTTCTAACGCTGTAATTAATTGTCGTAACGGTTCTATGAACTTATCCTTCGGGAAAATGACAATTGAGCTTAATATTTACAAGCTAGGAAGTCAGCCATCAGAACCTTCTGCTCATTTGCTGGATGTTTGTTCCATCCACGAGATAGCTTCCGAAAGCTGCATGGATGAGGAACTTTGCTTTGATGTTCTCGACAACACTAATGAGACATCGTTTGATCTTACACCACTTCATAGTGAGGATATGTTCAATGAGTCCGACCTTGAGATTGAACCCGTTGACTCGTTGCAAAAGTCAGCAGCACTTTCCGAGTCAATATCTTATGCAAGTTTTGAACCTCTTCGGGAGTCCGAATATCATTCGCTTACCCCACCTTCTATTATCTCTCCGCCAATTCTTGATCTCAAACCTCTGCCTTCTCATCTTAAATATGCATATTTAGGAGAGAATGAGACTTTGCCAGTGATTATATCCGCTTCCTTAGCCTTTGAGCAAGAGAACGCACTTTTGGCAGTGTTGAGATCGAATCGGCAAGCATTTGGTTGGACAATGGCCGACATCAAAGGGATTAGTCCCTTAATTGTTGAACATCACATACACTTGATGGATGAAGCCAAACCAACCCGAGACCCACAAAGACGGTTAAATCCCGTTATGAAGGAGGCGGTAAAGAAAGAAATCGTCAAGTGCCTTGATAGTGGAATAATTTACCCCATATCTGATAGCCAATGGGTAAGTCCAATTCATGTGGTCCCCAAAAAGTCTGGCATCACGGTTATCACTAATGAGGCTAATGAGTTAATCCAAATACGCACCCAAACTGGGTGGCGCATATGTATTGATTTCAGGAAACTCAATGCAGCAACGAGGAAAGATCACTTCCCTCTACGTTTCATTGACCAAATGTTGGAACGATTAGCTGGACACGAATACTACTGTTTCTTGGACGGATACTCTGGCTATAACCAGGTCCCCATCGCCGAAAAGGATCAAGATAAAACCACTTTTACTTGTCCTTTCGGAACTTTTGCTTATAGACGCATGCCCTTTGGGTTATGCAACGCTCCCGCTACATTTCAGCGGTGCATGATGGGGATATTTTCTGATATGGTGGAAAATTTTCTAGAAATTTTTATGGACGATTTCTCCATTTTTGGGGACTCCTTTGAGGACTGCCTTCATAATCTTGACGCGGTTCTTACCCGCTGTAAGGATAAGAACTTGACTTTGAATTGGGAAAAATGCCATTTTATGGTCCAAGAAGGTATTGTACTTGGACATATAATTTCACGAAAAGGTATTGAGGTTGACAGAGCTAAAATAGATGTCATTCAAAACCTCCCTCATCCCAAATGCGTCAAAGATATACGATCCTTCCTTGGCCATGCAGGATTTTATAGGAGATTTATTAAGGACTTCAGCAAAATTGCTAGAACCTTAACCCTTCTATTGGCCAAGGACACTACTTTTCACTTCGATTCGGATTGTGAGGCTGCTTTTGAATCGCTTAAAGAATCACCCACTACAGCTCCCGTTCTATCATCTCCGGATTGGAACTACCCGTTCGAGCTTATGTGTGACGCATCAGATTTTGCAATTGGTGCTGTCTTAGGATAGCATATTGATAAGATACCACATGTAATTTACTATGCAAGTAGGACCTTGAATGATGCACAAATAAATTACACAACTACCGAGAAAGAACTCTTGGCAGTTGTATTTGCATTAGAGAAATTCAGGCCCTACTTGATTGGCTCGCCTATTGTGGTTTACACAGATCACTCCGCCCTACGACATCTTTTATCGAAAAAGGATGCGAAGGCCAGGCTAATACGTTGGATCCTATTGTTACAAGAATTTGATCTTGTCATCCGAAACAAGAGTGGATGTGAAAACGTTGTAGCCGACCATCTTTCACGCATCACTTCTTCGCCAACTGTGACCGTGCCGATAAATGACTCATTTCCTGACGAACAGCTCTTGAATGTATCCTACGAACCTTGGTTCGTGGATATCGTGAACTATCTTGCGACGGGACTTATTCCCAGTGATTGGTCGAAACAAGACAAACTTCGATTTCTATCCCAAGTAAAATATTTTTACTGGATGAACCTTATCTATTCAAGTATTGTTCCGATCAAATCATTCGCAGGTGTGTCCCTAACAATGAATTCAAGAGCGTGTTATCATTTTGTCATGATCAGGCATGCGGCGGTCATTTTGGTCCTCGCAAAACGGCGGAGAAAGTTTTGCAATATGGCTTTTATTGGCCAACATTATTTAAACATGCATTTGAACATTGCAAAACTTGTCCGCGATGTCAGCATTTGGGTCGGATTTCACGAAGGAACGAGATGCCGCTCCAACCTATATTGGTTGTGGAAATATTTGATGTTTGGGGTATTGATTTTATGGGCCCTTTTCCCAACTCCTTTGGGAATCTATATATCTTGTTAGCGGTTGGTTATGTCTCGAAATGGGTGGAAGCTATACCGTGTCGCACTAATGACAACAAAGTTGTCATTAAGTTCTTTAAAGAAAATATCTTTTCGCGATTCGGACACCCTCGCGCTATAATTAGCGACAACGGGACACATTTCTGCAATAGGTCTTTCGAAGCCTTGATGCGGAAATATTCAATCACTCACAAGCTTTCTGCGCCCTATCACCCCCAAACAAGTGGGCAAGCTGAGATCTCAAATAGGCAGATCAAACAAATATTGGAGAAGACGGTTTCGAAAAACCGTAAGGATTGGTCAACCAAATTGACGGATGCTCTTTGGGCATTCCGCACCGCTTATAAGACCGATCTTGGTATGTCTCCATACCGCCTTGTGTTTGGGAAGGCATGGCACCTTCCTGTCGAGATTGAACATAAGGCAATGTGGGCTATTAAAGAGCTTAATTTTGATCTTGATCATGTGGGCAGCTATCGGAAGCTGCAATTGAATGAGCTAAGCGAACTCCACGATGAAGCTTACGATAATGCGGTGATAGTAAAGAACAGGACTAAAGTGTTCCACGATAAAAATCTTTTTAGAAAAACCTTCACATCGGGGCAATAAGTCCTTCTTTACGATTCCCGTCTCCATCTTCATCCGGGTAAGCTTAAATCTCGTTGAAAAGGACCTTTTGTGGTGCGGTATGTACACCCGCACGGGGCAGTTGAAGTCGAAAATTTGAAAAACGGTTCAATTTTTAAAGTAAATGGGCATAGATTAAAACCGTATTTTTCTGCTGACCCCGCGGAGGAGCTCCTGTTTTTACAGGAGCCGCTTTATCAAAACTAAATTTCCTCCGCCTCACCTCCATGTTTTTATAACATTTTCTCATTTTAAGAATGGAGGTGAGTGAAAATGGATTTGATTGAATATCTGTGCGTGTCAAAGAATAAGTTTGGGGGAAGTTTTTCATTTAACTATTATTTTACTCCTTGTATCTCTCTCCTAGTATACAGGTTCTTGTTCTCAAAAGGCTACATCAGTGAAGACACTGCTGAAAACAGGTTTGGGGGGAGGTTTGCATTCACTAAATTATCTTTGACACTGGGCATTAAATTTTTTTTTTATAACAAAAGAATAGAAAGTGAAAAATTACATCCAAAAGATAGGAATAGTTTAAGAAAACTAAGAAAATTAGAAGTTTTATTAAACGAACTAGTAATAAGTAGTTATGAGCTGTTGTCCCAAGGGTTAGTAAGATGAAGAAAGTCACTAATCTGAGGATAAAAATAAGTCTGAAAAATAATTTCTATTCTGGAAGCCAAACATTTGAATGTTGATACCCTACTATATGCACTCACACATATCTTGAAACTCGGGATAGTAGAGGATGCCTTGAAATGCTCTTGTCTAAAAGCCAAAGTATGAAGGAAATAAAAAAAATGAAGAAAATATAAAAATGGTGAAAAAAAATGAACACTAGTTTTGTATCGCCAAGGCAGCAATAAAAAAATATAGCAAAGGTGCCTCTTCACCTAGTGCCCTAAGGCCAACTGGTCTGGGAGTCACTGCTAAGCCTTAGGTGGTGCAAGATGAGGAAAATACCATCACCTACTCAGCAAGCACAAGAGTAATCGGTCGGTTAGTACCTCAAGAAGTATTAACGGTCGCATAAAAATGTGTGGGCAAAGCTAAATATTCATCAAGTTAAAAAGTACTAAGGTAGATGGAAAAGAGCATGATAGCTTGAATTGAATTCTCCGAGTGTAGGGATGTTCTATTCACACACGTAGAGGTATATGATCGATGTTTGGATGAAAGGTAGGAATGAAGAATAATGACGATGTTTTATTGAGGGATAATGTGATTTCTAACATCTTTTCATGACTATTAAGATAGGGCTCATAACAACTGAAAAGCTAGTGTAGTTGGAAACTCTTATTTTCAAAGTCTTTCTTTTATGGTTCTGATCTTTATAAGTAAATTTCACCCTCTCTCTTTTGTTATAGGATTTTGTGGGTGTAATCCGCTGAAAACCCTCAGGAGACAACACTCCTCCTACTAGGGACACCTAGAGGTTTAACGGCTTGTTGCACGTGCTCAGTGCAATCGTGTTTGCCTACGAAAGTGTGCTTAGTTTTCTCTTTTTTCTTCTTCTCCTTCTCTTGAATAAACTGGTTTGCTCAGGACGATCAAAGATAAGTTTGGGGGTATTTATTCAGTTGATAAAACTGCACATTTGTATTACATTTTTCCTACCATTTTCATATTAAAAAAGGACTTTATTATAATATATCATACATATGAGGGTTTATGTGTAAAAACACTATTTTCCATGTGTTAATATATTTTAATTAGCATTTGGTAGGAAAATGTATGCAAATAATTTCATTGACCAAATCCTAGTAGAACAAAGTCTACTAAATATTATTTGAGTTATTGTGCAGAATTTTTCCAAGTTGTGCAGAATCTTTCAAGACTAGAATCAAGGAAATCAAGTTGTTGAAAAAGACCTGCTTAATTAAGAAGCAAAATTTGGAGACCAAGTCTGGCAGCAACCACGAGAAGATTTCAAAGATACAAAGGTTCCAGAGAAGTCCACATGTCACAAAGACAGAAGCCCTGAAGTTTGATCAAGGGAGGAGATTAAAAGGCCGCGGATCCGCGGCCAAACCCCCCTTGGGCCGCGGATCCGCGGCATGATGGAGGAGTTACAAAGTGCAATTTTCTAGGGTGAATCTTTATAGTTAGCTTCCATATTTGGAAGCAAGAGTTCTGGCTTTGGGGCTATAAATAATGACCGAGAGCCTCTTGGAAAAATGATCAAGTCGACGAGATCACGAAGTCCAAGACGGCTCACGCATCCAGACTGGTCATCAACTGTTCGTCTACCTCCTTGGAAGAGATCGAGAAGCAAACTAGTCTTTGTAATCATTTTCTAAGGAATCAAAGTGTAATGAATATTATTGATTAATAAAGGTAGCTTTCTTTTTCTTATTCTATTTCTTCGTAGTTTAATTATGCATTTTCTCTCCATCTCTTTTTCTCCCAACATGCGCGAGTAATTCTCCGCTTGTTAGGGTTCGTAGGATTAGGGTAAGCTAATGAATGATGAACATCCCTAAACCCTTTTTAAGTCCTATAAAGTTTATGAACTTTATCAAAAGAATCATTAATATCCTAATCGGGCGCGCTAACAATTCTTTGTTAGTTCCGACCGCGACTAGAGATTAGATTAATGATTGTTTTGGTAAAGGCTAGATATGAACGGAGTTCCGTGTCGAGATAAGGGTTAAGAGTGGGATTCATTTTCCCTCCAGAAACCCTAATCTACACGTATTAACGTCGTTCTAGTTTTAAATCTATTAAAGGATAAAAAGGGTAACTTTTAATTAATCGTCCATAACTACTAAATCCTAACGAACCGTACAAGCCCCCTTATTATATTAACTACATCCCTAAAATAATCTAGATCTATATTTTTGCATTCTTGCTTAACGTAGATCTAGAAACCATTCTTCAAAATTTTTTATCCCTCCTCTCTTTCTCAACACATCTAAAGTAAGATTAAAAGGTTCAACGTTTCCCTGAGGACGACCCGTACTCATCTCGATCTAGCTACACGCGACACCGTTCTGATTGCGGTTACACTACAAACACACTCTTTCGAACCAATCAATCAACCACAACCGGTTTTTAACTAGGGAATCACCGCTACCTCATGGGATAGGGTGTCGTAGTGAGCGGTGTGTGGTTGTTTGCATAGAGACCTTATTTTAAAATATTGAACGGGCAAGAAAGGGGTGAGAGATTTTCATCTCTCAAATCTTCCCCAAACCTAACCCTAACAAGTGAGGAACTACTCATTCATTAGGGAATTAACTGAGGAATTCATTTTTTTATTTTTTTTAATGATCTAACTAACTTGCGGAAAATAACTACGGCAGATAAAAATTGCAGAGAAATAAAATTGCAGATAAAAAGAAATTCAAGATAAAAAAAAACTTATTTTTTATTGATGCACTCTTTGACGATTACAATGAATGGAAATTTTAAACTAGAGTAATAAAAAGAGGCATGCTCCGAAAAGAGCTGTAGGCTTTCTATTTATAGATAATAGAAATCCTAGGGTTTACATCTGATCCATATCTAGAATTACAAAACTACCCTAAGAAAACCGGGTCAGTGCACCGACTCCACCGACACGCACCGACACGCGCCGACACGTGTACAGCACGGCCGCGGAACCGCGGCCATAAGCCATGTTTGGCCGCGGTTCCGCGGCCAAATGGAGGGTTCTTTACCTCATTTTTTTAGGGCTGCTTCCTGTTGCATTTTACTTCTCTTTTCTTCACTTGGTTTCTCAGAATGTCTTCTAGTTTCTTTCAAATTTCCACAGTGCAGAATATTGTGGACTTTTACCGTTCGCTTCGTGTTGAAGTCTTGAATCTTGTGCTACCTTCGTGCTTTATGAAATCGAGCTGTTTGCTGATCTTTGTTTGTTCCTCAAACTGTAGGCGGCATGATAAAGATTCTTTTATTTGTTGGTCGTAGTCTCACTTTTGTAGCGTCTTTTCACCATTTTCACGGTATTGTTCCGAGAACCTATATCCTGCAACTATTTAGCAGACATGGATCAAAAGCACCTATTTATTTGCAATATGATTAAGAAAGGGGAATATAATAATGCAAAATTCTGATATGAACAAATACCCCCAAACTTATCTTTTGCTCGTCCTGAGCAAAAGTAGTTTATTTTCGAAAAAGCCTAATCTCACTTTCGCAGGGAAACGCGATTGCACTGAGCTCGTGCAACAAGCCGTTAAACCTCTAGGTGTCCCTAGTAGGAGGAGTGTTGTCTCCTGAGGGTTTTCAGCGGATACTACCCACAAAATCCGATCAATTTGTCCTATTGTCTTTCATTCTTCAATTCAGTGTTCTAGCAAGAAATTCTATTATCTTCAACTCAGAAATTATCAACCCGTATTTTTCACTCACTTATCATTTAACTTAAGATTGTATATATTCTGTAAATTTATTTAGCTTTCAGCATCTTTTGAATTTTCCTTTTAAGGTTCCATCTCAACTTAGGAATTTTTATAATCTCAACTGAAAATATAAGCCTTATCTTTCATTCTTATCTCTCATCAAAACCCCAATCATATACTCCTACGTGTGTGTATGTATCACCTCTACACTTGGAAATTCAATTCAAGCTATCATACTCATATCCATTGTCCAAAGTACTTTTAGTTGGTGAATTTTAGATGATATTGCTTACACATCCTTCATGCGACCGTTAATACTTCTTGAGGTACTAACGACCGATTACAAAATGTGTTTGCGTATTATGCGTAATTCATCGTCTTGTAATACCTAAGGCTTTAGCAGTGACTCCCAAACCAGTTGGTCTAAGGCACTAGGTGATAAAGCACCCTCGCTATATATTTTTTATTTTACGCAGCCTAAAGTAATTACAAAACCAGTGTTCATTTTTTTATATCTCTTTATTCACACTTATAATTTTATTTTCCTCCATACTAAGGATTTTAGACAAGAACATTTCAAGGTATCCTCTACTATTCCAAATTTCAAGGTGCATGTTTGTGCTAATTGTAGGGTATATATTTTCAGAATCTAGACTTAAGGTTCAGAATTATTTTTCAGACTTACAGTTCAATAAAAATTTCAATACTCTTCCCTTATTTTGAGTTAGCTCAAGAAGTGAACTCAAAATTTGCCTATTTCTAAGTAAACTACAAGGACATATATTTTCTACGTTAAATTTTAAGAAGGGTTATTTTTAGGGGTTTTAATTTACTAAGTTTAGGATCTAGTTTTTCCTAGCTAGTTAACTGTCTTGTTAAACTTAAGTCAATTATGGCCAAAATTGAATTTTTTTAATTTTTTATTTGAATATATATATATATATATATATATATATATATATATATTTTCATTTTTTTTCAATTTTTATAATCTTTTTTATAAAGATGCAATGCAGAATTAAACATGCAAAAGAAAAAGAAAAAAATATATACAAAAATTAAAAAAAATATGCAATGCAATGATAACTATTTACAACCACCTCCTCCCCTAAACTTACCAAAAGCAGTGCCCTCGCTGCTCGGCCCCATGCCGTCCCCTTGAGCGTGAACGGGAACGCTCCTCCCTAGCTAGCAGGGTTCTGACCCCTTGTTCTACTTCTATCAGACGACGTTCATGTTCTCTCATCATCCCCCTCAACTCGTCAATCCCCATAATGGCTCTTCTTATTAAACGTGCATATTCTAAGGGGGTGAGCTCTTCCTCGCTCGCGGTCGAGCTGGAGCTAGGTGTTCTGGTGGGTACGTGTTCCGCCGGTTCAGTTCGTGACCAAACATCAGTCAAGCGTGTATAGGACGTAGATACGCCCTCAATAAGAGACCTGATGGGTATACCTCCATGCATTTAAAATTCAAATTCCTCCACAGGGAGGAAATAGCGACACAGTTGTGTCACTAATATGGAGCATGGGTAGTTCGCGGCCATTTTGCCCGCACCAATTGAGTTAAGCAGAACCGTGCACATATCGAATCTAGGGTTCCCAGTCATTAGTGTGTGCACGATATGAAGTGACGGGGTGAAAAATGTGGTATTATGGGAACTCCCAAAAATATTGTTTTGAGCCCACCGGCACACGGTTAAGACATTAGCGAAAAGGGTTCTCGCTTGTATTCCTTTCCTCGGTTCCCTCGAGCAATCATTACCCATTAAGGGAATGTAATCTTCAAACTGAAGGGGTTGATCGTAAACATGTAACCTAGGGATTAAAGTGACTTCATGGATGAAGTCTCTATCAATAATTATCTCCCTATCACCCCACCGTAACTTGATAAATCCGTATTGTGCAAGGCACCCTTCTTCCATGCACTCGTAAAAACGAGTGACTAGATCTGGAAGGGCATAAGCATTTGGGTGATTATAGATTAAAAAATTCCAACCCCTCCGTGCGATTTCATCAGCAAAATAATTCCCATATATCGTGTGTGAAAAGATCTGTGAGAAATCATGCTCTAACAGCATATTTGGTGCCATCACAGAAAATTTACAGATCTAAAAATATTTAACAGAGAGGAGTTGTAGAAAACGAACCACCTCTGAGAATCTCAGAGGGAGAAGCGGCAGGGGCGCGGCGGATCAGCGGCGGGAACAACGTTCTGACGGCGGAAGCACGGCACTGAGGAGAGATCTTCCTGACTTTGCTGCGGCGGTGGCTAGGGTTTGCTGAGGGGAAATTTTAGGGTTATGGAAAAAAAGGCAGAGAGGGTCGGCTGCTATTTAAAGGGGAGGTTGTGTTGGTTATTTTTAAAAAGCCCCTCTTTTAGAGAGGAAATTATTTGCAGATAAAATTTTTATTTTTATTTTATTAAATCTGGAAATCTACAAAAATACCCAATTTTTTTTTTTATGTTATTTTGTTTTTATATAATTACAAATGATACATACCCCCAAACTTGTTTGAAACAGTGTTTTGGCTTGATGATCGAAAATTTAGGGGTAGATGGAGGAAGATCGGTCAATATAAATCGGCTCCTGCAAAAACAGGAGCTCCTCCAAAGGGTCCGCAGTGAGGAACGGTATAAGTCGATGTCCGTTCACTTTAAACAGTGAACCGTCCTCCGGATTTTCTAGATCAACCGCACCGTGCGGATATACGGTGCGTACCAAAAATAGCCATTTCCATCGAGATTTGAGCTTGCCGGGATGGAAATGTAATCGAGTGTCGTAAAATAAAACCTGTTGACCAGGTTTGAAAGTCTTGCGCATAAGGTGTTTATCATGGAACACTTTCGTTCGGTTTTTAACAACTACTGCGTTCTCATAGGCTTCATCCCGCAGCTCGTCTAATTCGTTCATCTGCAGCTTTCTATTGCTGCCCGCATCTCCCAAAGATAGGTTCAACTCTTTAATTGCCCAAAATGCCTTGTGCTCTATTTCAACAGGAAAGTGGCAAGCCTTTCCAAAAACAAGCCTGTATGGAGACATGCCAAGATCGGTCTTGTAGGCAGTACGAAATGCCCAAAGGGCATTAATCAGCTTTGATGACCAATCTTTACGGTTTTTGGAAACCGTTTTCTCCAATATCTGTTTAATCTGCCGATTCGAAATCTCGGCTTGCCCACAAGTTTGGGGATAATATGGCGTTGACAGCTTGTGAGTAATGGAGTATTTTCGTATTAAGGACTCGAAAGTCCTATTACAAAAGTGAGATCCATTATCACTGATAATCGCACGAGGATGCCCAAACCGAGAAAAAATATTTTCTTTGAGAAATTTAACGACAGCCTTGTTGTCATTAGTTTGGCTGAGCACAGCCTCGACCCATTTGGAAACATAGTCAACAGCAAGTAGAATATATATGTTCCCAAAAGAGTTGGGAAATGGTCCCATAAAGTCTATTCCCCAAACATCAAAATTTTCAACAACTAAAATTGGTTGGAGCGGCATTTCATTTCTCCGAGATATCCGGCCCAAGTGTTGGCACCGGGAGCATGTCTTGCAGTATTCGTATGCGTCTTTAAAAAGTCGTGGCCAGTAAAAGCCACACTGCAAGATTTTTTCTGCTGTCTTTTTGGGGCCAAAATGCCCGCCACGCGCTTGATCGTGGCAGAATGACAGCACGCTCTTAAAATCGTTGTCGGGGACACACCGACGAATGATTTGGTCGGAACAGTATTTGAAGAAATACGGTTCATCCCAGTAAAAATGTTTTACTTGGGACAAGAATCGGAGTTTGTCCTGATTCGACCAATCGTTTAGTATCAGTCCGGTGGCCAAATAATTTACGATATCAGCGAACCAAGGTTCGCATGACACGGTTAAGAGCTGCTCATCGGGAAAAACATCTTTAATAGGAATTTGAAGTGTAGGCGAAGAAGGGTCGTGAAAGGTGGTCGGCGACTACATTTTCGCATCCTCTCTTGTCCCTTATGACAAGGTCAAACTCTTGTAGCAAGAGGATCCAACGTATCAGCCGAGATTTAGTATCCTTCTTCACAAAAAGATGGCGAAGAGCTAAGTGGTCTGTGTAAACGATGACTGGAGAGCCGATTAAATAGGGCCTGAATTTTTCTAGTGCAAACAACCGCTAAAAATTCTTTTTCAGTTATTGTGTAATTTAATTGGGCCTCATTTAATGTTCGGCTAGCGTAATAAATTACGTGCGGCATCTTATTTATGTGCTGTCCAAGGACAGCGCCTATGGCGAAATCAGATGCATCGCACATAATTTTAAATGGATGCGTCCAGTCGGGAGATGAAAGAATGGGAGCGGAAATGAGTGAGTGTTTCAATGACTCGAACGCTTTCATGCAGGTTGAGTCAAAATCAAAAGTTGTGTCCTTGGCCAACAAAAGAGTCAAGGGTCTAGCTATCTTGCTAAAATCCTTAATGAACCGTTTATAGAAACCGGCATGGCCAAGAAAGGCTCGGATGTCTTTGACGCAATTGGGAGGAGGAAGATTGGAAATGACTTCAATCTTAGCTTTATCAACCTCAATGCCGTTTTGCGAGATGATATGTCCTAAGACAATACCTTCTCGTACCATAAAGTGGCACTTCTCCCAATTTAAAGTGAGATTCTTATCCCTACAACGGGTAAGAACTGCTTCTAAGTGCAGCAAACACCCATCAAAGGAGTCGCCGAAAATGGAGAAATCATCCATAAAAATCTCCAAGAATTTTTCCACCATGTCCGAAAAGATACCCATCATACACCGCTGGAAAGTAGCGGGTGCATTGCATAACCCAAAGGGCATGCGACGGTAAGCGAATGTACCGAAAGGACAAGTAAATGTGGTCTTGTCTTGATCCTTTTCGGCGATGGGAACTTGATTATAGCCGGAGTAGCCATCCAAAAAGCAGTAAAATTCATTCACAGCCAATCGTTCTAGCATTTGGTCAATAAAAGGTAATGGAAAGTAATCTTTCCGTGTCGCGGCATTGAGTTTTCTATAATCGATGCAAACTCGCCACCCAGTTTGGGTGCGAGTAGGTATTAACTTATTCGCCTCATTAGTTATGACCGTTATGCCCGATTTCTTTGGGACAACGTGAATGTGGCTAACCCACTGGCTATCAGAGATAGGGTAAATGATACCACTATCAAGACATTTTACAATCTCCTTTTTAACAGCCTCTTTCATTATGGGGATGAGGCGTCTCTGCGGATCGCTTACTGGCTTGGCATCATCCATCATATGTATATGATGTTCAACTATTAGGGGACTAATCCCCTTGATGTCCGCCATAGTCCAGCCAAAAGCTTGCCGATTATTTTGTAAGACCATTAAAAGGGCTTTCGCTTGCTCGAGAGCTAGAGATGCCGATATGATAACAGGAAGGGTCTCATTCTCACCTAAGTAAGCGTATTTAAGGTGAGACGGCAATAGCTTGAGTTTGAGTTTCGGAGGTAAAACAATTGAAGGTAAAATTGGTGAAACTGTCTCGAACTCGAAGGATTCCAACAATGGTTCGAAGCGAGTGTAAGCAACCGAGTCGGATGGTTCAGCTAACTCATCTGAAAATTCAAAGGACTCAAACTCGGGTGGTGAGTCTTCAAAATCGTCCGAAAAAGTGAAACACTCATAATCGTTATCGGGTGTAAAAA
This sequence comes from Agapanthus africanus, assembly GCA_030015575.1. Taxonomy (NCBI): domain Eukaryota; kingdom Viridiplantae; phylum Streptophyta; class Magnoliopsida; order Asparagales; family Amaryllidaceae; genus Agapanthus; species Agapanthus africanus. Next base: position 88,877,836 of record CM057338.1, on the reverse strand, counting down.
CTGTGTCAGAATCAAGGAGGAACGCACTAGTGGCGTCAAAACTGCTGTGATCAAACAGAAATTTTTCGAGCTCACAGTCCTCCTGCATGATCTCTTGGATCGAGCAAACATCAAGTATACTAGCATTAGGCTCGGAAGGCTGATTCTCCAACTTAAAAATGTTTAGTTCAATTGTCATATTTCCAAAAGATAGGTTCATCAAACCATTTCAACAATTGATCACCGCATTAGAAGTCGCAAGGAATGGTCGACCGAGTGTCACCGGAATTTGACTCCGGGGGTTAGCTACAGGCTGTGTGTCCATAACAATGAAATCAACGGGGAAAATGAAGTCCTCTACTTTAATTAACACATCCTCTAACTCACCCTTAAGATGGGTGATGGATCGGTCGGCCATTTGGAGAGTACAATGTGTGGGTTTAAGCATTCCAACGCCTAATTGTTCATATACTGAATATGGAAGCAAATTAACACTGGCACCAAGATCTAAAAGTGCGCGATTGATATTCTTATCCCCAATTGTTATTGAAATTGTAGGACAGATAGGGTCCTTATGTTTTCGGGGTAAAGGTTGGGTAAGAGCATCACTTACTGCACTAGCCAAGAAAACTTTCTTAGGCACCTGCGATTTCCTCTTCTTGGTGCATAAGTCCTTTAAGATTTTCGCGTAAGAAGAGACTTATTGGATTGCATCCAAGAGAGGTATGTTAATGCTAATCTGTTTGAATAACTCCACAATTTTCTCCATTTGTGGAGTAGGTTTATTGGATCTCAACCTGTTTGGAAATGGAATATTTTGAAAATTTGTTGAGTCCAATGTTTTTGGAGTAGATTGCGGAGCTGGAACGGATCCCAGTATTGGTGGTTTCGTGGAGTGAGATGTGGGTCCATTCGAATTAGAAGAAGTAGAGCCTTGTGAAGAATGAAGAACAGGCTCTGAAGAAGACAAAGAAGATGAAGAAGAAGAAGAAGAAGAAGAAGCGGCTGGGGTTTCATCATTATTGCCAACATTGTTGTGCAATACCTTTCCAAATCTCAACGTAGTTACGGCACTCACATTATGATTTTGTTGTTCATGAGCAACATAAGTATTTTGTGTGTGACCGGGATTTGGCAATGGTTGAGATAGAAGTTTCCCCTTCTCTCGCTCACTTAACGCAGCATTCAGTTGTGCAATTTGGGCTTCAATTGTTTTGATGCTCCGATCATGTGAAGCAGTGTGTTGCACCAAAGACTGAATGGACGATTGGATGCTGGCTGAGGATTGCGTAGATTGTTTTAAAAACGCATCCAGACTTCGTTCTAGCGAGAAAACCTTATCGTTATTCGGCTGAACAAAATTGTTTTGAGGATAAGAGTTGTTTGGTACAAAATTGTTCATTTGGTTTTGGTATGGTTGGGGTTGGAAAAGTTGCTGATATTGAGTTTGTTGAGGGGCTTGTTGTTGTGGAGGAGGCCTTTGAAAATTGTTATTGCCTTAGAATTGTTGTTGATTTTGATTCCAAGCAAAATTTGGGTGGCTCCTCCAACCAGGATTATAAGTTGAAGAGTATGGATCATTTCTTTGTCTTTACTGAAAGGCGGCATTGACTTGATCTTTTCCTTGAACAGGTGGGCTGTAAGGACACTCTTCAGTTAGATGGGACGGATCCGAACAACAAGCACAAATAGTGCGTGGGAGTAAAGCTGGAGCAGGAGAAGGCGATGAGAATTTGCTCTCAATTGCTTCTGTAGGGTGTTTTTGTCACCCCATTGAGATGGGAATACGCGCGCGCTTGTCAGGCGTACTACAGATTCCCCCTGCCTAGGGTAGGTGGGGGTTTAATGATTGTGGGGATCCGAATCTCCGGCAGCCGCGGACTAAACTGCCGTTAATTACCCCTCGCCTTTGGAGCGAGGGAACCTCCGATTGACGGGTTAAACCGGTCATGCGAACTCAATGTGCATTGTGCGTGTGATGTGTTTTGAAAGGGGGTTTTGGATATGTCGGGAGCCACGTAGAGTTTTTACGGGGGTCCCGCAACCCGGATAGCTGGCTAGGGGTCAAGGGGGCTAGCAGCCCCCTTGCGGGGTGCGGAGTAGCGCCCCGTTAGAAATTTTTTTCTAACAGGGAAAGTGTCGTGGAGTATGTGTGTGTGTACATATGTATACATATGTATATATATATGTATATATATATAAAAAGGGGAAAAGGCATCCAAAGAATGCGTGGGGCCAGCACCAGCGCTTTGAGCGCAAGAGCGCTAGGGCTTTGAGCGCTAGCGCACCACGTGTCAGCATGTGGATGAACGGGCGCTAGCGCACTGGGCGCTAGCGCGCCACGTGTCAGCACGTGGGCGCTAGGGCGCTAGTTGTAGGGATCCTAGGCACCCTAGTGAGGTCTCACAAGTGATCAAACATGCACAAATCAAATTTTACGGGTGTCTATAAACCCTAATACGGATCGTTAACTAGATAAATAGGCGAAGCAAGCAAGTAAACGGAAATATAGCTAAAGGAAAGGGGCTACAACCTTTGTAGATCGGGTCCACCACTTCCTAAGCTCCACGATGATCTCCCTCCGCTGTCCAAATCGATCCCTTGACTCTAGCATTGGCATCATCGAAGAATGGGCGGGCTTGATCGTCGGTTCGATGCCGAAGATGATCTACGTCGAGGCATCACAAGAACAAGCTCCAACTTCACCAAGCCTTGAAAACTTGTGAAGGAAACACCCTATACTACTTGTCAAGAGGTAGAGGATGAAGAAATAGGAATTGGGTAGACTTTAGTTTTGGATTTCCCACACTTTTTCATCAATCACCATTGATGTAGCAAGCTTTTTTCTCATGTTGAAGAAGAAGAAGATGAAGAAAAAGAATATATGATAAGTATTAAGTAAATGATAAATAAATCAATACTTATCATTTACTAACCCTTGGTTAGTTGTAGAGAATGGACCATGGTTAACTTGAATGGTTAGGGTTAAGGATGAGACAAGAATGGTGGACTAATTCAAAACTTCAAGAATCTTCAACTAGCAAACAAAAATAGCAACCATTCTTTTCTCATCTTTTTCCAAAATAAATAAATAAATAAATAAATAAGGAAAAAGAAAACCCTAATCATAATCTTAACCATGGTCTAATTCTTTACACTAACCCTAGCTTGCATGTATCATCAAACATGATACAATCATGTGCACAAAATATATCACATATGCAATGTGCACAAACCAAGTGAGTAAATCCATTTAAAGTGAACCAATACTAGTTAATGCAAAGTAATATATCAAATATATAATTATACATTAAATCATTAAATCAGCACTTGATTCAATGATCCGGTCATGTCGCATATAACCGGCTAGTATCCAATGTATCGGCTTATCGAATCAATCCTTGATTCGATAACTATGTTATATCGCATACAACCATTCGACACATTCATCGCGAGAATGAAATACGGTATCACATACACGCATTATTCTCGGTCCCGCACATATCTCATATGCGCTCCTATTTCGTTTCGCTTGAGCCAGGAAACCTCTGTGTAGGACTCTAAAGACTCGTCAATACGCCGGTAGCGGATGATGATCATATCAAGCACCCACAAGCCGCAAGCGGTCTGCTAAACGTAACGGCCACCCGGGTATTGAGCGATCAGAAGATCGACGAGCAAGCCCGCTCACACTATTGTGAACCCAACCAGTAACATTTACCGTACAGTTCGGTATGTTCGTCTGATATGCCGCATATCTCGCCTAGGGGTGGTAAACGTCAGACCCCAATAGCTTGATAAGTCATGCCGACGTAGGGTCCATAACATTCGTGAAACTACTGATAACTCTTACCAGTATATCACAGCAACCCTGGCCAGGGATTTCCTGTTATGGCCAGTCGAGCATAGCACAACATCAACCCCCAATACCGGGAGAGACGAATCCCCTCCTATCGCTCATTGCCTCCATGTGAATCGGGACTGTACCCAAAAACCACCTGTTTGCACGACTCAGTAGAGCCGTGGTAGGGTGGAAATCAAAGCACAGTGGGAGACACACAAGACTCTATGACGATCTCGGGTCAACAGACTAAGCTGTACCAGTGTCACCAGAGAACTGCCATCTGACGTGAGGTATAATACCATCTGGGAGTTCTCGGCGAGTCCGTTCAGTGTACCCAGTCTCCACTGAGCACCCGCATACCATCTTCGATGTCAAACACCAATGGATATGGGATCATCCATCGCCCATCGCATGGGTCGAGAAGATATGCGCTAGTCTACTCTGGAATATCGATGCCCCGTCTCGATATTCCCACGACTAGGAACAATGAAGGATGTACTCATTGACTACCCAGGCCCCACTAGTATGATCTGCATCATAGTCCTGGAAGTCGAGTACACATCCTAAGGGCTTTATCAACATGTAATCAGAGAGACAGAAAATATACATGTTAAGATAAAGAGCAACCAGATAGCGTACTATCATGTCGAGCAAGAAAGTCCTACCTATATATGTCCCAGCATCCACTACAATATATATCCAATGTACAGTAATGGCCTCTAGGGCATACATATAACTAACACTAGTGCTCTGGACGCTAGCGCTCTGAGCGCAAGAGCGTTAGCGCACTGAACACTAGCGCGCCACGTGTCAGCACGTGGGCGCATTGGGCGCTAGCGTTCTGAGCGCAAAAGCGCTAACGCACTGAGCGCTAGCGTGCCACGTGTCAGCACGTGGGCGCTTGGGCGCTAGCGCTCTGAGCGCAAGAGCGCTAGCGCTTTGAGCGCTAGCGCGCCACGTGTCGACACGTGGGCGCTCGAGTGCTAGTGCTTTGGGTGCTAGTGCTCTGGGCGTAAGAGCGCTAGCGCACCATGTGTCAGCACGTGGACGCTCGAGCAGCAAAAGGGACTTGGTCCCTGCAATGGGAGTTGTACTCCCAGAAAGGAGCACTTATTATTCTCTGTGTGTGTGTGTGTGTGTATGAGAAGTTAAACTCCTAAGATATTTTGAAGCTGATGAAGGGCTTCTCCCTTTGAGCCCTAGTTCTTTCCCAAAGTGGGGTTTCTGGAGATGGGTCTCCTTCTTTCTCCTGTTGTTTGGCCGGATCTTGAAGATCAAGAGATGTGAGATCTTAAAAATCTCTTCTTTTTGAGATCTAATGACAGATCCAAGTTCCCCTTTGTGGGTTTTGTGGTGAAAAACTATTTAGTTTTGGAAAAGGAAGAGTAAAACTCTTGATTTAATTGAAAAGAAAGAAGAAGATTTGAAACCTTCAGAAAGGGGAAAGAGATACAAACCCTAGGTTTTTGAGAGAGTGAAAAAGTATATATTTTATTCATCATCATGTTGCCTTATATAGGCTTACATATTTACATATAGCCCCTTAGGCTTTACAAAATGGCATTTTGCCCATCCCATAGCTCATGTGGCATTTATTTTTGCACATAAGCCATAGGCTTTACAAAAATTTGGCTTTATGCCCATTTTGCATACATTCATGCATAAAAAAAAATTACATAAAAATTATTTACTACATGATCTATATTTTGGAATGGAGGAGGCTGGTTGCCCGCTTGACCTGGGCTTGGGCCCGCTTGACCTGGGCTTAGGGTTGACCTTGACTTTGACTCGGTCAACCGGGGTGCAAATTTTGACCCCAACAAAGTGCCCCCCAACAATAAATGCACACCGCACATTTGAGTTGTGTGCATGAAATTGATGGATCTTGAAGTTGGACTTCGAGGTGGAACATCATTCCAGGGGCGGAGCATCATCCCGGGGAGCATGATTCCCGGGGATCGGAGCATCATTCTGATTCGCGGAGCATAATTTCAGAGATCGGAGCATCATTCCAATGAGCGGAGCATGATTCCAAAGATCGGAGCATCATTCCGATGAGCGGAGCATGATTCCAAAGATCGGAGCATCATTCCGATGAGCGGAGCATGATTCCAAGGATCAAAGCATCATTGCGAAGAGCGGAGCATGATTCCAGAGATCGGAGCATCATTCCGATGAGCAGAGCATGATTCCAGAGATCGAAGCATCATTCCAATGAGCGGAGCATGATTCCCAAGGGTCAGAGCATAATTCCGAGGACCGGAGCATCATTCCGAGGACCGGAGCATGATTCCAGGGGGTCGGAGCATCATTTCGAAAAGCGGAGCATGATTCCAAGGGTCGGAGTATCATTCCGAAGGGCGGAGCATGATTCCAGGGATCGGAGTATCATTCCGAAAAGCGGAGCATGATTCCAAGGATCGGAGCATCATTCCGAAGGGCGGAGCATGATTCCAGAGATCGGAGCATCATTCCGAAAAGCGGAGCATGATTCCAAAGGGATCGGAGCATCATTCCGAAGAGCGGCATACATTCTGACCGAAGCATAATTTCGATGCAGAGGTTGATCCCCAGGCGAAGCATAATTCCGATGGGGAAAGAAGATAATCCAAGGCGAAGCTTGATTTCGACACGGGGTGCACATTCTGAGACGAAGCATGATTCCGACGCAGAGCTGGCTGGTTGACTTGATTCCGAGATGGAGCATAATTCCGACGAGGAGGTCGTTGGTTGATTCCGAGCCGAAGCATAATTCCGACAGGGAAGGCAGATACACCGAGGCGAAGCTTGATTTCGACGCGGGGTACACTCTGAGATGCAGCATGACTTCGACGCAGAGCTGGTTGTTTGATTTGATTTCGAGGCGGAGCATAATTCCGGTAGGGAAGGTAGATATCCCGAAGCGAAATATGATCTCGACACGGGGTAAATTCTGGGACGAAGTATGATTCCGCCGCAAAGCTTGTTGGCTTGATTTGATTTGGGTTGACATCAACATCGCTACAATGGAATATGGTACCAGGAGCGAATCATCATTTGCCATGAGTGGATTTGAGGATTTCGGTTTTGTTTGGCATCTGCATTGCTGCACTGGAATAATGCCAGGAGCAACTCATCATTTGCCCCGGGAGGATTTGGGAATTGGTTTTTTTTTTTTCCGGCATCTGCATTGCTGCACTGGAATAATGCCAGGAGCAACTCGTCATTTGCCCTTGCTTATCAGGAAGCGATGGCTTAGGAGACAGGTTTTAGGTCCCTATCACCCAAGACTTTTCAATTTTGTGAGCCGTAAGGGTCTCACAAAGCATTTTCCTCCCTACGGGTCGTAAGGATCCCGTAGGTGTATTTTCTCCCTAGGAGTCGTGGGGACTCCTAAGTGTGTTGCTCCTTTATGAGTCGTAAAGAGCTCACGCGGGAATTTTCTCCTCACAAAGTCGAGAGGACTTTGCGAGTGCATTTCATCTCCTTTTCATGAGTTTGCGCCCTTTCGGGTTTTCACAAACTCGCCGGCAGTCCTGCTGTTTTTACTCACAGAGCCCTTTCGGGTTTTCATCCATACCCATTTTACTTGTGGACATACCTTCTTTTTTCTTCTCTTTTTTTTTTGAATCTCCCCCGCCGGTGGGACTTTGAATGTGGTCTCGCCGGTAGGACTCGGGAAAGATTGGGATCGTTTTACGCCCGTGGATTGTATACGGTTTTTCAGGATGTATGATCCAAACCGTAGGGCCGGAAAAATTTCGGGACTTTGTTGGCGTATGCATCGCTGCACTGGAATATAGTACCATGAGCGACTCATCATTCGCCGTTGGGGTATGGGATTTGTAATTTAGTCGGCGTCTGCATCGCTGCACTAGAATATGGTACCAGGAGCGACTCGTCATTCGCCACTTAGGGATTGGGATTTGGAATTTGATTGGCGTCTGCATCGCTGCACTGGAATATGGTACCAGGAGCGACTCATCATTCGCCGTTGGGGTATGGGATTTGGAATTTGGTCGGCGTCTGCATCGCTGCACTGGAATATGGTACCAGAAGTGAATCATCATTCGCCACTTGGGGATTGGGATTTGGAATTTGATTGGTGTCTGCATCGCTGCACTGGAATATGGTACCAGGAGCGACTCATCATTCGCCGTTGGGGTATGGGATTTGGAATTTGGTCGGGGTCTGCATCGCTGCACTGGAAAATGGTACCAGGAGCGACTCATCATTCGCCACTTAGGGGTTGGGGAGCGATGGCTTAGGAGACAGGTTTAGATCCCTATCACCTAAGACTTTTCAATTTTATGGGCCGTGAGGGTCCCATAAAAGTATTTTCTCCCTGCGAGTCATAAGGATCTCGCAGGTGTATTTTCTCCTGTAACAACCGAGTTCATTTATACCAATTTCAGTTCCCGTATTTACTTATCTGTGGTATTTTCTTGATTTAACGGGTTTTGGGTGCGAATGGTATTTTTTACATTTTACATTGCATTCGACCCGACCCGCTTGTTTGAACATGTTTGATTCACATTTATAGATTACCCTGACTTGTTACATAGACACGTGCATCTCATGTATACTGCATACTGGCATTTTACCTGGCATTGTATCTTTTACCATATAACATTTTAAGTCATGTAAAATAATTTAAAATTGCATTTCATAGCCTGCACGATACCCCTAACCCCGTGGTAGCATCCGCGCATCTTGTTCTCGTTCCGTTCAGTGAAACGGGCATGTTTGGATGGCTACGCGCACGTACGTGCATCTGTTCTTAGGGGTATGCATTTTCGATACCTGGGCATTCATTTTGAAATTTGGAAGTCGTATATATTTTTAATATTTTAAATCTGAATTTTTGGACCCAACCCGGGCGTGTTTTGGAGTAGATTTGTATTTGCCAAAATCTCAAAACGGACTAATATTATATTCCTTATATATATATATATATATATATATATATATATATATATATATATAAACTATTATTTTCCTTTAACTAATTTATATTAATAAATCTTTCCTGTTCAGATTTGTATATATAATATTAATTTTTAAGTTAAAAATCTTACTGTGATTTCTCTCTCTCTCTTTTCAACATATTTCATGCACGTCTCTCTCTCTTCCCCCCGTGAACTTTCTCTCTCTCTCTCTCTCTCTCTCTCTCTCTCTCTCCTCCTTCTCTAAAATTCTTTTCCCGCCTCATGCACCTCCGAACCCACGCCGCGCCGCGCCCATTGCCGCGCTCGTCGCCTCCTCACCTTCGTCCTCGCAACCACAACCTCCACTTACATCTCTCCCTTCTCCCGAACACCCTGCAGACCCCGTCCCGATCTAACCCCTGCAAACCCAAGAAAACCCACGACCCTGACTTCACCGTCGGCGACCCCTCGTCGCCATCACCCTCGTCCTCACTTCCACCTCTTCAGCATCACCTCTCTCTCCTCTTTTCCCGTTGCAGACCTCAACAGCCCATCACCCTAACCCTAGCCTTCCTGTGCCCTCACCACACCAGCGATCCCTCTCCTTCCCTCGAGCACCCAGGAGCCCAACCGCAGCCGCATATTTTGCCTTCAAGGCTGAGCACCAGCAGCCGCGACCGAAGCCGAGACCCCACCGCCATCAGCCTCAACCCATGCAGCTTCTCCTTCCTTGTCTCTCACCCCATCACCTCCCTCTCTATTTCTCCTCTCCACAAACCCAGCAGCAACAGCAACCCATCTCCTTTCAGCCGCGAGCCCAACTGCAGTCGCCGACATCGCCAGCCGAGATCCAAACCCAAGCCGAGCCATCAAGTTTTGTGGTTGATTCGGTTGGTGGCGTCGTGTTTTACCCGTCTCCAAGACCAGGCCCGAGTCCGCACGAGCTCGGCGATCGTCACCCACCTTGCACCAGACCGCGCACCAGACCGCGTCCAGATCGCGCACCAGACAGCGACCAGATCGCGTCCAGATCGTGTCCAGACCGCGCACCAGACCGCGCACCAGATCGCGCTCAGATCGCGCACCAGACAGCGACCAGACCGCGTCCAGATCGTGTCCAGACCGCGCATCAGATCGCGTCCAAACCGCGCACCAGACCACGCCCAGACCGCGCACCAGACCGCGTCCAGATCGCGCCCAGACCGTGCACCAGATCGCGCCCAGACCCGGTACCGTGTCGTACCGTTTCACACACCGTATCGTGTCACGTCGCACCAGGCCGCCTGCATATCGACCTTTTGAGGCAAGTTTACCTTGCTACATGCTACATTACATTTTTGCATCTATTTTAATAAGTATAATTATTGAATCGATAACCGTACATCTATAAAGTTTATTCTGTATCTACTTGCATATCATATTACATGTTCCAGTTTATTGTTCTATTAGTACACATGGTTTGTTTTGGTATACCCATGCTTATGCTAGTTGATTGTGAGCACCCACATGATATCTTGTACACCCTGACATGACTTGCTACACACATATTACTTGACCCGACGTGGTACCGTACACTACTTGACTTGACCTAATGTACCATGGCTTGACCTGTTACCTAATCTTGTGTCTAATGCCAACAAACCTGACATGTAGTCCTTACGGACCGTTCCTGTTGTCTATTCAAACAAACCTGCACCTACCTGCTCCTGTGTTGGCATTAGTTCTTGATTACTGAATACCTGACTTGACATACATAACTTGGGGGTATGGGGAAATCAATGATGAAATCCTGACTTGTAACTCGACAGTTGCTTGCTTTTACTGATCAGTTTTAGAGGCTAGGCCTGCCTCGTGACGATGCTGCTGACATCGTTGGTCTGTACCCTTTTCCTGTTATTGCCTAGCGGCACGTCTCGGTTTCAGCCCGAGAGTCTTAGACCGTGGTCCCGGGCATGCACGGGATACTATTGAGTTATATCGATGATTCATCAAATTGATTTCAAAGACTTGAGAGTAGATAACCCAATAGACCAGTTTAGTTTACTCACTGCACACTACCCTTCACTGACCTGATTTATATTGCTGTTACACCTGCTTACTATTTGTGATTACACTTGCATATCTTGTTACCCTGTTTATATTTTATTGCTTGATGACATGACGCGTTGACGTCTGGGTTTTGCATGGCCCGGATCCTCTACCTTTGTTGCAGACTGATCAAGAGTATTGCCGCTGTTAGACCGAGCGGTGAAGGTCCTGTCGGTATGCAGTTTTACTTTCCAGGTGTTTCTTTTATTGTATCTTTTGCTTCCGCATATCATTACTTCTTGACTCGTTTATTTTGGCTCATGGACATGTACTAGATAGTTTAGTTTACTTTCCTGTTCTTGATATCTTTACAGCCGTAATGTGACTGTGGAAGGATTTTTCCTATCCACAGGTAGCATGGTTGCTTATGTCACGTGCCCATCTTAGCGTACTCTGGGAAGCGGGGCGTGACATCTCCTTAAGAGTCGTGGGGACTCCTAAGTGTGTTTTTCCTTCGTGAGTCGTAAGGATCCCACAAAGGTTTGTTCTCCTCATGTATCGTGAGGACACGTGAGTGGGTCTTCTCAATGGAGCATAATTCCAAAGGCGGAGACCAGCCGCGTAACTGGTGATTACGGTGGGGCATGGGTATGCTGAGAATTATTTAAGCCCGTGGATTGTATACGGCAGTCAATTTGGGGACTAACCGTAGGGCCAGGAGAGTTTTGGGAATTTGAATTTTGGTTGGCGTCTGCATCGCTACACTGGAATATGGTACCAGGAGCGACTCATCACTCGCCGTTTTTTTGTATACCGTGATTACTCTATCATTTCAGCTTTTCTTATCGCGAAAGTCGCGATTGCCCTATCATTTCGGCTATTTATTTGCAGTTGCCCCATCATTTCGGCTTTTCTTTATTTTTCTTTTATTTACACACTTTTTTGTTTATTTACAAATATATATATATATATATATATATATATATATGTATATTTTACATTCCCAGTTTAACGACTTAGAGGTCGATTGTTCCCAGTTTAATGACATGGTGGTCGATTGTTTTCAGAGAAAGGCAGATGTCTGAGAGAATCAGCTTCACGAAGAACTTCGGTCTCTGTTCGTATAAAATTGGCGGTCGCGACTGGACTGCTTGTTAACACGCCTTTAGACAGTTCTATCTCTCCTGCCTTGTATTGCTTTTCGACCCAATCTTTGAAAACGAAACAGTCCACAATGGCATGACCTATCTGTTAGTTATATATATGCCCTAGAGGCCATTACTGTACATTGGATGTATATTGTAGTGGATGCTGGGACATATGTAGGGAGGACTTTCTTGCTCGACATGATAGTATGCTATCTGGTTGCTCTTTACCTTAACGTGTACACTGAATGTCTCTCTGTTACATGTTGGTAAAGCCCTTAGGATGTGTGCTTGACTACCTAGACTATGATGCGGATCATACTAGTGGGGACATGGTAGTCCATAAGTACATCCTTCAAAGTCCCTAGTCGTGGGTGTATCGAGACGGGGCATCGATATACCAGAGTAGACTAGCGTATACCTTCTCGACCCATACAGATGGGCGATGGATGATCCCATATCCATTGGTGTTTGACATCAGAGATGATATACGGGTGCTCAGTAGAGACTGGGTACACTGGACGGACTCGCCGAGAACTCCCAGATGGTATTATACCTCACGTCAGATGGCAGTTCTCTGGTGACACTGGTACAGAGTAGTCTGTTGACCCGAGATCGTCATAGAGTCTTGTGTGGTTCCCACTGTGCTTTGATTTCCATCTTACCACGTCCAAGAGGGTGTGCAAAACGGTGGTTTTTGGGTACAGTCCCGAGTCACATGGAGGCAATGAGCGATAGGAGGGGATTCGTCTCTCCCGGTATAGGGAGTTGATGTTGCGCTGTGTTCGATTGGCTATAACAGGAAATCCCTGGCCAGGGTTGCTGAGATTTACTGGTAAGTGTTACCTGTAGTTTCTCGAATTTTTATAGACCTCATATCGACACGACTTATCGAGCTATTAGGGTCTGACGTTTACCACTCCTAGGCAAGATATGCGACATATCAGACGATCAGACCGGACTGTACGGTAAGTGTTACTGGTTGGATTCACAGGAGTGTGAGCGGGCTTGCTCGTCGATCTTCTGATCGCTCAATACCCGGGTGGCCGTTACGTTTAGCAGACCGCTTGCAGCTTGTGGGTGTTTGATATGATCATCACCTGCTGCCGGCGTATTGACGAGTCTTTAGAGTCCTACACAGAGGTTTCCTGGCTCAAGCGAAACGAAATAGGAGCGCATATGAGATATGTGCGGGACCGAGAATAATGCGTGTATGTGATACCGTATTTCATTCTCGCGATGAATGTGTCGAATGGTTGTATGCGATATAACCTAGTTATCGAATCAAGGATTGATTCGATAAGCCGATACATTGGATACTAGCCGGTTATATGCGATATGACCGGATCGTTAAGTCAAGTGTTGATTTAATGATTTAATGTATAATTATATATTTGATATATTACTTTGCATTAACTAGTATCGGTTCACTTTAAATGGATTTTCTCGCTCGGATGTGCGCATTGCATATGCAATATGATTTTGTGCATTTGCTTGTATCATGTTTGATGATGCATGCAAACTTGGGTTTGTGTAAAGATTGAACCATGGTTTTATCAGTGGTTAGGGTTTATTATTTTCTTATTCATTTATTTTAATTTAGTTATTCATTTGGAAAAAGAAAATGAGTGAGAAAATGGTGGCTTTTCTTTGTATGTACATGAAGCTTCATGAAGCTTTCATGAAGTCACCATTTTTGTCTCATGTTCAAACCTAACCACTCTACTTAACTATAGTTCTCTCTCTACACTTAACCATGGTAAGAGTTATGATAAGAATGGATTTTCTTTTCTATTTTTAATTAATTCATATCATAACACTTATCTTCTTCTTCTTCTTCCTCACAAGAAGAAAGCTTTCTTCATCAATGGTGATTGATGTATTTGAGTGAGAAATCCAATTCTAAAGTATACCCACTTCCTATTTCTTCATCCTCTACCTCTTGCCAAGTAGTAGAGTGTGTTTCCTTCACGAGTTTTCATGGCTTGGTGAAGGTGGAGCTTGATCTAGCGATGCTTCGACGTAGATCATCTTCGGCATGGACATCGACGACCTAGCTCGCCTATTCTCCGATGAAGCCGATGCTAGAGCCCGGGATTTGTTTTGGACAGCGAGAGGACTTCATTGCGGAGTTATGGAGGTGGAGCACCGGATCTACAAAGGTTGTATTTCCGTATTCTATTAGTTAAGTTGTTAACTAGTTTTGTTTCGCCTAGTTTTCTAGCCAACGATCCGTAGTCGGGTTTCTCGGCACCGTTAAAATTAGAAATTTTCATGGTTGATGCCTTGTGTGACCTCATTAGGGTGTCTAGGAACCCTACAGTGGTATCAAAGCCTAGCTAGAGCCTTAGGCGAAGTCTAGACGGAGTTTGAAGTCCGAACGACCCGAAAACCCAAACCCATCCACGCTCTCTGGACTTTTTCTGAAAACGTGGATTTTTCCAAATTAAAAATTGCTAAAAAATTCAGCAGGGAAATATATGAGTTACGGCGCAAAATTGGACCCATGATTCATCCAAAACGGCGCGGAACCGCGGCAGAAGCCCAGCTTCTGCGGCGGTTCCGCGGTTAGGTGATGACGTCACCTTCCCATTGTTGCACAGTAATTCCTATTTTAATATGCTGGGTTTTCTGGGAATTTTTAATATTTATTCAAGTGTTGAATTTTCTGGGGTTGTTTTGGGGATTCGGTGTTTCGATCGGAGTATCAAATTTTGTCTATGTGGCTTTCCGGATAATTTTTTAGAATATATTAAAAAGTTCGACCGGATATAAATACCCAATTTTTCCCCTGTCGGGAAATTTCCAAGTGTTGGATTTTTCCGTAGTTTAACGACGTTCTAAGTAGTGCAAGTAACGCGATGGACCCTCTAGAAGACAACAAACCTTAACTCGATTATGTGACCGTCTTGAACTGCCCTTTGAACCTTAGGGTTTGGGCCAGTACGGCGTGCCACATGTGAGGCGTTGGCTTGACCCTTCTACGGCTAGACCGTTGGTACTGAGGCACGAACTGAATGTTGTTAGACTTATTTCATGTGTTGAGCTGTATCGGGAAAACTTGGGTGTTCGATTGTTCGATCGAAAAGTTTAGCATTTTCTATTTATCCGGAATGTGATACAATAATTGGAATTCATAAATAGTTATGTGATAACTGAATGAATGTTATAAACATAGCAGTTTAGTCTCACTTGATCGGTTGCCATGGAATTTTGATGTGATCAAAAGTCCGTCGCAATCACGTAGCGTACGCGGATACTCGCCGGGTAAACTTAATAGACAGCCTCACTCCATAGCCCCGACCAAGTGACTGTAGGAGAACCCCGTCGCCGAAAGCATCCGTTCGGGTGCTCTCGGTAGCGGTGTTCCGCCTTGGTGTACTTCGTCGACGGTATCAGGGGTGCGGCCGTCTACTGAAGTTTGCGACGAGCATTCGATCAGGATGTCGGGAATCCTGTTGAATTGCCCGACTTGGTATTGAAAAGTGTTTTCGATTTTGAGACTAAAATGCGGGGTTTATAATTGTTAGGCATGCGATGTCTAAAGAATTCATTTGGTCAGGCATGCGATGTCTGAGGTGATTGCGGATTCCAACTGTTGTAGTTTTACACTTTCTTTTCTGTGACCGTAAGTGTAATATGTGATATCGCCGGTTTCGTTGCTATATGTCAACGACAATTGGGATACGCATGTTTACTTACATTGATGACATGTGATGTTATGTGTTGCTGGATATGTTATATTGGATTGTCGTGTTTGAATAGCCGGGGGTTTTTATGTGAGAGGAGTGTTTTTCCTTTTCATTCATGTAAAAACTTGTATGTAATATTCTTTTATTGGGGCGCTTCCAGGTTGCGGAAGTTGTCACCGTTGATGTATATTATTTACTTTTCCACACTAGGATAGACCCAAGGAGGAGGGCACAAGTAACCGGGTTCTGGAGTCCAGTGGGAGACCAACTCGAGGAGTCGAGTCCGGGTCTCCTAACTCTAGAATTGGTAGGGTTGCTTGCCGCTCTCGTAGGGGTCTAGGGGTGTGGGATTGGCTATTCATCACGACCGTGGAATCCGTGTTTTATACTGGCTCGTATTGAAAACACGGACGTCCTAGTATATCCAATATTTCATATGATTCTTCTGCTGCGATATCTGTGATGTGATCATGTGATGTTCTGTGATAGATACAGTATATAGTATATATGATATATTATATAGACGTTACTTATGTTTTACACCTGCGCTAGCCCTGCCCCGCTCTGCCGTTAGTCACCTAACCTAACGGTGCACGAGGGGACATCGAGGCGAATGCGGATGGCATAAGTGTACGTCGTATTTATCTGTGATGTTTAGGTACTTAAATGATGGGACTTCATTAATGTGATTAATGAAATAAAAGAAACCTAAGATGTTGTAGAATCGAATTTCAAAAATAAAACAGGTAGCTACAGTTCTTGCTTTGCACAGAGATATATATGATATATCCTGTACCTTATTCGATAAGGAAAGGACCGAGATCCCTTCACCGGGAGTGACTCCTTTAGCAATAACTGGCAGATGCTACAACCTTCGGTTTGTCTTTTGATTGCTTTTAAGTGTTTTTGCTTTGCACAGTGATATATGTGATATATCCCGCACCTCATTCGACGAGGAAAGGACCGACGATCCCTTCCCCGGGAGTGACTCCTTTAGCAAAACTAGAAAAGCCTCAAAAGCACTCCATTTCAAAATTCATTCGATCCTACAACGATATCAAGTTCATTACGCAATAGGTTTTCATAAAAACCTGTCGTAGCCCTCCGTCATTTCAGATAAGTAGTAGTTAGTATTCGTGCTGCGTTTGTTGGCCTTTGTCAAGGCGCAGTGTGCGGTAGCTAACTGGTGCTTATCTGCTTATGCATATGATGCAGATTGAGTTAGGGTAGTCGTGCGACCTTGTTGGCCTTTGTCAAGGACCGTGCGGGTGGGTTTAATTCAATCAGGAAATGACGGGTTGAACTTGACTAGCATCCTATGGTTTGTTGGCCTTTGTCAAGGTCATAGGAGGTTAGGGGCAAAATATTATCGGGAATTTCAAGTGTTGAAATTTGCAATGAGATTGCATACTTTCTATGAGATAGTTGGATCCCGATACCCGCTGCGAGTAAGTGTTACTCCTAGGAGAGTTTTATACATTACAATTAGCCGATCAAGTAGGTGTCTAGAAAGGTGTCAACGGGGTTACGCCTCTGGGAAAACGAGGTTTACATTAATTAGGTTCGTGCGAAAGCACGGGGGACCTCCCTCAAAGTACCGACACTGGCCTGGCTGAAAGATTGGCGAACTTGTAGTGTGTAATTAATCCCGGCTAGTCTTTCCTTTTAGGGTTTGAAGGAAGATTTGATAAAAAGCAGTGGGAGCCATCCTGATTAGATAAAATAATAACCAATCTGATCTTGCAAGAGCGCACGCTGAGTGTTTTCTTCTCTCTCTCTCCAGGTAGCGACCATATCACGCCTTAATCAAGATAATAATACGGAATATTTGACCGAACCCGCTTGTTATACTGAGCTGGGGAACGTTGGTCCCGCTCCAACTTATAATTGTTATAAGACCGAGCAGGAAATTGGGGATTACCAGAATTCCTGTGCCGCCCAAACGAAGAGAGTGCATACTGATGCATCATCTTCGGGTGTGTTCATTACAAAGAACTGTTTCTCTGTATCCTCTACGTCCTGGGTATGTGATACCAGATCAGAATCCCTGATATGTAATCTGTTACATAGGGCTACAGAAAGGTAGAGAACTGAGAACGGGTGATAAGTTTCATGAGGCAGAAAACGGGGCAAGTGTTGCAGCCAAGTCTGTTGGTCACTGTCACCCTGTATTACCAATACATTGATTCTGAACGAATGTTATTAGATACCGAACCTGATATACAAAATCATATCAGTCTCTTTATTAGTAAAGAAATGATAAAATTTTGTATTGTTGGATAATGTTTTGAACATTTCCTATATCAAAAGTTGATCGGTTCAGGCACGTTATCTAAAAGCATTGATGTTCTAAATCAAACTACAGTTCTTAGTATATGGAACACACACAAGAGGAAGAGTTCAGAAATGAACGAATCCTTCTTGAGGTATTGTAGACTAGGTCAGATCAATGCGACCCGACTGGCTAGAGTTACATAAAGATGCATATTTAAATTAGTTTGAACTTACATCTTATGAAACTCTCCAATCATGTCACAAAGATAAGATGACCATAGCTCCGTTTAATGGAAACAGAGAAAGAGTTAGTGAACTCTTGGGATGATACATGTTGATGTATAAAGGTCCCCTGTCTACACATGCCAAGACCGGTTCTTTGTACTTCATTACATTCTCTGATAATCTCTCAAGATTCAGACATATGTTCCTGTTGAAACACAAGTCCGAACTTTTTGAGATATTCACAGAATATAAGTTAGAAGTAGAGAACAAATACGGGTATAAGTATTATGTCCTTTGATGAGATCAAGGAGGAGAATACTTGAGTACGGAAATCCTGGACTATTCTAAAGGAGAATGAGATTCTCTCTCAGTATTACTCCTCCGATACACCATAGCACGATGGTATATCGGGGCGGAGCAATCACACCCTATATGATAAGGTGTGCTCTATGATGAGTACTACTGAGTTACCTATTTCCTTTTTGGGAGTTATGCACTTAAGAAGCTGCATATCTATTGAATAGGGTTCAAATCAAATCAGTTGCCTACCACTTCATATTTGATATGATAAGGGAAGAGCCCATCTCTCAAGTTAGTTGAGATTTGGGGTTGTCCAGCCTATGTCTGAAAAGCAAATTCCGGACAAGCTCGAGGCAAGGTCTGTTATGTAGAACTGGAAAAGTTCCAGCAATACAAACTACAGTAGATGATTTGATAAAACCAAAGGATTCAATAGTTACCAACGAACCTCAGCCTCTCCGCCGATCTAGTAGGGTTCCTCACCCACCTGAGAGATACTTCGGTTTCTCTATGACAGTGGGAGCGAGGAATGCATCATGAGATGATGACCCAACTAGTTTCGAGCTGGCCATCAAGAGTGAGACTCTGTAAGAATGGCTGGATGTTTATCGATCTGAGATGGAATCTTTATACACCAACAAAGTATGGACTTTAGTTGCTATATCTGAAGGGTTAAATCCCCATCAGGAGCAAGTATATCTTGAGAAGATTACTTGATGTACATGGAAAAGTTGAGACTTTCAAAGCTAGACTTGTTAAAGGTTTTCGTCATCGACCAGGCGTGGATAATGATGAAACCTTTTTCCAAAACCTATGCTTAAGTCCATCCAGATACTACTTACCACGGCTACATACCATGACTACGATATCTGGTGGTTGGGTGTCATGACTGCTTTTCTAAATGATGTTTTAGAAGAGAGCGTCTAAAAGTACACAGCCAGAGGGCTTCGTAGACAGTGGGAGCAGCGGAAACGTGTGCAAGATGTTTTATGTGATAAAGCAGGCATCGCGGAGTTGGAACATCTGTTTTGATGAATTAGTCAAAGAGTTTGACATCATCAAAATGGTAGATGAACCTTGTATAAACAAAAAGGTAGTAGGGAGTATGGTGACGATCCTCGTAGAGTACGTGGATGACATACTCTTGATGGGGAAGAAGTTTCCTATGCTACGCTCAGTCAATCTCCGCTTATCACCATAATTCTCCATATAGGATCAAAATGATACCTCCTAAATCCTGGATTTTGGATCTATGAGATAGATCTAAATGGATGTTAGGATACTCACTAGTTGTAGTGAGAAGGTATCAATCGACCCTGGGGAGAATCACTGGAATGGTTCCAGGGTGATAAAGACGACTGAGTGTCAGTCACAGGCATTGTCTTTACCCTCAGTAAAGGGACGGTATGTTGGAAGAGTTCCAAGCAAAATACCGTGACATACTAGACGATAAAGGCAGGATACATCGCTACTTAAGATGCTACCCTAGAGGCTGTTTGGGTGTATATTGGTTCATGAGATGAACTACGTTCCAACCATTGTGAGACAATGGAGTTGTGGTTTATGCCAAGGAACGTCCGTCCTATCAGTGATCCAGACATATTCTAAGGCAGTGTCACCTGATCATGGAGATGGTTGATCTCCAGGGTGATCGAGGTTTGGAAAGTAGACTCAGAGGACAAACACAGCGGATCCACTCACAAAGGCCTGTTCCCAGAGAGAGACTTTTATGGGATGGTTGAGTATGAGATACTACAACCACTGCTATCAGATGGCCCTAGTGCAAGTGGGAGATTGTTAGTTATATGTATGCCCTAGAGGCCATTACTGTACATTGGATGTATATTGTAGTGGATGCTGGGACATATGTAGGGAGGACTTTCTTGCTCGACATGATAGTATGCTATCTGGTTGCTCTTTACCTTAACGTGTACACTGAATGTCTCTCTGTTACATGTTGGTAAAGCCCTTAGGATGTGTGCTTGACTACCTGGACTATGATGCAGATCATACTAGTGGGCACATGGTAGTCCATAAGTACATCCTTCAAAGTCCCTAGTCATGGGTGTATCGAGACGGGGCATCGATATACCAGAGTAGACTAGCGTATACCTTCTCGACCCATACAGATGGGCGATGGATGATCCCATATCCATTGGTGTTTGACATCAGAGATGATATACGGGTGCTCAGTGGAGACTGGGTACACTGGACGGACTCGCCGAGAACTCCCAGATGGTATTATACCTCACGTCAGATGGCAGTTCTCTGGTGACACTGGTACAGAGTAGTCTGTTGACCCGAGATCGTCATAGAGTCTTGTGTGGTTCCCACTGTGCTTTGATTTCCATCTTACCACGTCCAAGAGGGCGTGCAAAATGGTGGTTTTTGGGTACAGTCCTGAGTCACATGGAGGCAATGAGCGATAGGAGGGGATTCGTCTCTCCCGGTATAGGGAGTTGATGTTGCGCTGTGTTCGATTGGCTATAACAGGAAATCCCTGGCCAGGGTTGCTGAGATTTACTGGTAAGTGTTACCTGTAGTTTCTCGAATTGTTATAGACCTCATATCGACACGACTTATCGAGCTATTGGGGTCTGACGTTTACCACCCCTAGGCAAGATATACGACATATCAGACGATCAGACCGGACTGTACGGTAAGTGTTACTGGTTGGATTCACAGGAGTGTGAGCGGGCTTGCTCGTCGATCTTCTGATCGCTCAATACCCGGGTGGCCGTTACGTTTAGCAGACTGCTTGCGGCTTGTGGGTGTTTGATATGATCATCACCTGCTGCCGGCGTATTGACGAGTCTTTAGAGTCCTACACAGAGGTTTCCTGGCTCAACCGAAACGAAATAGGAGCGCATATGAGATATGTGCGGCACCGAGAATAATGCATGTATATGATACCGTATTTCATTCTCGCGATGAATGTGTCGAATGGTTGTATGCGATATAACCTAGTTATCGAATCAAGGATTGATTCGATAAGCCGATACATTGGATACTAGCCGGTTATATGCGATATGACCGGATCGTTAAATCAAGTGTTGATTTAATGATTTAATGTATAATTATATATTTGATATATTACTTTGCATTAACTAGTATCGGTTCACTTTAAATGGATTTTCTCGCTCGGATGTGCGCATTGCATATGCAATATGATTTTGTGCATTTGCTTGTATCATGTTTGATGATGCATGCAAACTTGGGTTTGTGTAAAGATTGAACCATGGTTTTATGAGTGGTTAGGGTTTATTATTTTCTTATTCATTTATTTTAATTTAGTTATTCATTTGGAAAAAGAAAATGAGTGAGAAAATGGTGGCTTTTCTTTGTATGTACATGAAGCTTCATGAAGCTTTCATGAAGTCACCATTTTTGTCTCATGTTCAAACCTAACCATTCCACTTAACTATAGTTCTCTCTCTACACTTAACCATGGTAAGAGTTATGATAAGAATGGATTTTCTTTTCTATTTTTAATTAATTCATATCATAACACTTATCTTCTTCTTCTTCTTCCTCACAAGAAGAAAGCTTTCTTCATCAATGGTGATTGATGTATTTGAGTGAGAAATCCAATTCTAAAGTATACCCACTTCCTATTTCTTCATCCTTTACCTCTTGCCAAGTAGTAGAGTGTGTTTCCTTCACGAGTTTTAATGGCTTGGTGAAGGTGGAGCTTGATCTAGCGATGCTTCGACGTAGATCATCTTCGGCATGGACATCGACGACCTAGCTCGCTTATTCTCCGATGAAGCCGACGCTAGAGCCCGGGATTTGTTTTGGACAGCGAGAGGACTTCATTGCGGAGTTATGGAGGTGGAGCACCAGATCTACAAAGGTTGTATTTCCGTATTCTATTAGTTAAGTTGTTAACTAGTTTTGTTTCGCCTAGTTTTCTAGCCAACGATCCGTAGTCGGGTTTCTCGGCACCGTTAAAATTAGAAATTGGCATGGTTGATGCCTTGTGTGACCTCATTAGAGTGCCTAGGAACCCTACACTATCACTCTGTGATAGGGGCAGTATTTGGGGTCATCGTGTTAGTTATATGTATGCCCTAGAGGCTATTACTGTACATACGATGTATATTGTAGTGGATGCTGGGACATATATAGGGAGGACTTTCTTGCTCGACATGATAGTATGCTATCTGGTTGTACTTTATCTTAACATGTACTCTTTTTGTCTCTTTGTTACATGTTGATAAAGCCCTTAGGATATGTACTCGACTACTGGGACTATAATGAGATCATACTAGTGGGGCCACGGTAGTCGACGAGTACATCCTATAACTGTTCCTAGTCGAGGGTGTATCGAGACAGGGCATCGATACACCGGAGTAGACTAGCGTATACGCATCTTGACCCATATGATGGGCGATGGATGATCCCATATCCATCGGTGTTTGACATCAAGGATGGTGTACGGGTGCTCAGTGGAGACTAGGTACACTGGACGGACTCGCCGAGAACTCCCAGATGGTATTATACTTCACGTCAGATGGCAGTTCTCCGGTGACACTGGTACAGAGTAGTCTGTTGACCCGAGATCGTCATAGAGTCTTGTGTGATTCCCACTATGCTTTGATTCCATCATACCACGTCCAAGAGGGCGTGCAAAAAGGTGGGTTTTGGGTACAGTCCCGAATCACATGGAGGCAATGAGCGATAGGAGGGGATTCGTCTCTCCCGGTATAGGGAGTTGATGTTGCGCAGTGTTCGATTGGCTATAACTGGAAATCCCTGGCCAGGGTTGCTGAGATTTACTGTTAAGTGTTACCAGTAGTTTCTCGAACTGTTATAGACCTCATATCGACACGACTTATCAAGCTACTGGGGTCTAACGTTTACCACCCCTTGGCGAGATATGCGACATATCAGACGACGAGACCGGACTATACAGTAGTGTTACTGATTGGATTCACGGGAGTGTGAGCAGGCTTGCTCGTTGATCTTCTGATCGCTCAATACCCGGGTGGCCGTTACGTTTAGCAGACCACTTGCGGCTTGTGGGTGTTTGATATGATCATCACCTACTGCCGGCGTATTGACGAGTCTTTAGAGTCCTACACAGAGGTTTCCTGGCTCAAGTGAAACGAAATAGGAGCGTATATGAGATATGTGCGGGACCAAGAATAATACCAGTATGTGATACTGTATTCTATTCTCGCGATTTGTATCATCGGTCGGTTATATGAGATATAGCCGGGTTACCGAATCAAGTGTTGATTCGATACATTGATACACTTGATATTAGTCGGTTATATGAGATATGACCGGATCATTAAATCAAGTGTTGATTTAATGATTTAATGTATAATTATATATTTGATATATTACTTTATATTAACTAGTATTGGTTCACTTAAGATTGATTTTCTCACTTGATGTGCACAAGTTGTATATGTGATATATTTTTGTGCACTAGATTGTATCATGTTTGATGATACATGAAAACTTGGGTGTGTGTATGACTTACACCATGTTTAGGTTAATGGTTTAGGTTTTTATTTGTTTTGGAAAAACAAAATGGTGATTTTCTTTGTCTTTGCTTGAAGCTTCATGAAGCTTTCAAGCATCTTTGACAAAGTCTAACCATTTTGTTTTGCATGAGATTTTCATTAACCTAACCATTAACTTAAACTCTAGTTTAGTCTCTACAAAGGTTTACTCACCCATGGTTGCAATATGATAGACTTCACTTGATTATTCTTTTGTGATATTAATTATTCATTCATATTCTTTTCTTTCTTCTTTCTTCTTCTTAAGCTTGCTAGAATTTTTCAAGTGGAGATTAAGAGTGAGAAATCCAAATCTAAAGTGAACCCATTTCCTATTTCATCATCCTCTACTACTTTCCATTTAGTTTAGGGTGTTCTCTTCACAAAGTTCTTGACCTAGTGAAGATGGAGCTTGGGTTTGAGTCTCCTCGACGTAGATCATCTTCGGCCTCGAAGTCAACGACCTAGCCCGCTCATTTCTCCGAAGAAACCATCGCTAGAGTCCGGGATCCCGATGATCGCAGCGAAGGGACGTCAACACGGAGCTTTAGAAGTGAAGGACCGGATCTACAAAGGTTGTAATCCCTTTCACTTATAGTTAAAATGTTTAATTTGCTAGTTTTCGCCTCATCTCTAGTAAACGATCTTGGTTAGGCTTGTTCGGCACGGCTATTTTTTTTAATCGGGCATGGTTGATGCCTTTTAGAACCTTGTTAGAGTGCCTGGGAACCCTACAGTGGTATCAGAGCCAAGCTAGAGCTTTAGGCGAAGTTTAATGTCTGATCAAACCGGAAAACCCCGATGTAAACCCTTCTCTGTACATTTTTTGAAAATGTGACTTTTTATGAATTAAAAATGCTCAGAAAAATAAGCAGGAAAAACTAAGAATTAATGTGAAGTACGGTCCACTAAGTCCCTGAAATGACCGCGGAACCGTGGCTGCGGTTCCGCGGCCAAAATTTTGACTTAGTCCCTCATCTTTCATATATTTATTCTTAGGTCCTTTCTTGTCAATTTTTTCTGGGAATTTGTTTATTCCACTCAAGTGTTGAGTTATCTAGGGTTGTATTGGGGACTCGTTGATTCGATCGGATAATTTAACTTTGTTTAGTTTGTTTCGGATATTTTTAGAAACTGTTAAAAAGTTCGAACGGATATCAATAACTCACTTTTTCCCGACCCGGAAAATTTCCAAGTGTTGGATTTTTCCGTTGTTTGAGAACGTCTGAATCGTGCAAGTTACGCAATGGACCCTCTAGAAGACAACAAACCTTAACTAGATTATGTGACCGTCTTGAACTGCTTTTTGAACCTTAGGGTTTGGGACAGTACGGCGTGCCACATGTGAGGCGTTGGCTTGACCCTTCTACGGCTGGACCATTGGTACTGTGGCATGTGATGGATGTTTTTAAACTCCCCTCAAGTGTTGAGAACTATTTGGGAAAACCTGGGTGTTTGATTATTCGATCGAAAAGTTTAACATTGTCTATTTATCTGGATTGTGATACAATATTTGGAATCCACATGTAGTTATGAGATCACTAATTTGAATGTTATAAACATAGCAGTTTTGTCTCACATGATCGGTTGCCACAGAATTTTGATGTGATCAAAAGTCCGTCACAATCACATAGCGTACGCGGATACTCGCCGGGTAAACTTAAGAGACAGCGACGCCCCATAGCCCCGACCAAGTGACTGTAAGAAAACCCCGTCGCGAAAAGCATCCGTTCGGATGCTCGCGGCAGTGGTGTTCCGCCTTAGTGCACTTCGTCGACGGCATCCGGGGGTACGGCCGTCTACTAAAGTTTGCGACGAGCATTCGATTTGTTTATCGGGCATCTTGTTGAATTGCCCGACTAGATATTGAAAAGTGTTTTCGATATAAAGACTAAAATGCGGAGTTTATAATTGTTAAGCATGTGATGTCTAAGGAGGTTGCGGATTCCAACTGTTGTAGTTTTACACTTTCTTTTCTGCGACCGTAAATGTAATATGCGATATCGCCGGTTTCGTTGCTATATGTCAACGACAATTGGGATGGGCATATTTACTTACGTTGATGACATGTGATTTTATGTGTTGCTGGATATGTTATATTGGATCGTCGCGTTCTGAATAACCCGGGGTTTTATGTGAGATGAGTGTTTTTCATTTTCATTCATGTAAAAACTTGTATGTAATATTCTTTTATTGGGGCACTTCCGGGATGAGGTTGATGTCACCATTTGTATATTATTTACTTTTCCGCACTAGGATAGACCCAAGAAGGAGAGCACAAGTAACCAGGTTCTAGAGTCCAGTGGGAGACCAACTCGAGGAGCCGAGTCCAGGTCTCCTAACTCTAGAATTGGTAGGATTGCTTGCCGCTCTCATAGGGGTCTAGGGGTGTGGGTTTGGCTATTCATCGCGACCGTAGAATCCGTGTTTTATAGAGGCTCAAAGTAAAACACGGACGTCCTAGTATATCCATTATTTCATATGTTTCTTCTGCTGCGATATCTGTGATGTGATCATTTGATATGTTGTGATAGATACAGTATATAGTATATATGATATATTATATAGACGTTACTTATGTTTTACACTCGCACTAGACCTGCCCCGCTCTGCCGTTAGTTACCTAACCTAACGGTGCACGAGGGGATATCGAGGCGAATGCGGATGGCATAAGTGTACGTCGTATTTATCTGTGATGTTTAGGTGACTTAAATGATGGGACTTCATTAATGAGATTAATGAAATAAAAGAAACCTAAAGATGTTGTGGAAACTTGTTTAAAAACTGGTAGCTCTAGTTCTTGCTTTGCATAGCGGTGTTCCTTATAGAATATCCAGCACCTTATTCGATGAGGAAAGAGCCGAGATCCCTTCACCGGGAGTGACCTCTTTAGTGAAACTAGCAGATGCTACAAACTCGGTTTGTCTTCTGATTGCTTCTATAGTTCTAGCTTTGCATAGTGGTATATATGATATACCCTGCACCTTATTCGATGAGGAAAGGGCCGACGATCCCTTCACCAGGAGTGACCCCTTTAGCAAAACTAGAAAAGGCCTCAGAAACATTCCATTTAAAATCACTCGATTCTACAACGATAACAAGTTCATTACGCAAAGGGTTTTCTTAAAAACCTGTCGTAGCCCTCCGTCATTTCAGATAAGGACTGTTTAGTATTCGTGCTGCGTTTGTTGGCCTGCGTTAAGGCGTAGTGTGCGGTAGCTAACTAGTATTTATTTGTTTATGCATATGATGCAGATTGGATTAGGGTAGTCGTGCGACTTTGTTGGCCTGCGTCAAGGGTCGTACGGGTGGGTTTAATTCAATCAAGAAATGACGGGTTGAACTTGAATAGCGCACTGTGGTTTGTTGGCCTGCGTCAAGGTCATGGGACCCTAGGGGTAAAATATTATTGGGAATTTCAAGTGTTGAAATTTGCAATGAGATTGCATACCTTCTATGAGATAGTTGGATCCCGATACCCGCTGCGAGTAAGAGTTACTCCTGGGAAAGTTTTACACATTACAATTAGCCGATCAAGTAGGTGTCTAGAAAGGTGTTAACGAGATTACGCCTCTGGGAAAACGAGGTTTACTTTAATTAGGTTCGTGCGAAAGCACCGGGGACCTCCCTCAAAGTACCGACACTGGCCTGGCTGAAAGATTGGCGAACTTGTAGCGTGTAATTAATCCCGGCTAGTCTTTCCTTTTAGGGTTTGAAGGAAGATTTGATTAAAACAGTGGGAGACATCCTGATTAGATATATTAGATAACCAATCTAATCTTGCAAGAGCATACGCTGAGTGTTTTCTTCTCTCTCTCTCCAGGTAGCGACCATATCACGCCTTAATCAAGATAATAATACGGATATATTGACCGAACCCGCTTGTTATACTGAGCTGGGAACGTTGGTCCCGCTCCAACTTATAATTGTTATAAGACAGAGCAGGAAATTGGGGAATACCAGATTTCCCGTACCGCCCAAACGAAGGAAGTGCATACTGATGCATCTTCTTCGGGTGTGTTCATTACATAGAACTGTTTCTCAGTATCCTTTACGTCCTGGGTATGAGATACCGGATCAGGATCCCGCATATATAATCTGTTACATGGGCTACAGATAGGTAACGAACCGAGGACGGGTGATAAGTTTCATGAGACAGAAAACGGTGCAAGTGTTGCAGCCAAGTCTGTTGGTCACTGTCACCCTGTATTACCAGAATACATTGATTCTGAACGAATGTTATTAGATACCGAACCTGATATACAACATCATATCAGTCTCTTTATTAGTAAAGAAAGGATATAATTTTGTATTGTTGGATAATGTTTTGAACATTTCCTATATCAAGAGTTGATCGGTTCAAGCACGTTATCTAAAAGTATTGATGTTCTAAATCAAACTACAGTTCTTAGTATACAGAACACACACAAGAGGAGGAGTTCAGAAATGAACGAATCCTTCTTGAGGCATTGTAGACTAGGTCATATCAATGCGACCCGACTAGCTAAGTTACATTTAGATGCATATTTAAATTTGTTTGAATTTACATCTTGTGAAACTTGCCGGTCATGTCACAAAGATAAAATGACCATAGCTCAGTTTATTGGAAACAGAGAAAGAGTTAGTGAACTCTTGGGATTGATACATGCTGATGTATGAAGGTCCCTTGTCTACCCATGCCAAGACCGGTTCTTTGTACTTCATTACATTCATTGATGATCTCTCAAGATTCGGACATATGTTCCTGTTGAAACACAAGTCCGAAACTTTTAAGATAATCACAAAATATAAGTTAGAAGTAGAGAACTAAAATACGGGTATAAGTATTATGTCCTTTGATGAGATCAAGGAGGAGAATACTTGAGCACGGAATTCCTGGACTATTCTAAAGGAGAATGAGATTCTCTCTCAGCGTTACTCCTCCGTATACACCACAGCACGTCGGTGTATCGGGGCGGAGCAATAGCACCCTATGTGATATGGTGTGCTCTATGATGAGTAC
The DNA here is from genome assembly GCA_030015575.1 of Agapanthus africanus. Lineage (NCBI taxonomy): Eukaryota > Viridiplantae > Streptophyta > Magnoliopsida > Asparagales > Amaryllidaceae > Agapanthus > Agapanthus africanus. The sequence continues at coordinate 88,848,927 of CM057338.1, read as the reverse complement.
TACTGAGTTTCCTATTTCCTTTTGGGAGTTATACACTTGAGAAGCTGCATACCTATTGAATAGGGGTCAAATCAAATCAGTTGCCTACCACTTCATATGTGATATGGAATGGGAAGAGCCCATATCTTAAGTATGTTAAGATTTGGGGTTGTCCGGCCTATGTCTGAAAAGCAAAATCCAGACAAGCTCGAGGTAAAGTAAGTTCTGTGGAAGTTTGTTGGATATCCCAAGCATTCGCAAGGGAATATCTTCTACCAAACCGAGAAACAAAAGTGTTTTATTTCTCAACATACCACCTTTGTAAAAGGGAATTTCTTGTGAAAAATTAGTGGTCATGAGGTAGAACTGGAAGGAGTTCCAGCTATACAAACTACAGCAGATGATTTGGTAGGACCAACGGATTTAATAGTAACCAACGAACCTCAGCCTCTCCGCCGATCTAGTAGGGTTCCTCGCCCACCTGAAAGATACTTCGGTTTCTCTATGACAGTGGGAGCAAGAATTGCATCATGAGATGATGACCTAACTAGTTTCGAGCTGGCCATCAGGAGTGGGACTCTGTAAGAATGGCTGGATGCTTATTGATCTGAGATGGAATCCTTATACACCAACAAAGTATGGACTTTGGTTGCTTTATCTGAAGGGTTAAATCCCCATCAGGAGCAAGTATATCTTGAGAAGATTACTTGGTGTACATAGAAAAGTTGAGACTTTCAAAGCAATGCTTAAATCCATCCAGATCCTACTTGCCACGGCTGCATACCATGACTACGATATCTGGCAGTTGGGTGTCATGACAGTTTTTCTAAATGATGTTTTAGAAGAGAGCGTCTATAAGTACACAGCCAGAGGGCTTCGTAGACAGTGGGAGCAGCGGAAACGTGTGCAAGATGTTTTATGTGATAAAGCAGGAATCGCGGAGTTGGAATGTCTGTTTTGATGTGGTAGTCAAAGAGTTTGACTTCATCAAAATGGTAGATGAACCTTGTATATACAAGAAGGTAGTAGGGAGTATGGTGGTGATCCTCGTAGATTACGTGGATGTCATACTCTTGATAGGGAAGGAGTTTCCTATGCTACGCTCGGTCAATCTCCGCTTATCACAAAGATTCTCCATATAGGATCAAAGTGATACCTCCTAAATCCTGGGTTTTGGATCTATGAGATAGATCTAAATGGATGTTAGGATAATCACTAGTTGTAGTGAGATGGTATCAATCGATCCTGGGAAGAATCACTGGAAAGGTTCCAGAGTGATAAGGATGACTGAAAGTCAGTCACAGGCATTGTCTTTACCCTCAGTGGAGGGACGGTATATTGGAAGAGTTCCAAGCTAGATACCATGACATACTAGACGATTAAAGGCAAAATACATCGTTACCAAGGATGCTACCAAAGAGGCAGTCTGGATATATATAAGTTCATGAGATGAACTTCGTTCCTACCATTGTGTGACAATGGAGTTGTGGCTTTTGCCAAAGAACCCCTGTCCCATCAGAAATCCAAATATAATTCTTAGGCAGTATCACCTGATCATGGAGATGGTTGATCTCCAGGGAGATCGAGGTTAGGAGAGCAGACACAGAGGACAACAGTGCGGATCCACTCACAAAGGCCTTTTTCCCAGTAGAGACTTTTATGGGATGGTTGAGAATGAGATACTTCAACCGCAGCTAATTGTTGGGTATGTTATACCACAACAGAAGGCCCTAGTGCAAGTGGGAGATTGTTAGTTATATATATGCGCTAGAGGCCATTACTGTACATACGATGTATATTGTAGTGGATGCTGGGACATATATAGGGAGGACTTTCTTGCTCGACATGATAGTATACTATCTGGTTGTACTTTATCTTAACATGTACTCTTTTTGTCTCTTTGTTACATGTTGATAAAGCCCTTAGGATATGTACTTGACTACTGGGACTATGATGAGATCATACTAGTGAGGCCACGGTAGTCGACGAGTACATCCTATAACTGTTCCTAGTCGAGGGTGTATCGAGACAGGGCATCGATACACCAGAGTAGACTAGCGTATACGCATCTTGACCCATATGATGGGCGATGGATGATCCCATATCTATCGGTGTTTGACATCAAGGATGGTGTACGGGTGCTCAGTGGAGACTGGGTACACTGGACGGACTCGCCGAGAACTCCCAGATGGTATTATACTTCACGTCAGATGGCAGTTCTCCGGTGACACTGGTACAGAGTAGTCTGTTGACCCGAGATCGTCATAGAGTCTTGTGTGATTCCTACTGTGCTTTGATTTCCATCATACCACGTCCAAGAGGGCGTGCAGGGTACAGTCCCGAATTACATGGAGGCAATGAGCGATAGGAGGGGATTCGTCTCTCCCGGTATAGGGAGTTGATGTTGCGCAGTGTTCGATTGGCTATAACTGGAAATCCTTGGCCAGGGTTGCTGAGATTTACTGGTAAGTGTTACCAGTAGTTTCTCGAACTGTTATAGACCTCATATCGACATGACTTATCAAGCTACTGGGGTCTGACGTTTACCATCCCTAGGCGAGATATGCGACATATCAGACGACGAGACCGGACTATACGGTAGTGTTACTGATTCGATTCGCAGGAGTGTGAGCAGGCTTGCTCGTTGATCTTCTGATCACTCAATACCCGGGTGGCCGTTACGTTTAGCAGACCGCTTGCTGCTTGTGGGTGTTTGATATGATCATCACCTACTGCCGGCGTATTGACGAGTCTTTAGAGTCCTACACAGAGGTTTCCTGGCTCAAGCGAAACGAAATAGGAGCGCATATGAGATATGTGCGGGACCGAGAATAATACCAGTATGTGATACTATATTCTATTCTCGCGATTTGTATCATTGGTCGGTTATATGAAATATAGCCGGGTTACCGAATCAAGTGTTGATTCAATACATTGATACACTTGATACTAGTCGGTTATATGAGATATGACCGGATCATTAAATCAAGTGTTGATTTAATGATTTAATGTATAATTATATATTTGATATATTACTTTATATTAACTAGTATTGGTTCACTTAAGATTGATTTTCTCACTTGATGTGCACAAGTTGTATATGTGATATATTTTTGTGCACTAGATTGTATCATGTTCGATGATACATGAAAACTTGGGTGTGTGTATGACTTACACCATGTTTAGGTTAATGGTTTAGGTTTTTATTTGTTTTGGAAAAACAAAATGGTGATTTTCTTTGTCTTTGCTTGAAGCTTCATGAAGCTTTCAAGCATCTTTGACAAAGTCTAACCATTTTGTTTTGCATGAGATTTTCATTAAATTAACCATTAACTTAAACTCTAGTTTAGTCTCTACAAAAGTTTACTCACCCATGGTTGCAATATGATAGACTTCACTTGATTATTCTTTTGTGATATTAATTATTCATTCATATTCTTTTATTTCTTCTTCTTCTTCTTCAAGAAGAAGAAAGCTTGCTAGAATTTTTCAAGTGGAGATTAAGAGTGAGAAATCCAAATCTAAAGTGAACCCATTTCCTATTTCATCATCCTCTATTACTTGCCATTTAGTTTAGGGTGTTCTCTTCACAAAGTTCTTGACCTAGTGAAGATGGAGCTTGGGTTTGAGTCTCCTCGACGTAGATCATCTTCGGCCTCGAAGTCAACGACCTAGCCCGCTCATTTCTCCGAAGAAACCATCGCTAGAGTCCGGGATCCCGATGATCGCAGCGAAGGGACGTCAACACGGAGCTTTAGAAGTGAAGGACTGGATCTACAAAGATTGTAATCCCTTTCACTTGTAGTTAAAATGTTTAACTTGCTAGTTTTCGCCTTATCTCTAGTAAACGATCTTGGTTAGGCTTGTTCGGCACGGCTATTTTTTTTAATCGGGCATGGTTGATGCCTTGTAGAACCTTGTTAGAGTGCTTAGGAACCCTACACATCGGTCATATTCGCTTCCTGCGGTCTTTTTGACTCTGGCAGTTGTAGACCATTCCTCAGGGCGTCTTTGAATATTTTGTGGACTTTGTCCCTTCTGAAGGAATAGACCTTATCCAGCTTCTCTTTCAGTGGAGATTCTCCTCCCTTTCCGAACATTGGCTTCCGAGGCTGGTTGGCATTAGGCCCGCTCATCCCTTGCTTATTTCGGTTAGCTGAAGTGTTAAAAGATTCAATATCGTCAGAACCTCCGCCTTTACGATTTTCGTCCTTTCGGTTTCTCCAGGGCCTATTTTATTTTGGGAGTCAGAGGAGGACTCCTGCTTTGAGCGCTCCAGCATCTGAACTTTTCTGGTCAGCTCTTGGAATGTTTTGAGACCCGCGGTGCATAGAAACGGGGCCATCCAATTGTTGAGATTTCCGACGAGGAGACTGACAGATTGGTTCTGCTCTATCGGCGGTTCACATTTGACGGAGAGATTGCGCCATCGGGTTATAAAATCCGTGCTACTTTCATTGTTCTTTGGCTTGGTCCTTACGAGCTCGGCAATGGTGACCTTATCGCTGACGCTCATGAACCTTTGTCGAAACAAAGATTTCATTTGGACGAAAGTAGTAACGGAGCCATCTGGTATGCTCGCGTACCAGTCGAAAGCAACATCAGTCAAGCTATTAACGAACTGGCGGAGGAGAAGCGCATCATTGCCCCCAGTATTCCCGCATGAGGCTTTAAAGTGGGCGATGTGCTGATTCGCATTTCCTGTCCCATTGAATCTTTCGAATTTAGGGATGACATAGCCGCTAGGAAATTCTACCAGATCATACTGAGCAGGGTATGGTCTCCCACTGCTGCTAATATCTTTTTGCGTTTCGGTTTCAACTACCAATATTTTGACTTTGTTGGCAACCAAATCCATGATTTGATCTTGAGTTAGCGGGCTACTGTCATCGGTAGCAAAGACATTTCCCGAGATAGGATGCGACTGACTTTCATGCGGTCCGCCCACCTTTGGATTTGGGGGAATAGGCGTCGGCTGTCTCGGGACACCGTTTCTCGGTTCATGGGCAGAACCCTGCGCTTGATTGGGCGGCTGGGAGGCAAGTTGGGCCGTGAGCTGCAAGAAGACGTTCCTCAAGTTGTCAATTTTGGAGTAAAGTTTGGCCATCTCCTTATCTTTGCTTCTGAGCTGTTTTCGGAGCTCTTGGAGAAGTTGCTGCTCTGCATTCTTGGGACGGAAGATTGGCTCCTCTTCATTTTCCGAGCCCGACTCCTCATGAACCGATGGCTCTCTCTGCTTATCAGCCTCACTGGAAGGGCCTTCATTATCTTCTAGAGGAGGCCGGTCTTAGAATGTGGCAGCCATATCCACACCAGGTTGGATTTGAGATGTGGTGGCCCCATCCTTGCTTTTGCTGCGAAGGTTGTCGCTGGGACGCGTGCCCACCATGTAGACGGTGTGAATAACACATTCAGCCATCCTTTCATCACTGACGGCTGGTTTCGCGGAGTGGTCCGGGCTTTGGAAATTCATTAATTTTAACATGGCTGGAGCCCTAGCCCTTTTGTTGGCTCTGTATCTGAGCCGCTTCTGCCTTAGCCTCTCTGCCTTGAGAGCTTGGCAGGCTTCTGCTCTCCGGGAAGCCACCATAGGCCGAGTGATGGGGAGGCTTGAGAAGACATCCGCCCGCTTGTCCGTCGGAGGCATCTCCTGGGCTTGCCCGTGACGTCTGACAACCTCTTCTGTTCTGATGGCTTTGCCCCCAGCTGGGGCCATGGAAAGCCGTTCAGACACCGATTTGTGTTTGGGTTGGGGCGCCTTCGAGACCACCACATTTGTCCTCTTACCTTTCGAGGCCGGTTTGTCGGTTACCGGAGCTTGAGGTGCAGGGATAGCATTAGCTGACACGAACATAATAGAGCCAAATGGTAGTGGCTCCTCCTCCCATTGTCGCCCAAGACTGGCCGGAAGGACCGTCCTGGAGTCCATCTTCATCGTGTAGGAGACGGGAGCCGTGCTGAGAGCTGAGTTCATCTTTGGAGACATTGTTGAAAAGTGATTGCTTGAAAACCTGCATGAAAGAGCATTATTTCAATATAAATATAGGTATGTATATTGATTGAGTTCGCATGAACGTTTAACCTGAAATATGGGAGAAGAGATTTGTCCTACCGGCCGTGCCAGAATCTGTAGGGTGTTTTTCGTCACCCCATTGAGATGGGAATACGCGCGCGCTTGTCAAGCGTACTACAGATTCCCCCTGCCTAGGGTAGGCCGGGGTTTAATGATTGTGGGGATCCAAATCTCCGGCAGCCGCGGACTAAACTGTCGTTAATTACCCCTCGCCTTTAGAGTGAGGGAACCTCCGATTGATGGGTTAAACTGGTCATGCGAACTCAATGTGCAGTGTGCGTGTGATGTGTTTTGAAAGGGGGTTTTGGATATGTCGGGAGACACGCAGAGTTTTTACGGGGGTCCCGCTACCCGGATAGCGGGCTGGGGGTCAAGAGGGCTAGCAGCCCCCTTGCGGGGTGCGGGGCAGCGCCCCGTTAGAAATTTTTTTCTAACAGGGACAGTGTCGTGGAGTATGTGTGTGTACATATGTATACATATGTATATATATATGTAAATATAAAAAAAAAAGGGAAAATGCATCCAAAGGATGCGTGGGGCCAGCACCAGCGCAAGAGCGCTAGCGCTTTGAGTGCTAGCGCACCACATGTCAGCACATGGGCGCTCGGGCGCTAGCGCACTGGGCACTAGCGCGCCACGTGTCAGCACATGGACGCTAGCGCTCTGAGCGCAAGAGCGCTAGCGCACTGAACGCTAGCGCGCCACGTGTCAGCACGTGGGCGCTCGGGCACTAGCGCTCTGAGCGCTAGCGCGCCATGTGTCAGCACGTGGGCGCTCTGGCGCTAGCGCTCCGGGCACTAGCGCTCTGGGCGCTAGCACTCTGAGCGCAAGAGCGCTAGCGTGTCGACACGTGGGCGCTCGAGCGCTAGCGCTTTGGGTGCTGGCGCTCGAGCGCTAGCGCTTTGGGTGCTAGCGCTCTGGGCGCAAAAGCGCTAGCGCACCACGTGTCAGCACGTGGGCGCTCGAGCAGCAAAAGGGACTTGGTCCCTGCAATGGGAGTTGTACTCCCAGAAAAGAGCACTTATTATTCTCTCTGTGTGTGTGTATATATATATATATATATGAGGAGTTAAACTCCTAAGATGTTTTGAGGGTGATGAAGGGCTTCTCCCTTTGAGCCCTAGTTCTTCCCCAAAGTGGGGTTTCTGGAGATAGGTCTCCTTCTTCCTCCTGTTGTTTGGCCGGATCTTGAAGATCAAGAGATGTGAGATTTTAAAAATCTCTTCTTTTTGAGATCTAATGACAGATCCAAGTTCCCCTTTGTGGGTTTTGTGGTGAAAAACTATTTAGTTTTGGAAAAGGAAGAGTAAAACTCTTGATTTAATTGAAAAGAAAGAGAAGGTTTGAAACCTTCAGAAAGGGGAAAGAGGTACAAACCCTAGGTTTTTGAGAGAGTGAAAAGTATATATTTTATTCATCATCATGTTGCCTTATATAGGCTTACATGTTTACATATAGCCCCTTGGGCTTTACAAAATGGCATTTTGCCCATCCCATGGCTCATGTGGCATTTATTTTTGCACATAAGCCATGGGCTTTACAAAAATTTGGCTTTATGCCCATTTTGCATACATTCATGCATAAAAAAAATTACATAAAAAATATTTATTACATGATCTATATTTTGGCATGGAGGAGGCTGACCGCGGGCTCGACTTGGGCATGGGCCCGCTTGACCTGGGCTTGGGCCCACCTGGCTTGGGGTTGACCTTGACTTTGACTCGGTCAACCGGGGTGCAAATTTTGACCCCAATAGCTTCTAGTTTTTTCGTGAGTGCAGCCATTTCGGCCTTCATTGCAATCGACATATCAAGTTGATGTATGCCTGCCCCAGACTGACCTGATGAAGTAGATGAAGTGGTCTTAGTGCTTTCCCACTAAAGTGTTTGTTCAGGAAGATCGTCGAGAAATTGCCAAGCTTCCTCGCTTGATTTTGTAAGAAAGTGACATTGACAAATGGTTTCCAACAACTGCTTAGTTGCTGGGTTCAGTCCTTCGTATAAAGTTTGGCAAAGTTGCCAATTCTCGATACCGTGGTGAGGGCACTGAACAAGAAGGTCCTTAAATCTTTCAAAACACTTCCAAAAAGGTTCGGAAGGAAGCTGGAAAAATTGAATAATTTCGTTGCGAATTCTCGCGGTCTTGTGGTGTGGGTAAAACTTTTTTAGAAAAGCCTTAACAAACTCTTCCCAATTTTTTATGGAGTGTGATGTTGTGCTATATAACCATTTTTCAACTAGGTCACATAAAGTGAATGGAATGACACGTAGCCTTATAGCATCATCAGAAAGTTGTGTGGTCTTCATCATTGCGTAAACATTCTGGAATTTGTTAATGAAGATGTACGCATCTTCGAATTCCAGCCCGTGAAATTTGGGCAACATATTGATGAAGCGGGGTTTAATTTCGAGGTTATCCCCATTAGTCGGTGAAAGTGAAAGAAAAGTGGGAAGTGCAGTGAGGATGGGATAGAAGAGATCCTGGAGCGCGATTCGTTGAGACGCTTCGACAGGAGGGTGTGGTGGGTTATTCGCACCCAGTTGAGGTGGAATTCTTATAGGTAAGGGGTTGTTAGGATTGAATCCCGACATCTCCTTAGAAGATGATGAGTTTGAAGATGAAGGTAAAGAAGTGGATGGAATTTTGACTTCGGAGTCAAAAGCGTCGTCAGTCGGCACTAACGAGATACGGACTAAACGGGCGCTAGTGTCCCTAGTCCAACTGGACATACACTAAAGAGGTGCAGTGTAGTCAAAAGGTAAAAAATAGAAAGTGGGGGTAAGAAAACGTCAATGAGAGAAAGTGGGGTGCAATGGATTTCTAGCGACAAAACGGCAAGTTTTTGTAAAAAAATTTGTTTTGTGGTTTTTTTTTATAAGGAGTTTTTGCAAAAAGATTTTTATAAGGAGCTTAGACACACTTTCAGGCAATCACAATATGCACAATCAAGCCTAGAGCTAGGGTCTCCTAAGTCAACTAGACTGCTCCTAACTGTTCCAAAGGGCAAGTTTTGAGATTCTCAAATCGGCTCTTCACCGCCAATTGTGGCCAGGTAAGCACAAGTAAACAAAGGAGGGACCCGCTCACGAATCATCGTGAGACGGGCCTTTTAAAATTACATTTCCCACTTGTCTAGCCTAGGCACCATAAAGTCTGGTTTAGATAAACGACCGATGCCTACAACCTTTCCTTTGTCCTAATGAGCACGACAGTCCTTATTGGCTGAGTCTAATATTTTTTAATTAACTCGAAGGTTGATGCAAAAATGCTTTTTGTGATTTTTGGGGTCCTAGGAAGGGTAATGAATCCCCACCCAATCTGGATTGGTGTTATAGCCCTTTAAAAGTCCGTTTTAAAAATGCAAAGCAGTAAACACACAAAAATCCAAAACACTTGGCAAAAAAAATTTTTTTTTTTTATTGCAGCGAAAAGAATGCTGCACAAAATCAAGTTATTGGAGAAGGGGGAGAAGTTTTGCGCAAAGAACCCTGCAGGAAAATTTTTCAGAGGACTACAGAGGGCAGAAGAGAGGAAAAGAATGTTTACAGAGAAGTTTCCACCTGCTGACGTCACCAACACGCGGCGGATCCGCGGTCAAAAGCACTTAACTGCGGCGGTTCCGCGGTCAAAAAGTTGGATCAGCCCTCCAAAACTCTTCTGTTGTCTATTGTGGTTCTCATCTGTTTGTTCAGATCTGCTGTTTGCTGTTTTGTTCACTGGGTTGCTCCAGATCTGAATCTGTCCTTCTTTTTGATCCTGCACAATTCACACGAAAACCCTTCAAAAAATAACAACATGATAAAAAATTTCAGTTTTTTATGATTTTTTTTATTTTTTTTAATTAACCCGAAATTACAAAAAGAAAATAACTACCGTTATCCCCGGCAACGGCGCCATTTGATTGAGAGGTGCTTTGCGTGCGTTTTAAAATTTAAGAATATACCGCAATCAATAACGGTGTCGCTTGCTAGCTAGCCGGTTGAGTACGGGTCGGTCCATAGGGAAAACGTGTATTTTCTAGTTGTTCTAACGAATCAATTCCTATTTTTGGTAGGTTTTGATTTTCTATAAAAAACTGAGGTTGATTTTGATTTGGATTAAAACCTTGCTAGGGTTAGAATTAGGTTAGTTTGGAAAGTCAATTATTCTCAACGCTTTCTTTGCCCTAATTAAAAACTTTAGGTGTTAAGGTAATAGTTAACAAAGGGGATTAGCACGACCGGAAGAAACTAGCTTTCTTCCCTTTGGTCCTTGTCCGTCCTTTCTTAACTCTTATCCCTAAGCTCTATGGAAATCAACCACAACCGGTCTTTAACTAGGAAATCACCGCTACCTCATGGGATAGGGTGCCGTAGTAAGCGGTGTGTGGTTGTTTGCATAGAGCCCTTATTTTAAAATATTGAACGGGTAAGAAAGGGGTGAGAGATTTTCATCTCTCAAATCTTCCCCAAACCTAACCCTAACAAGTGAGGAACTACTCACTCATTAGGGAATTAACTGAGGAATTCATTTTTTTATTTTCTTTTAATGATCTAATTAACTTGCAGAAAATAACTACGGCAGATAAAAATTGCAGAGAAATAAAATTGCAGATAAAAAGAAATTCAAGATAAAAAAAACTTACTTTTTATTGATGCGCTCTTTGACGATTACAATGCATAGAAATTTTAAACTAGAGAAATAAAAAGAGGCATGCTCCAAAAAGAGCTGTAGGCTTCCTATTTATAGATAATAGAAACCCTAGAGTTTACATCTGATCCATATCTAGAATTACAAAACTACCCTAAGAAAACCGGGTCAATGCACCGACTCCACCGACACGCACCGACATGTGTACAGCACGGCCGTGGAACTGCGGCCATAAGCCATGTTTGGCCACGGTTCCGCGGCCATATGAAGGGTTCTTTATCTCATTTCTTTAGGACTGCTTCCTGTTGCATGTTACTTCTGATTTCTTCACTTGGTTTCTCAGAATGTTTTCTAGTTTCTTCCAAATTTCCACAGTGCAGAATGTTGTGGACTTTTACCGTTCGCTTTGTGTTGAAGTCTTGAATCTTGTGCTGCCTTCGCGCTTTGTGAAATCAAACTGTTTGTTGATCTTCATTTGTTCCTCAAATTGTGGGCGGCATGATAAAGATTCTTCTATTTGTTGGTCGTAGTCTCACTTTTGTAGCGTCTTTTCACCATTTTCACTGTATTGTTCCGAGAACCTGTAACCTGCAACTATTTAGCAGACATGGATCAAAAGCACCTATTTATTTGCAATATGATTAAGAATGGGGAATATAATAATGCAAAATTCTGATATGAACAGGCGACAACATAAATTAGTCTCCGTATACAATCCACGGGCAACCAAAAACAAAACAAACACCCACGACATGAAGTGAACATCTGGAGAAGGAGAAAGTGGTTACCGCGATGCGGTAGTGTAATTAACTGCAAGGGCTTGCGCCTGCAGGGAAGAGCGTCCCCACAATAAAAAAAAACCTCAACGAGGGGGAATCTGACGAAGTCTGCTACATCAGCCGCATCCGTTTAAACCTTCGATACATAGTGTCATAAATCAACTTGGCATCTTCGGAGAGGTGGACGGATAGCACCAAATAGCATCTGCCCTCAGAATTTTGGCCTGACGTCCTAACGTCCCAGTCGCGTCCTTTCGGCGGAGAACAGATTCCGGCACGCCCGGTGGGACCTTTTCCTCTTTCCACTCCACACTTCGTGTGTCGTGTTTTTCCGCAATCAAATAAATCGCGGTATATATGTTTGTGGTTGCCCTTAGGGGAGTGGATACTGAAGCCGGCGTTTCGTTTCTATGAAGAATAGCGTTTGCTCCCACCTTAGTAACTCAGGCTTTGTCATATCTGATGGAGTCAAGTACAGGCCACTTGCGGCCTCAAATCTCTGCAATCCGGCTCTTCGAGAAATCAACAGGTTTCTCTTTGGATCGATACTCCCACCTCCCACCCTTGGTGCCTCAACGTTGATGGAGGAAGCCCAAAGGAAGTCTGTCTTCCATAAGCGGACTCCCCAAGCTGCAACTTTGCCGACAGAATCAGTTTTCAAATAACTGACACCTGCCAAGAACCAAGGTCAACGCAGGGGGCAGAATATTCAAACTCTCAAAGGAAACAGGGGGTTGTTCCCCGCCGAAAGACGCAACCGGGACGTTGGGACGTACGGGCCTAAAATTCGAGGGCAGATGCTAATTGGTGTTATCCGTCCACCTCTTCGAAGATGCCAAGCTGATTTATGACACCATGTATCGAAAGTTTAAACGGATGCGACCGATGTAGCAGACTTCGTCAGATTCCCCCTCGTTTGAGGGGTTTTTTGATTGTGGGGACGCTCTTCCCTGCAGGCGCAAGCCCCTACAGTTAATTACGCTACCGCATCGCGGTAACAACTTTCTCCTTCTCCAGATGGTCACTTCGTGTCGTGGGTGTTTGTTTTGTTTGTGGTTGCCTGTGGATTGTATACGGAGACTAATTTATGTTGTCGCCCGTAGGGCGTAGATTAGTCCAAATCCGTATTTTCTTAGATTTGGGTTTTGGTTTGGGTTTAAAGATACGTTAGTCTCATTTGAGACTAAGATCAACTTAAACGTTAGTTAATGATACGTTAGTCTAATGTTTAGACTAAGATCAACTTAACAGGATCATTTAGATCCAACAAAAGAGCATTTGAACTCTATTGTTTAGTTTAGAGACATTGCGGTCGATTACCAGTTTAAGAACATGGTGGTCCAGGTTAAGGACATCATAGTCTGTGGGTTTAAAGGGACCCCACAGTCCGCGGTTAAGGACATCATAGTCCGTGGGTTTAAAGGGACCCCACAGTCCGAGGTTAAGGACATCGTAGTCCATGGGTTTAAAGGGACCCCACAGTCCAATTTAAAGACGTCATAGTCTATGGAATGTATGGTTGTCGGGACCCATCACCTCTCTGAAGACGTTGAGGGATTACAACGACATATATCAGAGGGGTTCAGAGATGTACCCTTGAACCAAAGCTGATTGGGAGATCTATAATCCAATTTGAGACTAAGGTCTGTTAAAAGGTTTATGAGCATATGGGCTCAGTTGGTATGAGTTGAGGACTTACGGCCAATGTTGGGCTAAGTCTAGTAAATGTTTAACATTTTATTGTTCTGGCTGTTGAGCCTTTATTTGGGCTTGGCCCTTTTAATAATGCTAAGTATTAGATCCTGACATTTTTGTCTTGTATTGAATGCATAGCATTTATCATAACAATGTGTGTTCTGACAGTGCTCCACGTGGCGCGCCAGACGTTTTGCGCCAGTTAAAGAACGCATTGCGCTTCTGTTGGGTAGCGCACACGAAAAGGACACGTGTCGCGCTTAGCGCTAAGCGCTAGTTTATTAGCGCATTGCGCTTTAAATTTATGAGCGCTTTGTACTGATTTAATGCGCACCAGTGAGTGACACGTGGCGCGCTTGGCGCTGAGCGCCAGTCCATGGGCGCAGTGCGCTGTTTCAGAAGCGCAAAGCGCAAGCGTGTCTGTGATTGACACGTGGCATGCTTTGGCGCTGAGTGCCTGTCCAATAAGCGCAAAAGCGCAGTTCATGAGTGCAAGGCACTTTTCAGTAGCGCAAAGCGAATTTGATCAAATTTATGATCAGAGAACAATTTTATGTTCTCCCTTTAAAGGAGGCTTTGCCTCAAGGTTTAAGAACAGAAGTTCTTGTTTATAAAAGGGCTCTGTCTCTGTAGATCAATGATCTATAAATGAAGTGAATACTTCTTTTTTAGTTTTTACAATAAGATCTCTGATCTCATTTTTATCAAAGACCTTGGTCTTTTGTAGATCTATGATCTTATTTAGAAGATGGTTCTTCTTTTATGAGATGATTTTATCTCCTGTGTTCAAGAATCATGTTCTTTACCTTGAAAAAAATGATCTTTTTTCACCAAAAGCTTGTTTTTCTTTCTCTTTGAGTTTTTCCCAAAATTTGCAGGGGGGTTTCTCTATATCAGACTTCAAGTCTTGGGGCCTTTATATAGGGCCAGCTGATTTGTTAAATCAGTTAAAGAGATCTTTCTCCGATTGATTTGGAGATGTTTCCCCACCGTTGGATCTTTGATCCTAGGGCTTCTGTTTTACAGAAGGCAATCTTCTTGTTTTTAACAAGATTGAGAAAATCTTTCCATAACAGAACTTATTCTGTCTTTTGGTAATTTTTATTTACCATTGGATCATTGATCCAACGGTGCTCTGATTTACAGAGCATAATATTGTTATTTGGAAATATTTTGAGGAATCTTTCCTTAACAGAATTTAGTTTCTGATTAATTAATGATTTATCATTATTATTAGATCTTTGATCTGACGGTGGGGAGTTTTTAGGTTTCCAGCACTAGCGCACCCGTGCTTTGCACGTGGTGCGCTGCTTAAAAGGCAGCGCACATTGTGCTAACGCACCCGTGTTTGACACGTGGTGCGCTGCTTGGAGCGCAGTGCACCTAGCGCTAGCGCACACGTGCTTTACACGTGGTGTACTGTTTAGGGCGCGGTGCACTGTTTAGGGCGCGGCGCACTTGGCGCTGTATCTGAAGCGTTGCTTCACAATGTTTTAACTCTTGGCTTTGAGGCATTTGTTACATTCTTTGCATGTGGAGTTTTTCCCTTCATTTTTTTATTTTTATTATTATTATTATTATTTTTTATTATTATTATTTTTTTAAGGGAGCAGGTTGTGAGCCAAAATTTTGGCGGGAACAAATGCCCCCCGCTACTTTGCCCACGTAAGTATGTACGTGGGTGAAGTAGTGCAGAGTTATGCATGGCCACAGAATTGAGGGCTTAGGAGACAAGTTTAGGGTCCTTGTAGCCTAAGACTTTCTTCGTCTTCATGAGCCGTAAGGGTCTCATAAAGGTATTTCTCCCTACGAGTCGAGAGGATCTCGTGGGTGCAAATTCTCCCTAGAAATCGTGAGGATTCCTAAGCGCGTTTTCTCTTGAGAGTCGTAAGGATCTCACAAGAGAATTTTCCCTCCTACAAGTCGAGAGGACCCGTAAGCGGTTGTTTCCCTCCTTGTCGAGATTCGACTTTGGAGAGTGTGGCCCGTGAATAGTATGCAAGAGTCCATCTTGGACCGACTTGCAGGGCCCCAGTGCTTAGGAAACCGGTTCTTATCCCCATTGCCTATGACTTTTCCCTACGAGTCGAGTCGAATCGAGAAGTTCTCGCAAAGACACTAATTTCCTCACAAGTCGAAACGAATCGAGCAGTTCTCGCAAGAATATCCTAACGTCACAGTTAACCTCTGCTCTTTACGACAGAGGTCTGATAGGGCCTGTGGTACTAGGGTTTTATACCCGTCGCACCGTCGCGTTGGTTGGTGTATTCATCGACGCATAATCTTGCTGTTCGAGTAGCCCCGCGACTGTCGTGTCTCTGATCCCTTCAGGGGCTGGACAAGATGTCTTCAAGCGATCCTCCTTGGCAGTTTGACCGTCGGAAGAGCAAACGTTAGGAGTTTTGCCATGCCACTTTTTATTTGAGGTTAGGCTTATTTTGGAGAGCCCCGATGAGTCATAACCACTTCGCGCTGGTGTGGGATGATCTCCGATAGTCTTTCAGGTTTTATATGAGTTGCCGTCAAGACCCTAAAGTTGGGAATTTGGTCTTTACTTCGTTTGCTGGAATTGCGTCTGCTGTATCGAAACGAATGTCACGGTTGTCTCTAGGTTGCTGGTGAACCGTCGAGGTTTGAAACTAGGGATTTTGCCATGGCTCCGTTGTTTGATTGTCGCGTTTGAATCCTGCTGGAGGAAGAACGCTGTGGTGACATCTCGTCTGCTGTATTGAGATGAACGTCGAGGTGGTGACCACTCCGCGCTGGTGTGGGGTGATCTCCAATAGTCTTTCAGGCTTTATATGAGTTGCCGTCAAGGCCCTGAAGCTAGGAATATTGCCTTTGCTTCGTTTGCTGGCATTGCGTCTGCTGTATCGAGACGAATGCCGCGGTTGTCTCTAGGTTGCTGGTGAACCGTCGAGGTTTGGAACTAGGGATTTTGCCGTGGTTCCGTTGGGTGATGTTGCGTCTGAGTCCTGCTGGAGGAAGAACGCTGTGGTGACATCTCATCTGCTGTATCGAGACGAACGTCGAGGTGGTGATCACTCCGTGCTGGTGTGGGATGATCTCCGATAGTCTCTCAGGTTTTATATGAGTTGTCGTCAAGACCCTGAAGCTAGGAATTTGGTATTCGCTTCGTTTGCTGGCATTGCGTCTGCTGTATCGAGACGAATGTCGCGGTTGTCTCTAGGTTGTTGGTGAACCGTCGAGGCTTGGAACTAGGGATTTTGCTGTGGCTCCGTTGTTTGATTGTCGCGTCTGAATCCTGCTGGAGGAAGAACGCTATGGTGACATCTCGTCTGCTGTATCGAGACGAACGTCGAGGTGGTGACCACTTCGTGCTGGCGTGGGATGATCTCTGATAGTCTTTCAGGTTTTATATGAGTTGCCGTCAAGACTCTGAAGCTAGGAATTTGGCCTTCGCTTCGTTTGCTTTAGCGTGTCTGAATCCTGTTGCAAGAAGGACGCTGTAGTGACATCTCGTCTGTTGTATTGAGACGAACGTCGAGGTGGTGACCACTCCGCGCTGGTGTGATCTCTGATAGTCTTTCAGCTTTTATATTAGTTGCCGTCAAGACCCTGAAGCTAGGAATTTGGCCTCCGCTTCGCTTGCTTTGGCGTGTCCGAATCCTGTTGGAGGAAGGACGCTTTAGTGACATTTTGTCTGTTGTATCGAGATGTACATCGAGGTGGTGATCACTCCGTGCTAGCGTGGGATGATCTCCGATAGTCTTTCGGGTTTTATATGAGTTACCGTCAAGACTCTAAAGCTAGGAATTTGGCCTTCGCTTCTTTTTGTCTCGACCGTGAGGTCTTTCGTTGACGTTGCATCTGCATCCTGCTGGACTGACATTGCGTCTGGTGTAGCGAGACGAATGCTAAGGTGGAGCTGGGATTTTGCCATCACTCCGCCTTGCTGACGTTGCGTCTGCTGTAACAAGACGAGTGTTGAGGTGATCTCTAGGTTTTTTGTGGACCATCGAGATTTGGAGCTAGGGACTAAGCCGTGGCTCCGTTGTTTTGACCGTGAGGTCTTTCGTTGACGTTGCATCTGCATCCTGCTGGACTGCGAAAGAACGTCGTTGTGGACATTGCATCTGCTGTAACGAGACAAATGCTGAGATGGAGTTGGGATTTTGCCATCACTCCGCTTTATTTTGACCGTGAGGTCTTTTGCTGACGTTGGATCTGCATCTTGCTGGACTGCGAAGGAACGCCGTTGTGGACATTGTGTCTGCTGTAACGAGACGAATGCTGAGAAGGAGTTAGGATTTTGCCGTCACTCCGCTTTGTTTCGACCATGAGTTCTTTTGTTGACGTTGCATCTTCCTGCAGAGACACTGATTTCTCTGCGGGTCGGCGCGAATCGAGTTGTTCTCGTCAAGGACGCTGATTTCCCTGAATCGAAGAGGTTGCCAAGGACGCTGATTTCTCTGAGGTTGGTTGACTTGTTTCCGAGACCGAGCGTTGATCCGATAGGGAGGTCATTGGTTGACTCCAGTTTTTCTGTGAACCGTAGAGTCTTGTAACTGAGGACTTTGTCGTGGCTCCTTTTGATGGTGTAGCATCGGTATCCTGCTGGAATGAGGAGGCACACCATTGTTGGTCTTCGGGCCGTAGATGTGGCCATTGAGATTTGGAACTAGGGACTTTGCCATGGCTCTATTTCGTTGCGACTCTGAGGTCGGTTGTTGACGTCACGTCTGCATCTGGTTGGAGTGAGGAGAAACGCCGTTGGTGATCTCTAAGTTATCGATGTTGACGTCGAGACCCTGAAGCTAGGGATCTTCCTTTGCTTCGTTTGTTGGCATCGTGTCTGCAATATTGCGACAAATGTCGAGATTGTCTCTAGGCTGTCTATGAACCGTCGAGATTTGGCTTCGCTTTCTGATGGAGCCTGGTGGGACGATAGGGTTCCCTTTTTGTTTGTGTCCATGGATTGTATACTGGGGTCAATGTGACCTCACCTGCAGGGCAAAAAGTTTCACTTTTTTCATTTCATTTTTTTATTTCTTTCTGCGATGCTCTATCATTTTAGCTTTTTATATCGCGAAAAACGCGATTGCCCAATCATTTCGGCTATTTTTCGCGGTGCCCAATCATTTCGGCTATTTGTTTTATTTTTACTCGCTGCTTTTTATTGTGAGTTGCCCAACCATTTCGGCTATTTTGCATACATACATTTCTTTTTACTTGCTGATTTTATTGCAAGTTGCCCTATCATTTCGGCTATTTCGTATATATGTGTGGCTCGCTAGCTTCTTACTGTAAGCTTGGGATTAGACATCAATTTCGGCATCAGCACCGCTACAACTGGGATATTGCCAGGAGCGAATCATCATTTTCTTCTGTCGATGTCGAACAAAGGTGGCTTAGTGAACAGGGTTAGGATCCTGTCGACTAAGGCTTTTGACTTCATGAGCCGTAGGGGTCTCATAAAGGTTTTTCTCCCTACGAGTCGTGAGGATCTCGTAGGTGCATTTTCTCCTTAGGAATCATGAGGATTCCTAAGTGTATGGCTTCCCGTAAGTCGTAAGGATCTTACAAGAGTGTTTTCTCCTTATAAGTCGAAAGGAATTACAAGGACTGTTTACCGTGTAGACATATCCCTAGTCACGGATGGGACTTTGTTAGGGAAATGTTTATTCGCGCCCATGGATTGTATACAAGGGTCAGCATTGAGCCGCTTGTAGGGCAGTGTTGGAGGTTGTGATGGCATGCTTAAGAACAGGTTCAGATCCCTATAGCTTAAGACTTTTGAATCTTATGAGCCGTGAGGGTCCCATAAGAGGATTCTCCTCACGAGTCGTGAGGATCTCGCAAGTGTAATTTCTCCTTAGGAATCGTGGGGATCCCTAAGTGTGTTGCTCCCTTGTGAGTCGTAAGGATCTCACGCCCGTGGATTGTATAAAGGTTTTTTTTATCACATTGGCCTGAGGATGCCGCGGGTTGGTAGTAGTTTAACGACACTTCAGTCATCGGCTAGTTAACGTACGATTACGTAGCTAGATTTTGCCGCAAATCTTCGCATGTTTTGCGTCGGAGGTGGATTCCTTGAAGAGAGGGCTGAGGGCGATTTCTTCGTCAGAGTCGCTTCCAAAGGTGATAACTTGCGATCCCTTGGTGTCGGCTATGTGAAAGTTGCCAGCAGCTCTTCCATGCTCATCTGTCGTGCTTTTCTGTTCCCGACGAGCCTTGCGCTTCACTCATTGAACATGTCATCGATGGGCAACATATCCCTGCCACCAGTTTTTAAAGGCTATGCACTCCTCGGTAGGGTGTGCAATCCTCTGATGGTATAGGCAGAAGTTAGGATGTATGTCCGCTTCATCAAGATGTATATTGCCAGGGGAATTTTCTTTGAAAGAGGGCAACTTCATTCCTATTGCCAGGGCCCTAGCGAATCATTTCCTTACTTTAAGCTTGCTTTTGCTGGCGATAGGGATGCTTTGCTCCAGTTGGGGTGTCTCGACCTTTTCCTCCAGTCGTCGTCGTTTGGCCTTTTTAATATATCCAGTTCACGCTCTCGATTGGCTTTGATTTTCTGACGGGCTTCGTTCAGTAGCAAGTCGATCGTCTCATCAGACGGTTCCAAGGGTTTTGGCTTAGGATTTGTCCCCAATTTCTCGGTGCAAGGAGCTTCCTCATTGTCTATTGACGAGTGAGAGATCGCATGGCAGCTTGCTACGTAGTCCTCAGATTCACTTGACGAGTCTTCTCCATCATCTTCGTCCTCAAGGAAGTGGCTGAGAAACTCTTGGAATGTGACTGGAGTCCGCGTCTTCTGGTTATACTCTTCCAGCGCGTCAATCTTCTTTTGCAGGTCCGTGCGCTTGTCACCAGACTTCACGGGCTTCTTCTTCTTTTTCGAAGATTTTGACGGTTGGGTGCGAGCGCTTTGACTATCACCATCAATTCTTGTGGTTGGGCGCTGTTTTAGCATTCCTTCGACGATCTCGGGTTCCAGTAGATTTTTCCACCTGATTGCCGGGCACATTTGGAGATCCTTCAGCATTTTTTAGTTTTGGCTGAAAGAGCGACCTCCTACGGAGTTTCTTCTATAAAATGGCACGATGCCCCCGGTGTGTCCACCTTTTTAGGGGCATGAGGTTGCGGTGGTTTTACCTTCCAGTTTTCCGATAATGCGAATTTTCCTTGTTGGTATTGGTCCTCAATCCAGTTTTTGAAGACGTAGCAGTCTTCGATCGGATGGCCCAATACTCGGTGGTAGGGCAGTAATTGGGATCGTTGATGTCGTTGGCTGCAACGGACGTTTTGGATCTGGCAGATTGATGAGTCTGTTGCGCATTGCCAGCTCGAACAGTCTCCTCGTTTTATCTTAGGGAAACGAGTAAGGACGTCCTAGCCTCTCCTCGAGGGATGGGCGTGGACGCATATTGTTTTGGTGAACAACCGGCTTTAAGTTGCTCGGCTGTTGTTGAGTATAGGCGACGAAAGTTGCTTTTCCTTTCCTCTTTTCATTCCGAGGATCCGTCTTTGAAGGAGATGGTCTATGACCCATCTGATCCATTTAGGTCAACTTGTCAATCAAGGCCTGGAATGTGGTCGGCTTGAAGAACATCATGAATTGGGAGATGGTCACCTGCGGATCAAGAGTGCCCACGAACATGCCCACCGCCGGCGCTTCTTTGATGCGCTATTCGCATTTCGACCACAGATTCCGCCATCGTATTGCGTATTGAACCCATGTCTTACCCGGCTTTACCCTGGCGTTAATTAATGTCGTTATTAGGGTGCGTTAACTAGCGCTCGCGAAACGCTGGGTAAATAACAGCTCCATCTCCGCAAAAGTTTTGACAGAATCATTGGGAAGCTCTGAATACCATTCGAAGGCCGTTTCCGCCAAGCTGCCGACGAACTGACGAAGTATCAATTTATCATCACCCCCGGTGTTGCCGCAAAGAGCTCTGAACTGAGCGACATATTGATGGGGATTGCCTGTCCCGTTGTACACATGGAATTTGGGGATCGTATATCCCGGCGGGTAACTTATTTGGTCATACCAGCCCGGATAGGGTCGTCCAGTCTTGACAACTTGGTCAGCCGCTTCGCTCACCTGATGAGCTCGTATTTGCTGAGCGATGTAATCATCCAGAGTGGCCTTGGAGATGGTCTCCTTCTTGGCTGCTGAAAGAGCCGGAAGAGGGTTCGATGTCTCCCCTCTGTCGTCTTCAATGATAATCGGGGGGTCTTCAGCTGGAAGTTCCTGCTGTAACATCATCCCTGCAGACTCTATTAGCGGGGGAGTCTGCAAATTCCCGCATGTAATGTGATCCCAGATGAGATAGAGTGTCCGGACATGGATCAGCCCCTATTAGTAAAGGCAAGATCTGTATATGCCTTTTTTCGGATATAGAGTTTGCGACTGATGTACCTTCAAAAAATGGCCGTAAATAGGAATATTTAAAATATAATTTTTTGGGGCAAACAAGTCCGGCCCTACCGGATTAGGAATGCGAAGGTAGTTGACTTGTCGTTAGGGGATCCAGACCTCCGGGAAAAGCATGAAAAAAAGGCCCAGAATTAGCTAGAACTATTCCAGTGATGAATCAGTGAATGGGACAAGAAAGGAACTCCCGATACTGTATGGAGTCCCTCGAACCGAAGGGAATAAATCTCTAACTTTAGGTCTTTTTCAAATTGATTCAACTGCGACACGATACGATATAGGTATCTAGGGAATAGTCGAGTGCCTTCCTTCCTTTCTTCTTTCTGAGTTAGAGATTGAGAGTGTGGAAAAAAAGTCTAATTGATTGTTTGTTTGAGTGCTTTTCCTATTTTCTTTTATTAATTAAGTCCCCTGCTTTGAGCGAAATGTGGTAAAAGGCAGACGGGACCAAGGGCAGCTCAGGGATAACCACTAGGTGACTCAAGGGCAGCTGAGTCAGAGGATCCATTGTTAGACTTAGAGGCTTATTTGGGTCGTGTTATAAATGCTCTGGCCGAAGAGGAAGAAGGATGGAAGGCGCTTGCGTCTCTGTCCTTTGCTGGGCGCGTCACCCACCCTTTTCATTTTATCTTGGAACCGCCCAATTCATTCGTCCAGCCTTCTGCAAGCAAGCGGATTCTCCAATTCTTCTCATTTCTAACAGAATCGAAAGGATCTCTGAATTGATCAGAAGATCCTTTCGATTGGCTAGAATCCGTTACTTGAACAATCTTGGAACAAAAGAGCCATTCGTTTTATGTTGGCCGCCTGTTCCGCAGCCTCTTTTTCCTTCCTCTCGAGCATTCTTCAAAGGAATTCAGCATTAGTTTCTTGTTCCTGATACTGCTCTGAGGTCTCTGGATTTTCTTTCGGCCCAGTGAGTGCGGCCATTGCAGTCAGCATCTCCTGAAGTTTTTGTTGTTGTTGCTCCTGAGCCTTTGTTATCGATCGGGTAAGCGGTCGATGACCCGTAGAAACACGGCTTTCCTCTTTTACAGAAGCCATATAAATGGTATGTGTTACCATGCCCCCAGACTTGGGGCGTTTAGATTCAGCGTCCTTGCGGTTCGCTGCAGTCAAAGTGGCTTTCTCCGGCCTCCTTCTCTTATGAGCGGTTAAAGTTGAGGGAGCTGTTGCAGCGGGCACCCAGACGGATGACGTCTTCTATGGTACCATGGGATGGCTCTTTTCTTATGAGCTTTAAACCTCTTTGGTCGGTGAGAGTAGTCGTGGTCAATCACCGACTCCTGGACCTGTCGCCAGACTTTGTAAATTTTGGAGGAAAGCCGCTGAGAGGGCTGCTCCGGTTTCTTTTCTGTAGCATTCTCCACAGGTGGAGGAGATCTTTTCAGTATGGCAGTTAGAGAGTTCTTGCGAACCCTCCTAAGCGGTTCAAAGCTGTTCCCAGTTGGAACAGCAGCATCGATTTCCACCATAGGAGCTAGCGGAGTTAGTCCAGAAGGGGAGCTGCCCCCAGCCTTCCTTACTCGGCGCCAGTGACGACGGCGAGCATATCGTACGGATGGAGTTGGTTCAGCTATAGGGGTGACTTCCTCATGCCCCTGTGTTGGCGAAGGGTTGTCGCCGGCGTCAGCCTCTTGAAGACCGATATCTGTTGAGAAGCAATGTCCAATCTGTCAAAGACAGACCTCTGGGTAGGGGAAGCAGCTTTGGGGACTTCGCCTGGAGCGGGAGTCGGAACGGCCAGCCTTGTGAAGACTGACTTCTTGGCAGAAGAAGGCTCTCTGATAATTTCTTCTGTTTAAGCCGGGATGGCTATCCGCTTTGGGATGGCTGCTTCAGGTATCGCGGGCCTGTTGGCGTTCTGGCCCAGTCTGTTGAAAACTGAGGCAGTGGAGTTGGGCGACCCGTTGAGAGGGGCCGCAGTAGTTGTAAGCCGATCAAAGACCGACTTCTTTGAAGCCTCCTGCAATAGCATTGGGGCATTGAAGTTCATGGGTGGGAGCATGGTCCCGAAGAATAGCCCAGTGGTAGCCTGAGTCACCTGCTCCACTGGCATTGTAAAAAGGGAGGCCGCTTGGGGCCCATAAGTTACACCTCCAGATGAGGGGGAACGGGAGTTACAGTTGTAGCTGGAACAGTTAGAGGCCATTGCTGTTCTTTTTTCTGCACGAGAGAAAAACCAAATCTTAGTACCTCTAACCCAAGGGCAACCATATCAAACCGCGATTCGTTCGCGAACACGACACACGAAGCGTGGAGTGGAAAGAGGAAAAAGGTCCCACCGGGCGTGCCAGAATCTGTTCCCCGCCGAAAGATGCGACCGCACAGGTCCGTCTTGCCTGAAATTCAGGCCAGATGCTAATTGGTGCTATCCGTCCACCTCTCCGAAGATGCCAAGTTGATTTATGGCACCATGTATCGAAGGTTTAAACGGATGCGGCCGATGTAGCAGACTTCGTTAGATTCCCCCTCGTTTGAGGGGTTTTTGATTGTGGGGACACTCTTCCCTGCAGGCGCAAGCCCCTGCAGTTAATTACGCTACCGCGTTGCGGTAACAACTTTATCCTTCTCCAGATGGTCACTTCGTGTCGTGGGTGTTTGTTTTGTTTGTGGTTGCCTGTGGATTGTATATGGAGACTAATGTATGTTGTCGCCCGTAGGGCGTGAATTAGTCCAAATCCGTATCTTCTTAGATTTGGGTTTGGGGTTTGGGTTTAAGGATACGTTAGCCTTATTTGGGACTAAGATCAACTTAAACGTATGTTAAGGATACATTAGTCTCATTTTAGACTAAGATCAACTTAACGGGATCGTTTAGATCCAACAAAAGAGCATTTGGACTCTATTGTTTAGTTTAGGGACATTGCGGTCGATTACCAGTTTAAGGACATGTTGGTCCAATGCTAGTTTAAGGACATCTCGGTCCGGGTTAAGGACATCGTAGTCCATGAGTTTAAGGACCCCACAGTCCGTGGGCTTAAGGACCCCACAGTCCAGATTAAGGACATCGTAGTCTGTGGGCTTAAGGACCCCACAGTCCAGGTTAAGGACATCGTAGTCCGTGGGCTTAAGGACCCCATAGTCCAGGTTAAGGACATCATAGTCCGTGGGCTTAAAGACCCCACAGTCCAGTTTAAAGACATCATAGTCTGTGGAATGTATGGTTGTCGGGACCTGTCACCTCTGTGAAGACGTTGAAGGATTACAATGACATATATCAGATGAGTTCAGAGATGTACCCTTGAACCAAAGTTGATTGGGAGATCTATAGTCCAATTTGGGACTAAGGTCTGTTAAAAGGTTTATGAGCATATGGGCTCAATTGATATGAGTTGAGGACTTATGGCTAAATTTGGGCTAAGTCCAATAAATGTTTAACATTTATTGTTCTGGCTATTGAGCCTTTATTTGGGCTTGGCCCTTTTAATAATACTGAGCATTAGATCCTGAAATTTTTTTGTCTTGTATTGAATGCATAGCATTTATCAGAACAATGTGTGTTCTGACAGTGCGCCACGTGGCGCGCTAGGCGCTTTGCGCCAATTTAAAGAGCGCATTGCGCTTCTGCCAAGTAGCATGCATGATAAGGACACGTGTCGCGCTCTGCGATATGTGCCAGTTTATAAGCGCATTGCGCTTTCAATTTATGAGCACATTGCGCTTTCAATTTATGGTTTAGTGGCGCACCAGTGAATGACACGTGGCGCGCTTGGCGCTGAGCGCCAGCCCATGAGCGCGGTGCGCTGTTTCAGAAGCGCAGAGCGCAAGTTGTATCTGTGGTTGACACGTGGCACGTTTTGGTGCTGAGCGCTGGTCCAAGGAGCGCAAAAGCGCAGTTCAAGAGTGCAAGGCACTTTTCAATAGCGCAAAGCGCAATTGATCAAATTTATGATCAGAGAACAAGTTTATGTTCTTTTAAAGGAGGCTTTGCCTCAAGATTCAAGAACAATAGTTCTTATTTTTGAAAAGGGTTGCCTTTGTAGATCAATGATGTATATGAAGAATATGTTCTTCTTTATTATTTGATGAGATCTTTTGATCTCTTTTATGAAAGACCTTGGTCTTTTTTAGATCTATGATCTTTTTTAGAAGATAGTTCTTCTTTACATGAGATGATTTTATCTCTGTGTTCATTGCTCATGTTCTTTACCTTGAAGAAATGATCTTCTTTTGCTAAAAGCTTGCTTTTCTTTCTTTTGAGTTTTCTCAAAGTTTGTAGGGGGTTTCTCAATATCAGACTTGAAGTCTTGGGGCCTTTATATAGGGCAAGTTGATTTGTTAAATCAGTTAAAGAGATCTTTCTCTGATTGATTTGGGGATGCTTCCCACCGTTTACAGAAGACAATCTTCTTGTTTTTAACAAGATTGAGAAATCTTTCCATAACAGAATTTTAATTCTGATTAATTAATGATTTATCATTATTAGATCTTTTGATCTAACGGTGGGGAATTTTATAATTCCAGCGCTGGCGCACCCGTGCTTTGCACGTGGTGCGCTGCTCAGAACGTAGCGCACGCTGCTCAGAGCGCAGCGCACCTAGTGCTAGCGTACCCGTGCTTTGCACTTGGTGCGCTGCTTAGAGCGCAGCGCACCTGGCGCTATTGCACACGTGCTTTGCACGTGGCGCGCTGCGTTAGAGTCTTTAACTCTCAGTGCTGGCGCTGCTGGCGCTAGCACTCTCGTGCTTTGCACGTGAGCGCTGCAACAGAGTCTTTGACTCTTGGTACTGAGACATTTGTTACATGTGGAGCTTTTCCCTTTGTTATTATTTTTTATTTTATTTTATTGTTATTATTTTATAAGGGAGCAAGTTTTGAGCCAAAATTATGGCGGGAACAGAGGCAAGCTTAGCAAAATCCTGAAGCTAATATCGGCGTCATACAAAATGAGCTGGGGGCAGTTCCCCGTATGGTCCTGTTCAACCCCAGTAGTGAATGTTGTTGTTCCGACTGGGAATAACTTCAAACTGTTGTGAAGGGTCAGACAAAATTCTCCTACCGCAATATTGAAGAAGTCTCAGCAGCCTATGGAGATCCCACGAGAGTAGAAACCAGTTCGCTCCAGACAACTTTCCTTATCTATATATAAGGTGGAAGCAAGTGAAGGGGACTCACCTTAAGAAGGATCCTGATACAGCGGTTCCTCCCAAAACCAAAGCGGATTTTCACAACAAGAGGCCTAATAAAGCTCAAGTGCCCGGAGCAAACTCCAAAGGCCAAAACTCCAAACACCCCAAGCCTGGGGGCACGGTAGTTCACATAGTCTATATGGTGAATTCCATAGACGAAGTTCGAGCTTCCACTAGTCACCGACCTCAAACTTGGTCCCTGACAAAAGTTCAACTGCAACGTGAAAATCTGCAGGAGATGCTTGCTCAGGCAACATCACTCGCTAATCCATCGCCTAAGGCAAATCTCGAACAAGCAAGTGAGGTTCATCACCCAGACCATTGCTCCTATCACCGAGCAATAGGACATCCTCTCGAAGACTGCTTCACATTCAAAAACTGAGTTGAAGACCAATACCAATTCAGCAGATTCGCTCTATCTGACAGTTGGAGGGTAGCCCCACTGCAAAGGCATGTGCCGAAAGCAACGCACATAGCGAGAGTAGAACCAGATCAATATCGGTCTTGGAAACGATCTCGTACCTGTCACGCGATAACGCTGTCAGGAGAAAGAGTACGCGAGGATATGGACGACCTCCCCTGGTGCTTCGAAAACGATGATGATGAGGTGATCTCAGAGTTTCCACCAGCACCAAAAGAATTGGAAGATGGGATACATACTACTGCAGATAACCTTAAGAAAATCGACTTGGGGACGGCAAACGACCCATGGCCGACGTTCGTCAGTGAGCTGTTGTCTAAAAAACGGGTGGCTATGCTAAGAGACGTGCTCATGCAGTATAAAAACTGTTTCACATGGAACTACTCCGAGATGCCGGGACTAGATCCAGAGATAGCAGTGCACAGATTGGCGATATCTCCGGACACCAAGCCAGTCAAACAAGCGCCGAGAAGGATGCGGCTCGAACTTGAAATGAGCATCAACGCCGAGGTCAAGAAGCTAATCGACTCCGGCTTCATCCAAGAGGTTCAGTATCCTGACTGGATTGCCAACGTCGTCCCAGTGATGAAGAAAAATGGGACAGTACACATCTACGTAGACTTTTGAGACCTCAACAAAGCATGTCCGAAGGATGACTTTCCCGTACCGGTTACCGAGCTGATGATAGACAACACGTCCACTCACGAAGTCTTCTCCTTCATGAACTGCTCATCAGGATACAATCAAATAAAGACGCATCCCGAAGATCAAAAGCATACCGCTTTCCGGACTCCCCTGGGAATATTCTGCTACAAAGTGATGCCTTTCGGTCTAAAGAACGCAGGCGCCACCTATCAGAGGGCCATGACGAAGATTTTCGATGACCTCATACATGAAATCGTCGAATGCTATATTGACGACCTTGTGGTGAAAAGCAAATTGCACGAAGAGCATTGGGAGCATCTAAAAATAGTGTTCCAACGTCTTCGGAAATACAACTTGAAAATGAACCCTCTGAAATGCGCGTTCGGAGTCTCTTCGGGCAAATTCCTAGGATTCATCGTACGACATCGAGGCATCGAGATAGACCCGTTGAAGATCAAGGCGATCATGGAAATGCCCTCGCCAAGAACACTCAAGCAACTGCAGTCTCTCCAAAGGAAGCTCGCGTATATCCGGCGGTTCATAGCAAACCTCTCCGGCAAATGCCGCCCCTACAGTCATCTAATGAAGAAGGGGACCCCGTTCGTCTGGGATCGCAAATGCCAAAGCGCGCTGGACGAAATCAAGCAATATCTACAGAATCCTCCAGTGCTAACCGCTCCAGTCAAGGGAAAGCCTCTCATTCTGTATACAACCGCCCTTGAGGGTTCTCTAGACGCATTATGGGCACAAGAAAACGACCAAGGGAAGGAGAGAGCCCTCTACTACTTGAGTCAAGTTCTTTTGGGGGAAGAAAACAATAACTCCCCCATTGAAAAACACTGCCTGGCGTTAATCTTCACGATAACGAAGCTCAGGCACTATGCGTTGGCGCATGAGGTCCATCTCGTATCGAAAGTGGATCCTCTCAAGTATTTAATGTCAAGAGCCATATTAACGGGACGGCTCGCTAAATGGTCCCTACTCTTAATAGAATTCTCGATAACTTATCGATCTCTCAAGGCAGTAAAAGGCCAGGCCATCGCCGACTTCCTTGCCGAGCATCCTATACCTGCCGACTCTCCCTTGAACTGCAAATTGCCAGATGAGCACGCGTTTGACACGATCGACACGGAGAGAGGAGAGAGCGATACCCGATGGGAACTTTACTTTGACGGGGCATCTTCCATGAAGAAGCGAAAGTACAACTCCCCCATAATCAAGTATGGGCTAGGCCTCATCTTCGTAACTCCACAAGGAAGGATAATGCGCTTTGCCTTCTCCTTAACAGAGCCGAGGACAAACAACGAAGCCGAATATGAAGCTTTGATAGCAGGTCTTGAGATCGCTTTCGACATGGGAATTGAATACCTCCTCATATACAGAGATTCGCAGCTAGTCGTTAGTCAAGTAAACGGCGGCTATCAAACGTGCAAACCGGAGTTGGTAAAGTACGGTGAGAGAGTGCAGCAACTGCTGACCCAAATCCCTTCCTACGCTTTGGAAAGCATACCACGAGCGGAGAATAGCAAGGTGGATGCGTTAGCCAAACTCGCTAAAGAACTGACTGACGAAAACCTCGATGATGTGAGAATCGTTGTGCAAAGCCGTCGGGTTCTTGCACCGGCAAAAATATCTCCGGAGTCGTTTGAAGAGAAAGAAGCAACCAAAGAGACAGCCCTACAAATAAAAGACCAAGAAAAGGCTGAGGATTGGAGAGATGTCTTTATAGACTACTTCAAATTCCGTCGAACACCTGAAGATGCGTCATCAAGACATCAGCTCATGAAACGAGCTCTATCCTTCGCCTTCATCAATGACACTTTATATAAGAGATCATTTGATTCTCTATGGCTAAGATGCCTGGGACCTGAAGAGGCAAAGAGATTCGTCCAGGAAACTCACGACGGACTCTGCGATTCTCATCAAGCCGCGTCGAAGATGAAACTGAAGATCAAAAGGATGGGCTACTATTGGCCCACAATGATCCAAGACTGCCTCGAATACGCGAAGCAGTGCCACTCGTGCCAGATTCACGGTGACTTTATCCACCAGCATCCAAATCTGCTACCAACGGTGGCTAGCTGGCCGTTCGAAATATGGGGAACTGATATAATCGGGCCCATTGAACCAGCATCGTCTAGAGGACATGGGTTCATATTGGTGACAACCGATTACTTCTCTAACTGGGCAGAAGCCGTACCACTAAGAGATGTGAAGACGGAGAACATTCTCCATTTCTTCAAGACACACGTCATTTATCAGTTCGGCACTCCGCGACGGATTATCTCCGATAACGGGCCAGCCTACAGAAGCCATAAGATCAGCCGCTTCGCACAGCAGCATAATATAGACTGGAGATACTCTTCGATCTAAAATTCTCGAGCTAACGGTCTGGCTGAGGCTTTCAACAAGACCTTGACCAAGATCGTGAAAAAGACGGTGTCTCGAAATAAGAAGGACTGGCATGAGAGACTGCATGAAGGTCTCTGGGCGTATCGAACTACGTTCAAAACGGCCACAAACACAACGCCCTATGCATTTGTATTCGGCACAGAAGCGGTACTCCCCCTCGAGATAGAGTTACCCTCTCTACGAGTGGCGGTTCACTACGAGCTAACCGACGAAAAAAATGCTCACCTTCGGCTTGAGGAGCTCGACGCCCTTGATGAAACCAGGCTCATGGCGCAACAAAACCCGGCTCAAGAAATAATATGCGGAAGCAATAAATTCAAGTAACAATAACAATCTGGAAAGTACGTCCCATAATACGGGCTCACATCAGGAATGAAAAATGCGGAATAAAACTAAACTAACTAGCCACTAACATGATCTTCACTGCTCGGCTTGTTGGTCAAAATACTCCTGAACTGCCTGCGACAGAGATAGAGAATCTGGGCCATGCAAAACCCAGACGTCAGTGCGTCATGATATCAAACAATAATAAATGAACAGGATACACGAGATATGCAGGCATGAATCATAAACAGTAACATGAGTGTAATAAGTAAACACGGATATAGAACAGTGAAGTGTATCAAAATATGTGACGTGCAGTGATCAGTCTAAACTGTGCTACTGGGTTATCTATTCTAAAGTTTGTTTGAAATCAATTAATGTAATCCTCCATATAACTCAAAGGATATGTCCCGTTACCCCCCGGGACCACGGATCAGGAATATGTAAGAGTCACGAATGGCTCTGTCCCGTTACCCCTCGGGACCACGGATCAAGTAACACCCTTTAAGTTACACTTTAGTTTACACTTTTGATTTCCCCATACCCCAAGGTTATGTGTTCAAGTCAGGTATTGATAAATCTGGAGCTAATGCCAACATTGGATCAAGCAGGTACAGGTTTGCCTAAATAGACAGCAGGATATGTCCGTAGGGACAACAGATCAAGATTGTCGGCATTAGTAACAAGATCAGGTATCAAGTCAAGCAATGATATATCAGGTCATGACAGTTAGTGCACATGTGTCAAGCGGATACTCATAATAAAACTATAGCAAGTACGGGTACACAAATAAAAGCATGGATGCACAAATATTCATCAAGAGTTACAGCATGACTATGTAGGATGCATAATATCAAGCATGGGGTACTAATAAAACAATAATATGTAATAATGTGACATGGAATGCAAATAGGTATACAATTAATTGTATGGATGCACAAACACCGATCAGGTTACATTTATAGTTCCATTACTAAGTGGGATGCACATGGGGTGTTACTGCAATAATAACAAGAATTAATATGATCTATAGATGCAGTTATATATATTTTAAATGATATGGATGCAAACGAGTATCCGAAAACTGTAAAATTGTAATATGGATGCACAATGCGATAAACGGGTAACACTTTACTCATATGGATGCACAATACTATACCTAGCATGTAACAAGGTGAATTAGCATACATCTAGATATGTAAATAATGATATGGATACAAACGGACATCGTAAAAATATAAAACTATAACATGGGATGCATAATTTAAAATACACGTATTATATTTCTTTAAATGGATGTAAATAGAGTAACATAGCATGTAGCAAGATAAACTTGCCTCGACGGATCATAATACGGATACGCACGGCACGTCCGACGTCGGTAAAACATCGCAATGCACGCACGGCACACGGGACGGGTCCAAGCAATGCAAGAGAGTGATCACGCAGGTAAGGTACGTCCACTGGGTCGTCAGGAACGGCAGTGACGTCGTAACTCCGGCGATCGCTGGAAAATACAGAATTCAAGAATCAAGAAAAGAAAAGGGAAAAGAAGAAGAAGAAGAAGATAGAGGGGCTCACTGGGGTTGTGCACTGGGGTCAGGAGAGAGGTGATGGCGGCGACGAGATCAACAGCGATGAGGTGCGCCGGTGCAATGAGGGTTAGGGTTTCGGGTGTTAGGGTTAGGCTCGGGTGTTAGGGTTGCAGTAGGGGTTCTTGGTGTAGGAGGGAGAAGAGAAAAGAAGGAGATGTTGGAGATGAGGAGAGAAGGAGTGGGGTGAGGTGACGACGAGGAGAGGAGGTCGTCGGCGATAGAGATCGGCGAGGTGAGGAGCTAGGGTTTGGGTGTGCAGGGCTCGGGGAAAAGGAGGAAGAAGAAGAAGATGACGACGAGGAGGAGGAGGAGAAGATGGAGGCTCGGTTGAGGTTGAGGGATGAGAGGCACGAGAGTTAGGGTTAGGGTTTTAGAGGAGGCAGGGAACTGTGGGTTTTCCTCGTGGGCGCGGGCTTTTAAAGAGAAGAGAAGAGAGAAGAAGGAGGGAAAAGAATGAAGGGAGGTGACCACATGCGCGCGGGCGGTGACCAGAGATGAGAAGCGAACAGTGTTCACGAGAGGAGAGAGAGAGGGCGCAAGAGGAAAGAGAAAAAGGAAGAAAGAGAAAGAGAAAGAGAAAGAGAAAGATAGAGGAGAGAGGTTGTGCTGTTAGGAAAACTTTGTTAGGAGTTGAGATTTTAAATTGAAAAAGATCTGTAAGTTACTTTAAATTTAAACTGTCGATTTATTTTAATAAAAATATTATATTAATAAGATTTGATTTTCTGGTAAATATAAACTTAGTCCAAAACACGCCCGGGTCGGGTCTAAAAATTCAGTTTAAAATACGAAAATATATGCGACGACCAAAATTAAAAAATGAATGTCCGGGTAACGAAAATGCATTCCTCTAAGAACGAATGCACGTACGTGTGCGTAGCCATCCAAACAAGTCCATTTCACTGAACGGGACGAGAACAAGATGCGCGGATGCTACCACGGGGTTAGGGGTATCATGCAGGCCATGCAATATATTTTTAAAATATTTTATGTGACTTAAAATGTTATATTGTAAAAATGCAAATGCCAGATAAAATGCCAGTATGCAGTATTCATGAAAGTGCATAAATATACATAACAAGTCAGGATAAATCATAAACATGAATCAAGACAGGTTTCAAGCAAGCAGGTTGGGTCGGATGCAATACAATGTCAAAACACTATCCGCACTCAAAACTCAGTAAATCAGGAAAATACCATAAATAAAGAAATACTAGAATTGGTATAAATGAACTAGGGTGTTACATTATACCCAACTACAAAAAGAATTTCGTCCTCGAAATTCCCAAGACAAGAAAAGATAAACAATCAAGAATCTACAAGAACAGGTGAGGAAACTTCTGTCGAATCTCGTCTTCTCGTTCCCAAGTCGATTCTCCATGCGAGCGATTTCCCCAAGAAACAAGTACGAGAGAGATAACCTTGTTCTTAAGGACCTTTTCTCTTCGATCAACAATCGACAGCGGTCGTTCCTCAAAGGTCAAATCCTCTCTTACAGTCAGCTCCGAATGATCCAGCACGTGTGTTTCATCTCGAACATACTTACGGAGTTGAGATACATGAAACACGTCATGAACATTCGCCAAAGATTGTGGTAACGCCAATCGATAAGCCACTTCTCCAACACGCTCCAAAATCTCGAAAAGCCCCACGAATCGAGGACTAAGCTTTCCTCGGCTCCCAAAACGAATCACTCCTCTAGTCGGTGATATCTTCAAGAATACCAGATCACCAACAGCGAACTCTAGAGGTCTTCTCGATGTGTCTGCCCAACTCTTCTGCCGATCTTGTGCTGCCTTCATATGATTCCGGATAGTATTAACTTTCTTCACGGTTTGCACGATCAAATCCGGTCCCAACAATCTTCGTTCTCCAATATCGTCCCAACAAATGGGTGAACAACACTTGCGACCATACAATACTTCAAATGGAGCCATCTGAATAGTCGCCTGAAAACTGTTGTTGTACGAAAATTCCACTAAGTGTAGATGATCCTCCCACGAACCCTTGAAATCTAACATGGAAGCTCTCAACATGTCTTCAAGAGTTTGGATTGTTCTCTCTGACTGGCCATCTTTCTGAGGATGATAAGCTGTGCTAAACTTCAATCGCGTCCCCAAACTTTCCTGTAAACTCCTCCAAAAATGCGATAAGAATCGGGTATCACGATTGGAAACAATGCTCATAGGTACTCCATGCAATCTCACAATCTCCTGCATGTACTGTTTTGCCAACGCTTCCGTTGATTGACCAACTCGAAATGGTATGAAATGAGCTGCCTTGGTCAATCGATCAACAATCACCCAAACTGCATTGTTGCCCTTTGGACTCCGCGGTAAAGCTGTCATGAAATCCATGGTTATATGTTCCCACTTCCATTGAGCAATCGGAAGTGGTTGTAATAAACCAGCAACCCTTTGATGTTCAGCCTTAACTTGCTGACACATCAAGCACTTCGCTACAAAGCGAGCAATCTCCCTTTTCATGCCTTCCCACCAGAAATGTTGTCTTAGATCGCGGTACATCTTCGTGCCTCCTGGATGTACGGAATACGCGGAACTGTGTGCCTCCTTTATAACTTCTTCGCGAATATCTCCTTTTGGCACACACAAACGACTACCATATCGCAACGAACCATCTTCATGAATTAACAAGTCCATTCGAAGTCCAGCTTCAACCTGTTCTCGAAACTTCTGCAATCTTGGGTCCTGCGACTGCGCTGCTTTAATACTCTCGATCAATGACGACTGTACTTGCAGCTGCATCAACTATCACGAAGAATGCGGTAGCACGATCTCCAACTCGAATCTCCGAAAGTCTTCAATAAGCTTCTTCTGTGTAGTCAACATCTGAATTGCTGGCAACCGGCTAAGCGCATCCGGCACTACATTAACTTTCCCCGGATGGTACTTAAGATCAAGATCGTAGTCAGGCATCAGCTCCAACCATCTATATTGCCTCATATTAAGCTCTTTCTATGTGAACACGTACTTTAGGCTTTTGTGATCGGTGAATACTTCGACCCTTTCGCCCAATAAGTAATGTCTCCAAATCTTCAAAGCGAAAATCACAGCTGCAAGCTCCAAATCATGAGTTGGGTAATTCTTCTCATGGTTCTTCAACTACCGCGATGCATAAGCTATAACTTTCCCATGCTGCACCAAAACACATCCCAAATCTTTCCCAGATGCGTCGCTGTGAATCACCAATCCTCCAGAACCGTCTGGTACGGTCAAAATAGGAGCGGTTATCAACCTCTGCTTCAACGCCTCAAAAGCTGACGCACATTTATCCATCCATACGAACGATAATTCCTTTCGCGTAAGCTTGGTCAAAGGCTCAGCAAAACGAGCAAAATTCTCCATGAATCTTCTGTAATATCCTGCAAGTCCAAGAAACTTCTAATCTCTGCTACGTTCTTCGGAATCGGTCAATCTCGAACTGCTGCAATCTTTTCAGGATCAACGGCGATTCCATCTCCGGATACGACATGCCCCAAAAACTTCACTTCTTCAAGCCAAAACTCGCACTTGCTCATTTTTGCATATAATCTTTCTTGCCTCAATGTCTGCAGTGCGATCTTCAAGTGTTCCGCATGCTCTTCAATGCTCCTCGAGTAGACCAGAATATCATCGATGAACACCACTATAAACCGGTCCAAGAACGGTGAAAAGATTCGGTTCATCAAGTCCATAAATATCGCCGGTGCATTCGTGACTCCAAATGGCATCACTAAATACTCGTAATGTCCATACCGAGTTCGGAACGCAGTCTTGCAAATATCCTCTGATTTAACTCGGACCTGATGATATCCGGATCGCAAATCCAGCTTTGAGAATACCCTCGCGCCACTGAGTTGCTCGAATAATTCGCCAATGCGAGGGATCGGGTACTTGTTCTTAATAGTCACCCGGTTTAATTCTCGATAATCGATGCACATCCTCCTTGTGTCATCTTTCTTCTTGATTAAAAGAACTGGAGCTCCCCAAGGTGAATTACTGCTATGAATCCAACCCTTCTCAAGTAATTCGGTAACCTGCTTCTTGACTTCTTCCAACTCCACTGGTGCCATTGGATAGTACGCCTTTGAGATTGGCGCTGCACCAGGAACAAGATCGATCGCGAACTCCACATCTCGTTTTGGCGGTAAACCCGAGATGTCCTCGAACACGTCCATGAACTCTCGAACTACAGCTGGCGCTTCCTCCTTATCAACTTCCATTGTCGAAAGAACATTGTTTGCCGGCCTAGCCCTACACTTGACTGGCCCGACAGAACTGTTTCCTCCGATGAAAACAAACTCCGGATGTTCGGGAATCTGGAAAATCACTTTCTTTGCTCTATAGTCTATGTGAGTGTGGAAAGTGCCGAGAAAATCCATTCCTAAAACAACATCATAACTGCCGGTATCAATCACCAAGAAATCTGCAAATAACTCTCGTCCACAAATAACAACTGTCACGCCCCGCTTCCCGGTATACGGCAAAGGGGACGCGACTGGTCCACTACGTATTTACTGTGAAGTAAATGCGCTAAGCGTATCTAAGCAATATAAAAGTAATCACAAGAGACAAGAGATATAAAAAAATAACAGCAACTTTATTTATTAACATTCTTTTGTACAATACATGAAAAGGAAATACAACTGAAGTAAAAACGATGCCTAAACAATGGCATAACAGGAAATTAAAGGTACTGAATGGAAATGTACAATGTCTAGAGCTCGGGGTCTTCGAGGAACTGATCCAAGTCTTCACTGGTGGGCTCGATCTCTACTGTGTCCAGATCACCTGACGACATTCAAAGAAGAAAGAAATAGAATGTCGTCAGCGAACAGATCGCTCAGTAAGTCCCAAAATTAAGGGAGAAATAGAAAAAACAGAATAAGAATGTATTTTTTAAAGTTGTAGAATATTGTAGAATATTGTGTTAACGTTGTTATTTGTAGCTTGGTTTAGAAGGATGCCAGTGTAAACGAGAGGGGTCTCTATATGCTAGAGACTAGGGGAAACTGAAAATACAAGGAACCGTTATGCCACGGTACAACGGCAACAGGATTCATGTTAGGTGTCTTAATCTTACTGTCTCGTGCCACTTTTAACACATTCCGTACCAATCTACCCCTTAAACCCCGTAGTGTTTTGATTGTATTGTTATATTGTATTGTACTGTATAAGTTGTATAGTTGGATGACTGAAAGAAACCATGATATCAGTAACGGATGTAATGGATGTAAACTGGAATCATGTAAATGGAAAGTATATCCATGGTTTGGTTCAGTCAAGTTGAATAGATTGATAACTGGATTCATGGATTCGTGTGTTCATGTTGAATTGTAATATTATAGATTTATATGGTACTTGAATCATATTCAAGTCGGATTATAATCAGACTCAAACCCGAGTCGGACAGTAGAGATGTAAATTGAAGTCCTGTATTTACCAGGGTCCTTAGGGTAATTTATAAAACTTGAGGGG
This sequence comes from Agapanthus africanus, assembly GCA_030015575.1. Classification (NCBI taxonomy): domain Eukaryota; kingdom Viridiplantae; phylum Streptophyta; class Magnoliopsida; order Asparagales; family Amaryllidaceae; genus Agapanthus; species Agapanthus africanus. The sequence goes on along the minus strand of CM057338.1, from coordinate 88,811,356 downwards.
GTTTTATGTAAAAATACTTTTGTATAGTTTTCAAGATACACCCAAAGTATTTATTATTCGTCTTTATAGTTGTAATGAGTGTAATTTTATTTTGTGATATTTCTAGTGAAAATATCCTAATTATATATATATAAAGGTATTTATGTGTAAATGGTGATTATATTGAATTCATGGTATTTTAGTGTAAACCGATTCTTGTGACATTTTTAGAAAAAGGTTGAATATTCATATCATAACAAAATAGATATTTTAATAATAAATATACATATAGTTATACAAAAATAATTTTTTTATAAATATTTTATATTCTAAAAATCTCATTTTCTGAAGATATCGTATTTTAAACCTTTCAAGACCGAATGCTCCTTGCGGAGGTCTGAATCTCGCACTACTAAGCCCGAGGATGTGCGATAATCCGCACCATCCCGAATGGGTTCCCCAAAATGGGTTGTAGCGGCGCTTTGCAACGATTTTATAAATACTAATCCTTTAGAATACGGTTTTATTAAGTAAATGGTATTTATTTTGTAAATGTGTCGATTTCTCGTATTTTATGTTCTAGTGACAAGTTCAAATCGCCTATTCACCGCCAATTGTGGCCAGGTAAGTACAAGTGAAGAAAAGAGGGATCCGCTCACGAATCACCGTGAGACGGGCCTTTTAAAGTTACATTTCTCATTTGTCTAGCCTAGACACCACAAAGTCAGGTTTAGATAAACGACTGAAAGTTCACGACTTTCCTAATGAATGCGACAGTCCTTAATTGGATGAGTCTAGATATATTTTATTATTTCCAAAAGTTATTTATTTATAAAAATGTATCAATACTAAAAGTTTTATTAAGTAAAGGGTATTTTAATGAAAAGGTTTATTTTCTCGTATTCTAAATTTCCAAGATTATAGTACTATGTTTAGATGGGAGTGTGTGAGGAGGTAGGTCCTTACCTCGTGCTCTACTTATAGTTATAGCAAATTTAATGGAGTTCAATGTAAAACTGGAACAATGTGGTATTTAAGTGAAAATACGGTAATTTGAGAACGCTATCATTTCATGTGATGAAACTTGTTTAAATTGTTTGTTAAATGTTTAATAGTCAACATAAAGATATTTAAGCATGAATGTATTGGTGAGAAGTGGAATTTTATAGAAAACCGAATCGGAAATCGGATTTGTTCCGATTCCGTCGGGTTTTGCAATTTCATATTTTTTTCTGAAAGAAAAGAAAGATAGAATGGGGACTTACGGTTTTGGACAACACTAGAGAATGAGAGGGAAGAAGAGGGTTCGCCGGTGCGTCGATTCTTCGTCGAGAGTTCCTAGCATGATCACCGGAAGTTCGCCGTCGATTTCGTCGGAGCTTCGCCTTTCGCTCGTTTCCAAAGTATACAAGGTTTTCTTGAGATTTTGACAGAGTGGGCTCAGAATTTTAGGATGAGAGGGTAGGGGGTAGGGGTGTATTTATAGGGTTAGGTTAGGGTTAGGATAGATGTAGGGTTTTTAATTAAAAAATATAAAAATATATGAAAAAAATCATTAAAAATGGAGTAAAAGAGGTATTCAAAGTCCTCTGGAAACGATTTGCACAATTAAAGTATGCAGGAGAGCAGAGTAGCCCAAGAGCCCCAACTTTGATGTTGGGGACTCGGCCGTCCGGCCGAGTCAGGCCGGCGGCGCCGGCCCGAGTCGGCCGGTCCGCCGGCCGACTTGGCCGAGTCAGGCCGAATCGGGGTCTCGGGAGGTGGGGGGTCGCCGGGGGTAGCTACTGGTATTTTTACATTATGGGGTGTAGTGGGATATTTGGGAGTTATTGTGTATGGACTGTTGGGATTCTATAAAATTTAAAGTAAAATAATATTAAAAATAATGTGAGGCATGGGATTTGAACTCTGGTGGCTTGGTTCAGCAGTGCAAAGTATTACCAATGAGCTACAAACTCCTTCTTGTAATTATGGTGTGAAATAAATACTTAAAGAGATATCAGCAACATTAAATACTCCAAGTATGCTTTGAATTTAAATCAATTCTTTGTATATTAAAAATGGAGTTGTTACAACAACTGGACAATCCTTACATTCTATACTAGATATGATCTTCCCATTCCCAGTGTGTATGTCCCAACAACTAGACAGGGTCGTGCAAGAAATCGAGTGTTTTGGACGACATAAAATAATGGGATGCACCAGAATCGAATAATGCTAATGCGGGAAAATCATGAACAAGTAGAATACCTGAAACAACTTTCTCTGAAGCCTTGGCCTCTTCAGCCGTCAGGGTAAAGGCTCGAGCTTGATTGGGTCCCTGAGTCAACTGCTTATGCCCCTGAAACTGCTTCTTGCGGTGGCCTCTGAACATCATCTTTCAAACGAAGCTTCGACAGGCAAACACTGATAGTATGATCAGCTGATCCGCAAACCAAACAAAGTCCAAGCGTCCTCCGACAATCCTTCTGCTGATGTCCGGGTAGATGGCAAAAGTCACACATCATTCTTCCTCTCTGCTCGGGTACGACGGGCTTCTTCATCGGTACTACGCCACGTCGGTTCACCGGAATACCTCTGCGTATAGGCGCTCGGTTCGGCGCAAACGCCAGCTTCCGCACTGCAACTGCCTGCTGCCGCGTACCCCCAGTCTTCACCGATAAGCTCTGCTGCTCTCGGGCCGCCTAAAGCACTTGCGAAAAAGTGGTCAGTCCCAGAGATATAACGTGCCTCTGGATTTCCACGTCCAAACTGCGCATGAACCTCCATGCCCTATCAGCATCGTTGGCAACCAAAGGTCCAGGGAATCTACTGAGCCGTGTCCACTCAGCCGCATGTACGTCCACAGGTACGCCGTTCTGCTTCAAACCGATAAACTTTTCTTCCATTTCCTCCCGTGCAGTCTGTGGGAAGAACTTCCCCAAGAAACTCTTCGAAAAATCTGCCCAACTGATCGGCTTGGGAAAGCGGTTCTCTTTCACAAGCCACCATTCACGGGAATAATCAACCAATTGGATGCGTACAACATCCACCCTCTTGTCCTCCGGAATCTGTAATACCCAGTTCCTTTTGTACGCCAATATCTGTATTTATATAAAAAGTGTTTTACAGAATTTGTTTAATTATATTTATATTTATTTTATTTAAAAAAAACCTAACCTATAGTTTTACCCAAATGGTTTTCACTAAACCTAACCCAAAGCCCAAGTCCAACAAGCCCAATGGCCCTTCACCTCTTTTCCCAACAAATACCTTCTCAAATTTCAAAATATCCTCAATCAAACCCAAATCCTATACAAATAAATCTCATTAAATACTTTATAAATTTTTATCCCCGTTACCCTCTTTCTCTCTTCTAATAATTTCCTAATTAATTATTTTTACCCACGTTTTCGTTCTCTCTCTCTCTCTCCACTCGCTCATTCCCTCTCTCACCCCCACGTACACACACTCTCTCACTCCCTCTCTCTCTCCTCTCGATCACCCTCACGCCTCTCTCTCTCCATTCTTTCTCTCTCTCTCTCCTACTTACACTCTCTCTCCTCTCGCTCTCTCTCCCTCCCTTTTCTCTTCCCACGCGCAAGCTCAGACCCACGCCGCGCCCTCGCCTGTCTTGCCGTCACTCACGTCCACCGCCACCGATCTCGTCGTCTCCTTCACCCTCGCCGTCACCCCCGTCTCCCTCTCCGACAACACCACCTCCCTCTTCTACCACCTCAACCCCTGCAACCCACGTCCCCGACGAGAACCCACGCCTCGCCGGCGACCTCGCCTGCATTCCCGACTCCTCCGGTGACCACCAACCTCTACGCCTCCTTTCACGAACACCCTCGCCTGCCCTTCCATCGCTTTTCCCCGAGCTTGTCACCTCCTCCCCCGAGCATCCTTTATCGTCTCTCCTTGCCGTCGCTCTCGTCGCCGTGATCCCGCCGTTCACCGCCAGCTATCGTGCATCCCCGCAAGCAACCAACCATCCTATTCAAAACAACTTACGACCCACAACCGATCCCCATATCCTCCCTCGAGCCCACCGAACCCAAACGTCTCGGCCACCTCTCCGGCACCCCACTGCTAAACTCGTCACCATCATTGCCTCACCGACGAGCCCACCATAGCCATCTCGCCGGCACACCACTACTAACCTTTTCACCACCATCGTCTCGCTGCAACACCCCCACCACCGTGAGCGACCACCGTCACTCACGTCGACCGCAGCTCATCATCATCATCGTTGTCGTCGTCGTCGTCGCCGCCGTCACCATCACCTCTCTCTCCCCAACTTCATCACCTACAACCTCCATTCCCGACCAACCCTTGCGAGCCACCTAAGGTCACCGCTACAGCCCACTATCCCCCGAGCTTCCCTCGGCTACGGCCCAAGCTGACCCCGATCACCTAAACCGCAGCCATCATCGTCACCTCATCGTTGCAATCCATCACCATTGCTGCACGCCCGCGCTCGTCACCGTCGCCAAAACCGCCAGAACACCCTCCTTCCCGCGCCTCCTCCTTCGAGCACCATTGCCATTCCCTTGCCGTCATCATCTTCTCATTCGACAGCCGCAGCCTTCCTACCGCCAGCCCGCACCCACGAGCCCCCTTGTTGCGCCGCATCAACATCAAATCCAAGCTCGAGCCAAGGTCGAGACTTTTGTCATTTGTGGACCGTGCCGTGCCGGAATCGTCGTTGCCGTGCCGCACGTGTGTCATTGCCACTACCGTGCGTCTCCAGGCAAGTTCCATACTTGCTACATGCTAATTTGTGTTTGTTACAAACCATAATCGTATTAGATTCCATACTTACTATTCTCGATAAATTATATGACGCAACTGTTCGATGCATGATCTCAATGGAAATCTTCATTTAATTTGACGGAACTCAATTTCATGGTCTGGCCCGTAAGGCAATGAACCTAGTGTGTAAATTTCATTGGAAGATATGACCGTTAATGACTTAAACGAATACCCCCAAATACATCCGTAAAACTGTGATTTTTACCGCGTCTGAAAATCGTTAAAGTCACCAAAAATTATGTACATACTGGAATGTTGCGTTCAAGGGCTCAAATCGAACCCGACTCGATGAACTATAATCCTATGCAAATTTCTATTTGTTTCTGTACTGATGTTGTGACGATATTTGGGTCGGAGTGCGACTCTGGACTGCAGTCCAGAGCGACTCTGATTACTGTGTGCTGTCCCGTAATGTGTACCACCTCGTCTCCTGAACTCGTATGTTGCGGAACTCTACAGTTTATTAAAGGTGAATCTGTTAGCTAGATAACTCAAGTGATTTCACCCTGTTTCATCATCGTTTACTATTTAAAGTGCAATTTAAAGGATCAGGACGTCTAGCAGTCCCAAACAGAACCAAAACTGACACCCCAATGTTGATGAGTGCATAACTCCTGACGTACAGACGCGATTGAGAATCCGTCAGTTGCGTTGAAAACCTTACTGAAAAACCTAGATTTTATTCAACTGTAGAGTCACTAAATTCTGGTCCCAACTGGGATTAAAATGCGTTGCGAAACGGACTTCCGATTCTGAAACCGGATTTCCAGCAATGAACGCTTAAAATGAAATGGCCATATCTAGCGATCCTGAAACCCGATTAACGTGAAACCAAATTCGCTGGCTAGATAATCACACATACTACTTATCCTCTGTTCATTATTTCGCTAAATTTTGGCATATATTATTTATGATGAATTATGCAATTGGTAGAATATTGTTTGATGACATCTTAACCATGCCTTAAATACTGTTTTCTCATCACATCATATATATGTCTCTGCATTGGTAACCTAGTGATCATGTGCATTAACCAGTGTTAGGTATTAGTGGTGATTGTGGCAAGTACGTTAGTGTTCGTGCATGAGTGGATAAGTGAAAGTGACACGTACTTGTACACAATCAGTGGACCATATTATTCTATTGCATTGTCGACGTCTGTGGGACGTGTATAAGTGTGACTATAAGTGGTATGGGACACTTATGGAAGCACTTGTGCGGGTGTCACAGGTAAGGCACCAGACATTACCCATTTATCTTGGGTATCAGTCGGGACGTGCTTGATGGAGATCCCATCTCCAGTTCTCGTGCAGACTTGTCATGGACCGACCGGTATTTGAGGTTATGGTTGGCGTTTGGTGTAGACCACAGGGTGTGGGGTAGTTTGAGTGTGAGTTCAACAGAATCTCGGGAGTCCCATGCCGGCTTATATATGGAGTTATATGGAGATTTACAGGGTACATGATTATTACCGTGAGTTATATTTTGGGCCCGTGGTCCCTTGCCCTTGGGTCCTACCCTTGGGTGGAGGACACTCACGAGTGGTTGACTCTCACACTTGGACTGGCGATAGGCTTAGTGAGCTGTACAGTGAGACTTAGAGATTGATAGGGATAGTGATATTGACATGCATTACTCATTGTATTGACACACCTGACATACTATTTTACTGCTTTACTGTTCACCTGATCTATTAGACACTGCATTGGTTACTTTATGTTCATATCTCTACTATCTTGATTTACTATTATATATCCATTATTACTGTACGAGTTACCACTTGCACCTATATTTATATTGCTATCGTGTCGCTCTGACGACCTGAGTATGCATGCTCAGAGTGAAAAGTGGATCTAGCTTGGACCAGGACCAGACGTACATCGCAGACATCTTGATCAGTTATCCAGAGATATACTCTTTTGTTTTCCCCATCAGGTTAGTTCCTTGTATCTGTTTTTGTCTCAGTACTGCATTTCTCATTACCTGTGCATTGTTTACTGATTACCACGTAAAGCTAGAAGCCGAATTGTGACTACGGCAGGATATTTCCTTGACCGTAGGAGTATGGCTGGCCTTGTCAATCCCTCGTATTCCGTATTTTGGGAAGCAGGGCGTGACATGGTTTTGTTGGTATCAGAGCCAGGTTTTGCTATGATTGGGATTGCAGTTTCTGTAGGGTCCTAGGCACACTAATGAAGTCTCACAAGTGATCAAACATGCCCAATTATAAAATTTCATGTGCCTACAAACCCTAATACGGATCGTTAACTAGATATATAGACGATGCAATGCAAATAAACAACCTTAACTGAAAAGGAAAGGGGCAACAACCTTTGTAGATCCGGTCCTCCACCTCCTAGGCTCCGTGATGACGTCCCTCCGCTGTCCAAATTGAATCCATGACTCTAGCATCGGGTTCATCGGAAAAAAGGGCGGACTTGGTCGTCGGCTTCGATGCCGAAGATGATCTACGTCGAGGCATCACAAGATCAAGCTCCCACTTCACCAAGTCATGAAAACTTGTGAAGAAAACACCCTATACTACTTGGCAAGAGGTAGAGGATGAAGAAATAGGAAGTGGGTTCACTTCGGAATTGGATTTCTCACTCTTATTCTCTAGTTGCCATTGATGGTGGCATAGTTTCTTCATGTTGAAGATGAAGAAGAAGAAGAAGAAGAAAGAATATTATAAGTATTTTCTAAAAAGAAAAACAATATGAATACTTATCATATCCTAACCTTGGTTAGGTGTAGAGAATATACCATGGTTAGTTTTAATGGTTAGGGTTAAGAATGAGACAAGAATGGTGGACTTGTTCAAAGCTTCATGAAGCTTCAACAATCAAACAAACAAAGCCACCATTCTTTCTTTATCTTTTCCAAAATAAGAATTATAAATAAATAGATAAATGAATAAGTAAATCAAATGAAACCCTAACCACTAACTAACCATGGTTTAATCCTTTACACAAACCCAAGTGAGCAAGTATCATCAAACATGATACAAACAAGTGCACAAAAGTATATCACATATACAACTTGTGCATTTCAAGTGAGAAAATCCATTAAAGTGAACAAATACTAGTTAATGCAAAGTAATATATCAAATATATAATTATGCATTAAATCATTAAATCAACACTTGATTCAATGATCCGGTCATATCGCATATAACCGGCTAGTATCCAATGTATCGGCTTATCGAATCAATCCTCGATTCGATAACTAGGTTATATCGCATACAACCATTCGACACATTCATCACGAGAATGAAACACGGTATCACATACACGCATTATTCTCGGTCCCGCACATATCTCATATGCGCTCCTATTTCGTTTCGCTTGAGCCAGGAAACCTCTGTGTAGGACTCTAAAGACTCGTCAATACGCCGGCAGCAGGTGATGATCATATCAAACACCCACAAGCCGCAAGCGGTCTGCTAAACGTAACGGCCACCCGGGTATTGAACGATCAGAAGATCGACGAGCAATCCCGCTCACACTCCTGTGAATCCAACCAGTAACACTTACCGTACAGTCCGGTTTGTTCGTCTGATATGTCGCATATCTCGCCTAGGGGTGGTAAACGTCAGACCCCAGTAGCTCGATAAGTCATACCGACGTGAGGTCCATAACAATCGTGAAACTACTGATAACTCTTACCAGTATATCACTGCAACCCTGGCCAGGGATTTCCTGTTATGGCCAGTCGTGCATAGCGCAACATCAACCCCCAATACCGGGAGAGACGAATCCCCTCCTATCGCTCATTGCCTCCATGTGAATCGGGACTGTACCCAAAAACCATCTGTTTGCACGCCTCAGTAGAGCCGTGGTAGGGTGGAAATCAAAGCACAGTGGGAGACACACGAGACTCTATGACGATCTCGGGTCAACAGACTAAGCTGCACCAGTGTCACCAGAGAACTGCCATCTGACGTGAGATTTAATACCATCTGGGAGTTCTCGGCGAGTCCGTTCAGTGTACCCAGTCTCCACTGAGCACCCGCATACCATCTCCGATGTCAAACACCAATGGATATGGGATCATCCATCGCCCATCACATGGGTCGAGAAGATATACGCTAGTCTACTCTGGAATATCGATGCCCCGTCTCGATATTCCCACGACTAGGAACATTGAAGGATGTACTCATGGACTACCCAGGCCCCACTAGTATGATCTACATCAAAGTTCTGGAAGTCGAGTACACATCCTAAGGGCTTTATCAACATGTAATCAGAGAGACAGAAAGTATACATGTTAAGATAAAGAGCAACCAGATAGCGTACTATCATGTCGAGCAAGAAAGTCCTACCTATATATGTCCCAGCATCCACTACAATATACATCCAATGTACAGTAATGGCCTCTAGGGCATACATATAACTAACAATCTCCCACTTGCACTAGGGCCATCTGTAGCAGTGGTTGCAGTATCACATACTCAACCATCCCCTAAAAAGTCTCTCTTTGGGAAAAGGCCTTCGTGAGTGGATCCACCGTGTTGTCCTCTGAGTCTACTCTCCTGACCTCGATCACTCTGGAGATCAACTATCTCCATGATCAGGTAATGCTGCCTCAGAATATGTCTGGGTCACTGATGGGATCGGGGTTCACGGGCCAAAGCCACACTTCCATTGTCATACAATGGTAGGAACCTAGTTCATCTCATGAACCAATATACACCCAAACTTCCTCTTTGGTAGTATCTTTAATAGCGATGTTACCAGCCTCTATCGTCTAGTTTGCCTCGGTATCTATCTTGGAACTCTTCCAACATATCGTCCCTTTACTGAGGGTGAAGACAATGCCTGTGACTGACATTCAGTCGTCTTTATCACCCTGGAACCCTTCCAGTGATTCTCCCCAGGATCGATTGATACCATCTCACTATATCTAGTGAGAATCCTAGCATCCAATTACATCTATCTCATAGATGAAAACTCAGGATTTAGGAGGTATCACTTTGATCCTATGTGGAGAATCATTGTGATAAGCGGAGATTGATCGAGCGTAGCATAGGAAACTCCTTCCCTATCAAGAGTATGTTATCCACGTACTCTACGAGGATCTTCACAATACTCCCTACTTCCCTTTTGTTTATACAAGGTTCATCTACCATTTTGATGATGTCAAACTCTTTGACTAACACATCAAAACAGATGTTCCAACTCCGCGATACCTGCTTTATCCTATAAAGCATCTTGTACACGTTTTCGCTGCTCCTACTGTCTACGAAGCCCTCTGGCTGTGTACTTATAGACGTTCTCTTCTAAAACATCATTTAGAAGAGCAGTCATGGCACCCAACCGCCAGATATCGTAGTCATGGTATGTAGCCGTGGCAAGTAGGATCTGGATGGACTTAAGCATAGCCACTTGAAAAGGTTTCATCATTATCCACGCCTGGTCGATGACGAAAAGCTTTAACAAGTCTAGCTTTGAAAGTCTCAACTTTTCCATCTACACCAAGTAATCTTCTCAAGATATACTTGCTCCTGATGGGGATTTAACCCTTCAGATATAGCAACCAAAGTCCATACTTTGTTGGTGTATAAGGATTCCATCTCAGATCGCTAAGCATCCAGCCATTCTTACAGAGTCCCTACTCTCGATGGCCTGCTCGAAACTAGTTGGGTCATCATTTCATGATGCATTCCTCGCTCCCACTGTCATCGAGAAACCAAGGTATCTCTCAGGCGGATGAGGAACCCTACCAGATCGGCGGAGAGGGTGAGGTTCGTCGGGAACTGTTGAATCCTTTGGTTCTGTCAAATCATCAGCTGTAGTTTTGTATTGCTGGAACCTTTCCAGTTCTACAGAACTGTCCTTGCCTCGATCTTGTCCGGATTTTGCTTTTGACATAGGCCGGACAATCCCAAATCTTAACTTACCCAAGAGATGGGCTCTTCCCTTATCATATCAAATATGAAGTGGTAGGCAACTGATTTGATTTGAACCCTATTTAATAGGTATGCAGCTTCTCAAGTGCATAACTCCCAAAAGGAAACAGGTAACTCAGTATTACTCATCATAGAGCGCACCATATCGAATAGGGTATGATTTCTCTGCCCCGATATACCATCGTGCTATGGTGTATACGGAGGAGTAATGCTGAGAGAGAATCTCATTCTCCTTTAGAATAGTCCAGGAATTCCGTGCTCAAGTATTCTCCGCCTTGATCACATCAAAAGACATAATACTTATACCCGTTTTGGTTCTCTACTTCTAACTTATATTCTGTGAATATCTCAAAAGGTTCGGACTTTTGTTTCAACAAGAACATATGTCTGAATCTAAAGAGATTATCAGAGAATGTAATGAAGTACAAGGAACCGGTCTTGGCATGTGTAGACAGGTGACCTTACATACATCAACATGTATCAACCCAAGAGTTCACTAACTCTTTCTCTGTTTCCAGTAAACGGGGCTATGGTCATCTTATCTCTGTGACATGACTGGCAAGTTTCATAAGATGTAAAATCAAACTGATTTAAATATGCATCTAAGATGTAACTTCAGCCAGTCGGATCGCATTGATATGACCTAGTCTACAATGCCTCTAGAAGAATTCGTTCATTTCTGAACTCTTCCTCTTATGTGTGTTCCGTATACTAAGAACTGTATTTTGATTTAGAACATCAATGCTTTTAGATAACGTGCCTGAACCGATCAACTTTTGATATAGGAAATGTTCAAAACATAATCCAACAATACAAAATTTTATCATTTCTTTACTTATAAAAAGACTGATATGATTTTGTATATCAGGTTCGGTATCTAATAACATTCGTTCAGAATCAATGTATTTGTAATACAGGGTGACAGTGACCAACAGACTTGGCTGCATCACTTGCCCCATTTTCTGCCTCATGAAACTTATCACCCGTTCTCAGTTCTCTACCTATCTGTAGCCCTATGTAACAGATTACATATCTGGGATCCTGTTCCGGTATCAAATACCTAGGACGTAGAGGATACAGAGAAACAGTTCTTTGTAACGAACACACCCGAAGATGATGCATCAGTATGCACTTTCTTCGTTTGGGCGGCACGGGAATTCTGGTAATCCCCAATTTCCTGCTCTGTCTTATAACAATTATAAGTTAGAGCGGGACCAACGTTCCCCAGCTCAGTATAACAAGCGGGTTCGGTCAATATTCCGTATTATTATCTTGATTAAGGCGTGATATGGTCGCTACCTGGAGAGAGAGAGAACAAAACACTCAGCGTACGCTCTTTCAAGAATAGATTGGTTATTATTTTATCTAATCTGGATGGCTCCCACTGTTTTTATCAAATCTTCCTTCAAACCCTAAAAGGAAAGACTAGCCGGGATTAATTACACGCTACAAGTTCGCCAATCTTTCAGCCAGGCCAGTATCGGTACTTTGAGGGAGGTCCCCCGTGCTTTCGCACGAACCTAATTAATGTAAACCTCGTTTTCCCAGAGGCGTAACCTCGTTAACACCTTTCTAGACATCTACTTGATCGACTAATTGTAATGTGTAAAACTCTCCCAGGAGTTACTCTTACTCGCAGTGGGTATCGGGATCCAACTATCATATAGAAAGTATGCAATCTCATTGCAAATTTCAATACTTGAAACTCCCAATAATGGTTTTTACCCCTAGCACCTATGACCTTGGCTAAGGTCAACAAATCATAGGTACTAGTCAAGTTCTACCCGTCATTTCGTGATTAATTAGACCCACCCACATGACCCTTGGCTAAGGTCAACAAAGCCACATGACTGTCCTAACTAATCGCATCATATACGGTGTAGGAAGACATCGCTTAGCTACCGCACACTACGCCTCGGCTATGGTCGACAAACGTAGCACGAATACTAAGTACTCTACTTCCTAAAATGACGGAGGGTTGCGAATGGTTTTTGTGAAAACCTTTAACGCTTTGAACTTGATCTCGTTGCGGAATCAAATGGTTTTTAAATGGAATGTTTTTTAGGCTTTTGTAGTTTTGCTAAAGGGGTCACTCCCGGTGAAGGGATCGTCGGCCCTTTCCTCGTCGAATGAGGTGCGGGATATATCATATATATCACTGTGCAAAGCAGAAACTATAGAAGCGATCAAAAGACAAACCGAGTTTCTAGCATCTGCCAGTTATTGCTAAAGGAGTCACTCCCGGTGAAGGGATCTCGGTCCTTTCCTCATCGAATAAGGTGCAGGATGTTCTACAATGAACACCGCGATGCATAGCAAGAACTGTAGCTACCTGTTTTATTTTTGAAATTCGATTCCACAACATCAAATAGGTTTATTTTCTTTCATTAATCTCATTAACGAATATCCCATCATTTAAGTCCACCTAAATATCACAGATAAATATAACGTACGCTTATGCCATCCGCATTCGCCTCGATGTCCCGTCTGCACCGTTAGGTTAGGTAACTAACGCCAGAACGAGGCAGGGCTAGCGCGGGTGTAAAACATAAGCAACGTATATATAATATATCATATATACTATATATAGTATCTATCTGAACAAATCACATGATCACATCACAGATAACGCAGCAGAAAATATCATATGAAATATTGGATATACTAGGACGTCCGTGTTTTCAATACGAGCCAGTATAAAACACGGATTCCACGGTCGTGATGAATAGCCAATCCCACACCCCTAGACCCCTACGAGAGCGGCAAGCAACCCTACCAATTCTAGGATTAGGAGACCCGGACTCGACTCCTCGAGATGGTCTCCCACTGGACACTAGAACCCGGTTACTTGTGCTCCCCTCCTTGGATCCAACCTAATGCGGAAAAGTAAATAATATACAAAAGGTGACATCTTCCACAACCTGGAAGTGCCCCAATAAAAGAATATTACATACAAGTTTTTACATGAATGAAAATGAAAAACACTCATCTCACATAAAAACCCCCGACTATTCGAACACGACGATCCGATATAACATATCCAGCAACACATAACATCACATGTCATCAACGTAAGTAAACATGCGTATCCCAATTTTCGTTGACATATAGCAACGAAACCGGCGATATCACATATTACACTTACGGTCACAGAAAAGAAAGTGTAAAACTACAACAGTTGGAATCCGCAACCGCTTTAGACATCTCATGCCTAATCAAATGAAATACTTAGACATCGCATGCCTAACAATCATAAACCCCGCATTTTAGTCTCAAAATCGAAAACACTTTTCAATATAGAGTCGGGTAATTCAACAAGATTCCCGACATCCTGATCGAATGCTCGTTGCAAACTTTAGTAGGCGGCCGCCCCCCGACGCCGTCGACAAAGTGCACCAAGGCGGACCACCGCTGCCGCGAGCACCCGAACGGATGCTTTCGGCGACGGGGTTCTCCTACAGTCACTTGGTCGGGGCTATGGAGTGAGGCTGTCTATTAAGTTTACCCGGCGAGTATCCGCGTACGCTACGTGATTGCGACGGACTTTTGATCACATCAAAATTTCGTGGCAACCGATCAAGTGAGACTAAACCGCTAGATTTATAGCATTCATTCAGTTATCTCATAACTACTTGTGAATTCCAATTATTGTATCACATTCCGGATAAATAGAAAATGTTAAACTTTTCGATCAAACAATCGAACACCCAAGTTTTCCCGATACAGCTCAACACATGAAATAAGTCTAAAAACATTCAGTTCGTGCCTCAGTACCAACGGTCCAGCCGTAGAAGGGTCAAGCCAACGCCTCACATATGGCACGCCGTACTGCCCCAAACCCGAAGGTTCAAAGGGCAGTTCAAGACGGTCACATAATCGAGTTAAGGTTTGTTGTCTTCTAGAGGGACCATCATGTTACTTGCACTACTTAGAATGTCATTAAACTCGGAAAAATCCAACAATTGGAAATTTCCCAGCAGGGGAAAAAGTGGGTATTTATATCCGGTCGAACTTTTTTAACATATTCTAAAATTATCCGGAAAGGCACACAGACAAAATTAGACAATCCGATCGAAACACCGAGTCCCCAAAACAACCCAGAAAATTCAACTCTAGAATAAATATTAAAAATTCCCAGGAAAACCAGCACTGCAAAATATGAATTACTGTGCCAAATCCAATGCAAGATACGACAAAATTGCCGCGGAACCACCGCACGAGCTATGCTCGTGCCACGGAACCGCGGCGGTTTGATAGAATTAGGGTTTCGAATTGCACAGTAACTCTTAGATATTCCTGCTGATTTTTCTGCATATTTTTAATTCACAAAAAACCACGAATAACAAAAATGTACAGAGATCATTTTTGGGTTTGGGTTTTGGTTCGATCGGACTTCTAATTCCGTCTACACATCGCCTAAGGCTCGAAACCTGGCTCTGATACCACTGTAGGGTTCCTAAGCACACTAATGAAGTCTCACAAGTGATCAAACATGCCCAATTATAAAATTTCATGTGCCTACAAACCCTAATACGGATCGTTAACTAGATATATAGACGATGCAATGCAAATAAACAACTTTAACTGAAAAGGAAAGGGGCTACAACCTTTGTAGATCCGGTCCTCCACCTCCTAGGCTCCGTGATGACGTCCCTCCGTTGTCCAAATTGAATCCATGACTCTAGCATCGGGTTCATCGGAGAAAAGGGCGGACTTGGTCGTCGGCTTCGATGCCGAAGATGATCTACGTCGAGGCATCACAAGATCAAGCTCCCACTTCACCAAGTCATGAAAACTTGTGAAGAAAACACCCTATACTACTTGGCAAGAGGTAGAGGATGAAGAAATAGGAAGTGGGTTCACTTCAGAATTGGATTGCTCACTCTTATTCTCTAGTTGCCATTGATGGTGGCATAGTTTCTTCATGTTGAAGATGAAGAAGAAGAAGAAGAAAGAATATCATAAGTATTTTCTAAAAATAAAAAAAATATGAATACTTATCGTATCCTAACCTTGGTTAGGTGTAGAGAATATACCATGGTTAGTTTTAATGGTTAGGGTTAAGAATGAGACAAGAATGGTGAACTTGTTCAAAGCTTCATGAAGCTTCAACAATCAAACAAACAAAGCCACCATTCTTTCTTTATCTTTTCCAAAATAAGAATTATAAATAAATAGATAAATGAATAAGTAAATCAAATGAAACCCTAACCACTAACTAACCATGGTTTAATCCTTTACACAAACCCAAGTGAGTAAGTATCATCAAACATGATACAAACAAGTGCACAAAAATATATCACATATACAACTTGTGCATTTCAAGTGAGAAAATCCATTAAAGTGAACAAATCCTAGTTAATGCAAAGTAATATATCAAATATATAATTATGCATTAAATCATTAAATCAACACTTGATTCAATGATCCGGTCATATCGCATATAACCGGCTAGTATCCAATGTATCGGCTTATCGAATCAATCCTCGATTCGATAACTAGGTTATATCGCATACAACCATTCGACACATTCATCGCGAGAATGAAACACGGTATCACATACACGCATTATTCTCGGTCCCGCACATATCTCATATGCGCTCCTATTTCGTTTCGCTTGAGCCAGGAAACCTTTGTGTAGGACTCTAAAGACTGGTCAATACGCCGGCAGCAGGTGATGATCATATCAAACACCCACAAGCCGCAAGCGGTCTGCTAAACGTAACGGCCACCCGGGTATTGAACGATCAGAAGATCGACGAGCAAGCCCGCTCACACTCCTGTGAATCCAACCAGTAACACTTACCGTACAGTCCGGTCTGTTCGTCTGATATGTCGCATATCTCGCCTAGGGGTGGTAAACGTCAGACCCCAATAGGTCGATAAGTCATGCCGACGTGAGGTCCATAACAATCGTGAAACTACTGATAACTCTTACCGGTATATCACTGCAACCCTGGCCAGGGATTTCCTGTTATGGCCAGTCGTGCATAGCGCAACATCAACCCCCAATACCGGGAGAGATGAATCCCCTCCTATCGCTCATTGCCTCCATGTGAATCGGGACTGTACCCAAAAACCACCTGTTTGCACGACTCAGTAGAGCCGTGGTAGGGTGGAAATCAAAGCACAGTGGGAGACACACAAGACTCTATGACGATCTCGGGTCAACAGACTAAGCTGCACCAATGTCACCAGAGAACTGCCATCTGACGTGAGATATAATACCATCTGGGAGTTCTTGGCGAGTCCGTTCAGTGTACCCAGTCTCCACTGAGCACCCGCATACCATCTCCGATGTCAAACACCAATGGATATGGGATCATCCATCGCCCATCACATGGGTCGAGAAGATATACGCTAGTCTACTCTGGAATATCGATGCCCCGTCTCGATATTCCCACGACTAGGAACATTGAAGGATGTACTCATGGACTACCCAGGCCCCACTAGTATGATCTACATCATAGTTCTGGAAGTCGGGTACACATCCTAAGGGTTTTATCAACATGTAATCAGAGAGACAGAAAGTATACATGTTAAGATAAAGAGCAACCAGATAGCGTACTATCATGTCGAGCAAGAAAGTCCTACCTATATATGTCCCAGCATCCACTACAATATACATCCAATGTACAGTAATGGCCTCTAGGGCATACATATAACTAACAGTTTCCGTGTAGGGCTTGACGATCTAAGACATCCTTCGGTCTAGATTGTAAACTTGTTATTCTTGATCTTGATTCACATAGCATGTTCTGTTATACATTTTGATCCATCCGCTAGAGTTTTGGGTGACTTAGTAGAGTTATGTGATTGTAATTATGAACTGCAGCATAGTTACAATACTGTACTCTGTTTGAGAAACTTGGGATTCTACCTTCGATTCCTTTCTCGATTGAATATTGTTGTGTCACATGATCTTGTTTTGATCGTAAAATCTCTATCTCCGTTTATACCTTATATCGTTCCCGAGTTTTCAGATCTATTTTACATTTTTATCCTTATACTTTTTCTATTGATCCTACGCCTGCTTACGTTTCTTATTGGACTCGTGGCATTCCCACGCCTTCGTTTCTTCAAAGTTATCGTATCGCGTTGCATATTTTAAGTTCTTATCCGAGTGGCGCAGCAGAAGCTAAAACCTGACTTCCAATGACTTTTCAATCAACTCTACTCCCCAGAGTCAGACCGTCGGGATTTTGAGTGCACTGCAAGGCTTGAAGGAAGCTCAGGAGCGAACGAACGATCTCTTAGCTGATGGACTAAGAAGGCAAAGGGCTCAAGCACCAGCAGGAGGCCCCAATCGTAGGGAAATCTCTGATAAACGAAAGGGTGATGTACAGATGAAGCGCTCATTTGTTACTAGGCAACCGAAGCGGCGGAGAGCCCAACGTTGTGGTTATTGCAAGAAGACAGGACACTTTCAGAGAGACTGTTGCCAGGCCAAAGGGCAGTGCTTTATTTTCGGATCCGGTGAACATCTGGCCAATGGTTGCCCTAGAAGGAAGGAGCTGCAAGGTGGAGTTTCGGCAACGCCCTCCAAATCTGATTGAGCGACTTGGTTATTCCGTACTTAAATTTTGGGGACGGCACAGACCCAGTACAAGATTCAGACCTGCCTTACGAGACCGCGGAGATTTTGATGTCGACGCAAAGTTATCACTTTTCCCGCTTCCAATAAAGTCATTGTCACTCCATTTTAGTAGTTGTTTCCTTTCATTTAAATCTTGTATCTGTAGAAGTTTTTAGCTTGAATGCAATAAAGTTGTGAATTGTGACTGCCTACTTTTGTTTAACTCACTATATTTAGACCTTAATCTTAGTCGACATTATGGTTCATCACCGCATCCCGGACTCTCTTTTCGATTAGCTTGTATCTCGCCGCATACCCCTGCCTGAAATTGTCGATCCTATACTCCTTGTTAACTTATGCCTCTCCCTGATTTTTGAATCCAAATTCATCCTTCTATCCTTGTGTAAATCCTGGGCAACCCAATTCCTCCTCACTTTTCTCCCATTCGGGTGCCTGCCCATGGAGTCGACCTTCAACATATATACCGCAAACCATTCTCCGACTAGTTTATTGCACCTTACCAAGGTTATTTTTCCGTTGATATAATTATAATCAGTACGTTCAATATTTTAAAATTTTAGAGTTTTGTCTATTTATAATAAGATAGATTTCCAGTACGTGCTAATAAGTAACATTAGTTACCTTCTCGAATTTCTTTACTATTTCTAAGTGTTAGAATCGTTTTGATTTACATTATATATATTTTATTGTCTAGCGAATTTTCCATACTAATGCTTTTGTTGTTTTCCGTTGCTATCTCACTTATTCTTCGTTTTATTTTTCGACACTTTTACCTTATACGTATTCTGAAGTTATTTTGTATGTGTTTAAATTGTAATCTCACCAAAGTGGTTTTGATTCTTAAGGCCTATCAGCCGATCCCTCACTAATGTTTATTATTGTTTTTCCGTGTGTTGTATATATGTGGTTTATCATTATAAATGGCTATGCCCCGTGCTTATTTATTATTACTATTTTAGCTGAGCTATTTCTTATATATCCGTATATATATATAAAATTTTATCTAGCTGCTTTTACATAAATCGCTATATAGTAGTATTTGATTTTGTGGCTTCTCGCATATTATTTTATAGCTTATCGTTTATTTTAATTTCGAGGACGAAATTTTTGTAAGTGTGGTATGATGTAATACCCAGTTTCTTTTGTACGCCAATATCTGTATTTATATAAAAAGTGGTTTACAGAATTTGTTTAATTATATTTATATTTATTTTATTTAAAAAAAACCCTAATCTATAGTTTTACCCAAATGGTTTTCACTAAACCTAACCCAAAACCCAAGTCCAACAAGCCCAATGACCCTTCACTTCTTTTCCCAACAAATACCTTCTCAAATTTCAAAATATCCCCAATCAAACCCAAATCCTATACAAATAAATCTCATTAAATACTTTACAAATTTTTATCCCCGTTACCCCCTCTCTCTCTCTTCTAATAATTTGCTAATTAATTATTTTTACCCACGTTTTCGTTCTCTCTCTCTCTCTCCACTCGCTCACTCCCTCTCTCACCCCCACGTACACACACTCTCTAACTCCCTCTCTCACCCCCATGTACACACACTCTCTCACTCCCTCTCTCTCTCCTCTCGATCACCCCCACGTCTTTCTCTCTCCATTCTTTCTCTCTCTCTCTCCCACTTACACTCTCTTTCCTCTCGCTCTCTCTCCCTCCCTTTTCTCTTCCCGCGCGCAAGCTCAGACCCACGCCGCGCCCTCGCCAGCCTTGCCGTCGCTCGCGTCCACCGCCACTGATCTCGTCGTCCCCTTCACCCTCGACTTCACCCCCGTCTCCCTCTCCAACAACACTACCTCCCTCTTCTACCGCCTCAACCCCTGCAACCCACGTCCCCGACGAGAACCCATGCCTCGCCAGCGACTTCGCCTGCATTCCCAACTCCTCCGGTGACCACCAACCTCTTCGCCTCCTTTCATGAGCACCCTCGCCTGCCCTTCCATCGCTTCTCCCCGAGCTTGTCACCTCCTTCCCCGAGCATCCTTTGCCGTCTCTCCTTGCCGTCGCTCTCGTCGCCGTGATCCCGCCGTTCACTGCCAGCTATCATGCCTCCCCGCAAGCAACCAACCATCCTATTCAAAACAACTTACGACCCACAACCGATCCCCATATCCTCCCTCAAGCCCACCGAACCCAAACGTCTCGGCCACCTCGCCGGCACCCCACTGCTAAACTCGTCACCACCATCGCCTCACCGACGAGCCTACCATAGCCATCTCGCCGGCACACCACTACTAACCTTTTCACCACCATCGTCTCGCTGCAACACCCCCACCACCGTGAGCGACCACCGTCACTCTCGTCGACCACAGCTCATCATCGTCGTCGTCGTCGTCGTCGCCGCCGCCGTCGCCATCACCTCTCTCTCCCCAACTTCATCACCTACAACCTCCATTCCCGACCAACCCTTGCGAGCCACCTAAGGTCACCGCTACAGCCCACTAACCCCCGAGGTTCCCTCGGCTACGGCCCAAGCTGACCCCGATCACCTAAACCGCAGCCGTCATCGTCACCTCATCGTTGCAATCCATCACCATTGCTGCACGCCCGCGCTCGTCACCGTCGCCAAAACCGCCACAACACCCTCCTTCCCGCGCCTCCTCCTTCGAGCACCATTGCCATTCCCTTGCCGTCATCATCTTCTCATTCGACAGCCGCAGCCTTCCTACCGCCAGCCCGCACCCACGAGCCCCCTTGTTGCGCCGCATCAACATCAAATCCAAGCTCGAGCCAAGGTCGAGACTTTTGTCACTTGTGGGCCGTGCCGTGCCGGAATCGTCGTTGCCGTGCCGCGCGTGTGTCGTTGCCACTGTCGTGCGTCTCCAGGAAAGTTCCATACTTGCTACATGCTAATTTGTGTTTGTTACAAACCATAATCGTATTAGATTCCATACTTACTATTCTCGATAAATTATATGACGCAACTGTTCGATACATGATCTCAATGGAAATTTTCATTTAATTTGATGGAACTCAATTTCATGGTCTGGCCCGTAAGGCAGTGAACCTATTGTGTAAATTTCATTGGAAGATATGACCGTTAATGACTAAAACGAATACCCCCAAATACATCCGTAAAACTGGGATTTTTCCCGCGTCTGAAAATCGTTAAAATCACCAAAAATTATGTACATACTGGAATATTGCGTTCGAGGGCTCAAATCGAAGCCGACTCGACGAACTGTAATCCTATGCAAATTTCTATTTGTTTCTGTACTGATGTTGTGACGATATTTGGGTCGGAGTGCGACTCTGGACTGCAGTCCAGAGCGACTCTGATTACTGTGTGCTGTCCCGTAATGTGTACCACCTCGTCTCCTGAACTCGTATATTGCGGAACTCTACAGTTTATTAAAGGTGAATCTGTTATATAGATAACGCAAGTGATTTCACCCTGTTTCATCATCGTTTACTATTTGAAGTGCAATTTAAAGGATCAGGACGTCTAGCAGTCCCAAACAGAACCAAAACTGACACCCCAATGTTGATGAGTGCATAACTCCTGACGTACAGACGCGATTGAGAATCCGTCGGTTGCGTTGAAAACCTTACTGAAAACCCTATATTTCATTCAACTGTAGAGTCGCTAAATTCTGGTCCCAACTGGGATTAAAATGCGTTGCGAAACGGACTTCCGATTCTGAAACCGGATTTCCAGCAGTGAACGCTTAAAATGAAATGGCCATATCTAGCGATCCTGAAACCCGATTGACGTGAAACCAAATTTGCTGGATAGATAATCACACATACTACTTATCCCTTGTTCATTGTTTCGCTAAATTTTGGCATATATTATTTATGATGAATTATGCAATTGGTAGAATATTGTTTGATGACATCTTAACCATGCCTTAAATACTGTTTTCTCATCACATCATATATATGTCACTGCATTGGTAACCTAGTGATCATGTGCATTAACCAGTGTTAGGTATTAGTGGTGATTGTGGCAAGTACGTTAGTGTTCGTGTATGAGTGGATAAGTGAAAGTGACACGTACTTGTACACAATCAGTGGACCATATTATTCTATTGCATTGTCAACGTCTGTGGGACGTGTATAAATGTGACTATAAGTGGTATGGGACACTTATGGAAGCACTTGTGTGGGTGTCACAGGTAAGGCACCAGACACTGCCCATTTATCTTGGGTATCAGTCGGGACGTGCTTGATGGAGATCCTGTCTCCAGTTCTCGCGCAGACTTGTCATGGACCGACCGGTATTTGAGATTATGGTTGGCGTTTGATGTAGACCACGGGGTGTGGGGTAGTTTGAGTGTGAGTTCAACAGAATCTCGGGAGTCCCATGCCGGCTTATATATGGAGTTATATAGAGATTTACAGGGTACATGATTATTACCGTGAGTTATATTTTGGGCCCGTGGTCCCTTGCCCTTGGGTCCTACCCTTGGGTGGAGAACACTCACGAGTGGTTGACTCTCACACTTGGACTGACGATAGGCTTAGTGAGCTGTACAGTGTGACTTAGAGACTGATAGGGATAGTGACATTGACATGCATTACTCATTGTATTAACACACCTGACATACTATTTTACTGCTTTACTGTTCACCTGATCTATTAGACACTGCATTGGTTACTTTATGTTCATATCTCTACTATCTTGATTTACTATTATATATCCATTATTACTGTATGAGTTACCACTTGCACCTATATTTATATTGCTATCGTGTCGCTCTGACGACCTGAGTATGCATGCTCAGAGTGAGAAGTGGATCTAGCTTTGACCAGGACCAGACGTACATCGCGGACATCTCGATCAGTTATCCAGAGATATACTCTTTTGTTTTCCCCATCAGGTTAGTTCCTTGTATCTGTTTTTGTCTCAGTACTGCATTTCTCATTACCTGTGCATTGTTTACTGATTACCACGTAAAGCTAGAAGCCGAATTGTGACTACGGCAGGATATTTCCTTGACCGTAGGAGCATGGCTGGCCTTGTCAACTCCTCGTATTCCGTATTTTAGGAAGCGGGACGTGACAGAATCTGTGCCACAACGAGCAAATTCTCCGTATCAACCAGTCACTGCTCTGCTGGCAACGGCTCCTCCAGACCAGTGAAGACGGACGGACCAAGTCTCCTGAAATCCGCCACGGTACCCACACGCTCAACTGGTTTGGCCATAACATTGTTTACGGACTGCTGGACGGTCCGCAAACCTTCCTGAAAAGCTTCGGCTTGCCGCTGGTTCAGCTCGGTCTGCCGTTTCTGGTTCTCCAGCATCCCACGAATTACTCCAAGCAAAGCGGCATCATCAACATGTCTCTGGTACGATCGCAGACTTCTGTCTGCCATGATTCTGAAGCCAAAACACCGAAGAGGATTAGCAAGATGAACAAGATTCAATAAACAGGATACAAGAAGCAAGATAGTTATGGATTCAAGGACGACAAGATAGCAATAAGGCAGGATATGCTCCTGGTTACGAGTATTCTGATTCGTGTATTGGGTCCAATACCCAACTACAAAAGAATCAAACCCAATTAACCTAGATCTTATGTCTCTGATACCAAACAAATCCTGTCACACCCCACTTCCCAGAGTGCGCTAAGATAGGCACGTGACAGAGCCAACCATGCTACCTGTGGTTAGGAAACATCCCTCCACAGTCACATTACGGCTGTCTATAGATATCAAGAACAGGAAAATAAAAGAAACTATCTAGTACATGTCCATGAGCCAGAAATAACGAGTCAAGAAATAATATGCGGAAGCAATAAATTCAAGTAACAATAACAATCTGGAAAGCACGTCCCATAATACAGGCTCACATCATGAATGAAAAATGCGGAATAAAACTAAACTAACTAGCTACTGACATGATCTTCACTGCTCGGCTTGTTGGTCAAAATACTCCTGAACTGCCTGCGACAGAGATAGAGAATCTGGGCCATGCAAAACCCAGACGTCAGTGCATCATGATATCAAACAATAATAAATGAACAGGATACACGAGATATGCAGGCATGAATCATAAACAGTAACATGAGTGTAATAAGTAAACACGGATATAGAACAGTAAAGTGTATCAAAATATGTGACGTACAGTGATCAGTCTAAACTGTGCTACTGGGTTATCTATTCTAAAGTTTGTTTGAAATCAATTAATGTAATCCTCCATGTAACTCAAAGGATATGTCCCGTTACCCCCCGGGACCACGGATCAGGAATATGTGAACCAAGAGTGGTTCTGTCCCATTACCCCCGGGACTACGGATCAGGAATATGTAAGAGTCACGAATGGCTATGTCCCGTTACCCCCGGAGACCACGGATCAAATAATACCCTTTTAAGTTACACTTTAGTTTACACTTTTGATTTCCTCATACCCCCAAAGTTATGTGTTCAAGTCAGGTATTGATAAATCTGGAGCTAATGCCAACACTGGATCAAGCAGGTACAAGTTTATCTAAATAGACAACAGGATATGTCCGTAGGAACAACATGTCAAGATTGTCGGTATCAGTAACAAGATCAGGTATCAAGTCAAGCAATGATATATCAGGTCATGACAGTTAGTGCACATATGTCAAGCGGATGCTCATAATAAAACTGTAGCAAGTACAGGTGCACAAATAAAAGTATGGATGCACAAATATTCATCAGGGGTACTAATAAAACAATAATATGTAATAATGTGACATGGAATGCAAATAGGTATACAATTAATGGTATGGATGCACAAACACCGATCAGGATTACATTTATAGTTCCATTACTAAGTGGGATGCACATGGGGTGTTACTACAATAATAACATGAATTAATATGATCTATAGATGCAGTTATATATATTTTAAATGATATGGATGCAAACGAGTATCCGAAAACTGTAAAATTGTAATATGGATGCACAATGCGATAAACGGGTAACACTTTACTCATGTGGATGCACGATACTATACCTAGCATGTAACAAGATGAATTAGCATACATCTAGATATGTAAATAATGATATGGATACAAACGGACGTCGTAAAAATATAAAACTATAACATGGGATGCATAATTTAAAATACACGTATTATATTTCTTCAAATGGATGTAAATAGAGTAACATAGCATGTAGCAAGATAAACTTGCCTCGACGGATTACAATACGGATACGCACGGCACGCCCGACGTCGGTAAAACGTCGCAACGCACACACGGCACACGGGACGGGTCCAAGCAATGCAAGAGGGTGTCACGCAGGTAAGGTACGTCCACTGGGTCATCAGGAACGATAGTGACGTCTCAACTCCGGCGATCGCTGGAAAATACAGAATTCAAGAATCAAGAAAAGAAAAGGGAAAAGAAGAAGAAGAAGAAGAAGAGATAAGAGCTCACTGGGGTTGTGCACTGGGGTCAGGAGAAAGGTGATGGTGGCGACGAGATCAACGGCGGTGAGGTGCGCCGGTGCGATGAGGGTTAGGGTTTCGGGTGTTAGGGTTAGGCTCGGGTGTTAGGGTTGCAGTGGGGGTTCTTGGTGTAGGAGGGAGAAGAGAAACGAAGGAGATATTGGAGATGAGGAGAGAAGGAGTGGGGTGATGTGACGATGAAGAGAGGAGGTCGTCGGCGATAGAGATCGGCGAGGTGAGGAGCTAGGGTTTGGGTGTGCAGGGCTCGGGGAAAAGGAGGAGGAAGAAGAAGATGACGACGGCGAGGAGGAGGAGAAGATGGAGGCTCGGTTGAGGTTGGGGGATAAGAGGCACGAGAGTTAGGGTTAGGGTTTTAGAGGAGGCACGGAACTGTGGGTTTTCCTCATGGGCACGGGCTTTTAAAGAGAAAAGAAGAGAGAAGAAGGAGGGAAAGAATGAAGGAAGGTGACCACATGCGCGCGGGCGGTGATCAGAGCCGAGAAGCGAACAGTGTTCGCGAGAGGAGAGAGAGAGAGCGCGAAAGGAGAGAGAAAAAGGAAGAGAGAGAAAGAAAGAGAGAGGAGAGAGGTTGTGCTGTCAGGAAAAATTTGTTAGGTGTTAAGATTTTAAATTCAAAAAGATTTGTAAGTTACTTTAAATTTAAACTGTCGATTTATTTTAATAAAAATATTATATTGATAAAATTTGATTTTCTGGTAAATAAAAACTTAGTCCAAAACATGCCTGGGTCAGGTTTAAAAATTCAGTTTAAAATACGAAAAATATATGCGACGACCAAAATTAAAAAATGAATGTCCGAGTAACGAAAATGCATACCCCCAAGAACGGATGCACGTACGTGCGCGTAGCCATCCAAACAAGTCTGTTTCACTGAACGGGGCGAGAACAAGATGCGCGGATGCTACCACGGGGTTAGGGGTATCATGCAGGCCATACAATATATTTTTAAAATATTTTATGTGACTTAAAATGTTATATTATAAAAATGAAAATGCCAGATAAAATGCCAGTATGCAGTATTCATGAAAGTGCACAAGTATACGTAATAAGTCAGGATAAATCATAAACATGAATCAAGACAGGTTTCAAGCAAGCGGGTCGGGTCGGATGCAATAAAATGTCAAAACACTATCCGCACTTAAAACAAAGTAAATCAGGAAAATACCATAAATAAAGAAATACTAGAATCGGTATAAATGAACTAGGGTATTACACGTGATGGCCGTGAAAACTAAAGTGTTTAACACTTACTTGCATATGTTGAGAAAAAAATAAAAGAAGTCTGGCCCAATATTCAAGCACCTCACGTGACCCCACGTGAGCGTCTCTTTTTTAGCGTTTAACTCTATTTTGTGCGCTTCATCCTTAGTGTTTAACACTATTCTAAGCGTATCACATAGGAGCACGTGATTGCCGAGTGTACTCTGGTGTTTAACACTATATCCAAGCCAATCTGAGCCTAAACTAGCTAAGTTTTCCAGAGGCAAGATCTCCTGAAACTGAACTCCAACCATACTCTTGACATTTAAAATAATTCCCAGAGCCATTTCAATCAACTTTGATTCAAGGGTACATCTCTTCACACCTCTGATACATGTCGTTGTAATTCTTCAACGTCTTCAGAGAGGTGGTGGGTCCCAATGGCCAATAACTATCTGGTGCATTTCCAAACTCATGTTTGCATCTGAACTTGGACCACAATGTTCCTAAACTAAACAACAGAGCCCAAATGCTCTTTTGTTGGATCTAAATGATCCTGTTAAGTAGATCTTAGTCTAAAATTAGACTAACGTATCCTTAACAAACATTTAAGTTGATCTTAATCTCAAACGAGATTAACGATTCTTAAATCAATCCAATTACAGATCCCTCAACCAAAATTGGTTCAAGGGTACATCTCTGCACTCCTCTGATGTTTATCGTTGTAATCCTTTAACGTCTTCAGAGAGGTGACGGGTCCCGACAACTAGACATTCCATGGACTGTGGGGTCCTTAAACCCATGGACTATGATATACTTAACCTCGGACTGTGGGGTCCTTAAACCCATGGACTATGATGTCCTTAACCTCGGACTGTGGGGTCCTTAAGCCCATGGACTATGATGTCCTTAACTTTGGACCATAATGTCCTTAAACTAATTATGGATCGCAAAGTCCCTAAACTAAAACAATAGAGTCCAAATGCTCTTTTGTTAGATCTAAATGATCCCGTTAAGTTGATCTTGGTATGAAATTAGACTAACGTATCCTTAACTAACGATACTTAAACCCAACCCAAACCCAAATCTAAGAAAATACGGATTTGGACTAATCCACGCCCTACGGGCGACAACATAAATTAGTCTCCGTATACAATCCACGGACAACCAAAAACAAAACAAACACTCACGACACGAAGTGAACATCTGGAGAAGGAGAAAGTGGTTACCGCGATGCGGTAGCGTAATTAACTGCAGGGGCTTGCGCCTGCAGGGAAGAGCGTCCCCATAATAAAAAAAAACTCCTCAACAAGGGGGAATCTGACGAAGTCTGCTACATCGGCCGCATCCGTTTAAACCTTCGATACATGGTGTCATAAATCAACTTGGTATCTTCGGAGAGGTGGACGAATAGCACCAAATAGCATCTGCCCTCGGAATTCAGGCCTGACGTTC
The DNA here is from genome assembly GCA_030015575.1 of Agapanthus africanus. Lineage (NCBI taxonomy): Eukaryota > Viridiplantae > Streptophyta > Magnoliopsida > Asparagales > Amaryllidaceae > Agapanthus > Agapanthus africanus. The sequence goes on along the minus strand of CM057338.1, from coordinate 88,783,023 downwards.
CAACGTCTCGGTCGCGTCTTTCGACGGAGAATACGCCCCATCGACTCCACGACCTCTAAGCGCCCAGCTCCGAGCCACGGCACCCGAAACCAACACCTTCATCCCTGCACCCTCACCTGAGCTCCGACCCCGTCGCCTTCGCGCCTCGCCGATCATCTCTGAGCTCCCCGTGACCTGCTCACCCTTCCCGATCCACCAACTCTAAACCCAGTACTGCCAAGCTCGCTGCCGTCGCCGCCATACGCACTGCCCAAGCTCACTGCCGTAGTTGCCGTGTTCGTGCCATGATCGTGCCCGTGCCGCGCCATCCATTATCGTCGTCGCGATCGTCTGAGGCAAGTGAAGCCCCTCTCACTTGTTCAATTCATGCTACATACTTGTGTAGTTAGAAAATGTAGTTAACGGTTTAAATAGGTATAACATATGATGCGTGTATGAACAAATAGATAGCATCCCCGTACACGTACCGAGTGCTCAATGCGTTTACCCTATTAAAATCCCCAAGTTTCATTATTATAAGTTTTGATTGATGTTAACAAGTGACATATAAGATATCGGCATCAAATCGTTAAGGCATCGAATCTAAAATTAAATCCCTATTGGTTACGTCAAATCTGAAAATCAACGTACATACCACGTTGTAAAATTTGTAGTTATTTGAATATAATTCCAATCATGATGTTCCAGAGCTCGTATCGAACCTAACGAGATAGCCTATAATCCTATGTAATTAGTTTTGGAATAATGCAATCCCATAACCCTGAAAAATGATGAGGAACGCAATTCTGGACTGCAGTCCGGGGTAGCATTCTATGGGGAAAACTGAATTCTAAGCACCTGTACACACCTGCTTAAAACTGAAAATGCACGGAGCTCCATATAGTCTCGTAGATAACTTAATTAGCTAACACCTGAAATTGGTCCCGTGCATTTTTACGGTCGTTTGATATTTAAATTGTATTTTAGAATGCCATTGGGTTCTGCAGTTTCTGCAGAGATGTTCATTACATTGTCACATTAATCTAAGCATAACTTCCGATGTAGAGGTGCGAATGATAATCTTAACTGGCAGAACTAAATTTTATTCAACTAGGGTAATAGCTGAATCTGAACATAATTACTGATAAAATGTGCGCGAAGTTGGGCTTCCAGCTCTGAAACTGGAATCCCAGAAATCGATTGCTGCCTTCAAACAATGATAATTCCCTAACCTGAACTCCGATTGACCTGAAATAAATTTTACTGTTTAGATAACCCAGTGTACTTCATACGCCCTTTATACTATTTTGGTCAATTCTATGTGTATGATTTATCGAGAATTTTACCAATTACATGGCATTGGTCGTTCTAGAATAATGATACATGTTCAGTGCATTTCTACCTATTTTCATGCTTAAGTTATACCTGCTGCATAGTGATCATCTGTATTGTCGATATATCAATGTTAGTGATTGGGTTGTGGCAAATACGATAGTGATATTAATAAGTGGAAAAGTGATTGAAAGCGACAGTGATACGTATTTGTCCACAACCTATTCAATACATGAATGCATACCATAACCTGGGGAATGGGGAAATCAAGGTGGAATTGAACTCTTATTTAGTGAGATACAGTGATTTAGAGAATGATCATTCGTTATCAGTGATACACACACACACACACACACACACACACTTTAGGTCGTGGGCCTAGCGGCACGGCTGACAGGGTTATGTCCCGGACACAGTGGACCGTAGTCTCGGGCATGCACGGGACCCTTGTTAAACACGAGTATCCTCTCCACCAATTGATTTCATAGACTTAATGACCGTTAAGTAGTAACATATACATTGTTTAGTTCACCGACATGTTACTCATAGTGCACTATTCATATTCAGTTGATATTATTATACACATGTTCTGCAATTCATTGTACTCCCCATGTTTAATAGTACTGCACGCCTATTATATATATTTATTGCTATATGTGTCGTCTTGACGACCTGAGTGTGCATGCTCAGAGGACGAAGTGGATCCAGCCCAGGAGCATGACTTATCCTTCGAGATTGCGGAGATCTAGACTGCATCACCAGCGCTACTTTCTTTAATTTCAGCATTTGTTTTATTGGTTAGTTGTTTATTCTGTGAAATAAATGTACCTCGAACTCTTTTAAATTGCAATGTAATAAAGTCGTGAACTATGATTTTTCCTTTACTCAAGCACTGTTTATTAGCTACCATGTAATGCTAGAAGCCGAAGTGTGACTACGGCGGGATTATTCTCTGATCGTAGGAGCATGGCTGGCCTGATCATCCCTCGTATCCCGTATTTTGGGAAGCGGGGTGTGACATCCTGTAATCAGTACATGCTCGTGTAATGGGATCCGGAGATTCCGTTGACCGAACCCCCACTCAAACTATACCAACACCCACGGTCTACGTCATAGTCTAACCACAAACCAAAATACCGGTTAACCATGACAAGTCTACTCGAGAATTGGAGACTGGGCTCCATTAAGCATGACTAGGCCAGTACTTTAGACATGTGGACAACTCCCAATGTCTTATCTATGACACTAATATAAATGCTTCTATAATCGTCTCATTCCAGTTATAGTTACAACTATATACATCCCACAGACGTCGACAATGCAATAATTAAATGGTCGCGCAGATTATGTACAAGTACGTGTCATGATCACTATTCGTTCACGCTTTTACTCTAATGTACTTTCCACAATCTAATCACTAACATTTCGGTAATCTACAAACAGTTGCTAGGATATCGATGCAAATGATCGCTAGTTACAGAGGGTATAACAGTAATGCAGCATGATGAAGATGCGGTAAAATGCATTACTAATAATGTATGAGCAGCCGGTGTCGTTTGGATTAGGAAAATCACATAAAATCACATATGCATAATTTGGCAAAACAATATAAAAGGTGTAAACAGTATATTAAATTATATGTACATCAAAATTGGTTTCAAGTTAATCGGGCTTCAGATTTGCGAGTTACGGTCATTCCATTTTAAGCGTTTACTGCTGGAAATCCAATTTCTGAACCGAAAGTCCGTCTCGTAACATGTTTTACCACCTGTTGGGAGCATAATTAGGTGATGCTAAAGTTAGATCATATTTAAATTTATCTGTTATGTTTCCCACGCACTAGACGAATAATTCCGTGGTTTTTAGTTTTTTTCCCCCTTTCTACTGAATAATTCTGTGGTTCAGTAGTTGGTATTTAGTATTTTTTCCCCCTTACTACTGAATAATTCCGTGGTTGATTTGGCTTGTGTGTGGTCTGTGAAAATATCCTCCAGTTCACTATATCGTACTCTGAAATTTTACACCCGGTATATTCGGATTCCTTTAATCTTGTTAATTTCTTATGACTAAAGAAGACTAGAATTAATGAATATGAATCGTTCCGACTAAAACGAAAAGACATAATGATGAGTGAGAGCTATATGAATCCATCTGAAATGATAGTCCCCCGTTAGTTTCAAGCCTTTATAAAAATTATATTTGCTCGATTCAGGGACCAACTCCTAAACCTTCATAATCAGCTAATAACGAAGCCCGGATAAGTGCGTTAATAGCCCTAAACTGCAAGGATTGTATCTATCGATGCTAAATCTCAATCGGCTAGGATCAAATATCAAAACCACAGAAATGTGATCCCTTTGGGGATCATAAGCTTATTCAAGCCTCATATGAATCACGGTTCTCAGGAAATCATATAAGCCGATATGTTTTTACCCAACAACAAAAGGAAAGCTTATCAGATTCAATCGGTTAAGGTTTATTTCACCAAAAACAGCCCATTGTTCACCCGATTTGCCCAAAACCACCGACGTTACCTTCCGTTAAACAACAGCCGCTGGCTGTTAGTTTTTACATAAATTGACCCAACTACCCCAGAATTCTCGAGTGTAAAAACAGATGGCCTCCAATGTAAAGGGGTTGAAAAGTGTAAGAGCTAACCGAAATGTAATGGCGGTCGGAGGGTTTTGGTGACGGGGTTTTAGCCCTAGGGTGTTCCGGCTAGGTGGTTTTGGTGCCTCCAATCCTAATAAGGTTAAGCATGTTTCTAGCCCTTATGCTACAAATAACAAGACATCACCAACCACCTGATTGCCTGATGGAGCTCCTTTTCGGGCCTCCGTCAGATGTTGTCTTCCTTTGATCTCAAGGTGAACTGGGTTGATTGTCCTTTGATGCGTGTGGGTCTCAATGGGTAGTAAGAGGATAAAATGGGATGAGAAGGCTGTCACCGTGTACCTGGAAACAAGTCCTGGGGTGGTTTGGTACCACCGAGAACCCTCCGACGCTCAAGTCAGTGACAATATCCGAGCAGAGTAACGGCGTAAGTGTAAAAGAATGGTTTACTTGACCCCTCTATGATGGGGGTTTATATAGTGGCGGCAGCACGCAGCAGCAAGAGCGAGAGTCTCGCCGGCAGTTATGTTCCCGACGTCACGCCCGCGTGATAAGCGGATCGCCCGTTAATGGGGATCGCAATGGCGTGGAACGTGGGATGTTGCCGGCGGAGAATCTGCGCATGGCGAGATTCGCGGAGCGGCGGTTACGCCTATGAGCGGTGGAGCTGGTCGGTCAGAGGGACCGAGGAAGATGCCCTCGGTAGGCGAGCTCGGGAAAGAGCGGGAGGGCCGAGGCATCTTGGTCTTACGGCAACTCGGGGTGAGCTGAGTGGCCAAGGAGGCACATTCGCAGAGGGACCCAAGGTGGGCCAGTTTGTGCTCGCAGGTTGGGCACCGGGTGGCCTGGTCGGCCCTTGTGGGCCCTTTCTTCTGAGCCTTAGGACACGTCATCTGCCACGTGTCCCGATCTTGGAGGTCATCAATATCGAGTATTATCATTAGCCCCCCACTCTTGTCCCGACCAGCTAGCGGGTCGGGTCAGGAGTGGACAGCCGGGCCTCCCGAGGCGAGATCCCTTCTAGGGTTTCATCGGGGCTAGTCCTCGGGCCTTCGGTCGTCTTTTCCGCTAGCGAATCAGGGCGAGATCTTCACATTTAAAGAAGGTGCGCCGGTTCGTGCACTCTGCAGCTGAAATGACGGTCCACGTGTCAGGCACCGATCGGCTGACGTGACGCGTGCAGGTCTGCGGCATCTGATGGGACGCAGTCAATCACGGGGCCGCCACGTGGAATGATCTGAGCCGCTGGGCGCAATGGGCCGTTTCGGCGGGAGACGACGGGTGCCATTGGATGAGGTCGCAGGCGGTGATAAATGGGGTGGGGCCCAGCCTAGGGTCCCTACTCCTTCATATTTTCTTTCCTCAGGCCCCAGCTGCTCGGCACTCATCTCTCCTCCTTTGCTCCAACCCCTGCAGAATTTCTTTTCCAAGGTTAGATGTCTTCTTCTTCTGTAGAATTGGTAGATGTTGTAAGGGTAGGTACTAGGGTTCCTTTAGATGTGCCCGAGTCTTCTAGGGGAGCAGGGGCTGGCCCATCTCCCCGGGATCGTGAGGCGGGGGCCGCCTTCAGGGAAGAGGTGGTAGGTGTGGCCCCCAGCACCCCGTGCTGGGTGAGGCATGAGGACGAGCTCGCCAACGCTCGGGCTCGCTTCCACATCCGAAGAGGCAAACCGAGTAGGAGGATGTAACAGCTTGTTCTACCCGAGACTCTACTCCCTCCACTCATGTCGATCTGAGACGCCAAAAGTGGGGATGGCAAGATTCACGCTTTGTGTCAACGACCATTGACTGTCTCAGTTGTTGTCAAGATCTCCATTATTGTCCCTAGCATTGAGGATTTTGCATATTTCACCCTGACATCCACCCAAAGGAGTACCGTTAGACCCCCAAAGGGGTACCATAACTTCCACCCCTGCTGGCTGACTGATTGCAGGGAGCGCGGAAGCTAAGGCTCCATGTTCGGTTCTGGTAAAGAGACGGTTGTCGATGCACATCTGCACTTCAGGCTCATCGAGCTCCTTTTCGCACTGAAGCGTGAACTTCAGCCATCGGGCAAGAGTTGCGTCAAACGGTTCTCCCTTCGTCTGCTTTGTTGCAAGAGCTCCGAATAGGAAACGCTTCCTTGGTCCTCTGGGTCTTTGTAACTAGTTGCCAGCCTGAAAATGCTTTCAATTTCCCTTTTAGACGTCAACTTCATCTGCTCTTGCCTTGTATTAGCTCAGGCTCTACTGAGTTGTAGAATGGAAAAATCGCCATCTCCTGGAAGTTGCTCGAGGACTCAAAGAACATGTATTGTGAGCCTTTCAAATCTCATTCCTTAACCTAGGGAAATTGAGAAAATGAGAAATGTCCGCCGATGCCTGCTCCACTGTAAATGGACTATTATCTGGCTACTGAAAGACTCTACTCCCCCTATGCATTTCCAGTCTTTCTCCCTGATCCTGGGGTATAATGCATCCCAGGTGGTTGGAACTAAGAAAGAGCCTTGTTCTGCAGGAGCCATCTCTTCTGGGTTGGAGAAGGAAGATCCTGAACTTCATTAAGAAGAATGGTTGGTCCACCACACCGCCGGGCTGGGCCATAACAAAAGACTCAATCGAATTGGGAAACTTTCACTTCCAGATTAGCGTACTCGGAAAGGAAATGCTCTTTGCCAGAAGCCATTTCATGCTTCGTCTGGCCAAGGAGGGAGAGAGGGCCGATCAGGTGCGGGGCAGGGAGATTGCCCTATACCTGGAAGCTTTTCTGTCAGGTTGACCCTCTGTCTGACGATCGTCCGTCGAGTTGACTGCAATCGCTTGCCGACGAGCGTTTCCGAGGAGGTATCTCTATGGGCCTCGGAGTCGAGGGGAGATCGTTTAGATTAGAACTGCCCTGTCCTCGGTTTTTAGATAGTGTGTCTGCCGTCGTCTGGGGTTGGCCGGGCAAGCTAGCTGCGCAGTCGGGGTAGTTGTTCCGATGCTTCTTGTGGGGCCTTCTGATCCCTTGCGGGCGCCCTGTTGCTTGACCGAGCAGGGTAGCTGCTCGGGGGCCTCAGTCACTAGTAAAATAGAGGGTTGCCCCTACGGATATTGAAATCCGTAGGGACAGATTTATGTTGGCCCTACGGATTAATCCGTAGGGCTCGAAGGTTGCCCCTACGGGCCAAGACGTTCAAGAATAAAAATATTAATTCTTAATTTGGTGTTTGCCCCTACGGAGCCGCAAACCAAGGACCTACGGACAAATCCGTAGGGGCAACTAAATAGCGATTTAATAAAGGCACAGATCGATCGCCTACGCCCGTTATCTCTTTCTCCCTCTCTCGATCGCGCGCGAAACAAAATCCCCAAATCGCCACCGCCGTTCTCGTCGTCGCCACCGCCGTTCTCGTCGTCGCCACCGCCGTTCAGGTTAGTAAATCTTCAACTAAATTAAAGAAATTTTTGATTATTTAGGGTTAGGGTTCATGGCTGGGGCTGGGGTTGCGGTTGGAGTTGGGGTTCGGCAGGGGTTGCGGTCGGGGTTGGGGTTGGGGTTGGGGTTAGGGTTAGGGTTGGGGTTCGGCTGCGGCTGCGGCTGGGGCTGGAGTTAGGGTTTGGCTTAGGGTTGGGGTTGGGGTTTAGCTGGGGCTGGGGTTAGGGTTAGGTTGGGGCGGGGCGGGGCTGGGGGCTGGGCTGGGGCTGGGGCTAGGGTTAGGTTGGGGTTGGGTATCGATGTATATACATGTATCATATCATGAATGATTCATTTTCATTAAATGTGGTAAAATTAAGTGTATAAAATCATGCCATATAAATAGATTGTGTTCGTGAATGGCGATCTAGTTAGACGAACCAAAGTGTTGCATTGATGAAAGTTTACCGTAGAGGAAATTACGGCTAGCTCTATGCATTTAACCTGAATGTATCCAGTAATTACTAGCATGTATAGAAAAGTTGGCTTAATTTATGAAAAAATGGGGAGACAACATGCATGTATGAATTTCTTTTTGTTCTTTCTTCTTCTTCTTTTTTAATTTAAAAACTGAGTAATTGAGTATCAGTCTTTATTTTATTTATTTATTTATTTTCTTTGAAGAGCGCGCTTTTGTGACAATTATCAGTAGAGTAATATTTTCTATATTTTTATAATCCAATATATTAATTTTATATTACAGTAAATAACTTTCACTATAGCTACATAACAGCATACAAATATGTTTTTACACATGCTCGAAGGGTTTGAAGCATTAAATCAAATATAGGTAATGATATTGCAAGAATTTGACTTGGTGGAGACTTACATCATTAATAGAATATATGAAAGTGTAAGGACGTTCTTTACCTTCGATAGGGTTCGGTTGGGGTGAGGCTGGGCTAGCTAAGGCTTGGGCTTCATCACCTGATATAGCGAAATACAAAGCGTACTTCAGTACACCCGACCTTATTGAGTTTCCTATTGAAGTTCCCGGTCAAACGGCATATGCATATTTTTATTCGCCATGAAATCCCAATTATCAAGCTACCGAGGACGAAAAGCCACCTTTGTTAGTCGAGAGTCATGGTAATAGACTTGTCATTATAGATCATAGTCAATTGTTTTTCCTATCATTTTCTTGATCCAGATGCTAATCAACTTGTTAATTAGTTACTGTTTTTATAACGTATTTGTCTATATTTGTTGACAGTGGCCTTTCTTTTGGATGAACATGTTTTTTTATGCATGTTTCAGTCATGTGAATTCATATGTTGTGTATAACGCTTTATGATATCAGTATCCTACATTTATAGTTTTAATTGTTGATTGTTATAGATGAATGCCATTGCAATAATAGTTTTTGGTTGATGAATGCTATTGCAATGTAGGATGATCAGTTCTATCAATCTTGATCTCAATGGTTTAAAATCATGTTACACATACAACTCGAATGCACAACAAACGCATAATTAGAGAGCGATTCGAGATGTTCAGGTTAAAACCAATATATGATACTCGATGATAATATGAAACCTTCGTATTCCCATCGATACTCATATATGAAACTAAAAGCGCCACTTACTCCCCGTCTATCGGTTAACATACGTACGATGCTCGTCGTGACATAGAACTATACGAAGGTTGTTAAATATCGGACAGTATAGCTCAATACTAACAACCGTCGTATAGTCTACGCGACGAGAAAATTCAATCGTATGGTAACCCATAGATTTGTCCCGTGTGGACAAATTAAGAATGTATAAAGCAAACGCATTCATTCACTTGTGTTTTCATCCTTTTCGAGATATTTCGTCGGTACCTTTCCGCTGGTTCTCCGTGTACAAAGATAGATTAGATGTTCATTTCAACGTTGTTTCACAGCTTTGAAATGATTATCTATTCTATTACAGTGTACTCGGAGAACAGCGGGGAGGTGCTGCCGAAATTTACTCGAAACGGTTGAAAGCACAAGTGATGGGTGTTCGCTCTATACATTCTTAATGGGATAGAAGCCTACCCCCGACAGCCGGAACACACACATACAACAAGAATACACAACAAACGCATAATTAGAGAGTGATTCGAGATGTTCGGGTTAAAACCACGATATGATAATATGAAACCTTCGTATTCCCATCGATACTCATATATGAAACTAAAAGCGCTACTTAGTCCCCGTCTATCGGTTAACATACGTGCGATGCTCGTCGTGACATAGAACTATACGAAGGTTATTAAATATCGGACAGTATAGCTCGATACTAACAACCGTCGTATAGTCTACGCGACGAGAAAATTCAATCGTATGGTAACCCATAGATTTGTCCCGTGTGGACAAGTTAAGAATGTATAAAGCAAACGCCTTCATTCACTTGTATTTTCATCCGTTTCGAGATATTTCGTCGGTACCTTTCCGCTGGTTCTCCGTGTACAAAGATAGATTAGATGTTCATTTCAACGTTGTTTCACAGCTTTGAAATGATTATCTATTCTATTACAGTGTACTCGGAGAACAGCGGGGAGGTGCTGCCGAAATTTACTCAAAACGGTTGAAAGCACAAGTGATGGGTGTTCGCTCTATACATTCTTAATGGGATAGAAGCCTACCCCCGACAGCCGGAACACATACATACAACAAGAATACACAACAAACGCATAATTAGAGAGCGATTCGAGATGTTCGGGTTAAAACCACTATATGATAATATGAAACTTTTTTATTCCCATCGATACTCATATATGAAACTAAAAGCGCCACTTAGTCCCCGTCTATCGGTTAACATACGTGCGATGCTCGTCGTGACATAGAACTATACGAAGGTTGTTAAATATCGGACAGTATAGCTCGATACTAACAGCCGTTGTATAGTCTACGCGACGAAAAAATTCAATCGTATGGTAACCCATAGATTTGTCCCGTGTGGACAAGTTAAGAATGTATAAAGCAAACGCCTTCATTCACTTGTGTTTTCATCCGTTTCGAGATATTTCATCGGTACCTTTCCGCTGGTTCTCCGTGTACAAAGATAGATTATATGTTCATTTCAACGTTGTTTCACAGCTTTGAAATGATTATCTATTCTATTACAGTATACTCGGAGAACAGCGGGGAGGTGCTGCCGAAATTTACTCGAAACGGTTGAAAGCACAAGTGATGGGTGTTCGCTCTATACATTCTTAATGGGATAGAAGCCTACCCCCGACAGCCGGAACACACACATACAACAAGAATACACAACAAACGTATAATTAGAGAGCGATTCGAGATGTTCGGGTTAAAACCACTATACGATACGCGAACCGATACGGACAGGTGGAGAAGCAATCTTGGGACTTGGAAAGATGAATATGGATTGACCAGTGTGAACACACTTCGATTTTACTGTCAGGAAGATCCGTTTATCTTTCCGAACCAAGCGTTCCAAGTATACTACTCACAGTGTTTGAAGCATCCGGGGTGGAGTGTTGTATGCCGATGGAAACCCAGAGATGTCTACGATGTCCCAGAATACGAGGACAGCGATGAGGACGAAGAAGAGAGAAGGCTTAAAGTGCTCCAACCGTCTGTTTCGAAGGACGGGTTGTCTTCGACCGATCATGAAGTTACGTGGGTTAGAAATGACATCGACGATGAAATCCAAGTAGATATGTATAATGCGCCCACGAAACGAAAAAGGTTATCAGTAATGTTATTATTACTTCACATTTTACGCTCTATACATATATAGTCAATACTTTTAATGATTGTCTAATTCGTCCATGAACCGTTATCTAGATTTGATGACGATGTCGGGAGCAGCGAAGGGCGGCAGGAGCTCCAGCCGCGGCAGAGGATGAGGCAGAGGCAGAGCGGTTCTGCCGTCCGGAGAGCTTCGTAGGGAGCTTCAGAGGGTCGGTCTTGCATCTAGATCGAAGACCCCTTTGGATGCCTCCTTCCGTGTGGATTTTGCCACACCTCCAGGTATACTGCACGCATATCCATTTTGAATGTAATATTACAGATATTCATGCCTGTTTATGTCAAAATTACTTATATTGTCAATGTTTGATTGTCTAGTTGTTGGTGATGCGTCCACATCTGGGACAGAGGCCACTCCCGTTCCTCCAGGTATGTTTATATATCATATAGGTATGTATATTGATTTAGAATGCTATATCATAAATATACACACATTCTTTTTGCTCTTACTTAGCAATTTTTATTATTGTCTAGCTATAGGTGGTGACACCACCGCACCTGCGGGTATGTTTATATATCCTATAGTGCATGCATATTGATTTAGAACGTTATATTATTGATCTACACATTCTTTTTGCAATTAATTATATAATCTATTTTTAATTGTCTAGTTATAGGTGGTGCGTCCATATCTTCCGCAGGGGCCACTCCTGTCGCTTCCATACCATCCGCATCGTCTGCAGGTTAGTATGAATAAATATAAAATATTTTTTCATTTTACATATGCTCTATAGAATAAATATGAACTTCATGGAAATTTAGCGTCAATGTTTATTTTCTAGTTGCAGGGGATGCGTCCGCATCCGGGACCCCGGTTGTTCCTCACCGGAGGAACTATCGTCCCGCTCATGCTGCTGCCCGGGCCCAGGCTCGTGCGATAGTCACCGGAGGTATATATCACACTTCAATTTTTGCTTAAACTTGATTTCTTAATACAACTTTGTCTTAATATTGATTGTTTTGATATTTCGTGCAGACGCAGGGCCTCCCTATCCCCGGAGGGGGACTCGAGGCCCGAATCAGTCCCATAGGCTGAGGCCTGACAGAGCTAGGGGGAGGCACCATTCCCCCTCCTTTTTACCTTTGACTATCGCTATACCGGTCCTCATGCCGAGAGGTTCGGCCGGTATATGGGGGATGAGAGCCGGCTCGTGAAGAACTATCCACTTCACGTTGAGTGGGGCGAGCAGCACCGGTGCTCATTCGCCCTCTTCTTTGATCAGGCTCGGGTACGTATTAACGGCCTATTTTCATTTGATTTATCCGATATATTTATTATTAACACTTGCAATCTAATAACAATGTTTTTTTTTGTATTTTCAGTTGGATTACGATTTTCAGCCTGTAGCCGACCCTGATCACCCTGGGAGGGTGCTCGACCTTCATGCTCTATACAATGGCCTGATGAAGAACATGCAGACCAAGGTCCGATACAACAGGAATGAGCTGAAGGCTGACTGCTACTCCCTGTGGATGGCGACCCCCGAGGCAGAGAGAGCGGCCCTCCTATCTACTCCGGCGTTTGCAAGAGTCGACGTAGAGACATGGCCTCTATTGTGTGATTATTTCGACTCCCAATGCAAACAGGTATGTATTTTAAATGTAATTCATTGTTTATGATATAATTTATTTCTTTGTGTTCCTTAATTAGAAAACTAAATGTTAATGCGTTGTGCAGAAACAAGCCGCTCAGAATACAGAGAACAGAAAGTTGGCGAAGAGGGGTCGCCCCACTTACACAGGTGGCTCGAGGAATATTACTCGAGCCATTGAGTTATCGGTAAATTACAATAGACCGACCTTTCTGAAATTCTGCAATATTAAGAGTTATTTTCTAATATTTCTAATATTAAGAGTTATTTTCTAATATTACAGACAGGACCGTGGCGCAAGGTGGTACACCGAGCGTGCTGTCCGCATATCTTGCCGTCCACGGCACCTCGACAGATCCCGCCACGGGCGAGCTTCGATATCCCGACGTCGCTACCCAGGAGTATTGCGTAAGTGTTAAATATTTATTCTACCCATATTTGAAATTTTAGTTTTGGAAGCTTCAAGTTTAAATTTTATACTTATACTTTATAGCTTAATGTGGGTGTAGGAGCGAGTGGTTGAGCAGGCCGAGGCCTCGGGGATCGATTTTACCGGACAGAACGATCCGAGGCTGCTGACCCCAGTTCTGGACGCCGCACACGGAGGGCACCACGGAGGTTGGGAGAGAGGCCGGGGACTGGGCCCTAGCAGGGCCCATATGAGGTTGGACTCCACCCCGGCGGTTACTTCCTCCGTCTCCGGTGAGCGACGTGTCCAGCAGGAAATGGAGAGCTTGAGGGCCACCGTTGAGGAGTTGAAGGAGATGCTGGTATGTATACTACTTTATAGTAAAATATCATGTCATATTATACATATCAACATATCCATAATTAGTACGTAGCTTGAGCTTATTTGGTTTTAGACTTAGGTTTGATTAATCATACATACATATGTAATTAAAATAAACAACGGTTATCCAAACTAGATATCCAAATGGGATTTCAAAATGACTTGATAATGATACGAATTTGAGTAATACATAGTTCTTACACGCTTCTTACACACGTTTGGTCCAGACGCGACAGGGGCAGAGGCATGCATCTCCTTCGGCTGCGGCTCCGCAAGCCACTACATCGGCTGCGGTTCCGCAGACAGCTCCAATAGCTCCACCGCCAGCTCAGACTCCCGCAGCCGCGGCTCCGCAAGCGACTCCCTCGACGGCGGCTGCACAGACCACATCCCCAGCTCCACAGGACTCTCAGACTCCCGCTCGCGCCGAATTGCAAGGTTTATTGACCGAGGAGCAGACGCGCGTTATTCTATCGTTATTCAGAGGTGGAGCTAGACCGAGCTAGGGTAGCTTTTTGGTTCTTATTTTTTGAAACATGTATTTATTTATATCATACATATTGTACTACATTTTGAAACGATATTGATATTGATATTGGTTTATATTTATATCATATTCAGTATTTGGGTTTCTTTTGTATATTATATGCGTGAGATGTGATTATGAATACTGCGATATATGTTGTGTGATAATTAATTTTATATTTTATTGATATATATATTATTTTACACAGGGCGAGAAAAAATAAGGCAGCCTTTTTTTTAAAAAAACAGATAATGTGTACCTACGGATTAATCCGTAGGTACACATGTTGCCCCTACGGATTAAGCCGTAGGGGCAAAATATCAGCAGTAACTGATATTTCCCCCCGATCTCAGTATCAAGGGGGTTGGTCTTGCCCCTACGGATATATCCGTAGGGGCAAACAAAGACCCCTACGGTTATATCCGTAGGGGCAAAATATCAGGTTTCCTGATATTTTGCCCCTACGGATATATACCTACGAATGTATCCGTAGGGGATACTACTTGGCCCTACGGATAAATCCGTAGGTACAGTTAATATAACTAAAATAACCGTAAATAAAATAACTTTTTTTCCCCTACGCCCTAATCCGTAGGTGCAAATATACCTACACAGAACTCCGTAAGGGCAAGTTTTTGACCGTAGGGGAAAGTGCAGGGCTTCAACTTGCACCTACGGCGTTTGCACCTACAGATGGATTTTTTGCCCCTACGAAGATATCCGTAGGGGCAGTGGGTTGCCCCTACGGGTAAATCCGTAGGGGCAACCCTTATTTCTAGTAGTGAGTATGAGGGCTTTTTGATCCCCGGCGTTTTGGCAGGGTAGCTGCCCGCGGGGGATAGCCGAGCGAGGGAACCTCGGGCCTCGACTGTCTCTGGGAGGGCTTTCTGATCCTTCAGCACGGGGACCGAGCAGGGTTACTGCCCAGTGCCTCATTGCGAGGACTTTGATCCCCGTCGGTTGTGGTAGGGAGCTACCAGCCGGGAATAGCCGGGCAATGACCCGACTGCCTCTGGGAGGACTTTGGCCCTTGGCCCAAAATGAAGGCACGCAGCTGCGTGGTTAGCACAAAGCGAACTATTCTTTCGCCTTTTACTAAAGATTCCCGTGTGCTCTCACCACGTTTAAGCAGCATAGGCTATTATTTGGATGGTACTCTTTTTCATTAAGGGCCTCCCAACAACTCTGAAAGTTAATTTTTTTATAAGTTAATTTTTTTGCAGGTCTTTTTACTAGCTTGATCATCCGAAGTTACAGTAAATCTATTTTCTTGTTGAAGATCTTATGTGAAATATTAGAATCGTACGGTTTGTATTAGGTTAGAAATTCGATATAAGTTATTTGAAATCTAGATTATAAGGTATCATACACCAATGAAATTATGTTGAGACTTCTTATCAAAATGGTGTTTTGGAAACGATTAAACAAGCATAAAAGCATTGTGAGTCGTTTTCATAGAGAACGTGTTTTAACCATTGTTTCCCTTGTCCATCAATGTATGAAATGACAAATAACCAATTCATTGTCGATGTAGGCCCATACAGCCATACAGGGATTAGTTCGTTCCTCATTTTCTTTGAAGTTTGGTTATTTATTCACCAATAGCCATCTATATTCCGAATAGTCTTTCATTTACACTTGAACAGTGCTAACAAACTTCTCGCATTGCTCAAACGGCCTCGGTCCGTGGTAACCTCTTAGGTATTGCACTTAAAATGATTACATGAGGAAGAACATGATGTAATTTTCGTGATTATTGCCGACTCTTGAACAACAATTCAAAAGAACAAACAATTTATATTCTCTGAAAATAACCAAGAGGTGAAATAAGGATGAACTTAAAAGATTTGGGGTTAGAAATATAAGAGTACACAGTTTTGGGGGTTAAATATTAAAGTAGCCGTTTATTAGATTAACAAATGTTTTTCTATTGAAAACTATAATTGTCAATTTTTCTAAATTATGATTCAACTTTTCTAAATTTCTACATCAAGTGTGTTAGGAAATGAAGTTGTATGAAAAAGGAAAGAAAAAAACACACTATATGATTCATGTTTCATTTGCAGTCTTATCAAAGGAATGCAAATGAAATTGTAAAATGCGACAAATTGCTGAGTTTTCATTTGTTTTTTATTCGAGCCAACAAAATTGTTGGATTTGGAAATTCGACAAAATCGGATAGTCAAACGATAGATGTAATATTTTTTTACTTGCAAAAAATACTGCATGCAAGTATTTTCAAATAAGCATGAAGATCAATCTTTTCTTAAGCATAGAACTAGAGTTTATCATCCATGTTGTATATGTAGGGATTCCTTTTCTTTCATTTTGGATGAGACACATTCGATAATAAAAGGCCTTGACATGATGTGATCAGGTTTTTATTCCAAAACTTATTTTCTTTATTTGGAGTTCTAGGAATCAAACCAATAAATATATTCACATGGAAGACCAAAAAGGCTTGGTAATGCCTTGTTTATGATAATAGCCAGCTATAAGCCTTGAGGGATGTTCCCGCCTAAAATTCGGGCGTTCATGTCAAGCACACACGTAACATACAAGCAAAAGAGTACAAAAGAGCCCTAAAACATCAAGTGGCCTCAATATGTTAAAAGGAATGTAAATCAGTTTTTTCCGGACTATATTTTGCCGTACTCCCAAATGAGAATGAGGTAGATTATGATGGCATCGAAAGCATCTAAAAAAGGGCTTCGATTTGATATATTATACACCTCACAACTCTTCCGGAATTAAAAGTTACGAATAAACGTGTGATGCAAGTATAACTTAAGCAAAACTCTTTCACAAGAGAGGATGTATTTTAGTTTCACATCGGCCACACCAAAGAATTGAAAAGTGTTTATATAACATTCTATCTTTTATTGCATTAAGACCAATAAAAAATGATATGGTGAAACCACACGCAAGTGCTGCCGCTGCCGTGCCTGCACTTGCAGACACGAATGCCGTAGGATCCCAGTTCATAGTCTTAAGTATTCTTTTTGCAGAAAATTATATTAATTTTGAAATTTTTTTATTAAAATATCACAAATGCGCACCTATAACACATGGCTAAAATCCATCTCCAAACAGGTGCACGAGATAGCAGTGGTACATGCAATGCACGTGCGCACTATCTTAGAGTGCGCAGCCGCCCAAACGAAACAGATACTTCCAAATGGAGAAACAAAATCTTCTTCATTAAAACCAATTTAACAAATCAAACTAAATTGATACGAGATCATAAAATCCGACGATGCGCATGCACCGGGGATCAATTCAAACGTGCGCACTTGTCCCGTAATTGATATGAATCAAAACCAATTTAAATCAAAATCAGACTACTTAAACTCAAAAAAAAACTGATTTGTAGAGAATAGATCTAACAAACCCCAATTTTGCCTCTCATATAAATATGAGCCCCATATGCAAAAAAAAGAGAGGAGATAATCGACCCCACAAGGTGCGCACAACCCCCCCCCCCCCCCCACAAAAAAAAAGCTTAAAAAAAGAAATAAATTCTCATCTTCTTCCTCCCTAAATAAGGTTAAAAAAAACCTTCTCTTATCTCAAAAAGCTATGGGTTTTATATAAAATAATAAAGTTTTTGCTTCAAGCATAAGCCTTTACTTCTTTTAATGAATCCATCGATTCACCATGAAAAAGGTCATAAGATCTTAGGGTTGATCTCTATTTTTAGAAAAGTTTCAAAAAAAAACCCTCAAAGATGCCTGGGCATCATAAAAACTGAAGCTTCTACTTCTGGAAAAAGAAAAGGAGAAAAAGAAACGAAAAAGAAAAGAACAGAAGCCATTGCTTCTTTCTTGAAAGCCTTTGTTTTCTGTTCAAGTTATGCGTACCCCAAAACCAAATACGCACTTGAAAAAAAGCATACAGACTTGTGCATCACGTGCACGTGCGCGCATGGGAAAATAATGACCCTGAAGATGTGTGCATCACGTGATATGCACATGTGCGCACTTGATGAATACCGCCTATAAATGCATGCGCATCACGTGATATCCACGTGAGTATAGATGAAAATGCTATCCAGGGAACGCATGTGTCACGTGACAAGCACATGAGCGCAAGTCAAAGACGTTGATTTAGTCAGATGCGCACATATATACGTGCTTACATAGAAGTTTGACCCGACAACATATGCGCATCATGTGATATACACATGCGCATCCTTTTCAAAATAATAAATATACACGCGCATCTCATACGTGCTTGTGCGCTTGAAGCAGCAAGCCATTGCTTGATCACTTAGTCAAAAGTAAACTAAGTACATAAGCTTTTGCTTCTCATAAATGATCTATTGATCAAAACATCAATAAATATAAAGTTAATTTTAGTCTCAAAAATGACTAACGGTCCTTATATCGATATTTTTAAGCTGATCTTAGTTTAAAACAAGATTAACGATCTTTAAACCTTTGAACTAATGCAGAAAATACCTAAGTTCATCATAAATCTGAGATTTACGGATTTGGACTAATTTGCGCCCTGCGGACGACAAAGTTAGTCTCCGCATACAATCCAAGGGCAACTCCAAAATAAACAAAATATAACACGACAAAAAGTGATATTCATGGAGTAAGAGAAAGTTGTTAGCGGTTTGCGATAACGTAATTAACTGCAGGGGCTTGCGCCTGCAGGAAAAAAACGTCCCCATAATAAATAAAAACCCACATGCGAGGGGAAATTTGATAAGTGTGATACATCGGTTGTATCAATCCAAACCTCCGATAAACGGTGTAATAAATCAACTTGGTATTTTCGGTGAGGTGGACGGATATGTCCATATAGTATCTGCCCCAAATTCAGGTAAGACGTTCTATCCCGGTCCGTCTCTATTTTTAGCGGTAAACAGATACAAACCAAACTCTTACAATTCACATACCTAAACCTCCTAAATGCAAAAACCATAATAAAGTATACACTCAATATAAAAATCTTGGACTCATTAACCAAGACCAAAAAAATTTCACATCCATATTTCTCCATAAATTATGTGATACCAAATGCAAATCATGTTCTCTCCATGAATTATATACCAAACCAGTAACAACAAAGATAGATGAACCCTAACCTATCTCCTTTTGGTTTTGACGCGGAATCGTCCTTCTCATTCTAAAATCAGGTGGTGGGTGCTGTTATTGATGTTGATGTTGATGATGCTGAGGATGAATTTGCAGTTGCTGCAGTTGCTGGGCTGCCATAAGTGACTGCATCGCTTGGTTATGATTCAGATGACGTTGAAATTGTTGTTGATTAGCTCCGAAACTCATCGTCACTCCATTTGGCATCATCTGACCGGTCGCTAGTTTCAATCCCTGAACCTCCTCTCGTAAAGCACCGTTTAGCGCTACGAATAGCAAAGAAGGAATATTAGGTTTCAACGAAACATCTTAAAGCATGGCAAGAATACAAAACGAAGATGCAGCATTGCCAAGGTAATAAATAAGAGAAATTACATAAAACACCGACGATCTTTTATAGTTTTCATCTGAGCACAAGTGAAATTTGAAAAGTACGAATATCGCCATTAATCTTTCTTTATCCACATTACTACAGTGTTAACAGATAGGTGATTTTACCAAATTGCCCTCTTCTTCATCCTCCTAACTTACCCCTGGGGGTATTTTGGGGTTTTAACCTGACTTATGTTTGGGATGGTAGTTCAATTGGGTTTAGAGTATCTCTTTCAATGTTTATTGAATTATTGGCGTAAGACTGAAAACTCAAAAAATTAATAGCGCTTAAATTAATATACCCTTAAGATTTAATGTTGCCAAAAAAAGGCGGATAAGAATGATCTGCTCATAGGGATGGCACTGGAATAGGCAAGGCAATTATGTCAGGATTTGATCCCCCCAAAAAATACAATACTCTTTTCTTTGTTTAAACATACTGTATGTGAAGCAATAAAAGGTGGGTCGAAAAATTTATCCAAACTGCCCCGGGTCACTTGTCATGCTCATGGAGAGAAACACTATAGAGCAAGACCAAAGATATGGTGGGTCGAAATTTCCACTGCACCCTTTTCCATATGCTCTTAACAAACTTCAATCATCATCCAAAATCAGCAAGCCATTGCATTCTGCCTAGCACCATATCATTACAGCAGGCTAAATTTTTACACCATGACCTATATCAACTTGGCCACGAGCAAATAATTCCGAGTGTCAACACACCGAGGTTTAAGTTGGAGAGTGGTATCAGAATCTGACGTCAGGATTCATGCCATATTGAGGTCAACTAATTCAAATCCAGTCCGTATTGACCTCAATCAAGCCAAAAAATTTCTGCTGCATCCTTATTGCGAAGCCTATTTGTGGGCTTCAGCATGAAGGCTAGTTTTTTATTGGGGCCAGGTTTTTGCAGTAATCATTGGTTTAGAGACCGTATATGAAGCTCTTACATAAAATAAAATAAAAAAAAGGAAAAAGAGACCGTATATGAAGAATAGCAGCTCATACTTGCCTGATACTCAATTGAACTAGAATTGAATTTGGTAATAGAACTCAAACTCAATAGACTCGTTCTATTAGATTTGAATTCGGTCGTATATCCGACACTGATAGGATGTCTTGAGACACATACACACATGCATGTGTGTGTGTGTGTGTCTAACATATAGACACATATACATATATACATATAGATAAATCTATATGCACATATACATATAGATACATCTGTGTGTGTGTGTAGTTACATCTACTGATCTACATACATATATGTATGTATAGATACATCTAAATACATATATGTATGCAGGAATAGATAGTTAGATACATACATACATATATGTATAGAGAGAGAAATGTGGGTGGGGGCTGCACTCGCCTCGCCCAGCCAATGGGGGATGGGGCCCGCCGCCACCTCAAATAAGGGCCCCACCAGCTATGCCCTTATGGCCACAACTAATGAGCTAAGGGCGACCACAATGCGCGCGCACGCACACGCACACACATCTCTCTATCTCTCTATCTATCTATTATCTATCTATCTATTACTTTAATACAAAGTTGGGCTAGGTTGGTCGACAAATCTTTTGCAAGTCAAAACACTATTTTTAACATTTCCTCTTTTGTCCTTCTTTTTCTATATCCTTTTTTCTTATTCATTTTCATATCCTTCACTTATTCATTTCCATATCCTTCACTTATTCATTTCCAAAATGCCCATGAGGTCCAAGAACAAATTAAAAGTTATTTCCCAAAATTTAAAAAAAAATCAAGTAAATTTTTTTATTACTTTTCGAATTTAATCTTTGAAATTGATCATGATTGAGTTTTCGGTAATGTCACGCCCCGCTTCCCAACATACGTAACTACGGCACTGTTCATATCATAATATTGCAATTCATACGCCCCACTTTTATGCATTTTATAAGTAAACAGGTACTTTTGACGCTCGTTTGTTGCATGATACAGGGTACAGACTCTTGGAGCAAATACAGTGAAAAAGATAAAAGATGATACAGAAAATGAACTTTTGACCAACAAGCAGACGGACCTTACTCAAGCCGAGACGAAGAACAGTGCAAGGTCCAAAAAGACGAAAGTGAAACGGTTAAAAGATCGCTACAAGTATTCACTGAGACATCTGGAGGAGAATAAGAAGCCCAACAGAGAAAATACATATGGAAATAGGAAGCCCAAGAAAAGCCAAACCAAGCCCAGAAAGATGGTGAGCCAAGCCCACCAAAGGGCCGCGGAACCGCGGCCCAAGCTCCCCATTGCCGCGGTTCCGCGGCTGTTTGGAGCCCGTGTCGGTGGATTTTTGGCGTGTCGGTGTGTCGGTGCAGATGTTGGGATTTTTAGAGGGCAAATCTGTAATTTCATATCTACGAGAGTCTGTAACCCTAGCTTCACTGGTTGCTTATAAATTGTACTCAAAATCTGTAAAATGTTATGCCTCTTATCAATCAATAAAATCAGACCTGTTGAGAGATCAAGAGCATCAATCTTGTAAGTGTTCTTTATTTTTATGCCTTAGTTTAGTTCTTTTTTCTTGCACTAGCTAATATACTTATTGCAGTAGAATAATCTTAATACTTGCCGTAGTTAACTAGTCTAGCCTCTTTTAATTTGCAGTAAATAATAATTCAAGATCAGAACAAAACATTTTAAAACATAACAACAAAATGTCGTTTTTAGATAATTCCCTAATGAGCGAGTAAAACCCTCGCTCGTTAGGGTTAGGAACAAGGGAGGGAGTGAGAGATGGATATCTCTCACCTCCTTCAATGCCAACATATTTTCAAAACAAGAACTTCATGCACGCATGTATGATCCGCCCCCTACGGCACCCTACCTACGAGATAACGGTGAACCGTAGTATAAAAGGCCGGACATACATGACGTCCATGAAGATTGCAGCAATTAATAGGAAAGGACGGACAAGGATCTAGAGGAAGAAACTTCGTCTCTTCCCGATCATCCTAATCCTCTTTGCTAATAATTGTTGTGATTTTCTAAAAAGCTTTAATCAAACGGCATTGAAAGAGATGACAATATTGATCTCATCAACCCTCCCTTAGACCTAACCCTAATGAGTTCTTTCATATCATATAAATTAGTTTCTAAATCAATCGACAAAAACCAAACAACAATCTGAATCAACTCGTTATAACACAAAAACAGAAAATTACACATCTCTGCGGATCGACCCGTACTCACCGGCTAGCTGCAAAGCGACGCCGTTTCTGATTACGGTAAACACAATTTTTGGATTAATCAAATGGCGCCGTTGCCGGGGATCGCGTAATTTTTTTTGTTTTGTATGATTTCGGGTTGATATAAATTTTGAAAAATCATAAAAATCAGAAAATACAAAAACACTTTAGCGATTTTTATTTGTTTGAAGGGTTCTATGTTTTGAATCTTGCAGGAACAGCAAAGGATTGTGAATCTGGAATTTTACAGAGAGCAAAACAGAAAAGAGAACATCAGAACAGAATAGAATTGGTGAACAGGAGCTGCACAAAATTTTCCACAGCCTGACCCCACTTCTTGGCCGCGCTTCCGCCGCATAAAAGGGTCTCCCGCCGCTAATCCGCGCTCTGCCTGCCACGTCAGCACATCAATTTTGCAAGGTTTGCCTTCTCATTCTCCCCTCTGCAACCTCCCATATATCTCTCTGTAAAACCTTTCTGCAGGAATTCTTTGCGCTAAAAAATAAAATTTCTTTCACCCCCTTCTAAATAACAGATTTGCTGCAGGTTTCTTTGCGCCGCGCTAAAAATTGATTGCAAGTGAACTTTACTGTTTTGCATAATTTAATCGGACTTTAAGGGGCTAATTGACCAAACTCAGATTGGGTGGGGATTTCATCACCCTTCCCAGGACCCCAGAAAACACCTAAAGCATGTGCATTGACCACAGTTAATTAAAAAAGATTAGACTCAGACCTAAGGACATCGAGCTCAATAGTAAAAGGACTAGTATAGGCATCGGCCGTTTATCCTAACCGACATTGCGGTGTCTAGGCTAGTGGTTATTAATTAGGCCCACTGTAGTGGTGGTTCCTTCCCACTTACCTGGCCGTACTTGTCCGTGAAAAGGCAGTTTGAGGTCCTATTTCTAGCCCTAGTTAGGAGCTGTCTAGCAGACCTAGGCGACCCTAGATCTAGGCCTGATTGTGCATGTGTGGTTGATTTGTGTCACGAGTCCCTTTCCAAAAACCTTTTTGCAAAACTCTCACATAAAAAAAAAGAGAAAAATCTTTTCAAACTTGCAACTTGCCGCTAAGAAAACTTGCAACTCACGATACCACTTTCCCTCACTGACGTTATCTTACCTCCACATTCTGTCTTTTTTCTTTTTTCTGACTGCACTACCCTTTGGTGTATGTCACTTTGGACTAGGGATACTGACGCCCGATTAGTCCGTGTTTCGTTGGTACCGACCAACGAACCTTTCGACACCGAAGTCGAAAATCCGTCCACTTTCTTACCTTCACCTTCCACTTCTTTCACCGAAGGTATGTCGGGATTCAACCCCAACAACACCTTACCGACGGGAAGGATTCCACCTCCGTTAGGTGCGAATGACCCGAACCAGCCGCCTGTTGAAGCGCCCGCACGAGTTGCGCGCCAGGATCTCTTTTACCCCATCCGCACTTCTTTACCTACTTGTCTTTCACCCCCACCGGCAAATGGGGACAATTTTGAGATAAAACCACATTTCATCAATATGCTGCCAAAATTTCATGGTTTGGAATCTGAAGACACATATATCTTTATTAATAAATTCCAAAATGTGTGCGCTATGATGAAAACAACCCAATTGAGTGATGACGCTATAAGGCTAAGGGTCATTCCTTTCACCTTATGTGACCTAGCCGAGAAGTGGCTA
The DNA here is from genome assembly GCA_030015575.1 of Agapanthus africanus. Taxonomy (NCBI): domain Eukaryota; kingdom Viridiplantae; phylum Streptophyta; class Magnoliopsida; order Asparagales; family Amaryllidaceae; genus Agapanthus; species Agapanthus africanus. The sequence continues at coordinate 88,758,644 of CM057338.1, read as the reverse complement.
TATAGCACCGCATCACATTCCATAAGAAATTGGGACGAGTTTGTGAAGGCTTTTCTGAAAAAGTTCTATCCTCATCACAAAACTGCCAGAATCCGCAATGAAATAATTCAATTCTCACAACTTCCTTCCGAACCATTTTGGAAGTGTTTCGAGAGATTTAAGGACCTACTAGTTCAATGCCCTCATCATGGGATCGAGAGTTGGCAACTTTGCCAAACATTATACGAGGGATTGAACTTGGCAACGAAGCAGTTGCTAGAAACCATCTGTCAAGGTCATTTTCTCTCTAAGTCTAGTGATGAAGCGTGGCAGTTTCTTGAGGATCTTAGTGAGCAAACAATACAGTGGGAGAGTACCAAGACCACATCATCTTCTAGTGGTCAATCTAGGGCAGGCATACATCAAGTAGAGATGTCGATTGCCATGAAGGCCGAGATGGCCGCTCTTACGAAAAAGCTAGAAGCGATTGAGACCAAAATCTCATCGCCTTCTCCTGCCCCTGCTATGCCCCCACGAACTGTCTGTGCTTGTTGTGCGGATCCATCGCACCTAACCGAAGAGTGTCCTTATAATGCATCCACTCAAGAACAGGATCAAGTCAATACTGCATTTCAGCAACGACAAAGGAACGATCCGTACTCTTCGACATATAATCCGGGGTGGAGGAGTCACCCAAATTTCGCTTGGAACCAAAATCAACAATTCCAAGGAAATAACAATTTTCAAAGACCTCCTCCTCCACAACAACAACAACAAGCACCCTCACAAACTCAATTTCAACCGCAACAATTTCAACAACCTTACCCTAATCAGGTGAACAATTTTGTGCCTAACAATGCTTATCAGCCAAATAATTATGTTCAATCTAATAATGATAAGGTTAGCTCGCTCGAGAGAAGTCTAGATGCAATCCTTAAGCAATCTACACAGTCTACAGCAAGACTGGAGACTTCTATTCAATCTTTAGTGCAAAATAGTGCCTCACACGATCAAAGCATCAAATCTATTGAGGCACAAATCGCACAACTCAATGCAGCTTTGAGCGAGCGCGAAAAAGGAAAACTCCCGTCTCAACCACTGCCCAACCCCGGTCACGCACATGCTGCATATCAACAGCAAAATCATAACGTAAATGTTGTGACCACGTTGAGATCGGGAAAAGTGTTGCAGAAAAATGTGGGCATGAACAATGACACCTCTGCCGGTGGGACTGCTTCATCTTTTTCACACCTAAAATATGCTTATCTAGGTGATAATGAGACCTTACTTGTCATTATATCAGCCTCTCAATTGGGTTGTTTTCATCATAGTTTAGGGACGTTTCGGTGTGACCACCTTGCTCCCCGGCAACGGCGCCATTTGATTAATCCAAAAATTGTGTTTACCGTAATCAGAAACGGCGTCGCTTTGCAGCTAGCCGGTGAGTACGGGTCGATCCGCAGAGATGTGTAATTTTCTGTTTTTGTGTTATAACGAGTTGATTCAGATTGTTGTTTGGTTTTTGTCGATTGATTTAGAAACTAATTTATATGATATGAAAGAACTCGTTAGGGTTAGGTCTAAGGTAGGGTTATTGAGATCAATATTGTCACCTCTTTCAATACCGTTTGATTAAATCTTTTTAGAAAATCACAACAATTATTAGCAAAGAGGATTAGGATGATCGGGAAGAGACGAAGTTTCTTCCTCTAGATCCTTGTCCGTCATTTCCTATTAATTGCTGCAATCTTCATGGACGTCATGTATGTCCGGCCTTTTATACTACGGTTCACCGTTGCCTCGTAGGTAGGGTGCCGTAGGGGGCAGATCATACATGCGTGCATGAAGTTCTTGTTTTGAAAATATGTTGGCATTGAAGGAGGTGAGAGATATCCATCTCTCACTCCCTCCCTTGTTCCTAACCCTAACGAGCGAGGGTTTTACTCGCTCATTAGGGAATTATCTAAAAACGATATTTTGTTGTTATGTTTTAAAATGTTTTGTTCTGATCTTGAATTATTATTTACTGCAAATTAAAAGAAGCTAGACTAGTTAACTACGGCAAGTATTAAGATTACTCTACTGCAATAAGTATATTAGCTAGGGCAAGAAAAAAGAACTAAACTAAAGCATAAAAATAAAGAACACTTACAAGATTGATGCTCTTGATCTCTCAACAGGTCTGATTTTATTGATTGATAAGAGGCATAACATTTTACAGATTTTGAGTACAATTTATAAGCAACCAGTGAAGCTAGGGTTACAGACTCTCGTAGATATGAAATTACAGATTTGGCCCCTAAAAATCCCAACATCTGCACCGACACACCGACACGCCAAAAATCCACCGACACGGGCTCCAAACGGCCGCGGAACCGCGGCAATGGGGAGCTTGGGCCGCGGTTCCGCGGCCCTTTGGTGGGCTTGGCTCACCATCTTTCTGGGCTTGGTTTGGCTTTTCTTGAGCTTCCTATTTCCATATGTATTTTCTCTGTTGGGCTTCTTATTCTCCTCCAGATGTCTCAGTGAATACTTGTAGCGATCTTTTAACCGTTTCACTTTCGTCTTTTTGGACCTTGCACTGTTCTTCGTCTCGGCTTGAGTAAGGTCCGTCTGCCTGTTGGTCAAAAGTTCATTTTCTGTATCATCTTTTATCCTTTTCACTGTATTTGCTCCAAGAGTCTGTACCCGGTATCATGCAACAAACGAGCGTCAAAAGTACCTGTTTACTTATAAAATGCATAAAAGTGGGGCGTATGAATTGCAATATTATGATATGAACAAATGCCCCCAAACTTATCTTTTACTCGTCCTCGAGCAAACTTATTAGTTTATTCTAACCTAGCCGTACTTTCGCAGGGAAACGCGATTGCACTGAGCACGTGCAACAAGTCGTTAAACCTCTAGGTGTCCCTAGTAGGAGGAGTGTTGTCTCCTGAGGGTTTTCAGCGGATTACACCCACAAAATCCTATCAACTTGGTTTTTCGACTTTTGTTTTCCAATTAGGTTTTCTAACAAGGAATTCTATTATCGTCGCCCCGCAAATTATCCACCCATATCTTTCACACTTCCTTATTATGTAACTTAAGATTGTACATATTCTATAAAATTACTTAGAATTCAGCATTTCTTAAGTTTTTCTTCTAGAGTTTCATCTCCACTCAGGAATTTCTATCAACTCTATTAAAGATACAAGTTTTATTTTTCATTCCTTTCTCTTATCTAAACTCTAATCACATATCCCCACGTGTGTGTAATTTTCACCCCTACACTTGGAAATTCAAATCAAGCAATCGTACTCTCGTCCATTGTCCAAAGCACTTATTAATTTGTGAATTTTTCTTAACTTTTGCTTACACATCCTTCATGCGACCGTTAATACTTCTTGAGCTACCAACAGCCGATTACAAGATGCGTTAGCCCTTTAAAGCGTATTTCCTAGTTTTGCAACACCCAAGGCTTTTAGCAGTGACTCCCAAACCAGTTGGTCTAAGGCACTAGGTGATGAAGTACCCTCGCTAATTAATTTTCTAGCCCTAAGTAATCACAAAAACCAGTGTCCATTTTTTTATTCACTTTTTTTTTCTTTTTATTTTCATTGTGCTAAGGACTTTAGACAAGAGTAATTCAAGGTCTCTTCTACTAATCCAAGTTTCAAGGTGCGTGATTGTGCATTTTGTAGGGTACATGTTTTCAGAATCTAAACTTAAGCTAGGAACTATCTTTCGAACTTATACTTTAATAAGAACATTAATACTCTTCCCTCGTTTTGGCTCAACCCACGAAGTGAACCCAAAATTTGCCTATTCCTAAATAACCTACAAAGACATATATTCTCTACCGTTAAACTCTAAGGGAGGTTATTTTTAGGGTTTTTAATTTACTAAGTCTAAGATCTAGTTTATCCTAGCCAGTTAACATTTTTATCAAACTCAAGTCAATTAACCAAAATTGAATACAATAATTTTTTTTATAATTTTTGAAATTTTCTCAATTTTTATGGGTTTTTCAGTTTTCTAATTTTTTTTTATTTTTTTTTTCAAATTTTCAAATTTTTATGATTTTTTTATATAAAGATGCAATGCAGAATTTAAATATGCAAAAGGAAAGGAGAATATATACAATATGCAATGCAAAAGATAACTATATACATTACCCTCTCCCCCAAACTTGAGCAAAGCAGTGCCCTTACTGCCCGGCCCCACGTCGCGCTCGTGAGCGTGAACGTGATCGTTCCCCTCTAGCCAAAAGTGTTTGGATTCCCCTCTCAATTTCCGTCAACCGACGGTCGTGATCTCGTGCAGTTGCCCGAAACTCATCCCTCAAAGAGTCGATTCTTCTCACTGTTCTTCGCATCAGTCGCGCATGCTCCTGGGGAGTTAGTTCTTCCCCGCTCGAAGTCGAGCTCGAACTAGGGGTGTGTGCAGGTACATTTTCTGCCGGTTTGGTTCGTGTCCAAATATCCGTGAGTCTAGAGTAGGACGACGAGACGCCCTCTACAAGTGGTCGAACCGGGACACCGTCTATCATGTATGCGTCAAATTCCTCGATGGGGAGGAAATATCGGCAGATTTGTGTAACAAGCATGGGACATGGGTATACGGAACCTCGTTTCCCCGTACCTATGGATTGGAGCAAAACCGTGCATATGTCGAACCTAGGATTCTTCATCATCAGTGTGTGTACGACATGTAAAGAAGGAGTGAAAAAGGTCGTGTTGTGGGAACTACCGAAGATATTGTTTTGTGCCCACCGGCACACAGTTAAAACGTTCGCGAAAAGGGTCCGTGCTTGGATGCCCTTACGCGGTTCTCGTGCACAATCATTACCCATCAAGGGTATATAATCTTCAAAGCGCAATGGGTGTTCATGTGCAGGTACACGTGGTATGAGTGTAACCTCGTGTATCAAGTTCCTATCGATGTGAATTTCACGACTTCCCCAATTTAGCTTAATGTAACCTAAGTTGTCAAGGCTATTATTTTCCATGGATTCGTAAAATAGGGCAACTAGGTTAGGTAGGGCAAACGCAGATGCATGATTATAGAGCAGGAAATTCCAGCTCCGTTGTGCGATTTCATGCGCGAAATATCTACCGTATACCTCGTGTTCGAAAACAGGGAAAAAATCTCTTTCATACTGCATTTTATGTGCCATTTAGATGTTTACAGTAAAATGATATGCAGTAACAGAGAGGATTTAGACAGAGTTACCTCCCCCGAAAATTTCAGGGGGTGAAGAGACCAGAATGCGGCGGATCAGCGGCGGGAGGCGGCTACGGCGGCGGTTCCGCGGTCGGTTGGTAGCGGCGCGGCGAGATTCTTCTGCACAGGGTAGAGGCGGCGGCTAGGGTTTTATGAGGAGGAAATATTTAGGTTTAAGAACACAGGAGGGTCGGGTTCCTTTAAATAGGGGATGGGAGGGTGATTTGCATAAAACACCCTCTAAAACGAGGGTTGTATTTGTAAAATCAGCTCTTAATCAGCAAATTTGCAATTTGGTCCAAAATTATCATTTTTTATTTTTTAAAAAAAAATTATTTTTTTTATTATTTTTTTTATATATATACAAACACTATACACACCCCCAAACTTATTTGAAATAATGTTTTGGGAAAAGAATTTTGGGGGTGAAGATGGAGGAAAATCAATCAGTGTAAATCGGCTCCTGCAAAAACAGGAGCTCCTCCGTAGGGTCCGCTGTGAAGAACGGTTTCAGTCGATGCCCATTTACCTTGAATAAGGTACCGTCTTCAGGGTTCTCAAGATCAACCGCACCGTGCGGATAAACGGTGCGGACTACAAAAAGTCCTCTCCATCTGGACCGGAGCTTGCCGGGATGAAAATGTAACCGAGTGTCATAAAGTAGAACCTGTTGACCAGGTTCGAAAGTTTTTCGCAAAAGGTGTTTATCGTGGAACACCTTGGCTCGGTTTTTAGCAGTTATAGCATTATCATATGCCTCATCCCTCAGCTCCTCCAACTCATTCAATTGCAGCTTTCGATTGCTGCCCGCATCTCCTAAAGACAAATTCAGCTCTTTGATAGCCCAAAATGCTTTATGCTCGATCTCCACTGGGAGGTGGCAAGCCTTCCCGTACACAAGTCGGTATGGAGACATACCAAGATCGGTCTTATATGCAGTACGGAAAGCCCATAGTGCATCTATCAGTTTAAGTGACCAATCCTTACGATTTTTGGAAACCGTTTTCTCCAAGATTTGCTTTATTTGCCGATTTGAAATCTCGGCTTGCCCACATGTTTGAGGGTGATATGTTGTTGACAATTTGTGGGTGATAGAGTATTTGCGCATTAAGGACTCGAAAGTCCTATTGCAGAAGTGAGAACCATTGTCACTTATTATCGCCCGAGGGTGCCCAAATCGAGAAAATATGTGTTCTTTAAGAAACCGAACGACAACTTTATTATCATTCGTTCGACTGGGCACAGCCTCGACCCACTTAGAAACATAGTCAACTGCCAACAGAATATACATATTTCCAAAAAAGTTAGGAAATGGTCCCATGAAATCTATGCCCCAAACATCAAAAATGTCCACAACCAAAATAGGTTGGAGCGGCATTTCGTTTCTCCGCGAAATCCGGCCCAAGTGTTGGCACCGGGAGCAAGTTTTGCAGTATTCAAATGCATCCTTGAAGAGTCGTGGCCAATAGAAACCACACTGCAAAACTTTTTCGGCTGTCTTCTTTGGGCCAAAATGCCCGCCACATGCTTGATCGTGGCAAAAAGACAGCACACTCTTGACCTCACTTTCGGGTACACACCGACGAATGATTTGGTCGGAACAGTATTTAAAAAGATAGGGCTCATCCTAGTAAAAATGCTTTACTTGGGATAAAAATCGAAGTTTATCCTGTTTCGACCAATCATTGGGAATCAGGCCGGTGGCTAAGTAATTCACAATATCGGCGAACCAAGGTTCGCAAGAAACGGTCAAGAGTTGCTCGTCGGGAAAAAACATCAGTAATTGGAAGATCGAGCGTGGGGGAAGAAGGAAGTCGTGATAGATGATCAGCTACTACGTTTTCACATCTTTTTTTGTCCTTAATGACAAGGTCAAACTCTTGTAATAAAAGGATCCAACGTATTAGCCTTGACTTAGCATCTTTCTTCGCAAAAAGGTGGCGAAGAGCTGAATGATCAGTATATACAACGACTGGAGAGCCGATTAAATAAGGCCGAAATTTTTCGAGTGCAAACACAACAGCTAAAAACTCTTTCTCTGTTGTTGTGTAGTTGAGTTGGGCCTCATTTAGTGTTTGGCTAGCATAATAAATCACGTGCGGCATCTTATTAATGTGCTGTCCCAGAACAGCGCCAATAGCAAAGTCTGATGCGTCGCACATGATTTCAAAAAGGTGTGTCCAGTCGGGAGATGAGAGTATGGGTGCGGTGATGAGGGAATGCTTCAAAGACTCGAATGCTTCAATGCAAGTGGAGTCGAAAGCAAACGTAGTGTCCTTGGCCAGTAAGAGAGTCAAGGGTCTAGCGATCTTGCTAAAGTCCTTGATGAACCGTCTGTAGAAACCGGCGTGGCCAAGGAAGGCTCTAATATCTTTGACGCATTTTGGGGGAGGGAGGTTAGAAATCACTTCGATTTTTGCTCTATCTACCTCGATGCCGTTTTGCGAGATGACATGTCTTAAGACAATGCCCTCTCGCACCATGAAATGGCACTTCTCCTAATTCAATGTCAGGTTCTTATCCCTGCAGCGGGTAAGAACAGCGTCAAGATGGCGTAAACACTCGTCGAAGGAGTCGCCAAAGATGGAGAAATCATCCATAAAGATCTCCAAGAACTTTTCAACCATGTCTGAAAAGATCCCCATCATACACCGCTGAAATGTCGCGGGTGCATTGCATAACCCAAAGGGCATGCGACGATAAGCAAACGTGCCAAAGGGACAAGTGAATGTTGTCTTGTCTTGGTCCTCCTTGGCGATGGGGACTTGGTTGTAACCGGAATAGCCATCGAGAAAGCAATAGAACTCGTGCCCTGCCAATCGCTCGAGCATTTGGTCAATGAAAGGTAAAGGAAAGTGGTCTTTCCTTGTTGCGGCATTGAGTTTCCTATAGTCTATGCAGACTCGCCACCCAGTTTGGGTGCGAGTGGGAATCAACTCATTTGCCTCATTGGTAATGACCGTAATGCGCGATTTCTTTGGCACGACGTGGATTGGGCTAACCCATTGGCTATCCGAGATAGGGTAAATGATACCGTTATCCAGACACTTGACAATTTCCTTCTTAACAGCCTCTTTTATGATGGAGTTGAGGCGCCTTTGTGGATCCCGTGCTGGCTTGGCATCATCCATTAAGTGTATATAATATTCGACTATGAGGGGACTAATCCCCTTAATGTCCGCCATAGACCAGCCGAAAGCTTGCCGATTATTATGTAAGACCATCAAAAGAGCCTTCTCTTGCTCAAGAGCTAGAGAGGCTGATATAATGACAGGTAAGGTCTCATTATCACCTAGATAAGCATATTTTAGGTGTGTCGGCAAAAGCTTTAATTCGAGTTTAGGAAGCGAAACAATAGATAGTAACAATGGGGTAGTTGTTTCAAACTCGAATGATTCCATCAAAGGTTCGAACCGAGTGTACGCAACAGTGTCGGATGGTTCAACTAACTCATCCGAAAAAGCAAAAGACACCAATTCAGGTGATGAGTCTTCAAAGTCATCAACGAAGGTAAAGCACTCAAAATCATTATCCGCTGTGAAAGCTGCGTCGGATTCTAGGAGGAACGCACTAGTGGCGTTAACATTGCTGTGATCGAACAAAAAATTCTCGAATTCACAGTCCTCCTCCGCGATCTCATTGATCGAGCAAACATCGAGTACGCTAGCATTAGGCTCAGCCGGCTGACTTCCCAACTTGAAAATATTGAGCTCAATTGTCATATTGCCGAAAGATAGGTTCATTGAACCGTTACGACAATTGATCACTGCGTTGGAAGTAGCCAGAAATGGTCGACCAAGTATTACCGGAATTTGGTTCCGGGGGTTAGCAACAGGTTGTGTATCCATCACAATAAAGTCAACGGGGAAAATGAAATCCCCTACTCTAATTAACACATCCTCCAGCTCTCCCCTAGGATGGGTTATTGACCGGTCGGCCATTTGGAGAGTACAGTGAGTGGGCTTAAGCTCTCCAACGCCCAATTGCTCGTACACAGAATAGGGTAGCAAATTGACACTCGCGCCAAGATCTAATAGTGCTCTATTGATGTTCTTGTCCCCAATTGTTATCGAAATGGTAGGACACCCGGGGTCCTTTTGCTTTGGGGGAAGGGAATTTACAAGAGCATCACTAATAGCATTAGCCACAAAAACTTTCTTTGGCACTTGCGACTTCCTCTTTTTGGTGCATAAGTCCTTTAAAATTTTTGCATATGAAGGAACTTGTTGGATGGCATCCAAAAGAGGGATATTTATGCTAACCTGTTTGAACAACTCAACGATCTTCTCCATTTGTGGAGGTGGTTTATTGGATCTCAACCTATTAGGAAAAGGAACATTTTGAAAGGTGGTTAAGTCCAACTTTTGTGGATCAGATTGTCAAGTTGGAACGGCACCCTGTGTAGATATGTTCGTGTTGTGAGAAATGGGTCCGTTCAAGCTAGAAAAGGTAGAGCCATGTGAAGGGTGGAGAATAGGCTCTAAGGAGGAAGAAGAAGATGAAGGTGAAGAAGATGAAGAAGTCCCACCGGCAGAGGTGTCATTGTTCATGCCCATATTTTTCTGCAACACTTTTCCCGATCTCAACGTGGTCACAGCATGATTTTGCTGTTGATATGCAGCATGTGCGTAACCGGGGTTGGGCAGTGGTTGAGACAGGAGTTTTCCTTTTTCACGCTCGCTCAAAGCTGCATTGAGTTGTGCGATTTGTGCCTCAATAGATTTGATGCTTTGATCGTGTGAGGCACTATTTTGCACTAAAGATTGAATAGAAGTCTCCAGTCTTGCTGTAGACTGTGTAGATTGCTTAAGGAACACATCTAGACTTCTCTCGAGCGAGCTAACCTTATCATTATTAGGTTGAACATAATTATTTGGCTGATAAGCATTGTTAGGCACAAAATTGTTCACCTGATTAGGGTAAGGTTGTTGTTGAAATTGTTGCGGTTGAAATTGAGTTTGTGAGGGTGCTTGTTGTTGTTGTTGTTGTGGAGGAGGTCTTTGAAAATTGTTATTTCCTTGGAATTGTTGATTTTGGTTCCAAGCGAAATTTGGGTGACTCCTCCACCCCGGATTATATGTCGAAGAGTACGGATCGTTCCTTTGTCGTTGCTGAAATGCAGCATTGACTTGATCCTGTCCTTGAGTGGATGCATTATAAGGACACTCTTCGGTTAGGTGCGATGGATCCGCACAACAAGCACAGACAGTTCGTGGGGGCATAGCAGGGGCAGGAGAAGGCGATGAGATTTTGGTCTCAATCGCTTCTAGCTTTTTCGTAAGAGCGGCCATCTCGGCCTTCATGGCAATCGACATCTCTACTTGATGTATGCCTGCCCTAGATTGACCACTAGAAGATGATGTGGTCTTGGTACTCTTCCACTGTATTGTTTGCTCACTAAGATCCTCAAGAAACCGCCACGCTTCATCACTAGACTTAGAGAGAAAATGACCTTGACAGATGGTTTCTAGCAACTGCTTCGTTGCCGAGTTCAATCCCTCGTATAATGTTTGGCAAAGTTGCCAACTCTCGATCCCATGATGAGGGCATTGAACTAGCAGGTCCTTAAATCTCCCGAAACACTTCCAAAATGGTTCGGAAGGAAGTTGTGAGAATTGAATTATTTCATTGCGGATTCTGGCAGTTTTGTGAAGAGGATAGAACTTTTTCAGAAAAGCCTTCACAAACTCGTCCCAATTTCTTATGGAATGTGATGCGGTGCTATATAGCCACTTCTCGGCTAGGTCACATAAGGTGAAAGGAATGACCCTTAGCCTTATAGCGTCATCACTCAATTGGGTTGTTTTCATCATAGCGCACACATTTTGGAATTTATATACCCTGATCACCGTCTATCATGTATCCAAGGGCGTTTGGAGCTTCATTGAACTAGTAGGTCCCATGATGTTTGGCAAAGTTTAAGTTTACCGTAATCAGAAACGGCGTCGCTTTGCAGCTAGCCGGTGAATACGGGTCGATCCGCAGAGATGTGTAAATTTCTGTTTTGTGTTTTCACGAGTTGATTTCGTTGGTTGTTTGGTTTTTGTCGATTGATTTAAAAACTAATTTATATGATATGAAAGAACTCGTTAGGGTTAGGTCTAAGGTAGGGTTGATGAGATCAATATTGTCACCTCTTTCAATGCCGTTTGATTAAAACTTTTTAGAAAATCACAACAATTATTAGCAAAGGGGATTAGGATGATCGAGAAGAAACGAAGTTTCTTCCTCTAGATCCTTGTCCGTCCTTTCCTATTAATTGCTGCAATCTTTATGGACGTCATGTATGTCCGGCCTTTTATACTACGGTTCACCGTTACCTCGTAGGTAGGGTGCCGTAGGGGGCGGATCATACATGCGTGCATGAAGTTCTGGTTTTGAAAATATGTTGGCATTGAAGGAGGTGAGAGATATCCATCTCTCACTCCCTCCCTTATTCCTAACCCTAACGAGCGAGGATTTTACTCGCTCATTAGGGAATTATCTAAAAACGACATTTTGTTGTTTAAGTTTTAAAGTGTTCAGATCTTGTGTTATAACTTACTGCAGATTAAAAATAGCTAACTAGTTAACTAGGGCAAGTAATAAAATTAGAACTAAGGCAGGAATAAAAAGAATTAAAAACTTACAAGAAAGTGATGCTCTAGATCTCCCAACAAATCTGATTTTTATTGATAGAAAAAAGGCATAACATTTTACAGATTTTGAGTACAATTTATAAGCAACCAGTGAAACTAGGGTTGCAGACTCTCGTAGATATGAAATTACAGATTTGCCCCCTAAAAATCCCAACATCTGCACCGACACGCCAAAAATCCACCGACACGGGATTCAAAAATCCAAGATTTGCTGTATAGTGTTTGTATATATATAAAAAATAATAATAAAAATAAAAAAAATGATAATTTTGGACCAAATTGCAAATTTGCAGATTAAGAGCTGATTTTACAAATACAACCCTCGTTTTAGAGGGTGTTTTATGCAAATCACCCTCCCATCCCCTATTTAAAGGAACCCGACCCCCCTGTGTTCTTAAACCTAAATATTTCCTCCTCATAAAACCCTAGCCGCCGCCCCCTACCCTGTGCAGAAGAATCTCGCCGCGCCGCCACCAACCGACCGCAGAACCGCCGCCGTAGCCGCCTCCCGCCGCTGATCCGCCGCATTCTGGTCTCTTCACCCCCTGAAATTTTCGGGGGAGGTAACTCTGTCTAAATCCTCTCTGTTACTGCATATCATTTTACTGTAAACATCTAAATGGCACATAAAATGCAGTATGAAAGAGATTTTTCTCCTGTTTTCGAACACGAGGTATACGGTACATATTTCGCGTATGAAATCGCACAACGGGGCTGGAATTTCCTGCTCTATAATCATGCATCTGCGTTTGCCCTACCTAACCTAGTTGCCCTATTTTACGAATCCATGGAAGATAATAGCCTTGACAACTTAGGTTACATTAAGCTAAATTGGGGAAGTCGTGAAATTCACATCGATAGGAACTTGATACACGAGGTTACACTCATACCACGTGTACCTGCACATGAACATCCATTGCGCTTTGAAGATTATATACCCTTGATGGGTAATGATTGTGCACGAGAACCGCGTAAGGGCATCCAAGCACGGACCCTTTTCGCGAACGTTTTAACTGTGTGCCGGTGGGCACAAAACAATATCTTCGGTAGTTCCCACAACACGACATTTTTCACCCCTTCTTTACATGTCGTACACACACTGATGATGAAGAATCCTAGGTTCGACATATGCACGGTTTTGCTCCAATCCATAGGTACGGGGAAACGAGGTTCCGTATACCCATGTCCCATGCTTGTTACACAAATCTGCCGATATTTCCTCCCCATCGAGGAATTTGACGCATACATGATAGACGGTGTCCCGGTTCGACCACTTGTAGAGGGCGTCTCGTCGTCCTACTCTAGACTCACGGATATTTGGACACGAACCGAACCGGCAGAAAATATACCTGCACACACCCCTAGTTCGAGCTCGACTTCGAGCGGGGAAGAACTAACTCCCCAGGAGCATGCGCGACTGATGCGAAGAACAGTGAGAAGAATCGACTCTTTGAGGGATGAGTTTCGGGCAACTGCACGAGATCACGACCGTCGGTTGACGGAAATTGAGAGGGGAATCCAAACACTTTTGGCTAGAGGGGAACGATCACGTTCACGCTCACGAGCGCAACGTGGGGCCGGGCAGTGAGGGCACTGCTTTGCTCAAGTTTGGGGGAGAGGGTAATGTATATAGTTATCTTTTGCATTGCATATTGTATATATTCTCCTTTCCTTTTGCATATTTAAATTCTGCATTGCATCTTTATATAAAAAAATCATAAAAATTTGAAAATTTGAAAAAAAAATTAGAAAACTGAAAAACCCATAAAAATTGAGAAAATTTCAAAAATTATAAAAAAAATTATTGTATTCAATTTTGGTTAATTAACTTGAGTTTGATAAAAAGGTTAACTGGCTAGGATAAACTATATCTTAAACTTAGCAAATTAAAAACCCTAAAAATAACCTCCCTTAGAGTTTAACGGTAGAGAATATATGTCTTTGTAGGTTATTTAGGAATAGGCAAATTTTGGGTTCACTTCGTGGGTTGAGCCAAAACGAGAGAAGAGTATTAATGTTCTTATTAAATTATAAGTTCGAAAGATAGTTCCTAGCTTAAGTTTAGATTCTGAAAACATGTACCCTACAAAATGCACAATCACGCACCTTGAAACTTGGATTAGTAGAAGAGACCTCGAATTACTCTTGTCTAAAGTCCTTAGCACAATGAAAATAAAAAGAAAAAAAAAGTGAATAAAAAAATGGACACTGGTTTTTGTGATTACTTAGGGCTAGAAAATTAATTAGCGAGGGTGCTTCATCACCTAGTGCCTTAGACCAATTGGTTTGGGAGTCACTGCTAAAAGCCTTGGGTGTTGCAAAACTAGGAAATACGCTTAAAGGGCTAACGCATCTTGTAATCGGCTGTTGGTACCTCAAGAAGTATTAACGGTCGCATGAAGGATGTGTAAGCAAAAGTTAAGAAAAATTCACAAATTAATAAGTGCTTTGGACAATGGACGAGAGTACGATTGCTTGATTTGAATTTCCAAGTGTAGGGGTGAAAATTACACACACGTAGGGATATGTGATTAGAGTTTAGATAAGAGAAAGGAATGAAAAATAAAACTTGTATTTTTAATAGAGTTGATAGAAATTCCTGAGTGGAGATGAAACTCTAGAAGAAAAACTTAAGAAATGTTGAATTCTAAGTAATTTTATAGAACATGTACAATCTTAAGTTACATAATAAGGAAGTGTGAAAGATATGGGTGGATAATTTGCGAGGCGACGCTAATAGAATTCCTTGTTAGAAAACCTAATTGGAAAACAAAAGTCGAAAAACCAAGTTGATAGGATTTTGTGGGTGTAATCCGCTGAAAACCCTCAGGAGACAACACTCCTCCTACTAGGGACACCTAGAGGTTTAACGGCTTGTTGCACGTGCTCAGTGCAATCGCGTTTCCCTGCGAAAGTGCGGCTAGGTTAGAATAAACTAATAAGTTTGCTCGAGGACGAGCAAAAGATAAGTTTGGGGGCATTTGTTCATATCATAATATTGCAATTCATACGCCCCACTTTTATGCATTTTATAAGTAAACAGATACTTTTGACGCTCGTTTGTTGCATGATACAGGGTACAGACTCTTGGAGCAAATACAGTGAAAAAGATAAAAGATGATACAGAAAATGAACTTTTGACCAACAAGCAGACGGACCTTACTCAAGCCGAGACGAAGAACAGTGCAAGGTCCAAAAAGACGAAAGTGAAACGGTTAAAAGATCGCTACAAGTATTCACTGAGACATCTGGAGGAGAATAAGAAGCCCAACAGAGAAAATACATATGGAAATAGGAAGCCCAAGAAAAGCCAAACCAAGCCCAGAAAGATGGTGAGCCAAGCCCACCAAAGGGCCGCGGAACCGCGGCCCAAGCTCCCCATTGCCGCGGTTCCGCGGCCGTTTGGAGCCCGTGTCGGTGGATTTTTGGCGTGTCGGTGTGTCGGTGCAGATGTTGGGATTTTTAGGGGCCAAATCTGTAATTTCATATCTACGAGAGTCTGCAACCCTAGCTTCACTGGTTGCTTATAAATTGTACTCAAAATCTGTAAAATGTTATGCCTCTTATCAATCAATAAAATCAGACCTGTTGAAAGATCAAGAGCATCAATCTTGTAAGTGTTCTTTATTTTTATGCTTTAGTTTAGTTCTTTTTTCTTGCCTTAGCTAATATACTTATTGCAGTAGAGTAATCTTAATACTTGCCGTAGTTAACTAGTCTAGCCTCTTTTAATTTGCAGTAAATAATAATTCAAGATCAGAATAAAACATTTTAAAACATAACAACAAAATGTCGTTTTTAGATAATTCCCTAATGTGCGAGTAAAACCCTCGCTCGTTAGGGTTAGGAACAAGGGAGGGAGTGAGAGATGGATATCTCTCACCTCCTTCAATGCCAACATATTTTCAAAACAAGAACTTCATGCACGCATGTATGATCCGTCCCCTACGGCACCCTACCTACGAGGTAACGGTGAACCGTAGTATAAAAGGCCGGACATACATGACGTCCATGAAGATTGCAGCAATTAATAGGAAAGGACGGACAAGGATCTAGAGGAAGAAACTTCGTCTCTTCCCGATCATCCTAATCCTCTTTGCTAATAATTGTTGTGATTTTCTAAAAAGCTTTAATCAAACGGCATTGAAAGAGGTGACAATATTGATCTCATCAACCCTACCTTAGACCTAACCCTAACGAGTTCTTTCATATCATATAAATTAGTTTCTAAATCAATCGACAAAAACCAAACAACAATCTGAATCAACTCGTTATAACACAAAAACAGAAAATTACACATCTCTGCGGATCGACCCGTACTCACCGGCTAGCTGCAAAGCGACGCCGTTTCTGATTACGATAAACACAATTTTTGGATTAATCAGGCACGTGACAGAGTAACTACGTCCATTACCATGTATGATGCAATCTAGATCACATACATAGGACTGGACCTGGCTGAGCAACTGCGTGACGTGGTGATAGGGCTAGATGATGACGGTGACTGGGTTGTCTGAATCGTCGGCTACGCGCGCAACTCCGGCGAGACGATCGGAGTCGAGAAAAGAAAAGAAAGAAAAGAATTAAGAAGAAGAGTTTGTTGGGTGGCGAGGACAGAGGAAAGGTGGCGAGGTGACGGGGTTGACGACGACGAGGTGCTGTGTCAGCGAGGTGGCTGTGAGTTTCGAGGGTTGGTGATCGGGGGTCGGGAAAGTGTAGGGTTGGTGGTGGCGGTGGTCTGGGGTGTTGCTGGAAGGCGAGGAGGTGATGAGGAGAAGATGGAGGTGGCGATGATGCGCGAAGTGAGCGGCAGCGACGAGGGCTCCGGCGATGGGGTGTGGTTTCTTGGGTTGGCATCGTAGGGTGTAGGGGTGCTCGAGAAGGAGAGGGGGAGAGGAGGTGGAGACGGAGGTGATGAGGAACAAAGGGTGAGAGGGTGAAGACGAGGGCGAGCACGAGGTGAACGGCGGCGAGGGTTTGATAAAGGCGTGGGTAGGGTTTCTGAGTTGGGCTCGCGGCGAGGAGAATGAAGAAGGGGAGAGAGAAAGGTGAGGTTAAATTATTATTGTTATATATATATAGTGAGAGAGAGACAGGGGGGAGAGAGAGAGACGAGAGAGAGAAGAGAGAGATTGATTTATATTATATATTATATATATATTATATATACTGTTAGTTTATAGGTTTAGATAAAATATTATAATATATATATTTTTTGATTATATAGCTAATATCAAATTACTCCGAATATTACCCGGGTCCCTTCTAAAAATCTAGTTTTTAAATATAAAGAAAATACGTAAAAGTTAAAACCATAATAGGATATCCTGTGAATAAAAATGTATACCCCCAAGTACGAAACTACATAAATATACGTAGCGATCCAAACGAGTCTGTTTTATCAAGTAGGACATGAACATGCTACATGGGTGCAACCATATGATATGGGCTATGATGACAAGCCATGCTAGATATCAAAATATATTATTTGGTTTTTATTTAGTTTTGTGCGGATACTAAAAGATATCATACATGTATAATATCTAGATTTGCATAGATACTCTGTACTAGTAAATATTTGATATAATCTAGAACCATGGTGGGTTTCAAACATGCGGGTCGGGTCGGATAATAACCACAGCTGTTAAATGCACCATCCGCAACCCAAAAGCAACAATAATAAAGAAATTTACCGCAAGATTTGAAATACCCCAAAATATATAGTATAAGTGCACTAGGGTGTTGCATTATACCCAACTACAAAAAAATTTCGTGCTTAAAATTCACGGAACAAGAAAAGAGAAAAAAACACGGATCTAAGAAAAGAGGTGTGGAAACTTCTGTCAAATCTCGTCTTCACATTCCCAAGTAGATTCTCCGTGCGAACAATTCTCCTATGAAACGGGTACTAGTGGGATAACTTTATTCTTGAGGATTTTTTTCGTCGATCCACAATCGCCATTGGTCGCTCTTCATATATTAAATCTCCCCTTACTGTCAGTTCCGAGTGATTTAGGACGTGCGTTTCATCTCGAACATACTTGCGAAGTTGAGATACATGAACACCCGCTAAAAATGGTGGTAAAGCCAATCGATAAGGTACCTCTCCAACACGCTCGATACTACCGAAAGGCCCCACGAATCGAGAATTAAACTTGCCTCGACTACCAAAACGGATTACTCCTCTGGTCGGTGATATTTTCAAGAATACAATATCACCAACTATGAACTCCAGAGGTCTTCGTCCTGTATCAGCCCAACTTTTCTGTCGATCTTGTGCCGCCTTCATATGATTTCGGATCATGTTAATTTTCTCCACCGTCTGTACAATAAGATCCGGTCCCAATAATCTTCTTTCTCCAACGTCGTCCCAACAGACAGACGAGCGACATTTGCGACCGTATAATGCTTCAAATGGAGCCATCTGTATGGTCGCCTGAAAACTGTTATTGTATGAAAACCCGACCAGGTGCAAATGATCCTCCCATGAACCCTTGAAGTCTAACATGCATGCTCTCAACATATCTTTAAGAGTTTGGATTTTTCTTTCTGACTGGCCATCTGTCTGAGAATGATAGGCAGTGCTAAATTTCAAGCGAGTTCCTAAACTTTCCTATAGACTCCTCCAAAAGTATGATAGGAACCGAGTATCACGATCATAAACGATACTCACGGGTACTCCATGCAATCTCACAATCTCCTGCATATACCGCTCTGCCAAAACCTCCGTCGACTGACTAACTCGAAATGGTATGAAATGAGCTGGCTTGGTCAATCGATCGACAATCACTCAAACTGCGTTATTTCCCTTTGGACTCCGTAGTAAAGCTGTCACGAAATCCATGGTATATGTTGCCACTTCTATTGAGGAATCGGAAATGGTTGCAACAAACCAGCTACCCTTTAATGTTCAGCCTTAACTTGCTGACACACCAAGCACTTCGATACGTAGCGAGCAATCTCCCTTTTCATGCCTTCCCACCAGAAATGTTGTCGTAGATCTCTGTACATCTTTATGCCTTCCGGGTGTACGGAATATAAGGAACTATGAGCCTCCTTCATGACTTCTTCACGAACATCTCCTTTCGGCATACATAAACGACTCTCATAATGTAACAAACCATCGTCATGAATTAACAAGTCTGTTTGAAGTCCCGCTTCTACTTGTTCTCGAAACTTCTGCAAATCTTGGATCATGCGACTGCGCTGCTTTAATGTTATCGATCAAGAATTATTGTACTTGCAACTACATCAACCGTCCCGAAGAATTTAGTAGTACAATCTCCAATTCGAATCTCTGAAGATCAGTTATAATCTTCTTTTGTGCAGTCAACATCTGTATCGCCGGCAACCGACTTAGCGCATCCGGCACTACATTAACTTTTTCCGGATGATACTTTAGGTCAATATCATAGTCAGCCATCAACTCTAACCATCTACGCTGCCTCCTGTTGAGCTCCTTCTATGTGAACATATACTTTAGGCTCTTGTGATCCGTAAATACTTCAATTCTTTCGCCCAATAAGTAGTGTCTCCAAATATTTAGCGCGAAGATCTCTGCTGCTAGCTCTAAGTCATGAGTTGGGTAGTTCTTCTCATGAGTCTTCAATTGTCTCGACGCATAGGCTATAACCTTCCCATGCTGCATCAGAACACATCCCAAGTCTTTCCCAGATGCGTCGATGTGAATAACTAGTCCTCCGAAACCATCTGGCACTGTCAGAATAGGAGCGGTGGTCAATCTATGTTTCAGCGCTTCAAAAGCTGACGCACACTTCTCAGTCCATACAAACGGTACCTCCTTTCGTGTTAGCTTGGTCAATAGTTCTGCTATTCGAGCGAAGTTCTCTACAAACCTTCTATAATATCCAGCAAGCCCAAGGAAACTTTTGATCTCCCCCCACTCTTTGGAATCGGCCAATCGTGAATAGCTGCAATTTTTTCGGGGTCAACTGCAATTTTATCTCCGGATACCACATGACCCAAGAACTTCACTTCTTCGAGTCAATAACTTTTCTTAACTCAACGTCTTTAGTGCGATCCTCAAGTGTTCTTCATGCTCTTCTTTACTCTTCAGATAGACCAGAATATCATCAATAAATACCATCACGAACTGATATAGAAATGGTGAAAAGATCCGGTTCATCAGGTCCATAAATATCGCCGGTGTGTTAGTAACTCCAAATGGCGCATCACAAATACTCGTAATGCCCATATCGAGTTCGGAACGTTGTTTTACAAATGTCTTCTTCTTTCACCGAACTTGATGATATCCTGATCGTAAATCCAAGTTCGAGAATACTCTCACACCACTGAGTTGATCGAATAGTTCGTCGATGCGAGGGATTGGATAATTATTCTCAATAGTCGCTCGATTTAAATCTCGATAGTCAATGCACATCTTCCGCGTGCCATCTTTCTTCTTGACTAAAGAACTAGAGCTTCCTACGGTGAACCATTGCTGCGAATCCAACCCTTCTCTAGTAATTCGAAAACTTGTCTCTTTATCTCTTCCAGTTCCACCGGTGCCATCGGATAATAAGCTTTCGAAATTGGCGCTGCTACAGGAATAAGATCAATCGTGAACTCCACATCTCGTTTAGACGATACACCCGAGATTTCCTTGAATACCTCTATGAATTCCCGAATAACTATCGGTGCTTCATCTGCAACATGTTCACGAATCTCATCTTTCGGCACACACACAAACAGTTCCCTTCATCATGAATTTACAAGTTTATTCTAAGACTTGTGGGTTATCAGCAACCACACTTCCGCTGCGCTACTCTGATAAACTGAGACGGGTTCGTCAGAACTTCTTCAATCAAACATCATACATCTGATCGGCCTTGAAGCAATCTGTACCAGCTCCCGCTGGGTTAATTTCGAACTACTGCAATCATCATATGTTCTCCTGTGTTTCTCCTTGTTCTTCGAAACGCAAACGGATTGGTTCGAGAGGAAAGATATAACACGGTTGCTGGATTCAAGCTCGCAATAAGGCATAAACTCGTAAGCAATGACGCCGAGAGGAAACAAAGTAATACGACCATAAGTCAAAAAAATGAATCAAAATAAGACTCCAGGTTACCTAAATAGAGTACCACATTGTAACCATACCGTGGTATATAGTTACAATCACATAACTCCATTCAAGTCATCCAAATTCTACTATCAGAATCAAGAGAATAAGATGGGAGAAACAATAAGAAATCAAGAGGATTCCAAATTGAGATGCAAAGTCATTTCCATATCGTCAAGATAAAAGAGTTAAGGGAAAGATAAGATTTAAGAATTCGAACGATAAGACATTAATATGGCAGGACATGTTCCTAAAATTCTGGATTTTCTGGTTAGTGTATTGGGCCCAATACCCAACTGCAAAAGAACCAAACCCATCTAACCTAAAACCTATGCTCTGATACCAAACAAACCCTGCCATGCCCCGCTTCCCAAAATACGTAATTACGGCATGTGACAGAGCCAACCATGCTACCTGTGGTTATGAATCATCCCTCCACAACCACATTACGGCTGTCCATCAGATATCAAGAACAGTAAACTACTAAATCTATCTATCGCATGTCCAATAGCCACAAGAACAATAACTGGAAAAGATAGCGGAAGCAATAAAGATCCAAGGAATAACTAACCCGCATAAAAGCTATATCAATGAGGTGGTCCTCACTGATCGGCGATCCGGTCGAATACTCACATGCTATGTCAAGTATCTGGGCCATGTAAAACCCATACGTCAGTGCGTCATAATATCAAAACAATAGTAATAACCATGATATAATGCTTTTATTAAATATGTGTATGAATAATAAACACAGGTGCAGAACAGTGAGGCGTATGTATGTGATGTGTATCCTGAAATCTGTGCTTCTAGGTTATCTATTCTACAAGTCTTTGAAATCAATTAATGTAATTCTCATCATAACTCAACAGTATATATCACGTTCATGTCCCACGGGACCACGGTACAATATATCCCATTCATTCCCCACGGGACGACGGTACAATGATTATTCCGTAATGCCCGGAATTACGGCAAACAATGATTTATTCCGTAACGTCCGGAATCACGGCAAATTATAATAATATTCTCTTGAGTTACGTTTCGGTTATATTCTTGATTTCCCCTTTTCCTCCAAGGTTTGTGTCCAAGTCAGGTATTGCCAATATAAATTTAATGCCAACACATGATCAAGCAGGTACAGGTCTAGTCTATGAAGACAACAAGCCACATCCATGAAGACAACAAGTCACGTCCATCAGAACAACAATCATGATTGTTGATATTAGCAATAAGATCCAAGTAACAAGTCTGGTAATGTGTCGTGAATATGCCATGTACTGTATATTAACCAAAACAGATACCAATGTAAAACTGTAATCAACATCGAACCACGGTAAACATAACTATTGCCATGATGCATATGTATCTATCTGTAATAACCGTTATACGTCCATTACTATGTATATGACGATCTAGATCAAATACTGAACTGATATAGTATTATAATAATATCGTGATCTTCCGGCATGCAACTAGATAAACTATTATCATTACGGATACAGACGGATACTATAAAACTGTAAATCGGTAATATTTACTGAATAGTAAAACACATGCACTATAATTTATTAAATAAATATTGATAAAATAAAATAGCATGTTGCAAGTTTAGAACTTGCCTGATCGGATCTCACGTCGAGATACGGATGCCACGTTCCGACATCGGAAATAAAGTTACGATGCAAACTTACGCACGGAGGACTGGACCTAGCTGAGCAACTGCGTGACGTGGTGACAGGGCTAGATAACGACAGTGACTGTGTCGTCTGGATCATCAGCGATGCACGCAACTCCGGCAAGACGATTGGAGTCGATAAAAGAAAAGAAAGAAATGAAATGAAGAAGAAGAGTTTGATGGGATGACGAGGACAGAGGAAAGGTGGCGAGGTGACGGGGGTTGATGACGACGAGGTGCTGCGTCGGCGAGGTGGCTGTGAGTTTCGAGGGTTGGTGATCACGGGTCGGGAAAGTGTAGGGTTGGTAGCGGCGGTGGTCTAGGGTGTTGCTGGAATGCGAGGAGGTGATGAGAAGAAGATAGAGGTGGCGGTGATGGGCGAAGTGAGCGGCGACAACGAGGGCTCCGGCTATGGGGTGTGGTTTCTTGGGTTGGCGTCGCGGGGTGTAGAGGTGCTCGGGAAGAAGAGAGAGAGGAGGTGGAGACGGAGGTGATAAGGAGAAGAGGGTGAGGGGTGAGGATGAGGGCAAGGACGAGGTGAACGGTGGCGAGGGTTTGACGAGGGCGTAGGTAGGGTTTCTGAGTTGGGCTCACGGCGAGAAGGAAGGTGAGAGAAAAAGGTGAGGTTAAATTATTATTATATAAATTATATATATAGTGAGATAAAGCGAGATGGAGGGGAGAGAGAGAGAAGAGAGAGATTAATTTATATTATATTATATATATATATATATATTATATATACTGTTAGTTTGTAGGTTTAGAAAAAATATTATAATATATATATATTTGGATTATACAGCTAATATCAAATTACTCCGAATATTACCCGAGTCCCTTCTAAAAATCTAATTTTTAAATATGGAGAAAATACGTAGAAGTTAAAACTATAATGGGATATCCTGTCAATAAAAATGTATACCCCAAGTACGGATCTACGTAAATATACGTAGCGATCTAAACGAGTCTGTTTTATCAATTAGGACATGAATATGCTACATGGGTGCAACCATATGATATGGGGTAGATGACAAGCCATGCAAGATATCAAAATATATTATTTGGTTTTTATTTTGTATTGGGCAGATACTAAATATATCATACATGTATAATATCTAGATTTGCATGGATACTCTGTACTAGCAAATATTTGATAAAATCTTCAAACATGCGGATCGGGTCAGATAATAACCACGGCTGTTAACTGCACCATCCGCAACCCAAAAGCAACAATAATAAAGAAATTTACTGCAAGATTTGAAATACCCCAAAATATATAGTATAAGTGCACTAGGGTGTTACGGGTAAAGATTATCTTTGAGATGACATTAATGCTATATTGAGTTTTAACAATGTTTGTTAAAGCTCTTTCTTTTATGTTTCTAGGGTTTTCTTTTTCTTTGCAAGTATTTTTCATTATTTTTTATATTAATAAGAAAATTTTGTATGGTTGGCCACACTGATCAGTTGTTGTGTAGCATGTAATCGTAGTATTTCCAATTTTCTATGATCTCTTACAACATGTTTTGGCCATCTTAAAATCTTTCGAAAATATTGATATTATACTACTTTCATTTTTATGTTCAATTGATATCTAATTGATGGATTATTTTTTTGTTTATTCTGTACTTTTAGGGGAAACCCTAACATTTTCTTTAAAAATCGGAGCTTTGATTTCAAAGTTTTAATCTTTATTTTCTTTTTATTTTAATTGAACAATAGTTGCCTTACATTTGCTTAAACAAATTATACTTGCTTGAAAGTTGATGTTAAAATTTCACGATTCAAATAACTATCGTTATTTAAAAATTTACCAGGCAGTGGATTCAAGACAAATATTTTTTTTAATCTAAAATAGTGACATAATTTATTATTTGTATTGTTTCATAGCCATAATGGACAATACAAACTTGGTCTTTGTATCTGTGAATTTTGAACCGAAAAACACAAAAACATGGTATTCATAAAGCTATCAAGATTGTTCTTGGTATCTGCTTACAAGCCATAAGGTATATGGTACTTATCGTAAAAAATACCTAAAGTTTTTTGTGGAATCGTGAAATGCTAAACTAAGATCTAATTTGACATATGATATTTCATATAAAGAAGATAGTTATGTGCTTTTTTTTTAAATCCTACATTACTTACATGTTAAGTTATAGCAACTGTGTAATGTGTGAATTCGTCTCTAGAAAATAATATTTGTATCTAAATAACAAAAAATAACTAGCAACATCGTATATCTATTCTCAAACTAATAAAAACATATCTATAAAAAAAATATTTGCATCTTTTTCTTAAACATAACAAAAAATAATATGCGTCTATAAATATATTCGATCACCTTTGACTCCACGCGTTACGCATGGGGTCAAGTCTAGTATATTATATATAAAGCTATATGGAAGAATATTCCCTCTTCAAGCTTTTTTTTGTCCTCATGCATGGAAAATTAGACACACCCCTTTTAGTTTAAGGAAATTTTCATTTTAGCCTTTTCTTGTGAGAAATTAATTCTCCTCCCCTTATAATTTAAGTTAATATGCATTTGGCCCATCCTAAGTTTATCTTCATATTCATGCAATATATTTTCGGATGAATTATCTGTATTTATTTTCACACGAGTTATCATTATTCAATCTAGATTGTAGCATAACATTTATGGAAAGCATCTTCTTCCTAGACACATGCGGATGAAAAATTAAATGAGATCTTTGATATCTTTAGAAAATTGCAATCAGCATGTCCCTATTACTTTGAATACGTACATTCATGGAAAATTATACGAGGTTCAGATGTATTTTGAAAAATTGCAATCAACGCTTACATTATTACTTTGTATACATTCTCATCGATCGGGGATACGGATCAGATGTAGACGTTACCATATTCGCATCGTGTGGTCGTTGTCGGATATGAATATGGATATGAATAGTTATAAGAAATGATAATCCGTATATCACAGATCGACTACCAATAAGGTTATGAAATATATATTAAAAATTATATACATGATGAATCATGTAATATGAAAATTAGCAAGAGAAGAATACATGATGTGAAGATAATCGTCGTTTGGATGATGGAGGTCGACAACAATCATCAATGATAGCAGAAAGATTTCGGAGAAAATCTTTCCCAGTTTTAAATGCAATCAATGACGACGACATGAGTTTTCAAATGCAATTTGTCACTCGTTGAATACATGCAATATGTAGAAATATGTAAAGACATACTTTTATGGAATTTTTTTGATAGAAAATGAAGAAATATTCTAAATCAATAGAATTTAAGGCAAGCTTGAAAATTTTGCCTACAATAAAATTTAGTTACGATTCGGTCATCTATGCGATAGCATATTTTTTGGGCAACCCTGTGCCTGTGGATGGCACGAGACACTTGTTAGTTATATAGAAAGCTATATGCGAGAATATTCCGTGGAA
Organism: Agapanthus africanus; assembly: GCA_030015575.1. Lineage (NCBI taxonomy): Eukaryota > Viridiplantae > Streptophyta > Magnoliopsida > Asparagales > Amaryllidaceae > Agapanthus > Agapanthus africanus. Next base: position 88,732,622 of record CM057338.1, on the reverse strand, counting down.
TATTCACTCCACCTTCTTAAACATATATGAATGCAAGATTAATCTTAACCCCTTAGTTTTCTTGCAATTATAACTTGCACCTCAAAAGACCAATCTATCCATCTATCTATACGCTAATATAAAGTGGCGTCAAAAGTGGAAATTTAGATATTTCCACTTTTGCCTCTTGACTATGCATATACTCTTTTGCATCAAATTTCGATTATGTTGGTATTTTAGAGAATATGGTTTAGTGGTGTGGGCAAACATATAAATTTAGCTATGGGACAATACTTTTGGATTTCCATTTTGCCCTTCACATCAAGTATTGTGGAGTTTTGATGATGTGGACAAAGATGTAAATTTAGCTATAGGCAAATATTTATATTATAAATGTAGTTATGTAAATTTAGCTATATAAATTTAGCTATAGGGATAGCTTAATAATAAATATCATAATTGTGGGTTTTAAAATTTTTGCAAATAAATACATCTTTTAACTTCATATGAATTGAAATCTATAAAAATATAAAAAGTAAAATAAAATTAAAGAACTTACGATTTTGTCTATTTTAGCATCCAAGAAAGTTTTTGGCATTTAGTTTCTATGATATTTATCTACAAAATGCTAAGATCAATAATTGGTGAAATTTAATCTGATTTTCTAAAAATCCTATATTGAATTTTGTTCAATATAGAAAATGCGACGAGTTTTGGATAAACATCATGGAATTTATTTTTTAGAAACAAATACTACAAGCTTTAACCATTTTTCATGTAAATACCAGGGCCTTTGTTTTTTGCAAATAAACATCATGGACTGACAAAAAATACCATAGACTTTTACATCGATAAACCTTGAATTATATATAAATTTTGCTTTATATAATCAATTTTTCCAATGTATAAAGGTTTCATGGATTATTTGTAAATCCTGCCCATCGTGTAGGGTTTAACTGTAGTCTTAGATTAAAAAGATATATATTTCATCACATCAATAAACTTCATATATTTATATAAAAAATCTATCTGAAAATATCCTTTTATTTATAATTTGGGAAATGTTATTCAATAGCAAATAAAATATTGAAAACAATTTTTTTTTGAGATTTTTGAAATCTTCATAATTTTCTTGCGCTATAACAAGCAGAATATTAAAAAATCAAAGAGAACTAAAAATTTTGAAATGTTTAAAACTTTCCTGATTTTCATCTACTATAACACACAAAATATTGAAAAATGACAAAAGAGAAAAAATTTGTGATTTTCGAAAAATTTGTGATTTTTGTTTTTCTAAACAAACAAAATATTGGAAAACAGAAAAAAAACAGAAAAATTCAGGATTTTTGAACAAAATACTAAAAAATATAGGAATATCGTAATTTCCGTGTTGGCAAGCAAAATATTGAAAGATGAAAGAAAACAGAAAATTTCAAAATTTTTGAAAACTTTAAGATTTTCGTCTAGCAAGAAAATATATTGACAAACCGAAGAAAATTAAAAAATATGGTTTTTGTAATATTGAGATTTTTGAGATTTTCGTATGCATACAAAACTTTATCGCATACAATATACTAAAATTTTCGTGATTTTCGAGATTTTCTTTATTGCGTACAAAACTTTAAAAGTCAAAGAAAACAAAACAAAAAACTTTTACGGCAATTTAAAATATTTAAAATAATTTTCAAATTTTTGTGTGCTATATATGATGCAAAGTATTGAAATATGGAAGAAAACAGAAAAAGTTTAGATTTATGAAAATGTTCACAAATTTGGTTTGCTAACATGCAAAATATTGAAAAACAGAAAATACAGAAAAGTTTTGAGATTTTAGAAAATTTTGCGATTTTCGTTTAAGCAAACAAAAATATTGAAAAAGCAAAGAAAACAATTATTGTTTAGATTTTCGTATGCTATAATAAGCAACATATTGTAAAACAAAAGTAAATTGAAAATTTTGCGATTTGCATGTGCTATATAAGCAAAATATTGGAGATTTTTAAAATTTCATGATTTTAGTGTGCTATAACACGCCACATATAAATTTTTTGAATAGAATAGAATTTTTTTGGAATGCTGAAAATTTTGCGCTATTCGTGTGATATATCAAATAATTTATTGAAAAATAAAAAACATAGACTTTTTGAAAATATGATAAGTAAAATATTGAAATATAAATAGAAAAACCAAAGAAAACAGAAGAATTTGAAAAACCGCATAATATAGCAAATTTCGAGATTTTTGAAAAATCACGATTTCATGAGCCATATGAGGGAACATATTGAACGCCGGAAGATAAAAAGGGTATTGACGATTTGCATGTAGAGGTGTCAAATAGGCTAAGCCAGGCCGCTCGCGGGAAATACATTGCAGGTAGCTGGTAATATGGGCACGGGTAAAAATGCTCGGAATTAGACATGTGCTAATTTTCGTGCCCGTTACCTGATCCACTACGGGCAGGCGGGTGTGCGGGTAACCCGTGAATGAATAAACCGGTTGTCAATGAACGGGTTAGCGGGCAACTTAAGACTATTTATATGTTAAACTTTGCTAACTTAGGCATATTTTTTTCTTGCAAAGAAAAAAAGAAATACAAGATGTACTTTTTTCGATGGCCAAAAGCCAAGTTGCTTGGACGTCTCTTAATTCTATAAAGACAAAGTGCTAGACTGCCAAAGAAAGAAACTCAACTAGTAATTTATATAGCAATGTCTTTTTTCAATTCCTAATTCTATATAATTTTGAAATTTAGACCTTGGAAGAAGATAGAGAATGAAAGATTGAGAGACGATTCCTATAAAAAAATTAATTATTCCCTAGGCCTGGATGACCCACAGAGAGAGAGAGAGAGAGCTTACTTTTGTTTTTTATGTTTTCTTATTGTCATGAACATTCATGTAATGATATAATTGCAATTTAAAGAAAAAGGATTGTGTTTGTAGGCTCTTTGTAGTTTGAATTCATTAATTATTTTAATTAAAGGCAATAATTATAACAAATGCATCTTATAGTGAACTCTTAGTATTCATAATATAAAGGCTTAAATGCAACAAACTCCCTTGTAGTTCGGCCCGTGGCAACTAACCACCATGTATTTTTTTTGCAGAAAACTGCCCTATCTAACGATGACCATGTAGCTTTAACGGTCCACATCATCGACACGTCAGCATTGGACCTTTCCTGGATAGCTTAGGTGGAAGGGGCAAGGTCTCTGGTTCAAATCCAGCATTAGCTGCTATGTCATCATAAAATTCAATTATTCCCAAAATACCCTCATATTCATCTCCTAACCCTCGCCGATGTCATCACAGCTCACCTCATTAGCCTCACCCCTCCCCTCCTCCGACCTCCCCTTCGACCACCCCCAAAATCGCCACCTCTACCTCCATCTTTATTATCTCTGTCCTCTTACGCCTCCACCATTTCCTAAAATTGCCACCACCTCCACCATGATCATCATCGTCGTCTCTGTCCTTCTCCACCTCCACCCTTCCCCAAAATCGCCACCAACTCCATCATCATCATATATGTCCTCTACCACCACCCTTCATCTTCTTTGCGATCCGCACTCTCCCATCTCTGACCTCTCCTCAAGCTCCCTCTCTTTCACCAACCTCCCCTCATGCTCCCCCTCCATCAACTTCCCCTCGAGCTCCCCCTTTGTCTCCGACCTCCCCTCGAGCCTGCCCGCCATCTTTTTAGAATTTTAATTTTTTTCAGGGTTAGGGATAAGGGTAGGATTGTCTTTTACCCTAAGTTAAAAGTGTGACCATGGATCCGTTAGACAGGGTAGTTTTCTGCAAAAAACAATTATAGGGAAGATAGTTGTCACGGGCCGAAACTACGGGGGAGTTTGTTGCATTTAAATTTAATACCAAATATTTATGTCACATTGACTAGGAATGAAAAGTCATTTGACTTTTTTTAATACCGGCCGGGTAAAACCCATAAACCTGCAGGTCGGGTCAACCCAGTGAGGGCTGGGTGAAATCCACGAACCCACGAGCCAGGTCGACCCTGTGATATTCTAAACGGGCGGGTCAGGTACATCTAATATTTTAATGGGTAGTAAAATCTTGTGATCGGTGTTTTACGGGTTGACCCGCGGGCCAAATGGGCCGCAGATCATTATTGACATCTCTATTTGCAAGTCAAGTTCCACCCTCTGTCGACTGAATTGCTTTGAGATTTTCGAAGATTTTGATATTTTTTGAAAAAATCACGATCTTTGTGTGCTTCTCTGTGCTATTTGTAGTTTTGGACTATTTCTTTTTCTTCTTATTTTTGGGGACTCAAGTTAACATGTTTATATTTATGTAGATTCCAATAGTTTTTAAAAATTAATCTCTTCTTTACATTCCAATTTATGAAATAAAAATTACTCCAATTAAATGATCACGAAGAAAAATAAAATCTATATATCATCTATTCTCAATAAAAATACATTTAAATTATATTTTGCCACTAAATTTCAAGTTTGAGTCTCACTGCTTAATTATTTTTAGTGTTCAGCAAGCACTCTATTTATAACTAATTACGGCTATCCAAATATAGCCAATTGCTAAGAATCCTGACAGCGACTATTATCACGCCTCCTCGTATCATAAATGAAATCTAGATGGGCCCTCTAGGGCAAACAAACAGCCCAATTAGTACTGCATCTATTTGGATATACGAGTGGGAAATACGTTTCCCACTCATTTTATTCTAATACCCAGATCGTACTTACACAGTCAGATCCACGTGGCTGGAAAAAGCATAGGGGAATTAGCAGCTACAACATGCAAAATATTGAAATATTGAAAAACTATAGGAAACAAAAAATCTTTGTTCTTCAATATTTCACAATTTTAAAGTCTATAGAAAGCAAAATATTGTATAACCGAAGAACACGGAAAATTTTGAGATTTTTTGAAATTTTCGCTATTTTTGATATTTATAGGATGCGACATATTGCAAATTTTTAGAAAACAAAAAATATTAGGATTTTTGGAAATGTCACAATTTTTGTGCGCTATAATAAAAAAATAAATAAAAACACGAAGAAATCAGAATATTTTGTGATCCTTAAAATTTTCATGATTTTCGCGTGCTATATATTATGCAAAATATTGAAAAAAATGCAAGTAGAAAGAAAAAAATTGAGATCTTTGAAAAATTTCAGGATTTCCGTGTACTATATCATTCAAAATATTGAAAAACTGAGGAAAACAAACCTTTTAAGATGTTCGAAAATTTTGTGATTTTCGTTTACCAAGCAAATTTTGAAAAAATCGAACAAGCCAAAATGTTGAGTTTTTTTTTGAAAATGTTGTGATTTTCATGTGCTGTTATAAGCATGCAAAATATTGAAAATTTAAAAAAAACTGAAAATTTTGCGATTTTCGTGTACGGGAAACAAATTATTGGAAAACCGAATAGACAAAAAGTTTCAGTGTTTTGAAAATTTCACTATTTTCATCTGATATAGCATGCAAACGTTGAAAAGCCGAAAAATAGAAAACTTTTTAGAGTTTAGAAAATTTAACGATTTTCATTTGTTATTGCTATTGCTTGAATATTTATAAACGGAAGAAAACATAAAGATTGAAAAATTTCGTGATTTTTGAAAACATAAAAACTGAAGCAATAACACACAATATTTGAAAACTGAAGAAAACAAAAAAAATTGAGATTTTTTAAAATTTCGCGATTTTTGTGTGCGATGCAAAATATTGAAAATATAAACAAAACATAAAATTTTAGGTTTTTTGATAATTTTGCGATTTTCTTGTGTTATATATCAAGCAAAATATTTAAAATCAAAGATAACAGAAATTTTGTAGATTGTTGAAAATTTTGCAATTTCAGTATGCTGTATCATTCGAAATATTGAAATACAAAAGAAAACAAAAATTTATGAGATCTTTGAAATTTTCGCGGTTTTCATGTACTATATAATATGCAAAATATTGAAAAACCGAAAAAAGAATCAAGTTTTGAGATATTAAAAATTTCGTTATTTTTGTATGCAATATCATGCAAAATATTGAAAATTGGAAGCAAACATAATAATTTTGAGATTTTTGAAAGTTCATCGATTTTCCTGAGTTATATGGTTTGCAAAATATTGAAAACTTAAAGTGAAAAGAAAATTTTGGGATTTTTTAAAATTTCGTGATTTTCGTGTGTTGCAAGCAAAATATTGAAAAACCGAAGAAAACAAATTTTTTTTGAGATTTTTTAAAATCTTGCAATTTTCTCATGCTATATCATGCAAAATATTGAAATACGGAAGAAAACAAGAATTTTTTGAGAATTTTAAAAATTTCATGATTTTCGTATGCTGCATGCAAAACATTTTAAACATTTGAATGAAACGATATGACTGTGTTTAGGTATACAATAATCTAGACCTTTTACCATGTGTGTGCATAATTAACATTCATCTGCAGATCCGGGTTTAGACTGGATCAAGTTTTGGTTAAGTTTATGCACAGGGTCATTAGATGCATTCATATAAATCAACTTCAGGTTTAAAATGGGTGAGAATTGGGATATTTTTCTTGAGATGTGCATTAAACTGAGAAATACATTTTAATTAAAGTTTAGCCATAACCGAGCAAAGATAGATATAAACTGGCTATGTTTTCTTGTAGCTAAAACTAGTTAGCTGTGCCTGTAGGCAAATGTAGAGAGATGCAATACAGTCCGCTTTTATCTCCTGAAGGATAATCATATGGCATGTAAAGTGTAAAATTCATTATTGACGAATATAACATAACTTGCGAACTTTAGACCAGAAACAAGAAGTCATTAGGAACCTCACCATCCTGCAAGTGAACTTGCTGCTCCATTGATTGAAACCACACTGGTGGAGGTCGGAACATCCCTCAAATATTGTCCTCCGTCGATCTCGGCCAGCAGGACTGAACGGATGAGATTTATGGTGGAAGATTGAGCGTGTGGATCTCAGTGGGTTGTTATTGACGCCGAGCTACCTGCAAAGGAAGTCCCGGGGTGGGAAACCACTGTATGACCCTCCGACGATCAAGTAAGTACTGAGAAATAGATAGGCAGAGTAGCGGTGTATTAGATTCAATTCCGGTTACCTGAGTCGTCTGGAGGAGGGGTTTATATAGCGGTCGCATGGAGCGAGCCGATACGAGATTCTCGCTGTCCGTTACGCCCCTGCGTCACGTTCGTGTTGATGGCAGAATATGCTCATAAATGGCGAGATACGCTAGCGTGTGATGCGGGGCGTGGAGCGGCGGAGATCTTGTCGTGGCGAGATACACGAAGCCGTTACGGAGATGCTCGGGCTCCGTACTCCTGGCCAAACAAGGACGCTGAGGAATCTCAGATATAGGATAGCTCAGAGACAAGAAAGTGAGCTGAGAAGTCTCGGCTATAGGATAGTTCGGAGACGAGCTATTGGCTGGCGGTCAGCCAAAAGAGGAACGTACTCCGGAGAGGTCTTCTAAAAGGTCAGGTGCAACCTCGGAGGCGACACGCCGAGGAATGTCCCTAATGCATCATACTTATTCCAGCTCCGTAGCCCCAATGAATCTAGCGGGCTTACATGAACGACACGTCATCCGCTACGTGTCGTGATCTGGGGAATTCCCACTTATGGGCATCATCACACACCTTCAATTCACTGTTTTCAGCGGTCAAGCCCGTAGCATTTCTCGGTCGTTGCCCAAAAAAAAAGAACTTTTAGGAAGTTGTATGTGCTACCCCATTAGCTCTTCAGAGGAATTTTAAAATTCAAATATTAACACATGTTGAACTTCATGAGCAGAATTGGAGTTATGGGCTATTAACTTGTACGCCATACAACATAATAAGAGGCATGAGATCAAACGCGGATCTATATAGGGTCCAGCGAGGGCAAGTGCACTTTTTGAAAAGATCCAAAAGATTAATATCGGTTGCAAGCAAGTTATACATTTTAGAAAATATGTTATACATATATATATGCGATGAAGTATCAATAATGGTGTTTAACCTAGATAGTAAGTTTGTTTATTCCCTAGCAGAAGATGTTGGGTTCAACTCCCCCTACTTGGAAAAAAAATTAGTTTGGTTAAATATGGTAAGAGTTCCAATATACTTTCATGATATAGTAAATTCCCAGTGTCGATATTTAAATTATTGTAAAGTTTGTTCTCTACATTTTAAGTCATATAATGGTTTTTTATATTAGTTGGACCCCTCATATAGAACATTGTTGTCGTTACTGTCCCCAGTGAACAAAATTCCTGCATCATCCATGCATGATATGCTTTGAATCTTTGCATTCTTGAAAAATGCGAATGGTGCACTAAATCATATCATTCATAGAAAACATGATAATAACAAATACAAGGACAATATCAACATTAAAAGATAATTTCTGAACCAGATCATGCAATGCAAAATGACTACGACTCTGTCTCCAGTAAGAATGATAGTAATCCAAAAGACAAATGATTACTGCAAATTTCCCATTACTTACTTATTTATTATCTTATAATGCTTTCTTCTTTCCAGTGATGATGAGTTTGTTTTCTACCATTTAATCTATAACTCCATTTTGTTAGAGGGCCTCTTCTTTCCTCCTCAGAAAAAGAAGGCACGACAATTGCCTGGTTGGAAGAGAGTAAGACATTTGAAAGCATTTCCTCATAGGTCGAGAATTTATACTATAGTTTCTGCCCGAAACACAAAACAAAAGCTGCATCTTCTCTAAAATAATGAGATACTTGGTTTCTTTCAAAATACAACAATTTTCATTTATGTTTAATTTAAAGAAGTTTTTGGCAATCAGCATCTTTCGTTTCAGTATAGGCTATAATACTAATGAATCAATTATCGGACATGCAACATGAATTTTGCTAAACACAAACAGATAAGTCTGTACACACAGCTTCTGTTTACGAAGGTACTTAAATTCTTGAATTATATTACGAAGGTACTTAAATTCTTGAATTATAGAACATGTGGAGTGATATACCTGCAGCGTTGTCAACTGAGCTGACAAAGTTGTTGCTTCTGATTGCAGTATCTGCAACTTCCGCTCGAGCTCTGCAATGTAGCGCATCTTCCTTTCTTTCGATCGTGCAGCAGATTGCCTGTTTGCCCAAATTCTACCACATGCCACAAAAGTACATGTTAATAGAATGGTAAATTTACAGAAAAGGAATATAACAACAAAACACATGTATTATGAGACCAATCCAAACAATAACTTAATGCAATAATTGTGATGAAGTGTACATGCCCACTTGAATCAAGGATTGTGCTCCTTATAGTTCTTGTTGCAATGATTGCAAAGAAATCTAGAAATAACATGATGCATGAAAACCTTTTCAAGCATGTAACATGAGCTACAAGTGACCTTGTAAGGTACATTATCAATGCCATTATTTCTCTACATTTTCGTCATCGAAATGTGCAGTAATAACATAGACCCCCTCCCCCAAAAAAAAAACAAAGAAAAGAACGAACATATGTTGAGAAAATAAACAATGATAGAAAAATGCAATATGAATTTATAAAATCAGTTGGAAAACAAAATAATGGTCCCGAACACAATTGATTTCTTATCCAATATCTTTAAGACGAATGGATAAGTTTTAAGGGGCCAAACTGAAACAAAACCCATGGAACTTCAAATTTGCTACTACTTTTGGATAAAAATGAAGCACCAAAAACCCGAGCCTGCCATGTAAATATGCAGTGTGCACCAATACAAATGGCATTTGTGGCCGCTCCTAGGTATGACCAAGGGAGGTCCCAACAGCTCAATTTAATTCACAAGTGAGCTGTACATTAAAAGTAGGCTGAAACAATTGGTCAAAACACGCAGAAAAAAGTATCAAAGTTAAGTTCATTCTAAAGCTAATTCAGAAGGTTAGAACCCAGCTCGTCTTAAGACACTCAACACCCGCTTAATTGAAGTTTATGAAATTGATTGCATAACTCATAACCCTTCATGTGATTTATTAATGCAAATGCCGTCTCTACTCATCGACCAAAACCTTTCAGCATTCAAATTAAACTATAAACAACTCAAAATATTTTTTAAGGAGGATTAAGTTCAAAACGTCTGGTATCATACATTTCCACCATATGCATTTGCTTAACACAACCCACATATGCGTTATATACACGCATGTGTTAAAATTATAAATAGGTGTTTCTTCTAGTAACGCTTTATGTTCTTCATAACCATATCTTGCAAAGGTGAATTCATTACCAATTCAAATTATAAGCCCTTGTGCTATGTCCTAACATCATTTGAGTATAAGAAACACGTAATAAAAAAAATAGAGTAACAAACCAACCTCCTAGCCCGCTTCCGATCAACAAGCGCAAGATCCCATAGCTTTGCATCCGACATGGCCTTCTTCACCTCCGCAAGAGAAGCAGGCCCATACGAGCTCGTCCCAAGCAACTCCGACTTAATCAAAGAAGACCCATCCATCGATTGGCTATGCTGATGCCTAACCGTAGGTCTCTCATATCTCTCACCACCCAAATTCTCATTTTGCAATGATGAAGAAGAAGAAGCAATGCCACCAGCAGCCTGTTCTCCCCCAATCTTATCCAAATCAAGGTACATTGCCAACAAATCCTCTTCGGCCTCATCGGCGGCCCCCTCAACGCCGAGGTCGAAATCGAAGGTGAGGTCATCGGGGAGGCTGACGGTCTCCTATTGGGCTCGGCAGCGGCCGAGGTTCCGGGTGGGGAAATCGGGCATTTGGCTAATGTCATGGCTTGAAGACTCTTCCGTAATTTGAGGTGAGGATGATGATGTTGAGGGCGAGGGCTCCATTTCCAATGCCTTGTTCTAGTTCAGAATTGCACTGAAATGATCAAATTTGGGGAAAAAGAGGAAACTTTTGATTGAAACCCTAGATTAGAGGAAAAAAAGGTTACCTCAAATGGGAATCCAAAGATGACAATTTGAGAGAGCCAGCGGTTGGGAGATCTGAACACAGAGTTGGGAGGGGAAAAAATGGTCTTTTTTAGATGGAGGAAGAGAATAAAAATGGGAACTTTATACAATGTGAGAGGAATTGGGATTGAAACTATTTTAAAGAAGAAAGTTAGGGAGGGAGAGACATGCACGAATATTTGATCTGTTGATGAAAAAAATTAATGTATAGTGAATTGTGAACAGATACGCAAGCAGTTCGGATGACGACTCGCCAGCATAATTAACGGTATGGATATGGTGTGAATATGGGAGTCTAATTCAGACGGCCACTGTTATGGGTCAAGTAACAGCTCCTCCGATAAGAACATATAGTTCGGATGACAGCTGACGAACGTAATTTAATAGTAATTTAATAGTACGGATATATGAAAATATAGTTCGGATGATAGCTGAAAGGCATAGTCAACGATTTGGATAAAAGGTTTAGTTTGGATGATAGCTGGCAAGTGTAACTACCAGCATGACCATACAAACTCCGGCTCGCGTTTAACCATGATCCGTTGCTTAAACCCATTAGCCAGATCATGTTTGATCACCATCCATTGCTTACAAACCAATTGATCAAAATTCAATTAATATCGCGAGAATAATCAACCATACTTTCTAGGTAAAGCCGACAAAGCAATATACACCGTGAACAAAAGTTAATGCAATTGAACACATCTTTTGCTCGTCTGAAAAAAAGCTTTACCAGTAGTATATAATGACACTTGCGGCATAAATAAATGTAGTTTGGTAAGAAGAAAATGATCCTCGATTTTTGTTTCTTGTCTGGGCCGTTTTCAAAGGTAGCAACTATCTCTAGATGTAATCATCTCCTTTTCAAAGGAATAAAGAAATAAGAAACCAACACATGAGATGCTCTCTTTGATGTTTACAAGCATTAAGCGAAATCTTTGTTAAGAACAAACGAGATTATTATTAGAGGTTGAGAGGTCTGCAGGGTCCTTGCAATGGCCCGATCCAAGCCACTGCGGACCTGGGGACTGCAGCGGCCTAGGTCAGGCCACGCCTGCAGGCCCGCTTTTGGCTTTATTTTTGATGAATATAACAACTTGGGAACATTATGCCTTTTACTAATGAATACGAGTGCACGACTTTTGAGACACTTCATGCATATATGACCTACAGCGGTTTGTTCCAAAGCATGTTTGGAGATGGGAAAGATAATGAAGAAAGTAGGCACTATGGTTGTTCGGAGATTGGAAAGTACCTAAAAAAGTGCATGGCCACTTCGGTTGTTTGAAGAAATTAGAGCTTATAATATTAGGCATAAGAGAGAGGTTGAAGAAGAAGCGGCAGCTAGATGTAAAATAGCCAAAAACAAGCACATGCTAGTCATATCATATGTAAATCTTTATTGGAATATTTTGATGACAAGCAAAGATTACAGAAACATTACATTTTTCATTGTAGGAGTACATCATACTACAAGAAAAATCATGTCATTGAAAGGAGAAAGCTCAAACGACGACATTCAGTAAATTTCAAACAATCAATTTCCTTCCATTTTTTTTTTGGATTATCACTAAAAACATCATAACTTAATCCTAAATTAGCATGACACAAAAACAGAGAAAGTAATATAATGGGAGTTTATCCGGACCTGTGTAGTAGCTTTCTCTCTAATCACAATAAAGTTCGGTTTGCACTCTATATCATTATACAGCATACACAAGCTCGATATCATCACGATATTCATGATCAAGTTCAGTGAAAAAATTGCATGATTTATGTGCTAAATTTAGTTACAAGAATGATAATATACAATTGCGGCCTTCGATTCAAAATCTATCTCCTGCCAAAACTTTGTTTAATTTGATGCCTGCAAAAACCAAAGCAGCAGCTATGGTTGCATCATCTTAACTGTTATAATAATATTTGCGGAAAACAGAAACTGAAAGCTTTAGAATCATCGTGAGCATCAGAAAAAACAACCAAGGAGAACCTTCTGGCATTGTATCACATAATCAAATAAGTTCCCATAACAATGAGCATAAGGTTCTTAACACAAGATATAAGTTTAATTGTTTTCCCTGGAATATCAAAGAACGCTGGCAGCCACAAATAAAATTCCCAGGTTTGCCATCCTCTGTAATTTTTCAACTCTTATGAACGTAGGTCACGATGAAAATCATCAATTTAGCACTAAAAAATTCCTTTAATTTCTTGAATCCACACAAAGCAATTGTCATTAGTTTATCAACGTCTTCTTCGCACTGTTCATATAAAGTCTCTAATGAAACAAATGTCACGCCCGCTTCCTAAAAGAACGGTAACAGCACGTGACGAGACCCGCGACGTATTTATTCCGAGAATGACCTTTCTCAATAAATACGCTAAACGTATATAAACAATATAAAATGACACAAGAATAAACATGAAACTGAAATTTCTAACAAACAATTTTATTTATATTCAAATTTCACAAGTTTCAAATTGATTACAATGGTCATAACGAGAAACAAAAATATAAAAGCCTAAACATGTGGATTACTGGAATAAAAAGAAATGGCTGCTAAAGAACTGATAGTCGGCCTGAGCTTCAATCTGCGAGTAGTCCTTTGAAGTCAGTTCTACCTCCTTAGTCTTTTGATTATCTGACGAACAATCCAAGAAAGAAAAAAGATGAGTGGAATGCCCGTCAACGAACTTTCGCTCGGTAAGCCCGCAAAAAGGATGGGTGATGTATATAAATAAAACGCAAGGTGAAATGTGATATAATATGGATGGAATGAAACATGAACAAATATAACATAACAATATTAAAGGAAGCCATGTAAGCATGGAAATGTAGCATGGGCATAGCAAACAAGTACTGCATGGTCGTGCAGTGAAGGTATCATGAACATGAAATGTACTGTCAATGTGTCCTACAGAGGTCACTAAAAGGTAATCTAACTAACGTGTGATTAAGTGTGAATGTCAACGTATCTCGGGAGTGTTTTCGAACCCAGCATGCTGTAATCCAAGGGATAAGGAACCACGAGCCCTCATTCATGAATTCGTGATATAAGAATGTGACTCATGAGATTCCATTGGATTCATACTCAAACCATCCCAACAGCCCGCGAATCTAAATTATAAGTTTATGATTAAAATTACGAGTCTTGATCGAATCCATGAATACAAAAGGGGGTGTAATATCGAGATTGAGTTCATGTCAAGAATCGTGTAGTTATGTAAAGTTCAAGTATTCGTGTCAAATTGTATTCATGGTTCGACTCAAATAAGTTTCAAGTATACATATTGAGTTCGTGTATTCGTGTCAAGTTTCAAGTATATAGTTCCGGTTCAAGCCATGTTCAGGTTTTCAAGTTCAGGTTTTCAAGTTCGAGTTCAAGTGATGTTACAATTTATATTTAGTAAGAATGTTTATCTTTTGAAAACTTCTTTAGTTTGGGAACAATTGGGCAAACCACTGCATATGGAAGGCGGGATTTATGACTTTTTCAAAGATGATTGACAGCGATAATTCCTTTAATTCGTAAATTTATCTGAACTAGATAGACACGCACTCACTTTTTCCGGCTCCTTGAGACTCAAGAGAAAAGATACCACTTAAACCCATTATTCTAAATACCTAAAAGATTAATTAGATTGTATATTCTTAGGTCATTTGTGTAAACATCTTATTTGAAAGCTCGAGGGGGTTTTATGTAAAAACGTTTTATTTTCAAAATAATCCTCGAGGGTGTTTTTAGTAAAAATATATTAATTAGATTTTCGAAAATTTTGATTAACATATATTTTATTTTTTATGGTATTTTAATAATAAAACTTATCTTTTAAAAAGTTTATGGTATTTTAATGAAAATCTAACTTTTGGAAACATTAAGGTATTTTAATTGAAATTAAATCTTTTCATTTTGATGTATTCTATATAAAGTCTAATTTGTATATTTATTTTCTTTAAGGTTACAAATATATTGATTTTTAAGTTATTTTCAAATTTGTTTAACTTTGTTTTAAGAACCGTATATTCTTCTCCTTCGAGATCAACGCTCCGTGAAGAGTTTGGATCTCTCACTAGACCCAAGATGTGCGATAATCCGTACCATTTTTAAAAAGGCTCCCTTAACGAGGGTTGTGAGGGTGTAATTGCCAAGGGAAAAGATTATCGATTGAAATCTCGTATTTTGAACTTGAGAGTATTTTATTGAAAATTGGTTCTTTTAAAAAACGCGACAACATATAAGCATGTTATGATTTTCATGTGTGCGTGTGGGGAAGGCCGCTATCCCGTGTTAGCTATGTTAACATATCACAAGAAAAATAGTAATCGAGTTAGCATAAAGAATATGGAATTTATGTGTTAATTTGTATATGTCAACTTGGATTGTTTTCTTATCATGTCCAAAAATTCTTTTAAACACATCTAGCAATTATCTACAAATAGAAAAGGCATGGTTTGCAAATTTATATAAAATGGTGGTTTTATTTTATCAAAGAAAGAATATATATACTTTTTGAGTAAAACATGTTCATGAGGCGGGGAGGGAAAAGGAGAAGAGATATCGAATTGGGACTTACAGGTTGCGTAATCTAGAGGGGATGTAGAAGATGATAGAAGTCTCGGTTGGAAGAGCCGAGACCTACGATGCAAAGGAACGAGCTCTAGATAGAACGATGCGCGGAGGAACGAACTTGAAAGAACCTTGAAACGTGGCTTAGACTTGGCTTGCAAAAGAGACTTGATTTAAGAAGTTTTGATAGTGAAATTTTCAGAATAATTTTGAGGGGAGATGACTTGGGATGGATTGGTATTTATAAGGGAAATTAGAATTAAATTGGGATTGAAATTGGATTAAATGAGGCATTAAAAATGAATTTTAATTTAAAAATGAGGGACAGTTTACTGGATTGGGTGAGTTTTGGTATATGAAAAAGGGTAAATGAGAATTCAAAGGTTGCACCGCCTCCACTTTGAGGTCTGAGTTCGGATCTTGGATCATGTGCTTGTGTCAGTATAAGTAGCCTATTTATATACATCTTTTATGTCGAAACGTTTCGTAACCCCATGCAATGCTCGTGCAAACTCTTGGGCTCCCAAAACGTCGAAAGAAAAAAAATAAAATAATTATGGCAGTAAGGATTCGAACACGCGGGCTATTGGACGCAGTAGAGAGTCTTAACCAAGAGCTATTAAGAGTTACTTGCACTTATCTCATAAGAATAACTTATAACTCAAAATCAAAACAGAATACCACTTTTATGAACTAAAACGAAAGGGATGTGTCACGCCCCGCTTCCCAGAGTGCGCTAAGATAGGCACGTGACAGAGCCAACAATGCTACCTGTGGATAGAAAACATCCCTCCACAGTCACATTACGGCTGTTTAAAGATATCAAGAACAGTAGAAATAAAATAAACTATCTAGTACATGTCCATGAGCCAGAATAAACGAGTCAAGAAATAATATGCGGAAGCAATAAATCCAAGTAACAATAACATCTGGAAAGTACGGAAATAACTAAACTAACTGGATACTAATAGGATCCTCACTGCTCGGCCTGACGGCGGAAATACTCCTGTTCAGCCCGCGACAAAGGTAGAGGATCTGGGCCATGCAAAACCCAGACGTCAGTGCGTCATAATATCAACAATAATATAATCAGGAGGTAGCAATACATGCAGGCATGAGTATGAACAGTAATAAAAGTAGAACAGTAACAAGTCATAAATAAACCGTAACATGAATATAGATCAGTGGACAGGATATAAACAGGTGAAGTGCAGTGAGTAGTCTAAACTGTGCTATGGAGTTATCTACTCTAAAGTTATTCGAAATCAATTAATATAATCTTCATCGTAACCTATCGGTCTATGCCCCGTTCATTCCCCACGGGACCACGGTAAAATGATGTAATAAACTGTGAGTCTATGTCCCGTTCATTCCCCACGGGACCACGGTAAAATGATATAATAGCCCTTTGAGTTACGTTCAGCTACATTCTTGATTTCCCCATACCCCCAAGTTATGTGTGTAAGTCAGGTATTTATAAATCTGAGACTAATGCCAACACAGGATTAAGCAGGAACAGGTTTGTCTGTACAGACAACAGGATATGTCCATCGGGACATGTCAGGATTGTCGGCATTAGAAACAGGATCAGGTAACATGTCAAGTAGTGATATATCAGATCATGTCAGGTAGTGTACATGTATCAAGTCATGTCAAGTAGTGGTGTATCAGGTATCAAGTCAAGCAACAGTATATCAGGTCATGACAGGTAGTGCACATGTGTCAAGCGGATGCTCATACTAAAACTGTAGCAAGTACGGATGCGTGGTAAAGCATGGATGCACAAATATTTTATCAGGGGTACATCATGACTAGGTAGGATGCACAATTATCAAGCATGGTGCACTAATACAACAGTGACATGAAATAATATGGTCTCGGCGTGCGACTAGATATGTAATAAACCATACGGATACAAACGGATACTATAAAATTATAAATCGGTAAAATTTGCTGAATATTAAAACACAAACACTATTATTTATTAAATAGATATTGATATAATAATATTAACATGGATAACATATTCAAACCGATTAATAACTATAAAAGTGGTATTGATTAACCATGCACAAGAAAGTTCCGTTCAGAAATTCAGCGTCGCCCTGATTTGTAAAATAACTTAAAAATAACAAACGTTCTCCAAAAGGGACGTGTCTTATACCAAAACAAAGATAATTCAATAAGATTTTCATTTTTATAAGTATAAGCATCTCAGGTCGTCCCAACAAAAAGCTATGAACATTCGAAATTTAAAGTTTGCTGCTGGAATTTCCCTGGACAGCAGTTTAGAGATATTTTCATTTGCATTTTACGTTATTTAAACAATTTATTTTGCAAATAAATATTTCATAGAGTTATAGTATTCTGATTTAGTTTCGTAACGAACTAAAGAACGTTTACTAATGATTTTTCTATGATTTATAATGAATTTTATAAGGTAAGGTGTACAGTAAATTTCAGATTTGTCGTATCCGCTTTGCAACGACGTTTCATGTGTAAACTATAATATTTTCAAACTATATTTTGTATAACATTATAAAATGCAGATTATAAACTAATTAAAGATAATAATAAGAAATATTACGACGATATATATTTAAATGATATGGATGCAAACGGGTATCACATAATCGTAAAGTGATAAACTAACAAGTGCGGAACATATAACTAAGTAATATGAAATGTAACTATTCAATTTGATGCAGTATATGATAGTATAGTATGTAAAAAGATAAGTTTTCATGACCTAGATCTGAAATGATATGAATTGATGCAAACGGAACATCGAAAAGTTATAAAACTAAACATGGGGTGCATGATTTTAAATACAGGTATTCCATTTGTTAAAATAGATGCGTCTAAAGTAATGTAGCATGTAATTAAGATTGGTTTGCATGCCTTAGATCTGAAATGCACTATACAAATGTAAACGGAACGTCGAAAGGCTGTAATATGAAACATGGGATGCTTGATTTAAAATACAGATGTGATGTTTATTTAAATAGGTATATAATGAGTTACATAGCATGTAGCAAGATTAACTTGCCTAGACGGAACAAGAACGAATGTGTACGAAACGTCCTTCGTCGGCGAAATGTCGCGACGCTCGCACAGTACACGGAACGGTTCCAAACAACGTACGAGGGTGATCACGCAAGTCAGGTACGTTCACTGGATCACTCGGATCGTCAGCGACGAGCACGGCTCCGGCGGTGATCACCGGAATCAAGAAACAAGATCAAGAAAAAGAAATAAGAAATAAGAAGAAGAGGCTGTGTATTAAATAAGGAAAGAAAATAAATAAATAAATAAAATATATATAAATATATATATGCGGAGGAAAGAGAGAGAGAAAGGGGTTGTTAGTTTATTAGGAAATTAGTTTAGATTTAAATTTAAAAAATCTTTTATTAGTTAACTAAATTTTAATTTGTATCAATTTATAAAATTAATATTATATAAATAAAATTTGATATTCTGGTAAATACAAACATAGTCCAAAACATGCCCGGGTCGGATCTAAAATTCAGTTTTAAAATACGAAAAATATACATGTCGACCAAAAAAAAATGAATGTCCGGATAACGAAAAATGCATACCCCCAAGAACGGATGTACGCATGTGCGCGTAGCCATCCAAACAAGTCCGTTTCACTGAACGGGACGAGAACAAGATGCGCGGATGCTACCACGGGGCTAGGGGTATCATGCAGGCCATGCAATGTATTTTTAAAATATTTTACGTGACTTAAAATGTTATATTGTAAAAATGCAAATGCCAGATAAAATGCCAGTATTCAAGATGTATAAATTAAGATGAAAGTGCACGAGTCCATGTAACAGGTCAAGATAAATCACAAACATGAATCAAGACTAGTTTCAAGCATGTGGGTCGGGTCGGATGCAAATACAGATACCAACTACACTATTCGCACCCAAAACACAATAAATCAAGAAATATCCATAAATAAAGAAATACCCAAAATCGAACTGGTATAAATGAACTAGGGTGTTACATTATACCCAACTACAAAAAGAATTTCGTCCTCGAAATTCCCAAAACAAGAAAAGACAAACAAACATGAAACTACGATAAGAGGTGTGGAAACTTCTGTCGAATCTCGTCTTCTCGTTTCCAAGTCGATTCTCCATGTGAGCGATTTCCCCAAGAAACAAGTACGAAAGGGATAAACTTGTTCTTAAGAACCCTTTTCTCTTCGATCCACGATCGACATCGGTCGCTTCTCAAAAATCAAATCTTCTCGTACAGTCAGCTCCGAATGGTCCAACACGTGAGTTTCATCTCGAACATACTTACGGAGTTGAGATACATGAAACACGTTATGAACATTCGCCAAGGATTGCGGTAACGCCAATCGATACGCCACTTCTCCAACACGCTCCAAAATCTCAAAAGGTCCAACGAATCGAGAACTAAGCTTTTCTCGACTTCCGAAACGAATCACCGCTCTAGTTGGTGATATCTTCAAGAATACCAAATCACCAACGGCGAACTCTAAAGCTCTTCTCGATGTATCTGCCCAACTCTTTTGCCGGTCTTGTACAGCTTTCATATGATTCCGGATGGTGTTAACC
Source organism: Agapanthus africanus (assembly GCA_030015575.1). Taxonomy (NCBI): domain Eukaryota; kingdom Viridiplantae; phylum Streptophyta; class Magnoliopsida; order Asparagales; family Amaryllidaceae; genus Agapanthus; species Agapanthus africanus. Next base: position 88,712,553 of record CM057338.1, on the reverse strand, counting down.
TTCTCAACTGTTTGCACGATCAAATCCGGTCCCAACAATCTTCGTTCTCCAACATCGTCTCAACAAACAGGTGAACGACACTTGCGACCATACAACGCTTTGAATGGAGCCATTTGAATAGTCGCCTGAAAGTTGTTATTGTAAAGAAAACTCCACCAAGTGTAGATGATCCTCCCATGAACCCTTGAAGTCCAACATGCAAGCTATCAACATATCTTCAAGAGTTTGAATCGTTCTCTACGACTGGCCATCTGTCTGAGAATGATAAGCTGTGCTAAACTTAAATCGCGTCCCCAAACTTTCCTGTAAACTCCTCCAGAAGTGCGATAAGAATCGGGTGTCACGGTCGGACACGATGCTCATAGGTACTCCATGCAATCTCACAATCTCCTGCATGTACCGTTCTGCCAACGCTTCCATTGATTGACCAACTCGAAATGGTATGAATGAGCTGCCATAGTCAATCGATCAACAATCACCCAAACTGCATTGTTGCCCTTTGGACTCCGCGGTAAAGCTATCACGAAATCCATGATTATATGTTCCCACTTCCATTGAGGAATCGGAAGTGGTTGCAATAAACCAGCAACCCTTTGATGTTCAGCCTTAACTTGCCGACACACCAAGCACTTCGCCACAAAACGAGCAATCTCCCTTTTCATGCCTTCCCACCAGAAATGCTGTCTTAGATCACGGTACATCTTCGTGCCTCCTGGATGTACGGAATATGCGGAACTGTACGCCTCCTTCATCACTTCTTCACGGATGTCTCCTTTCAGCACACACAAACGGCTACCATATCGCAACGAACCATCTTCATGAATTAACAAGTCCGTACGAAGTCCAACTTCAACATGTTCTCGAAACTTCTGCAATCTTGGGTCCTGTGATTGTGCTGCTTTAATATTATCGATCAACGACGACTGTACTTGCAGCTGCATCAACTATCCTGAAGAATGCGGTAGCACAATCTCCAACTCGAATCTCCGAAAGTCTTCCATAAGCTCCTTCTGTGCAGTCAACATCCGAATTGCTGGCAACCGACTAATCGCATCCGGCACAACATTAACTTTCCCCGAATGGTACTTGAGATCAAGACCGTAGTCAGCCATCAGCTCCAACCATCTACGCTGCATCATGTTAAGCTCTTTCTGTGTGAACACATACTTAAGACTTTTGTGATCGGTGAATACTTCAACCCTTTCGCCCAATAAGTAGTGTCTCCAAATTTTCAAAGCGAAAATCACAGCTGCTAGCTCCAAATCATGAGTTGGGTAATTCTTCTCATGAATCTTCAACTGTCTCGATGCGTAAGATATAACTTTCCCATGCTGCATCAAAATACAGCCCAAACCTTTCCCGGATAAACCTTTCCCAGATACGTCGCTGTGAATCACCAATCCTCCGGAACTGTCTGGTACGGTCAAAATAGGAGCGATTATCAATTTTTGCTTCAACGCCTCAAAAGCTGACGTACATTTATCCGTCCATACGAATGGTACTACTTTTCGCGTAAGCTTGGTCAAAGATTCAGCCAAACAAGCAAAATTCTCCACGAACCTTCTGTAATATCCGACAAGTCCAAGAAAACTTCTGATCTCCGCTATACTCTTCGGAATCGGTCAATCTTAAACTGCTGCAATCTTCTCGGGATGAACAGCGATTCCATCTCCGGATACGACATGCCCCAAAACTTCACTTCTTCAAGCCAAAACTCGCACTTGCTCATCTTTGCATACAATCTTTCATGCCTCAATGTCTACAGTGCGATCCTCAAGTGTTATGCATGCTCTTCTAGGCTCCTCGAGTGGACCAGAATATCATCGATGAACACTACTATAAACTGGTCCAAGAACAGAGAAAAGATTCGGTTCATCAAGCCTATAAATATCGCCGGTGCATTCATGACTCCGAATAGCATCACTAAATACTCGTAGTGTCTATACCGAGTTCGGAATGCAGTCTTGCAAATATCCTCTGATTTAACTCGGCCCTGATGATATCCGGATCGCAAATCCAGTTTCGAGAATACCCTCGCACCACTAAGCTGCTCGAACAATTCGCCAATGCTAGGGATCAGGTACTTGTTCTTAATAGTCACCCGGTTTAATTCTCGATAATCGATGCACACTCTTCTTGTGCCATCTTTCTTCTTGACTAGAAGAACTGGAGCTCCCCAAGGTAAATTGCTGATGCGAATCCAACCCTTCTCAAGTAATTCGGTAACCTGCTTCTTGACTTCTTCCAACTCCACTGATACTATTGGGTAGTACACCTTTGAGACTGGCGCTGCACCAGGAACAAGATCGATCGCGAACTCCATATCTCATTTTGGTGGTAAACCCAAGATGTCCTCGAACACATCCATGAAATCTCGAACTACAGCTGGCGCTTCCTCCTTATCAACTTCCATCGACGAAAGAACATTATTTGTCGGCCTAGCCCTAAACTCGACTGGCCCGACAGAACTGCTTCCTCCAGTAAAGATAAACTCCGGATGTCCGAGAATCTAGAAAATCGCTTTCTTTGCCCTACAATCAATGTGAGCGTGGAAAGTGCCGAGAAAATCGATTCCCAAGACAACTTTATAACTGCCGGTATCGATCACCAAGAAATCTGCAAAACATGAACTGGTAAGCAATGAAACTGAGAGAACCAAGGAAATTTCACGACCATGAATTAAGGAAATGAACCAAGACCAGGACTCCAAGTTACTTAAATAGAGTACCGCATTGTAACCATGCCGCGGTAGATAGTTACAATCACATAACTCCACTCAAGTCACCCAAATACGAGTATCAGAATCAAAGAAATAGGACGGAAGAACCAATAAGAAACCAAAAGGATTCAAACCAAGATGCAAAGTGGTTTGCATATCGTCAAGGAAAAGGATCAAGAAAAAGAAATGATTCAAGAATCACGATAACAATGTGGCAGGACATGTTCCTAATTACGGATTTTCCGATTCGTGTATTGGGTCCAATACCCAACTACAAAAGAATCAAACCCGATTAACCTAAATCATATGGCTCTGATACCAAACAAACCCTGTCACGCCCCGCTTCCCAGAGTGCGCTAAGATAGGCACGTGACAGAGCCAACCATGCTACCTGTGGATAGAAAACATCCCTCCACAGTCACATTACGGCTGTCTAGAGATATCAAGAACAGTAGAAATAAAATAAACTATCTAGTACATGTCTATGAGCCAGAATAAACGAGTCAAGAAATAATATGCGGAAGTAATAAATCCAAGTAACAATAACATCTGGAAAGTACGGAAATAACTAAACTAACTGAATACTAATAGGATCCTCACTGCTCGGCCTGACAGCGGAAATACTTTTGTTCAGCCCGCGACAAAGGTAGAGGATCTGGGCCATGGAAAACCCAGACGTCAGTGCGTCATAATATCAACAATAATATAATCAAGGGGTAGCAATACATGCAGGCACGAGTAAGAACAGTAATAAAAGTAGAACAGTAACAAGTCATAAGTAAACCGTAACATGAATATAGATCAGTGGGCAGGCTATAAACATGTGAAGTGCAGTGAGTAGTTTAAACTGTGCTATGGGGTTATCTACTCTAAAGTTATTCGAAATCAGTTAATATAATCCTCATCGTAACCCATCGGTCTATGCCCCGTTCATTCCCCATGAGACCACGGTAAAATGATGTAATAGACCGTGAGTCTATGTCCCGTTCATTCCCCACGGGACCACGGTAAAATGATATAATAACCCTTTGAGTTACGTTCAGCTACATTCTTGATTTCCCCATACCCACAAGTTATGTGTGTAAGTCAGGTATTTATAAATCTGAGAGTAATGCCAATACAGGATCAAGCAGGAACAGGTTTGTCTGTACAGACAACAGGATATGTCCATCGGGACATGTCAGGATTGTCGGCATTAGAAACAGGATCAGGTAATATGTCAAGTAGTGATATATCAGGTCATGTCAGGTAGTGTACATGTATCAAGTCATGTCAAGTAGTGGTGTATCAGGTATCAAGTCAAGCAACAGTATATCAGGTCATGACAGGTAGTGCACATGTGTCAAGCGGATGCTCATACTAAAACTGTAGCAAGTACGGATGCGTGGTAAAGCATGGATGCACAAATATTTTATCAGGGGTTACATCATGACTAGGTAGGATGCACAATTATCAAGCATGGTGCACTAATACAACGGTAACATGAAATAATATGGTCTCGGCGTGCGACTAGATATGTAATAAACCATACGGATACAGACGGATACTATAAAACTATAAATCGGTAAAATTTGCTGAATATTAAAACACAAACACTATTATTTATTAAATAGATATTGATATAATAATATTAACATGGATAACATATTCAAACCGATTAATAACTATAAAAGTGGTATTGATTAACCATGCACAAGAAAGTTCCGTTCAGAAATTCAGCGTCGTCCTGATTTGTAAAATAGCTTAAAAATAACAAACGTTCTCCAAAAGGGACGTGTCTTATACCAAAACAAAGATAATTCAATAAGATTTTCATTTTTATATGTATAAACATCTCAGGTCGTCCCTACAAAAAGCTATGAATATTCGAAATTGAAAGTTTGCTGCTGGAATTTCCCTAAACAGCAGTTTAGAGATATTTTCATTTGCATTTTACGTTATTTAAACAATTTATTTTGCAAGTAAATATTTCATAGAGTTATAGCATTCTGAGTTAGCTACGTAACGAACTAAAGAACGTATACTAATGATTTTTCTATGATTTATAATGAATTTTATAAGGTAAGGTGTACAGTAAATTTCAGATTTGTCGTATCCGCTTTGCAACGACGTTTCATGTGTAAACTATAATATTTTCAAACTATATTTTGTATAACATTATAAAATGCAGATTATAAACTAATTAAAGATAATAATAAGAAATATTACGACGATATATATTTAAATGATATGGATGCAAACGGGTATCACATAATCGTAAAGTGATAAACTAACAAGTGCGGAACATATAACTAAGTAATATGAAATGTAACTATTCAATTTGATGCAGTATATGATAGTATAGTATGTAAAAAGATAAGTTTTCATGACCTAGATCTGAAATGATATGAATTGATGCAAACGGAACATCGAAAAGTTATAAAACTAAACATGGGATGCATGATTTTAAATACAGGTATTCCATTTGTTAAATAGATGCGTGTAAAGTAATGTAGAATGTAATTAAGATTAGTTTGCATGCCTTAGATCTGAAATGCACTATACAAATGTAAACGGAACGTCGAAAGGCTGTAATATGAAACATGGGATGCTTGATTAAAATACAGGTGTCATGTGTATTTAAATAGGTATATAATGAGTTACATAGCATGTAGCAAGATTAACTTGCCTAGACGGAACAAGAACGGATGTGTACAGAACGTCCTTCGTCGGCGAAATGTCGCGACGCGCGCACGGTACACGGAACGGTTCCAAAAAACACACGAGGGTGATCACGCAAGTCAGGTACGTTCACTGGATCACTCGGATCGTCAGCGACGAGCACGGCTCCGGCGGTGATCACCGGAATCAAGAAACAAGATCAAGACAAAGAAAGAAGAAAGAAGAAGAAGTAAGAAGAAGAGGCTGTGTATTAAATAAGGAAAGAAAATAAATAAATAAATAAAATATATATAAATATATATATGCAGAGAAAAGAGAGAAAAGGGTTGTTAGTTTGTTAGGAAATTAGTTTAGATTTAAATTTAAAAAATCTTTTATTAGTTAACTAAATTTTAATTTGTATCAATTTATAAAATTAATATTATATAAATAAAATTTGATATTCTGGTAAATACAAACATAGTCCAAAACATGCCCGGGTCGGGTCTAAAATTCAGTTTTAAAATACGAAAAATATACATGTCGACCAAAAAAATGAATGTCCGGATAACGAAAAATGCATACCCCCAAGAACGAATGCACGCACGTGCGCGTAGCCATCCAAACAAGTCTGTTTCACTGAACGGGACGAAAACAAGATGCGCGGATGCTACCACGAGGTTAGGGGTATCATGCAGGCCATGTAATGTATTTTTAAAATATTTTATGTGACTTAAAATGTTATATTGTAAAAATGCAAATGCCAGATAAAATGCCAGTATTCAAGATGTATAAATTAAGATGAAAGTGCACGAGCCCATGTAACAGGTCAGGATAAATCACAAACATGAATCAAGACTGGTTTCAAGCATGTAGGTCGGGCCGGATGCAAATACAGATACCAACTACGCTATTCGCACGCAAAACACAGTAAATCAAGAAATATCCATAAATAAAGAAATACCCAAAATAGAACTGGTATAAATGAGCTAGGGTGTTACAGGATGGTACATGAGATTTAGGGTCATTACAACTAATATGATAACCTTAATTATGAATATCAAATAATTCTATATCCAACAAGAATGGTGCACCTCCCCTCCTGAGGAGAGTACGGGGTTCGATCCCAGAAGGAGAAATGACCACAATTTAACGCTTTCGAGACAAATTCGTGGGTCCCCTGGACGCGTGTGTTGTATGCTTATGTGAGCTGTGTGTGTGGATGTTGTGTGTGCATGGGTTAGGCTTACTGGCCAGTTCCAAAAAAAAGGAAAAAACAATAATGGTGCACTGGTACTTCATTTGGTAATATTAAATTATGATGGCATCATGACCAAGTGATCCAATGTTCCGGAAACATACATAATAATATGCACGCGTGCATGCAAATGTGTGTTGAGGATAGCATTGAAGTGGTTTCAATAAATAACAAAACATATGAAGAGCTCAATGTGAACATATTAATATAGGACAGCATTGAACAGATTGACAACAAGCCTATACCAAGCAAATTGGGTCAGCCCTCTAACCTTCAAAAAAAAACATTCTAATTGCCTCCTTAGACACTGAGTTCAATATACATAAACCATTGTTCCAGATAGAGGCTAGAGTGGCAAGTGAATGCCTCATAGCTGATTCTGAGACTTCAAAGAAAGATGACAGCATCTTCTCTATAGTGAAACCAATCTACAGAGAAGAAGAAAAAAAGGGCTCAGAAAGAAAACTTGCATCAGTTTAACACTCAGATACTAGAATTCGAATTTGCATCTTGCACAAGATAAAATTGTTCTTTATCACACACACAAAGGGAGAGGGGGTGGGGGAAGAAGAGAGGGGCTGGTTGAGGTGGGGATGCTTCCTTTTTTTATTTTTTTGGTGGGAGTGGGGGGATTGTGGGTGGGAGGAGATGCAGTTATCACCTGTATACATAGACTATGCAGATTGCTACATGAGATTCATGTTGGATGTATATGCCCTAGAGGCCATTATTGTATAGTGCAGGATTGTATATTACATGTGGATGCTTGGGATATATATATATAGGACAATCTTGCTCGATATGATAGTATGCTATCTGGTTTGTCTTTACCTCAACATGTGTATATGTTCAATTTTATATTACATATCTCGATTATATGTTGGTAAAGCCCGTAGGATCTTTACTTGACTACTAGAGTTGTGATGACGATCATACTCGTGGGGTCTAGATAGTCCATAAGCACATCCTTAAATTGTTCCTGGTCATTGGAGTTTCGAGATAGGACATCGATACTCCGAAGTAGGCCAGTGTATACGTTTCTTATTCCCATGAGGGAAGATAACCTGTCCCACAGCCATTGGTGTTCGGCACTAAAGATAGTATACATATGCTCATTAGGTTATGAGTTACAGTGGACGGACTCGTCGAGAACTTATATATATATATATATATATATATATATATATATATATATATAGTAGTTCACTTGTGACATAGGTACATGTTAGTCTTTAGACCTGACATCGTCATTCGTCTCGAGTGTGTTCCCACTTTACTTAAATTACTACCCTACCACGGCTTTAAAGAGTCGTGCAAACAGGTTTTAGTTGGGTACAATCCCAAAGCACTTGGGGGTAGTGAGCGATAGAATGGATTCGTCTCTCCCGGTATAGGAAGTCGATATCGTGCTGTGTTCGATTGGTCATCACCATAAGACCTTGGCCAAGACAGTTGAGAATCACTGATTGTGAGATCAATAGTTTTTCGGGATGGTTTTGCGCCACATCGACACGACTTATTAGGTTATTAGGAGTATGACGTTTTCTACCCCATAGACCCAGTATACAATATTCTTAGACGAAAAGACCAGACTGTACGAAGATTGCCACTTTCAGGCTCAATAAGGATACGGACGAGTTTGCTTCTCGACCTTCCTTTCGATCAATACCTGGACAGCCGTTACATACAGCCAGTGCCGCTGACGTGCTTGTAGTTAAACCCACCGCCAGCGTATTATCGAGTCTTTAGAGTCCCACACAGAGGTTTCCCAGCTTAGGCGAAAAGATATAGTGTACGTATTTTGATACGTACTTAGATTCGATTAAATACGTGTTTTTGTACACGTACTTTTAATCGAACATTTTGTTAATACTAGCCGGTTTGAAAGATGGCCAGGTTATCACATTTGGATGAAATGTGAGCTGGTGTTATATATCTCTTTTTAGTATCTCTTTTCGTATTCGTATTTTGACATAATACGGTATTTATATGAATACGGATATTTGTATAAATACGTGTTTGTCTTAATACAAATACGGTATTCATAAGGTGTATGTATTTGTAGTATATACTTGTATTAGTGTATTTGTATATATATTTATATATATACATATACATAGATGTATACACATGAGGTGGCTCTCTCTCTTCTCTTCTCATGTCTTCTTGTTTGTGTGAGAAGAGTGGGCTTGTGACTCACCATAGTGAGTCACAAGTCCACCCGCTCACATTAAGAAAAGAAAAGAAAAGAGCAAGAATTAATCTTTTAGTAGCCATTCTTGATATTATCACCATCACCGTTATCTTCTTCCTCTCTTCTCTTGAGTTTCAGTGAGATGAGATAGAAAAAAAAAGAGAAAAACTTAGAGATTAACCACCATATCTCCTAGTGTTCTATTCCTAACAAGTTTAGTTCACTAATTGCTTCATTTAGTTTTTAAGTGCGAAGCTAAAGCCTAGGTTAGGGTTCTCTCGGGTGGATCATCTTCGACAACGAAGACCGACATCCAAGCTTGTTCACGAAGTCCTTAAAAGCGCAAGAAGTGGAAAGAAGACGAAGGACACGACTACAAAGATAGCTAAACGTCTATCCGAGTAGTTAACTCCTTCTAGTATACTAGTTTAGTGTCTGGATTCGATTGTAGATCGTAAAAGTTCATGCTCTTTATTTAGAAATTTTTGTTTTGTATTCCGCCTTGGTCGCTGGTTAGCGGTACGAGTATGAGCGTCTACTTACAACACCTTGTGAATTGTGATGAAAAAGGTTCGTAGTTTGTACTTGGGTTCTAAGAAGCCTGTATGCTGAGGACAAGCTTTAACTAATGTCATACCTCATTCTCATGTTTCTTTATATGTTATACTTATTAGCTAGCGCACGTCAAGAGTCGAGTTCCTAGGTTTACTTTCAGAACTGAAGGGCTAATTTTAGAGATCAACAACGATTTATGTAAAGATCAACTACCTTCAGATTTGGCTAAACGAATTAATGCAAAAAAGGTGATATTTGAAGGAGATGCAAAGCAAGTGGTGGAGGCCTTCAGGAGTAATAAGCAACCAGCTTTGATGTTAGAAATCTATGTTACAGGTGCCAAACGTCTCATGCGAGGTTTTGAATATTTTAATTGGATGTTTCGTAGACGTTTGAGTAATTGGGCGGCTCATGAAGTAGCCAAACATGCCCTATGTTCACGTTGCCGAATTAGTTGGGAATCAGGTTTTCCCAACTGATTGATTAATACATGTAATGCGGATGTTATTTCTTTATAATGAATAAAATCATTTAATCATCTATCTTTTGTGCGGAAAAAAAAACTACCTTCAGATATTACTTTTGTTTTTATATACTTGATATTCTGAGTTAAATGATTCACAGAAGATCCGCTGAAGTATAAATTTTTATCAAAAAAATATATTCTTTTCGGAGGGTGAGCAGCAGCGGTCATTTGCAACCTCAACTCTTTGGATCAGATGCTTCAATGAATAGAACTCAGCATATATACAGAGGAAAAAGAAAACTGAAAAAAAAATGTGCCCTTTCACAATCTGATAGCCTGTTAAGCAGAAATATAAGTCAATAATTGCATGAAATACCACTCAGCATATCACAAGAAATGCCCCTCTTTTGAAGACCTGCACTTCTCCCACTCCGAGTTTAACAGTGTTATTATTTCCATTTGATATTTTTTTATTCCCAAAAACGGCCCGGATCATCTATTATTTATGCAATTATTTCATTAACAGTCGTCAGTCCTAATTAATATTCTTAATAAGGGGATTAAAGCTTTAACTGATGGCAAATAGGGGCAAAGTGCAGGTTTAGGAAAAGAGTTGTATTTCCTACTACTTTCTGCTATACAGTCAAAAGCGATGGTCATTTCCTGAAATTTAGACAAATAATTATGAGAACGGCTAAAGAACTGAAGAAATCGCAGGTTTCAAAATCATATTATTCTACCAGTGAATGACAGATGGGAAAAGGATTGTAAGATCACAATTATGGAAGGTTTTCATGTTTATCTGTAAATTTTGCAGACTCCTTGGAGAGTATGATTAAATTACGACCATGTTCCAAGTAAGACTATGAGAACTGTTACATATGTTACTGGATTTTGTCATATGATACCTTAGCATATCAATTGATTAATTGCTACAAGGGAGCGTCTCTTTTTTCTTAATCACCCTTAACAAAATTTACAAGCAGCACTTTTTACTCTCAAACATTACTAAATCCCAAAGGCATGTGAAATTAATTCTTTCTTGAAGGGACAATAAGACCACTAATGTAAATCTGCATACACTTTATCATTTAAGAAGAAACTCCGCAAAGTTCATCTTTGTTGCGCATGATGATGACAATACTACGGTTTAGTAAATAGTTTTCCTAGCTATCCAAACCAAATTAGATCAAAGATAGCGTTATTGTTACCTACATTGTAGAAGCGTGAACTCCTTGGCCAAAAAGAATGACCGACACCAGCAGGAGCTCGGCAGCCGATGAGATAAAAGTTCTCCCAGAGAGGATAAACCAATGAAACAACAGAAATAATCCCAGCAAATATGTGAATGTTCTCTTTTCATCTTGCCAAAGCAAAACATCGGCAACTGGGTAAGATAATTAAATTTCAAAATTAAAATGAATGTAAGAAAGGAAACTAAAGAAAATGGAACTATCGGTTCCTTTTAACTCCTAAGAAATGTTGTTGGCAGTAGTATCTGAGAATTGCAGTAGTATAACACAGTAACAAAATAAAAATCTTTAAAATGAAGTTATTTGTCCTACCTCTACCACTGCCAAGCATCGATTCTGCTTTTGACGGTTTAGAAAAATCTCGCTGTCTTAAAGAGGACAAGCCATTTGCTAGTCGCGAGAATGATTCTACAGTTGCTGAAATACCATCCCGCATATCCGACAATAAGAATCAGAATAATTGAAATACACTGTTTGCATTATCTTTACAACTTTTGCATCAGAGAACAACATATGACCTAAAAGAATAAATATCCAAAACGAGATGAGCAACAAGAGATGTCAACATAATCCAACACTCTAATATATACAACAGACATAACTGACAGTCTGAACAATCTTATATCTCAAAGCAGCCCAACCCTAAAATGAAAGTTGCTAAGCAATTATTGTAAAGAAAAAGGAACCGTTGAGAGCTCAAAAAAATGCATCAAACATATCAACAAAGTCTCTTGTAAAAAACACAAAGATTGCAAATAGCACAGGAAGGGATCAGCAAAACCGAGGCCAAGAAATGGAAATTGGTTAGACAAACTTGTGCACATAAATAACCCCAAAAAAATATTTAAAAAATCAGAAGTTTGCTAACCTGTAGGGAAACAACTGGAGAGTACCGAATAAGCCTTTGAGCTCTAGAGGTATCAAATGTCCTCATACAGGAAAAAGAATGTATAGTAGAAGGCGTAAGAAACGGATTGTATGCTCTACACATTTGCAACTTTCTACGGACCCATTCAACTAGCGTAACAAGAAGCAAGACGGCTTTGCAGGAAGAGGAATTTTAGGCCTGAAATTAAGCATAACTTATCAGCTCATATTATAATTATCAACACATACTTTCCATATAAAAATCGACAATGATGGTTATACAATAGGAAAGAATTGTTATAATAAAATATCAAGCATTAACACTCACATTAATCCTCTTATCTTCAACACTACTAGTTCAAGCATATTTCAAAAATGGAGGACCTTAAGGTCCTTAACTTGAAAAACCACCATACTTTATTCATGAAAACGGAGAACAACTAGACAAAGATGACATGACTACTTTTTCTTTAATGTGTGCCCTATTTGCGAAGTAGTGACATTAATATCTGACAAGTGATTGGTTTTGAAGCTTGAGAATGTCAAATAAAGATTTAGAAACTGTTAAAGGTAATATGATTGTTCATTCTATCAAATTGGAAGTTCACCCATGGAAAAACAAAATGAACGCCAACAAAATGCAGGCCGGAGGTGGACGTTGAGAATATAATGCCCTCAGAAACATGTATAGGCAACCCTAAACCTTACAGTATGTTAGAATTGAAATCCCAAAATTTCACTGCTTCATGATTTGTGATGAAAAATGGCTGCAAAATAGGAGTGACAAAAATCATACCTTAGGCGAGTAAGTAAAACTATAATAATAAAAAAAGAAATTTTCCAATGCGATACCTTTCCAGCTACAGAAGCCGCTTCTGAACTTAGAACTTTCTCTGCGCAGATATTAGCAGGGGCTACATTCTCCACATAGGTCAAGACGCACAAATTTTTACCACTTCCAACGATAAACTGAAATGACAAATGCTTGCTTAATTCTGGAGGTGGAAAACCATTCATATATTTGTCACGAAAAACACATGAAACATATATACCATTGCAAGGAACTGAAGCTTATTTTCAGATAAAACAATCATATAAGAACAGCGCAGCTAAAAAATAGAACATTCATAATTGAGATCAAACTTTGTCACCGTCTAAGCTACCCGTCAAAACAACGGTCACTTATGGAACATAACTCTATACAGAAGGCTTCACAGGGTGGTACTTTTGACCATATCCAAAAAGAAAGTGTACTAATAAAAAAATTAAACTGGCAGCATCTAGAAACAATACCTCCACCACTTCTGGCAACAACCTTTCCATCAGTGATGGATAATGTATCCTTCAAATGGTAATCAAGTCAAAATTCTATCGGACTTCATATAGATGAAGAGGAGTAAGCACGGAAGATATGGATTTGCAGGTATAAAGTAAAAATATATATGCCGCCTAATCCAATACTCCCTGTTATGAATATATGTTTAATTATTCACTTTTAAATTACTTAAAAAATAAGGTTTTTGGATGCCATAACTTCAATTGGTTTAAATGAGCAACTTTATCTTATAATGTTAATATTTACTATTATATCATCTTTTCGTACTAGTTCTATTACGTGCCACATGCGTAGTCCTGTCAAAAGTATTAAGTTAACATGTCGCTAATGGGAAATCAACCAAGTCCATGCATGGCATATATAATTGCTTATGTTCAATCTGAACAGTTCTTCTAGCCGTCTAGAAGGGGAAGCATAGTTCTTACATCAAAACAGAAACTAGTGCTATATAAAAAGAGACCCCACGGGGGTGGGGGGGAAGCATATGCAAAAGCCCAATGGTTAAATTAAGTTTGCATGCTTTTATCTTAGACTTAAAGCCACAACAGTAAACTATAAAATATGCAGCTTCATATTCATATGTTGGTCTTGGTTGGATAAAGGTGGCCATGTGGAGCAATGTGACAAGTATAGCATACGACCCATAAGTGTTACAGGTCTTGTTATGGCCAGATATTTTATTTCTAACTATAATTCTTTGAGGCGAATGTTCGCTTTGTAGTTGTAATTGAGTACATGGAATTTATCAACATTCATTAGTCAGAATCATAGAGATCATCAAATATTATAAAAGAATCCAGTTGGAATAGGCTGTATACAAACCAAAAAAAAATTACTCCAGAAGGATATAAAAGGGGCACATGACTGACAAGATAAAGTGGGCATCTGTATACAGGAAGACAACATGTTGATGATGCTTCTCATTAGCAAAACTTTCATACTCTCAAACACTCAAGGAGATGTGATATGAGAAATGATGAAAATAAGCATGAAAGAGGTAATAACTTACGGAGGCATCCTTTAACATGGTAGTACTTTGATCATGGAAAAAGATTCACTTAAAATAATTCAAAACCAAGAGCAAAAACATAAATAAAATCATAGGTTAAACTATTTTCCAAACCTTAGCCCGTGCAGATTTTGCTTTGCCAACAAGAAACAGTACAAAATAATCATCACCCTGTCCAAATGGTTTGCCAGTAAGCAACACACAGGTTGAAAGCCCACTATTACCATTAGCATTCAAAACCAGCAACTCTGCTTGAACCCTCAAATCATTCAATACATCCACAAACTGCATGATCAAGAGATTCAAAACAAAGAATAAAAAATTAACAATATTAAATAGAACCCGTTTCAAAAGATAATGTCAAAAAAATTGATTACAAGCTGAACCATGGCAATTGCAAAAGGTGTGCCGAGCAGCCAACACAGAAATATGCATTTACAAGTGCCATACAATACTCTTTTCCCATATATAAGAGTTCAATAGGGCCTAGGGGAAGTGGGAGTCAATGGTCTATAAGTAGAATAATCCTGACGGAAGTAGAAATTTAGGTCACGTTCGGTGGTGCCAACTTAAAATGGAAGCTTTGAATGAGGATCTTAAAGGTAAAGCAAGATTAGTATGAATGAAAAGGTCAGACAATGCTGAAAATGAAAATTACAAGTTGGTCACTTATCAAATCATGCCGATCCAGTCTTCACTACGAAAGACTGCTTTATGCCGGTCGCTTATCAAATTTCCATATCAAATATTCCAATTTTCCTTTTTAAATTTTCAAACTTTAGTTACATTCACTAAATTATCCGCAACTCGGTCCAAATTCACTACTCAACGCTGAAAATTATTCAGGCTTCCATGATCCACACAACATTACCAAGCAGTTTCAATAATTAAGTTTAAGAATACGGATAAA
This sequence comes from Agapanthus africanus, assembly GCA_030015575.1. Lineage (NCBI taxonomy): Eukaryota > Viridiplantae > Streptophyta > Magnoliopsida > Asparagales > Amaryllidaceae > Agapanthus > Agapanthus africanus. The sequence goes on along the minus strand of CM057338.1, from coordinate 88,697,346 downwards.
GATTTCCTAAAATTTAGATGAATCGAATACCTTATCAGGATAGGGCAGGGATTCGTCTCCATCAACAACATCCCTCACCCCATCAAACACCACATCCGCGCTCCCCGTATAAATCAGCCTCTCAACCCCGCAGTCTCTACAAACCCTAACCACATTCTTCGTCCCCTCGATGAGCGCCTTGTAATTCCCGTAGAAATCCGTCGGCGAAGGCGACGCGGTGCCGATGGTGGGGTCCACGTGGAACACGGCGGAGGACCCTTCGATCGCGGATCGGAGTTGGGAGAGGTCGTTGAATCGGGTGGGGATGTAGCGGATCCGGCCCGATTGGGGTTCGGTTTCGGTCGAGGGTTTGGGGTCGGCGATTCGAATGGTGAGGGAGGAGGTGGAGAAGGAGGAGTTGAGGAGGGCGGCGACGAGGGAGCGAGCGATGAAGGAGTAGTTGCCGGCGATGATGTTGATGGTTTTAGGGTTTGGACTCGGAGTTGACTCCATTTTGAATCGATGAGAGAGACAGAGAGAGCGAGAGAGACTGGGAACTGGTAATAACAATGGATTTTGGCGCTGAGCGCGTGGGTGCCGTGGGGCCTAATTGGAAAAAAAACCTCTCTTTTTACTATTTTTTTTTTTTAAATTCTCCTTTGGCTAAATAAGTACTATAAACTTATTTAAATTTATTTACTAAGGTAATAATATTTTTCCTAAGTTTAAACTAAATTAATGCCAAAGTTTGTAATATTTAACTTTGTATTAGGAAGTTTTTGATATGGTTTTATAATTTTTTTTTATATATATATATATATATATATATATATAACCCATAAATTAGTGGAAGTTTGTGGAATTTTGAAGTAAAATATAGCCGGATCAACAAATATCATGTTTTTATAATTTGCTTAAAAAAAAGAAGAAAATTTATCAATTTGAGTGTAAAATTTTGGACAAAAAGATGCAAATGATATAGAAAATAGGAGATGGCTGGGTGAACCAAACGAAGCAAAGAGTGAGATTGAAGACTTAAGTAGGTGATGCACATCAAACACAACAAAGTTTTTGTTGAAAAAACCCAACAAAGTTTGGTGGCATCATGCATTTGGCCCAACGGTTATAAGGAAAAATCTTCTCTATAAGGTCTTGTAGAGAAATTTCTCTATAAGCCCCTTGTATGTTGGATATGTATATACTAGAGGCCTGTATTGTATAGGATGCTAGGGATATGTATGTACAGAACAATCTTGTTCAGTTGTATGGTATATTATTTGAGTTATTTTTATCTTAATATGTGTATTTTTTTCTCTTATTGCTTTATATTGCTTGCACATATTGATAAAGACTCGATACAGCAGTATACTATTATGATTTGACTTTATCTTAACATGTGCATATGTTATACTCGATATCACATATGACTAATACATGTTGATAAAGCCCGTAGGATTTCGCTTAACTATCAGCGCTATGATGGCGATCATACTTATGGAAGCTGGGTAGTCTATAAGCATATCCTCAAAGGTCCCAAGTCGTAGGAGTATCGAGACCAGGCATTGATATTACATAGCAGACTTGTGTATATGTTTCTAAACCCCGACGAGGGGCGGTGGTTGGTCCCACAGCCATCGGTGTGATCACCTAAGATTGTATATAGGTGCTCACTAGGGGTGAGTATACTAGACGGAACCGCCGAGAACCTCTGGATAGTATTATACTTATCGTCAGATAACGGTTCTCAGGTGACATAAGTACAGATTAGTCTTTGGACCTGAGATCATCATTTGTCTCGTGTGAGTTTTCATTGTGCTTTGATCACTACCCTACCATGGTCCTACTGAGCCGTGCAAACAGATTTTAGCTGGGTGCAGTCCCAAACCACATGGAGGCAATGAGTAATTGTCAGGAATTCGTATCTCCTCGTATTGGGAGTCGATATCTCACTGTGTCTGATTGGTTAGTGTAAGGTTACCTAGCACGACAGCAAGGTTTCAGGAGGTATAGTCCATACCGTTTTCAAAAATTTGCCATGCTACTTAGCCCTAACCCTAGAATCTTAACTTGAGAATTAGACAAAACAATATGTAAACTACTTTACATCTAAGTGAATAGGAAATACAAGCTTTGTAGACCGGTCCTTCACTTCAAATGCTCCGTGTAGAAGTCCTTTCGCTCCAAGTAGTGGTGATCCGGACTCTCCGTAGGCTCCACTAGTCGAAATGAACGAGCTTGCACAATGATCTTCGAGGCCGAAGATGGTCTACTTTGAGAAGACACCAACTCAAGCTACCTCTTCACTAATTAGGGATTAGTGAAGCTAACACCCTAAACTAAATGGCTAAACTAGTAGAGGATGAAGAAGTAGGAATTTTGCTCACTTTAAAATTCTTTTTCTTGCTCTATTTCTTTTCCTCACCAAAACCTAAAGAGCTTTCTCTTGTTGAAGATGAAGATGAAGAGAATAATGGATGAGAAGTGAATAGCAACCATGGGTGAGAAATATCTCATATAACCCTTGTAGAGACATAACCATGGCTAAAGATTAAGGTTAGGTTAATAAATATCTAATGCAAGACAAATTTAGTGGACTAAGTCAAGGGTTTCCACAAGTTTCCAAAACTTGCAACCATGCTTAATTCCCACCAATTTAAATCTGCATCAAATAAATAAAACCCTAATAATCTAATGGCATGGTATAAGTCTCAAACACCCATGTAGTGTGTATCATCAAGCATGACACAAAAAAGAAAACACAAATAATATATATCATATATATATTAAGTGTGCACATGTGAGAAAAGAAAAGTATAAGTGAGCAAATATTAGTTAATGTAAATTAGCATATCAAATATACAATTATATATTAAATTATTGCATCAACATTTGATTTAATAATCCGGCTATATCACATATAACCGACTAATATAGTATGTATCATCTTATCGAACCAAAACTCGATTCGATAACCCAGCTATATCATATATAACCGACCGATATCATATATCGTGAGAATAGAATACGTGTCACGCCCCGCTTCCCAAAATACGGAATACGAGGGGTAGACAAGGCCAGCCATGCTCCTACGGTCAAGGAAATGTCCTGCCGTAGTCACACTTCGGCTTTTAGTTTTTCATGGTAAGCAGTAAATGATGCGCAGGTAATGAGAAATGCAGTAACTGAAAGAAACAACGTAAAGACTGACCTAAAGCGGAACAAACGAATGTAACTCGGTATGGTAAGTCAAGAAGTCTGTGATGCACGTCTAGTTCTGGTCCTGGCTAAATCTTCTCCTCACACTGAGCATGCATACTCAGGTCGTCAGAGCGACACAATAGCAATACAATATATATATAACATCAAGTGACAGTTCTAACAGTGGTAATAGACATGAATAACAGTAAATCAATGACAGCGTGAATATGAATGTGCAGTAATCAATGCAGCGGAACAGTAAAGCAGTAGAACGATATGTCACGTATGTCAACACAGTATGTAAGATATATAAATGCCAGTATCCCTATCAGTCTCTAAGTCTCACTGTACAGGTCACTAAGCCTATCGTCAGTCCAAGTGTGAGAGTCAACCACTCACGAGTGTCCTCCACCCAAGGGTAGAACCCAAGGGCAAGGGACCACGGGCCCAACATGTAACATGTATATCACGGTGTATATCACATACCCTGTAAATCTCCATATATCTCCCTAAATATATAAGCCGGCATGGGATTCCCGAGATTCTGTTGAACTCACACTTAAACTACCTCACACCCCGTGGTCTACATCAAACGCTAACCATAACCCTAAATACTAATCGATCCGTGACATGTCTGCGCGAGAACTGGAGGCAGGGCCTCCATCAAGCACGTCCCGACTAATATCTAAGATAAATGGCAGTGTCGGATGCCTTATCTGTGACACCCGTGCAAACGCTTCCATAAGTGTCTCATACCACTTATAGTCACACGTACACGCATCCCACAGACGTCGACAATGCAATAGAATAATAGGGTCACTGATTGTGTACAAGTACGTATCATTTTCACTTAATCACGGATACACGAACACTGACGCACTTGCCACAATCATCACTAAAATCTAACACTGGGTAAATACACGATATCACTAGGTTATCACTACAATGATATGGTTATGATATGATGCGTGAACAGTATATAAGCACGATTAAGGTGTCACAAAAATAGTATTCTATCACTTGCACGATTTATCATGGAACGTACGTATAAAATTTAGCTCAACGATAAACAGGTAGTAATTAGTATGTTCAGTTGTCCATCCATCAAATTTGGTTTCGAGCCAATCGGGTTTCAGGATCATTAATTATAACCACTTCATTTTAAGCACTCGCGGCTGGAAATCCAATTTCAGAATCAGAAGTCCGTTTCGCAACGCATTTTGATCCTAGTTGGGATCGGATTTTAGTGACGCTACAGTTGGATAAATTCTAGAGTTTTCAGTAAGGTTTTCAACGCAATAGACGGATCTTCAATCGCGTCTGTACGTCAGGAGATATACTCTATTTAACTCTAATATGTCAGTTCTGAATCTGTTGGGACTGTTATGCGTCCCGATCTTTTAAATTGCAGATCAAATAACAAATGATAACGAAACAGAATGAAACCACTTGTGTTGTCTAGCTAACAGGTTCACCTACAATAAAAAGTGGAGTTCCGCAACCTACGAGTTAAGGAAATCCTGTGGTACCCAATACGGAATAGCAAGCAACAACTGGAGTCGCTCTGGACTGCAGTCCAGAGTCGCACTCCGATCCAATTATCATCACGGTTTAAGTACAGGAATGTCTGGAAACCAGCATAGGGTTAAAGTTCGTCGAGTCGGATTCGATTTGAGCCCTCGAACGCACCATTCTAGTATGTATATGATTTATGGTGAATTTAACGGTTTTCAGGTACAATAAAATTTCAGCTTTACGATTAAACTTGGGGGTAGTGGTTTTAGTCGTTAACGATTACATTATCCAACAAAATTCACACACTAGGTTCACAACCCTACGGGCCAAACTACACCATTGAGTTCCGTCAAATTTGATGGGTATTTTTATTGGGAACACACACCGAACAGTTATGACGCATAATCGATCTAATATTGTAATGTGATAATCTAAGCAGTCTAAGTTTGTAGCTCAAATATATAGCATGTAAGCAAGTAAAATACTTGCCTAGAGGCGTCTTGGCGATGCACGGCAGTGGTAACGGCGTGAACGCGCGATGAATGACGCGTGCAAGGTTCGCGGTCTTGGCTCGTGCTCGGGCTCTTGGATTCGACAGTTCGGTGGGTGCGACGGCGATGATTGCGATGAAAACGTCGACGACAGCGACAGCACGGGGCAGCGACGGCAAGGCAGCAGGGTGCTTGATTTGAGAGGAGGATCTCGGGTGGCCAATGGTGCGTGCACGATGCGGGCATGGTACGTTGGTGGCCTGGTCCTAGTACGGGCGTGGTGTATGCGCGGTGGGTACGTGGTTTGGGCATGATGTGGCGGTGGCACGGACGTAGTGCTAGTGCGGTGCGTGTGTGGCCTGGGCATGATGCGGAGGTGGCACATGTGCTGGTGTTTGGAGGTGGGTTGTAAGTGCTTGATGAGGAGTTGCAAAATGAAGGAGAAGAGGGTGGAGCTCAGCCTCGGCCAAGAAGGTAGGAGGACATGGAGAGGAGGTAGAACTCTCGGCCATGGGGAAGAGAGGAGGCCCGGATCTTGGTTTTGAGCGGAGACGAGAGAATGAAAAGGAGACAAAGAAGAAGATGCTGGAGCTGATGAGGATGAAGGTGGTGAGAGAGGAGAGAGAGGGATGTGGATGCTGTTGTTGCTGAAGGTCTCGGCTATGATGGCTTAGTGTTGGGCTATTGTTGAAGAGGATGAGAAGAAGAAGAAGGTATGGGATGTTGCATGAGGGTCGGCTAGAGGAGTAGCCAGAGAGAGTGAGAGCTGGGGTAGAGACAGAGGGAGAGAGAGCTGAGTGATGACGAGAACGGCGACGATGATGATGACGATGATGATGACGCGGGAGAGGTCGACGACGAGACGAGGAGCTCGCCGGCGTCGGGGCAGGGAACTCGGTGTGCAGGTGAGTGGGTGCAGGGGAGTGGGTGCAGGGGACTCGAGTTGATGGGGGTAGAGTCGTGAACTGGAGAAGGAGGGTGAATGATTTGGTGGTCGGTGGCGACAGGGAGAGCGGGGGAAGCTTGGGATGGCGATGGTGGTGGTGGTGATGAGAAGAAACTCAAGGCTGTCGGGGGAGGGCCGGTGATGGGTAGCGGGAAAAAGGAGGAAAGAGTAGAAAGTGATGGGGTCCGGGAGAAAGAGATGGGGAGACGAGGGGGTGAGCGTCGTGGTAACGTTCGTGAGCGGGGCGCGAGGAGCGGCAACGTGGGCGCAGGCGTGGGATGCGGCGGAGGAAACGCACGCGGGAGGAAAGGGAAAGTTACCGTTGGGGTGAAGGAGATGAACAGGAGTGGGGTTGGGTCGGGTTCGAAGAGGGAGCGGGCTTCTGGGCTAGGCTGGAAAAATAAATTCCTATTAATTGTTGTGGGCTGAGGAAGGATGTGGGCCGAGGTTTTAAATAAAATGAATTTCCATTATAAATTGACTTGGGCTGAGAAGCTGGGCCGGCTTAAGAAATGGAAAATCAAAGAGTAAATGAGAAAAGAATGGGCCGGGGCTGAGGTAAAGTTGGGCTGGAAAAACAGAAAAAGAAAACGAATATAAGAGAATGTCTTGGGGTTTTGGTTTAGGATAAATATTGGATCTAGGGTTTGGGTTTGGTGTTAATAAAGAAATTAAGTTATAAAAGGAATGGGCTGGGTTTAATTTTAATAAAAGAAATGGGTTGAGTGAATATATTAAAAAAAGGGAAAGTGGTATTGGGTTTGATGGAGTTTCTTTAAAATAATTAAATACTTAAAAATAACAAAATTTATAGTTTAAAGAGAAATACGGATTTAAGTGTATATAAAAGAACCGGGTATTACAATACGGCATCACATACTCGTATTAATCTCGGTCCCGTACATATCACATATGTGCTCCTATTTCATTTTGCCTGAGCCGGTAAACCTTTGTGTAGGACTCTAAAGACTCGCCAATACGCCGGCAGTAGGTGATGATCATATTAAACACCCACAAGCCATCAGCAGTACTAGCTGGACGTAACGGCTATCCGGGTATTGAACGATCAGAAGATCAACAAGTAAGCCTGCTCATACTCCTGTAAAGCCTGTCAGCAACATTACCGTATAGTCTGGTCTCTTCATCTGATATGTCGCATATCCAGTCCAGGGGTGGTAAACGTCAGACCCCAGTAACCAATAAGTCGTGCCGATGTGAGGCTCATAACGGGTCGAGAAACTACTAATAACACTTACCAGTAGATCTCCGTATCAGCCCTGGCCAGGGACTTCCTATTAGAACCAATCGAATGCAGCGCAACATCAACCCCCAGTACCGGGAGAGACAAAACCCCTCCTATCGCGCATTGCCTCCATGTGATTCAAGACTGTACCCAAAAGCCATTGTTTTTCACGTTCTCTTGAACGTGGTAAGGTGGAAATCAAAGCACGGTGGGAATCATACAAGACTCTATGACGATCTCGGGTCTATAGACTAACATGTACCAGTGTCACCAGAGAACTGCTATCTGACGATAGGTATAATACCAACTAGGAGTTCTCGGCGAGTCGTTCAGTGTACCCAGTCTCCTGAGCACCCGTATACCATCTTTGATGTCAAACACCAATGGATGTAGGATCATCCATCGTCCATCATATGAGTCAAGAAGCGTATACGCTAGTCTACTCTAGAATATCGATGCTCTGTCTCGATACACTCTCGACTAGGAACAATTAAAGGATGTACTTGTGGACTACCCTAGCCCAACTAGTATGATCTCAATCATAGTCATGGTAGTCAAGTACACATCCTAAGGGCTTTATCAACATGTGAGAGCAAGACAGTATCACAATACAAGTCCATATGTTAAGACAAAAAGTAACCAGATAGCATACTATCATGTCGAGCAAGAAAGTCATCTCTATATATATCCAAGCATCAACTATAATATACATCATATGTACAATAATGGCCTCTAGGGCATACATACAACTAACAATCTCCCACTTGCACTAAGGCCAGTTGTTGTAGTATCTCATACCCAACATCCCGAAGAATCTCTCAAATTGTATCTAGGGTATGGCCTTTGTGAGTGGATCCGCTGTGTTGTCTTTCGTGTCAACTGTCACGCCCCGCTTCCCAGAGTGCGCTAAGATCGGTACGTGACAGAGCCAACCATGCTACCTGTGGCTAGGAAACATCCCTCCACAGTCACATTACGGCTGTCTAGAAGATATCAAGAACAGTAGAAATAAAATAAACTATCTAGTATATGTCCATGAGCCAGAATAAACGAGTCAAGAAATAATATGCGGAAGCAATAGATCCAATAAACAACAACAATCTGGGAGGTACGTCCCAAATACGGGCTAACATCAGGAAATAAAAAAAGCTGAAAGGAAACTAAACTAGAATATTAACAGGTCCTCACTGCTCGGCCTGTCGACTGAAGTACTCATGCTCGGCCTGCGACAAGGGTAGCGGATCTGGGCCATGCAAAACCCAGACGTCAGCACGTCACAATATCAACAATAATATAATCAGTGGGTAACAGGATATGCAGGCATAAATTATAAATGGTAACATTAATGTAATAAGTAAGCAGGGATATCGAACAGTGAAGTGTAACAATATAGTTGAAGTGCGGTGAGTAATCTAAATTATACTACTGGGTTATGTTCATATCAGATTTTTACATTTTTATATCGCCCATTCTTAATCACATTTCATATAAGTAAGTACTTTTGATCCATGTCTGCTAAATAGCTGCAGGTTACAGGTTCTCAGCTCGTTACAGTGAAATTCATGAAAAGTCGCTACAAATGTGAGACTACGACCAACAACAGATGAATTCGTATGATGCTGCCTACCAGTTCAAGGAACAAATGGAAAATCATTTAGACACTTTAATACACAAAGTAAAAGGGCAACACAAGATCCAAGACTTCAACACGGAGCCCAAGGCAAAAGTCCATATCATTCTGCACTGTTGGAAATCTGGAAGGAGATTGAAGAGATTATGAGAAACTAAGTAAAGAAAACAGAAGATAAAAGCAACATGAAGAAATCCTGAAGAAATGGGCCCATGAACCCACCAAATGGCCGCGGAACTGCGGCCAAACAGGCACTTCTGCCGCGGTTCCGCGGCCGTGCAGTGCACGTGTCGGTGGCAGTGTCGGTGTTTTGACTCGGCTCTCTTGGGGTATTTTTGTAATTTCATATATGGATCAGAATGTAAACCTAGGGTTTTCCTATCTATAAATAGGAGAGCTCAAAACCAAATTAAGTGTGCCTCTTTTGGGGCATGCCTCTCTTTATTTGTTTTTTATATTCTAGATCTAAATTTTAAATTCAATTGTAATGCGTTCTTGAGAGGTCATCAATAAAGTAAGTCTTTTATTTTATTTTATCTCGCATTCTTCTTATCTGCAATTTATTATCTGCACTTTTATTCGTTCTTTATTTATCTGCAATTTAGGTCATCAATTAAAAAAAATGAATTTTATTGTTATCTTCCTAATGAGTGAGTAATTCCTCACTTGTTAGGGGTAGGATAGGGAAGGTTTGAGAGAAGGAAATCTCTCTCACTCCTTTCTTTGCCTAAATAATTTTAATATGGACTCCCTTTAAATCAACCATAATCCGCTCACTACGGCGTCCTATCCTACATGATAACGGTGATTCCCAAGTTAGACCGGTTGTGGTTGAATTAATCGGAGGTTAGGGCTAAGAGTCAAGAACGGACGGATAAGGACCAAAAGGAAGAAACTAAGTTTCTTCCTAGTCGTGCTAATCCCCGTTGTTGCCGATTACCCTAACACCTTTATTCACAACTAAGGTATTGAAAGAAGCGAGAAGATCCCTATTTTGAACTGACCTAATCATAACCCTAGCAAGCCTTTTTATCAACTTATTCTCATTCATTGATCTTAAAACACCACCCAACTTAATTGGACTTAACTCGTTAGAACATAAAGAAAAGGATTCCTTCTCCCTATGGATCGACCCGTACTCAACCGGCTAGCTACCAAGCGACACCGTCTTGATTGCGGTAAATTTAAACACAGAAAATCTGTACCAATCAGGTTATCTATTCTAAAGTTTGTGAAATCAATTTAATGAATCGTCGATGTAACTCAATAGTATCCCGTGCATACCCGGGACCACGGTCAAGACTCTCGGGCTGAATCCGAGATGTGCCGCTAGGCAGTAAACAGGTAACATGTACAGACGAATGATGTCAGCAGCATCATCCCGGGGCTGGCCTAGCCCGTAAAACTGAACAGTATAATCATCGAACCGTCGAGTTACAAGTCAGGTTTCATCATTGATTTCACCATACCCCCAAGTTATGTGTTCAGGTCAGGTATTGATAAATCTGGAGATAATGCCAACACAAGATCAAGCAGGAACAGATTTGTCTATACAGACAACAGGATATGTCCATCGGGACAACATGTCAGGATTGTCGGCATTAGAAACAGGATCATGTAACATGTCAAGTAGTGGTGTATCGGGTCATGTCAGGTAGTGCACAGTGTATCACATGGGTTCTCAACAGTAAAATGTAGCAAGTATTGGATCGGGGTAAAAGTACGGATGTACAGTAAAAGTATGGATGCACAATTATCTATCAGGGGTTACATCATGACTAGGTAGGATGCACAATATCAAGCATGGGGTACTAATGTGATAATAATATGAGTTAATGTAATATGGCGTCCAACTAGGTATGCAGAATTAATGGTATGTATACACAGATAAACATGGATGCTCAAATAACTATCAGGGGTTACAACTATAGTTCCATTACTATGTAGGATGCACATTATCTAGCATGGGGTGTTAATGTAGCAGTAATAACGTGATATGGCATGCAACTAGATATATAATTAATGGTATGGATGCACAAATATCGATCAGTGGTTACATTTACAGCTCCAAGACTAAGTGGGATGCACATTATTAAGCATGGGGTGTTATTACAACAATGACATGAATTAATATGATATATAGATGCAGCTATATATATTTTAAATGATATGGATGCATACGGGTATCCGAAAACTGTAAATTTGTAATACGGATGCATAATGTAATAAACATGTAATATTTTTATTCATATGGATGCATAATAAGATACATAGCATGTAGCAAGATGAACTTGCCTGAGCAGAACACACGACGGGTGCGTACGGTACGTCCGACGTAGGGTAATTGTCGCAACGCAAACATGGCACGCGGGACGGGTCCAGCCAAGACAAGAGGGTAACTATGCAGGTAGGGGACGTTCACGGAGTCGGCCTGATCGTCGGCGTCGAGCACAGTTCCGGTGGGTGATCACCGGAAAGAGACAAGTTCAAGAAAAGAGAGAAGAAAGAAGAAGAAGAAAAAAAGGAAAAGAAGAAGATAGGTTGGGGTCCTCTGGGTTTTCTTATGGGGTCAGAGGCGAGGCAGGGGAGACGACGACGATGACGGGTCGGAGCTCCGGCTAGTTGCAGATGAGGCTAGGTCGTGGGTTCTTGGTTGCGAGGTTGCTCGGGTTGAGGGTTTTTGTGCAGGGAAGAGTCTGTAAAAATTATTCGACGAAGTGTAGAGGCAAGAGGAGGCCAGCGAGGGTGGTCGGTGGCGAGGCGAGTTTCGGCAAAGGGTGTAGGCATGAGTTGTAGGGCTTAGTCTTAGGATATCTTGGGTCGGGGAAAGAGGAGGAGAAGTGGAGAAGAGGAAGGTGGAGGTGAGGGTCGAGGGGATGAGCATAGGAGGCGACGACGCGGTCGTCGGCGGCGAGGTCAGGTGAGGCGAGGAGTCGTGGGTTCTTGGGTTTTGCGGTCTCGTCGTCATTTGCAGTGGGGAGGAGAGAGAGGTGAGGCGATGGTAGGGATGAAGTGAAGTCAAGGGTGGAGGCGACGACGGCGGTGAGGCAGCGAGGTTTTGCGACAGAGGAGATAGCGGCAAGGGTTGTAGTGGGTTGCGGTGTGCAGGAGAAGGGGTTTGTCGTCAGGGATTTCATGGGGTGGTTGTGGTGTTAGGAGGAGGAGGAGACGGCGGTGTTGACGAGGGTGGTGAAAGCGAAGGTGTCAAGGTCGACGGCGACGAGCGAAGGCTCGGGAAAAAGAAACGAAGAAGACGATGACGAGAGAGAGAGAATGTGCTTGTGTTTTAAAAAGAAAAAGAAATGAAGAAGGGAGGTGAGAGTAACGTGAGAAGGAAGGTGACGGGAATGCGGGTGAATAGGAAACGCGAGAGGAAGGAGAAAGAGGGGGGGGAGAGAGAGAGAGGAGAGAATGGGTTTAAAAAATAAAGAATTAATATAATATAAAGGGAGAGAAAGATGCTGTGGGTTTACTGTTTCACAAATCTTATAAAAGATTATTTTGTTAAATGAAAATCATATGTAAACATTAAACTGTTAAAATCTATTAGAATAAAATATTAGGAAATTTGAGTTTTCTGACTAATACAAAAATAGTCCAAAACACGTCCGGGTCGGGTCTAAAAATCCAGTTTTAAAATACAGAAAATATACGTGTCAACCAAAACCAAAATACGATATCCAGGTAACGAAAAAGCATACCCCCAAGAACGGATGCACGCACGTGGACGTAGCCATCCAAACGAGTTTGTTCCACTGAACGGGACGAGAACAAGATACGCGGATGCTACGACAGGGTTAGGGGTATCATGCAAGCCATGCAAGATATTTTTAAAATATTTTATATGACTTTAAATGTTATATTAAAAAATGCAGATGCCAGATATAATGCCAGTATGCAGTATACAAATAATGAAAGTGCACGGATCCACATAACAAGCCAGGATAAATCATAAACAGGAGTCAAGACGGGTTTCCAGTAAGCGGGTCGGGTCGGGTCGGATGCAAATACAGATGTCAAATACACTATTCGCACCCAAAACACAGTAAATCAGGAAAATACCATAAATAAAAAAATACTTGAAATAGAACTGGTATAAATGAACTAGGGTGTTACATTATACCCAATTACAAAAAGAATTCCGTCCTCGAAATTTCAGGAACAAGAAAAGATAAACAACCATGAATCTACAAGAATAGGTGTGGAAACTTCTGTCTAATTTCTTCTTCTCATTCCCAAGTCGATTCTCCATGCGAGCGATTTCCCCAAGAAACAAGTACGAGAGGGATAACCTTGTTCTTAAGGACCTTTTCTCTTCGATCAACAATCGATATCGGTCGTTCCTCAAAAGTCAAATCCTCTCTTACAGTTGGCTCCGAATGATCCAGCACGTGTGTTTCATCTTGAACATACTTACGGAGTTGAGATACATGAAATACATCATGAACATTCGCCAAGGATGATGGTAACGCTAATCGATAAGCCACTTCTCCAACATGCTCCATAATCTCGAAAGGCCCTACGAATCGAGGACTAAGCTTGCCTCGACTCCCAAAATGAATCACTCCTCTAGTCGGTAATATCTTCAAGAATACCAGATCACCAACAGCGAACTCTAGAGGTCTTCTCGCTGTGTCGGCCCAACTCTTCTCCCGATCTTGTGCTGCCTTCATGTGATTCCGGATAGTATTAACCTTCTCTACGGCTTGCACGATCAAATCCGGTCCCAACAATCTTCGTTCTCCAACATCGTCCCAACAAATAGGCGAACGACACTTGCGACCATACAACGCTTCAAATGGAGCCATCTGAATAGTTGCCTGAAAGTTGTTATTGTACGAAAACTCCACCAAGTGTAGATGATCCTCCCACGAGCCCTTGAAGTCCAACATGCAAGCTCTCAACATGTCTTCAAGAGTTTGGATCGTTCTCTCCAACTGGCCATCTGTCTGGTGATGATAAACTGTGCTAAACTTCAATCGCATCCCCAAACTTTCCTGTAAACTCCTCCAGAAGTGCGATAAGAATCAGGTGTCACGGTCGGACACGATGCTCACAGGTACACCATGCAATCTCACAATCTCCTGCATGTACCGTTCTGCCAATGCTTCTGTTGACTGACCAACTCGAAATGGTATGAAATGAGCTGCCTTGGTCAAACGATCAACAATCACCAAAACTGCATTGTTGCCCTTTGGACTCCGCGGCAAAGCTGTCACGAAATCCATGATTATATGTTCCCACTTCCACCGAGGAATCGAAAGTGGTTGCAATAAACCAGCTACCCTTTGATGTTCAGCCTTAACTTGCTGACACACCAAGCACTTCGCTACAAAGCGGACAATCTACTTTTTCATGGCTTCCGACCAGAAATGCTGTCTTAGATCGCGGTACATCTTCGTACCTCCTGGATATACAGAATATGCGGAACTGTGCGTCTCCTTCATCACTTCTTCACAAATGTCTCCTTTCGGGACACACAAACGGCTACCATAATGCAATGAACCATCTTCGTGAATTAACAAGTTCGTTCGAAGTCCCGCTTCTACCTGTTCTCGAAACTTCTGCAATCTTGGGTCATGCGACTGTGCTGCTTTAATATTCTCGATCAATGAAGACTGTACTTGCAGCTGCATCAACTGTCCCGAAGAATGCGGTAGCATGATTTCCAACTCAAATCTCTGAAAGTCTTCGATAAGCTTCTTCTGTGCAGTCAACATCCGAATTGCTGGCAACTGACTAAGCGCATCTGGTACTACATTAACTTTCCCCGGATGGTAGTTAAGATCAAGTTCGTTGTCAGCCATCAGCTCCAACCATCTACGCTATCACAAGTTAAGCCCTTTCTTCGTAAACACATACTTTAGGCTTTTGTGATCGGTGAATACTTCAACCCTTTCGCCCAGTAAGTAGTGTCTCCAAATTTTCAGAGCGAAAATCACTGCTGCAAGTTCTAAATCATGAGTTAGGTAATTCTTCTCATGGGTCTTCAACTGTCTCGATGCGTAGGCTATAACTTTCCTATGCTGCATCAAAACACATCCCAAACCTTTCCTAGATGCGTCGCTGTGAATCACCAATCCTCCGGAACTGTCTGGTACGGTCAAAATAGGAGCGGTTATCAACCTTTGCTTCAACATCTCAAAAGCTGACGCACAACTATCCGTCCATACAAACGGTACCTTCTTCCGTGTAAGCTTGGTCAAAGGCTCAGCCAATCGAGCAAAATTCTCCACGAACCTTCTATAATATCCGGCAAGTCCAAGAAAACTTCTGATCTCTGCTACGTTCTTCGGAATCGGCCAATCCTGAACTGCTGCAATCTTCTCGGGATCAACGGCGATTCCACTTCCGGATACGACGTGCCCCAAAAACTTCATTTCTTCAAGCCAAAACTCACACTTGCTCATCTTCGCATATAATCTTTCTTGCCTCAATGTCTACAATGTGATCTTCAAGTGTTCTGCATGCTCTTCTATGCTCCTCGAGTAGACCGGAATATCATCAATGAACACCACTATAAACTGGTCCAAGAACGGTGAAAAAATTCGGTTCATCAAGTCCATAAATATCGCCGGTGCATTCGTGGCTCCGAATGGCATCACTAAATACTCGTAATGTCCATACCGAGTTTAGAACGCAGTCTTGCAAATATCCTCTGATTTAAATCGGACCTGATGATATCCAGACCGCAAATCCAGCTTCGAGAATACCCTCGCGCCACTGAGTTGCTCGAATAATTCGCCAATGCGAGGGACCGGATACTTGTTCTTAATAGTCACCCGGTTCAATTCTCGATAATCGATGCACATCCTTCTTGTGCTATCTTTCTTCTTTACTAGAAGAACTGGAGCTCCCCAAGGTGAATTGCTGCCGCGAATCCAACCCTTCTCTAGCAATTCAGTAACCTGCTTCTTGATTTCTTCCAACTCCACTGGTGCCATCGGATAGTACGCCTTTGAGATTGGCGCTGCACCAGAAACAAGATCAATCGCGAACTCCACATCTCGTTTTGGTGGTAAATCCGAGATATCCTCGAACACATCTATGAACTCTCGAATTACAGCTGGCGCTTCCTCCTTATCAACTTCCATCGACGAAAGAACATTGTTTGTCGCTTCCTAAACTCGACTGGCCCAGCCCTAAACTCGACTGGCCCGACAGAACTGCTACATCCAGCAAAAACAAATTCCGGACGTCCGGGAATCTGGAAAATCACTTTCTTCGCCCTACAATCAATGTGAGCGTGGAAAGTGTCGAGAAAATCCATTCCCAAGACAACATCAAACAATGGGATACACCAGAATTGAATAATACTAATGCAGGAAAACATGAACAAGTAGGATAACGAAATGACTTCATCCGAAGCCAAGATACTGAAGAAGATATGCATGGTAAACAGGATTCAAGCTTGCGATAAAATGTGAACTGGAAAGCAAGAGAAGCAAGGCAATATAACGACCATGAAATAAGGAAGTGAATCAAGACTAGAATTCCAAGTTACTTAAATAGAGTACCGCATTGTAACCATGCTGCAGTTCATAGTTACAATCACATAACTCCGTTCAAGTCGCCCAAATCCTAGTATCAGAATCAAAGGAATAGGACGGGAGAAACAATAGGGAACCAAAAGATTTCAAGCCGAGATGCAACATCATTCCATCTCGTCAACGTAAAGGGTCAAGAGAAAGATATGATTCAAGAATGGCAAGATAGTAAAGTGGCAGGACATGTTCCTAATTACGAGTTTTCTGATTCGTGTATTGGGTCCAATACCCAATTACAAAAGAATCAAACCCGATTAACCTAAATCCTATGGCTCTGATACCAAACAAACCCTGTCACGCCCCGCTTCCCAGAGTGCGCTAAGATCGGCACGTGATAGAGCCAACCATGCTACCTGTGGCTAGGAATATCCCTTCACAGTCACATTACGACTGTTTAGAAGATATCAAGAACAGTAGAAATAAAATAAACTACATGTCCATGAGCCAGAATAAACAAGTCAAGAAATAATATGCGGAAGCAATAGATCCAATAAACAATAACAATCTGGAAGGTACGTCCCAAATACGGGCTCACATTAGGAAATAAAAAAAAAAGCTGAAAGGAAACTAAACTAGAATACTAACAGGTCCTCACTGCTCGGCCTATCGACTGAAGTACTCCTGCTCGGCCTGCGACAAGGGTAGCGGATCTGGGCCATGCAAAACCTAGACGTCAGCGCGTCACAATATCAACAATAATATAATCAGTGGGTAACAGGATATGCATGCATGAATTATAAATGGTAACATTAATGTAATAAGTAAGCATGGATATCGAACAGTGAAGTGTAACAGTATAGGTGAAGTGCAGTGAGTAATCTAAACTATACTACCGTGTTATCAATTCTAAAGTTTGAGAAATCAATTTAATGAATCGTCGATGTAACTCAATAGTATCCCGTGCATGCCCGGGACCACGGTCAAGACACTCGGGCTGAATCCGAGACGTGCCACTAGGCAGTAAACAGGTAACATGAACAGACGAATAATGTCAGCAGCAGCATCCCGGGCTTGGCCTAGCCCATAAAACTGATCAGTATAAGCATCGAACTGTCGAGTTACAAGTCAGGTTTCATCATTGATTTCCCCATACCCCCAAGTTATGTGTTCAGGTCAGGTATTGATAAATCTGGAGTTAATGCCAACACAGGATCAAGCAGGAACAGGTTTGTCTATACAGACAACAGGATATGTCCATCAGGACAACATGTCAGGATTGTCGGCATTAGAAACAGGATCAGGTAACATGTAGGTAGTGGTGTATCAGGTCATGTCAAGTAGTGCACAGTGTATCACATGGGTGCTCAACAGTAAAATGTAGCAAGTATTGGATCAGGATAAAAGTACGGATGTACAGTAAAAGCATGGATACACAATTATCTATCAGGGGTTACATCATGACTAGGTAGGATGCACAATATCAAGCATAGGGTACTAATGTGATAATAATATGAGTTAATGTAATATGGCGTCCAATTAGGTATGGAGAATTAATGGTATATATACACAGATAAACATGGATGCTCAAATAACTATCAGGGGTTACAACTACAGTTCCATTACTATGTAGGATGCACATTATCTAGCATGGGGTGTTAATGTAGCAGTAATAACGTGATATGGCATGCAACTAGATATATAATTAATGGTATGGATGCATAAATATCGATCAGTGGTTACATTTACAGCTCCAAGACTAAGTGGGATGCACATTATTAAGCATGGGGTGTTACTACAATAATGACATGAATTAATATGATCTATAGATGCAGCTATATATATTTTAAATGATATGGATGCATACGGGTATCCAAAAACTGTAAATTTGTAATACGGATGCACAATGTAATAAACATGTAATATTTTTATTCATATGGATGCATAATAAGATACATAGCATGTTGCAAGATGAACTTGCCTGAGCGGAACACACGACGGGTGCGTGCGGCACGTCCGACGTCAGGTAATTGTCGCAACGCACACACGACACGCGGGACGGGTCCAGGCAAGGCAAGAGGGTAACCACGCAGGTAGGGGACGTTCATGGAGTCGGCCTGATCGTCGGCGTCGAGCACGGTTCCGGCGGGTGATCACCGGAAAGAGACAAGATCAAGAAAAGAGAGAAAAAAGAAGAAGAAGATAGGTTGGGGTCCTCTGGGTTTTCTTCTGGGGTCAGAGGCGAGGCATGGGAGACGACGACGATGACAGGTCAGAGCTCCAGCGAGGTGGAGGTGAGGCTAGGTCGTGGGTTCTTGGTTGCGGGGTTGCTCGGGTTGAGGGTTTTTGTGCAGGGAAGAGTCTGTAAAAGGTATTCGACGAAGTGTAGAGGCAAGAGGAGGCCAACGAGGGTGGTCGGCGGCGGGGCGAGTTCCAGCGAAGGGTGTAGGCATGAGTTGCTGGTCTTGGCGTTGGGTTATCTTAGGTCGGGGAAAGATGGGGAGAAGCGGAGAAGAGGAAGGTGGAGGTGAGGGTCGAGGGGATGAGCATCGGAGGCGACGACGAGGTCGTCGTCGGTGAGGTCTGGTGAGGCGACGAGTCATGGGTTCTTGGGTTTTGCGGTCTCGTCATCGTTTGCAGTGGGGAGGAGAGAGAGGTGAGGCGATGGTAGGGATGAAGCGAAGTCAAGGGTGGAGGCGACGACGACGGCCAGGCGGCGAGGTTTTGCAACAGAGGAGATAGCGGCAAGGGTTGCAGTGGGTTGCGGTGTGCAGGGGAAGGGGTTTATCGTCGGGGATCTCACGGGGTGGTTATGGTGTTAGGAGGAGGAGGAGACGAGGGTGTTGACGAGGGTGGTGAAGGCGAAGGTGTCGAGGTCGACGGTGACGAGCGAAGGCTCGGGAAAAAGAAACGGAGAAGACGATGACGAGAGAGAGAGAACGTGCATGGGTTTTAATAAGAAAAAGAAATGAAGAAGGGAGGTGAGAGTAACGTGAGAAGGAAGGTGACGGGAACGCGGGTGAATAGGAAACGCGAGAGGAGTGAGAAAGAGGGGGGGAAGAGAGAGAGGAGAGAATGTGTTTAAAAAATAAAGAATTAATATAATATAAAGGGGGAGAGAGATGCTGTGGGTTTACTGTTTCACAAATCTTTTAAAAGATTATTTTGTTAAATGAAATTCATATGTAAACATTAAACTGTTAAAATCTATTAGAATAAAATATTAGGAAATTTGAGTTTTCTGGCTAATACAAAAATAGTCCAAAATACGCTCGGGTCGGATCTAAAAATCCAGTTTTAAAATACGGAAAATATACGTGTCAACCAAAACCAAAATACGATATCCGGGTAACGAAAAAGCATACCCTTAAGAACGGATGCACGCACGTGCACGTTGCCATCCAAACGAGTCCGTTCCACTGAACGGGACGAGATCAAGATGCGCGGATGCTACGACAGGGTTAGGGGTATCATGCAGGCCATGTAAGATATTTTAAAAATATTTTATGTGACTTTAAATGTTATATTAAAAAATGTAGATACCATATATAATGCTAGTATGCAGTATACGAATAATGAAAGTGCACGGATCCACATAACAAGTCAGGATAAATCATAAACAGGAATCAAGACGGGTTTCCAGCAAGCGGGTCGGGTCGGATGCAAATACAGATGTCAAATACACTATTCGCACAAAAAACACAGTAAATCAGGAAAATACCATAAATAAAGAAATTTTTGAAATAGAACCGGTATAAATGAACTAGGGTGTTACATCAACTCTCCTGACCTCGATCTCCCGGCGATCAACTATCTGCCGGATCAGGTGATACCGCCTCAGAATATGCATGGATCGCTAATGGGACCTGGGTTCCTTGGCCAAAGCCACAGCTCCATTGTTATCAGAATACAAAGGTATTGGATGCTCGATGGATGGAACCACACCAAGTTCGTTTATGAACTTCTTCATCCAGACAGCCTCTTTGGCAGTATCGTTGGCAACGATGTATTCAGCCTCTATCGTCGAGTCTGCCAACTCTTCCAACAAACCGCCCCTTCATTGAGGGTAAAGACAAATCCCGATACCGACTTAGAGTCGTCCTTATAACTCTAGAAGCTCGAATCGGTAAAGGACTCCACTTGGAGTTCACCGTTACCATATACCAAGAACATCTCTTTAGTCATTCTCAAGTAGTTGAGAATGTTCTTCACTGCTTGATACCTACTCACTACACTTAGTGAGTATGCTGCATCGGGTCTGGTACATAATATCACGTACATGATAGAGCTTACTGCCGAAGCATAGGGTATCCTTTGCATGCGGGCTCTCTCCAAATTAGTCTTGGGAGACATCTCTTTGGAGAGAGTGAGTCATGTGATCGTGGGTAAATTCCTACGCTTGGAATCTTCCATACTAAACCTCTTTAGTATGGTGTCAATGTACCTGGATTGGGACAATCCCAGTATCCGTTTAGATCTATCTCTATAGATTTTAATCCCCAAGAAGTAAGAGGTATCACCTAGATCTTTCATTGAGAATCTTTATGATAACAAGAGCTTGACCGAGTGCAGCATAGGAACATCATTTCCTATCAAGAATATGTCATCCACGTACAATACGAGGAAGACAACCTTACTCTCTACCGCCTTCTCGTATATATAAGGTTCATCTACGTTTTTGACGAAGTCAAACTCTTTGACCACGACATCAAAACAGATGTTCCAATTCCGCGATGACTGCTTCAACCCGTAGATGGATTTAAGCAGCTTGCACACCTTTCCGCTGCTCCCACTGTCCATGAAGCCCTCTGGCTGAGTCATGTACACGCTCTCTTCTAAATCACCATTTAGAAAGACGGTCTTAACATCCATGTGCCAGATTTCGTAGTCATGGTATGCAGCGATGGCAAGTAGGATCCGGATGGACTTAAGCATAACCACCGGAGAAAAAGTTTCATCATAATCCACACCTGGTCGTTGACGAAAACCTTTTGCAACAACTCTAGTTTTGAAAGTCTCAACTTTTCCATCTACACCAAGTTTCTTCTTAAAAATCCATTTGCTCCCAATGGGTTTTACCCCTTCAGGAGCAACTTCCAAAGTCCATATTTTGTTGGTGTACATGGATTCCATCTCAGATCGCATTGCATCCATCCATTTCACAGAGTCCCTATTCGTGATGGCCTGCTCGAAGCTAGTTGGGTCATCATCTTCCATGATACAATCCTCGCTCCCACCATTAATGAGAAAATCGTAGTATCTCTCAGGTGGATGAGGAACCCTACTAGATCGGTGGAAAGGCTGAGGTTCGTTGAGAACTATCGAATCCCTGGATCCACTAAATCTTCAGTTGTAGTTTGTGCTGCTGGAACTTCTTCTAGCTCTACCTCTTCGCTAATAATTTCTTTTACAAGAAATTCCTTTTCTAAAATGATGGCGTATTGAGAAACAAACGCCTCTTGTTCCTCAGCATGGTAGAAAATATATCCTTGTGAATTCTTTAGATATCCCACAAACTTGCATAGAACTGATCGTGCCTCGAGTTTGTCTGGATTTTTCCTTTTGACATAGGCCGGAAAACCCCATATCTTAACACGTTTAAGATATGGTCTCTTCCCACTCCATATCTCATATGGTGTGGTAGGTACTGATTTAGATGGAACTTGATTCAATAGGTATGCTGCTGTCTCAAGCGCATAACCCCAAAAGGAAATAGGCAACTCAGCGGTGCTCATCATAGAGCGCACCATATCTAATAGGGTGTGGTTCCTCCGCTCCGATACACCGTTGTGCTGTAGTGTATACGGAGGAGTAAGCTGAGAGAGAATCCCATTCTCTTTTAGATAGTCATGGAATTCCGTGCTCAAGTATTCTCCTCCCCGATCAGATCGTAGGATTTTAATACTTTTACCCGTCTGGTTCTCGACTTCTTGCTTATATTCTTTGAATTTCTTAAAAGCTTCAGATTTGTGTTTCAACAGGAACACATGTCCATATCTTAAGAGATCGTCAGTGAATGTAATGAAGTATGAGGAACCATTCCTGGCATGTGTAGACATGGGACCGCATACATCACTATGTATCAGTCCCAAGAGTTCCATAACTCTTTTTCCGTGTCCTGTAAATAGAGTTTTGGTCATCTTGCCTTTGAGACAAGACTGACAAGTTTCATAAGTTGAAAATTCGAACGGATTCAAATATCCATCCTTATGTAACTTAGCTAGTCGTGTCGTATTGATATGACCTAGTCTACAATGCCACAAGAAGGATTCATTCATTTCTGAACTCTTCCTCTTATGTGTGTTTTGTATGTTAAGAACTGTGGTTTGATTTAGAACGTATATACCATTATTTAACGAGCCTGATCCAATCAACTTTTGATTCAGGAAGATGTTCATAATATTATCCTGTACTACAAAATTATACCCTTCTTTACTTAATAAAGAAACTGATATAAAATTGCATATCAAGGTCGGTATGTAATAGCATTCGTTTAGAATCAATGTATTACCATTTGGTAATACAAGGTGATATTCGCTAACTGCTTTGGCTGCAACATTTGCACTAATCCCTACTCTTACGGAATGATCACCAATTCCCAGTTCTCTACCTTTCGTTAGCCGATGTAATATATTACATATGTGGGATCCCGATCCGGTATCTAATACCCAGGACGTAGAGAGTACTGAGAAACAGTTCTCGGTAACTAATACATCCGAAGAAGATGCATTGATATGATTATTTTTTGTTTGGGCGGCGTGGGAATCCGGATATGCCCCTATTCCCTGCTCGGACTTATAACAATTATAAGTTGGAGCGGAACCAACGTTCCCCTGCTCAGCATAACAAGCGGGTTCGGTCAATACATCCATATTATTATCTTGATTAAGGCCTGACATGGTCGCTACCTGGAGAGAAGGAAGAAAAACACTTTAGCGTATGCTCTTGCAAGATTAGATTGGTTATTATCTTAACTAATCAGGATGACTCCCACTGTTTTTATCAAATCTTCCTTCAAATCCTAAAAGGTAAGACTAGCCAGGATTAATTACACCTTACAAGTTCGCCAATCTTTCAGTCAGGCCAGTGTTGGTACTTTGAGGGAGGTTCCCCATGCTTTCGCACGGACCTAATTAAAATAAATCTCGTTTTCCCTTAGGCATAACCCCGTTAATACCTTTCTAGACACCTATTTGATCGGCTAATTGTGATGTGTAAAACTCTCCCAGGAGTAACTCTTACTCGTAGTGGGTATCGGGATCCAACTATCTTATAGAAGGTATGCAATCTTATTGCAAATTTCAATACTTGAAATTCCCGATAATCATTTTGCCCCTAGCAACTTTTGACCTTAATATAGTCAACAAATCATAAGCGCTAACCAAGTTCAACCCGTTATTTAATAATTGAATTAAACCCACCCGTACGACCCTTAACATAGTCAACAAAGTCGTTCGACTACTCTAATCCAATCACATCTCATACTTTAGCAGATAAGCAGTAATTAGCTACCGCACACTTTGCCTTAACATAGTCAACAAACGCAACACGAATACTAAGTAGTAGTTATCTGAAATGACGGAGGGCTACGACAGGTTTTTATGAAAACCTTTTGCGTAATGAACTTGATATCGTTGTAGAATCGAGTGATTTTTGAAAATGAGTGTTTTTGAGGCTTTACTAGTTTTGCTAAAGAGGTTACTCCCGGTGAATGGATCTCGGCTCTTTCCTTATCGAATAAGGTGCATGATATTTCACAAATACAACTATGCAAAGCAAAAACTAAAGAAGCAATCAAAAGACAAAACCGAATGGGTTGTAGCGTCTGCTAGTTTCGCTAAAGAGGTCACTCCCGGTGAAGGGAACTCGGCTCTTTCCTTATCGAATAAGGTGCTGGATATTCTACAAGGAAGACCGCTATGCAAAGCTAGAACTAGAGGTACCCTTTTTGAAAATTTGATTCTACAACATCTTTTAGGTTTCTTTTCTTTCATTAATCTCATTAATGAAGTCCCATCATTTATGCTTCCTAAGCATCACAGAAGAAACGAAAATACAACGTACGCTTATGCCATTCGCATTCGCCACAGTGTCCCGTTATGCACCGTTAGGTTACTTAACTAACGACATAGTGGGGCGGGACTAGCATGGGTGCAAAACATAAGCAACGTTTATTATATATCATATATATAATAATAAAGTATTCGTCTCACGCATATAAAGTGATCACATCACAGAATATCAGCAGCAGAAGATAACATATGAAATATTGGATATACTAGGAATTCCGTGTTTTAAAGTAAGCCAGTATAAAACACGGATTCCACGGTCGTGATGAATAGCCAAACCCACATCCCTAGACCCCTACGAGCGCGGCAAGCAACACTACCAATTCTAGAGTTAGGAGATCCGGTCTCGACTCCTCGAGATGGTCTCCCACTGGATTCTAGTACCCGGTTACTTGTGCCCCTGTAATGCCTTAGATTTCGGTTAGTGTTCGTTTAGACGTTAATGCGGGTTTACTGTAAAAAGTTTACCAATTTGGGTTCCTCACATTTTATAACATTTAATTAATAATTTATTTTTATTTGTTATGGCATGCACGCAGGTGTGCACGTTAATGTGAGGGTTTGTTTTGTGTTAATCTTGTTCTTAGCAACCATGACACTTAACCATTTATCTAATCTTTGCTTTAACCCTAATCCTTAATCCTTTTCCTAGATCTTTTGTGTGTGAGAGAGAGATATTTCTTTTGTTGAGAGATGAGGTGGCAAGGTGTGGTGTGAATGCATTAAATGGTGATTTAATGCAAGGGCTACACTCACCTCAAATCTCACCCTACACTCACCTCCCTCTCTCTTATCCTCACACACTCTCTCATTTCCTAGTACCATTAGGACACTGCACTATTATTGACGGCTCATGTTGCATGAGCACTGATTGTATGCCACACACACCGTCAATAATTGCCATGACACGCACAACACACATACCTATATGATATTGTTTGGTTAGGGACATTGAGACATTGATTTATATTTCTTTATGCATATGACATATAGCATACCTGTATACCTACATGCTTACACATATGCCTCGACATGCTTGCATGCTAGTTACCTGTATACCTATAGGGTATTGTACGATTAGTGATAGGTATATTTCACACATAATGACATAGCTACATGTATACTTTGCATACATACTTCACTTATACCCGGAGGGTATATTATATCATTACTGATAGGTAGATACTTATACTCTGCTATACCTTTATGTTTACATATATATCTGGCTATAGCTACACGTTTACCTTTCCTTGGTGTTATATAGACTTGGAGAAATTAGGAACCGCATGTTATATTTTATAACTTGTTGCAATTAAATAGCGATTTTTCCTTATATGCTCATATCACTGTTTCATGTTGCATATATTATATTCATGGATTTCGCATTGAGATATGGTTTTCATATGATATTTTCTGGATTGTTTTACTCCTGCGTATATATATCAGTGGTATGGGACGCTGATATATATATATATATATACCCATCGTATATATATATCAGTGGTATGGGACGCTGATATATATATATATACACACACCTACATCATATATCATCATGATGATATATGCAAATATACTTATTCATTATATGAGTGGGCCTATATGGTCGATGAGTGGGGCCTATGTGCTCGGGGCCTATGTGCTCGATATGAGGGGCCTATATGGTCGATGAGTGGGGCCTATGTACTCGGGGCCTATATGCTCGATGTGAGGGGCCTATATGGTCGATGTGAGGGGCCTATGTGCTCGGGGCCTATGTGCTCGATATAGTATATATATTTATATGAGTTTTACTCGATATTGAATTTTATGAGATTTACTTAATATCGGACTTGGGATATATGAGATTCACTTGATATTGGATACATGATATATATATGAGATTGACTTGATATTGTATATTCAGGATATATGAGATTTACTTGATATTGTATATTCAGGATTTGTGAGACTTATATGATAAGAGAGCCAATTTGGGGGCTGATTTGAGAAAATTAGGATTTGGATTGTCTTGATGGGTTTTGATCCTACCACGATGTCAGGATTCCGTGGAAATGACATGTTTCATTCCATACTCTATATTTATTGTTTATGCACTGCTACATGTATTAGTGTGCCTGCTGGAGTACCTTCCATGACTGTTGCATTTACATATTCTTATTTTATATGCATTACTTCATGTATTAATTGTACCTACTAGCGTATCTTTCATGACCGTTGCATATATACATTGTCATATCATTTCTTCATGTATTAGTTTGTAATTGATAGAGCACCTTACATGATTGTTGCATACAGATTGTCATATTATTATTGTTTCATGTATTAGTTGTACCTGCTAGTGTACTTTCATGACTGTTGCATTCATATGCCATGTTATTGCTATTAGTTACATATGTTAGATTCGCGCTGTACGTGCATACTTGCGATTACCTGCATATATTATTTACTATTCACGAGTTGGCAACTCACCCCCGTTATGCCACAGTTTGTTTTGCAGGTTGTTCCCCAGAGTAGTCGAGGCAGGGTATTCATCTATCTAATCATTTTTTGCTGCGGATACCACATCGGCTCACAGTGTGTAGTTTTGCTTTAGGTGGGTTTTGTGGTTATTCGTTGTTGTATTGTATATTCATTGTATCCTTGTACTCTCCCTCTACTACTTTCATGTTGACTTAGAGACTTGATGTGAGGACGATATTGTATATTCTTTTTGTGACTTGGATGTCTTTTATGCAGTTTTATTTATATCGTTATTTATTTCTTCGCTACGGCGTCGTATATCTGTTGTGGTGGTTATTTTCCGCCTTTGAGCGTGTATTTGCTCCCGTTTTGGGGATGCTTTACTTATATTCTTGTTGTACCCATTTTTGGGGCTGGTTTTTACAAAGGAGGTGCTGCCAAAATTTCAAAGGAAATAAAGTTGGACTTTTAAAGAATTTGGGTTGCGATTTCAAAGGTTTTAAAAATGTTCTTATTTCTTACTACTTTTGATGGTTTAGATTGCTGGGTTTTCGGCTTACTTAAATTGCGTTACGCCTGTGGACGTTGCGTAGTTTAAGGGCCGTCACGTGCCAATTTCGGGTCGTGACAGCCCCCCACCTTGGGTCTATCCTAATGCGGAAAAGTAAATAATATACAACAATGGTGACATCATTCTCAACCCGGAAGTACCCCAATAAAAGAATATTACATACAATGAATTTTACATGAATGAAAATAAAAAATCCTATCTCACATAAAACCCTCGGCTATTCAAAACACGACGATCCAATATAACATATCACAGCAACACATAACATCACATATCATCAACGTAAGTAAATATGCGTATCCCAATTGTCGTTGACATATAGCAACGAAACCGGCGATACACCACATATTACACTTACGGTCGCAGAAAAGAAAATGTCCAAGTACAACATTTGGAATCCATAATCACCTTAGACATCATAAGCCCGAAATATCATATACTTCGCATTTCATGCCTAACAATATGGATTCCAAATATTGTATCACATTCCAGAAAAAGCTAGACGATGTTAAACATTCCGATCGAATCAAAAAACACCCAAAATTTCCCAAAGAACTCGACACTTGAGCGTAGTTTAAAAATACTCAGTACATGCCACAATACATATGGACCAACCGTAGAAGGGTCAACCCTTGCCTTACCTATGGCGCCGCGAAACCACCGCAAATCCTAGGGTTTGGCGGCGGTTCTTACGATTACAGAATCGAGTTAGGGTTTCGTTCTTCTAGAGGGTCCATCGCATTACTTGCATGATTTTTGAATGTTCTTTAACTTAGTAAAATTCAACTCTACGAAAATTTCCGTCGAGGGAAAAATTGGGTTATTGATATCCGTTCGAACTTTTTAACGCCGTCTAAATAACCCGAAATATAGTTAGAATTACGACTATGAAACACTCTGAATTGCCTTTATAGAAAATTAACATTTCATGCAATTTTAGAAAAAACAAGCAACACCTGAAACAAACACCAAAAAATTTTGAAGCCAAAACTTCCTCACAAAACCAGCCTGCTCGGAATTTCAATACATGTGGCCCGCCAAAATCCGACCGTATTGCTTCAAATTTCTTTGGTGTTCATGTTATATCACATACAGCATTCTGCAGTTGCTTAAAAAAATTTTGAGCCCATTTAAAAATCGACAGAAACTAGATTTCAATGTTTCGAGTTACGGAGTAGTTTCGGTTTCGTAATCTAACAAATATCGTCTAATTCTCTAGCTTGGCTCTGATACCACTGTAGGGTTACCTAGCATTACAGCAAGGTTTCAGAAGGCATCGTCCAGGCCGTTTTCAAAAATTTGCCATGCTATTTAACCCTAACCCTAGAATCTTAACTTGAGAATTAGACAAAACAATACGTAAACTATTTTACATCTAAGTGAATATGGAATACAACCTTTTTAGACCGGTCCTTCACTTTAAATGCTCCGTGTAGAAGTCCCTTCACTCCAAGTAGTGGTGATCCAGACTCTCCGTAAGCTCCACTAGTCGAAATGAACGAGCTTGCACAATGATCTTCGAGGCCGAAGATGATCTACTTTGAGAAGACACCAACTCAAGCTACCTCTTCACTAATTAGGGATTAGTGAAGCTAGCACCCTAAACTAAATGGCTAATCTAGTAAAAGATGAAGAAGTAGGAATTTTGCTCACTTTAGAATTCTTTTTCTCACTCTATTTCTTTACCTCACCAAAACCTAGAGAGCTTTCTCTTGTTGAAGATGAAGATGAAGAGAATAATGGATGAGATAGTGAATGGTAACCATGGGTGAGAAATATCTCATATAATCCTTGTAGAGACATAACCATGGCTAAAAATTAAGGTTAGGTTAATAAATATCTAATGCAAGACAAATTTAGTGGACTAAGTCAAGGGTTTCCACAAGCTTCAAAAGCCTGCAACCATGCTTAATTCCCACCAATTTAAATTTGCATTAAATAAATAAAACCCTAATAATCTAATGACATGGTATAAGTCTCAAACACCCATGTAGTGTGTATCATCAAGCATGACACAAAAAAGAAAACACAAATAATATATATCACATATATATTAAGTGTGCACATGTGAGAAAAGAAAAGTATAAGTGAGCAAATATTAGTTAATGTAAATTAGCATATCAAATATACAATTATACATTAAATTATCAAATCAATATTTGATTTAATAATCCGGCTATATCACATATAACCGAGTAATATAATATGTATCATTTTATCGAATCAACACTTGATTCGATAACCTGGCTATATCACATATAACCGACCGATATCACATATTACGAGAATAGAATACGGCATTACATACTCGTATTAATTTCGGTCCCGCACATATCACATATGTGCTTCTACTTCGTTTTTCCTGAGCCAGTAAACCTCTGTGTAGGACTCTAAAAACTCGTCAATACGCTGACAGTAGGTGATGATCATATCAAGCACCCACAAGCCGTCAGAGGCACTAGTTGGACGTAACGGCTACTCGGGTATTAAGCGATCAGAAAATCAACAAGCAATCCTGCTCATACTTTTGTAAAGTCTGTCAGTAACACTACTGTACAGTCCGGTCTCTTCGTCTGATATGTCGCATATCCAGTCTAGGGGTGATAAACGTCAGACCCCAGTAATCGATAAGTCGTGCCAATGCGAGCCTCATAACGGGTCGAGAAACTACTGACAACACTTACCAGTAGATCTCCGTATCAGCCCTGGCCAGGGACTTCTTGTTATAGCCAATAGAACACAGCGCAACATCAACCCCCAATACCGGGAGAGACGAAACCCCTCCTATCGCTCATTGTCTCCATGTGATTTGGGACTGTACCCAAAAGTCACTGTTTTGCACGTTCTCTTGAACGTGGTAAGGTGGAAATCAAAGCACAGTGAGAATCGCATAAGACTCTATGACGATCTCGGATCTATAGACTAACCTGTACCAGTGTGATCAGAGAACTGCTATCTGATGATAGATATAATACCAACTAGGAGTTCTCGGCGAGTCCGTTCAGTGTACCCAGTCTTCACTGAGCACCCGTATACCATCTGTTTCCCCCCAATAAGAGAGCAAGGCTCTGTTCAAAATTTGAAATGAGGCAGCGCCTCATATGCAAAGCACGAGAGTGTCAATGCCCAGAGTTAAAAAACTCTGAGGTAGCGCGAAGAGTTAAAAACTCTGAGGCAGCGCCTCACGTGCAAAGCACGAGAGCGCCGGTGCCAGAATTAAAAGTTCTCCACCTTTGGATCAAAGATCCAACGAAGATGATAAATCATCAAATTCCAGAATTAAATTCTGATTGAAGATATACTCCTCATATCTTTCTAAATAAGAAAGATTGTGCTCTGTAAATCAGGGCACCGTTGGATCAAAGATCTAATGGTGATTAAAAATCACCAAGTTACAGAATAAGCTCTGTAAGGGAAAATATATTCCCAATCTTTCTAAACAAGAAGGATTACCGTTTGATCAAAAGATCCAATGGTGATTAAAAATCACTAAGATACAGAATAAGTTCTTTATGGGAAAATATTTTCCCAATCTTATTAAAACCAAGAAAAATGTTTTTTGTAAAACAGAAGTCCTTGGATCAAACATCCAACGGTGGATAAATTCCCCAAATCAATTAAGAAACCTCTCAATGAGAGATTTTCTTAACTGGATCAATAAATGTGCCTCCACTATATAAAGACCCCAAGACTTCAAGTCTTAGAGATATACAGAGACAGAGAAGAACCCCCCATAAACTTCAAGTTCAAAAAAAAGGGAGCAAGCAAAAGTGCTTTAAAAACAGAGAGGAAAGAAGAACTTTCTTCAAGGTAAATAGAGATCATAGTATCTCATCTGCATACCCAATGGTTTAACCCTCAAAGAATATAGTTCTTTCTTTGGATCTGAGATCCATAAGACAAATCTTCCAAGAATGAGAATTTAATTCTCGTAGGGATGAATTTGTTCTTGGGGATTAAAGATCCAGGGGAGAACAAAGAATTAAACTCTTCAGAAAAATGCATAAAGAAGAAAACAGCGCCGAGCGCCCCACGTGCCACTCACGTGGGCGCTGCTAAAATAAAGAGTGCTCTGCACTCAGTGGTTGGCGCCCAGCGCTAAGCGCTCCACGTGCCCCTCACATGGGCGCTAAAAAAATAAAGAGTGCTCTGCACTCAGTGGTTGGCGCCCAGTGCCAAGCGCTCCATGTGCCTCTCACGTGGGCGCTAATAAAATAAAGAGTGCTCTACACTCAGTGATTGACGCCCAGCGCCAAGCGCTCCATGTGCCCCTCACGTGGGCACTGATAAAATAAAGAGTGCTTTGCACTCAATGGTTGGCGCCGAACACCCCACGTGCTCCTCACGTGGGTGCTGTTTAACATAAAGCGCTCTATAAATAGAGCCAAGCGCTATAAAGAGTGTTTAACACTCAATAAAAAACAAAAAAAGGGTGAGCATCAAAGCCCATATCAATGCTCAGTATTGTTGAACAAAAGGGACAGAGCCCAAACAGGTGTTTAACATTTTATTCAAAAAATTGAGCGGGCTGAGTCCAAGCTGACCAAAAGTCCCTAATTCAGATCAGCCGAGCCCATGGGCTCACAATTTTTCTAAAATTTGATCTTAGTCCTAAACCCTACTACAGATCTCTTAACTGACATTGGTTCAAGGGTACATCTCCCCACACCTCTGAAATATGTCGTTGTAATTCTTCAACGTCTTCGGAGAGGTGGCGGGTCCCGACAATCAACAATACAACGGACCGCAATGTCTTTAAACTAACTATGGACCGAAACGTCCCTAAACTAATGATAGACCACAACGTACTTAAATTAATAATGGACCGCAACGTCCTTAAACTAAAATAATATAGCCCAAATGCTCTTTCATTGAATCTAAATGATCCTAAAACCTTGTTAAGTAGATCTTAGTCTAAAATTAGACTAACGTATCCTTAACGAAACATTGAAGTTGATCTTAATCTCAAACGAGATTAACGATCCTTAAATCAAACCAAACCCAAATCTAAGAAAATACGGATTTTGACCAATCCACGCCTTACGGGCGACAACACAAATTAGTCTGCGTATACAATCCACAGGCAACCAAAACCAAAAATGAAATAAACACACACGACACGAACTGACCTTCTGGAGCAGGAGAAAATGGTTTTCGCTACGCGGTAATGTAATTAACTGCAGGGGCTTGCACCTGCAGGGAAGAGCGTCCTCACAATCAAAAATCCCCCGCAAACGAGGGGGAATCTGACGAAGTCTGCTATATCGGCCGCATCTGTCCAAACCTCCGATATACGGCGCCATAAATCAACTTGGCATCTTCGGAGAGGTGGACGGAAAAAACCAAATAGCATATGCCCCTAAAATTCAGACCAGACGTCTTAACGTCCCAGTCGCGTTTTTCGGCGGTGAACAGATTCTGGCACGCCCTCCTCTTTCCACTCCACACTTGTTCACGAACAAATCGCGGTTTACTATGGTTGCCCCTGGATTCGAGATACTAAGATTTGGTGTCTTGCTCTTGTGTAGAGAAAAGAAGATCAATGGCTTCTAAGTATACCTGCAACAACAACTCCCGTTCCGCCCCGTCTGGAGGAGTAACTTACGGGCCCCAAGCGGCCTCCATCTTCGCAATGCCGGTGGAACAGGTGATACAGGCCACCAATGGATTGTTCTTCGGGACCATGCTCCCGCCGATAAGCTTCAAAGCTCAAATGCCATCGCAGGAAGCTCCAAAACAGTCGGTCTTTGATCGGCTTGCCACTACCGCGGCCCCTCTTAACGGGTCGTCCAAGTCTATTGCCTCAGTCTTCAACAGACTGAGCCTAAGCTCAAATGGGCTCGCGAAGAGGCTCGCAATGCCGGAGAAGGCTATCCCAACTCCTGCTGCGGGTGAAGTCGTCCAATCTAATTCCCATACTCGAAAGTCGGCCTTCGACAGGTTAACCATTCCTTCCCAGTGGATGTCAGTCTTTGACAGGCTGGCGCCAATAACAGCCTCTCCTCAAAACAGGGGGCATGACGAAGCTTCTCCAACGATAGAGGTAATCCCGGCTACACGACATGCTCGACGTCGCCACTGGTGCCGAGTGAGGAAAGCTGGGGGCAGTTCCCCTTCTCGACTTACCCCACCAGCTCCAATGGTGAAAATTGATGCTGCTGTTCCAACTGGGAACAGCTTTGAGCCGCTC
The DNA here is from genome assembly GCA_030015575.1 of Agapanthus africanus. Lineage (NCBI taxonomy): Eukaryota > Viridiplantae > Streptophyta > Magnoliopsida > Asparagales > Amaryllidaceae > Agapanthus > Agapanthus africanus. The sequence goes on along the minus strand of CM057338.1, from coordinate 88,663,567 downwards.
AGGAGGGTGCGCAAGAACTCTCTAATTGCCGTATTAAAAAGGTCTCCTCCACCCGCTGAAAATGTTACTAAAGAGAAGCCTGAGCAGCCCCCTCAGCGGCTGTCCTCCAAGATTCACAAAGTTTGGCGAAGAGTCCAAGACTCTGTAATCGACAAAGACTATTCCCGCCGATCGAAGAAAATCAAGGTCCGGCAAGAGGAGGATCATTCCGCCATCATATCGTCTGCAACAGCCCCCTCAACTTCGACCGCCCATAGAAGGAGAAAGTCGGAGAAGATTCCCGTGTCTAAGACAAATCTCAAGAGCACTGAATCCTAACACCCTAAGTCTGGGGGTATGATAGTGCACACCGTCTACACGGCTTCCGGAAAAGAGGAAAGCCGTGCTTCTGGGGGTCATCGACCACTTACGCGGTCCGTAACAAAGGATCAGGAGTAACAACAGAAACTCCAGGAGATGCTGACAAAAATGGCCGCACTTACTGGGCAGAAAGAAAGCCTGGAAGTATCGTCGGATCAACGCCGGGAGTAGGAAACCGACGCCGAGTTCCTCTGAAGAATGGTCGAAAAGAAAGATAAAGAAGCCACAGAACAAGCGGCTAACATAAAACAAATGGTGCTCCTTTTCCAAGATATGGTGAGGATGATGATCCAGCCGGACCTTCCAGCCGAAGATCCCCCAATAATCATTGAAGACGACAAAGGGGAGACATCAAACCCTCTTCCAGCTTTATCAGCAGCCAGAGAGGAGACGATCTCGAAAGCTGTGCTTGATGACTACATAGCTCAACAAATACGAGCTCATCAGGCAAACGAAACTGCTGGCCAGGTCGTCGGAACTAGGCGACCCTATCCAAGCTGGTACGATCAAATTAAGTACCCGCCAGGATACACGATTCCTAAATTTCATGTGTATAAGGGGACAGGCAACCCCTATCAGTACCTCACTTAGTTCAAAGCTCTATGCGGCACTACTGGAGGTGACGACAAATTACTACTTCACCAGTTCGTCAGCAGCTTAGCGGAGACGGCATTTGAATGGTACTCGGATCTTTCGAATGACTCCATCAAAACATTCACGGAAATGGAGTTTCTATTCACCCAGCGTTTCGCAAGCGCCAGCAAACGCACCCCGATCACGGCATTGATCAATGCGAGGGTGAAGCCAGGAGAGACTTGGGTTCAGTATGCAATTTGGTGGTGGAACCTATAGTCGAGATGCGAACAACGCATAGAAGAAGCTCCTGCTGTGGGCATGTTCGTAGGGACCCTCGATCCGCAGGCGACTATATCCCAATTTATGATGTTCTTCAAGCCGACCACTTTCCAGGCCTTCATCGACAAGTTGGCCCAAATGGACCAGATGGTCCATAGACCGTCCTCCTCGAAGACGGAGCTTTGAAATGAAAAGAGCAAAGGGAAAGCGACCTTCGTCGCCAACGTTCAGCAACAGCCGAATGATGCGAAACCAGCTGCTCGCCAAAACGATAAACAGCGATCACTCGAAGAAAAGATGAGACGTCCTTACTCATTCCCTCGGGATAAAACGAAAAGACTGTTCGAACTGGGGGTGCGCAACAGGATCATCACTCTGCCGGATCCAAGACACCCACTGCAACCGGGCGACGTCAACAATCCTAATTACTGCCCCTACCACCGAATAGTGGGCCACGTAATCAAAGATTGCTTCGTCTTCAAAAACTGGATTAAGAACCAGTACCAACAAGGTAAATTCGCGCTGTCTGAAAACTGGAGGGTAAAACCGCCACAACCGCACGCTCCTAAAAAGATGGACACGCTGGGGGCATCATGCTCATTTATAGAGAAAGCTCCATGGGAAGTTGTTCTTTCGGCTAAAACTAAAAGAATGCTGAAAAATCTTCAAACATGTCCGGTAATTAGATGGAAAAGCCCGCTGGAGTCAGAGATCATTAAGGGGATGTTGAAACCGCGCCCAACACCGAGAGTTGGTAGCGATGGGCAAAATACCCAGACCCGGCCGTCAAAGTCTTCAAAGAAAAAGAAGAAAACCAAGAAACCCATACAGTCTAACGACAAACACACGGATCTGCAAAGGCATATTGACGCACTAGAGGAATATAACTAGAAGGCGCGAACCCTGGCCACACTCCAAGAGTTTCTTAACCATATCCTTGAGAGCGGAGATAATGACAATGATAAGGGAGAAGACTCTTCAGAAGAACCCGGGGATCATGTGGCAAGTTGTCACATGGTCTCTCATTCGTCAGTAAATGACGAAGAAGCTCACTCTGTGTCAGAAGATAATATAGAGGAGTCAGGGGCATAATCGATGCCAAAATCCTTAGAATCGTCAGACGAGATGATTGACATGCTGCTGGACGAAGCCCGTCAGAAGAGCAAAGCTGAGCAAGAATGAGAAATGGCCATATTCGAAAGGGCCAGGCGTCGGCATCACGTTAAAGAAATCATGGTAAGGATAAGTCACAAAGCACTCCAACCAGATCGAAACACGCCCGCGGCAGACAAAAACAGGCTTAAAATAAGGAAACGGTTCGCTAAAGCCCTGTTAATGGGAATGAAGCTGCTAGCTGTTCCCGCCAAAATTTTCGCCCAAGAGCTACTTGTTCCTTTACAAAACGGGGGGAGAATCCTCAAAAAATAGGTATCACGTGTAAAACACGTGGGCGCTCATATGCAAAACATATGAGTGCCGAACATAAATAATCAAGGGCCAAACAGGCATCACGTGTAAAACACGTGGGCGCTCATATGCAAAGCATATGAGCGCTGAACATAAATAAATAAGGGCCAAACAGGCATCACATGTAAAACACGTGGGCGCTCATATGCAAAGCATATGAGAGTTGAACATTAATAACTAAGGGCCAAACATACCTCACGTATTACACACATGAGCACTCTGAACATACACAGGCTAAAACCCACACTAGGGGTCATGTGTTAAACACGTGAGTGCTTTTGCTAATCACATGCAAAGCATGTGAGCACCCTAATTTAAAATGTTCCTATCAAATTCTAGAATTAAATTCTATTTGGAAAATATTTTCTTAATCTTCTTTAAACTAGAAAGATCTTCTTTGTTAAACAGAGGACCCTTGGATCAAATATCCAGCGGTGATCATTTGATAGAATAAAAATCTATCATAGGAAAATATTTTCCTAATCTTATAATAAGAATAAAATTCTATGTTAACAAGATATCCATATTAAGAAAATATATTTCTGATCTTGTTAAACTAAAAAGATTTGATAGAATAAAATTCTAATTTTGTTAAAACTAATAAGATATTCATAATCTTGTTAAACAAACAAGAATTCTTCTCTGTTAAACAGAGAGCCTTTGGATTAAAAAATCCAACGGTGAATAAAATTCACTGAGTGATCTAAAAGATCATGTTGGTTATAAAATCAATCAAAATCTCTCAATGAGAGATTGGCTGAACAAACTGATTCTTTTCTTTCTCCTATAAATAGGAGCCAAGAAGGAGAGACAGAAAGGAGGGGGAAGAAAAATAGAAAGAGAATTTAATTCTCAAAAGAAGAGGAACCCTTCCAAAAAGATCCGACAAAAAGAGAATTTAATTCTCAAACTAAGAGTTTAACTCTTCTAAAAGAATTTAGTTCTTCCTCTGGTTAAGATCTGCAGAAGCAGATCTTTCCACAAGTTGAGAATTTAATTCTTATCAAGGAGATTCTGTCATGCAGATTCAAAAACTAGGGGAAAGAACAGAATCCAAAAGAGTTTAAATCTTACAAAACACATAGGAATTTAATTCCTCTAAATAAAATTAGGGTTTAACCCTATAAAAGAATTTAATTCTTAAACAAGGGATTTAACTCTCCATGCACGTAAAAAAGATTAGTACCCAATATGATTACGTGTGTCCATGTGACTCCCCCCCTCAATGATCAAAAGAGAACAAATGAAATTAGGTCACGTGACCCCACGTGACCCCTGAGAAGTGCTCAGTACTTGTAAAAGAGAGAAAGGGAATAAACCCTATTTTTAGAGCGCCTCACATGACCTTATGTGACCCCCAAGCAGTACTGAACTTTTATAAAGCAGAAAAGGGAATAAACTCTATTTTTGGGGCGCCTCACATGATCCCACGTGACCCCTGAGAAGTGCTTAGTAGTTATAAAAGAGAAAAGGGGAACAAACCCAAGACAGTTCCTATTCTGAGGCGCATCACGTGAACCAACAGTGCTCAGCACTAGAATAAAAGAGGCAGCACCCAACTTTAAGCGCCTCACGTGACCCCACGTGAGCGCCTCAACTCTTAGTGTTTAACATTACTCCACGCGCCTTATGTGATCCTACGTGAGCGCCTCAAAATTCTTAGTGTTCAACACTGCTATAAGGCCTCACATGGGTGCGCGTGAGCGATAAGCATATACTAATGTTTAACAGCATAAGAGGCCAGCTTCAAACCCCAGATTGGCTAAGTCTTTTCTAAGATTGAATCTCTAAATAAACCGAGCCTCCATGCTCACGACTGATGACTCCTCAATCTGGAATTTGGTTCAAGGGCACATCTCTCCACACCTCCGATACATGTCGTTGTAATTCTTCAACGTCTTCAGAGAGATGGAGGGTCCCAATAATCAATAACTCTTGGCGCACCACCGAATAAGCTTTTAAAAAAGGGGAGTAAATCTAAAACACATCTCAATTTGTGGGCACCTCACGTGACCTCACGTGATCCCTTGATAGTGCTTAGCACTCAGAAAAAGAAAAGGAGAATAAAACAAAGGCAATTTTCGTTCTTCAGAGCGTCTCACGTGACCCGATAGTGCTTAGCACTCAGAAAAGAAAAAAAGGGAATAAACCCAAGATAGCTCCCATTTCGGGGCACCTCACGTGTTCCCACGTGACCCCCAAACAGTGGTGTGTAAAATAGGGAGAAAATTCCAAAGACAGCGCTCGCATTTCAAAGGCACCTCACGTGTCTGCACGTGACTTTTTGATGAACCAAGTGCTTAGCATTTATAAATAAAAGAGGAATAAAATCCAGAGAACAGTTCTCACCTCGGGCGCCTCACGCGTTCACACGTGAGCCAAGTGCTCAACACACACACACACACACACACACACACACATATATATATATATATATATATGAGGGAATAAACTCAAGAAACAATGCCCACTTCGGGGCCCTCACGTGTTCACATGTGAGCTCCTCCAAAGTCCAGTATTTAACACTGATTCAGTGCTTAGTACTATGGGGTGATTAAGGGAAATCAACCTTAGCTCAAATTAGCCAAGTCTTCATAAGACAAGACCCTTTTTGTCACCAATCAACTAAGCCCCCATGTTCGGGTCTCCCTAAACTAATCCTAGTCCTAAAAATGACTAGTGTTCTTCTAACAGATGATATCTAAACTGATGTTCATCTAATCCCCCAAATCAGGACATTGGTTCAAGGGTACATCTCTTCATACCTCTGATACATGTCGTTGTAATCCTTCAACGTCTTCAGAGAGATGGAAGGTCCCAATAACCAATAACTTTTGGCGCATCCCCAAACGGTTGAACCAAAACCACATAGACTATGACGTTTTTAAACTGGACTATGATGTCCTTAAACTTTACGGACTGTGGGGTCCTTAAATTCATGGACTATGATGTCTTTAAACTTTATGGACTGTGAGGTCCTTAAAATCATAGACTATGATGTCTTTAAACTTTACAGACTATGATGTCTTTAAACTGTCACGGACTATGCTGTCCTTAAACTTCTGGACCGCAAAGTCCCTAAACTAAAACAATCGAGCCCAAATGCTCTTTTGTTGGATCTAATTGATCATGTTAAGTAGATCTTAGTCTAAAATTAGACTAACGTATCCTTAAAAAATGGTTAAGTTGATCTTAGTCTAAAATTAGACTAATGTATCCTTAACAAACGTTTAAGTTGATCTTAGTCTCAAATGAGATTAACGATCCTTAAACCCAAACCGAAACCCAAATCTAAGAAAATACGGATTTGGACTAATCCATGCCCTACGGGCGACAACATAAATTAGTCTCCGTATACAATCCACAGGCAACTAAAAAACAAAACAAACACACACGACACGAAGTGACCATCTGGAGAAGGAGAAAGTGGTTACCGCGACGCGGTAGCGTAATTAACTGCAGGGGCTTGCGTCTGCAGGGAAGAGCGTCCCCACAATCAAAAACCCCTCAAATGAGGGGGAATCTGACGAAGTCTTCTACATCGGCCGCATCCGTTTAAACCTTCAATACATGGTGTCATAAATCAACTTGGCATCTTCGAAGAGGTGAACGAATAGCACCAATTAGCATCTGCCCCCAAATTCAAGCAAGACGGACCTACGCGGTCGCGTCTCTGTGTTCGGAGGAGAACACCAGCTTTCAAAGGGAATACTCTTGGCGATATACACCTTGATTAGGCGGATGTACATCCTAACTACTGCTTATACCATCAAAGGATTGCACATCTTACCGAAGAATGCATGACCTTTGTAACACCCTAGTTCATTTATACCAATTCTATATTGAGTATTTCTTTATTTATGGTATTTTCCTGATTTACTGTGTTTTGGGTGCGAATAGTGTATTTGATATCTGTATTTACATCCAATCCGACCCGCTTGCTGGAAACCCGTCTTAATTCCTGTGTATGATTTATCCTGGCTTGTTATATGGATCCGTGCACTTTCATTATTTATGCTGCATACTGCCATTTTATCTGGAATTTGCATTTTTTAACATAACATTTAAAGTCAAGAAAAATATTTTAAAAATAGATTGCATGGCCTGCATCATACCCCTGATCCTGTGGTAGCATCCGCGTATCTTGTTCTCGTCCCGTTCAGTGAAACAGACCTGTTTGGATTGCTACGTGCACGTACGTGCATCCGTTCTTGGGGGTATGCATTTTCGTTATCCGGATATCCTATTTTAGTTTTGGTTGACATATATATTTTACATATTTTGAAACTGAATTTTTAGACCCGACCTGGGCATATTTTGGAGTAAGTTTGTATTTACCAGAATATCAGATTTTATTAACAATATATTTTTAACTGTTAACATATAATACGATTTAAAATTTAAATAACGAAAAGATTTTTAAAAATTAAAATCTACTAAACAATAAAACTCTCTCTCCTCTCGCACTCTTTCTCTCTATCTCTCTCTCACTGACATTCTCTCTCTTTCTCTCTGCATATCTCTATCTCTCTCTCTCAGCGCATCTCTCTTTCTCTCTTTCTCTCTCTCCCCTTTATCTCTCCTCTCGCGATCACTGTACATTTCTCAAGTCCCGTCACCGCCCCTCTCTCCTTACATTCACCTCCCTTCTATTCCTCTTCTCCTTCTTCTATTTTTAACCTGAGCCCCCACGAGAAACCCACTGCAAAACTCAAACCCTAACCCTAAACCTAGCTCCTCTGCCCTCAAAACTCAACCACCTCCATCCTCATCATCTCCTCCTCCTCCTCGTCATCATCTTCTTCCTCTTCTTCCTCACCCGAGAACCCAAGAAACCCAAACCCTAGCACCTCGATTCCACCCTCCACCGCCGATGACCCTCATCTCATCATCACCTTCACCACCTCTTCTCTTCTCCTCCTTCTTTTCTTTTCTTCTTCTGTCTTGAACCCTAACCGAGCCCAACCCACACACCCAAACCCTAGCACCCTCACTGCCGATCCCAAACTCCATCGCCTGCACCTCACCGCCGGTGAACCCAACACCATCACCTCGTCTTCCCTGACCCCAGTGCACCAAACTCCAGTAAGCACCAATCCCCTTTCTCTTCTTCTTCCTTTTCTTCTTTTTCTTTTCTTTATTCTTTTCTTGAAATCTTGTTTTCCAGCGATCATCGGAGTCGCGTCGCTGCTGCCGATCCATACGATCTAGTGAACATCCCTTGCTTGCGTGATTACCCTCTTACCATGCCTGGATCCGTCCCGCGTGCCTTGTATCCGTTGCGACGATTTACCGACGTCGGACGTGCCGTACGTATCCGTATTGTGATCCATCAAGGCAAGTTTATCTTGCTACATGCTATGTTATTATAATTGCATCCATATTAATAATAATATTACCTGTTTATTTCATTATGCATCCATATTACAATTTTACAGTTTTCGGATACCCGTATGCATCCATATCATTTAAAATATATATAGCTGTATCTATAGATCATATTAATTCATGTTATTGTTGTAGTAGTACCCCATACTAGATAATGTGCATCCCACATAGTCTTGGAGCTGTAGTTATAACCCCTGATAGTTATTTATGCATCCATGCTTTATTGTGTATCCATACCATTAATTCTGCATACCTAGTTGTATGCCATATTACATTAACTCATATTATTATTACATCAGTACCCCATGCTTGATAATATGCATCCCACATAGTCATGATGTAACCCCTGATAGATATCTGTGTATCCATGCTTTTACTGTATATCCGTACTTTTACCCCGATCCAATACTTGCTACATTTTACTGTTGGGCACCCATTTGATACACTGTGCACTACTTGACAAGACCTGATACACCATGACCTGACATATTACCTGATCCTGTTTCTAATACTGACAATCCTGACATGTTGTCCCGATGGACATATCATGTTGTTTGTATAGACAAATCTGTACCTGCTTGATCCTGTGTTGGCATTAGCTTCAGAATTATCAATACCTGACTTGAACACATAACTTGGGGGTATGGGGAAATCAATGATGAAACCTGACTTATAACTCGACAGTCCGATGCTTATACCGATCAGTTTTACGGGCTAGGCCAGCCCCGGGATGATACTGCTGACATCATTCGTCTGTACATGTTACATGTTTACTGCCTTGCGGCACGTCTTGGATTCAGCCCGAGAGTCTTGACCGTGGTCCCGGGCATGCACGGGATACTATTGAGTTATATCGACGATTCATCAAATTGATTTCACAGACTTAAGAGTAGTTAACCCAGTAGCACAGTTTAGTTTCACCGCTGCACTTCACATATACTGTTACACTTCACTGTTCTATATCCCTGCTCGCTTATTACATTCATGTTACCATTTTATAATTCATGACTGCATTCCTGTTACCCCCTGTTTATATTATTGTTGCTATTGTGACGCTCTGACGTCTGGGTTTTGCATAGCCCAGATCCGCTACCCTTGTCGCAGGCCGAGCATGAGTACTTCAGTCGACAGGCCGAGCAGTGAGGACCTGTTAGTATTTCAGTTTAGTTTAGTTTCCTTTCAGCATTTTTTTCCTGATGTGAGCCCGTATTTAGGACGTACCTTCCAGATTGTTTTGTTTATTGGATTTATTGCTTCCGCATATTATTTCTTGACTCGTTTATTCTGGCATATAGACATGTACTAGATAGTTTATTTTATTTCTACTGTTCTTGATATCTTATAGACAGTCGTAATGTGACTGTGAAGGGATATTTCCTAGCCACAGGTAGCATGGTTGGCTCTGTCACATGCCGATCTTAGCGCACTCTGGGAAGCGGGGCGTGACAGCCTTTAAAAAGTGGTGGCAGGGATACGTTGCTCACCGACAACATTTCAAGCGGATGAAGCGCAAAACTCGTCGGGAGCAGAGAAGCACGACAGATGAGCACAAAGGAACTACCGGCAACTGTCACATGGTTGATTCTAGGGGATCGCAAGTTCTCATCTTTGGAAGCGATTCTGATGAAGAAATAGCCCTCGGCCCTCTCTTCAAGGAACCCACCTCAGGAAAAAAGGAAGAGTTAAAGAACTGTGAAAACATTCAGCTGCGTAGTCATACGTTGCCCGAAAAGAATCTCAGACCTACAAACAAGAGATCGAACAAAAAAAATAAGGGGAAAGAAAAAGTCCTTGAAGATATCGCCATCGATGATCGAGTTGTTGAAGAGCTGGCAGCCAAGGACCCACCTAAGAAAAACAAAGTGGATTACAATGTCCCAGCACACCTGAGGAAGATACCCTCACAGCTAAGCGTTTTGAATGCCCTTCTGTTGTCTAAAGAGGCACGAGATTTTCTGATCAGGGCATTACAAGAGCCTGAGCAGTTTCAAACTTTCCTTGCCGAAGAAAAGATGAAGGACGAGCTGGAAGAAGTGCACACAGCTGACATCATTTTTGGCGATGAAGATCTCCTCCTCAGAACGTGCGAGTATAACCGTCCTCTGTATGTCACCGGGTACTGCCATGGTATCAAGATAGGGAAGATCTTAGTTGATAATGGGTCCTCTGTGAACCTCCTAAATGTGAGGGTGCTAAAAGAAATCTGCATGAGCGTTCAGCACCTCGCTTGGGATAAAATCACCATCTTCGGTTTTGATTCCCAGTCGTCACGAACACTCGGATCTGTAATACTAATGTTACGCTTCGGGTAGCTCGTCACCGACATCAAATTTCACGTCAATGACGCCAAGACTTGCTATAACGCTTTGCTCGACGGGCCTTGGTTACACGAGTACAACATCATCCTTTCTACACAATATCAGTGTATGAAGTATTTCAAAGATGGTCTCGAGTATACCGTGACGGGGGAACTAAATCCATTCTCCGTAAATGAAGTCCGCAAATATGAAGACGCTAAGTACTTCCTACCAAACTTCGAAGACATGGAAAGATGTCATAAATTGGAGAACAAACAAAAAGCTATCGCCACTATCCCGATCTTCGGGAGCGATACCGAGGAGGAAGAAGAGGTAGTCTATTCGAGACAGCCCCAATGCAACAGGCTGGGATCATCTACCCCTATTTTGGTCTTTGGCAGTGACTCTGAAGACAAAATCAACGCAGTGTTCTCGGTCCGTCCATCGATGCAGGCCCTTACTAGAGATGATCAGAGTTTTCAAATCGCCATGGTTCCGTGGCAGCATTACAAAGAGCTCGATGCGCTTGAGACAAACAACGTGCAAGAGCTATAGACATTCTACGTCCCTCCCAAGCGAAGGGGTGAAAAGGCGATCATATTCTATCGATCCGGGGAAACCAAAGTCAAGAGAGAAGTCTGGCGTGGTGCTGAACCTGCGCTTGATAGGCTCTAACCAATCCGTCTTCCCAGATACTACGCAAAGGGATTGAAAAGGCTATTGAGATGCCAAAGCGTACCCTTTAAGCAGACCGCTCGACAAGCCCAGTTTTATAACAAGATTTGGGACGTTCCCGGTACTCAGCGAAAGATGCCCAACGGGAGAATAGAGACGACTGGCCTTGGATACATTTGGTCCAAGAAACGGGAGCGATTCCATGGTTGCTATGTTATAAATGATTCCGGTGGAAAAGAAAATGCCTTTCCGATTAGCGCTAATATTGAAACAGAGCGAAATCCCGCCGTACGAATATCAAGTGCGTCATTCGAAGGGCAGATTCACAATCTAATAAGAGAAGCAGGTCAAAGGGTTCGGAATGACCACAGCTGCGAAATGACCATTTACTAAAAAGCCTGGATGCAACGTATCATTCAGCAGGCCACGGAGGATGACGATCCGTTTCACCCCCAACCCGCTGCGCTTTCGTGGCAAAAAGAAAGCCCGACGCAGAAGCAATGATAAGATCAAGAACGAGGACGGCGTTCAAAGATAGCGAAGCGGATCCAAGAAGCCATGCGAGCGAGGAAAAGTCGGCTGGAACCTGTCTTTTATGAAGAAGATGGGTCGGGAGTACTCTTTCCCTCAAGACAAGGCAAGGAAAATATTCAACCTTATCATGAAGCATCAAATGATGACGCTCCCGGAGTCTCGATACCCCGAATAGATAAACGAGGTCCATCACCCGGATTATTGCTCCTACCAACGAGTAGTGGGACATCTTCTTGAAGACTGCTTCACCTTCAAAAACTGGGTCGAAGACCGATATCAACTCGACAGATTCGCTCTGTCCAACAGTTGGAGGGTAGCCCCACCACAAAAGCATGTGCCAAAAGCAATGCATATGGCGAGAGTAGAACCAGATAAACATCGGTCTTGGAAACGATCTCGTACCTGTCATGTGATAACGCTGTCGGAAGAAGGAGTGCACGGGAATATGGATGACCTTTCTTGGTGCTTCGAAAATGAGGATGAAGATGGGTTGATCTCAGAATTTCCACCGGCACCAAAAGAGTTGGAAGATGGAATACATACTACTGCGGACAACCTAAGGAAAATCGACTTGGGGACGGCAAACGACCCGCGGCCAACGTTCGTCAGTGAGCTGCTGTCTAAAGAACAGGTGGCTACACTAAAAGACGTGCTCATGCATTATAAAGACTGCTTCGTATGAAACTATTCCGAGATGCCTGGTCTAGATCCAGAAATAGCCGTGCATAAATTGGCGATATCTCCGGACATCAAGCCAGTCAAACAAGCACCAAGAAGAATGCAGCTCGAGCTTGAGATGAGTATCAATGCCGAAGTCAAGAAGTTAATCGACTCCGGCTTCATCCAAAAAGTTCAATATACTGACTTGATCGCCAATATCATTCCGGTAATGAAGAAAAATAGAACAGTACGCATCTGCGTAGACTTTCGGGACCTCAACAAAGCCTGTCCAAAGGATGATTTCCACGTACCGGTTACCGAGCTGATGATAGATAACACGTCCACTCACAAAGTTTTCTCTTTCATGGACGGATCATCGGGATACAATCAAATAAAGATGCAACCCGAAGACCAGAAGCATACCACTTTCCGGACTCCTATGGGTATATTCTGGTACAAAGTGACGCCTTTTGGTTTGAGGAACGCCGACGCTACCTATCAGAGGGCCATGACAAAGATTTTCGATGACCTCATACATGAAATCGTCGAATGCTACATCGATGACCTCGTGGTGAAAAGCAAATCGTACGAAGAGCACTGGGAGCATCTGAAGATAGTGTTCCAGCGTCTTCGGAAATACAACCTGAAGATGAACCCTCTCAAATGCGCGTTTGGAATTTCCTCGGGCAAATTCCTAGGATTCATCGTACGACACCGGGGCATCGAAATAGACCTGTCAAAGATCAAGGCGATTATGGAAATGCCTCCGCCAAGAACTCTCAAGCAACCGCGGTCTCTCTAAGGAAAGCTCGCGTATATCCGGCGGTTCATACCTAAGCTCTCCGGCAAATGCCGCCCCTACAGTCATCTAATGAAGAAGGGGACCCCGTTCGTTTGGGATCGCAAATGCTAAAGCGCACTGGACGAAATCAAGCAATACCTGCAGAATCCGCCGGTACTGACCGCTCCGGTCAAGGGAAAGCCTCTCGTCCTATACACAACCGCCCTTGAAGGTTCTTTAGACGCGCTATGGGCACAGGAGAACAACCAAGGGAAAGAGAGAGCCCTCTACTTTTTGAGTCGAATTCTCCTGGGGGCAGAATACAACTACTCTCCTAACGAAAAACATTGCCTGGCGTTAATCATCGCGATAACGAAGTTTCGGCATTATGCTTTGGCGCATGATTTCCATCTCATATCAAAAATGGATCCTCTCAAATATTTGATGTCAAGAGCCATACTAATGGGACGGCTCGCTAAATGGGCCCTACTCTTAATGGAATTTTTGATAACATACCGACCTCTCAAGGCAGTAAAAGGCCAGGCCATCGCCGACTTCCTTGTTGAGCATCCGATACCTGCCGATTCACCCCTATATTGCGAATTGCCAGACGAGCATGCATTTGACATGATCGACAGGGAGAAAGGAAGGAGTGATACCCGATGGGAACTCTATTTCGACGGAGCATCTTCCGTGAAGAAGCGAAAGCACAGTTCCCCCATAATCAAATCTTGGGTAGGCCTCATTTTCGTGACTCCACAAGGAGGGATAATGTGCTTTGCCTTTTCCTTAACAGAGCCAAGGACAAACAATGAAGCAGAGTATGAAGCTTTGATAGCTGGTCTTGAGATTGCTGTCAACATGGGGATCGAAAACTTCCTCATATATGGAGACTCCCAGCTGGTCGTCAGCCAAGTAAATGGCGACTACTAGACATGCAAACCGGAACTGATCAGGTATGGTGAAAGAGTGCAGCAACTGCTAACGCAGATTCCCTTCTACGCCCTGAAAAGCATACCGCGTACAGAAAATAGCAAAGCGGATGCATTAGCTAAACTCGCTAAAGAACTGGCTGACGAAAATCTCGATGATGTAAGAATCGTTGTGCAAAGCCGTCGGGTTCTTGCATTAGCAGAAATATCCCCGGAGCCGTCTGAAGAAAAGGAAGCGACCAAGCAAACAACCCTACAAATAGAGGACCAAGAAAAGGCTAAGGATTGGAGAGAAGTCTTTATAAACTACTTCAAATCCTGTCAAACACCGGAAGACGCATCCTCAAGACATCAGCTCATGAAACGAGCTCTGTCTTTCGCCTTCATCAATGATACTCTATATAAGAGATCATTCGACTCTCTATGGCTGAGATGCCTGGGGCTGGAAGAAGTAAGGAGAGCCGTCCAAGAAACTCACGACAGACTCTGCGGTTCTCATCATACCGGGCCGAAGATGAAGATGAAGATCAAAAGGATGGGCTACTATTGGCCCACGATGATTCAGGACTGCCTCGAATACGCGAAGCAGTGCCACTCGTGCCAAATTCATGGAGACTTCATCCACCAGCATCCAAACTCGCTACACCCAACCGTGGCTAGCTGGCAGTTTGAAATGTGCAGAACCGATATAATTGGGCCCATCGAACCAATGCCATCCAAAGGACATCGGTTCATATTGGCGACAACTGATTATTTCTATAAGTGGGCAGAAGCAGTACCGCTAAGAGAAGTGAAGATGGGGAACATCCTCCATTTCTTCAAAATACACGTCATCTATCGGTTCGGCACTCCGCGACGGATTATCTCCGATAACGGGCCGGCCTACAGAAGTCACAGAATCAGCCGCTTCGCACAGCAGCATAACATAGACCGGAGATACTCCTCGGTTTATAATCCCCGAGCTAACGGTCTAGCTGAGACTTTCAACAAAACCTTGACAATGATCATAAAGAAGACGGTGTCCAAAAATAAAAATGACTGGCACGAGAGACTCCATGGAGCTCTCGGGGCGTATCGAACTACGTTCAAAACGGCTACGAATACAACGCCGTATGCATTGTATTCGGCACGGAAGTAGTACTCCCCTTGGAGATAGAGCTACCCTCACTACGAGTAGCGGTTCATTACGAACTAACAGATGAAGAGAATGCTCATCTTTGGCTTGAGGAGCTCGACGCCCTCGATGAAACTCGTCTTTTGGTGCAGCAAAACTTGGAGGCTTACAAAGCAAAGATGACACGCTCATACAAAATATTAACTAGGCCGAGAACATTCTGCCAAGGCGAACTCCTGCTAGTTGTCAAAAGACCTATGATCCCCAATCGTGCCAAACGGGGGAAATTCGAGCCAAATTATGATGGTTCGTATATCATAGACAAAGTCTACCAAGGTAGGGCTTACTTGCTCATGGATATGCATGACGAAAGACCCTTCCGGCCAATAAACAGCCAGTTCCTTAAGAAATACTACGCTTAACAAGTCACGGCTCGGGTCAATAATGGATGACGACGCTCGTGTCCGCTCGCTGTCTTCCTGAGTCTAAACTCTATATCCGGCAAAACTTCACCTCGAAGCTACAACGGACCGCAACGTCCTTAAACTAGCTACGTACCGAGATGTCCTTAAACTAACGATAGGACCGAGATGTCCTTAAACTAACGATAGGATCGAGACGTCCCTAAACTAACGACGGATCGAAATGTCCCTAAACTAACTACGGACCGAAACGTCCCTAAACTACTACGAACATCCCTGGGCTAACGTGGAAGAAAACGGTACGTCCATAAGCGAAATGGGCACGGATGAAAACCCAAAAGGGCTCCATGAGTAAAAACAGCAGGGCTACTGGCGAGTTTGTGAAAACCCGAAAGGGCGCATGTTTCCTGATTTAAAATCAGGAAAGCTTCTGGGAAAAGCTTCAAAAAGGGGGTCACGTGTTGGCACGTGACACCTAAAAGGGATCATCAAGTCAAGTTCAGTTTCCTGACTACGCTGAAGAAAATGGGCTTCAGAAAGAGTCACGTGTTCCCACGTGACCAGGGTCACGTGGCGACACGTGACATTTAAATGCAAGCGTCAAAGGCACACAAGTTCTCTGATCAAGTCAAGAAAAGGCTTCAGAAGAGGTCACGTGTTCCCACGTGACCAGGGTCACGTGTTGGCACGTGACGTTCAAGACGGCAGACTCGTTCTCCAGAAGAACCGAAGAAAGAGAGTTCAAACAAGGGTCACGTGCTCACACGTGACCAGGGGTCACGTGGTAGCACGTGACGCTTAGGCAGCAATCAGAAGACAGAGCGCAAAAGAAAGGAAAAGGCTCATTCTAAAGGGGGTCACGTGCCCACACGTGACCATGGGTCACGTGGTCACACGTGACCAGCTTTCAAAGCCCATTGTGTTAATAGAATTAAATTCTGAAGGAGATTTA
The DNA here is from genome assembly GCA_030015575.1 of Agapanthus africanus. Taxonomy (NCBI): domain Eukaryota; kingdom Viridiplantae; phylum Streptophyta; class Magnoliopsida; order Asparagales; family Amaryllidaceae; genus Agapanthus; species Agapanthus africanus. The sequence goes on along the minus strand of CM057338.1, from coordinate 88,647,130 downwards.
AATCTTTCCAAAGGAGAGTGATTATCTGGGGCCGATCAAATTAAAGATTCAGAGGTGATAGAATATCATCTATCTATGGAAAATCTCGGGTTTGGAAAGATTTCCCCTTTAAATCTAACCAAAATAACAAGGGAGAATCTCTGGATTTAAAATCCAATGGTGAATAAAATTCACCTAATAATCCAAAGGTCCAAAATGAATGATGAATGCAAATCAAATCTCAATGAAGATTCGTCAAAAACTGATTGATTCGGCTGCTTCTCCTATAAATAGGAGCCAAGAGACATACATACAGATACATGAGCAGAGAAGACAAAAAAAGAAGAAGAGCTTTGATACTTTGAAAAGACTCGGATCTTCTGCGAAAAACCCTAGGTAAGGAAGGGAAGGCCTTTTGAAAGAAAGAGAATTTAATTCTCAGCAGAGTTTAACTCTGATAATGTAAAAACAGAAGAACATATTTCTTCTCTCTTTGATGGAGGATTTGCAAAGTGCACATCTCCCCTTAAGGTTGAGAATTTAATTCTCAATGGGTTGAGATCCTGCCATGCAGATCCAAAACACGGAGAAGGAACGCAAGCACGAGAATTTAATTCTCACAGAACTATAGGAATTTAATTCCTTTAAAATAAAATTAGGGCTTGACCCTATATTATGGGAATTTAATTCCTCCAGAACAAAAAAGAAACAGGGTTTAACCCTAATTAAGAAACTAGTTCTGTTGAAACAGCAGGAATTTAATTCCCTTAATCATACAGAGGATGGAAGTTTAAACTCCTTAAAAACTTTTATTAGGGTTTAACCCTATTCAGCCCTTCACATATATGAGGAATTTAATTCCTACAGAAAATTCAGAGTTAAACTCTATTCCAGAAAACAAAGTCTTCGAAAGGAAGTAGGAATTTAATTCCTCTGAAATTTATAGTTCGAGGAATTTAATTCCTAAAAGAAGATTAACAAAGCCTCTAAACAAAATACCTAGAGGCAGGGTCACGTGTCATCACGTGACCCCCCCAAGAGAGCTACAGAAAGCCCCTTTGAGGCAGCACCCCACGTGACCCATGTGACCCTCAGCAGAAGCTCTAATCCATAGCATTTGAATGCCCATCACATGATGGCACGTGATGCTCTGGAAGACGCGATAATCTCAGCAGAACAAAGGAAGGGAGGGCGCTCTCACGTGCTGCCACGTGACCCCTCTTACCTTAGTGTTTAAACACTAATCTGAGATCTTCATTTGCAGTGTTCAACACTGATTACCTTAGTGTTTAACACTAACCTGAAAAAACATTGTTGCTGGTGTTCAACACCAAATATTCTCTTAGTGTTAAACACTAACTTGTCAACCCCATTCCCAGTGTTCAACACTGACTGCTCTGTAGTGTTTAACACTAGACTTTGGCCCAATTGGCTTAAATGGATGGAGGCAAAGCCTCTCCTGATTGGACTTAGCCCAAGATGGCCATAAGTCCTCAATTTGTGATTAACTGGTCCAATGGACTCATAACATAATTAATTCGTCTTGACCCCAAATTGGGCCAAGGGCTATTTAATCCACTCCGGTTCTAGGGTACATCTCTTCACTCCTTTGATACTTGGCATTGTAATCCCTCAATGCCGTCAAAGAGGTGACGGGTCCCGACGACCACACATTGATATGGACTGTGGGGTCCTTAAACTCATGTCTAATGCAAATTCCTGGTTACGTGGAACGCGGATAATGTCACTCTTTGACCCCGTGGAAAACGTCCAGAGCGGAGCCTGGTCCTCGCCAAGCGCGGCAGTGAACCCGTGTGAAGCATCCAGAGCACATACCGGACTGTGGGGTCATTAAACCCATGGACTACGACGTCCTTAACCTTGACCGAGATGTCTTAAAACTAACAATGGACTGTGGGGTCCTTAAACCCATGGACTACGACGTCCTTAACCTTGACCGAGATGTCTTAAAACTAACAATGGACCGCAATGTCCTTAAACTACCCATGGACCGCAATGTCCTTAAACTACCCATGGACCGCAATGTCCTTAAACTAGAACAATAGAGCCCCGCATGCTCTTTTGTCGGATCTAAACGGTCCCGTTTAAGTTGATCTTAGCCTCAAAGATGGCTAACGTATCCTTAAACCTTCAAACAGAGTGGATTATAAATCCCCCCAATTGACTCCGGCTTGAGGGTACATCCTTGAACTCCTCTGACATCCGTCGTTGTAATCCTTCAACGTCGTCAGAGAGGTGACGGGTCCCGACGGCCACACATTCATGGACCACTATGTCCCTAAACTGGAACATTAGAGTCCAAACGCTCTTTTGTCGGATCTAAACGATCCCGTTAAGTTGATCTTAGTCACAAAGTTAGACTAATGTATCCTTAACAAACGTTTGAGTTGATCTTAGCCTCGAGTAGGGCTGACGTATCCTCAAACCAAAACCCCCCCAAACCCAAATCTAAGATAATACGGATTTGGACTAGTCCACGCCCTACGGGCGACGACATAACTCAGTCTCCGTAAACAATCCACGGGCAACAAAATACAAAACAGACACCCACGACACGAAGTGACCATCTGGAGAAGGAGAAAGTTGTTACCGCAATGCGGTAGCGTAATTAACTGCAGGGGCTTGCGCCTGCAGGGAAGAGCGTCCCCACAATCAAAAACCCCTCAAACGAGGGGGAATCTGACGAAGTCTGCTACATCGGACGCATCCGTCTAAACCTTCGATACGTGGTGCCATAAATCAACTTGGCATCTTCGAAGAGGTGGACGGATAGCACCTATTAGCATCTGCCCCGAATCTCAGGCAAGACGCGGTGTCGCGCCGTCTTTCGGAGGGGAACAGATTCTGGCACGCCCGGTGGGACCTTTTCCTCTTTCCACTCCTCACTTCGTGTGTCGTGACTCGCGAACCAATCGCGGTTCGCTAATGTTTGCCCTTGGGTTTCAAGATACTAAGAATTGGCGTCTGGCTTATTGCAGAAAGCAAAGGATCGATGGCTTCTACTTCCGTGAAAGTGTCCAACTGCTCAGACTGCAATTGCAACCAATGCTCTGCCTCGCCAGGAGGTATAGCCTACGGACCCCAAGCTGCCTCGCTATTCACAATGCCCGTGGAACAGGTCACTCGCGCCACCACAGGATTGTTCTTTGGGACCATGGTCCCGCCGACAAACTTTGCCGCTCCAGTGCTGACAACGGAGGCTCCCAAGAAGTCGGTCTTTGATCGTCTTACCCCTGCCACGGCTCCTCTCAACGAGTCGCCCAACGTCAACGCCTCGGTCTTCTCTAGACTGGGCCAGAAATCCTGCAGACCCATCGTGGGACCTACAATCTCAGAGAAGGTTGCTTCTAAGAAAGTGGCCGCTCCTGTCCCAGAAGTCGTCAAGGCAGCCTCTCCAGCCAAAAGGTCGGTCTTTACAAGATTAACGGCTTCAGCTCCCGCTCCTACTACCCAAAGGACATCGGTCTTTGACAGGCTAATACCAACTGCGACCCCACGCCCAGACAGAGGGCAAAACGAAACCGTTCTTACCGCTGACCCTACACCGTCCGCTCGACACGCTCGACGTCGCCATTGGCGCCGAGTGAGGAAGGCTGGGGGCAACTCCCCATCTGGGTTGACTCCATCAGTCCCGGTGGCAGAAGTTAATGCTGCTGTTCCAACTGGGAACAGCTTCGAAATGCTAAATAAAGTGCGAAGAAATTCTCCTACTGCAGTACTGAAGAGGTCTCCTCCCCCGTTAAAGAAGGTTGTGGAAATGGAGTCAGAACGGCCCCAATCTCCTCAACGGCTATCTTCCAAGGTCTATAAGGTTTGGCGGCAGGCACGGGACTCGATCATCGATCCGAACTTCTCCCGCCAACACAAGAAGCTGAAAACCCAACCGGAAGCTGGTCACCAGGCCAAACCCCAAAAGGCTGTGGAACAACTGACTCATAAAAGAAGGAGGCCGGAGAAGACCCCACGGCACGCAACGACGGCTAAAAGCACTGAGCCCAGACGCCCTAAGTCTGGGGGCATGGTGGTGCACACTGTTTATATGGCCTCTGGAAAAGAGGAAAGCCGCACTTCTACGGGCCACCGACCGTTAACCCGATCCGTGACGAAAGCCCAAGAACAGCAACAGAAGCTGCAAGAAATGATGAATGCTATGGCCGCGCTCACCGGGCCAAAAGAAAACCCAGAAACGTCCTCAGACGCACGCCGAGAGGAAGAAACCGATGCTGAATTCCTTCGTCGGACACTGGAGAAAAGGGACAAAGAGGCTGCTGAACAAGCGGCCGACATACAACGGATGGGCCTTCTCTTCCAAGATGTGATAGGAATGATGATCCAGCAGGACTTACCCGCCGAGGATCCCCCGATCGTTCTTGAAGACGACCGAGGAGAAACGTCAAATCCACCACCAGCCCTCTCAACGGCCAAGGAGGATGCAATCTCTAAGGCTGACTTGGCTGACTACATAGCCCAGCAAATCCGGGTTCACCACGCGACTGAGGCAGCTGGTCAAGTCGTGAAAACGGGGCGGCCGTATCCGAGCTGGTACGACCAAATCAAATACCCGCAAGGCTATACGATACCAAAATTCCACGTGTATAAGGGGACCGGCAATCCCCATCAACATGTCGCCCAGTTTCGGGCCCTCTGCGGTAACACCGGCGGTGATGATAAGTTGTTGCTCCGCCAGTTTGTGGGCAGCTTATCAGAAACAGCGTTCGAATGGTACTCAGAACTCCCGAACGATTCTATCAAAACGTTCGCTGAAATGGAGTTGTTGTTCACTCAACGATTTGCAAGTGCCAGCGAACGCACTCCAATAACTGCACTTATTAACGCCAGGGTAAAACCGGGCGAAACCTGGGTCCAGTACGCTATACGCTGGCGGAACTTGTGGTCGAGATGTGAGCAACGCATTGAGGAAGCACCTGCGGTGGGCATGTTCGTGGGAACTCTAGACCCTCACGCAACTATCTCCCAGTTTATGATGTTCTTTAAGCCAACCACATTCCAGGCCCTGATCGACAAGTTGGCTCAGATGGACCAGATGGGTCATAGACCACCTACACTGAAGTCGGAACCTCGGAATGACAAGGGTAAAGGAAGAGCAACATTTGTCGCAAATGCCCAAGAGCAACCTAACGCCCCGAAACCGACAGATCAACTGGAGGAAAGACGTCGGTATTATAATGAGAAGATGAAGCGTCCCTACTCGTTCCCACGGGACAAGACGAAACGGCTATTCGAGCTGGCAATACGCAACAGACTTATAAACCTGCCAAATCCAAGGTGACCGCCGCAACCCACCGAAGTGAATAACCCTAACTATTGCCCTTACCATCAAACGGTAGGCCATCCGATTGAAGATTGTTTCGTCTTCAACGGATGGATTGAAGACCAATACCTCCAGGGGAAGTTTGTACTGTCCGAAAAGTGGAAGGTGAACCCACCACAGCCGCATGCTCCGAGGAAAGCGGATACGCCGGGGGCAACATGTTCTTTTATTGAAGAAGCTCCATGGGAGGTCGTGCTATCAACTAAAACCAAAAGAATGCTGAGAGACCTTCATGCGTGCCCTGCGATCGAATGGAAGGACCCTCTTGAACCTCAAATTATCAAAGGAATGTTGAAGCCCCGCCCAACTACGAAGACTCGCGATAATGGCCCAAATACTCACGCCCAACCGTCAAAATCTTCGAAGAAAAAGAAGAAGAAATCCAAGAAGTCCGTGAAGCCTGGAAAAGAGCATACGAACTTGCAGAAGCAAATCGACGCGCTGGAAGAATACAATCAAAAGGCGCGAACTCCTGTCACACTCCAAGAATTCCTCAACCACATCTTTCAAGAGGAAGATGATGAAGAGAGCTCGTCAGATGAATCCGAAGAATATGCGGCGAGTTGTAACGTGATCTCCCACTCGTTTACTGATGATGGGAAAACTCATGGCACTAAAAAGCTGAAGGCAGAGACTGTACCAGAGCATGCATGGCCAACAGATGAAATGATCGACGCTTTTCTAGACGAGATTCGTCTAAAATGTAAAGCGGACCAGGAGAGTGAGATGGCCACATCGGAAGGAGCCAAATGCGGGCAGCCGAACGAAAGAGTTGAACTACCCCTGCCGGAGCATAAGGCATCCGAAGCAGACAAGAAGATACTCAAGACGAGGAAAAGGTTTGCCAAAGCCATGTCAATGGGAATGAAGCTACCACCCTCGGAAGGAAACACACACGATGGGGTAGAGACGCACCCTGACTATTACGCATATCATCGAAAAATATCACATCCCATGGAGGAGTGCGACGCCTTTAAGATATGGTGGCAAGGATATGTTGCTCATCGGCAACATTTTAAGCGCATGAAACGCAAGATCCGTCGGGAGCGAAGAAGTACTGTCGATGGGCACAACAGAACGACTGGCAACTGTTGCATGGTTAACGCCAGGGGGTCACAAGTTCTCACCTTTGGGAGCGACTCTGATGAAGAAATGGCTCTGGGCCCTCTCTTTAAAGAATCTGTCTTGGGGAAAGAGGAGGAATCGGAGATCTGCGAGAACATTCAGCTGCGCAATCGCACACTCCCAGAAAAGAATCTCGGGCCCGGGAATAGAAAGGATAAGGGAAAGGAAAAGGTCACTGAAGATATCACTTTAGATGACCAAGTCATGAGAGAAGCAGTGCTCCCCCTCGAGATAGAGTTACCCTCTCTACGAGTAGCAGTCCACCACGAGCTGACGAACGAAGAAAATGCTCACCTTCGGCTTGAGGAGCTTGATGCCCTCGACGAAACCCGGCTCATAGCGCAACAACATCTAGAAGCCTACAAAGCAAAGATGACGCGCTCGTACGAACGATTGACCAGGCCGAGGACATTCCGCCAAGGCGAACTCGTACTAGTGGTCAAAAGACCTATGATCCCCAATCGTGCCAAGCGGGGAAAATTTGAGCCAAACTATGAAGGCCCGTACATCATAGACAAGGTCTACCAGGGTGGAGCCTACCTACTCATGGACATGCACGGTGAAAGGCCTTTCAGGCCGATAAACGGCCGCTTCCTGAAGAAATACTATGCTTAATAAGCCACAGCCTGGGTCAATGATAGATGACGACGACTATGTCCACTCACTATCTTCCTAGGAGCAGCCAGCCTTCCCATATCAACGGACCGAAATGTCCTTAAACTAACAACGGACCGAAACGTCCTTAAACTAACAACGGACCGAAACGTCCTTAAACTAACAACGGACCGAAACGTCCTTAAACTAACGACGGACCGAAACGTCCCTAAACTACTACCGCAACGTCCTTAGGTGAACGAGATGGATAAATAAAGAAAAAAGAAAAAAAAATAAAAATAAAAAAAACGGTATGTCCATAAGCAAAATGGGCACGGATGAAAACCCGAAAAGGGCTCCGTGAGTAAAAACAGCAGGGCTGCCGGCAAGTGTTCGTGAAAACCTGAGAGGGCGCGACCTTGTAAAAAAATAAAATAAAAAAAAATATAAAAAATAAAAAAAACGGTATGTCTATAAGCAAAACGGGCACGGATGAAAACCCGAAAGGGCTCCGTGAGTAAAAACAGCAGGACTACCGGCGAGTGTTTGTGAAAACCCGAAAGGGCGCAACCTCGTTAAAGGACACTTACAGAGTCCTCTCGACCTCGTAAGGAGAAACCACCTGCGTGAGATCCTTACGACTCACAAAGGAGCAACACACTTAGGGATCCTCACGATTCCTAAGGAGAAAATACACTTACGAGATCCTCACGACTCGTAAGGAGAATCCTCTTATGGGACCCTCACGGCTCATGAGATTTGAAAAGTCTTAAGTTACAGAAACCTGAACCTGTTCTTAAGCAAATCCTCCACAACCTCCGATATTGCCCTACAAGAGGCTCAATACTGACCCTTGTATACAATCCACGGGCACAAATAAACATTTCCCCAGCAAAGTCCAACCCTTGTGGGTCCTCTCGACCCATAAGGTGAAAACCCTCTTGTAGGATCCTTACGACTTACAGAGGAACATACACTTAGGAATCCTCACGATCCCTAAGGAGAAAATACACCTGCAAGATCCTCACGACTTGTAGGGAGAAATACCTTTGTGAGACCCTTACGGCTCATGAAGTCAAAAGCCTTAGTCGACTGGACCTTAACCCTGTTTGCTAAGCCACCTTTGTTCAACATCGACAGAGGCAAATGATGATTCGCTCCTGGCAATATTCCAGTTGCAGCGATGCTGATGCCTAAACCGGTATCAAATCCTAAGTCCTTTCATGGCAAATGATGATTCGCTCCTGGCAACATCCCAGTTGCAGCGGTGCTGATGCCGAAATCGGTGTCCGAAATCCGAGCTTGCGGCGAAAAAGCTAGCAGGCCACACATGCCTACAAAATAGCCGAAATGATGGGGCAACTTGCAATAAAAAGTAGCAAGTAAAAATGTATGCATGAAAAATAGCCGAAATGATGGGGCAACTCGCAATAAAAAGCAGCGAGTAAAAATAAAATAAATAGCCGAAATGGTTGGGCACCGCGAAAAAATAGCCGAAATGATTGGGCAATCGCGACCTTCGCGATATAAAAAGCTGAAATGATAGAGCATCGCGGAAAGAATAAAAGAAATGATGGAAAAATGAAACCTTTTTGCCCTACAGGTGATGCTACATCAATCCCTGTATACAATCCAGGGGCGCAAACAAAGAAGGAGTCGTACTCCTCCCCCAGGATTCATCATGAGAGGAAGCCAAATCTCGACGGTTCACAAATAACCTGGAGATCATCTCGACGCAGCAGACACAACATCAAGCGAAATGGAACAGCGGCAACCCCCAGTTCCATGGATCAGTGATATACGCATCACCAAGAGTCAAACCTCCATTCCGTGAAATGCGGATACAATCGATAAAATTCCTGGTTACGTGGAACGCGGATAATGTCACTCTTTGATCCCGTGGAAAGCGTCCAGAGCGGATCCTGGTTCTCGCAGAGCATGGCAGTGAACCCGTGCGAAGCATCCAGAGCGGAGCCTAGTCCTCGCCTAACGCGGCAGTGAACCCGTGTGAAGCATCTAGTGCAAAATTCCTGGTTACGTGGAACGCGGATAATGTCACTCTTTGACCCCATGGAAAGCGTCCAGAGCGGATCCTGGTCCTCGCAGAGCATGGCAGTGAACCCGTGCGAAGCATCCAGAGCGGAGCCTAGTCCTCGCCTAACGCGGCAGTGAACCCGTGTGAAGCATCTAGTGCAAAATTCCTGGTTACGTGGAACACGGATAATGTCACTCTTTGACCCCGTGGAAAACGTCCAGAGCGGATCCTGGTCCTCGCAGAGCATGGCAGTGAACCCGTGCGAAGCATCCAGAGCGGAGCCTAGTCCTCGCCTAACGCGGCAGTGAACCCGTGTGAAGCATCTAGTGCAAAATTCCTGGTCACGTGGAACACGGATAATGTCACTCTTTGACCCCGTGGAAAACGTCCAGAGCGGATCCTGGTCCTCGCAGAGCATGGCAGTGAACCCGTGCGAAGCATCCAGAGCGGAGCCTAGTCCTCGCCTAACGCGGCAGTGAACCCGTGTGAAGCATCTAGTGCAAAATTCCTGGTCACGTGGAACGCGGATAATGTCACTCTTTGACCCCGTGGAAAACGTCCAGAGCGGATCCTGGTCCTCGCAGAGCATGGCAGTGAACCCGTGCGAAGCATCCAGAGCGGAGCCTAGTCCTCGCCTAACGCGGCAGTGAACCCGTGTGAAGCATCTAGTGCAAAATTCCTGGTCACGTGGAACGCGGATAATGTCACTCTTTGACCCCGTGGAAAGCGTCCACAGCGGATCCTGGTCCTCGCAGAGCATGGCAATGAACCCGTGCGAAGCATCCAGAGCGGAGCCTAGTCCTCGCCTAACGCGGCAGTGAACCCGTGTGAAGCATCTAGTGCAAAATTCCTGGTCACGTGGAACACGGATAATGTCACTCTTTGACCCCGTGGAAAACGTCCAGAGCGGATCCTGGTCCTCGCAGAGCATGGCAGTGAACCCGTGCGAAGCATCCAGAGCGGAGCCTAGTCCTCGCCTAACGCGGCAGTGAACCCGTGTGAAGCATCTAGTGCAAAATTCCTGGTCACGTGGAACGCGGATAATGTCACTCTTTGACCCCGTGGAAAGCGTCCAGAGCGGATCCTGGTCCTCGCAGAGCATGGCAGTGAACCCGTGCGAAGCATCCAGAGCGGAGCCTAGTCCTCGCCTAACGCGGCAGTGAACCCGTGTGAAGCATCTAGCGCAAAATTCCTGGTTACGTGGAACGCGGATAATGTCACTCTTTGACCCCGTGGAAAACGTCCAGAGCGGAGCCTGGTCCTCGCCAAGCACGGCAGTGAACCCGTGTGAAGCATCCAGAGTAAATACCGGACTGTGGAGTCCTTAAAATCCACGGACTATGACGTCCTTAACCTCGACCGTGATGTCTTAAAACTAACGATCAACCATCCCGATTCCCTACAGACTTTGCCTTGGTTTAAGGGTACATCTCTTCACTCCTTTGATGCCCGGCGTTGTAATTCCTCAACGTCTTCAAAGAGGTGACGGGTCCCTGCAACCAAACACCGGACTGTGGAGTCCTTAAATCCACGGACTATGAGGTCCTTAACCTTGACCGTGATGTCTTAAAACTAACAGCGGACTGTGGAGTCCTTAAATCCACGGACTATGAGGTCCTTAACCTTGACCGTGACGTCTTTAAACTACGATACCTTGAGAGACCCCTGACTCCGTGAAACACGGATAAGGGTGATCACATCCGGCACTTGCAGGCCCTCACGACCTGTAAGGAAGAAAAACTCTCTTGTGAGATCCTTACGACCCTCAAGGGAAAACCCGCTTAAGTATCCTCACGATCTTTAAGAAGAACTCACACCTATGGGATCCTCTCGACCTGTAGGGAGAAAAACTCTTTATGAGACCCTCGCGGCTCATAAGATGCAAAAGCCTTAGGAAGCAGATCTTAACCCTGAGTCCTGAGCCATTGCTGTCCTGCAAGGAAATCAAGATAGAATACCCGCAGAATACATTCAATGAAAAGGAGACATATCATTGACAAAAAAATGTATCTTTTATTCATAAACCAAAATGGGTACAAAATACAATTCATGAAAGAAACAAAAAGAAAATACTTTCATCCATGAGTATGTACAAAAGGGAAGAAAAAGATACAAATGTTTTAGGCCGGCGGGCGATTCAGCAGCTTGGTCAGCTCATCCTGCTTTTGCTGAGCCACGGCTTCATGACGCAAGATCTCCAGAAGACGAGCCTCCGCTTGAGCTTGCTGAGCCTGATACGAAGCGAGCCGGGCTTCAAGCTCTTTCTCAGTGGCCTTATGAGCCTCGACCCTCTCACGAGTGAACATGGCAGCTTTATCGAGAGCCACCACCTCTTTGATGGACTCCTGAAGCACCCGCCAGAGTTCATACGCTTTGTTGGCCTTGGCTGTGAGATTGGCTTGAAGCTCGCTCAGCGCCTTGGAGGCTAGCTCCCTTTCCGAGAACTTGCGACCGAGCCTCTTCTCACATGACGTCATGTTGGCCGCGCACCGTACTATCAGCCCTCGCAATTCCGCCTTTGCAGCCACGGCCTCCGAGGAAAGGCGAGAACACTCGAGAGTGTGCAGGCAAGCCTCCACTCGCCGGCAGAACTCCACCCAGACTCGCACCACCTCTTCGCTGTGGTAGGTGGCAAGAAAAGGAAGAGAGCCGTTAGCCTCGGCAGCGAATGCTTCAGCCGTGGTCGTGCTGCCAGCACGAAGCTCCTCGATCAGAGACGACAAGGAGACGAGGCTTAATTGGGCCAAGCGTTCTGAAGCCCGCAAGGCATAAGGGCCGGGTGGCATCACGATGCGCGACTCCAACGTCGTGGAAACTGGCAGAGCTGTTTAAATTTAAAAGACGTCAACAAAACTCTTAAGCAAGGAACAGGTGAGAGTGCAATGAAATGTCACTCACCGACAGTCGTACAAGCAGGAGCTGAAGGCTCCCCTGGCCCTTCGAGAATCTCGACCTCGTCATCGGCTTCCAGAACTGCAGGAAACGTTAATGTCAGTACGCAAAAATAACAACGATGCTATGAGAAGGGATGGACGACACCAACCTTGCCCAGACGAAAGGACAATGCGCTGAGGGGAGATCGCCTGCGGAGCTGCCATCTCCAATAAACGCTGAAATGACTGTCGAGGCGACAGATCCGCGATCGTGGCCGCCAAACCGCGCAATTCTGGGAAAGATAAAAGAGTTCAGACTATGAAGGGGTTGCTAAATCAAAACGCGGAGGGATACCTTCAACACTCCTCCCATTCTGAGCCGGGGGGATAGCAGCTTCAACGGTCTCCGCCGTAACCTCAGGCTCCAACAAAGGAAGAATAGTCCCGACTACCTCACTCCCAGCCTTTGGGTCGCCCTCGGTAAGAGTCATTGGGGCGTCGGCCTCCAAAGGAGCCTCCTCCAAAGGGGCAAGCACGCCCTGGCCAAGAACCGCCGCTGGAAGTTCCATCATGAGAGGAACAGCCTCGTCAGCCCTTTCCACATCCAGCAAGGCTTCATCGGGAGTTTCGGAGGGCTTTAGCTTTAATAAGCCCGTAGGAAGCTCCCCCAGCGTCGAAGATTCTGCATGATCCAAGTAAGAATAATGATGTATATGCATGGGCATAAATAATCGGAGAGACTACAAAGGAAGCACAACGTACCTATACGCAAAGAAGCCCTCAATATGGCTTCTTCAAGCCGCTGCTCCTTCTCAAGGAGGTGGGCTCGCCGGGGTTCGAGCGTAGACTCATGACCGCCAGTCCACAAAGAAAGTGCATCAGCTGCGTCTTCTGAAGCGGCCTGCTTCAGAGCCCTTTCCCCCCATTCCTCCAAAGGGCTGATAAATCGCCGCCGAATCCACGAAGGGTCTTTGTAGAAAATTACAGCGGGGTAAGACTTCTTCGGAACCTTGGCGTTGTGAGACGCGTCTTTTGAGCGCCGTATGGCCTCGGCCAACTGCGCAGCCTCCTCATCCACTGAACTCGGGAAGAGAAGTCCAGCGTCCGACCCTTGCACGGCCAATGGTTCGTCTTCAAGGATAGGCTCAGACTCCATCACAGAATCAAGCGGGGCAGTAGCCGCTTTCTTCCGCCGTTTAGACCCGGAGCCGGTCGCCGAGGATGATCGCTTCCTCCCTCGCGAAGCCTTAGGGCGGCGCTGGCCCACATCGCCCTCAGCGCCCTCATCCTTGTTTCTATCGCTCGGCGCCACAACCGAGGACGATACCGCCATCGTCGACACCACGGGGGGTGGCGCCGCCACCGGCGGGGGTACTACTACCGGAGCCCGCTTACCCCGTGAGCGAGAACCCAAAGGCATACCAGCTATCGGAGTAAGGTCTACCCCGGACTCCCCTGGAATGAGCGCGGTGCCGATCTCCCTCAAAGGAAAGCGGACTGGAACCCTCGGTCGTAACTCAGCCCCAGGAGCCAGAGGAGGGGCATCGTGGCCAAGAAGCACCCTCCTTTCCTTGAGAATGATTGGGTTGACTCGATGAAGATACCAACCCGTAAACGCGCCCACGCATCGAGGCATGTACTCAGATTCAGGGACCATGAAATAAGAGCCGGTGTTCAGCCTCATAAAATGATGAGCAGCATCGCGAACAGCATCAAGCGAAGGGATCGGGGCGACCATAAAAGCCTCGAAAGGAACACCCTGGTCGTACCCGAGCTGCCGGGCAAATCGATGCGGATTGTACCGCATGAAAAGAGCCGCATTGTCCTGGCGAAACACCAAGTAACCCGGTCTGATTGCATACAAATGCGTGGCCTCCCGGGGCTTCAGAGAAGGTGCGTTGTCTTTCGACTGGTCCCAGAGTTGTTGGACGGGACCCGAAGGAGTAGACAAGACCCGATCAGTAAAAACCAACCCGCCAGCGGTGGCATGAGGAGAAATTAGCACCCGAATGGCCCCGAATTGAGTCGGGTCGGCGGCAGAAGCATCCACTAGCCGCATAAGTAGTGGAAAGGGGTAGGCATCGTAAAATGAGGGCCTCTGATGCATGGCGAACGCCCCCAATACATGCATTTCGATCCAGGACGTGAAATAATGAAGCGAAAAGTTCACCACATCCACGCCAGGCGTGGAGGTATTAGCCGCGGTGCCCAATCCATTATAGAGGTGTGCCAAGGCCGGGATGCCGATGGCCAACCGCGTCCCCTCAGCAATACGTTGAGCCGGGTAGATGACCGAGGCTCTCATGAAGCGGCGATGCATGGGGATAACGAACCAGCTAAGCCAAACACTGACAAACCCCACAAAGAATGTTTCCTCATCCATACCAGGTGCTGCAATGGACTCAAAAGACATCGGCGACACGATGGGAATATAATACTGTGGCAAGTCCGATTCAGCAGTCGGTAGCTTCTTCGGACCAAACCCAAAGGGGTCTCTGATGTTAGCAAATTTCGGAGCAGTCTTCGATATGATATCCTCACGAAGGAAGCAGGAAATGAAGCTTTTAAAAGTAACACCCTGCTCCTCAGACTCAGTGAACAATTGATCAAAAATACCCAGCGCCTTGATCAAGCTGGGGCGCTTATGGCGAACAGCATTCTCAGCGGACAGGCCGTCAATCGGTGCAGACTCGGGCTCGAAGACATACTCGTCAGAAGGCAACAACTCCTCATACAGTGCGCCCCTGATTGGCAATCCTGAGATTTCATAAAATTCTGCAAGAGAGATCGAGACCTCGTGATCCCCCAGAAGAAAAGTATTAGTGGGAAGATTCCACTGGTTCAAAAACGCCTTGACCCACCAGGCATGCGGGGACTTGTAATGGAACAGTGACGCATATATGGCCTGATAAAGCCCAACTTTCTGCAACCGCGCCCGATGGGCGGAAAGGATGTAGCGAGCCCAGAGAAGGTAGCCCGTAGGATGCCTGGGAGTGAGCCCTATCTTATAAATTTGCCCCCATGGGTGGGCCTCACCCTGGCAGATACGCCGCCCCAGTATGTCTATGGCCGGAATCGGATGGTTCGGAATACCGGTCGTCGAAGGCTCAAGCCTCCCCGTTGGAGTCCAGTTGGGCATTTCCACAGCAAAAGCTGTTCTTGGAGGATCCATCGGTAAAAAGGGGAAAGTAGGCTCCGTTGGCACCGCGCAGAGAAAACTCCGACGACCCTGAATAATCTGACTATACCAAGACCCCCACTGAAGGAGGTTGGTGCAGTTCGGGTCATGAGCCCGAATCATCGCCATCGCTTCCTCATCAGACGGTGACTGAGGAAAAGCCGCCTCCGAGCGAGAAAAGGGAAAGCGTGGAGCAGAAGCCATCGCACCTGAAATCCAACAAAAGAAGACCGTTAATAGGAAAGTCAACGATGTTTACTCATGCATGAACATGAAGACTAGTGGGAGAAAGCAACAGCAAAGTTTCCTGGGACCATTGGCTATAAAACACATGGGCCCCACAGAATCCGGATGACGGCTCATTAATAATGAGACCAAACAGTTACAATAAAACAAAAGGGAATATCCCCATTTAATAAAAATGATGGCCACGCACATCCCCCCAGCAGGATCTGTCTCGGGCTCTACAGTGGATCCAATAAAATCAAAGGAATTGAATTCACACAAAAAGACATCATTACAAAGCCCCCATTGCATTAATTGCAGGAAGAACAACCTCGGGCCAAGAGACCCCAGGAAGCCTCTGTGTGAAGAAATCGAGTTCTTCGTTGGAATTAAATTCCTTATTAAGAAAAGAGAATTAAATTCCCAAAAACATTTTTGGATGGAATTAAATTCTATGGATTTGAACTGCCATCATCATCTCTCCAAAGATCATCTAAACCCTAAGAGATCTACAGTTGAAAGATTAAACAGTTTCATGTTCTTATGGAAAATATAAAGAAAGAAGGGTAAAAACCCTTGTTTTGGATTTAAAATCCAGGAAAATGTGAAGGTCCATCGTTGTCCAAGAACATTACCTGAGGAAAAAGGATTCCTTTTGAGCAGAGTTAAACTCTGAAAATATTTTAAAACAGAGAACTAAGCTCTGGAAGAAGAGAATTAAATTCTCAGAAAAAGTTCTCAGAAGAAGAAGATGGGCAAAGTGAAGGCTCCTATGAAGAGACAGAGGTATTTATAGAAGGCAATGGAAACGCTTCGTCTCCCCAGATCCCTAGAGGAATCCAACGGTCACAAGAGGTGACAGCGTTGCACTCACGTGCAGACACGTGAGAACAACGCTGTGGGGGCATTTGTTTCCTGATTTAAAATTAGGAAAGCTTCTGGGAAAAGCTTCAAAAAGGGGGTCACGTGTTGGCACGTGACACCTAAAAGGGATCATCAAGTCAAGTTCAGTTTCCTGACTACGCTGAAGAAAATGGGCTTCAGAAAGAGTCACGTGTTCCCACGTGACCAGGGTCACGTGGCGACACGTGACATTTAAATGCAAGCGTCAAAGGCACACAAGTTCTCTGATCAAGTCAAGAAAAGGCTTCAGAAGAGGTCACGTGTTCCCACGTGACCAGGGTCACGTGTTGGCACGTGACGTTCAAGACGGCAGACTCGTTCTCCAGAAGAACCGAAGAAAGAGAGTTCAAACAAGGGTCACGTGCTCACACGTGATCAGGGGTCACGTGGTAGCACGTGACGCTTAGGCAGCAATCAGAAGATAGAGCGCAAAAGAAAGGAAAAGGCTCATTCCAAAGGGGGTCACGTGCCCACACGTGACCATGGGTCACGTGGTCACACGTGACCAGCTTTCAAAGCCCATTGTGTTAACAGAATTAAATTCTGAAGGAGATTTAAATCTTTCCAAAGGAGAGTGATTATCTGGGGCCGATCAAATTAAAGATTCAGAGGTGATAGAATATCATCTATCTATGGAAAATCTCGGGTTTGGAAAGATTTCCCCTTTAAATCTAACCAAAATAACAAGGGAGAATCTCTGGATTTAAAATCCAATGGTGAATAAAATTCACCTAATAATCCAAAGGTCCAAAATGAATGATGAATGCAAATCAAATCTCAATGAAGATTCGTCAAAAACTGATTGATTCGGCTGCTTCTCCTATAAATAGGAGCCAAGAGACATACATACAGATACATGCGCAGAGAAGAAAAAAAAAGAAGAAGAGCTTTGATACTTTGAAAAGACTCGGATCTTCTGCGAAAAACCCTAGGTAAGGAAGGGAAGGCCTTTTGAAAGAAAGAGAATTTAATTCTCAGCAGAGTTTAACTCTGATAATGTAAAAACAGAAGAACATATTTCTTCTCTCTTTGATGGAGGATCTGCAAAGTGCACATCTCCCCTTAAGGTTGAGAATTTAATTCTCAATGGGTTGAGATCCTGCCATGCAGATCCAAAACAAGGAGAAGGAACGCAAGCACGAGAATTTAATTCTCACAGAACTATAGGAATTTAATTCCTTTAAAATAAAATTAGGGCTTGATCCTATATTATGGGAATTTAATTCCTCCAGAACAAAAAAGAAACAGGGTTTAACCCTAATTAAGAAACTAGTTCTGTTGAAACAGCAGGAATTTAATTCCCTTAATCATACAGAGGATGGAAGTTTAAACTCCTTAAAAACTTTTATTAGGGTTTAACCCTATTCAGCCCTTCACGTATATGAGGAATTTAATTCCTACAGAAAATTCAGAGTTAAACTCTATTCCAGAAAACAAAGTCTTCGAAAGGAAGTAGGAATTTAATTCCTCTGAAATTTATAGTTCGAGGAATTTAATTCCTCTGAAATTTATAGTTCGAGGAATTTAATTCCTAAAAGAAGATTAACAAAGCCTCTAAACAAAATACCTAGAGGCAGGGTCACGTGTCATCACGTGACCCCCCTAAGAGAGCTACAGAAAGCCCCTTTGAGGCAGCACCCCACGTGACCCACGTGACCCTCAGCAGAAGCTCTAATCCATAGGCATTTGAATGCCCATCACATGATGGCACGTGATGCTCTGGAAGACGCGATAATCTCAGCAGAACAAAGGAAGGGAGGGCGCTCTCACGTGCTGCCACGTGACCCCTCTTACCTTAGTGTTTAAACACTAATCTGAGATCTTCATTTGCAGTGTTCAACACTGATTACCTTAGTGTTTAACACTAACCTGAAAAAACATTGTTGCTGGTGTTCAACACCAAATATTCTCTTAGTGTTAAACACTAACTTGTCAACCCCATTCCCAGTGTTCAACACTGACTGCTCTGTAGTGTTTAACACTAGACTTTGGCCCAATTGGCTTAAATGGATGGAGGCAAAGCCTCTCTTGATTGGACTTAGCCCAAGATGGCCATAAGTCCTCAATTTGTGATTAACTGGTCCAATGGACTCATAACATAATTAATTCGTCTTGACCCCAAATTGGGCCAAGGGCTATTTAATCCACTCCGGTTCTAGGGTACATCTCTTCACTCCTTTGATACTTGGCATTGTAATCCCTCAATGCCGTCAAAGAGGTGACGGGTCCCGACGACCACACATTGATATGGACTGTGGGGTCCTTAAACTCATGTCTAATGCAAATTCCTGGTTACGTGGAACGCGGATAATGTCACTCTTTGACCCCGTGGAAAACGTCCAGAGCGGAGCCTGGTCCTCGCCAAGCGCGGCAGTGAACCCGTGTGAAGCATCCAGAGCACATACCGGACTGTGGGGTCCTTAAACCCATGGACTACGACGTCCTTAACCTTGACCGAGATGTCTTAAAACTAATAATGGACTGTGGGGTCCTTAAACCCATGGACTACGACGTCCTTAACCTTGACCGAGATGTCTTAAAACTAACAATGGACCGCAATGTCCTTAAACTACCCATGGACCGCAATGTCCTTAAACTACCCATGGACCGCAATGTCCTTAAACTAGAACAATAGAGCCCCGCATGCTCTTTTGTCGGATCTAAACGGTCCCGTTTAAGTTGATCTTAGCCTCAAAGATGGCTAACGTATCCTTAAACCTTCAAACAGAGTGGACTATAAATCCCCCCAATTGACTCCGGCTTGAGGGTACATCCTTGAACTCCTCTGATATCCGTCGTTGTAATCCTTCAACGTCGTCAGAGAGGTGACGGGTCCCGACGGCCACACATTCATGGACCACTATGTCCCTAAACTGGAACATTAGAGTCCAAACGCTCTTTTGTCGGATCTAAACGATCCCGTTAAGTTGATCTTAGTCACAAAGTTAGACTAACGTATCCTTAACAAACGTTTGAGTTGATCTTAGCCTCGAGTAGGGCTGACGTATCCTCAAACCAAAACCCTCCCAAACCCAAATCTAAGATAATACGGATTTGGACTAGTCCACGCCCTACGGGCGACGACATAACTCAGTCTCCGTAAACAATCCACGGGCAACAAAATACAAAACAGACACCCACGACACGAAGTGACCATCTGGAGAAGGAGAAAGTTGTTACCGCAATGCGGTAGCGTAATTAACTGCAGGGGCTTGCGCCTGCAGGGAAGAGCGTCCCCACAATCAAAAACCCCTCAAACGAGGGGGAATCTGACGAAGTCTGCTACATCGGACGCATCCGTCTAAACCTTCGATACGTGGTGCCATAAATCAACTTGGCATCTTCGAAGAGGTGGACGGATAGCACCTATTAGCATCTGCCCCGAATCTCAGGCAAGACGCGGTGTCGCGCCGTCTTTCGGAGGGGAACAGCGCAGACTCGTAAAAAATTTCCTGTGCACTTGCAAGGTCCTCTCGACCTTGTAAGGAGAAAATACACGCGTGAGATCCTTACGACTCATAAGGGAGCAAAACACTTAGGAATTCCCACGATTCCTAAGGAGAAATTACACTTACGAGATCCTCATGACTTGTAAGGAGAATTTCCCTCCTATGAGACCATCACGGCTCACAGGATTCAAAAGTCTTAAGATACAGGGACCTGAACCTGTCCTTGAGCCATCACATCCTCCAAACTTCCCTACAGGTGGTCAATATCGACCCTTGTATACAATCCACGGGCATAAATAAGCGTTCCCTCGCCCAGTTCCACCAATAGTGTGAAATTCTCCTATTTGGTGAACAAAACTTGTAAGTCCTCTCGACTTGCAAGGAGAAAATGCTCCTGTGAGATCCTTACGACTCTCAAGAGAAAACGCACCTAGAAGTCCTCATGACTCTAAGGAGAAATTACACCTACGAAATCCTCACAACTCGTGGGGAGAAATACCTTTATGAGACCCTTATGGCTCACGAAGTCAAAAGCCTTAGTCGTCAGGTCCCTAACCCTGTCTACTAAACCACCTTTGTTCGATAGAGGTGAAGGAAAATGATGATTCGCTCCTGGCAACGTTCCAGTAGTAGCGATACTGATGCCTAAATCGGTGACAAATTCCAAATCCTTTCACGGCAAGTGATGATTCGCTCCTGGCAATATTTCAGTCGCAGCGATGCTGATGCCAAAATTGGTATCAGATCTCAAGCCCATACACGCAACAAAATCAGCGAGCGGTATCAGATCTCAAGCCCATACACGCAACAAAATCAGCGAGCCAAAAATACATATAAAAATAGCCGAAATGATTGGGTAACACACAATAAAAAGCAGCGAGTAAAAAGAAAAATAGCCGAAATGATTGGGCACCGCGAAAAATAGCCGAAATGATTAAGCAATCGCGACTTTCACGATATAAAAAGCTGAAATGTTAGAGCATCGCGGAATGAAAAAATAATGAAAGAATGAAATTTTTTCCCTACAGGCAAGTCCATACTGACCCCTGTATACAATCCATGTGCATAAACAAAAAGGGAACCATATTTCCCAACAAACTCTGTCAAAGGGAGATCCAGATCCAAACGACAACATCTACAGCCTAGAGATCAGCAACGACATTCCTCCTCATTCCAGCAGGATACGTACGTGACACCACTAATTGGAGCCACGAAAAAGTCTCTAGTTTTAAGACTCTACGGTGCACAAACAACCTATAGTCAACCAATGACCTCCCCGCCGGAACAACGCTCCGTCTCGGAAACAAGTCAGCCACTGACCTCCCCGCCGGAACAACGCTCCGCCTCGGAAACAAGTCAGCCAGTGGCCTCCCCGCTGGAACAACGCTCCGTCTCGGAAACAAGTCAGCCAATGGCCTCCCCGCCAGAACAACGCTCCGTCTCGGAAACAAGTCAACTAATGGCCTCCCCGCCGGAGCAACGCTCCGTCTCGGAAACAAGTCAACCAATGACCTCCCCGCCGGAGCAACGCTCCGTCTTGCTTCGTCTCGAAAACAAGTCAGCCAATGACCTCCTCGCCGGAGCAACGCTCCGTCTCGGAAACAAGTCAGCCAATGACCTCCCCTCCGGAACAACGCTCCGTCTCGGAAACAAGTCACCCAATGACCTCCCTGCTGGAGCAACGCTCCGTCTTGAAAATAAGTCAGCCAATGACCTCCCAGCCGGAGCAACGCTCCGTCTCGGAAACAAGTCAGCCAATAACCTCCCGCCGGAGCAACGCTTCGTCTCGGAAACAAGTCATCCAATGACCTCCTCGCTGGAGCAACGCTCCATCTCGGAAACAAGTCAGCCAATGGACTCCCCGTCAGAGCAACGCTCCGTCTTGGAAACAAGTCAGCCAATGGCCTCCCCGCCGGAGCGACGCTCCGTCTCGGAAACAAGTCAACCAATGGCCTCCCCACTGGAGCAACGCTCCGTCTCGGAAACAAGTCAACCAATGGCCTCCCCGCCGGAGCAATGCTCCGCCTCGGAATCAAGTCAACCAATAATCTCTCGATTCATCTTGACTCGTGAGAAAATTAGTGTCCTTGCGAGAACTTCTCAATTCGTCTCGACTTGTAGGGGACATCCTTAGGCAACGAGGATAAAGACATGTTTCCTAAGCACTGGGGCCCTGCAAGTCGGTCCAAGGTGGGCTATTGCATACCATTCACGGGCTACACTCTCCAAAGTCGAATCTCGACAAGGAAGGAAACAACCAGTTACGAGTCCTCTCGACTTGCAAGCGGAAAAAATTCTCTTATGAGATCCTTACGACTCTCAAGAGAAAATACACACTTAGGAATCCTCATGATTCCTAAGGAGAAAATATACCTACGGGATCCTCTCGACTCGTAGGGAGAAAAGTCTTTATGAGACCCTCATGGCTCATAAAGTTGAAAAGTCTTAGGCAGCAGACCCGAACCTGTTTCCTAAGCCATCGCTACCCTACAAAGAGTTCAAGATAAACCGTTATCTACCATCTACAGGCCACATTTGCTAAAGTCACATGCCAATGACACGACAAAGAAAAGAAAGCGCCAGTATGAGATAAAATATATCCTTTATTCATGAATCAAAATGAATAAAAGACATTCCTATTCGTAAATGAATACAAAAAATACACAACGACGAAAAAAATGCTTAAGCCGGTGCACGGTGCAGCAGGCTCGTAAGCTCGTCGGTCTTCCGCTGGACCTCGACCTCAAGCTCCGTTATGGTTATGAGATAAGTCCCCGCCTAAGCCTGTTGAGTCCGATAAGGAGCAAACCGACTCTCAAGCTCCCTTTCAACAACTTTATGAGCTTCAACCATCTCGCGGGTAAAGATGACAGCTTTATCAAGAGCGACCACCTCAGTGATAGCTTCTTGAAGCATTCACCAAATTTCGTACGCACGAGTGGCCTTGGTTGGCAGCGCATCGTTCGATCAACCTCCGTAGGCTCGTCTTTGCATTCAAGAGCTCAGGAGGAAGACGTATGCACTCAAGACCATGTAGGAAAGCCTCTACTCGACGACAATACTTAATCCAAGACATGCACAAACCATGTGCTATGTAAGGCAATAAGGAGAGTCTTTGGTGTACACCCCATTGAGCATGCATTCGCGACTGTATGCCTGCTTAAATGGAAATGGTATCCAAAACGCGCTGATTTGCGAGCAACACGACAATAGTGCTCAGACATAAAGAAAATTCCTAGGGGTAAAGTAAAGTATAAAGCTCATGTACACAGGCGGGATGTACGTACGAATATATAACGAACAGAAAAATTCAACAGAAAGCATTCAACAGTCAATAATAAGAGAAATACATCTATTTAAATATACTACTCTACATGGAAAAGATCGCCAAATATGGGATCAGAGGTACAATGGTTAACAAAACAAAATACAAGGTTCTCCAATTCCCTCTCTTGCCTTTCCACCATGAAGCGACGGTCTTCGCAAGGAGTTGATCCCCACCGATTAGCACCATGCTCATCAGCGAAAGCAGACATGATAGCCCGCCGGGCTCTTATCTGACTCAGTAAATGAACCGATCGACCTTTCAGAGTCTGGGTAATTAAGCGTACATCGTGGAAACACTCAATTTTATCCTCCGTCGTTTCAAGAATTGCCGGGATCATCTCTGCCGGATGAGGAGGAATATCGGCGAGCACGGATAAAAAGATCATCCGGAGCCAAATGGAGCCCATAGGAAGAGGAGAGCCCCTACGAATCAGGAGCTCATGCATCACCGCGTCACATTGAGCGTCGGTAAGAAGGGGATCTACTAGCCGCGCAGTAAGGCGAGGAATCATTTCCTCGATGGGCACCTTCCATGGTTGCCGACAAGCATGAGGGCGATTGCAGGCCATAGCTCTTGGTTTGTTTAAGTTTTGTTAATAAAAGATGGGTTTCTCTTTGAAGAGAAGAAGGAAGATGTAGCCTCGGGTTATAAAGAGATGCATTCAAAGCTATGCACAAAAAACGTCGTGCATGATGGAACTATTCCCAAGGCCTAGAAACGGGGAGAGCATGGGAAATGAAAGAGGTGACTCATTGGAATTAGAATAGGGAGATGAAACGACCTCACCAGCAGAGCCTCACGCACACTGCATGTGAGCGCCCACCTCGATCTTTTTTTTGAAAACCAAAACGGTATCGCATGTGCATAACACGTGAGCACCGGCGCTAATCCAGGATTAAAATCCCCAACAACGCCTCATGCGCAAAACACATGAATTCCAACAACAGTATAACGACACTTCATGCAGAATACATGTAAGGGGGGGGGGAAGAAAGTTTTGTCATTTATACTCCAAGAACTCATACAAAAACAAAAGAAAGTGTTTCCAATAACAAAACACTAAATCCGGGACATGGATCGAGGAATTCAGAAGCGAGGCCGTTTAAAATGTTTCTAGATTTTCTGACCATTCTCGTGTGCTCCTTCTCACGAATACAAGCATCAGGATCCTCGCTGATGTCATCCGTCCTCTGGTAGACAGAGATTATCGTCGTCTGTTGGAAAACTTGATGCAAGATATCAACAAGATTATCTCACCGCCTCTTCGAGATTAGGCCCATCAGATAAACTGAGTGCACCTTGTCTTCGGCATCGTTAAGTGCCTTAAGCGGCATGGCCTCGTAAAATCCCGGAAGCGCTTCCCAAATCGTTCCCACGATGATCTTCAAAAGAGCGGAACGACGGGGAAGTAGTCGACCGTTGTACTCGTCGAAGCGAAGCATAACCTCAGCGCATTGGGCATTTGTAAACTCCTGGTTTTGGCAGCGGCTTTGGACACGAATGTCTTCATAAGAAATAATTTCGTCGAGATCATACAGATGAGCGGCCATCGTATCTGATAAGAAAAATCAGTGAAAGTTTAGTGATCAAACTGGTAAAGAAAATTCTCATTAAACAGATACGGGAGTTTAAACAACTCTTGACATCCCCATAGAGAAAACAGGTTCCGTTAGAACACCCAACAAATTTAAAATTGTGCAACCTTATGAAAACGCTCAATAACACCAGAGAATGAAATTCCTGAAGGGCCCTTTGATCTTTCAGAGCTAAGCTCTTCGGTAAGGAATTAAATTCCTTTCATACGATGGAATTAAATTCCAGATCCCCCCCTGATAAGGAAATGAAAAATAAAACCCCCATGAATCCTTAAGAATCAGAAAGGAATGCCCAAGACATTGAGGTTTACTACTCCAAGATCATGTCTGTAGATCTCTAAGAGATGGACTTCAGAAAAAAGCAAAGCTTTTTGCAGAGTAAAAACTCCAAGATCTTTAAGATCTACAAAACGAACTCTAAGAGTTCTTCATAGAGATGAACAGTGTTCTAATTAATGGGTTAAGTAACCCTAAAAATCCATTTTAAGATCCATGATCTGAGAAGAGCAAAGCTCTGTTAATAGGTTCGGTCCTTACCAAATTTGGGCAGAGTTCTGATTCTAAACGTAATTTCCTCGGGCAGAGATCTGAGCTCTAAAGGGAGAATTAAATTCTCAAAAACAAGAAAGAAAGAAGATAAACAAAAATCATCCCAAGGGCCAAAGGCCCTACTTATAGGCGCTGGAAGACGATCCAACTTCCAAGATAATCCAACGATGGAAAGGGTGTCACCGCTGCACTCATGTGTGAGCCACATGAGCGCAATGGTGGGGGCATTTGTTTCCCCCAATAAGAGAGCAAGGCTCTATTCAAAATTTGAACTGAGGCAGCGCCTCACGTGCAAAGTACGAGAGCACCAACGCTCAGAGTTCTCCACCCTTGGATCAAAGATCCAACGAAGATGATAAATCATCAAATTCCAGAATTAAATTCTGATTGAGGAAATACTCCTCAAATCTTTCTAAATAAGAAAGATTGTGCTCTGTAAATCAGAGTACCGTTGGATCAAAAATCCAATGGTGATTAAAAATCACCAAGCTACAGAATAAGCTCTGTAGGGGAAAATATCTTCCCAATCTTTCTAAACAAGAAGGATTATCGTTGGATCAAAAGATCCAATGGTGATTAAAAATCACCAAGATACAGAATAAGCTCTGCATGGAAAAATATTTTCCCAATCTTGTTAAAAACAAGAAAAATGTCTTCTGTAAAACAGAAGTCCTTAGATCAAAGATCCAACGGTAGATAAATTCCCCAAATCAATTAAGAAACCTCTCAATGAGAGATTTCCTTAATTGAATCAACAAATGTGCCTCCACTATATAAATACCCCAAGACTTCAAGTCTTAGAGATATACGGAGACAGAGAAGAACCCCCCATAAACTTCAAGTTCAAAAATAAAGGGAGCAAGCAAAAAGAGCTTTAAAAACAGAGAGGAAAGAAGAACTTCCTTCAAGGTAAATAGAGATCATAGAGATCATAGTATCTCATCTGCATACCCAAGGGTTTAACCCTTAATGAACATAGTTCTTTCTTTGGATCTGAGATCCATGAGACAAATCTCCCACGAATGAGAATTTAATTCTCGTAGGGATGAATTTGTTCTTAGGGATTAAAGATCCAGGGGAGAACAAAGAATTGAACTCTTTATAAAAATGCATAAAGAAGGAAACAACGCCAAGCGCCTCACGTGCCACTCACGTGGGCGCTGCTAAAATAAAGAGTGTTTAGCACTCAGTGGTTGGCGCCCAGCGCCCAGCACTCCACGTGCCCCTCACGTGGGCGCTAATAAAATAAAGAGTGCTCTGCACTCAGTGGTTGGCGCCTAGCGCCAAGCGCTCCACATGCCTCTCACGTGGGCGATAATAAAATAATGAGTGCTCTGCACTCAGTGATTGGCGCCCAGCGCCAAGCACTCTATGTGCCTCTCACGTGGGCGCTGATAAAATAAAAAGTGCCATGCACTCAATGGTTGGTGCCCAGCGCCCAACGCCCCATATGGGTGCTGTTTAACATAAAGCGCTCTGTAAATAGAGCTCAGCGCCATAAAGAGTGTTTAACACTCAATAAAAAACAAAAAAAAAGATGAGCATCAAAACCCATATCAATACTCAGTATTGTTGAACAAAAGGGACCGAGCCCAAACAAGTGTTTAACACTTTATTCAAAAATTGAGCGGGCTGAGTCTAAGCTAACCAAAAGTCCTTAATTCAGATCAACCGAGCCCATAGGCTCACAATTTTTCTAAAATTTGATCTTAGTCCTAAACTCTACTACAGATCTCTCAACTGACATTGGTTCACGGGTACATCTCCCCACACCTCTGAATTATGTCGTTGTAATTCTTCAACGTCTTCGGAGAGGTGGTGGGTCCCGACAATCAACAATACAACGGACCACAACGTCCTTAAACTAATTATGGACCGCAACGTCCCTAAACTAATGATAGACCGCAACGTCCTTAAACTAAAATAATAGAGCCTAAATTCTCTTTCGTTGGATCTAAATGATACTAAAACCTTATTAAGTAGATCTTAGTCTAAAATTAGACTAACGTATCCTTAACGAACATTTAAGTTGATCTTAACCTCAAACGAGATTAACGATCCTTAAATCAAACCAAATCCAAATCTAAGAAAATACGGATTTTGACTAATCCACACCCTACGGACGACAATACAAATTAGTCTCCGTATACAATCCACGGGTAACCAAAACCAAAAATAAGATAAACACACACGACACGAAGTGACCTTCTGGAGCAGGAGAAAGTGGTTATCGCTACGCGGTAATTTAATTAACTGCAGAGGCTTGCGCTGCAGGGAAGAGCATCCTCACAATCAAAAACCCCTCGCAAACGAGGGGGAAACTGACGAAATCTGCTATATCGGTCGCATCTGTCCAAACCTCTGATATACGGTACTATAAATCAACTTGGCATTTTCGGAGAGGTGGACGGATAAAACCAAATAGTATCTGCCCTCAAAATTCAGGCCAAACGTCCTAACGTCCCGGTCGCTTCTTTCGGCGGTGAACACCATATTTGATGTCAAACACCAATGGATGTGGGATCATCCATCGCTCATCATATGGGTCAAGAAGCGTATATGCTAGTCTACTCTGGAATATCGATGCCCTGTCTCGATACACCATCGACTAGGAACAATTAAAGGATGTACTTGTGGACTACCCTAGTCCCACTAGTATGATCTCCATCATAGTCATGGTAGTCAAGAACACATCCTAAGGGCTTTATCAACATGTGAGAGCAAGACAGTTTATAATACAAGTCTACATGTTAAGTTAAAGAGTAACCAGATAGCATACTATTATATCGAGCAAGAAAGTCCTCTTTATATATATCCAAGTATCTACTATAGTATCCATCATATGTACAATAATGGCCTCTACGGCATACATATAACTAACAGTTAGAACCATAAGACTTTAGCCAAGGCAGTTAAGATATACTGATGGTTAGATCAGTAGTTTCTCGGATTAGTCCTGAGCCAAATCGACACGACTTATCAGGTTATTAAGGGTCTGATGCTTACCACCCTTTAGACCCGATATGCGATACTCTTAGACGGAAATACCGAACTGTACGGAGATTGTCATGGATA
Organism: Agapanthus africanus; assembly: GCA_030015575.1. Classification (NCBI taxonomy): domain Eukaryota; kingdom Viridiplantae; phylum Streptophyta; class Magnoliopsida; order Asparagales; family Amaryllidaceae; genus Agapanthus; species Agapanthus africanus. The sequence continues at coordinate 88,618,869 of CM057338.1, read as the reverse complement.
AACTCGGTAGGGGTTCGGATGAGCTTGCTCATCGGCCTTCTTTTTGACAGGTACCTGGGTAGCCGTTACGTACAGCTAGTGCCGTTGACATGCTTATGGTTAAACCCACTGCCAGCGTACTGTCGAGTCTTTAGAGTCCCACACAGAGGGTTTCTCTGATTAAGGCGAAACGATGTGGTGGCTGCATCTTTATACGTGTATGGTTCCGATCGAATGTGCAACGACTCTGAAATCATTGTACATAATTTTTTTTGTTATTATACAGAAAAGAGTATTACAACCTGTGTAAGAGTTAAAACTTATTTTTGTTAAATAAAATCAAGAATCAACTTGTAGCTCACTGGTAAAACCCCTGCACTGCTGTGACGTAGCCTGTGTGTTCGATTCCCATCAGACACAATTATTTTTATCAGATTTTTCTTTTTAATTTTTGGAAGCACAAGAATTGCAAGTGCAATACACGGAGAAATGAAAAGTTTCAGAAAAATCAAACAGGCGCAATGAGGTGTACACACCCAAATACATACGTGGCACGAATCTCGAGACAAATCAACAAGATCCGACCGCCCATTCCCTCGTTTAGGCTGGCACCAACGGTTGGGATGAGCCCAAATGGCTCCGTGCTTTGCACGCACACCCCTTCGACTCCCATTAACTCCTCTGCACTGTTTGATTTCTCTGCAATCAAACAGAGACCCTTCATTTCACCATTTAACACATTTGTAATACTTTTTAATCCAAAATTTTAATTCCCAAACCCTAATTCTCTACTATAAATATCACCCCATGCCCTAGCTCCCCTATATTCTGAAAATTTCTAGCAAAACCAACTCAAAAGTTCCTAAGTGCAAGTGGAGTCAAGTGGAGTTAGCAACCAAGCTCCTTCTGTCGAAGATCGAAACCGTTTCCGGAGCTCCCGCGACGCCACGAAGCCCCTCCCTTCTTCCTTACCCTTTTCTCAGTATTACCAAGCCGTAAGTCCCCCTCACCTCTTCTTCTTTTCACATCAATTTATCTCCTAAAAACATATCGGTAAAGTGGAGTTGCCGCCGATACTTTTCTTTTTAAACTTTAAACTCTCTTTTCCTTTATACTTTGGCCAAACTAATATTACCACTCTACTTGTAACTTCGATTACAATCTTCTAGCTTCAAGCTTAACCAAAATTTTCATGTGAAACAAATAAAAACGGACTTTTTCATTAAAATACCTTGAACTTTAGTATAAACTATTTTTCAATAATTGTTAATACAATACCTTTAGGAAAACTTCACAGGATAACAACTTACCCCACACGTACACTTTGATATCTATATATATGTATGGTTGGTTCAAAGAATAACTTTTCGTTAAAATACCACATCTTTCAAAACCGGGTTTTTTTTAAAGCGGTATTTTGTAATCCTTGGCAAATACGCCTCTGCAACCCTTGTTAGGGGACCCACTATTGGATGGTACAGATTATCGCACATCCTTGGGATAGTAGAGCAAGATACAGAACTCCTCGCGGAGTATTCGATCTCGAAAGGAAATAAAATAATGTTTTTTAGAAACGCGAATTTTCTAAACAAAATTATTTTTTAAAAAATTATATAAAAATTTAAATCTGTATTTTAAATAAAAACATATTAAGAAACTATATTTTTTTTAAAATAAAAGATTAAAATGTTAATAAAATACCATCAAGTTAACAAAAAGGGCTAGTTTTCAATAAAATACCATAAAATTTTAAAAGCTAAGCTTTTACCATTAAAATACCCCAATAATTAAAATACATACTTATGAAAACCCTAAATTTTTCAAATCACCCTCGAGGTTATTTTTAAAATAATATTAACATATTTTCATAAAACCCTATCGAGATATGCAAACAATACTTTAAGAACTATAGAATTAACATAGGCTTAAGCGGTATCATTTCTCTTGAGCCCTATGGAGCCGGAGAAAGTGAGTGCTTGCCTATTCAGGTTAGACAACCTAACGGAGTTATCAATAGCAATTGTCTTGGAAAAAGACACAAATCCTGTCGTCCATGTACAGCAGTTGTTGATTACTCCCGAACCTAAGAAATTCAAGAGTTAAATCTGTTCATAAATGTCTGACTCAATCTAAATCCAAACTCAAACCAGAACCAAAATCAAACACGAACTTGAATACTTGATCATGAACCTGAATACTCGAATTCAAACATCAAACTCAAACTTGTATACTTGACACGACTTAACCGAATCATGGTTATAACTTGACATGAACTCGACATGACTGCTTAAACACATGATTACATCCTGAACGTTTTATATCCATGGATTTGGCCAAGACCTGTAATCTTAATCTATATAATACAATACGCGGGGATAAATGGGTAGATTGGTACGGAACGTATATTGTGGCACGAGAGGTCACTTTAAAAGACACCTACATGAATTCATGTGTCGTTGTCCCGTGGGTTATGACGGGGCCTTATACTACATGTTACCATATGTAATGTGTTATAAATAAATAAATAATTAAATAATTAAATAAATAAAATCATTTAGGTGAATTTTCTGATAATCGGTACAATAAACCGTATTTTCCGTAAAACTTAACTATAATTATTTTTCATCATAGACTTAAATACGCCTATTTTAACTATGTAATTTCTAGTATTTGGTATTTATTTAGTCACTTATAAATTGTTAGTTTACTGAAATATTTTTCCTTAATTAATTATTTTAAGTATTATTATAAGCTTTTATTTATACATTAAATTAGTGATAATTATAAATTGGAAATGGGTTAATCATACACTAATGAACCATGACAACTTGATAACAAGTTTGTAACAAGCTTATGCTTTCTTAATTATGTATCCAAATTTCTAGAGATTTCTAGGATTAAGATAATAAGAAAAGAAAATTAATAATTATGAAATGAATTAATATGTGATATGATGGAGGAGCTTCTACACACAACCACACACACCCCTCACTCCCACTCTCCCCTCCTATTGTGTCCGAGCCCAATAAGTGGCAACCCCCATTTTCTCTTAAATAATTCTCATCTCATTCTCATTCAAAAATTAAAAGAAAAAGAAAATTAAAAAGGGGGGTTAATATATGTAATAAATGGGGAAGTTTATACATTCATCCACCACTTTTCTCTCTCCCTCATCCTCTCATATTGCTGGCCGAAATATCTGCAGCCCCAATTCCCTCATATCCTCACTTCATTTCCAACTCAAAAATCATCAAAAATTCATTAAAAATTGATGGAGGTTCTTTTCGGGTCTCCGTTAGATGTTGTCTTCCGTTGATCTCCCGGTGGATTTCGGTGGTGATCTTCTGTTGCGTGTGGGTCTCAATGGGTTTTGAGAAGATTGGAGATTTGAGGAGTTTAGCGCCGAATACCAACAAAGAAGTCCCGGGGTGGTTTGGTACCACCGAGAACCCTCCGACGATCAAGTTAGTGCTAGATCCGAGCAGAGTAACGGCTAAGTGGAATAAAAAATGGCTTACTTGACCCCTCTGTGATGGGGGTTTATATAGCGGTGGCGGTACGCAGCGGCAGGCGCGAGAATCTCACCGGCAGTTACGCTCCCGACGTTACGCCCGCGTAGAGAGCGGATCGCCCATTAATAGGGATCGTGGAGGCGTGGAACGTGGGATGTTGCTGGCGGAGAATCCGTGCCTGGCGAGATTTGCGGAGCGGCGGAGTTGGTCGGAGGACCGTGGAAGACGGCCTCGGCCGGGGAGCTCGGGGACGAGCGAGAAGGCCAAGGAGTCTTGGTCTCGTAGCAGCTCGGGGCGAGCTGAGGGGCCGAGGAGGCCAATTTGCAGGGGGCCCCGAAGAGAGCTGGCTGGTGCCTGTAGGTCGGGTACAAGGGTGGCCTGGTCAACCTCTGTGGGCCCTTTCTTCTGGGTCTTGGGACATGTCATCCGCCACGTGTCCTGATCTAGCATCGCCAATATTGAGCATCATCAAAAATCAATATAAATCCTTACCCATTATTCCTTAGCCTATTCTCGCTTGAATCCTTGGAGCAAGAGATCATTTTGGAGGCAAGTTTGCATGGTTGGATCTCAAGTTGTGAGGTATAAATCTTAACCCTATAGTTATATTGTTGGTTAAATACTTTAATCTAGTTTATTTAGATTTTTAATTGATTCTAATTACAAGATTTTGATTTTAAAGAGAAGGGTTTTGAATTCAAGATAGGGTTTTATCACATCATTACGGTTGCCATGAGTAGTTTAACATTTTAAGTTATGCAAAATCTAGTTTAGTTGTTAATTTGTAAAGTGTTATATTAAAATTGTTAAAATTAGATAATTTTGCAAACTAGGTTTTTTAAAATTAATATAAATTGGTGAGATAAAATTTTAGTAACGATTTGTATGACTTAGTTAAGATATTTAGTGAGCATTGTGACCACTAGATTAGTTAAAACATCAAGATTTGTATTAAAATGGGTAATGGTCGCTTACTAGTTTTTTTATATATAAATCGATATAAATTAATCGTGAGATTTTGATAAATTATAACCTATTTTATATAATATCTAGAGTGTTGTGAGTGCGCAATGGGTACAATTAGGTTTTTGGTTTGGGAATTTGCACGTATAACGACCCTAGCTGTAGTTTGTGGCGTTGTCGCGAACGCGTTTTGTGCACCAAGTGCGCGCGCGTCCGGTTAATGCGCGTTGGATATCTTGTATCGTTGCGTCCGCGACTAATCGTATATCATTCTTTTAATTTCTTGTGTGCGATTCTAGGATCGGGTGCAGAAGCGTCGGACGTGGCGCAGAAAGACGAAGTTAAGATTGGATCAGATTAGCCGGGGCATCCCGGTGAATTGATGTATACATCTATGGGGGGATCGTCTGGATGGCGTGAGGCGCCCGATGGTTTAGTATTACTTATAGTATTTGCATTATATGCGTAGTTTCCTAGTTAGTCATCTCATTGCATCGTATCGTTATATGTGTATATATATGTGTGTGTGTGTGTGTGTGTGTGTGTGTGATATCATCTTGTAGGACAACAGCACTATTACCGATGATGCGCATGTTTCATGTACACTTCCTTACCGGCTCACACACATCATCATCGATTCACGCACACTTTAGAAAACAATACTTTATTGATATAACTTGCGAGCTAGTAGTTTCGACATATTGTTTGTATGTTTGCCCTCATATGCTAGTTTAGACACTGCGTTCCTTACTTAGATACTTCACGCATTCATACATTCATTCTGTTAAGCAATATTATGGGGTTTTATGCCGGTATTCACTGTCTCTTGTCTCTTGTTGTAACAACCGAGCCCAATGCTACTAGTTTCTGTTACCGTATGAATGGTGTATGGTATTTATTTCATTGATCCTACTTGACTGTTGTTAGTTATAAATTTTACCCGACAATTCAATTCTGCATATAATAATTTAAGGCATCTAAAATAAAATTAAAAATATTCGTCATGGCCTGCTTGACACCCCTAACCCTGTTGTAGCGTCCGTGCATCGTATTCTCGTCCCGTTCAGTGAAACGGGCGAGTTTGGACGGCTACGCGCACGTACGTGTGTCCGTTTTGGGGGTATGCTTTTTGATTGTAAAATACTTCATTTTAAATTTTGGATCCCGCCTAAAATTTTCTTATTTCAATTTCAAATTTTTGGACCCGACCCGGACGCAATTTGGAAATATTTTACTTTGCGCCAAAATCCCAATTTCTAATTTATTTTAAAACTGTCGAATATATTTTTTATAATCCATAATATATTTTCCTATCTTTAAAATCTTTTATTAAAATTTTTCCTAACACCCCCACGATCTTTCAGCCAATCAAATTCCTTTTAAATCCCCGTGGGCCCCACCCCTCTACGCCTCTCTCTCTCCCCCCCTTTTCTCTCCACTACAATCCAATTTTCTTTCTCCCCATATACTTTCTCTCTCCTCTCGATCTCTCTCTCCTCTCGCAACTCCTCTCTCTCTCTCCCCGTCTCTATCTCTCTCTCTGTCCCCGTATCTCTCTCCCCCCCGTATCTCTCTCCCTTTTCTCTCTCCTATATATACTTTCTCTTCCTCCTTTTCTTTTCTTTCACGTAGCGAAACCCAAACCCCGGTGAACCCTAGCCGCCTCGTCCTCCCTCGCCTTCGCCCCAACGCCGACGCCAGCATCGCCGGCCTTCTCGCCTCCTCGCTCTCGTCATCCCCACTACACCTCCTTCCTCCTTTCCCCTCCTTCCCGAGCGCCTGCACGGGGGAAACTGCGCACTCCTGCACACGTCGGCGCCGCCGGAAATCGCTGCCGACGACCCGTCTCCGTCCCCCGGCCTCGTGCATCCCTCAGTGAGCATCGCTTCCCCTCCTCTCCTTCTTCTTCTTCCTTCTTTTTCTTTTCTTTTCTTTGCAGTTCTGTTTCCATTCTTGATCGCCGTTGTTCCCTGCAGGTGGTCCGCCGGAGCTCCGTCGATGCCGTCGACCATCACGACCCCTTCACAATCCACAGTGAGTATCCTTCCTTCCTCTCCATCCTCCTTCCCCTCTTCCCTTCTTCTTCCGTTCATGTGATTCTTTAGTTGCTTACTGTTTTTTGTATCTCGCCGGAATCCGGCTGTGCCGGCGACGTGTCCCGACGATCCAGCGAGGTACTCTGATCTGTGTGGTTCCATTGTTCGTCGTTTGGGTTCATTCCGTGAACCGTGCGCCCGTCGCGAGTTTTCCCGCCGACGTTTTACGTTCCGTTTTCCCGACTCGCGACCCGTCGAGGCAAGTACCCCTTGCTACATGCTAAATAATATTTACTTACACATTGATGACACCCTAAACCTGTAGTTTTAACTTTAGTACGATCATTTCCCATTTTCGTGTTCAATATTGTTATATATCTTTTTGTCTTTCAAACTTGGAACCTATATATATATATATCATTGCATCCATAAAATTCTTAAACTGGTTAACATGATTTAACGACCCTAACTGTCATATTGTATTCTTATAATGTTGATAACACCTCGGACACACAATTGATAACTGTGCTGCTAATTAGTCGATGCTTCTTTATTGTTTAATTCGTTGCTTAAATCTATGTTGTTGATGACCATGCTTGATTATGTAACTGAGTATGAGCACACCCATGATACCGTTTACATCTTGACCTGAGTTGCTACTTACATATTGATTGACCCGACATGGTACCGTATACTGCTTGACTTGACCTGATGTACCATGACCTGACCCGTTACTTGATCTTGTGTCTAATGCCAACAAACCTGACATGTAGTCCTCATGGACCGTTCCTGTTGTCTATCCAGACAAACCTGTTTACCTGATCCTGTGTTGGCATTAGTTTCTTGATTATGGGATACCTGACTTGACATACACATATAACTTGGGGGTATGGGAAAATCAAACGTGAAACCTGACTTGTAACTCAACAGTTCGCTACTTGTTCTGATCAGTTTTAGAGGCTAGGCCAGCCTTAGAATGATGCTGCTGACATCATTCATCTGTACACATTCCTGTTTGGTGCCTAGCGGCATATCTCAGTTTCAGCCCGAGAATCTGGGGCCGTGGTCCCGGGTATGTACGGGATACTATTGAGTTACATCGATGATTCATCAATTTGGTTTCAAAGACTTTAGAACAGAAAACCTGATAGAACAGTTTAATTTACCCACTGCACACTATCCTGCACTGCTCTGATTTATATTATTGTTACCCTTGCTTTATTCATGTTTATATTCGCATTTCCTGTTACCTTGTTTATTATGTTATTACTTGATGACTTGACGCGCTGACGTCTGGGTTTTGCATGGCCCAGATTCTGTACCACTGTCGCAGTACGAGCAGGAGTACTTCAGCCGACAGGCTGAGCTGTGAGTGTCGGCAGTAGTTAGTTTTCTTTCCTGCATTTATTTCCTGATGTGAGCCTGCATTATGGGACATACATTCCAGTTATTTTGTATTGGATCTTTCGCTTCCGCATTTTGTTATTCTTGACTCATGCTATCTTGGATTATGGACATGTTTTAGATAGTTTTATTTTGTTCTTGATATCTCTACAACCGTAATGTGACTGTGGATGGATACTTCCTACCCATAGGTAACATGGTTGGTTATGTCACGTGCCCATTTTAGCGTACTCTGGGAAGCGGGGCGTGACACTTGTTTTCTGGGATTTCGGATTTTCTATGAGATTTCTGGATTTAGGAGAAAACCGCAAGGCTTTTATAAACTCATTATCTTTCAAAAATGCAAGTTACGGTTTTCTCATGATGTATGTGTCGTCCACTATGAGTTTTTCTGATTGCAGTTGGATTTCGAGACCCGATTCGAGGAGTGAAGGAATCGTTTCGGGTACATGGTGGGCCCGGTATGGTACCCTGGGACGAGATAGAGATTTCGTGGGGATAACGATGAGCCTGGCAAGGGCACATACTACCTACCGGTGATGTCTAGTGCGGCGGATATCCGGAGGATACCGACCGTAGTCGTGAGATTTGATGATTTGGGCCGATCCGGACTGACGGAGCCCGAGATATTGAGATTTGATGATATCGGCCGATCCGGACCGACGGAGCCCGAGATATTGAGATATTGTGACATTGAGATGTCGAGACATTGAGATATATATGTTTTGTGTCGATGCTTGACATGGATTTCGATGGATTTCATTGATGATACTTCAGTTATTTCATAGGGGTTTTACTAAGATGAGATTATAGATTTTTCTCCTACCAAACACATTCGGTTTTTGTGTTGATTATGCATTCATATCGTATACATATTAGTGCATCGCATCATATCAGTATATGTAGGATTGTGACGTATTTGCGTGCATGCTTACGATAACCTTATTAGATATTACTTACTACTCACGAGTTGGCAACTGTAACATTTTAAAAATAATTAAATAAATAATTAAATGAATAAAAGTGTTTAAGTGAATTTTAGGATTTTCGGTAAAGTAAAATGTATTTTTCGTAAAACCAAACCGTGATTGTTTTTCACTATAAATTTAAAAATATCTATTTTAATTATGAAATTACTAGTAAATAGTGTTTATTTAGCCACTTATAAATTTTTGGTTTAATAAAATATTTTTCCTAAATTAATTATTTTAAATATTAACATAAGCTTTATTTTTACACTAAATTAGTGTAAATTACAAATTTAAATGGTTTTAATTTGTAAAAATGAACCATGGCATATTAGAATTTAGTGTGTATCATGCAAAATTTATTTGCAAATTTTTCCTTGTTTCTAGATCTTTCTTGAGTTATTTTAGAAAAGAATTAAAAGAAAATGAATAAAGCATGAAAAGACATTAAGATGATAACATTTTGGAGAAGTTTCTACACCATTTCTCATGTGTTTCTCCCTCTTCCCCTTATTGTGGCCGGCCTCCCCATCACCATGGCTGCCCCCCCCCATTTTCCACCTCATTTTTATTCAAAAATCATCAAAAATACTACAAAAATCCAATTTAAATTCCACAAAACCTAATTATTTCATACCCTTTATTCTCTACTCTTCTCTACATGGATTTTGGAGTGGGAAAGCATGTATTTTTGAGGCTCATTTTCAAGTTTGGACATGAGGTTGTGGAGGTATAAATCCTTCTCTTTTGTTTTATTTCTATTAGATATTTCTTTTAAAGCATAATTAGATTAATTAGATTAATTGTTGTTGCAAATTCTAAAATTCAAGTTAGGGTTTGAAAATTCAAGAGGTGGTTTTTGTTAATTAATTAGGGTTATAATAGCTAGTTTAACATCTTTTAGAGTGGAAAATTCTTGCATGGTGGTGGTATAATAAATTGTTGATCGAAATTGTTTAATTTAAACTATTTAGCTAACTAGATTTTTTCTAAAATGTGTTGTGGGTAAAATAAAATTCTTATTAAGGGTGTTATCATTAGATGGTAATTTTAGTGAGAATATTAGCATATTAATTGAATGAAAAACTTAGTTTGATCACTAGATTATTTTGATAATTGGAAAAATAGTAATAAAATGCTATTATTTTGTAAACTAGATTTTAGGAATTTCTAAATAAATGTGATTAAAAATATAATTATAGTTTCATTACATCATTATCATCATAAATTGTGGTTTAAGTGATTAATTTATACAAAATCATGTTTTGAGGTGGAATTGTGGTATTTTGCTTGGAAAATGTTAAAATTGTTAAAAGTTGCAAACTAGAAATTTCAAATAAATGCAAAATTGTGTAATAAAAATATAGTAATGGTTTGTATAGTCTAGTAATACTATTTAATGAGTTTTATGACCATTGGTTTCATTTAAATGTCAAGTTTCGATGAAAAACGGTAAATTGGCATTTTCGGGTTTTTCGAAAACGGACGATTTGATCGATTTTATTGTTTCGATGAATTTGATCATGTTTTACAATATAAGTAATGTGTTTTAAAACTACGAGTTGTTTGATGATGTTATCTCGATCCATCGGAGTTTGTACGCCGATATCGAGCGGTATTTGGTTCTTTTGCGTGGACGGGACATAGGTTTTAACCTGTGCTTGCTCTTCGTATCGTTTGACTTTTGTATGTGATTCGGTTTACGATGCTATTTATATGTTTGCGTCTAGGTACCCTCACGTGGACTGCGGGCGATGAAGAGGAGGATGGCGACACTGTCTTCGGCAGACATGGACCAGGTGAGTAGATGCATATCTACGGGGGGAAGTCGGGTGGATGGCGTTTAGCACCCCCGCAACGTAGAATAGGAATAGTACTTATTGACATTAGGAAACCAGACGTGACCCTAGTAGGACCCTAGTATTGACCCTAGGCTGGACTAGACCGATTTAGGAAAACTATATCAGAGGATGAGTACCTTGGAAGAGGTTCGTAGGTTTCAGATAGAAACACACCCGCGCACACACTGAAAATCGACATGGGGTACGTGTATGTGTATATATATAGAACTAGGTATAGGTATATACATATATATACAACACATATAGGTGATTCAGTGATGTGATATGATATCCGAGGTATGATGAAATAGTATAACTGGGCTTGATGCCGTGATTTTTGACTATACAGTCGTAATAAAGTGTTAGCGGATCATTAGGGAATGAGATAATGAACTTGAATATATAAATTACAAAGAGTGGTGGTGATATTGATGTACATGGGACGCTAGAATAGTACTCGGACTGTAACTTGTGACTGATTACAATATGATATATGTATAACTTGATTTCGACATTATATTGGTGTGACCTGATGCCGATATCATATGAGTATGACTTAATCACAATATGATACATATGACATTATACGAATGAGGAGACACCTAGGAGATACTTGACCGTACCCCGACATTGGGATGCCGTACGATGGATTTTACCGTACGAGGCTTAGATTTGATGATTGATCCGCACTCTTGATTCGAGGAAGCCGTACTACGTACGTGACGCTGTTGAGGCGGGATCGCCGACTATTAGAGATATTGATTCAGACCTTAGGTAGACTCTAGTTTCTTACTGACTAGTCTATTAGGTTTAGTTCCTTAGGATGTTAGATGGACACTGGTTTAGGTTCGACTCACATAGTGGTAGTTGTACTCGTATCTCGCAGAGGAGCGGATAATGCACGTCTGTATTTACATTCATACTGTAATCATCATGGTGCATGTCTTTTATATGTTGCTATAATCAGTATAACCTTTACCTGTTAGGACACCAGCACCATTACCGATGATGCGCATATTCCACGCACACTTATTTGCCGGCTCACACACATCATCATCGGTAATTGCTATGTCACGTACACTTTAGATCATATTATCTTTTATTGATAGAATCAGTTAACAACTAAACCGATGTAATATTGTGATCACTCTCTGATGTTAAGTATAAGACATGACATTCATTACTTAGACATTCATGCATTCATATTTTCGTGTTATCATGCAGTATTATGGGCATATGCCGACACTTATCATATAGTTACTCATGATTTTGAGATTTGGATTTCTATGAGATTTCTGGATTTTTGGGGAAAACCGCAAAAATATATAAAAACTTCTCTCTCTCTCTCCTCTTCTCTTTTTTTTAAATAAGATGCGGTTTTCTCGTGATGTATGTGTCGTCCACCATGAGTATTTTATGTTTTTTGATGGATTTCGAGACCCGATTCGAGGAGTGGATGAACCGTCTCGGGTACATGGTGGGCCCGGTATGGTACCCCGGGGCAAGAAGATCGAGTTGTAGACGATGAGCCTGGCAGGGGAAGGCTACCTACCGGTGATGTCTGGCGCAGCGGATATCCGGAGGATACCGACCGTTGTCGTGGGATTTGATGATATGGGCCGATCCGGACTGACGGAGCCCGACATATTGATACTTGAGGTTACATGTGTTGTGTCGATGCTTGACACGGATTTCCATGGATTTCATTGTTGAGATTTCAGATGCTTATACACACTTTACTATGATAACGGCTAAAGGTTCTCATACCTATATATCTGGATTTCAGGATTTGTGACTTTACATTCATGGTGCATGCATTTCATTTCATATGACTTAGTACTATATGAGGCACTGACACGACACGGGTATTTGCACTTACACGTAGTATTACCCTGCTCTTACTAGATGTTTGGGATATAGTAATGTATTATTATGACCTAGGATAGCGTCGTGCATTCGATTTCTTTTCGTAGATGTCTTCTACTCACGAGTTGGCAACTCACCCCCGTTATGCCAAATTCTTTACAGGTTCGATGTACAGGTTTCCCGTGGCAGCTTGTTGGCACATCTTTTCTTCAGGGCGATTGGCACGGTAGGTTGGTTCACTTGTATCCGAACCACCATTGTACTTTTATTCATTCATTTGTATCTAGTAAGCTCCATCAACCATATTTGTATTACTTGATAAGTTATTGGACCAGTCTTTTACTTCGACCTTAGAGTCGCGCCTGTATTATTCTGATCTGGTGGTTTTGTTTTCTTTTGAGTTTGAGCCTCGCCTACTGGCGTTGTATATTATTGTGCTTGTTGTGGTTGTTTCTGCCTGTTGGCGTTGATGCTAGCACCCGTTTGGGGATGCTTTTTATTGTTTATTCATATTATACTTGTTGTACCCGTTTGGGGGCCAGTTTTTACAGAGGAGACTCTGCCGAAATTTTTGGTAAAATTTGCTGATGTTTTTTTTTTACTTGTTTTCTTTTCTTTTCTTCTTTTTCTTCTTTTATGGTTTAGATCTCTGGGCTTCGGCTTACTTAGGTCACGTGGCGCCTCTAGACGCTTCGTAATCTAAGTGCCGGTCACGTTCCGTACTTTCGGGTCGTGACAAAGTTGGTATCAGAGCGCTCGGTTTAACCTTGTATAAGTCTAGGTGACCCTTGGTTGATGGAGTAGGCGAGTTAGGTAGAGTAACGTACCGTAGGTATGGTCCGCGGCATACTTACGATACGCTACTCTGCTTAAGGAGCCCTAGGATTTACATTGTTTGCACCGTATTTCATTCGTTCCTTTGATCTATCTTCGTCAATGTCGGATGGTGGTTTCTGTTACCACGGGCAGAGGGAGATGCGGCTCGAATCCAGTAACCATTAGAGTATTGGTTATTCTTGAGGACTGAAGCATTGCTTAGCGTGCGGATGAAGGGTATTCACATGCCGTCCGGATGAAGTTAAAGGGTTCGAACAATTATCAGAAAACCATTTCCTAAGTTTAAAGTATTCGGAAGAACATGCAGGTATTTCGATGGACCCTCTAGAAGAATAAAATCTTAACTCGACATAATGACCACGGAACGCCCTTGAACCTTAGGGTTTACGGCAGTTCCGCTGTGCCATTAGTGAGGCTTGGGTTTGCCCTTCTACAGCTGGATCATCGATGCTGGGGTATGTACCGGATATTTTTAAACTGTACTTGAGTGTTGAGCTCTCGGGGAATTATGGGATTTTGATGGATCGATCGAGAAGTTTAATATAGTCCGGATATCAAGTGAAGGGATCGACTATATGGGAGACTCTAGACATGAGTATTGCCGTTGGTAGCGCAGTCAGCACACCTATGAAAGAACGAGTTCGAAGCGGTCGACATCAGAGGAAAGAGGCGCACATTGACGATAGTATTTACGATTGTGATTTAGTGATTTGAATTTCCTATTTTCGTTGATTGGATTTTTGTATTTTGAGGACTTTGTTCTACGATTGGTATTTCCTGTGTGTACCTTCATTCTATCTGTGTTTCTTATATCAGTTGTATTGATGTGGTTTAGTACGCACCCAGTACACTTGATTTGGTTTTATATATTTTTTTGAGATTTTTGATTTGATTTCGTGCATAGGGGTTACACGTGATTTTGACATATGTTTCGACCTAATTTTCATGCATTTTTGTGCTGTGATTTCGATTTTGATATTCAATGTATGTTTTCGTGCTCCATGTGCACCTGATTAGGATTCTTGCGCATACTTGGCGCACTTGATGCGATTTTGTGCACACCAGATGCACTAAATCGGGGTTTTGTGCAGATTAGATGCACCTGATAGTGAGTCGTGCACGCCCGTTGCACTTGACAGATGTTTTTGGTGCACACCTGTTGCACTTAGTTTTGTTTTGTGGGTATTCATGGTTTCTGCATTTGGTTTCGATTTCAGTGCGCACCGGACGCACATGACATTTTATTGATGTGATTGGGATTGATTTTAGTTTGAGCAGTATGTTTTTATGATCATTATTATTTGAGTTAGTAACCAGGCGGGACGTGTATGTTAAATAAAAGATATATATATAGCTATATTTTTAAAAAATTAATTAAACGTCCGCTACTTAGACCGTGACACGTGCATTGCACGGCGATTTTCAAGAAGGGGTTTTTGTATGCTGCTTTATTATGATGATTCGGCGATTTTACTAGGATGCGAACTATATATAAGTTATAGATTGATGTATATTATGATGTTTTTCACATTGGGTTATGATATTTCATTATCTCCATAACTCCGATGATTGCGTCATGCTTGACGGAGTTGATTTTCGTTATGTATTAATGATTTCGGAGCCCCGACGATTTGAGTATTTTGCTAAATGTTTTAGTATTTGGAAGGGGAGTGTTAATTTAAATTCGGGGACCGAATTTCTTAAAGGGGGGAAGATTGTAACATTTTAAAAATAATTAAATAAATAATTAAATGAATAAAAGTGTTTAACTGAATTTTAGGATTTTCGGTAAAGTAAAATGTATTTTTCGTAAAACCAAACCGTGATTGTTTTTCACTATAAATTTAAAAATATCTATTTTAATTATGAAATTACTAGTAAATAGTGTTTATTTAGCCACTTATAAATTTTTGGTTTAATAAAATATTTTTCCTAAATTAATTATTTTAAATATTAACATAAGCTTTATTTTTACACTAAATTAGTGTAAATTACAAATTTAAATGGTTTTAATTTGTAAAAATGAACCATGGCATATTAGAATTTAGTGTGTATCATGCAAAATTTATTTGCAAATTTTTCCTTGTTTCTAGATCTTTCTTGAGTTATTTTAGAAAAGAATTAAAAGAAAATGAATAAAGCATGAAAAGACATTAAGATGATGACATTTTGGAGAAATTTCTACACCATTTCTCATGTGTTTCTCCCTCTTCCCCTTATTGTGGCCGGCCTCCCCATCACCATGGCTGCCCCCCCCCATTTTCCACCTCATTTTTATTCAAAAATCATCAAAAATACTACAAAAATCCAATTTAAATTCCACAAAAACCTAATTATTTCATACCCTTTATTCTCTACTCTTCTCTACATGGATTTTGGAGTGGGAAAGCATGTATTTTTTAGGCTCATTTTCAAGTTTGGACATGAGGTTGTGGAGGTATAAATCCTTCTCTTTTGTTTTATTTCTATTAGATATTTCTTTTAAAGCATAATTAGATTAATTAGATTAATTCTTGTTGCAAATTCTAAAATTCAAGTTAGGGTTTGAAAATTCAAGAGGTGGTTTTTGTTAATTAATTAGGGTTATAATAGCTAGTTTAACATCTTTTAGAGTGAAAAATTCTTGCATGGTGGTGGTATAATAAATTGTTGATCGAAATTGTTTAATTTAAACTATTTAGCTAACTAGATTTTTTCTAAAATGTGTTGTGGGTAAAATAAAATTCTTATTAAGGGTGTTATCATTAGATGGTAATTTTAGTGAGAATATTATCATATTAATTGAATGAAAAACTTAGTTTGATCACTAGATTATTTTGATAATTGGAAAAATAGTAATAAAATGCTATTATTTTGTAAACTAGATTTTAGGAATTTCTAAATAAATGTGATTAAAAATATAATTATAGTTTCATTACATCATTATCATCATAAATTGTGGTTTAAGTGATTAATTTATGCAAAATCATGTTTTGAGGTGGAATTGTGGTATTTTGCTTGGAAAATGTTAAAATTGTTAAAAGTTGCAAACTAGAAATTTCAAATAAATGCAAAATTGTGTAATAAAAATATAGTAATGGTTTGTATAGTCTAGTAATACTATTTAATGAGTTTTATGACCATTGGTTTCATTTAAATGTCAAGTTTCGATGAAAAACGGTAAATTGGCATTTTCGGGTTTTTCGAAAACGGACGATTTGATCGATTTTAGTGTTTCAATGAATTTGATCATGTTTTACAATATAAGTAATGTGTTTTAAAACTACGAGTTGTTTGATGATGTTATCTCGATCCATCGGAGTTTGTACGCCGATATCGAGCGGTATTTGGTTCTTTTGCGTGGACGGGACATAAGTTTTAACTTGTGCTTGCTCTTCGTATCGTTTGACTTTTGTATGTGATTCGGTTTACGATGCTATTTATATGTTTGCGTCTAGGTACCCTCACGTGGACTGCGGGCGATGAAGAGGAGGATGGCGACACTGTCTTCGGCAGACATGGACCAGGTGAGTAGATGCATATCTACGGGGGGAAGTCGGGTGGATGGCGTTTAGCACCCCCGCAATGTAGAATAGGAATAGTACTTATTGACATTAGGAAACCAGACGTGACCCTAGTATTGACCCTAGGCTGGACTAGACCGATTTAGGAAAACTATATCAGAGGATGAGTACCTTGGAAGAGGTTCGTAGGTTTCAGATAGAAACACACCCGCGCACACACTGAAAATCGACATGGGGTACGTATATGTGTATATATATAGAATTAGGTATAGGTATATACATATATATACAACACATATAGGTGATTCAGTGATGTGATATGATATCCGAGGTATGATGAAATAGTATAACTGGGCTTGATGCCGTGATTTTTGACTATACAGTCGTAATAAAGTGTTAGCGGATCATTAGGGAATGAGATAATGAACTTGAATATATAAATTACAAAGAGTGGTGGTGATATTGATGTACATGGGACGCTAGAATAGTACTCGGACTGTAACTTGTGACTGATTACAATATGATATATGTATAACTTGATTTCGACATTATATTGGTGTGACCTGATGCCGATATCATATGAGTATGACTTAATCACAATATGATACATATGACATTATACGAATGAGGAGACACCTAGGAGATACTTGACCGTACCCCGACATTGGGATGCCGTACGATGGATTTTACCGTACGAGGCTTAGATTTGATGATTGATCCGCACTCTTGATTCGAGGAAGCCGTACTACGTACGTGACGCTGTTGAGGCAGGATCGCCGACTATTAGAGATATTGATTCAGACCTTAGGTAGACTCTAGTTTCTTACTGACTAGTCTATTAGGTTTAGTTCCTTAGGATGTTAGATGGACACTGGTTTAGGTTCGACTCACATAGTGGTAGTTGTACTCGTATCTCGCAGAGGAGCGGATAATGCACGTCTGTATTTACATTCATACTGTAATCATCATGGTGCATGTCTTTTATATGTTGCTATAATCAGTATAACCTTTACCTGTTAGGACACCAGCACCATTACCGATGATGCGCATATTCCACGCACACTTATTTGCCGGCTCACACACATCATCATCGGTAATTGCTATGTCACGTACACTTTAGATCATATTATCTTTTATTGATAGAATCAGTTAACAACTAAACCGATGTAATATTGTGATCACTCTCTGATGTTAAGTATAAGACATGACATTCATTACTTAGACATTCATGCATTCATATTTTCGTGTTATCATGCAGTAATATGGGCATATGCCGACACTTATCGTATAGTTACTCATGATTTTGAGATTTGGATTTCTATGAGATTTCTGGATTTTTGGGGAAAACCGCAAAAATATATAAAAACTTCTCTCTCTCTCCCCTCTTCTCTTTTTTTTAAATAAGATGCGGTTTTCTCGTGATGTATGTGTCGTCCACCATGAGTATTTTATGTTTTCTGATGGATTTCGAGACCCGATTCGAGGAGTGGATGAACCGTCTCGGGTACATGGTGGGCCCGGTATGGTACCCCGGGGCAAGAAGATCGAGTTGTAGACGATGAGCCTGGCAGGGGAAGGCTACCTACCGGTGATGTCTGGCGCGGCGGATATCCGGAGGATACCGACCGTTGTCGTGGGATTTGATGATATGGGCCGATCCGGACTGACGGAGCCCGACATATTGATACTTGAGGTTACATGTGTTGTGTCGATGCTTGACACGGATTTCCATGGATTTCATTGTTGAGATTTCAGATGCTTATACACACTTTACTATGATAACGGCTAAAGGTTCTCATACCTATATATCTGGATTTCAGGATTTGTGACTTTACATTCATGGTGCATGCATTTCATTTCATATGACTTAGTACTATATGAGGCACTGACACGACACGGGTATTTGCACTTACACGTAGTATTACCCTGCTCTTACTAGATGTTTGGGATATAGTAATGTATTATTATGACCTAGGATAGCGTCGTGCATTCGATTTCTTTTCGTAGATGTCTTCTACTCACGAGTTGGCAACTCACCCCCGTTGTGCCAAATTCTTTACAGGTTCGATGTACAGGTTTCCCGTGGCAGCTTGTTGGCACATCTTTTCTTCAGGGCGATTGGCACGGTAGGTTGGTTCACTTGTATCCGAACCACCATTGTACTTTTATTCATTCATTTGTATCTAGTAAGCTCCATCAACCATATTTGTATTACTTGATAAGTTATTGGACCAGTCTTTTACTTCGACCTTAGAGTCGCGCCTGTATTATTCTGATCTGGTGGTTTTGTTTTCTTTTAAGTTTGAGCCTCGCCTACTGGCGTTGTATATTATTGTGCTTGTTGTGGTTGTTTCCGCCTGTTGGCGTTGATGCTAGCACCCGTTTGGGGATGCTTTTTATTGTTTATTCATATTATACTTGTTGTACCCGTTTGGGGGCCAGTTTTTACAGAGGAGACTCTGCCGAAATTTTTGGTAAAATTTGCTGATGTTTTTTTTTTTTTTACTTGTTTTCTTTTCTTTTCTTCTTTTTCTTCTTTTATGGTTTAGATCTCTGGGCTTCGGCTTACTTAGGTCACGTGGCGCCTCTAGACGCTTCGTAATCTAAGTGCCGGTCACGTTCCGTACTTTCGGGTCGTGACAGCAACTCACCCCCATTGTGCCACAGTATCTTGCAGGTCTGACCCGTCAGCACAGTAGCGCCGGATGTACTCCTATTCTGCTTCCTTTGCTTCATCTTGCAGCTTGCTCATAGGTGGGTTTTTAGAGGATTTTCATTTGCTCCCACCGTGTATTTCATTTGTATCTAGTATACTTCATCTACCATTGTATATTGGATTAGACGGTGAGATCTGTGAGACTTGTATTTGTGGTTTTGTGTCGATGCTCACTTGAGCCGACGTGATACTTCTATGCTTTTATACTTATTTCGCATTATTACGATATATTCATTGCATGTGGTTGTGACTCCACCTTGAGCGAAGAGCTAGCTCCCGCTTGGGGATGCCTTTATTCTTTATTTATATGTATTTTCATGTGTTGTACCCGTTTGGGGGACAATATTTAAAAAGGATACTCTGCCGAAATTTTCGGGAATTTTGATGTTTTTTTAAATGTTTAATGCGACTTGTTTTAGTTAAAATCGCTTTCTTTTAATAAGTTTTCCTTCACTCTATTTCTTATTTGGTTTAGATTTCTGGGATTTGGCTTACTTAGATTACATTACGCCTTTAAACGTTTCGTAATTTAAGTGCCAGTCATGTTCCGTACCTTCGGGTCGTGACAAAGTTGGTATCAGAGCATGGTTTTACCTTTCTGAGTGTAGGCTGACCCTTGGTAAATGGAGTAGGTGACTTAAGCAGAGTGGCGTAGCGTGTGTATGTTCCGCGGCATACTTACGATACGGTACTCTGCCTAAGTGACCTTAGGATATATATATTTGCTTGTATTTCTTTCCTTAACTCCGGAAATCCTTTGATTCGATCGCAATGTTCCTATCGATCCTGTTTCTTATTCCAGCCACTATGCCGCCGGAGACTACGAGGGCCAGAGGGCTGCCGCCAGGGATGAGATTAGAGTAGGCTCGTTTGAGACGAGGAACGATCAGGGCGGTACGCCTACCCCTCAGGGACAGAGTGATCCACTTTTTCCAGGCTGGATGGCTAGGCTGGAGTCGAGTATTCAGGACGTACGGCAGATGGTTGGATTGTTAGTTGAGGCTCGCCGAGCTCCGAAAGCTGATGATGTCCCTCCTATTTCAGGGACTGTGATTATACCTGCCGCACAGGCAGCTGTTTCTGTTATTACCAAGATTATTTCTCTATCCTTATTGGAGTTTTTAAGGCTGAAGTCTCCAGTTTTTATCGGCTTAGATGCAGTGGAGGATTCGCAGACTTTCCTTGATAGGATGGTTGTGAAGTGTTGTTCACTGAGATGTTCTGACACGATGTGGGATGAGTTCATAGCTATATTTCTTGCTCGTTTCCGTTCGAAGAGCGTTCGAGATGTCCGAGCTCGTAGTTTCGAGTCTTTGCGTAAGACTTCAGGGATGGCAGTGTCCGAGTACGACATTCAGATTTCTTGGTGGTTTAATATGCTCCTTACCTGGAGGACATTGAAGAGAAACGAATAAAGAGTTTCGTGTAGAGATTGGACATACAGTTACTGCTTGCTATAAGCACCAAGCATTTTGACACTTATGCAGCCGCGGTGGATGCAACCTTACTGCTAGAGGAGCGCATTTCTGAGACTTCGGTCATTTCCGGACCAAGCGGATTTGTACTAGTATGCCAGCTCAGAGGCGGTTAGATAGACGCCGTTGTGACAGTCTAATTTTTTGGTCGCTCGATATGATGTTCGTTCGTGATTCGTTCGCATCGGAGATAAAGATTCTTTTGTCGATTTGATTCTTCCCGATATGTTTGACTTCGAAGTTCTGTTGGGCATAGATTACTAGCCACGTGTTATGCGTCTGTGGACTGCCACGAGAAGGCAGTCGGATTCAGTTTTCCGGGTGCGCCAGTTCTTGTCGAAGGGAATTGCAAGATGTCTTTCCTGATAAGTTGTTTGGTTTGTAGCCAAAGCGCGATGTTGGGTTCTTCTTTGGCTTTATTTCCGGCACAGAGTCTTTTTCTATACCGCCATATCGGATGGACCCGACAGAGCCTAGAGAACTGAAGGACCAGTTGCAAGAATTGTTGGATAGAGGGCTTGCTCGTCCGAGTGCGTCACTTTGGGGAGCTCCTGTTCCGTTCGTCAAGAAGAAAGACGACAGTTTTGTATCGATGCATCGTTATCTTCAGTTGAATTGGGTTACTGTGTGGGACATTTCTCGAAAATTGACTTGCGGTCAGGCTACTACCTGTTGTGGGTTTGAAAGGATGGTATTCCGAAGATTATTTTTCACACAAGTTACGGGCGTTATGAGTTTTGGTGATGTCGTTCGGGCTCACCAATGCCCCAGCAGCGTTGATGGATTGGATGAACCGAATATCCAGGCCGTTCTTGATCAGTTATCATTGTATTCATTGAAGACACCTTAGTGTACTTTTGGAGCCGAGTGGAGCCTGGGCAGTAATTGAGGATTTCGTTGCAGACTTTGAGGGAGCGCCAGCTATTCGCTAAATTATCCGCGTGTGTTTTCTAGTTGGATAGTGTGGACTTTTAGGACCCTTAGTTACGAGATATGGTAAGTATGAGACCGAAGAAGATCGAGGCCGTTCAGCACTGGCCCAGACCTATATTAGTGACGGAGGTTCGCAGCATTTTGGATTTTGGGCTGATACTATTGATATTTCGTACAAGATTTTTCGCATATAGCTGCAACGTTGACCGGGTGACCCAGAAGGGCGTTTCTTTTCGTTGGACTAAGGCATGAAAGCAGAGCTTTTAGCAGTTAAAGATTCGTTTAACTACGGCGCTAGTATTGTCTTTGGTTTCAGGATCAGGCGGTGTTGTTGGTTATGGCGATGCTTCTCGGCAGTTGAAGAAGCATGAGTAGAACTATTTCATGCATGATTTAGAGATAGCCACAGTGATTTTTACTCTTAAGATTGGGAGACGAGTCGTGCTAGATATTCACGGACCACAAGAGTTTAAGGTACATTTTCTTTCTGCAGCGAGATCTAATTTTAAGACAGCGCCGATAGATGGGGCTAGTGAAAGACTATAACTGTGAGATTTTTTTTTATCGTCCGGGCAAGGCGAATGTTATGGCAGATACTTTGAATCGGAGGCCGGAGGTAGCTTTTGTTGTTTGAGCACGGTTCAAAGACAGTTGACGGCAGATTAGCAGATTCTTCATGACAGTCGGCCCTGTTTGAGAGTTCTGGCTTCAAATTTTTTTTAGTGTTTCAGGATCTGGGTTTTAGAGTTTCAAGTGTTACTTGTTTTTGCTAAGTTTGCAGGTGATGTGATCTTACAATATAGGCAATTCGGAGTGTTTCGTATTGGTAGTATAACATTGTTTCGGGTATTCGCATGTGTTCCAAGCGAAGTTAAAAAGTTCGAACGAATATCAAAAACCCATTTTTCCAAGTTTAAGGTATTCAAAATATCATACAAGTAATTCTGTGGATCCTCTAGAAGAATGATACCCTAACTCGACTTAATGACCATGGAACCGCTTTCGAACCCTAGGGTTTGCGGCAGTTCCGCGGTGCCATTAATGAGGCTTGGGTCTGACCTTCTACGGTTGGTCCATAGGTACTGTGGCATATTCTGGGTAT
The DNA here is from genome assembly GCA_030015575.1 of Agapanthus africanus. Lineage (NCBI taxonomy): Eukaryota > Viridiplantae > Streptophyta > Magnoliopsida > Asparagales > Amaryllidaceae > Agapanthus > Agapanthus africanus. The sequence goes on along the minus strand of CM057338.1, from coordinate 88,595,734 downwards.
TTTTAAACTGTGCTCAAGTGTTGAGCTCTTGGGAAATCGTGGGATTTTGATGAATCGATCGAAAAGTTTAACATCGTCCGGATATCATATGAAGGGATGAAGAGAGATGTCATAGATTTGTTTCGGGATGCTGACTTATCAGCAAGTCAGGGCCGAGAATCAGGGGTCAGCAGGAGAGTTACAACCTTTGGCCATTCTAGAGTGGAAACAGGAATAGACTTCTATAGATCTTATTGTGGGCCTATCTAGGACCAGTCAAGAGTACGACTCTATTTGGTAGATCGTAGACCGATTGACGCAAATCAGCTCATTTTCTGCCAGTCAAGACCATTTTCGGGTCCGTTCAGTATGCTCAGATTTATGTTAATGAGATTGTGCGACTACATGGGGTTTCGACTTGTATTGTGTCCGATAGAGGCACCCCGTTCACCAGCATACGATGACAGAAACTTCAGGAGGATTTGGACACCAATTGAGTTTTAGTACAGTTTTCTATCCGCAAACCGACGGTCAATCAGAGAGGACTGTTCAGATTATTGAGGACATACTCCAAGCTTGCGTTCTAGATTTCGTGGTAGTTGGGGTCGTCACTTGCCCTTGATAGAGTTTTCGTATAATAACAGCTTCCAGGAGGATTTTCAAATGGCACCCTTCGAGGTATCATATAGGAGGAAATGTCGATCACCAGGTTGTTGGACAAAGCTTAGTGAGAGTAGTATTTTGGGGCCATAGATTGTGCGGGAGATGACCGAAAAGATCCAGTGATTCAGGATAGGTTGAGAGCGGCCCAGAGCGGGCAGAAATCTTATGTGGATATACGTCATCACAGACTGGAATTCGCCTTAAGTGGTCATGTTTTCTTGAGGGTTTCTTTAATGGAGGGCGTGTTGAGATTCGGAAAGAAAGGGAAGCTTAATCCCAGATGTGGGTTCCTTAGAAATTCTCGAGCGTGTCGGCGCAGTTGCATATCGTTTGACTCTCCCACCCAGCTTTTCATATGTTCACCCCGTAGGAAGCCGAGGTCGAGATGCGGAAGAAACAATCCCATCTCTTCGAGGGTACGCGTAGTTAGATTTTAAATTCGAGGACCGAATTTCTTTAAGCGAGGAAGATTGTAACGTGCTAAAAATAAATGATTAAATAATTAAATAAATAAAATCCTTTAGGTGAATTTTCTGATAATCGGTACAATAAACCGTATTTTCCGTAAAACTTAACTATAATTATTTTTCATCATAGACTTAAATACGCCTATTTTAACTATGTAATTTCTAGTATTTGGTATTTATTTAGTCACTTATAAATTGGTAGTTTACTGAAATATTTTTCCTTAATTAATTATTTTAAGTATTATTATAAGCTTTTATTTATACATTAAATTAGTGATAATTACAAATTGGAAATGGGTTAATCATACACTAATGAACCATGACAACTTGATAACAAGTTTGTAACATGCTCCTGCTTTCTTAATTATATATCCAAATTTCTAGAGATTTCTAGGATTAAGAGATAAGAAAAGAAAATTATTAATTATGAAATGAATTAATATGTGATATGATGGAGGGGCTTCTACACACAACCACACACACGCCTCACTCCCACTCTCCCCTCTTATTGTGTCCGAGCCTAATAAGTGGCAGCCCCCCCTTTTCTCTTCAATAATTCTCATCTTATTCTCATTCAAAAATTAAAAGAACAAGGAAATTAAAAAGGGGAGGGGGGGGTTAATATATGTAATAAATGGGGAAGTTTCTACATTCATCCACCAATTTTCTCTCTCCCTCATCCTCTTATATTGCTGGCCGAAATATCTGCAGCCCCAATTCCCTCATTTCCCCACTTCATTTCCAACTCAAAAATCATCAAAAATTCATCAAAAATCAATATAAATCCTTACCAATTCTTAATTAAATTCTTACCCATTATTCTTTAGCCTATTCTAGCTTGAATCCTTGGAGCAAGAGATCATTTTGGAGACAAGTTTGCATGGTTGGATCTCAAGTTGTGAGGTATAAATCCTAACCCTATAGTTATATTGTTGATTAAATACTTTAATCTAACTTATTTAGATTTTTAATTGATTCTAATTACAAGATTTTGATTTTAAAGAGAAGGGTTTTGAATTTAAGATAGGGTTTTATCACATCATTAAGATTGCCATGAGTGGTTTAACATTTTAAGTTATGCAAAATCTAGTTTAGTTGTTAATTTGTAAAGTGTTACTTTAAAATTGTTAAAATTAGATAATTTTGCAAACTAGGTTTTTTAAAATTAATATAAATTGGTGAGATAAAATTTTAGTAACGGTTTGTGTGATTTAGTTAAGATATTTAGTGAGCATTGTGACCACTAGATTAGTTAAAATATCAAGTTTTGTATTAAAATGGGTAATGGTCTCTTACTAGTTTTTTTTATATAAATCGATTTAAATTAAGCTTGAGATTTTGATAAATTTTAACATATTTTATATAATATCTAGAGTGTTGTGAGTGCGCAATGGGTGCGATTGGGTTTTTGGTTTGGGAATTTTCACGTATAACGACCCTAGTTGTAGTTTGTGGCGTTGTCGCAAACGCGTTTTGTGCACCAAGTGCGTGCACGTCCGGTTAATGCGTGTTGGATATCTTGTATCGGTTTGTCCGCAACTAATCGTATATTCATTCTCTTAATTTCTTGTGTGCGATTTTAGGATCGGTTGCAGAGGCGTCGGACGTGGTGCGGAAAGACGAAGATAAGATTGGATCAGATTAGCCGAGGAATCCCGGTGAGTAGATGTATACATCTATGGGGGATCGTCTGGATGGCGCGAGGCACCCGATGGCTTAGTATTACTTATAGTATTTGAATTATATGCGTAGTTTGCTAGTTAGTCATCTTATTGCATCGTATCGTTATATGTATAAATATATATATGTGATATCATCTATAGGACACCAGCACCATTACCGATGATGCGCATGTTTCACGTACACTTCCTTGCCGGCTCACACACATCATCATCGGTATTGCCATATCACGCACACTTTAGAAAATATTACTTTATTGATATAACTTGCGAGCTAGTAGTTTCGACATATTGTTGGTATGTTTGCCCTCATATGCTAGTTTAGACAATGTGTTCCTTACTTAGATACTTCACGCATTCATACATTCATTCTGTTAAGCAATATTATGGGGCTTTATGCCGGTATTCACTGCTTCTTGTCTCTTATTTTCTGAGATTTCGGATTTTCTATGAGATTTCTAGATTTAGGAAAAAACCGCAAGACATTTATAAACTCATTATCTTTTAAAAATGCAAGTTGCGGTTTTCTCGTGATGTATGTGTCGTCCACCATGAGTTTTTCTATTTGCTGTTAGATTTCAAGACCCGATTCGAGGAGTGGAGGAACCGTTTCGTGTACATGGTGGGCCCGGTATGGTACCCCGGGACGAGATAGAGATTTCGTGGGGATGACGATGAGCCTGACAGGGGCACGGACTACCTACCGGCGATGTCTGGCGCGGCGGATATCCGAAGGATACCGACCGTAGTCGTGAGATTTGATGATTTGGGCCGATCTGGACTGACGGAGCCCGAGATATTGAGATTTCATAATATCGGCCGATCCGGACTGACGGAGCCCAAGATATTGAGACACTGTGACATTGAGATGTCGAGACATTGAGATATTGAGACATTGAGATATATATGTTTTGTGTCGATTCTTGACACGGATTTATATGGATTTCATTGATGATATTTCAGTTATTTCACAGGGGTTTTACTAAGATGAGATTATAGATTTTTCTCGTACCAGACATATTCAGTTTTTGTGTTGATTATGCATTCATATCGCATACATATTAGTGCATCGCATCATATCAGTATATGTAGGATTGTGACGCATTTGCGTGCATGCTTACGATAGCCTTATTAGATGTTACTTACTACTCACGAGTTGGCAACTCACCCCCGTTGTGCCACAGTATCTTGCAGGTCTGACCCGTTAGCACAGTAGCGGCCAGTGTACTCCTATTCTGCTTTCTTTGCTTCGGCTTGCTGCTTGCTTATAGGTGGGTTTTTAGAGGATTTTCTTTTGCTCCCACCGTGTATTTCATTTGTATCTAGTATACTCAATCTACCCTTGTATATTGGACTAGACGGCGAGATTTATGAGACTTGTATTTATGGTTTTATGTCGATACTCACTTGAGCCGACGTGATGCTTTTATGCTTTTATACTTATTTCGCATTATTATGATATATTCATTGCATGTGGTTGTGACTCCGCCTTGGGCGAAGAGCCTGCTCCCGCTTGGGGATGCCTTTATTTTTTATTTATATCTATTTTCATGTGTTGTACCCGTTTGGGGGCCAGTATTTACATAGGAGACTCTGCCGAAATTTTCGGGAATTTTGATGTTTTTTTAAATGTTTAATACGACTTGTTTTAGTTAAAAATCGCTTTCTTCTAATAAGTTTTACTTCACTCTATTTCTTATTTGGTTTAGATTTCTGGGCTTTGGCTTACTTAGATTACGTTACGCCTTTAGACGTTTCGTAATTTAAGTGCCAGTCACGTTCCGTACCTTCGGGTCGTGAGACCATAGTGCACGGGATAAGCTGGACCCCTCTCATATACATGAATACCTTTTTTTTATCAAATTACAAATAACCACATTAGAATAACTATCATATACCTGTAGATGATCATATAAAATTTTACATGTCCTTTGTCCTTTTAGTTCCTATTCACATGATATACTATTTTCTCTTGTTTCTTTTGGGACTTACCGAGCGCTAGTTCGCTGATGATATACCTCTCCGTTTTTCTTTCTTTGGAATGTTCATCAGGATGACCGAACTCTGAGAAGATAGAGCCGAGCCAGGAGGACTTGGACCAGCTTACAGCTCAAGCTGACTACTAATTCTTCCTGCACTTACTTTCTGTATGCCATTGTTTAGGCATTGCTTTATTTATTGTATCTTTTATTTTCAGACAGTTGTATGCAAACTTGAATGTAAATAAAGTTGCTATTTCATTTTATTACTCTAATCATTCTTATTCATTTTTATATTGCTTAATTACGCTTAACGTATTTATTTCTTAATAAATACGTTGCGGGCTTGCCACGTCACCGTTTCCGTCTATTGGGAAGCGGGGCGTGACAGAATGATAATATTATCTGGCTTAGGATTAAGCCGGATTATTAAATCACGTATTGATTTAATAATTTACATATACTTATTTCGATATGTGTATTCTAGTGTTATTCAGGTTTTCGATCGGACGGTTGATGATACTAGCGGGGTTAGGATTAAGCCGGTTTGTTAAATCAGATATTGATTTAATACTAGTATTATATTGGTAGTATTATTCTATCTCTTGTGTATTCATATTTTGGTACAAATATGGGTATGTATATACGGTAGAAAGTATTTTGTATTTATACAAAATACCTTCGAGAAGATGCCACCTCATCATGCATTTTTCTATTTTGTTGAAAATAGAAAATGAGGTGGAAAGGGGTGAGATGGCATGAAGCACGGCTTTGGCATTTATTGCAAATACTATTGGAGTATGGTTGTGGTTTGTAAATAAGAAAGAAAAATACTTCATAGAAAAGAGCTTAGCCATTCTTCTTCTTATGCTTCTTGATTTTTGCCTCTCTATCTCTCTCTTCTTCTTGAGTTCACTCCCTTGTTCAAACCCTTATCATTCTCATGTGTTTAGAACCTAAGGGATTTGCGATAGAAAACTACTACTAAATATCACTACATCATCTAAGCAAACTAGATTAACAAACTAGTTTACTTAGTTTGCTTCTTTTTGAAGTAGGAGCTTGAATAAAAAACCTTCAGATGGATCATCTAGGACCGAGGAAGCCGGCCATCAAGGTTGATCTAGGAGACCTCTAGAAACTTAAGAAGAGGAGTGAAGACCCGAAAGACACGTGTCGTTAGGTATAACACTCTTTCACAGTAGCTAGACTCCTCTAGTTTGCTAGTTTCGATATTTGGTTAGATTCTAGGATCTGTTTTCTAGCGCCAAAGTTTTAAAAGTCAAAGTTTTTCGTTCCGTAATGGCCGCGGTCAACGACCAGGGCACCATGAATCCCAACATGGTATCAGAGCCGCCCAAACATTAGAAACTAGTAGTATAAGATATTTTAGTTTCAAAACTGAAAAAATTCCAAGTTTCAAAACCCACTTTCTGTCCAAGAATATTTTTGGTCTTTGAATTTTTTTTAAACAAATGCAGAGGCTTACTCTTGAGATGATAGTGACACACGATGAAAACGAGAACATTTCACCATAATAAAACCGGCCATTCTTGCCAAAAGCCAGATTCTGGCGGTTTATTATTCACCCCCGGCCCTCATTTTCATCCGGTGTCTTGGGTTGTAACGACTCTGAAATCACTGTACAGAATTTTCCGTTTTAATGTACAGAAAAGATTATTACAGCCTGAGTTGCAGTTATAAGTTACTTTTGCTAAATAAAAGCAAGAAACCACTTGTAGCTCACTGGTAAAACCCTTGCACTGCTGTGACGTAGCCCGAGTATTCGATCCCTATCAGACACAATTATTTTTCTGATTTTTCTTTTTAATTTTTTGGAAGCCCAAAAGATTATACGTGCAATACACAGGGAAATGGAAGGTTCAGAAAAAATCAAACATGTGGAAAATGGTGTAAATACAGAGAAATACACGTGGCACAAATCTCGAGACCCAACATCCCAAAACGACCTGCAGATCTCTCCTTTTGGCCGGCAGGGATGATCGGGATGGCTCAAAAATGCCCTCTGCTTTGCACACTTGACTCTTCAACTCCTATTAACTCCTCTGCACTGTTTGATTTCCCTGCAATCAAATAGAGACCCTTCATTTCACAATTTAACACTATTTTAATATTTTTTAATCCACAATTTTAATTCCAAAAGTCTAATTCTCCACTATAAATATTACCCCACACTTTGGCTCAGCGCCATTCTGAAAATTCTAGCCAAAACTCTCTAAAAAGTTTCTAGGTGCAAGTGAAGTAAAATGGAGTTAGCAAGCACATTGTTTCCGACGAAGATCGAAACAAATTCCAGAGGTCCCGCGATGCTACGAAGCTCACCCTCTTTTCTTAACCCTATCTTTGAAGTTTCCAAACGGTAAGTCCCTCCCAAACTCTCTTGCTCTTCATTGAAATTCTTTTTAAATCAAAATCGGTAAAACTGGAGTTATTACCGATATCACCTATTCTAAAGCCTATAACTCCATTTTCCTTTACCTTTTGATCAAACCAATTTTACCACTTCACTTATAATCTTAATACTAATGTTTAGAATAAATTTTATCAAAGAATCTCATGTAAAACAATTATAATTTAACTTTTATATTAAAATACTTTGAACTTTGTCATCACATCTTTTCGACAAAACATGCTTAACAGTACCTTTAGGAAAATTCACGGGGTAACAACCTACCCCACCACCCCACTTGGTTCCATAGCAAGATACCTCTTTTGTATGAATATATGTTACGAAAAAAACTTACAATAAAATACTAATTACTTAAAAAACCAGATTTCTTTTAAAACGTTATTTCATATCCTTTGCGATTAAGCATCTACAACTCTCTTTAGGGGACCCGCTAATGGATGATGCGGATTATCGCACATCCTTGAGCTAGTAGAGCGAGAGGGAGACCTGCTCACAGAGTATTCGATCTCGAAAGGATTTAAATACTGTTTTTAAAAAATACGAATTTTCTAAATAAAATAAAATTATTTTTAAAATTAAAATTATATAAAAATATAAATCCATATTTTCAAAATATAATAAACCTATATTTTTCAAAAATGAAAAGATTAACAAATGTCAATAAAATGCCATCAAGATACCAAAAAGGACAAGTTTTAAAATAAAATACTGTGAATTTTCCAAGCTAAGTAATTAGCACTAAAATACCACAATACTTAAAATCTATGCTCATGAAAACCCTAAATAATACTAATCACCCTCGAGATTTACTTTTTAACTATATTAAAATATTTTTTCATAAAACCCCTGCGGGTTATATAAAAACACTATTTAAGGACTTTAGTAATATAGGTTTAAGCAAGATCAATTCTCTTGAGCCCCAGAGAGCCGGAGAAAATGAGTGCTTGTCTATTTAAGGTAGACAACTTAACAGAGTTGTTCCCGCCAAAATCTTCGACCAGGAGCTATTAGTTCCTGTTTATGCCGGCTTAAGTTTTGTTTACAGATATGTGTGAAATCAGGCTCATTCATATACGCACATGCACACATCAGAGGAAGAACATGTATTCAACGACAAAAACAAAGTATTTAATCAAACATTTTATTCTACAGGAAATAGATCACAAAATATGGGATCGAAAGTATAGGGATTCACAAAACTATGGATAAAATTATCTAACTCCCTCTCTGCCTTCTCTACCATGACAAAGTGGCGATCTTCATGAAGAGTAGCTACCCATCGGTCAGCACCGTACCCATCAGCAAAGGCAGACATGACGACCCGCTGAGCCTGTAACTGGCTTAGCAGCCGGACAGAGCGATCCCTCACAACTATGGTGATCAAAAGTGCCTCGTGGAAGCACTCGATCTTGTCTTCCACGGCGTTGAACATTGCCGGAGTCATCTCCGCTGGAGGAGGGGGAATATCATTGATCACAGACAAGAAAACCATCCGGAGCCAAATGGAGCCGATGGGTAGAGGAGATCCTATACGAGTCAAGAGCTCATGCAGCACCGTGTCGCATTGATCATCCGTAAGAGTAGGGTTCATCAAGCACGCAGCAAAACGAGGAACAATTTCCTCAATGGGCACCTCCCATGGCTGACGGCGAGCATGTGGGCGATTACAAGCCATAGCTCTTCTCTGTTAAAATGATTTTCTGAAAATGAGAGAGAAAAGAAGCATTGCTTCAGATTATGAAGGGAGACATTTAAGTCTAGGCACAGTAAATGCTGTGCATGTTGGAACTATTTCCAAGCTATAGGAAAGAGAAGCTTGATTCAGGAAAAGTGGAGAAGGAAGGTAAAAAGACACCTTCAGTAATGAGGCAGCGCCTCACTTGCAAAGCACGAGAGCGCTGATCACCAGCGCTAAAGAGTTAAAGACTCTGAGGCAGCGCCTCACGTGCAAAGCATGAGAGCGATGAGCGCCAGCGCCATGAGTCAAAGACTCTGAGGCAGCGCCTCACGTGCAAAGCACGAGAGCGCCAGCGCCAGCGCCAGCGCCATGAGTTAAAGACTCTGAGGCAGAGCGCCAAGTGCTAGAAATAAATGTTCTCCACCGTTGGATAAAAGATCCAACGAAGATGATAAATCATCAAAATTCATAATAAAATTCTGTTAAGGAAATACTCCTCAGAATCTTTCCAAATAGGAAAGATTGTGCTCTGTAAATCAGAGCACCGTTGGATCAATGATCTAATGGTGACTAAAAATCACCAAGGTACAGAACAAATTCTGTATGGGAAGATATTTTCCCAATTTTGTTAATAACAAGAAAATTGCCTTCTGTAAAACAGAAGCCCTAGGATCAAAGATCCAAAGGTGGGAAACATCCCCAAATCAATTAGAGAAAAGATCTTTTCAACTGATTCAACAAATCAGCCTCCCCTATAAAGGACCGAAGACTTCAAATCTTGCATAGAGGAACCCTCTCCCCCCGCCCCCCACAAACTTTAAGAAATTTCAGAGAGAAGAGCAAGCTCTCGGAAGAAGAAGAATTTCTTCAAGGTAAATAAAACAGAGAGATCAAAGCATATCATCAAGAGAAGAAGAACCTATTTCTTTTTCTAGATCATAGATCTATAAGATATACGTCTTTCACATAAGAGATCATAGCATCTCATCATAAAAAAGGGGAGGAAGAATAATTCAATTCTCTTCAGATCACAGATCCATAAAGGCAAAGCCTTTCACAAAAAAATAAGAGATTGTAATATCTCCTATAAAAATAAGAACTTTGTTCTTAGACCCACGAGAAAAAGTCTCTTATAAACGAGAATTTAATTCTCAGAGTGCAGAACCGATCAAAATTGCCTAAAAAGAGCCCTAGCGCTCCAAATTAAAAGAAGCATCTCAGCGCTCTAAAACTGGCGCACAGCGTCGCAGTGCTCCAAGCGCTATTTTAAAAGAAGCGCCCAGCGCTTCAAGGTTGGCGCTCAGCGCCAAGCGCACCACGTGCTCCTCACGTGTGCGCTATTTCACAAGGAGCGCTCTGCACTCATTTAATGGCGTTCAGCGCCAAGCGCACCACATGCTCCTCACGTGTGCGCTCTTTCACAAGGAGCGCTCTGCACTCATTTACTGGCGCTCAGCGCTAAGCGCACCACGTGCTCCTCATGTGTGCGCTCTTTCACAGGAAGCGCCTTAGCGCTCTAAATCTGGCGCTCAGAGCCAAGCGCACCACGTACTCCTCACGTGTGCGCTGAGAGAACATAAACTGTTCTTTAAATAAAGCCCCAGAGCTATAATGAGTGCTCAACATTCAACAAAAGACAAAAAGTTGTCAGAACCTAAACCAATACTCAGTATTGTTAAATAAAAAGGGTCGAGCCCAAATAAATGTTCAACATTTTAACTGAATGGGCTGAGCCCAAGTTGGCCACATATCCCTAATTGAGCTCATATGCTCATAAATCTTTGATCTTAGTCCCAAACTTGACTACAGATCTCCCAACCGACATTGGTTCAAGGGTACATCGCTTCATATCTCTGATATATGTCGTTGTAATTTTTCAACGTTTTCAGAGAGATGAAGGGTCCCAATAACCAATAACTTTTGGCACATCCCCAAACGGTTGAATCAAAACCACACAGACTATGATGTCTTTAAACTGGACTATGATGTCTTTAAACTTTACGTATTGTGGGGTCCTTAAACTCATGGACTATGATGTCCTTAATCTTTATGAACTGTGAGGTCCTTAAACTCATAGACTATGATGTCTTTAAACTTTACAGAATATGATGTCTTTAAACTGTCACGGACTATGATGTCCTTAAATGTATGGACCGCAACGTCCCTAAACTAAAACAATAGAGCCAAAATACTCTTTTGTTGGATTTAAATAATCCTGTTGAGTAGATCTTAGTCTAAAATTAGACTAATGTATCCTCAACAAACGTTTGAGTTGATCTTAGTCTAAAACAAGACTAACGATTCTTAAACCCAACCCAAACCCAAATCTAAGAAAATACAGATTTGGACTAATCCACGCCCTACGGGCGACAACATAAATTAGTCTCCGTATACAATCCACGGGCAACCAAAAATAAAACAAACACACACGACACAAAGTAACCATTTGGAGAAGGAAAAAGTGGTTACCGCGATGCGGTAGCGTAATTAACTGCAGGGGCTTGCGCTTGCAGGGAAGAGCATCCCCACAATCAAAAACCCCTCAAATAAGGGGGAATCTGACGAAATATGCTACAGCGGCCGCATCCATCTAAACCTCCGATATACGGCGCCATAAATCAACTTGGCATCTTCGAAGAGGTGGAGGGATAAAACCAAATAGCATCTGCCCCCAAATTCAAACGAGACGTTTGTTTTTCCCGGCTTTCGGCGGAGAACAGGAGTTATCAATGGTAATTATCTTGGAAAAAGACACAAATCCTGTCGTCCATATGCAGCAGTTACCGATTACTCCCGAACTTAATTTAAGAGCTAAATCTGCTTACAAGTGTCTGACTCAGTCTGAGTCTAATTCAAACCCGAATCCAATTCAAACCTGAATCTAAAATCAAATATGAATACTTGAATATGAACATGAATACTCGAATTCAAACCATCAATATCAAACATGTATACTTGACTTAACCAAACCCTAGTTATAATTGGGCATGAACTTAACATGAATATCAGAACACAATGGTTGCTATTTAAACTGACTTGACTTGAACCATGAATACAACTTGACATGAATACAAGAATACTTGACACGAATACATGATATTAACATGAACTCAATCTTGCAACTTGATGTATTCATGGATTCGAGCAAAACTGGTAACTTTAACTGTAACTTAGCATACACGGGGTGTTGGGATAGTTCATGTGTGAATCCAATGAAATCTCAAGAGTCCCCCTAGATCATGAATCCATGTCTACTAACACAAGTAAGCTATCATGAGAGCCCGTATGTCTTTGCTCCTGGATTACAGCCTGTTGAGTTTGGAATAGTTCAACACTAGGTTGAAATCTCGTTACTGACACTTGATTCGGGCCCATGGTTCTTTATCTCTGAATTACAGCCTGGTGGGTTCGAGAACACTCTTGAGATTAGTTGACATTCATCCTTGAAATTACGTTAAATTAGTTTACCCATGTAAAGACCATTTAGGACACTTACATTCACTTCATGTTCATTATACCTACACTACACGGGCATGCCATACTATGCTCATAATATGTTGCCATAATATAGAACTGCATGTTAAATAGAATTGCCATGATTATATTGAATGACATGTTAAAAAACATATCTCCTAGTCCATTAATTCCCGATATACATTTTATCATTATACTTTATACTTCACACCTATTTCTTAGGGACTTACCGAGCGAAAGTTTGCTGACGGACATTCCACCCATCTTTGTTTCTTGGAATGTTCGTCAGGTACTGTGGAGACTGAGGAGGTGGGCACCACCGAGGAGGAGCACATTCAGATCATGACTCGGGACTAGACTGGCGATCTTTTCAGTTTATGTATGCCAACTGTTTAGGCATTTCTCTTCTTGTATTGTATTTTCTTTCAGTTGAACTCATGTATTGTAAATACTTCAAGTTGAATGTAAATAAAGTTGTTGAAGTTTAAATCTTATGTTTATTTCTTGTCATTTTATATTACTTATTTTACGTTTAGCGTATTTATTTCAGGAAATAACCTTTTCGAAATAAATACGTTGCGGGCTTGCCACGTCACCGTCTTCGTCTATTGGGAAGAGGGGCGTGACAGGTTTTGTTGGCGGTCCATGCAGGTCAGTTCTGCATGAAGTCTTAAGTAATATATCATAGGAAATATAAAATTCAAAAACTTTACATTCCTTGCAATTCCATTTCTTTTGAATCTATCTTAATCTTTCTTCTCTATCTAAGGTGATGGACTCTCCTAACAACCCTAGCACCAATGTCAATGGAAGTACACCACTATGACCTACCCTTACCGTTCTACCACCTCCACCTACCATAGCCGCTCCACTCACAGAACATACGATACTTTTGGAGACTATCAAAAGTCTACTTGAGTGTCAGCAGGCTCAAAGCACGATTTTGTAGGAGTAGACCGCTTTCCTTCAACAGAGTTTCATCCGCTCTGAAGCAGAAGCACCGGGAATGAAACAATTTCGAGCATTACACCCGAAGAACTTCTCAGGGAAAGTGAAACCACTTGAAGCCGAGGAATGAGCTCAGAGCATAGAAGATGACCTAGCCGCAGCCCAAGTTCCAGAAGTGGCTTGGGTCAGAATAGCAAAACTCCAGCTTACTGACAATGCCAGAGTCTGGTGGAAGGCCGAGAAAAGCTGTCTTAAGCAGACAATCGAATGGAAGACTTTCCGTGATCTTTTTAACGCCAAGTATTTTCCTAAAACCGCAAACTTCGAGATGGAACAGAAGTTCATTCACCTGCAACCAGGATCCATATGGGATAAGTCGGTGGATGGGTATGATGCAGAATTCACTATACTCGGCAGATTCGCCACCCATCTAATTCCTACTGCAGAAATCAGAGCCAGGCGCTTTCAGCAAGGCTTAGACCCTGAGATCCAGGCTACTCTAGCAATGGGAGAATACCTAAAACATAAAGCAGCTTTGAAGTCAGCCCGTTGCTATGAAGCTGTCATTAAGAAGAAGGGAAGGCCCCAGTCGGCCGGTATGAAACGTCTCGCCAACCAGATTACTGGAGGAGCCTCTTTTAAGCTAACTCTGCCAGCGCCAGCTATGAGGCCAAGAGGATCATTTTTCGAGACTGAACCAAACTTCTATATCTATGTAAGAGGACCGGGCGCCAAGTCAAGGATTGCCGTCGAGCAAATGGTCTTTGTCTGATATGTGGATCACCCTCACATACTATAAGAACTTACCCACACAATTGAACTGGCCCAGCCCCCGCAGCTAGACCAGCTATTTATCATGGCCCGCTTCCCAGTAGACGGAAACGGTGACGTGGCAAGCCCGTGACGTCTTTATTTCAAGAAGGTCATTCTCCGGAATAAATACGCTAAGCGTAAAATAAGCAATATAAAATGACAAGAAAATTAACATGAGATTAAAACTTTAACAACTTTATTTACAATCAACTTGATTCATTTACAATACATGATATCAATTGAAGGAAAAATACAAGAATGGAAATGCCTAAACAATTGGCATTCATAAACTGAAAAGAAAATAACTGGTCTAGGCCTGGGTCGTGATCTGATCATGCTTGTAATAACCCTAAATTTCCTGCACAACTTTCTGTATAAATTTTTCAAAAAAATACAGAAAGGGGTATTTTTGCCTGAGAACAAGATATCAGTTTGTTTTGCTTTTTAATAGCAAGAAGGAGCTTGTAGCTCATTGGTAATACCTTGCACTACTGAACCAAGCTACCAGAGTTCAAATTCCATACCCCACATTATTTTTAATATTGTTCTATTTTGAATTTTTAGAATACCAAGGGTTTACACGTGCATAACTCACAAAAACCCTACTACACCCAAATAACCTAACAGTACCAGAGGCTTTATGAACCTACAAGGGATTTTCCGGCCACCTGACTCGGCCGGAATCGGCCGACTCGGCCGGCGGACCGGCCGACTCGGGCCGCCGCCGCCGGTCGGACTCGGCCGGACCGCCGAGTCCCCAACACGAAAAAGTTGCATTTTGGTCTCCCCTGTACTCCTGTACACTTAAGTTTCTTGGATCGGTTCCAGAGACTCCTTAAAACCCTAATTACTATGTTTTAATATATTTTATTACATTTAATACATTTTTTTCATTTCAACCTTTCACCTACCCTAACCCTAGCCTTACCCTATAAATACAACCCTTAAACACACACCCCTCACTCCAAAATTCTAATCAAAACTCTCAAGAAATTCCTAGAAGCTTAGTGTACTTTTGAAGTAGCGAAGGGCGAAACTCCGGCGATTTTTCCGACGACAACTCTAGGAGTTCCCGGAGACGAAACGACGCACCGGCGCCTCCTCCCGTTTCCTCTTCCTCATCCCTAACTTCGAAACCCATAAGTCCCACCTCCCTATCTCTTTTGCTACTCTAAAAACATCTTTTAATAAAACCCGACGGAATCGGAGTCAAACCGATTTTCGATTTTGTAATAATATAAATATTCCAACTCTTTTAAAAAATCACAAGAATCACTTTACATTAAAATACCATGAATTCCATACAAGTACAATATTACAAATAAATACCATATATTATGAAAGTAGGTTATTTTCACCAGAAATATCACAAATATAAAATCTACAATTATTATAACTCTAAAGACGATAATTTAATACTTAGGATGTATTTTAAAAGTATATAAAAGTATTTTTATATAAAAACCCCTCAAGTTTTATAAATTACCCTAAGGACCCTAGTAAACATAGGTTTAAGCAGGACCAATCTCTTGAGCCTCAAGAAGCCAGAGAAGTGGATGCTTGCCTATTTAAGGTAGACAAATTAATAACGATGTTATCAACAAGGTAATCGTCTTTGAAAAAAACACAAATCATGTCGCCCATGTGCAGCGATTATCGATAACATCAAAACAATCAGAACTTCAATTTCTTTTCTAATTGTCTGACTCAGACTGAGTCTTCTCATTATATAATCTGACTTGAATATGATTCAAGTACAATCTATAATAATTCAACATGAATCCGTGAATCCATATATTCAATTTTTCAATCTATACAACTTGACTAAACCGAACCATGGATATATCCATTTACATGATTCTCTAGTTACATCCATTTACATGATTCTCCAGTACATCCATTTTACTGATATCATGATTTCGGCAAGTCATCCAAATATACAATCTATATTATAATTCAAATACAAGTTGAAATACAATACAAACAATACAATTAAGATATCGCGGGATTTAAGGGGTAGATTGGTACGGAAGGTGTTAGAAGTGTCACGAGACTACAACCATAAGACACCTAACCTATATTCTGTTGCTGTTGTACCATGGCATAAATGGTTTCTTGAGTTCCTGATACCTTAGTCTCCGGGACAAGTGAGACTCCTCTCGTATACACTGGCATTCTTCTGTACCAAACTACAAACAACAGCGTTAACATTAAATACAACATATAACAATATAATACAACTTTAAAAGCTACTTTCTCTCTCTGTCTATTCTATTTCTCCCTTATCTTTGGGACTTACCGAGCGATTTGTTCGCTGATGACATTCTCTTTCATTCTTCTTTGAATGTCGTCAGGTGATTCGGACCTTCTAGAGATCAAGCCTACTAGTGAGGACTTGGACCAGCTTTCCTACAACCCAGAGCTCTAGCTTCATTGTACACACTTTTATTTTAGTACTTTTCATTTCTGTTATGCCACTGTTTAGGCATTGTTTTCATTCAGTTGTATTTACTTTTCCATGTATTGTACAAAAGAATGTGAATAAATAAAGTTGCTATTCAATTATATCTTTTATCTCCTGTGTATTTTTACTTATATTGCTTAGATACGCTTAGCGTGTTTACTTCAGAGTAAATACGTAGCGGCCTCGTCTTGTCCCCTTCGCCATGCACCGGGAAGCGGGACGTGACAATGCTCCTCCTATGAGATGTCTAACTCCTCAGTCTCCACAATATCTGACGAACATTCCAAGAAAACAAAGGTGGGTGGAATGCCTGTCAGCGAATTTTCGCTCGGTAAGTCCCCAAGAAATGAAATGAAGTATAAAGTGTAATGATAATGTAAAAGTATAATATGAACAAGTGAATATGAAGTATGTTGTGTCAGTATGTCGTTTAATGTAAACATGGCAAGTTTATTTAGCATGCAATGTTTTCGTAATATATGTGAACAAGTATGGTAATATATAACAAGTAGATAAGCATGACAGTATAGCATGAGCATGGCAAACAAATATAACATGACCGTGTGCTGTAAGTATAGTGAACATGCAATGAATATAAGTGTCTTAATAAATCTATACTTGGGTACACTAATTTAACGTAAATTCAAGAGTGAATGTCAACCAATCTCAAGAGTGTTCTTAAACCCAACCGTAACAACTCTGTTTCAGTGTACAGAAAATTGTTTAAAAATTAATGTACAAATAGAGTATTTGCAATCCTGTGTATGCTAGAAGTATTTAAATTGCTTTTGAACAGTAAGAAATAGCTTGTAGCTCATTGGTAAAACCTTGCACTGCTGTGACATAACCCCTGTGTTCAAATCCCTCAGCCACATATTATTTTTATTGACTTTTCTTTTAAACTTTTAGAAGCTCAAAGGTTTGCACGTGCACTGCACGTAAAATGAAAAGTCAGAAAGAAAACAAACACATGGGAAATGATATACCAACAGACTTGGACACATGGCATAGATCGAGACCCCAACCCTCAGATTTGGACAAGCGAGATTCCCTCCGGGCCGGCGCCGCTGGCCCCACCCGTAACAAATGCTAGAAAATTCTAACCCTAACACCCCTTGGCCTACCCCACTCTCCCCATACTGTTTGATTTTTCTGCACATTAACAGTGAGTGATAATTTACCTCTTTATCCATTTTAATGCACATTTTTGAATTCTCAATTCATTACCCTAAACCCTAATTTTCCCTATAAATACAACCCTACATTTTGGCTCTCCTCATTTAGAAATTCCATGCCAAAACTCTCTAAAAAATTCTAAGTTCAAAAGTTGTATAAGTGGAGTTAGCAAAGGTCAAAGTTCCGGCGACGTTTCGGGAATAATCCGGCGACAAAATGACTCCCCGACGATCCCAAAATCTCCCTCTACCTCTTCTTTCTAATTCCAACCAGTAAGTCCCACTTCCCCCCTTCTCCTTCTATTAAAACGAACTCCATTTTTAAAACTATTCGGAAGCGGAGTTAATCCGACTTCCGTTTCTAATTTAACTAAAAACACCATTTATCTTAATAACAAATTTACAATCTTTTTGTATATTGTTTAGCAAGCATAAACAAACACATTAGAATAAGTTTCATCTCAAAATAATATGTATTGCAACTTCTATTTCAGTTTTACGGTAAAATACCATCATGATTACATACGACATTGCTTATTCATTTTGATCGTATTACCTTTAGAAAACTCATGAGGTAATAACCTATCTCATCACAACATACATTCTTGACATAACATGATAGCATTTGGAACATTAGATTGTGGGAATTTACAAGTTTACAATAAAATACCCTAAACTTTCAAAAACCGTTTTCTTTAAAAGTGTATTATTTAATTCCTTGCAATGCGCCTCTACAACCCATTTTGAGGAACCCCAATCTGGATGGTGTGGATTATCACACATCCTCAGGCCTAGTAGAGTGAGATGCAAACCTCCCGATCTCGATGGAATTTTTAATGCAATTTTTAAGAAAAATGATATTTCTACTTAATAAATAAAATTTATTTTTAATATATATATATATATATATATGAATATTATCAAAATACCTACTTTAAATATATTATATATATATTCCATGTTTTAATAAATCAAAGGAATCACAATTTCATGAAACTACCGATACAAATCAATACAATTCCAATATTACACTAAAATACCATATACAATGAAATCTAGGTTATATCCACTAGAATATTTCACTTTATACTTGAGGTGTATTTTGAAAATATATCAAAACTATATTTTATAAAAACCCCTCAAGTTATATTAATTTACAATAAGGACCCTACTAAACATAGGTTTAAGTGGGACCAGTTCTCTTGAGCCACAGGAAGACGGAAAATATAGGTGCTTGCCTATCTAAGGTATACAACCTAAAAACGGGGTTATTAATACGGTAATTGTCTTGGAAAAAGACACAAATCCTGCCGTTCATGTGCAACAGTTACCGATAACTCCAAAACATAAATCAGGAATTTAATTCTGTTTAAAAGTCTGACTCAGTTCGAGTCACGGTCAAATCTGAAAATAATCTGACTTGAATTCAATTCAAGTATAACTACAATATAACATGAATACATTTATACCAGAATTCAATCTATATCAACATGACTCGACTGAACCGAACCATGGATATACTCTGATTACATACATATCCATTTATATCCATCTCGTTTACATGATATCATGGTTTCGGCAAGTCTTCCATCTATAAAAAACAATACAATCAATACAAAATACATTATGGGGTTTTAAAGGGGTTGACCGGTACAAAATGTGTTAGAAGTGGCGCGCGGTCACTTTAATACACCTAACCTGAATATCCATTATTGTTGTACCGTGGCTTAACGGTTCTTTATGCTCCGTATACCTTAATCTCCGGAATAGTAGGACTCCTCTCGTATACACTGGTATATTCTGTACCAAGCTAAAAACAACCGCGTTAACAGAACAAAAATATTACAATATACCAGTTATATTCTCATCTGTCTATTCTTACCTATCTTTAGGACTTACCGAGCGATTGTTCGCTGACGACATTCCTTCTCTTTTTTCTTTGGAATGTTATCAGGTGGATCGGACGCTCTGGAGGTTGAGCCCAGTACTGAAGACTTGGAGCAGTTCGCCATTAACCCAGACCTCTAGATGCTTGTATATATTTTCTTTTCAGTTCATGCCATTGTTTTGGCATTACTTTCCATTTCTGTATTTACATTTTCAGTTGTACTTGTAAAGAAATGTTTAATAAATAAAAGTTGATGTTCATTTACACTTCATGTCTTCTTGTGTATATTTATATTTTATTGCTTAGATACGCTTAGCGTGTTTACTTTTGAGTAAATACGTAGTGGGCCTCGTCGCGTCTTCTTACCCGTACACTGGGAAGCGGGGCATGACACCAACAGGCTGTAATTCAGGGGTAAGGAACCACGGGGCCGAATCAAGTGTTAGTAACGGGACTTCAATCTAGTGTTGAAGTATTCCAAACTCAACAGGCTGTAATTCAGGAGTAAGGAAACACGGACCTTCATGATAGCTTACTTGTGTTAGTAGACATGGATTCATGATCTAGTGGGACTCCTGAGATTTCGTTGGATTCATGCATGAACTACCCCAGCACCCCGTATATGCTAAGTTATAGCTAAAATTACCAGTCTTGCTCGAATCCATGAATACATCAAGTTGCAAGATTGAGTTCATGTATATATCAAGTAATCATGTATTCATGTCAAGTTGTATTCATGGTTCGAGTCAAGTCATAGTGTTCAAATATTCATGTTTTACTTTAGTCAAGTTCAAGTGTTCTGATTCATGATCAATGGTCAAGTATACTTATTTGAGTTCAATATTGATTTCGTGTGTTCATGTTCATGATCAAGTATTTGTGTTTGGTTTTAGATTCAGGTTTTGAGTTTGGATTCAGACTTGAGTCCGACACTTATAACTGATTTAGATCCTGAATTAGGTTCGGGAGTTATCGGTAATTGCTGCACATGGACGGCAGGATTTGTGTTTTTTTCCAAGACAATTACCATAGATAACACCGTTAAGTTTTCTACCTTAAATAGGCAAGCACTCACTTTCTCCGGCTCCCTGAAGCTCAAGAGAATTGATCCCGCTTAAACTCATATTTACTAAAGTCCTTAAATATAGTTTAATATAACTCGAGGGGGTTTTATGAAAAATATTTTTAATATAGTTTCAAAATAACCTCGAGAATCTATTTATTTTATTTAGGGTTTTCATGGATATGAATTTTAAGGGTTTGAGGTATTTTAGTGATAATTACCTTAGCTTGAATAGTTCATGGTATTTTCCTGTAAGCTTGTCTTGTATTGATATCTTGATGGTATTTTAGTGAATTTGTAAACATTCATCTTTAGAAAAAAATGTAAGTTTGTTATATTTTGAAAATATATGGACTTGTAATATTTATATAATTATAAAAATTAAATTTTATTAAATTAGAAAATGCGTTTTTCTTAAAAACTGTATTTAAAAACCTTTCGAGATCGAATGCCCCGTGAGAAAATATGCATCTTGCTCTACTAGCTCAAGGATGTGCGATAATCCGCACCATACAATAGCGGATCCCCTAAAAAGGGTTATGGAGGCATATTTGCAAAGGGTTTTGAAATACCATTCAAAAGAAACCCATTTTTTAATAGTAAAAGGTATTTTAATGTAATATATTGTATTCGCCACAAAAAATACGTTCAAAGAGTATCGTGCAATGGAATCATGTATGTTTGTGAGGGGTACGTCATTACCCTGTGAAGTTTTCTAAAGGTATAATTAACAAAAAATACTAAAAGAGAGATATGTGAAGTTCATAGTATTTTAGTGTAAAAGTTAAGTTAAAACTATTTTGCATGATATTCTTGATTAAAAATTGGTTCTAAGTATGGTTATATGATTACAAATATGGTGTAAGAATATGGTTGAAAAATATGTAAGAAAAAGTGGAATTTTAGAGGTTTAAAAGAAGATGTCGGTGTTAACTCCACTTCTGACATATGTTTTGAAAAGAGACTTTCATAGAAGAAGGAGAGGGATTGGAAGGCACTTACCACTTGGTTATATTAAGAATACATAGGAGAATAGATTGTTATCATCGTGGTATCGCAGGGTCGTCGGAATTTCTTTGATTCTTCGCCGGAAGTTGATCGCTTTCTAACTCCACTTGTACTTGAGAAATTTTAAGAATTTTGGCTAGAATTTTCAGAATGATGAAGGACTAGGGTATGGGGTAGTATAGTGTGGAATTAGGGTTTTGGAATTAAAAAGATGAATTAAAATGCATTAAAAAGATGATAAATAGGGAATTGAAGGATCTCTGTTTGATTGCAGAGCAATCAAACAGTGCAGGGAAGTTAGGGGTAGGCCAAGAGTCGAGTGTGCAAAGCACGGGGCTTATTACCCACGGTTGGACCGTCAGTGCCAGCTAATAAGCCATTTTGGCCTGTCGATTTGTGGAGAGGAGCTGGTGGATTGGTGCCATATGTTCACGCCAGTATTTACAACATTGTGCACATATTTGTTTTCTCTGTCTTTTCATTTTTACGTGCATTGCACGTGTAAACTTTTGGGCTTCCAAAAATTTTAAAAGAAAATATCAGAAAAATAATGTGTCTGATGGGATTTGAACACAGGTTATGTTGCATCAGTGTAGATGCTTTACCAGTGAGTTACAAGTTGCTTCTTGTTGTTCTTAAACAAAATTAATTTATAACTTGTACTCAGGCTGTGAAACTCTATTTTGTATTTTAACAGAAGAATTTCCGTACTAAGGTTTCAGAGTCGTTACACTATTCAAGCCCTACCTACTCGGTTAACCCTTCCTGCACCACCTCCACGCGGACCACCTTTACCTCGTCAGCCATCGATGTACCAACATGCACAGAGAAACGTACAGAGACGTCAGGTTTTCACTTTGGTGGCTGTAGAGGCTGAAACTATAGGTCAAGATATCACCGGTAAATCTTTTCCCATCTTTTTCAGCCTTTTCAAATTCATGCATTCTTTCATCTACCCAAACATTTTCATGCACTTTCGGTACAATATCAGAAGTTCCTTTACCACTGCTTTAATCAAATTTTTCTTAAATTTGTTACAACACTCTTGTATAAATTTCAAAGACGAATTTTTTTTTAAGGAGGGTAGAATGTAACATATCTGAAATCACTGTACAAAATTTTCTGTTTTAATATACAGAAAAGAGTATTACAGTCTGAGTTGGAGTTATAAGTTATTTTCTCTAAATAAAAGCAAGAAGCCACTTGTAGCTCACTGGTAAAACCCTTGCACTACAGTGACGTAGCCCCTGTGTTTGATCCCCATCAGACACAATTATTTTTCTGATTTTTCTTTTTAACTTTTTAGAAGCCCAAAAGATTGCACGTGCAATACATAAGGAAATAAAAGGTTCAGAAAAAATCAAACATGTGGAAAATGGTGTAAACACGGAGAAATACACGTGGAACAAATCTTGAGACCCAACACCCTAAAACGACTGGCGGATCTCTCCTTTTGGCCGGCGCGGACGGTCGGGATGGCTCAAAAATGCCCTGTGCTTTGCACACTTGACTCTTCATTGCCTATTAACTCCTCTGCACTATTTGATTTCCCTGCAATCAAACAGAGACCCTTCATTTCATAATTTAACACTATTTTAATACTTTTTAATCCACAATTTTAATTCCAAAAGCCTAATTCTCCACTATAAATACCACCCCATACTTTGGCTCAGCACCATTCTGAAAATTCTAGCCAAAAGTCTCTAAAAAGTTCCTAGGTGCAAGTGAAGTATAGTGGAGTTAGCGAGCACGTTGGTTCCGGTGAAGATCGAAGCAAATTCCGGAGCTTCCACGATTCCACGAAGCTCACCCTCTTTTCTTAACCCTCTATTTGAAGTTTCCAAACGGTAAGTCCCTCCCAAACTCTCTTGCTCTTCATTGAAATTCTTTTTAAATCAAAATCGGTAAAAGTGGAGTTATTACCGATATCACATTTTCTAAAACCTATAACTCCATTTTCCTTTACTTTTTGATCAAACTAATTTTACCACTTCATTTATAATCTTAATACTAATGTTTAGTGTAACAACCCTAAAACTTTCTGTACAATTTTTTTTCAAAAATACAGAAATGGGTACTTGAGCCTGAGCACAAGTTATAAGTTTGAATTGCTTTTGAACAGTAAGAAAACACTTGTAGCTCATTGGTAAGACCTTACACTGCTGAACCAAAGCAACAGAGTTCAAATCCCATCAGCCATATTATTTTTATTTTGTATTCTTTTAATCTTTTTAGAAGCCTAAAAGACTACACGTGCACTACACGTAAACTGAAGAGACACAAGATAATAACCACGTGCACTGTAGAATACCAAACGACCCCGACCCAATACACCAAAACCAAACCAGACCGTCGGCATTGGGCCGGACACACACTCAAAATAGCCAGCGACGTCGGTCTAGACCGTCCCAAATGCTTCCAAACTTCACCCCCTGCACCTCTTCAGCTACCCCACTAACCCCACATTACTTGTTTACTCTGATTATTTCCAGAGAGTAATAAAATGCCCAATTAATCCTAATTTTAATGCATATTTCAATGCATTCTTTAAACACCCTAAACCCTAATTTGTCATATAAATACCCACTCCATTTTGCATCCCTTCACTCTGAAAATTCTATACAAAAACTCTCAAGAAATTTCCAAGTTCCCAGTGTGTGCAAGTGGAGTTAACGAAGGGCGAAGCTCCGACGAAGTTCCGGCGATGATACGAGGAGTTTCCGGCGACGAAATGACGCACCGGCGCTTCCCCCTATTCCTCTTTCTCCCCTCTACCTTACAAGCCAGTAAGTCCCCATTCTCTCTTTCTTTTGCTACACCAAACTCTTCATTCTTAAAATGTGACGGAAGTGGAGTTATCCGGCTTTCGATTCTCTTTTCTTTTAAAAATACAACTTTTTCTTAATAACAAACCTACAACTTTTGATATATTTTTTAGTAATCATTAGCAAAGACAATAGAATAAGTTTGACATAAAAATGATAACCACAGTAAGTTTTATTCCACTTTTACATTAAAATACTTTTATTTTTCATTTTGACATTATAACCTTATTTCCTTGCTATACCTTTAGATAGTCTACGAGATAACGACCTACCTCATCACAACACACAAATCTATCATAGCATGATGAATCTTGGGATAGTAGAATACGGGAAATACGACTTTGCAATTAAATACCTTTAACTTATCAAAACCGTTTTCTTTAAAAGATGTATTAAAACATTTCCATGCAATTGCGCCTCTACAACCCATTTTGGGGACCCCGTTTGGGATGGTGCAGATTATCGCACATTCTTGGGCTTAGTAGAGCGAGATGCAGACCTCCGCAAGGAGCATTCGATCTCGATGGAATTTTTATACATTTTTCTTTAGAAAATGAGATTTCTACAAGAAAATAAATAAAATTATTTTCATTAATTATGTATATATAAATATTACCAAAATACTTATTTTAAATATATATAATATTCCATGTTTCCAAAACTCAAGAAAAGAATTCAAATATTACATGGAACTACCATAATAATTCAAAACAATATCCATATTACAAATAAATACCATATACTATGAAAACTGGGTTCTATTTACTAGAAATTGTACAATTGTAAAATACACATCTATGAAAACTCTAAAGATGATAATTAATGCTTGAGGTGTATTTTGAAATTATACCAAAACTATTTTTACATAAAACCCCCTCAAGTTATACTAAATTACAATAAGGACCCTAATAAACATAGGTTTAAGCGGGGCCCATCTCTTGAGCCTCAGGGAGCCGGAGATATGGGTGCTTGCCTATTTAAGGTAGACAACTTAACAAACGGTATTATCAACACGGTAATTGTCTTGGAAAAAGACACAAATCCTGCTGTCCATGTGCAGCAGGTACCGATAACATCAAAACCTAATTCATGACTTCAATTTCTTTTCTAATTTTCTGACTCAGACTGAGTCTAAATATAATCAATCCGACTTGAATGTGATTCAAGTATGAAACCACAATTCAATATGAATCCACATACTCAATCTATTTAATCTATTCAATCTATACAACTTGACTGAACCGAACCATGGATATACTCCATTTACATGTTCATCCATTATATCCGTTCCATTACTGATATCATGGTCTCGGAAAGTCATCTATCTATACAATTATAATATAGGACAATACAATTCAATCAAGACATCGCGAGATTTATAAGGGGTAGATTGGTACGGAAGGTGTTAAAAGTGGCACGAGACTGTAATCATAATACACCTAACCTGAATATCCATTGTCGTTGTACCATGGTTGAACGGTTCCTTGTGCTCCATATATCTTAGTCTCCGGAATAGTGGGACTCCTCTCGTATACACTGGCATTCTTCTGTACCAAGCTACAAACAACAACGTTAACACTAAATACAACATTATAACAATATACTCTCTATTATGTCTATTCCATTCTTGTCTATTTATGGGACTTACCGAGCGATTTGTTCGCTGACGACATTCTCTTTCTTCTTCTTTGGAATGTCGTCAGGTGATTCGGACTCACTGGAGATCAAGCCCAGCGGCGAAGACTTGGTCCAGTTTACTGAAGATCTAGAGATCTAGTTCACTTGTACATTATATTTCCTTTACATTTCTATTATGCCACTGTTTAGGCATTGCTTTCATTCCATGTATTTACTTTCCAGTTGTATTGTAAAAAGAATGTTAATAAATAAAGTTGTTGTTCAATTATATCTATTGTCTTTGTCTCTTGTGTATATTACTTATATTGCTTAGATACGCTTAGCGTGTTTACTTCAGAGTAAATACGTAGCGGTCTCGTCGCGTCCTCTGCCCGTATACCTGAAAGCGGGGAGTGACATTTAGAATAAATTTTATCCAAGAACCTCATGTAAAACAATCATAATTTAACTTTTACATTCAAATACCTTGAACTTTGTCATCACATCTTTTCGACAAAACATGCTTAACAATACCTTTAGGAAAATTCATGGGGTAACGACCTACCCCACACGCACACTTGGTTCCATAGCATGATATCTCTTTTGTATGAATATTTGTTACGGAAAAAACTTTACAATAAAATACCAACTACTTTAAAAACCGGATTTCTTTTAAAGCGTTATTTCATATCTTTTACGATTAAGTATCTACAACCCTCTTTAGGGGACCTGCTAATGGATGGTGTGGATTATCGCACATCCTTGGGCTAGTAGAGCGAGATGCAGATCTTCTCACGGGGCATTCGATCTCGAAAGGATTTAAATACGGTTTTTAAGAAATAAGAATTTTCTAAATAAAATAAAATTATTTTTAAAATTAAAATTATAAATCCATATTTTCAAAATATAATAAACCTATGATTTTCAAAAATGAAAAGATTAACAGATATCAATAAAATACCATCAAGATACCAAAAAGGAAGTTTTACAATAAAATACCATGAACTTTCCAAGCTA
Organism: Agapanthus africanus; assembly: GCA_030015575.1. Classification (NCBI taxonomy): domain Eukaryota; kingdom Viridiplantae; phylum Streptophyta; class Magnoliopsida; order Asparagales; family Amaryllidaceae; genus Agapanthus; species Agapanthus africanus. Next base: position 88,568,566 of record CM057338.1, on the reverse strand, counting down.
AGTAATTATCACTAAAATACCATAATACTTAAAATCCATGCTCATGAAAACCCTAAATAATACTAATCACCTTCGAGATTTACCTTTTAACTATATTAAAATATTTTTTCATAAAACCCCCTCGAGTTATATAAAAACACTATTTAAGAACTTTAGTAAATATATGTTTAAGCGAGACCAATTCTCTTGAGCCCTAGAGAGCCGGAGAAAGTGAATGCTTGCCTATTTAAGGTAGACAACTTAACGGAGTTAACAATGGTGATTTTCTTGGAAAAAGACACAAATCCTGCCATCCATGTGCAGCAGTTACCGATAACTCCTGAACCTAATTCAAGAGCTAAATCTGTTTACAAGTGTCTGACTCAGTCTAAGTCTAATTCAAACTTGAATCTAATTCAAACCCGAATCTAAAATCAAACATGAATACTTGAACATGAACACTTGAACATGAACACTTGAATTCAAACCATCAATATCAAACATGTATACTTGACTTAACCAAACCCTGGTTATAATTGGACATGAATTTAACATGAATACCAGAGCACAATGGTTGCTGTTTAAACCGACTTGACTTGAACCATGAATACAACTTGACATGAAAACAAGAATACTTGACACGAATACATGATATTGACATGAACTCAATTTTGCAACCTGATATATTCATGGATTCGAGAAAAACTGGTAACTTTAATTGTAACTTAGCATACACAGGGTGTTGGAATAGTTCATGTGTGAATCGAACGAAATCTCAGGAGTCCCCTTAGATCATGAATCTATGTCTACTAACACAAGTAAGCTATCATGAGAGCCAGTGTTTCCTTGCTCCTGAATTACAGCCTGTTGAGTTTGAAATATTTTAACACTAGGTTGAAGTCCCGTTATTAACACTTGATTCGAGCCCGTGGTTCCTTATCCCTGAATTACAGCCTGTTGGGTTTGAGAACACTCTTGAAATTGGTTGATATTCACCTTTGAACTCACATTAAATTAGTTTACCTATGTAAAGACCATTTAAGACACTTACATTCACTTCATGTTCACTATACCTACACTACACGGCCATGCTATACTATACTTGTAATATGTTGCCATGATATAGAACTGCATGTTAAATAGAATTGCCATGATTGCATTGAATGACATGTTAAACAACATATCTCCTAGTCCATTAATTCCCGATATACATTTTATCATTATACTTTATACTTCACACCTATTTCTTGGGGACTTATCGAGCAAAAGGTCGCTGCTGGGAATTCCACCCATTTTTGTTTCTTGGAATGTTCATCAGGTACTGTGGAGACTGAGGAGGTGGGTGTTTCCTGATTTAAAATCAGGAAAGCTTCGGGGAAAAAGCTTCAGAAAAGGGTCACGTGTTGGCACGTGACACCTAAAAAGCATCATCAAGTCAAGTTCAGTTTCCTGACTACGCTGAAGAAAATGGGCTTCAGAAAGAGTCACGTGCTCCCACGTGACAAGGGTCACGTGGCGACACGTGAAATTTAAATGCAAGCGTCAAAGGCACACCAGTTCCCTGATCAAGTCAAGAAAAAGGCTTCAGAAGAGGTCACGTGCTTCCACGTGACCAGGGTCACGTGTTGGCACGTGACGTTCAAGACAGCAGACTCGTTCTCCAGTTGAACCAAGGAAAGAGAGAGTTCAAACAAGGGTCACGTGCTCACACGTGACCAGGAGTCACGTGGCAGCACGTGACGTTTAAGCAGCAATCAGAAGACAGAGCGCAAAAGAAAGGAAAAGGCTCATTCTAAAGGGGGTCACGTGCCCACACGTGACCATGAGTCACGTGGTCACACGTGACCGGCTTTCAAAGCCCATTGTGTTAACAGAATTAAATTCTGAGAGAAATTCAAATTTTTCCAAAGGAAAGCAACTATCTGGAACCAATCGAATTAAAGATTCAGAGGTGATCTATCTATGGGAAAATCTCGGGTTTGGAAAGATTTCCCCTTTAAATCTAACCAAAATAACAAAGGAGAATCTCTGGATTTAAAATCCAATGGTGAATAAAATTCACCTAATAATCCAAAGGTCCAAAACGAATAATGGATGCAAATCAAATATCTCAATGAAGATTCGTCAAAAACTGATTGATTCGGCTGCTTCTCCTATAAATAGGAGCCAAGAGACATACATACAGATATACATACGCAGAGAAGAAAAAAAAAAGAAAAGAAAGAGAGCTTCGATACTTGGAGAACTTGGATCTTCTGCAAAAAACCCTAGGTAAGAAAGGGAAAAACTCCTTGAAAGAAGAAGAGAATTTAATTCTCAACAGAGTTTAACTCTGATACATAAAAACAGAAGAATATATTTCTTCTCTCTTTGATAGAGGATCTGTAAAGTGCACATCTCCCCTTAAGGTTGAGAATTTAATTCTCAATGGGTCGAGATCCTGCCATGCAGATCCAAAACATAGAGAGGGAATGCAAGCATGAGAATTTAATTCTCACAGAACTATAGGAATTTAATTCCTTTAAAATAAAATTAGGGCTTGACCCTGTATCATGGGAATTTAATTCCTTCAGAATAAAAAGAAACAGGGTTTAACCCTAATTAAGAACTTAATTCTGTTGAAACAACGGGAATTTAATTCCCTTAATCATCATTTAACAGGGAATGGGAATTCAATTCCTTAAAAACTTTTATTAGGGTTTAACCCTATTCAGCCCTTCACATATATGAGGAATGTAATTCCTACAAAAAATTCAGAGTTAAACTCTATTCCAGAATATAAGTCTTCGAAAGGAAGTAGGAATTTAATTCCTCTGAAATTTACAGCTCGAGGAATTTAATTCCTGAAAAAAGATTAACAAAGCCTCTAAACAAAATACATAGAGGCAGGGTCACGTGTCATCACGTGACCCCCCCAAGATGACACGTGACCCCCCCAAGAGATCTACAGAAAGTCCCTTTGAGACAGCACCCCACGTGATCCACGTGACCCTTGGCAGAAGCTCTAATACATAGGCATTTGAATGCCCATCACGTGATGGCACGTGACGTTCTGAAAGATGCGATAATCTCAGAATAAATGAAGGGAGGGCGCTCTCACGTGCTGCCACGTGACCCCTCTTGTCTTAGTGTTTAACACTAAATTGAAACTCTCGAACCCAGTGTTAAAATACTGTTGGGCCTTAGTGTTCAACACTAATTAAAAAGCTTTATCTGCAGTGTTTAACACTGATTACCTTAGTGTTTAACACTAATCTGAGATATTCATTTGCAGTGTTCAACACTGATCTGTTTTGGTGTTTAACACTAATTCGAAAAGCCTTGTTGCTGGTGTTTAACACCAATTATCTCTTAGTGTTAAAACACTAACCTGTCAACCTCATTCCCAGTGTTCAACACTGACTGCTCTGTAGTGTTTAACACTAGGCTTTGGCCCAATTGGCTTAAATGGATGGAGGCAAAGCCTCTCCTGATTGGACTTAGCCCAAGATGGCCATAAGTCCTCAATTTGTGATTAACTGGGCCAATGGACTCATAACATAATTAATTCGTCTTGATCCCAAATTGGGCCAAAGACTATTTAATCCACTCCGGTTCTAGGGTACATCTCTTCACTCCTTTGATACTTGGCATTGTAATCCCTCAATGTCTTCAAAGAGGTGACGGGTCCCGACGACCACACATTGATACGGACTGCGGGGTCCTTAAAACCCGTGTTTAATGCAAAATTCCTGGTTACGTGGAACGCGGATAATGTCACTCTTTGACCCCGTGGAAAACGTCCAGAGCGGAACCTGGTCCTCGCAGAGCACGGCAGTGAACCCGTATGAAGCATCCAGAGCACATACCGGACTGTGGGGTCCTTAAACCCATGGACTACGACGTCCTTAACCTTGACCGAGATGTCTTAAAACTAACAACGGACTGTGGGGTCCTTAAACCCATGGACTACGACGTCCTTAACCTTGACCGAGATGTCTTAAAACTAACAGTGGACCGCAATGTCCTTAAACTACCCATGGACCGCAATGTCCTTAAACTACCCATGGACCGCAATGTCCTTAAACTAGAACAATAGAGCCCCGCATGCTCTTTTGTTGGATCTAAACGGTCCCGTTTAAGTTGATCTTAGCCTCAAAGATGGCTAACGTATCCTTAAACCTTCAAACAGAGTGGACTATAAATCCCCCCAATTAACTCTGGCTCAAGGGTACATCTCTAAACTCCTCTGACATCCGTCGTTGTAATTCTTCAACGTCGTCAGAGAGGTGACGGGTCCTGACGGCCATACATACGTTGGACTTCTAGGTCCCTAAACTGGAACAATGGAGTTCAAACACTCCTTTATCGGATCTAAACGATCCCGTTAAGTTGATCTTAGTCATAAAGTTAGACTAACGCATCCTTAACAAACGTTTGAGTTGATCTTAGCCTCAAGTACGGCTGACGTATCCTCAAACCAAACCCCCAAACCCAAATCTAAGATAATACGGATTTGGACTAGTCCACGCCCTATGGGCGACGACATAACTCAGTCTCCGTAAACAATCCACGGGCAACAAAACACAAAACAAACACCCACGACACGAAGTGACCAGCTGGAGAAGGAGAAAGTTGTTACCGCAATGCGGTAGCGTAATTAACTGCAGGGGCTTGTGCCTGCAGGGAAGAGCGTCCCCACAATCAAAAACCCCTCAAGCGAGGGGGAATCTGACGAAGTCTGCTATATCGGACACATCCGTTTAAACCTTCGATACATGGTGCCATAAATCAACTTGGCATCTTCGGAGAGGTGAACGGATAGCACCAATTAGCATCTGCCCCGAATCTCAGTGCCAAGACACCGCAGTCTTGCGCGCCGTCTTTCGGAGGGGAACAGATTCTGGCACGCCCGGTGGGACCTTTTCCTCTTTCCACTCCACACTTCGTGTGTCGTGACTCGCGAACCAATCGCGGTTCGCCAATGGTTGCCCTTGGGTTTCAAGATACTAAGAATTGGCGTCTTGCTTATTGCAGAAAGCAAAGGATCGATGGCTTCTACTTCCATGAAATTCTCCAACTGCTCAAACTGCAATTGCAACCAACGCTCTGCCTCGCCAAGAGGTATAGCCTACGGACCCCAAGCTGCTTCGCTATTCACAATGCCCGTGGAACAGGTCACTCGCGCCACCACAGGATTGTTCTTTGGGACCATGCTCCCACCGACAAACTTCACCGCTCCAGCGCTGACAACGGAAGCTCTCAAGAAGTCGGTCTTTGATCGTCTTACCCCTGCCGCGGCTCCTCTCAACGACTCGCCCAACGTCAACGCCTCGGTCTTCTCTAGATTGGGCCAGAAATCCTGCGAACCCATCATGGGACCTACAATCTCAGAGAAGGCTGCTTCTAAGAAGGTGACTGCTCCTGCTTCCGAAATCGTCAAGGCGGCTTCTCCGGCCAAAAGGTCGGTCTTTACAAGATTAACGGCTTCAGCTCCCGCTCCTACTGCCCAAAGGACATCGGTCTTTGACAGGCTAATACCAACTGCGACCCCCTACCCAGACAGGGGGCAAGACGAAACCATTCTTACCGCTGACCCTACACCGTCCGCTCGACACGCTCGACGTCGCCATTGGCGCCGAGTAAGGAAGGCTGGGGGCAACTCCCCCTCCGGGTTGACTCCATCGGCCCCGATGGCAGAGGTTAATGCTGCTGTTCCAACTGGGAACAGCTTTGAAATGCTAAATAAGGTGCGAAGGAATTCTCCTACGGCAGTGCTGAAGAGGTCTCCTCCCTCATTAAAAGAGGTTGTCGAAATAAAACCCGAACAACCCCGATCTCCTCAACGGCTGTCTTCCAAAATCTATAAGATTTGGCGGCAGGCACGGAACTCGATCATCGATCCAAACTTCTCCCGCCAACACAAGAAGCTGAAAATCCAACCGGAAGCTGGTCACCAGGCTAAACCCCAAAAGGCTGTCTGGACGCCCACCTCAACGGCCCCCTCAACCTCCATGGCTCATAAAAGGAGGAGGCCAGAGAAAACCCCACAGCATGCAACGACGGCTAAAAGCGCTGAGCCCAGACGCCCTAAGTCTGGGGGCATGGTGGTCCACACTGTTTACATGGCCTCTGGAAAAGAGGAAAGCCGCACTTCTACGGGCCACCGACCGCTAACCCGATCCGTGACGAAGGCTCAAGAGCAGCAACAAAAGCTTCAAGAAATGATGAATGCTATGGCCGCACTTACCGGGCCAAAAGAAAACCCAGAAACATCTTCAGACGCACGCCGAGAGGAAGAAACCGACGCTGAATTCCTTCGCCGGACACTGGAGAAAAAGGACAAAGAGGCTGCTGAACAAGCGGCCAACATACAACGTATGGGCCTTCTCTTCCAAGATATGATAGGAATGATGATCCAGCAGGACTTACCCGCCGAGGATCCCCCAATCGTTCTTGAAGACGACAGAGGAGAAACGTCAAATCCACCACCAGCCCTCTCAACGGCCAAGGAGGAGGCAATCTCTAAGGCTGACTTGGCTGATTACATAGCCCAGCAAATCCGGGTTCATCACGCGACTGAGGCAGCTGGTCAAGTCGTGAAAACGGGGCGGCCGTATCCGAGCTAGTACGACCAAATCAAATACCCGCAAGGCTACACGATACCAAAATTCCACGTGTATAAGGGGACCGGCAATCCCCATCAACATGTCGCCCAGTTCCGAGCCCTCTGCGGTAACACCGGCGGTGATGATAAACTGTTGCTCCGCCAGTTCGTGGGCAGCTTATCAGAAACAGCGTTCGAATGGTATTCGGAACTCCCGAACGATTCTATCAAAACGTTCGCTGAAATGGAGTTGTTGTTCACTCAGCGATTTGCAAGTGCCAGCGAACACACTCCAATAACTGCACTTATTAATGCCAGGGTAAAACCAGGCGAAACCTGGGTCCAGTACGCTATACGCTGGCGGAACTTGTGGTCGAGATGTGAGCAACGCATTGAGGAAGCACCTGCGGTGGGCATGTTCGTGGGAACTCTAGACCCTCACGCAACTATCTCCCAGTTTATGATGTTCTTTAAGCCAACCACATTCCAGGCTTTGATCGACAAGTTGGCTCAGATGGACCAGATGGGTCATAGACCACCTCCCCCGAAGTCGGAACCTCGGAATGACAAGGGTAAAGGAAGAGCAACCTTTGTTGCGAATGCCCAACAGCAACCTAACGCCCCGAAACCGGCAGATCAACTGGAGGAAAGGCGTCGGTATTATAATGAGAAGATGAAGCGTCCCTACTCGTTCCCACGGGACAAGATGAAACGGCTATTCGAGCTGGCAATACGCAACAGACTTATAAACCTGCCAAATCCAAGGCGACCGCCGCAACCCACCGAAGTGAATAACCCTAACTATTGCCCTTACCATCAAACGGTAGGCCATCCGATTGAAGATTGCTTCGTCTTCAAAGGATGGATTGAAGACCAGTACCTCCAGGGGAAGTTTGTACTGTCCGAAAAGTGGAAGGTGAACCCCCCACAGCCGCATGCTCCTAGGAAAGCGGATACACCGGGGGCAACATGTTCTTTTATTGAAGAAGCTCCATGGGAGGTCGTGCTATCAACTAAAACCAGAAGAATGCTGAGAGACCTTCATGCGTGCCCTGCGATCGAATGGAAGGACCCTCTTGAACCTCAAATTATCGAAGGGATGCTAAGGCACCGCCCGACTACAAAGACTCACGATAAGAGCCCAGATACTCACGCCCAATCGTCAAAACCTTCGAAGAAAAAGAAGAAGAAATCCAAGAAGTCCGTGAAGCCTGGAAAAGAACACACGAACTTGCAGAAGCAAATCGACGCGTTGGAAGAATACAATCAAAAGGCGCGAACTCCTGTCACACTCCAAGAGTTCCTCAACCACATCTTTCAAGAGGAAGATGATGAAGAAAGCTCGTCGGATGAATCCGAAGGATATGTGGCGAGTTGTAACGTGATCTCCCACTCGTTTACCGATGATGGGAAAACTCCTGGCACTAAAAAGCTGGAGGCAGAGCCTGTACCGGAGCGTGCATGGCCAACAGACGAAATGATCGACGCTTTTCTAGACGAGATTCGTCTAAAATGTAAAGCGGACCAGGAGCGTGAGATAATCACGTCGGAAGGAGCCAAATGCGGGCAACTGAACGAAAGAGTTGAACTAACCCTGCCAGAGCGAAAGGCATCCGAAGTAGACAAGAAGATATTCAAGACGAGGAAAAGGTTTGCCAAAGCCATGTCAATGGGAATGAAGCTACCACCCTCGGAAGAAAACACACACGATAGGGTAGAGAGGCACCTTGATTATTGCGCATATCACCAGAAAATCTCACACCCCACGGAGGAGTGCGACGCCTTTAAGATATGGTGGCAAGGATATGTCGCTCGTCGGCAACATGTTAAGCGCATGAAACGCAAGATCCGTCGGGAGCGAAGAAGTACTGTCGATGGGCACAACAGAACGACTGGCAACTGTTACATGGTTAACGCCAGGGGGTCACAAGTTCCCACCTTTGGGAGCGACTCTGATGAAGAAATGGCTCTGGGCCCTCTCTTTAAAGAATCCGTTTTGGGGAAAGAAGAAGAATCGGAGGCCTGCGAGAACATTCAGCTGCGCAATCGCACACTCCCAGAAAAGAATCTCGGGCCCGGGAATAGAAGGGATAAGGGAAAGGAAAAGGTCACTGAAGATATCACTTTAGATGACCAAGTCATGAGGGAGCTGGCTGCCAAAGACCCTCCCAGAAAGAGTAAGGTGGACTATAACATCCTCGCGCACCTAAGGAAACTGCCTTCTCATCTTAGCATTCTTGATGCCCTCCTATTATCAAAAGAAGCGCGAGACTCACTAATTAAGGCGTTACAAGAACCTGAGCAATTCCAAGCCTTCCTCGCCACTGAAAAGATGAAGGATGAACTAGAGGAAGTGCATACAGCCGATGTCACTTTCGGTGATGAAGACCTCCTTCTCGGGACGTGCGACCACAACCGTCCCCTATACGTCTCCGGATACTGCCATGATATCAAGATAGGCAAGATCCTGGTGGATAATGGATCCTCCGTCAACCTCCTTAATGTCCGGGTGTTGAAGGAAATCTGCATGAGCGTGCAACACCTCGCTCGTGACAAAATCACTATCTCCGGTTTCGATTCACAATCGTCACGGACTCTCGGATCTGTGATATTAACATTACGCTTTGGACTTCTCGTCACAGACATCAAATTCCATGTCATTGACGCCAAGACCTGCTACAACGCCTTGCTCGGCCGTCCTTGGCTACACGAGTACAATATCATCCCTTCTACACAACATCAGTGTATGAAGTACTTTAAGGATGGTTTCGAGTATACCGTAACAGGTGAGTTAAACCCATTTTCCGTGAACGAAGTCCGCAAATACGAAGATGCGAAGTACTTTTTGCCAGATTTCGAGGATACAGAAAAGAGTCGCAATCCGGGGAACAAAACCGCCGCCACCATCCCGATTTTCGGGAGCGATACCGAAGACGAGGAAGAGATAGTTTATGCAGGGCCATCTCAACGCAACAACCTGGGGACGCCCGCCCCCGTGTTGGTCTTCGGAAGTGATTCAGAAGATGAAGTTAATGCTGTGTTCTCCAATCGGTTGTCAATACAAGCACCCCCTGGCGATGACCATAGTTTGCAAATCACCATGGTACCGCGAGAACACTACAAGGATCTCGACGCGCTTCAGGCTCACGATGTACAGGACCTGCAAACATTTTACGTCCCTCCCAGGCGAAGGGGCGAGAAGGTGATCCTATTCTACCGATCCTCGGAGTCGAAAATAGAAAAAGAGATCTGGCATGGCACGGATGTTACACTTGACAGGCTCCAACCCATCCGTCTGCCCAGATACTATACAAATGGATTAAAGAAGCTATTGAAGCGCTAAGGAGTACCCTTAGAACAGACCGTTCGGCAGGCGCGGTTCTACGACAGGATTTGGGATGTCCCCGGGACTCAACGCAAATTGCCCAACGGGAAGATGGAAACACTCGGGCTTGGATACGCAAGAGCCGGAAAACGGGAACGGGCCCACAGTAGCTACGCCATATATACCTTTGATGAAGAGGAGGACGCCCTGTCAGGAGATGCCAACCACCCATCAAAACTAGACCCCGCAATTAAAGCGCCGAGTCCGTCGTTTGAAGAGCGAGTGGGCAAGCCTATCAGGAAAATGGGTCAGGAAGCTCGGGAAGACCACAACCGCGAAATGGCCATCTACGAGAAGGCCAGGACGCAACGACTATCTCAACGTGCTGCAAAGACAAAGACGCTTATCCTCGTCAATCCGTTGTACGAAAGGCCCGACGCAGAGACGGAAATAAATCAAGAAGCGGCTCGGGTTTGTCCCTCATGAAGAAGATGAGTCGAGCGTACTCCTTCCCCCGAGACAAAACGGGGAGGTTACTTAACCTCGCCATAAAACATCAAATGATCACGCTTCCAGAGTCTAGACATCCTGAGCAAGCTAGCAAGGCTTCTCATCCGAGTTATTGCTCTTATCACCGAGCCATAGGACATCCTACCGAAGACTGCTTCACCTTCAAGAACTGGGTTGAGGACCAGTACCGACGGGGTAGATTCGCTTTATCCGACGGCTGGAATGTGACGCCACCGCAAAAGCATGAGCCCAAGGCCGCAAGAGCAGAACCGGGTCCACCTCAGTCCAGGGAGCGGGTTCGCACTTATTATACAATTACGATATTAGGAGAAGAGCCCGAGAACGTAGATGACCTTTACCGGTGCTTTGAGAACAGCGATGACGAGGTGATCTCGGAATTTCCGCCCGCTCCGAAAGAACTGGAAGATGGTATACATACTACCGCAGATAACCTCAAGAAGATTGAGTTGGGATCGGCAGACGACCCGCGACCGACATTTGTCAGCGAGCTGTTATCTGAAGAAAGGGTGGCTGCGTTAAAAAACGTGCTTCTACGGCATAAAGACTGCTTCGCGTGGAGCTATTCCGAGATGCCAGGATTAGATCCGGAGATTGCTGTGCATAGATTAGCAATATCCCCAGATATCAAGCCAGTCAAGCAGGCGCCAAGGAGGATGCGACTCGAGCTTGAAATGAGCATCAACGCCGAAGTCAAGAAGCTGATCGATTCTGGATTTATCCAAGAAGTCCAATATCCCGACTGGATCGCCAATATCGTCCCGGTAATGAAGAAGAATGGGACGGTACGCATATGCGTAGATTTCAGGGATCTCAATAAAGCCTGCCCAAAGGACGATTTCCCGGTGCCGGTAACCGAGCTAATGATAGATAACACGTCCACTCACGAGGTTTTCTCCTTTATGGACGGTTCATCAGGATACAATCAGATAAAAATGCATCTCGAAGACCAGAAGCACACCGCTTTCCGGACCCCTTTGGGTATATTTTGCTACAGGGTTATGCCCTTTGGTCTTAAGAACGCTGGCGCTACTTATCAAAGGGCCATGACAAAGATCTTTGATGACCTCATACACGACGTCGTCGAGTGCTATATCGACGACCTCGTAGTAAAGAGCATGTCATACGAAGATCATTTAAAGCATCTGGAGACTGTATTTCGACGCCTTCGGCAATATAATTTGAAAATGAATCCCCTCAAATGCGCGTTTGGAGTCTCCTCGGGCAAATTTCTGGGATTCATCGTTCGACACCGAGGTATTGAAATAGATCCGTCAAAGATTAAGGCGATCATGGAAATGCCTCCGCCAAGAACCCTCAAGCAGTTGCGGTCTCTCCAAGGGAAGCTCGCATACATCCGGCGGTTTATCGCTAATCTTTCGGGCAAATGCCGTCCTTACAGCCACCTGATGAAAAAGGGAACCCCATTCGTTTGGGATCACAAATGTCAAGGTGCACTAGACGAGATCAAGCAGTACCTGCAGAACCCTCCAGTGTTGGCTGCTCCAGTGAAGGGAAAGCCTCTCATTCTTTACACGGCCGCCCTCGAAGGTTCTTTGGGCGCATTATGGGCACAAGAGAACGATCAGAGGAAAGAAAGAGCACTTTACTACTTAAGTCGAGTGCTGCTGGGGGCAGAAAACAACTATTCCCCCATTGAAAAGCACTGCCTGGCGTTGATCTTCGCAATAACAAAGCTTAGACATTACGCATTAGCACATGAAGTCCGTCTTATTTCGAAGGTGGACCCTCTCAAATATCTGATGTCAAAAGCTATATTGACGGGACGACTCGCTAAGTGGGCCCTGCTCTTGATGGAGTTCTCGATAACGTATCAACCTCTCAAGGCAGTGAAAGGCCAGGCCATTGCCGACTTCCTCGCCGAGCACCCGATACCGGCCGATTCTCCTCTGAACTGTGATTTGCCGGACGAGCATGCATTTGATTCGATTAGCAGCGGAAGCACCCGATGGGAACTCTATTTCGATGGAGCGTCCTCCATAAAGAAACAGAAACAAGGTATCCCAAGGATCAAATCAGGGATAGGCCTCATCTTTGCAACCCCACGAGGAGGGATAATGCGCTTCGCCTTCTCCTTAACAGAACCGAGGAAAAACAATGAAGCCGAATACGAAGCTCTGATAGCAGGCCTCGAGATCGCCATCGACATGGGAATTGAAGACCTCCTCATATACGGGGATTCTCAGCTAGTCGTTAGTCAAGTAAATGGTGACTACCAAACGTGCAAGCCGGAGTTGGTGAAGTACGGCGAAAGGGTGCAACAACTATTGACACAAATTCCCTCCTATACTTTGGAGAACATACCGCGCGCGGAAAACAGCAAAGCAGACGCGTTGGCCAAACTTGCTAAAGAACTGGCCGACGAGAACCTCGATGACGTCAGAATCGTGGTACAAAGCCGTCGAGTGCTCGCCCCGGCAGAAATATCTCCGGAATCATGCGAAGAAAAGGGAACGACTGAGCAGACGACCCTACAAATAAAAGACCATGAGAAGGCCGAAGACTGGAGGGAAGTCTTCATAGACTACTTTAAGTCCCACCGAATGCCCGAAGAAGCGTCCTCAAGACATCAGCTCATGAAACGAGCTTTATCTTTCGCTTTTGTCAACAATATTCTATACAAGAGATCATTTGATTCTCTATGGCTGAGATGCTTAGGACCTGACGAAGCAGAAAGAGTCATTCAAGAAGTTCACGACGGACTTTGCGGTTCTCACCAAGCAGGCTCAAAGATGAAGTTAAAAATTAAACGGATGGGTTATTACTGGCCCACGATGATCCAGGACTGCCTCGAGTATGCGAAGCAATGCCACTCGTGCCAGATTCATGGAGACTTTATCCACCAACATCCGAATCCACTGCACCCGACGCTGGCTAGTTGGCCATTCGAAATGTGGGGGACTGACATAGTCGGCCCCATTGAGCCAGCATCATCCCGGGGACACCGTTTTATTCTGGCGACAACTGATTACTTCTCCAAATGGGCAGAAGCAGTACCACTGAGGGAAGTGAAGACGGAGAATATCCTCCATTTCTTCAAGACGCACGTCATTTATCGGTTCGGAACTCCACGGCGGATTATCTCCGATAACGGGCCGGCCTACCGAAGCCATAAGATTAGCCGCTTCGCACAGCAGCATAATATAGACTGGAGATATTCTTCGGTTTACAATCCACGAGCTAACGGTCTGGCCGAGGCCTTCAATAAGACCTTGACGAAGATCATAAAAAAGACCGTTTCCAGGAATAAGAGAGACTGGCACGAAAGGCTGCAAGAAGCCCTTTGGGCTTATCGAACTACATTCAAGACGGCCACGAACACAACGCCGTACGCGTTGGTATTTGGGACGGAAGCAGTGCTCCCCCTCGAGATAGAGTTACCCTCTCTACGAGTAGCAGTCCACCACGAGCTGACGAATGAAGAAAATGCTCACCTTCGTCTCGAGGAACTTGATGCCCTCGACGAAACCCGGCTCATAGCGCAACAACATCTAGAGGCCTACAAAGCAAAGATGACGCGCTCATACGAAAGATTGACCAGGCCGAGAACATTCCGCCAAGGCGAACTTGTACTAGTGGTCAAAAGACCTATGATCCCCAATCGTGCCAAGCGAGGAAAATTTGAGCCAAACTACGAAGGCCCGTACGTCATAGACAAGGTCTACCAGGGTGGAGCCTACCTACTCATGGACATGCACGGTGAAAGGCCTTTCAGGCCAATAAACGGCCGCTTCTTAAAGAAGTACTATGCTTAATGAGCCGCAGGCGGGGTCAATGATAGATGACGACGACTATGTCCGCTCACTATCTTCCTAGGCTCAGACTTTACAAGCAGCAGCCGGCCTTCCCATATCGATGGACCGAAACGTCCTTAAACTAACGATGGACCGAAACGTCCTTAAACTAACGACGGACCGAAACGTCCTTAAACTATCGACGGACCGAAACGTCCTTAAACTAACGACGGACCGAAACGTCCCTAAAACTACTACCGCAGTATCTTTAGGCTGACGAGATAAAAAAAGGAAAAATTAAAAAAAAATTAAAAAAAAATATATAAAAAAAAATTAAAAAAAAAAAACGGTATGTCCATAAGCAAAATGGGCACGGATGAAAACCCGAAAGGGCTCCGTGAGTAAAAACAGCAGGGCTGCCGGCAAGTGTTCGTGAAAACCCGAAAGGGCGCGACCTTGTAAAAAAAAAAGTGAAAAAGAATAAAAAAAAACGGTATGTCCATAAGCAAAATGGGCACGGATGAAAACCCGAAAGGGCTCCGTGAGTAAAAACAGCAGGACTACCGGCGAGCGTTTGTGAAAACCCGAAAGGGCGCAACCTCGATAAAAGACACTTGTAGGGTCCTCTCGACCTTGTAAGGAGAAACCACCTGCGTGAGATCCTTACGACTCACAAAGAAGAAACACACTTAGGGATCCTCACGATTCCTAAGGAGAAAATACACTTACGAGATCCTCACGACTCGTAAGGAGAATTCTCTTATGGGACCCTCACGGCTCATGAGATTTGAAAGTCTTAAGTTACAGAAACCTAAACCTGTTCTTAAGCAAATCCTCCACAACCTTCGATATTGCCCTACAAGAGGCTCAATACTGACCCTTGTATACAATCCACGGGCGCGAATAAACATATCCCCAGCAAAGTCCAACCCTTGTAGGTCCCCTCGACCCATAAGGAGAAAACCCTCTTGTAGGATCCTTACGACTTACAGAGGAACATACACTTAGGAATCCTCACGATCCCTAGGGAGAAGATACACCTGCAAGATCCTCACGACTTGTAAGGAAAAATACCTTTGTGAGACCCTTACGGCTCATGAAGTCAAAATCCTTAGTCGACAGGACCTTAACCCTGTTTGCTAAGCCACCTTTGTTCAACATCGACAAAGGCAAATGATGATTCACTCCTGGCAATATTCCAGTTGCAGCGATGCTGATGCCTAAACCGGTATCAAATCCCAAGTTCTTTCATGGCAAATGATGATTCGCTCCTGGCAACATCCCAGTTGCAGCGATGCTGATGCCGAAATCGGTGTCCAAAATCCGAGCTTGCGGCGGAAAAGCTAGCAGGCCACACATGCCTACGAAATAGCCGAAATGATGGGGCAACTTGCAATAAAAAGCAGCAAGTAAAAATGTATGCATGAAAAATAGCCGAAATGATGGGGCAACTCGCAATAAAAAGCAGCGAGTAAAAATAAAACAAATAGCCGAAATGATTGGGCACCGCGAAAAATAGCCGAAATGATTGGGCAATCGCGACCTTCGTGATATAAAAAGCTGAAATGATAGAGCATCACGGAAAGAATAAAAGAAATGATGGAAAAATGAAACCTTTTTGCCCTACAGGTGATGCTACATCAATCCCCGTATACAATCCAGGGGCGCAAACAAAGAAGGAGTCGTACTCCTCCCCCAGGTTTCATCATGAGAGGAAGCCAAATCTCGACGGTTCACAAATAACCTGGAGATCATCTCGACGCAGCAGACACAACATCAAGCGAAATGGAACAGCGGCAACCCCCAGTTCCATGGATCGGTGATATACGTATCACCAAGAGTCAAACCCCCATTCCGTGAAATGCGGATACAATCGATAAAATTCCTGGTCACGTGGAACGCAGAAAACGTCACTCTTTGACCCCGTGGAAAACGTCCAGAGCGGATCCTGGTCCTCGCAGAGCATGGCAGTGAACCCGTGCGAAGCATCCAGAGCGGAGCCTAGTCCTCGCCTAACGCGGCAGTGAACCCGTGTGAAGCATCTAGTGCAAAATTCCTGGTTACGTGGAACGCGGATAATGTCACTCTTTGACCCCGTGGAAAACGTCCAGAGCGGATCCTGGTCCTCGCAGAGCATGGCAGTGAACCCATGCGAAGCATCCAGAGCGGAGCCTAGTCCTCGCCTAACGCGGCAGTGAACCCGTGTGAAGCATCTAGTGCAAAATTCCTGGTTACGTGGAACGCGGATAATGTCACTCTTTGACCCCATGGAAAATGTCCAGAGCGGATCCTGGTCCTCGCAGAGCATGGCAGTGAACCCGTGCAAAGCATCCAGAGCGGAGCCTAGTCCTCACCTAACGCGGCAGTGAACCCGTGTGAAGCATCTAGTGCAAAATTCCTGGTTACGTGGAACGCGGATAATGTCACTCTTTGACCCCGTGGAAAACGTCCAGAGCAGATCCTGGTCCTCGCAGAGCATGGCAGTGAACCCGTGCAAAGCATCCAGAGCGGAGCCTAGTCCTCGCCTAACGCGGCAGTGAACCCGTGTGAAGCATCTAGTGCAAAATTCCTGGTTACGTGGAACGCGGAAAACGTCACTCTTTGACCCCGTGGAAAACGTCCAGAGCGGATCCTGGTCCTCGCAGAGCATGGCAGTGAACCCGTGCGAAGCATCCAGAGCGGAGCCTAGTCCTCGCCTAACGCGGCAGTGAACCCGTGTGAAGCATCTAGTGCAAAATTCCTGGTTACGTGGAACGCGGATAATGTCACTCTTTGACCCCGTGGAAAACGTCCAGAGCGGATCCTGGTCCTCGCAGAGCATGGCAGTGAACCCGTGCAAAGCATCCAGAGCGGAGCCTAGTCCTCGCCTTACGCGGCAGTGAACCCGTGTGAAGCATCTAGTGCAAAATTCCTGGTTACGTGGAACGCGGATAATGTCACTCTTTGACCCCGTGGAAAACGTCCAGAGCGGATCCTGGTCCTCGCAGAGCATGGCAGTGAACCCATGCGAAGCATCCAGAGCGGAGCCTAGTCCTCGCCTAACGCGGCAGTGAACCCGTGTGAAGCATCTAGTGCAAAATTCCTGGTCACGTGGAACACGGAAAACGTCACTCTTTGACCCCGTGGAAAACGTCCAGAGCGGATCCTGGTCCTCGCAGAGCATGGCAGTGAACCCGTGCGAAGCATCCAGAGCGGAGCCTAGTCCTCGCCTAACGCGGCAGTGAACCCGTGTGAAGCATCTAGTGCAAAATTCCTGGTTACGTGGAACGCGGATAATGTCACTCTTTGACCCCGTGGAAAACGTCCAGAGCGGATCCTGGTCCTCGCAGAGCATGGCAGTGAACCCGTGCAAAGCATCCAGAGTGGAGCCTAGTCCTCGCCTAACGCGGCAGTGAACCCGTGTGAAGCATCTAGTGCAAAATTCCTGGTTACGTGGAACGCGGAAAACGTCACTCTTTGACCCCGTGGAAAACGTCCAGAGCGGATCCTGGTCCTCGCAGAGCATGGCAGTGAACCCGTGCGAAGCACCCAGAGCGGAGCCTAGTCCTCGCCGAGCACGGCAGTGAACCCGTGTGGAGCATCTAGTGCAAAATTCCTGATTACGTGGAACGCGGATAATGTCACTCTTTGACCCCGTGGAAAACGTCCAGAGCGGAGCCTGGTCCTCGCCAAGCGCGGCAGTGAACCCGTGTGAAGCATCCAGAGCAAATACCGGACTGTGGAGTCCTTAAAATCCACGGACTATGACGTCCTTAACCTTGACCGTGATGTCTTAAAACTAACGATCAACCACCCCGATTCCCTACAGACTTTGCCTTGGTTTAAGGGTACATCTCTTCACTCCTTTGATGCCCGGCGTTGTAATTCCTCAACGTCTTCAAAGAGGTGACGGGTCCCTGCAACCAAACACCGGACTGTGGAGTCCCTAAATCCACGGACTATGAGGTCCTTAACCTTGACCATGTTGTCTTAAAACTAACAGCGGACTGTGGAGTCCCTAAATCCACGGACTATGAGGTCCTTAACCTTGACCGTGATGTCTTAAAACTAACAGCGGACTGTGGAGTCCTTAAATCCACGGACTATGAGGTCCTTAACCTTGACCGTGACGTCTTTAAACTACGATACCTTGAGAAACTCCCGACTCCGTAAAACACGGACAAGGATGACCGCATCCAACACTTGCAGGCCCTCACGACCTGTAAGGAAGAAAAAACTCTCTTGCGAGATCTTTACGACTCTCGAGGGAAGACCCGCTTAAGGATCCTCACGATCTTTAAGAAGAACTTACACCTATGGGATCCTTTCGACCTGTGGGGAGAAAAACTCTTTATAAGACCCTCGTGGCTCGTGAAACGCAAAAGTCTTAGGAAGCAGATCTTAACCCTGAGTCCTGAGCCATTGCTGTCCTGCAAGGAAATCAAGATAGAATATCCGCAGAACACATTCGATGAAAAGGAGACACACCATTGAGAAGAAAAATGTATCTTTTATTCATAAACCAAAATGGGTGCAAAGTACAATTCATGAAAGAAACAAAAAGAAAATACTCTCATCCATGAGTATGTACAAAAGGGAAGAAAAAGATACAAATGTTTCAGGCCGGCGGGCGATTCAGCAGCTTGGTCAGCACATCCTGCTTTTGCTGAGCCACGGCTTCATGACGCAAGATCTCCAAAAGACGAGCCTCCGCTTGAGCTTGCTGAGCCTGATACGAAGCGAGCCGAGCTTCGAGCTCTTTCTCGGTGGCCTTATGAGCCTCGACCCTCTCACGAGTGAACGTGGCAGCTTTGTCGAGAGCCACCACCTCTTTGATGGACTCCTGAAGCACTCGCCAGAGTTCATACGCTTTGTTGGCCCTGGCTGTAAGGCTGGCCTGAAGCTCGCTCAGCGCCTTAGAAGCCAATGCCCTTTCCGAAAATTTACGGCCGAGCCCTTTTCTCGCACAACAATATGTTCGCTACGTGTCGCACTATCAGGCCACGTAAGCTCGCTTTCGTGACAGCGGCCTTGGAAACAAGACATTTACAAGACCATATAAATGGGCTTCCGATCGACAGCAATAATCGATCCAAAACGCGCTCACACAACCCGGTATGAAAAGCAACGAAAAAATTTTTCCGACGATTATCCTATCAAGCATGTGCTCACAATCATGTGAACATCCGAAAAAGGAAATAAATTCGAAGCTGTAATGTGCACGCGGCATGATTGATAATTGAAGAAAATTTTCATAAAAGGAACACAAAATTTATTCATGCAAGCGGAAACATACACACGAGTACCGAGCCTACATGGAAGTTCGACATAAAGCATACAAAAAGGAGGGACTAATTTAAAGAGGTTCTACACTAACGGAAAAGGTCACCAAACACAGGATCAACGGCACAGGGGTTGATGAAGCAAAGGATAAAATTCTCCATCTCTCTCTCCGCTTTCTCCAGCACATCGAAGCGACGATTCTCGCGAGAAGTCGCTCCCCATCGGTTGGTGCCATGTTCGTCCGCGAATGCAAACATAATGGCTCGCCGGGCCTTTATCTCGCTCAGCAGATGAATTGAGCAGTCCTTCAGAGCCTGAGTAATCAGGCATGCTTCATGAAAGCCCTCGAGCTTTTCTTCCGCCGCATCAAGCATTGCCAGGGTCATCTCTGCCGGGTGAGGAGGGATGTCGGCAAGCACGGCCATGAGGATCATCCGGAGCCAGAGAGAACCCATCGGGAGGGGAGACCCCCTACGGATCGAGAGTTCGTGCATGGCTGAGTCGCATTCGTTGTCGGTAAGGAGGGGATCCACCAACCGAGCAGCAAAGCGGGGGATCATCTCTTCAATAGGAACTTCCCACGGCTGTCGGCGAGCATGAGGACGATTGCAGGCCATGACGCTCGTTTGTTTCTCAAGATAAGTTACTCCATAAAAAAAAATAATAATAATATGAAGCTCTCTGTGAAAGGAAAAGAAAGCTGTAGCTTCATATATAAAGAAGTGCATTAAGTGCTGTGCGCGGAAAATCTTGCATGGTAAGGCTATTTCCAAGGCCCAAAAAAGGAAGGGTATCTAAAATCAAGGAAATGAAACTATTTCCAAGGCCCTTTCTCTGCATCCAATATTATGCACTGAAAATACGGCATGAGAAAATTTTGTGAACCGCCCCATCAAGGGACCCACGTGCAGAACACGTGAGGCCTAAACCTGATGCGCGCTTAAAAGGAAATATATGGAGTAGTACCCTGCATATTAAAAGCACAAACGACAACAGTAGCAAAAATGACAAAATCCCAGATGCAAACATAGAAAGACATAATAACAATTGTCACTCATACTTCAAGAGGTTCATACAAAACACAGAGGACGCATTTACAACGGTAAAACTTCAGATGCGGGACATGGGTTGAGAAACTCAAAATTAACTTTATTCAAGATTTTCCAAGCATTTCGAACCTCCCGAGTATGTTTCCTCTCACGATCACAAGCATCGGGGTCCTCACGAATGTCCTCCACCCTCCGATAGACGGCAAGTATGGCCGACTGCTGGAACATCTGATGCAGGAGATCAATGAGATCATCCCGCCTTCTCTTTGAGATCAAGTGCATCAGATACACCGAGTGTACTTTATCCTCGGCGGCGTCCAATGCCCCAAGCGGCACACCAGCACAGAATAGAGGGAGAGCCTCCCTGATCGCCAGCACGATCAGCCTCAGAAGAGAAGAGCGACGGGGGAGTAGCCGATGGTTGTACTCATCAAAGCGGCTCATAATCTTGGCACATTGAGCATCGGTGAACTCCTGGTTCTGACTGCGTCCCAGTGCACGAATATTCCCATAGGAAATGATCTCGTCAAGATCATACAGATGGGCATCCATGATACCTGAAATAAAGGTCGTGAGATTCATTACAAAACCCCCATCGCATTAATTGCAGAAGAACAACCTCGGGCCAAGAGACCCCAGGAAGCCTCTGTGTGAAGAAATCGAGTTCTTCGTTGGAATTAAATTCCTTATTGAGAAAAGGGAATTAAATTCCCAGAAGCATTTTGGATGGAATTAAATTCCATGGAGTTGAGACGCCATCATCATCTCCCCAAAGATCATCTAAACCCTAAGAGATCTACAGTTGAAAGATTAAACAGTTTCATGTTCTTATGGAAAATATGAAGAAAAAAGGGTAAAAACCCTTGTTTTGGATTTGAAATCCAGAGAAGTGTGAAGGTCCATCGTTGTCCAAGAACATTACCTGAGGAAAAAGGATTCCTTTTGAACAGAGTTAAACTCTGAAGATTGTTTCAAAACAGAGAACTGAGCTCTGAAAGCGAGAATTAAATTCTCAAAGAAGAAGTTCTCAGAAAAAGAAGATGAACAAAATGAAGGCTCCTATGAAGAGACAGAGGTAGTTATAGAAGACAATGAAAACGTTTCGTCTCCCCAGATCCCTAGAGGAATCCAACGGTCACAAGAGGTGACAGCGTTGCACTCACGTGCAGACACGTGAGAACAACGCTGTGGGGGCATTTGTTTCCTGATTTAAAATCAGGAAAGCTTCGGGGAAAAAGCTTCAGAAAAGGGTCACGTGTTGGTACGTGACACCTAAAAAGCATCATCAAGTCAAGTTCAGTTTCCTGACTACGCTGAAGAAAATGGGCTTCAGAAAGAGTCACGTACTCCCACGTGACAAGGGTCACGTGGCGACACGTGACATTTAAATGCAAGCGTCAAAAGCACACCAGTTCCCTGATCAAGTCAAGAAAAAGGCTTCAGAAGAGGTCACGTGCTTCCACATGACCAGGGTCACGTGTTGGCACGTGACGTTCAAGACAGCAGACTCGTTCTCTAGTTGAACCAAGGAAAGAGAGAGTTCAAACAAGGGTCACGTGCTCACACGTGACCAGGAGTCACGTGGCAGCACGTGACGTTTAAGCAGCAATCAGAAGACAGAGCGCAAAAGAAAGGAAAAGGCTCATTCTAAAGGGGGTCACGTGCCCACACGTGACCATGAGTCACGTGGTCACACGTGACCGGCTTTCAAAGCCCATTGTGTTGACAGAATTAAATTCTGAGAGAAATTCAAATTTTTCCAAAGGAAAGCAACTATCTGGAACCAATCGAATTAAAGATTCAGAGGTGATCTATCTATGGGAAAATCTCGGGTTTGGAAAGATTTCCCCTTTAAATCTAACCAAAATAACAAAGGAGAATCTCTGGATTTAAAATCCAATGGTGAATAAAATTCACCTAATAATCCAAAGGTCCAAAACGAATAATGGATGCAAATCAAATATCTCAATGAAGATTCGTCAAAAACTGATTGATTCGGCTGCTTCTCCTATAAATAGGAGCCAAGAGACATACATACAGATATACATACGCAGAGAAGAAAAAAAAAGAAAAGAAAGAGAGCTTCGATACTTGGAGAACTTGGATCTTCTGCAAAAAACCCTAGGTAAGAAAGGGAAAAACTCCTTGAAAGAAGAAGAGAATTTAATTCTCAACAGAGTTTAACTCTGATACATAAAAACAGAAGAATATATTTCTTCTCTCTTTGATAGAGGATCTGCAAAGTGCACATCTCCCCTTAAGGTTGAGAATTTAATTCTCAATGGGTCGAGATCCTGCCATGCAGATCCAAAACATAGAGAGGGAATGCAAGCATGAGAATTTAATTCTCACAGAACTATAGGAATTTAATTCCTTTAAAATAAAATTAGGGCTTGACCCTGTATCATGGGAATTTAATTCCTTCAGAATAAAAAGAAACAGGGTTTAACCCTAATTAAGAACTTAATTCTGTTGAAACAACGGGAATTTAATTCCCTTAATCATCATTTAACAGGGAATGGGAATTCAATTCCTTAAAAACTTTTATTAGGGTTTAACCCTATTCAGCCCTTCACATATATGAGGAATGTAATTCCTACAAAAAATTCAGAGTTAAACTCTATTCCAGAATATAAGTCTTCGAAAGGAAGTAGGAATTTAATTCCTCTGAAATTTACAGCTCGAGGAATTTAATTCCTGAAAAAAGATTAACAAAGCCTCTAAACAAAATACATAGAGGCAGGGTCACGTGTCATCACGTGACCCCCCCAAGAGATCTACAGAAAGTCCCTTTGAGACAGCACCCCACGTGATCCACGTGACCCTTGGCAGAAGCTCTAATACATAGGCATTTGAATGCCCATCACGTGATGGCACGTGACGCTCTGAAAGATGCGATAATCTCAGAATAAATGAAGGGAGGGCGCTCTCACGTGCTGCCACGTGACCCCTCTTGTCTTAGTGTTTAACACTAAATTGAAACTCTCGAACCCAGTGTTAAAATACTGTTGGGCCTTAGTGTTCAACACTAATTAAAAAGCTTTATCTGCAGTGTTTAACACTGATTACCTTAGTGTTTAACACTAATCTGAGATCTTCATTTGCAGTGTTCAACACTGATCTGTTTTGGTGTTTAACACTAATTCGAAAAGCCTTGTTGCTGGTGTTTAACACCAATTATCTCTTAGTGTTAAAACACTAACCTGTCAACCTCATTCCCAGTGTTCAACACTGACTGCTCTGTAGTGTTTAACACTAGGCTTTGGCCCAATTGGCTTAAATGGATGGAGGCAAAGCCTCTCCTGATTGGACTTAGCCCAAGATGGCCATAAGTCCTCAATTTGTGATTAACTGGGCCAATGGACTCATAACATAATTAATTCGTCTTGATCCCAAATTGGGCCAAAGACTATTTAATCCACTCCGGTTCTAGGGTACATCTCTTCACTCCTTTGATACTTGGCATTGTAATCCCTCAATGTCTTCAAAGAGGTGACGGGTCCCGACGACCACACATTGATACGGACTGCGGGGTCCTTAAAACCCGTGTTTAATGCAAAATTCCTGGTTACGTGGAACGCGGATAATGTCACTCTTTGACCCCGTGGAAAACGTCCAGAGCGGAACCTGGTCCTCGCAGAGCACGGCAGTGAACCCGTATGAAGCATCCAGAGCACATACCGGACTGTGGGGTCCTTAAACCCATGGACTACGACGTCCTTAACCTTGACCGAGATGTCTTAAAACTAACAACGGACTGTGGGGTCCTTAAACCCATGGACTACGACGTCCTTAACCTTGACCGAGATGTCTTAAAACTAACAGTGGACCGCAATGTCCTTAAACTACCCATGGACCGCAATGTCCTTAAACTACCCATGGACCGCAATGTCCTTAAACTAGAACAATAGAGCCCCGCATGCTCTTTTGTTGGATCTAAACGGTCCCGTTTAAGTTGATCTTAACCTCAAAGATGGCTAACGTATCCTTAAACCTTCAAACAGAGTGGACTATAAATCCCCCCAATTAACTCTGGCTCAAGGGTACATCTCTGAACTCCTCTGACATCCGTCGTTGTAATTCTTCAACGTCGTCAGAGAGGTGACGGGTCCTGACGGCCATACATACGTTGGACCTCTAGGTCCCTAAACTGGAACAATGGAGTTCAAACACTCCTTTATCGGATCTAAACGATCCCGTTAAGTTGATCTTAGTCACAAAGTTAGACTAACGCATCCTTAACAAACGTTTGAGTTGATCTTAGCCTCAAGTACGGCTGACGTATCCTCAAACCAAACCCCCAAACCCAAATCTAAGATAATACGGATTTGGACTAGTCCACGCCCTACGGGCGACGACATAACTCAGTCTCCGTAAACAATCCACGGGCAACAAAACACAAAACAAACACCCACGACACGAAGTGACCAGCTGGAGAAGGAGAAAGTTGTTACCGCAATGCGGTAGCGTAATTAACTGCAGGGGCTTGCGCCTGCAGGGAAGAGCGTCCCCATAATCAAAAACCCCTCAAGCGAGGGGGAATCTGACGAAGTCTGCTATATCGGACGCATCCGTTTAAACCTTCGATACATGGTGCCATAAATCAACTTGGCATCTTCGGAGAGGTGAACGGATAGCACCAATTAGCATCTGCCCCGAATCTCAGTGCCAAGACACCGCAGTCTTGCGCGCCGTCTTTCGGAGGGGAACAGTGGGCACCACCGAGAAGGAGCACACTCAGATCACGACTCAGGACTAAACTTGTTATCTTTTCAGTTTATGTTTGCCAACTGTTTAGGCATTTCTTTTCTTGTATTGTATTTTCTTTCAGTTGAACCCATGTATTATAAATACTTCAAGTTGAATATAAATAAAGTTGTTGAAGTTTAAATCTCATGTTTATTTCTTGTCATTTTATATTGCTTATTTCATGCTTAGCGTATTTAATCCGGGAAATAACTTTCTCGAAATAAACACATCGCGGGCTTGCCACATCACCGTTTTCGTCTATTGGGAAGCGGGGCGTGACATGGGTTTTGTAAATTGGTATTTTTGGTCTTATTTGATTTGCCCCAGATTTCACTTAGTGTTATATTTGTTTTTGGGCAACTTGGAAAGTTTTGAACTTGAAACTTTTGCATCGTTTATCTATGTGATGTGATGTATGTGTTTTCAAACGTCGTCTATTTGCTATATGTCATTTAGACGGGGTTGCACATACTTACTTATGCTGCTGTAATGTTTACATCTGTGATTGTTTATTCGGATTGTCGTGATAGATAGCATATAGTGCAATGGTAATTGTACAGTTTAGATTCATTTGTATATTCATTATTGCGGGGCGATGGTCCGACATGTGGACTGCCGTCTCTGTCAGTTTGTATATACTTTTATTGGGGCACGGCCGGGTTGAGATCGATGTCACCATTTATATATATTTTTTTATTTTCTGTACTAGGATTACCCCGTGGAGGAGTGCTCGAATAGCCGAGCTATAGAAGGCAACATGTCCGCATCTCATGGCGTTGAGATGGAGGGGCCTTACTATAGAATTGGCGGGTTGTTCGCCGCACTCGTAGGGGGTACAGGATGACCCACGGAAGGGCGCTCAAGTTACCGGATTCCGTGAAGTGCTGGGTGGCCCATTCTCTTTGTTAATTGGGGTTGCCTCACTTCCGGGATTGGCGGATCACTTGCCGCACTCGTAGGGATCTAGGTTTTTTGTAACACCCTAGTTCATTTATACCAGTTCTATTTCGAGTATTTCTTTATTTATGGTATTTTCTTGATTTACTGTATTTTGGGTGAGAATAGAGTTTTGACATCTGTATTTGCATCCGACCCGACCCACTTGCTAGAAACCTGTCTTGATTCATATTTATGATTTATCCTGACTTGATACGTGGACTCGTGCACTTTCATTTGCATACTAGCATTTTACCTGGTATCTACATTTTAAAATAACATTTAAGTCACATAAAATATTTTAAAAATATATTGCATGGTCTGCTAGATACCCCTAACCCCGTCGTAGCATCCGCGCATCTTTTTCTCGTCCCGTTCAGTGAAACGGACCTACGTGCACGCTACGTGCACGCTACGTGCATCCATTCTTGGGGGTATGCTTTTTCATTACCCATGTATCCTATTTTGGTTTTGGTTGACACGTATATTAACAGTATTTTCAAATCATAATTTTAGACCCAACCCGGGCGTGTTTTGGACTATTTTTGTATTAGCCAGAATCTCAAATATTTTACATATAATATTTACGTTTAATAAATTGTTAACTATTACAAAATTATATACGAATATATATATTTTGTTCTAAATATTTTTTAAAAAGATTTTTAAAATTTTATTAACTGTTCACACAAACAAAACCCTCTGTCTCTCTCTCTCTCCCTCTCTTTCTCTCTAAATATATTTATATAATTCTTTATTTTTTATGATTTTCCCTTTACCTTTCCCCACGTCCCCATAACCACTCTCTCTCTCTCTTCCTCTCTCTCTCACTTATCGTGATTCCTATTCATCGCGAGATCCACTCACCTTCCTTCTCTCCTCTAGCCTCACCTCCCTTCTTCTCTTTCTTTTCTTCTTCTTTAAAAACTCTGCCGCGACGAAACCCACAGAAACTCTGACCTAGCCGCGTCTTCGTCGTCGACACAACCCGATCCTCTTCCTCTCCTCCCACGAGTATCTCTCGTCTCCTTCTCCACTCCATCGCCTCAACCTTCCTCTCCTTCGACTCCTCTCCTCTCCCGACGACGAAACCCACAACACCCACGCACCCATCACCTCCGATCCCTGACCTCGTCACCGTCAACCTCTTCCCACGTCTCCACCTTCCTCTCTCCTCTTCTCCTTCCTGCACTCCAGACCACCCTACACCCGAGCCTCCCCTGCACACTACAACCCTTACCCGAACCCCACTGCACACACCTAGCCTCACCGGAAAAACCCCATCGTCGGAGTTAGCTCTTGCCTCGCCTTCCTCTCTGAAACCAGAGAACCACAACAACCAAACCCCATCCTTTCCTTCTTCTTCTTTCTTCTTCTTCTTGTTTTTCTCTTCTTGCTTTTCTTGATTGCGCTTTTCCGGCGATCGCCGGAGCCGGGCTCGACGCCGACGACCCGGGAGATCTAGTGAACGTCCCTTGCTTGCGTGATTACCCTCTTGCCTTGCCTGGACCCGTCCCGCATGCCGTGTGTGCGTTGCGACGATTACCCGAAGTCGGACGTGCCGTACGCACCCGTCGTGAGATCCGTTCAGACAAGTTTATCTTGCTACATGCTATACTACTATATTTTACATCCATGTGAATGATAACATCACATAATGTTTAGTTATGCATCCCACATTACCATTTTTACCATTTTACTGTTATACGGCGTCCGTGTGCATCCATATCATTATTTACATATCCAGTCGCATGCTAATTCATCTTGCTACATGTTAGGTATATTATTATGCATCCATATGAATAAAAATATCACATGTTGATTGCATTATACATCCATACTAATGTTTTATTATTTTCGGATACCAGTATGCATCCATATCATTTAAAATATATATAGCTGCATCTATAGATCATATCAATTCATGTTATTGTTGTACTGACACCCCATACTAGATAATGTGCATCCCACATAGTCTTGGAGCTGTAGTTGTAATCCCTGATAGTTATTTATGCATCCATGCTTATTATGTATCCATACCATTAATTCTGCATAACTAGTTGCACCCCATATTACATTAACTCATATTATTAATACATTAGTACCCCATGCTTGATATTGTGCATCCTAATTAGTCATGATGTAACCCCTGATCGATATTTGTGCATCCATGCTTTTATTGTACATCCGTACTTTCACCCTGATTCAATACTTACTACAGTTTGATTATGAGCACCCGCTTGATATATCACTACTTGACATGTTACCTGATCCTGTTTCTAATGCCGACAATCCTGACATGTTGTCCTGATGGACGTTATTGTTGTCTGCATAGACAAAATTTGTACCGGTTTGATCCTGTGTTGGCATTAGATATTAATTGGCAATACCTGACTTGAACACATAACTTGGGGGTATGGGGAAATCAAGAATATAACCGAACGTAACTCAAAGGGATATCATATTGTTTGTCGTTTTTCCGGGCGTTACGGAATACATATTGTTTGCCGTTTTTCCGGGCGTTACGGAATACTTATTGTTTGCCGTTTTTCTGGGCATTACGGAATAATCACCGATGGGTTACGATGAGGATTACATTAATTGATTTCGAAGACTTTAGAATAGATAACCCAGTAGCACAGTTTATATTACTCACTGCACATCACATGTGCTTATACCCTTCACTGTTCCTTATTCGTGATACTGTTATACTCTTATTACTGTTCATACCCATGCCTGCATGTCTTGTTACTTCCTGATTATAATATTGTTGATATTATGACGCACTGACGTCTGGGTTTTGCATGGCCCAGATCCTCTCTTCCTGTCGCAGGCCGTTCAGGAGTATTTCAGTCAGCAGGCCGAGCAGTGAGGACCTGTTAGTGTTTTAGTTTAGTTTTCTTTTAGCACTTTTATTTCCGGTTGTAAGCCCGTATTTGGGACATACTTTCCAGATTGTTATTGTTACTTGGATCTATTGCTTCCGCATATTATTTCCTGACTCGTTTATTCTGGCTCATGGACATGTATAAGATAGTTTATTTTATTTCTACTGTTCTTGATATCTCTAGACAGCCGTAATGTGACCGTGGAGGGATATTTCCTATCCACAGGTAGCATGGTTGGCTCTGTCACGTGCCTATCTTAGCGCACTCTGGGAAGCAGGGCGTGACAGGGTTTGTTTAGTATCAGAGCCATAGGATTTAGGTTAATCGGGTTTGATTCTTTTGTACTTGGGCATTGAACCCAATACACGAAGCAGGAAACTCGTAATTAGGAATATGTCCTGCCACATTGTTATCGAGATTCTTGAATCTTATCTTTCTCTTGACCCTGGTCTTGACGATATGCAAACAACTTTGCATCTCGGCTTGCAACCTTTTGGTTCTATTGTTTCTCCTTTCCTATTTCTTCGATTCTTATATTTGGATTTGGGCGACTTGAACGGAGTTATGTGATTATACCCATGAACTGCAGCATGGTTACAATGCGGTATTCTATTTAAGTAACTTGGAGTCCTAGTCTTGATTCATTTCCTTGATTCATGGTCGTGAAATTTCCTTGGTTCTCTCAGTTTCATTTCTTATCAGTTCATGTTTTGCAGATTTCTTGGTGATCGATACCGGCAGTTATGAAGTTGTCTTGGGAATGGATTTTCTCGGCACTTTCCACACCCACATTGATTGTAGGGCAAAGAAAGTAATTTTTCCGATTCCCGGACATCCGGAGTTTGTTTTTGCTGGAGGAAGCAGTTCTGTCGGGCCAGTCGAGTTTATGGCTAGGCCGACAAGTAGTGTTCTTTCGTCGATGGAAGTTGATAAGGAGGAAGCGCCAGCTGTAGTTCAAGAGTTTATGGACGTGTTCGAGGACATCTCGGGTTTACCGCCAAAACGAGATGTGGAGTTCGCGATCGATCTTGTTCCTGGTGCAGCGCTAATCTCAAGGGCGTACTATCCAATGGCACCAGTGGAGTTGGAAGAAGTCAAGAAACAGGTTACTGAATTGCTTGAGAAGGGTTGGATTCGAAGCAGTAATTCACCTTGGGGAGCTCCAGTTCTTCTAGTCAAGAAGAAAGATGGCACAAGGAGGATGTGCATCGATTATCGAGAATTAAACCAGGTGACTATTAAGAACAAGTACCCGATCCCTCGCATCGGAGAATTGTTCGAGCATCTTAGTGGCGCGAGGGTATTCTCGAAGCTGGATTTGCGATCCGGATATCATCAGGTCCGAGTTAAATCAGAAGATATTTGCAAGACTGCGTTCCGAACTCGATATGGATATTACGAGTATTTAGTGATGCCATTCGGAGTCACGAATGCACTGGCGATATTTATGGACTTGATGAACCGAATCTTTTCACCGTTCTTGGACCAGTTTATAGTGGTGTTCATCGATGATATTCTGGTCTACTTGAGGAGCCTTGAAGAGCATGCTGAACACTTGAAGATCGCACTGCAGACATTGAAGCAAGAAAGATTATATGCAAAGATGAGCAAGTGCATGTTTTGGCTTGAAGAAGTGAAGTTTTTGGGGCACGTCGTATCCGGAGATGGAATCGCCGTTGATCCTGAGAAGATTGCAGCAGTTCAAGATTGGCCGATTCCGAAGAACGTAGCAGAGATCAGAAGTTTTCTTGGACTTACCGGATATTACAGAAGGTTCATGGAGAATTTTGCTTGCTTGGCTGAGCCTTTGACCAAGCTTACGCAAAACGAAGTACCGTTCGTATGGACGGATAAGTGTGCGTCATCTTTTGAGACGTTGAAGCAAAGGTTGATAACTGCTCCTATTTTGACCGTACCAGACGGTTCTGGAGGATTAGTATTTCACAGCGACGCATCTGGGAAAGGTTTGGGATGTGTTTTGATGCATCATGGGAAGGTTATAGCCTACGCATCGAGACAGTTGAAGACCCATGAGAAGAATTACCCAACTCATGATTTGGAGCTTGCAGCAGTGATTTTTCGCTTTGAAAATTTGGAGACACTACTTATTGGGCGAAAGGGTCGAAGTATTCACCGATCACAAAAGCCTAAAGTATGTGTTCACGCAGAAAGAGCATAACATGAGGCAGCGCAGATGGTTGGAGCTGATGGTTGACTACGATCTTGATTTTAAGTACCATCCGGGGAAAGTTAATGTAGTACCGGAGGCGCTTAGTCGGTTATCAGCAATTCAGATGATGACTGCACAGAAGGAGCTTATCGAAGACTGATTGGTGTGAAAAAGTGTGTTTGTAATGTAACCGCAATCAATAACGGTGTCGCGTGTGGTTAGACCGAGATGAGTACGGGTCGTCCTCTGGGAAACGTGGAACCTTTTACTCTTACTTTAGATGTGTTGAAAAAGAGAGGAGAGGGATAAAGAATATTGTGGAAAGCTTTCTAGATCTAAGCTAAGCACTAATGCAAAATATAGATCTAGATTATTTTAGGGATGTAGTTAATATAATAAGGGGGCTTGTAGGGTTCGTTAGGATTTAGTAGTTATGGATGATTAATTAAAAGTTACCCTTTTTATCCTTTAATAGATTTAAAACTAGAACGACGGTGATGCGTGTAGATTAGGGTTTCTGGAGGGAAAAGGAATCCCACTCTTAACCCTTATGTCGACACGGAACTCCGTTCATATCTAGCCTTTACCAAAACAATCATTAATCTAATCTCTAATCGCGGTCGGGACTAACAAAGAATTGGTAGCGCGCCCGATTAGGATGTTAATGATTCTTTTGATAAAGTTTATAACTTTATAGGACTTAAAAAGAGTTTAAGGATCTTCATCATCCATTAACCTACCCTAATCCTACGAACCCTAACAAGCGGAGAATTACTCGCGCATGTTGGGAGAAAAAGATATGGAGAGAAGATGCATAATTAAACTACAAAGAAATAGAATAGGAAAAAGAGCTACCTTTATTAATCAACAATATTCATTACACTTTGATTCCTTAGAAAATGATTACAAATCCTAGTTTTGCTTCTCGATCTCTTCTGAGGAGGTAGATGAACCGTTGATAATCAGCCTGGATGCGTGAGCCGTCTTGGATTTCGTGATCGCGTCGACTTGATGATTTTTCCAAGAGGCTCTCGGTCCTTATTTATAGTCCCAGAGCCAGAACCCTAGCTTCCTAATTTGGAAACTAGTTGTTACGATTCTAACAAAAAAATCCAGAATCCCAACTCCCTTAAAGTGCGGCGGAACCGCGGCCGTTGGATGGGTTTGACCGCGGATCCGCGGTCTTATGGTGAGATCTTAGCCTTAAATTTCTTGTGGCTTCTTCTGGTGACACGTGGTGATCTTTTGAATCTTTGGAAACTGAAAATCTTTTCTACGTCACTACCAGAATTGATTTCTTTAGTTTACTTTCTTAATTAGGTAGGTTTGTTTTGCCAACTTTGATTTCCTTGATTTCAGCCCTGCAAATTCTGCACAATATCTCAACAAATAATATTTAGTAGAGTTTGTTATATTGAGATATTAACTTAACCATTAAGAATTGGTCAAAGGTATTTAATAAGGTAAGCATATTTAATTGGGCCAAATGTTACATGGATAATATATGCTTACTTTTTCCTACCAAATGTTAATTATAATATATAAACACATGAAAATAGTATTTTTACAGATAAACCCTCATATGTATCATATATTATAATAAACACCTTTCATTATATAGAAATAGATGGAAAAATATCATATTAAATGTGCAGTTTTATCAACTGAACAAATACCCCCAAACTTATCTTTGATCGTCCCGAGCAAACTAGTTTATTCAAGAGAAAGAGAAAAAGAAAGGAGAAAACTAAGCACACTTTCGTAGGCAACACGATTGCACTGAGCGCGTGCAATAAGCCGTTAAACCTCTAGATGTCTCTAGTAGGAGGAGTGTTGTCTCCTGAGGGTTTTCAGCGGATTACACCCACAAAATCCTATAATAAAAGAGAGATGATGAAAGTTACATATAAAGATAAAAACTAAAAAGAAAGACTTTGAAAATTAGAGTTTCCAACTAATACTAGCTTTTCGGTTGTCATGAGCCCTATCTTAATAGTCATGAAAAAATGTTAGAAATCACATCATCCCTCAATAAAACATCGTCTTTATTTTTCGTTCCTACCTTTCATCCAAACATCGATCATATACCCCTACGTGTATGTATAGAACATCCCTACACTCGGAGAATTCAATTCAAGCTATCATACTCTTGTCCATCTACCTCAGTACTTTTTAATTTGATGAATATTTATATGGATTCGCTCATACATTTTCATGCGACCGTTAATACTTCTTGAGGTACTAACCGACCGATTACTTATGTGCTTGCTGATTAGGTGATAGTATTTTCCTCGTCTTGCACCACCTAAGGCTTAGCAGTGACTCCCAGACCAGTTGGTCTAAGGCACTAGGTGATGAAGCACCCTCGCTATATTTTTTTTATTGCTGCCTTGGCGATAACAAAACCAGTGTTCATTTTTTTCTTCACTATTTTATATTTTATTCATTTTTTTTATTTCCTTCATACTTTGGCTTTTAGACAAGAGTATTTCAAGGTATCCTCTACTATCCCGAGTTTCAAGACATGTGTAAGTGCATATAGTAGTGTATCAACATTCAAATGTTTGGCTTCCAGAATAGAAACTATTTTTCAGACTTATTTTTATTCTCAGATTAGTGACTTCTTTCATCTTATTAACCCTTGGGACAACAGCTCATAACTACTTATTACCAGATCGTTTAAGAAAACTTCTAATTTTCTTGGTTTTCTTAAACTATTCCTATCTTTTGGATGTAATTTTTCACTTTCTACTCTTTTGTTATAAATTTTTTTTTTAAAATTTTTGGAAATGTTGTGCTTATGCAAAGTATGATGCAAATTGATGTGTAAATAAGCACAAACCTCCTCCAAACCTGTTTACAGCAGTGTCCTCACTGATGTCATCTGTTAAGCTCAAAAACCTGTAGACTTGGGAGGAAATTATTAATGGGGGCAAAAATATATGAAAGTGAAAATCCTCCCCCAAACTTATTTTTGGCTCACAATTTTGTAAAAATCATTTTCTATCAAGAGCCAAAATATCCCCTCCCTCAAACTTGAGTTAAACTATGTTAATCTTTTAAAATCACACGAGGGGGTCAAGGTTATTGGTCAATGCCAAGCTTTGCAAAGACCGAAGGTCAACACCAACCATTCAAAAATTTTATCGATGAAGCACCAAGGTTGGTGGAAGAACATATCACCTTTCGACGTGAAGAAGTGGGGAGGTGATAAGAGGTGTAATGGAAAAGGATTGCGTCTCAATTTGGAGAGATGACGCAGTGATAGTGATGATGGATTACTCACATTATCATGATTGTCCAGAAGAAGGGGTGGAGGTTCAATTTCTTTGTCTTGGAGTTGATTCATCTCAACACCCGTGACTTGTAAAAATGCGAGTTCATCAGCGAAAATTTCCTCAAAGCTTTCGTCGATACCCTGAAGAATAATGTCATCAGAAAAAATAGGGTGATCGTCAGACTCTATAAAAAGTTCCTCATCAGCGTTAGATATTGATCCGGACAACTCGGTGGAAGAGTCCTTGTCAAGCAACGACATATAAAAAGAGTCAGAATTATGAGGTTGATCAAATTTGCTGCTCTCGACATCCATTAATTCGACAGAACACACATGAGCATAGGGTTCGGAGGGTTCACTTCCCAACTTGTAAATGTTAAGCTCAATTGACTTCTTTCCAAAGGATAGGGTCATAGAGCCGTTTCTACAATTGATTACAGCATTGGAAGTGGCCAAAAATGGTCGACCGAGTATCACCGGGATTTGATTGCGTGGGTTTGCCACAGGTTGTGTATCAATAACGATAAAGTCCACAGGAAATATAAATTCCCCGATTTTGACTAACACATCCTCTAGCTCACCCCTAGGTTGGGTGATAGATCGATCAGCCATCTGAAGAGTGCAATGCGCAGGTTTTAACTCTCCGATCCCTAATTGCTCATAAACAGAATACGGAAGCAAGTTAACACTAGCACCTAAATCGAGTAGAGCACGATTAATATTTTTACCCCCAATGGAAATAGAAATTGTAGGACTTCCGGGGTCCTTTCGCTTCTTGGGTAGTTGTTGTGTAAAAGTAGTGCTCACATTACTCGCAAGGAAAACTTTTTTAGGTACTTGAACTTTTCTCTTCCTAGTGCACAAGTCTTTTAGGATTTTCGCATATGACGGAACTTGTTGAATAGCATCTAGGAGAGGAATGTTTATGTTAACTTGCTTAAAAATTTCCATAATCTTCTCCATTTGTGGACTTGGTCTGTTGCCCCTTAACCTGTTTGGATAAGGTGCTTTATCAATAAGGGTTTGGTCCAACATTGGAGAGGATTGTGGGGATGGAGTGGATCCCAGAATTGGAGTGGGGATCGTTTTAGGTAGATTCGAGGAAATGGGCGAAGGGTTCGAGCCTTGGGAAAAACGGAGAATAGGCTCGGAAGTAGGTGGGAGACTAGACGAATTAGGAGAAGAAGAAGAAGAAGCTGGGGTATCATTGGTGTCACTAACATCAAATTGCTCACCCACTCGGTTATTCAGCACTCTCCCCGATCTCAACGTAGTAATGGCATTCACATTATGATTTTGTGAATGGCCAGTATTCGGTAGGGGTTGAGATGGGAGTTTCCCTTTCTCTCTCGTACTCATTGCGACGTTTAACTGTGCGAGTTGGTTTTCTATTGATTTAATACTCTCACCATAGGAGGTGGAGTCTTTCTTTATGGTATCAATAGAAGACTTCATCTCAGCCGACAATTGCATGGAATGTTTCATGAACATATCCAAAGTTTGTGCAAGTGAAGAGTTGTCAGTACCGGCCACTTGTTGTGTAGAAGTGTTGGCCGGATTTTGGAAATTTTGTGACTGAAAGGGGAGCTGATTTTGTGGTTGTGGTTGCTGTGGAGGAGATTTTTGATAATTGCTTTGTTGGTTTTGATTCCAAGCAAAGTTAGGATGATTCCTCCATCCTTGATTGTACGTGGAAGAATAAGGGTCGTTTCTAGGTCGCTGCTGAAAAGCAGCATTAGTTTGAAACGATGCATTCATAGGACATTCTTCCGTTAAGTGTGAAGGATCCGAACAGCAACCACAGACGGTTTTAGGAAGCGTGACCTGATTTAGGAAGAATGATGAGAATTTGTTCTCAATAGCGTCGAGTTTCTTCTGTATCGCTGCCATTTCGGCTTTTACTGCGATAGAAACATCGAGCTGGTGAATACCTCCCTTAGTTGAAGGTGGTCTTACGCTTTCCCACTGCAAAGTGTTTTCTGCGAGATCTTCCAGATATTTCCATGCTTCACCGTCATCTTTAGACATGAAATTGCATTGACACATTGTTTCAAGCATCTGCTTTGTCGCTGGATTAATGCCCTCATATATAATCCGACATAAATCCCATCTTTGTATTCCATGATGAGGACATTGGACAAGCAGATCCTTGAAACGTTCAAAGCACTTCCAAAATGGTTCATTGGGAAGCTGGTTGAACTGGTTGATCTCGCTCCTAATATGGGCAGTCTTATGGTTTGGGTAAAACTTCTTAAGAAATGCTATGACGAATTCATCCCAATTAGTGATAGAGTGTGCGGCAGTATTATAAAGCCATTTTTCTGCCAAGTCGCATAGTGTGAATGGGAGAAGACGCAAGCGCATAGCATCGACAGTCAACTGTGAAGTACCCATCATTGCGCATACGTTCTCGAATTTGGTGATGAAAACGTACGCGTCTTCCGACTCAAGCCCGTGAAATTTGGGCAGCAGATTGATGTAGTGGGGTTTAATTTTGAAATTATCCCCGTTAGCTGGTGGAAGAGATAGACAAGTGGGAAGAGGACCACGGATAGGATAGCATCTCTCTTGGAGAGAGATGCGCGGTGGATTCTGCGCACCTACGGGCGGTGGCAGCGTGGTGTTATATTCTGATGGAGTGCCGTCCATCTCGGTCGTTGTGTGTGGTGGGGGAAAAGAAGATGAAGAAGTACCAACTTCGGCGTCGATAGCAGAAACGCGGACAAGACGGGCACTAGGATCCCGTGTCCAGCCGAGTATGCACTAAGCGGGTTTAGTGCAAGTGGCAGCGTGTGTGTGATTTAAAATTGGTTTGTTTTGAAAACAATGGGACTCAAGACAAATCACTCTAAAATGCACAAGCAACCCTAGAACTAAGGTCACCTAGGTCCAGTCTCTAGACCGCTCCTAGACTTCCAAAGGACAAGCCGCGAGATCAATCCTCTACCGCCTATGTACTACCCTTGTAGCCAGGTAAGTGCCAGGTAAGTGGGAAGGAACCACAGTAGTGGGCCTAATTAATAACCACTAGCCTTTGACACACTTGCCTAGGCACTACAAAAGTAATGCGGATAAACGATAGATTACCCACGACCTTCCTCTGTCCTTATTGAGCGCGACAGTCCTTAGAGTCTGGTCTAGATATTTTTTAAATTAATGAAGGATTAATCTAGATACTCAGTTTGTGATTTGTGGGGCTTAGGAAGGGTGATGAAATCCCTACCTAATCTTGATTTGGTCTTTGCCCCTTAAAGTCCGTATTAAAATATGCAAAACAAAACCAATCACAAAACTTTTGCAAAAAGATTTTTAAGCGGCGCTATTTTGCAAAGAATCCTGCAGAAAATAGATTTTATTGGATTTGAGAGGAGAGAGGAAGAGGTTAGAATCTTACCAGAGAAGACTGAAGCCTTAGATCACCTACCCTACCGCGCTTCCGCCTCCGATGTGCAGTTCCGGCCGCGGATCAGCCGCAGTGAAGAGGGATCAGGTGTTGATTTTTGCTATGTGGCCTCCTGCACTCCTCTGGATCTTGATGAATGTCTTTGTCTCTCTGTTTCCTCAAGTCTGTGACTCCATATTTCCTCGCAAAATTCACACAATAATCGTTAAATATACAATTTGCAGTTTTGTTTTAATTATGATATAGATCGTATAAGAATTCAACCAGGCTTGCCAAAGGCAATTGGATCAAGTCAAGAGCAAAGCTCTAAATCAAACTGGAGAGCAAAGCTCTAGAACAAAAGCGAAAAAAACTTACAAAGTTTTATTTATTATCTTCAAACGAAGTACAGTAGTTATCAGAGTACAAGAGAGATAGAGGGATTTTATTTCGCGATGCCTTCTGAAGGCAAAGGCCCTCCCTTTTATAGAGGAGATTCTGAGGACTATGAGTGCCTCACTGATTGAGGGTGAGCTGTCTTCAATAATTGAGCTCTATGATTGAGGGTGAGCTGTCTGCACTGTAGCTCTATTATTGCTTTGCACTGTTGGCGCGCTGTCCTCTTGTGCAACGTGGGTTGCGCAGTACTGTGGATGCGCTGTCCTTTTGTGCAACGTGGTTGCTCTTCTAGAAGTTGCGTACTGTGGATGCGCAGTACTGTTCTTCTGGTTTTATAAAAACCCTGGGCCGAGAATACTGACTCCCGTGTGCTAGAATGCTGCAGTCGTCTGCTTCAGTATCGGCTCTTACTGTAGATCGCGCAGTCACAGTGGACTGCGCAGTACTGTAGCAGTACTGTAGATCGCGCAGTTACTGTTGCTTGCGCAGTTTATACTGTAGACTGCGCAGTTTATGATTGCGCCGTTTGTAGTCTGCGCATTTTTATGATTGCGCAGTTTATCTTATTGGGCCCTTTCCTTTATCTTGACTCAATTTTGAGCCCATGAGATCCTCCCAGAGCTGGTCTGCTGTCTTCAGATCTTCTTCTGGATCCTGGGAGTGCCCTTGAAAGCATTCTTTCATTTCTACCGATCTGGTAGTTTCTTCGGACTTTGAAGAATTTGTGTCCGTATTATCGAACGTCTGCTCAAACTTCTTCTTGATATGTTCTAAGCAGCGTTTCATGAGATCTTCCTCAGAGATGTTAGGATACTTTCTTCTGAAGGAAGCCTTTAATTTTAGCATCGGATTTTCCGTTGCTAACTCTTCGTTGATTTTATTATCTAGAGCTTTATTATTGCTCTTAATGGCTGCCTTTATTTCAGCCGTTTTTTCTTCTTCATTAATTCCAGACCACCATTTTATGAGAAATTTTCTGGAAAGAATAGGAATGTTCTTATTATTGAACTCAGAGATGACGGTCCATCTGAATATAAATGGCATCTCATTTTCTATAAAATAATGAAGAGTGCTTTCTCCTTCTATAATGGAGTCATCACTAGTATTATGAAATCTTGGATATGATTCAATCCAAGGAATAAATAGATCAAAAATTGACTTTGGCAGTATGGCTAGCTCTGCCCCAATTTTTTGCCATAGTTGGATAAACCAAACGGGGATACCTGATTTTATAACATCAGGTTTTATGATGATAAACCAGGAATGTTTCTTCGCTGGATTTTCATAGTATAAAAATTTCTCAAAAGCTTGGATATAATCCCAATAATTGCTTTCGTGTCGCTCTTCTCCCACTTTGAACGACCTCGCCCTATTAGGGTGTAAAGCCCATTCATGTGGGCTAAGAATCTTTCTAATAATAGCTTTGGAGAAGTTTATAATTTCTCCACCTTCTTTTCCGTTTGGATAGTAGTGTTTTATTTCTACTGATCCAGAAACTATTAGCAAGGCTTCATATACCTGCCTTGTTTTCCCCGCTGATGCAGCAAAAGAAATGGTCTCAATATATTTTTCCTTTAAAGACCATGGATCATGCATCTTAGGAATATCATTCCTTTCCAAACATATAATTTGTTCAGAGTTATCTTTTGAGGTATAACTGTCATTAGCATCTTCAATCGCTTTTTTAAAGGATTGTCCAGGAATATTTCCTGTTGAAGATGTCTCAGCCTCGCTTTGAGGACTGTAAATACTTATATTAGAAGTATTTTTATTTGCCCTTTTCTGAGGCGTTTTCCATTCTGATGGGGCGTATGACGCCTCTGATTCCATGTCTATTTGCATGGATTTTGGCTTTTGCATTCTAAGCCAGTTTGCATAAGGGGAGTTGTTAGGAGTATTACTCCTTCCCCTTCCTCGCCCTCTGTCTGGGCCTCGTCCCCTCATCGGGGTCTGCATCTGCAGTGTCCTGCAGAAATTCCCTGGTCAAAAAATCAGGAAGACAATTATTAGTTCCTTTGATATAATCAATGTCAAAATCAAAGACAGCTAATTCAGCTTGCCATCTAGCAAATATTTGCTTTGATGTTAAATTTTTAACATCCTTTTGTAACACAGATTTAGCTGCACTACAATCAATTCTCAATAAGAATTTTTGATTCAACAAATCATCTTGGAATTTATAAATACATTTTATGATAGAAAGAATTTCTTTCTTGATAGTTGAATAATTCAACTGAGCTGGGTTCCATTTCCCAGAAGTAAATCTTACAAGAATCTCCTTGCTATTAGAAGGATCAACTTGTTTGAGAATTCCTCCGTACCCAATATTTGAGGCATCAGTCTCAACTATTTTCTTCCAATTAGGATAAGCAATATGGAGACATGGTAAATTCTTTACCGTCTCTTTAATTTTTTGAACAGCTTTAGTATGACTATCTGTCCAAGGAGATGGGTTTTTTCTGAGCCTACTGTATAAAATGGCTGCGTCAGTAGCTAGATTTTTATAATAATCTGCTACATAATTCAAAGCGCCCAAAAATCTTTGGAGCTGCTTAACATTAGAGATATAAT
Source organism: Agapanthus africanus (assembly GCA_030015575.1). Classification (NCBI taxonomy): domain Eukaryota; kingdom Viridiplantae; phylum Streptophyta; class Magnoliopsida; order Asparagales; family Amaryllidaceae; genus Agapanthus; species Agapanthus africanus. The sequence continues at coordinate 88,527,710 of CM057338.1, read as the reverse complement.
CTGGAAATTTAGAAGCAAATTCAATACTTCTTTCAATTGGAATAATAGTTCCATTGTTAATATTATGACCCAAAAATCTTATGGATGTTTGGAATAATTTCATTTTCTGGGCTGATATAACTAAGCCATTTTTTATAATAAGATGTTTAAACACATTTAAATGTTTAAAATGTTGATCTGTATTTTCTGAATATATCAGAACATCATCTATGTATGACAAGATGAATTCCGTATAAGGATTAAAAATTGAATTCATGATATTCTGGAATTCAGATGGCGCATTTTTCAATCCGAATGGCATAACATTCCATTCAAAATGCCCAAAAGGTACTGCAAAAGCAGTTTTGTACTTGTCAGATTCATGAATCTGTATTTGCCAATAGCCTGACTTTAAGTCAAACTTAGAAAATACTTTGGCCTTGCTTATTCTATTAAGCAGATCCCTTTTATTAGGGAGAGGATATCTTATCCATTTAAGCACTTTATTTAAAGGCTTATAATTAATAACAAGACGTGGTATTCCTCGTTCTTGTTCAGCAGCGTTATTAACATAAAATGCTGTACAACTCCATGGAGAAGTTGATTTTCTTATCAGCCTTTTGTCTATAAGACTGCTAATTTCTTTTTTACAAAGTTCAAGATATTCTTGATTCATTTGGCATGGTCTTGTCTTGGTAGGAATATTTTCCTCAGAAAAATCTTCTATATAAGGAAGATTGACAATATGCTGTTTTCTTTCCCAAAATGCATTAGGAAAGTTACTACAAGTTTGAGTTATAAACTCATTTTCTAGATTTTTAATTCTAGTTTTCGTTCCACTAGAATCAAGTTGTTTATTTATTTGTAAAGAAGTTATTTCTTCTTTAATAAAATTTATTTGATTTTCTTTTAGGTAAATATCTTTTACCTCATTTATGATTTTCATCATGGGATCAGTTATAAACTGAAATATAATCTCTTTTCCTTTATAAGAGCTATAAATGCCTTGTGAGTCTATCTTATTTATAGGCATTATCTTAGTGAGGAAGGGTGTTCCGAGTATCACATGTTGTGATATCTCCTTTACTATAATCAAAGGAGAGGGAATACAAATGTCGTTATTACAAATATTTGCATTCGACACCTTATAAGGTGTAGTAAGAGTACTATTATCGGCTGTACTCAAGGTTTGTATAGTTCTTTCACAATACCTAATAGGAATAATTCCTTCTTTTATACAGTTTAAATCTGTACCACTGTCAACCAGTGCAATAAGATCGGGTATAACCAAATCATTGTTTATTATAAGGGTAATTCGAATATACCATTTTTGATTTAGTACTAAATCAATGGTCTGTAGGAATTTATCTGGGACAATTTCCTCAGTAAAATGATCTTCATTATTTGAAGATTCACCTTGTATAATGGTGTTTCCTTCAATAACAGATATTCTTTTCAAAATATCTTTATTTTGAACTTTTAGTTCTATAATTTCGGTTTTGAGGTTATTAACCTCTTTCTGTAAAACTGCAATTGTTACAGGCTTACTTTCTCTTGATTGTTGTCTTTTAAAGACTTCTGATAATCTATAAACATTATCAATAGCAGGAGATTTCTCCTTTTCTTCTTTAAGAAGAACTTCAACCAACTTAGATTTAAGTTCTGGCTGAATGTGTTCATCTTCAACGATTTTAAGAATGATCTTTTTGTCATCTTTAGTTATGACATTAATAGTGAGACCGTTCATCTCAACTATAGATTTCCAGTAATTTTCTTTATTGTTGATATTACAACACTTACTAGAACAAATTTTTTCATCATCTGATGAGGAATCTGTTGATTCAGATTCAGAGGATTCAGAAGATTCCGATGAATTAATCATTATTTTATATAATGACTTTCTTAATTCTTCATCTTCTATTTCATTAATTCTCTTTTTTGTATAACATTTGTTGGCAAAATGACCAACTTTTCCACACTTGTAACAAGTGGCTGAAGAAGTAGATTTCTTCTTAAACCTATAAGGTTTTTTCCTTTTATCTCCTTCTTCTTTATGTTTAGAAGGTTTATAAGGCCTTTTATACCTCCTTTTATAATGAGGTCGTTTAGACTCCGTTCTTTTAGTCTTCCTTTTATCTTTTCGATCCATATAAGGATCTTCCATTGCGAACTGGCTACAAAATTCTCCCAATTCGTGTTTTCCAGTCAATCTCTGGCTTTTCAATTGGTTTTTTAACTTTATGTCATTACATAAAGATAAACCTTCTTTAACACAGGTGCTTATTAAGCGACCATATGTAAAGGTATTATAGGGTATAACCCCATCATTTTGAGTTCTCAGATTAGTTCGAACCCTCTCAGCAAATAGGTTGGGTAAGCCGTCTATAAATTTGGCTTTCCAATGAGAGTTATTTGCATCATTTAGTTGCATAACTCTGCTAAGAAAGGTATCTTTGTACCATCTAAAATGTGTCAAAGTAGGACATCTTAGATTTTGCAACAAAGTTCTAACTTTCTCAGCTTGATTACTTACATCCCCTGTGAAATGATCGAGGATAGTAAGTATTAATGTATAAACCGCATCAGAAACAGGAGTATTGTTCTCCATTTTTGCTGCACTCCAAATTTCAACCTTTTGTGCTGGGGATAAGCAATGATCCCACCAGCCTTTCAGAATTCCGGTAAATCCACATGATATAAATCTTGCAACATCAGCATCTGAGTTCCCTTGCTGTTTTGATACAGTTGCATACATCATCATACGATGTAATGTGTCATGGATTTGCTTATCAGGCATTCCATCAATATTCCATTCATAAATGGAACGTCCTGAGTATGAATTTGTGGTAAGAGCTTCGCTTTCTTCATACAGGACATCTAAAGGAGTTGGCCTTTTATAATAATGCTTGTCCAACGTCCTTAAAGGATATTTTATCGTATTTACGATATTATTGTCAGACATATTAATCTGACTTTCTGATGACTCATTTATTTCTGAGTCTTCTTCTGATATTTCAGAAGGTTCTCCATCAATTATGTTTAGCTTTGCATTGCTGAACTTTTTCTCCAGAGCATTTATAATATCTGAAGATATATCTTTATTTTTGGATAATTTATATCCAGAAATTTCTAGAGCTGGTTTTATGGGGATATAATTTTTCTCGTTTACAGTTTTAATGACAGGAGTTTCAATTATTCCTATTGTTTGTAATTTATTATTCAAGCTTTCTAAAGTAGATTCTACTCTAGTTAATTGTTGACCAATTACTTGAATGTAAATATTAGAGAAATTATTTTGTTTGAAAACCTTTTGAAGTTCTTTCAAAGTGTTTTCTATTTTGTCATCAATAAGAGGCTTTATAAAAGCGGTTGCCTCTAAATTAGAGGTAGAAACACCAGATAACCTTAAAGGTTCTGTGGGTGGATAAATTGATCTCACAGTTTACCAGATTGAGTAGTCCACTGTTTATAATGTTCTTCTAAGGTATTAATTTTACTTTCTTGTTCATTAAGAAAGTGTTCAACAAACCAATCTATAAAATATTTCAGACATTGGTTTTCTTCAAGATGTTTATAATATTGATCTTTATAATGATACATTTGCTCTGTAGAAAATGTTTTTCCAAACCATTCTCTAAAAGCAGTATGCTTTTTATTCATAAATTCCTTATTAAGGAATTTTCTCAGATCACTATCTGGTCTTAAATCCATAAAATTATATGTGAAAACTCATCTCTGATGAGGTAGGAGAAGTTTTATTTTCCTTCTCATAGATGGGATGAGAAATATTATCTTGGGAAATATTAATCCCTTTAACATCTCTATAAGAGGTGCTAGGTCTGGAGAAGGATCTTCTTAAAACAGAAGAACTGGAACCACCTTCCATATAAGGTTTCCCTGATATTCTGGCTATATTATTAGAGCCAAATTTCACTTCAATGTTTCCATCGTCAGTCTGTATTATCTGATCGATGTCTGTATCTATTATTGGTGCAGGTGGAACCGCTAAGGTTATAACCCAAGATTCTGGAAAGTCAATCTCTTCCCATTTTATAATCCTATTTGTAGCAACACTAGAGGATAAAAGATTGGTTTCAATAATTGTGGTTTTACCATTTTCAGTTTTAACTTTTACCTTGGGTGCCATTGTAGATAAAACTTTATACTGGATCCTATAAATTATAGCTATAGTTTCAGATCCTTTCATGAAGTTATAGCCATGGGTTTTTAGATTCAAAGTTACTGCCTCAAGTATATTGGGGTCAGTTAGAGATAACGTTAAATTAGGATAAACATCAAAGTAGACTGGTCCATGACACAGACTTGTTTGCATAATTCCCATTAGGGAAGGAATCCAGTCTAAACATCTTGCATCTCTTAAGGATGTTAATATTGAGGCATTTAAACCTTGGAGAGTAAGTGGTTTAAAGGCCACTTGAATTAAACCAATATGAAGGTATTTGTATTGTTTTTCAAATCTGTAAACATCCTTTTCTGAAAGGAGTTGGATAGTCTGTTCAGTGCTATCCACAGAGATGGTTTTTTCCATACTTTTGATGGAAAGTCTGGACGATAGATCAAACGTCCCAATGTTATAAATTTCTTTAGCTGGAACATTTGGAATTGTCCATTTGTTCAGCTGTTCTTCATCTGAAGGATACTCAAGTAAATTTAAGTTTTTAATATGTTTGCTCTTATTACGAGCAATCTTGGTAGATATTGCAGTTGATGAACTGGGTTTGGTCATTTAGAATTTCTTTTTCAAGATTTCGATACCATCAGCTTACAAGGAATAAATGTTCTTCTATTACATGCAATTCTGTATATTCTTCTTTTAAATGGTTACTCAAGAGATATCTGACTACAATTTCAATTACACGACTGTCAACGATTTATGGGCTACCAACACGCCAATCACTGGCTTAATATGGGATCCCCTACGCGACTTTGGTGTCGTTCCGTAATTAACTTTGCAGAGAGATATTTCTAGAGTAGATCTAGAAGAAGAACTATACTTGATTGCTTGGCCTAAAAGAACATTTCCCCTATGTAGGTTCATGGATCTCCATCTTGAAGAAGAAAGAGATTTAGCCAATCATGGCTCTAATAACACAAATAGTAAGAATAAAAATTACGCACGTATCCCCGGCAACGGCGCCATTTGATTGGTGTGAAAAAGTGTGTTTGTAGTGTAACCGCAATCAATAACGGTGTCGCGTGTAGTTAGACCGAGATGAGTACGGGTCGTCCTCTGGGAAACGTGAAACCTTTTACTCTTACTTTAGATGTGTTGAAAAAGAGAGGAGAAGGATAAAGAATATTGTGGAAAGGTTTCTAGATCTAAATTAAGCACTAATGCAAAATATAGATCTAAATTATTTTAGGGATGTAGTTAATATAATAAGGGGGCTTGTAGGGTTCGTTAGGATTTAGTAGTTATGGATGATTAATTAAAAGTTACCCTTTTTATCCTTTAATAGATTTAAAACTAGAACGACGGTGATGCGTGTAGATTAGGGTTTCTGGAGGGAAAAGGAATCCCACTCTTAACCCTTATCTCGACACGGAACTCCGTTCATATCTAGCCTTTACCAAAACAATCATTAATCTAATCTCTAATTACGGTCGGGACTAACAAAGAATTGGTAGCGCGCCCGATTAGGATGTTAATGATTCTTTTGATAAAGTTTATAACTTTATAGGACTTAAAAAGAGTTTAAGGATTTTCATCATCCATTAACCTACCATAATCCTACGAACCCTAACAAGCGGAGAATTACTCGCGCATGTTGGGAGAAAAAGACATGGAGAGAAAATGCATAATTAAACTACAAAGAAATAGAATAGGAAAAAGAGCTACTTTTATTAATCAACAATATTCATTACACTTTGATTCCTTAGAAAATGATTACAAATCCTAGTTTTGCTTCTCGATCTCTTCTGAGGAGGTAGATGAACCGTTGATGATCAGCCTGGATGCGTGAGCCGTCTTGGACTTCGTGATCGCGTCGACTTGATGATTTTTCCAAGAGGCTCTCGGTCCTTATTTATAGTCCCAGAGCCAGAACCCTAGCTTCCTAATTTGGAAACTAGTTGTTACGATTCTAACCAAAAAAATCCAGAATCCCAACTCCCTTAAAGTGCGGCGGAACCGCGGCCGTTGGATGGGTTTGACCGCGAATCCGCGGTCTTATGGTAGGATCTTGGCCTTAAATTTCTTGTGGCTTCTTCTGGTGACACGTGGTGATCTTTTGAATCTCTGGAAACTGAAAATCTTTTCTACGTCACTGTCAGAATTGATTTCTTTAGTTTACTTTCTTAATTAGGTAGGTTTGTTTTGCCAACTTTGATTTCCTTGATTTCAGCCCTGCAAATTCTGCACAATATCTCAACAAATAATATTTAGTAGAGTTTGTTATATTGAGATATTAACTTAACCATTAAGAATTGGTCAAAGGTATTTAATAAGGTAAGTATATTTAATTGGGCCAAATGTTACATGGATAATATATGCTTACTTTTTCCTACCAAATGTCAATTATAATATATAAACACATGAAAATAGTATTTTTACAGATAAACCCTCATATGTATCATATATTATAATAAACACCTTTCATTATATAGAAATAGTAGGAAAAATGTCATATTAAATATGTAGTTTTATCAACTGAACAAAGACTTTTGGAGATTCGAATTGGAGATCGTGCTATCGCATTCTTCGGGACAGTTGATGCAGCTGCAAATACAGTCATCGTTGATCGAGAATATTAAAGCAACGCAGTCACAGGACCCAAGATTGTAGAAGTTTCGAGAACAGATTGAAGCAGGACTTCGAACGAACTTTTTGATTCATGAAGGTGGTTCGTTGCGTTATGGTAGCCGTTTGTGTGTGCCGAAAGGAGATATTCGCGAAGACGTTACGAAGGAGGCACATAGTTCCGCATATTCTGTACATCCAGGAGGCACAAAGATGTACCGTAATCTACAACAGCATTTCTGGTGGGAAGGCATGAAAAGGGAGATTGCCCGCTTTGTAGCGAAGTGCTTGGTGTGTCAGCTAGTTACGGCTGAACATCAAAGGGTTGCTGGTTTATTGCAACCACTTCCGATTCTTCAATGGAAGTGGGAACATATAACCATGGATTTCGTGACAGCTTTACCGCGGAGTCCAAAGGGCAACAATGCAGTTTGGGTGATTGTTGATCGATTGACCAAGGCAGCTCATTTCATTCCGTTTCGAGTTGGTCAGTCAACAGAAGCGTTGGCAGAACGGTACTTACAGAAGATTGTGAGATTGCATGGTGTACCTGTGAGCATCGTTTCCGACCGTGACACCCGATTCTTATCGCACTTCTGGAGGAGTTTACAGGAAAGTTTGAGGACGCGATTGAAGTTCAGCACAGCTTATCATCTTCAGACTAATGGCCAGTCTGAGAGAACGATCCAAACTCTTGAAGACATGTTGAGAGCTTGCATGTTAGACTTCAAGGGTTCGTGAGAGGATCATCTACACTTGGTGGAGTTTTCTTACAGTAACAACTTTCAGGCGACTATTCAGATGGCTCCATTCAAACCGTTGTATAGTCGCAAGTGTTGTTCACCCATTTGTTGGGACGATGTTGGAGAACGAAAATTGTTGGGACCGGATTTGATCATGCAAACAGTAGAGAAGGTTATTACTATCCGGAATCACATGAAGGCAGCACACGATCGGCAGAAGAGTTGGGCCGATACATCGAGAAGACCTCTAGAGTTCGTTGTTGGTGATCTGGTATTCTTGAAGATATCACCAACTAGAGGAGTGATTCGTTTTGGGAGTCGAGTCAAGTTTAGTCCTCGATTCATGGGGCCTTTCGAGATTATGGAGCGTGTTGGATAAGTGGCTTATCGATTGTCTTTACCACAATCTTTGGCGAATGTTCATGACGTGTTTCATGTATCTCAACTCCGTAAGTATGTTCGAGATGAAACACACGTGTTGGATCATTCGGAGCTGACTGTAAGAGAGGATTTGATTTTTGAGGAACGACTGATGTCGATTGTTGATCGAAGAGAAAATGTCCTTAAGAACAAGGTTATCCCTCTCGTACTTGTTTCTTGGAGAAATCGCTCGCACGGAGAATCGACTTGGGAACGAGAAGACGAGATTCGACGGAAGTTTCCAGATCTCTTTTTGTAATTTCATGGTTGTTTATCTTTTCTTGTTTTGGGAATTTCGAGGACGAAATTCTTTTTGTAGTTGGGTATAATGTAACACCCTAGTTCATTTATACCACTTCTATTTCGAGTATTTCTTTATTTATGGTATTTTCTTGATTTACTGTGTTTTGGGTGCGAATAGTGTTTTGACATCTTTATTTTCATCCGACCCGACCCGCTTACTGGAAACCTGTCTTGATTCCTGTTTATGATTTATCCTGACTTGATACGTGGACTCGTTGTTCATATCATAATATTGTATTATTATATTCCCCATTCTTATTCTTTTTACAAATAAACAGGTGCTTTTGACCCATGTCTGCTACATAGTACAGGTTACAGGTTCTTGGAGCGAAAACAGTGAAAAAGATAAAAGAAGATACAAAAGAGGGACTTTGACCAACAAATAGAAGGATCTTAGTCAAGCCTATACAAAGATAAAGTTCACAAAGCATAAGGTCCAAGATTACAAAGCGAACGGTTAAAAGTCCACAGCACTACACACTGTGAAGATCTGGAGAAGAAACAGAAGTCAATCTGAGAAAAGACTTATATAAACAGGAAGCCAAAGTCACCATCACTCAGCCCAAGAAACAGCAGCAGCCAAATCTACTTTTTGGCCGCGGAACTGCGGACAAACCAGGCCTCGGGCCGCGGTTCTGCGGCGGGCTCGGGCGATTGGGAGATATAAATTTTACCATAACTCTTTGTGGCTCTGACTAGTCAACCTAGGGGTATTCTTGTAAATGCAGACGTGCGAATCAATTGTAACCTAGGGTTTCCTATCCTCTATAAATAGGAACTCTAAATCATTGTATTAGTTATGCCTCCCTATGCCTCTTTCTATGAATAAAATTCAGAATTCTTTTGGAGAACATCAAGTTGTAAGTTTTTTATTTTCTGCCCTAGGTTAATTTTCTATTCTTGCCCTAGTTAAATTTAATTTCTTACCCTAGTTAATCTTTTATTCTCTGCCCTAGATAAATGTTCTTAAATTCCCTAATGAGCGAGTAGTCTCCTCGCTTATTAGGGTTAGATCTGGGGAAGGTTTGAGAGACGAAGATCTCTCATCCCTTTTCTTGCCCGTCATATATTTTCATAGGACTCTATGCATACATGCACATACCGCTCCCTACGGCACCCTATCCATCGAGGTAGCGGTGATACCATAGTATAAAGGCCCGGTTGTGATGGTTTTCCATGGAGGTTAGGGTAAGGATTTCTAAAGGAAGGACAAGAAGTTAGAGGAAGAAATATCTTTCCAAATGGTTCTAATCCCTTTTATTAATAATTACCATAACACCTAATTAGATCTTCATATGGGTATAGAAAGCGGTGAGATTTATAGACTTTCCAAACTTAACCAAGACCTAACCCTAGCAAGATTTAGATATAGAATAATTTAGTTTTTTAGATTTAATAATCAATCCGGCTCCCATCGGAATTAACTCGTTTGCGCAACTAGGAAATTCACAATATCCCTGTGGACCGACCCGTACCCACCGGCTAGCTATCAAGCGACGCCGTTCTTGATTGCGGTTATAGATAATTTTTGAGATCAATCACTCGTACACTTTCATTTGCATACTAGCATTTTACCCGGCATCTGCATTTTAATATAACATTTAAGTCACATAAAATATTTTAAAAATATATTGCATGGCCTTCTTGATACCCCTAACCCCGTCGTAGCATCCACGCATCTTGTTCTCGTCCCGTTCAGTGAAACGGACCTGTTTGGATGGCTACGTGCACGCTACGTGTATCCATTCTTGGGGGTATGCTTTTTCGTTACCCAGGTATCATATTTTGATTTTGGTTGACACGTATATTAACCGTATTTTCAAACCATAATTTTAGACCCGACCCGGGCGTGTTTTGGACTATTTTTGTATTAGCCAGAATCTCAAATATTTTACATATAATATTTACGTTTAATAAACTGTTAACAATTACAAAATTATATACGAATATATATATTTTGTTCTAAATATTTTTTTAAAAGATTTTTAAAATTTTATTAACTGTTCACACAAATAGAACTCGCTGTCTCTCTCTCTCTCTCCCTCTCTTTCTCTCTCTCTATATATTTATATAATTCTTTATTTTTTATGATTTTCCCTTTACCTTTCCCCACGTCCCCAAAACCACTCTCTCTCTCTTTCTCTCTCTCTCTCTCTTTCTCTCTATCTTCCTCTTTCTCTCACCTATCGTGATTCCTGTTCATCGCAAGATCCACTCACCTTCCTTCTCTCCTCTAGCCTCACCTCCCTTCTTCTCTTTCTTTTCTTCTTCTTTAAAAACTCTGCCGCGACGAAACCCACAGAAACTTTAATCTAGCCGCGTCTTCGTCGTCGACACAACCCGAACCTCCTCCTTTCCTCCCTCGAGTATCTCTCGTCTCCTTCTCTACTCCATCACCTCAACCTTCCTCTCCTTCGACTCCTCTCCTCTCCCGACGACGAAACCCAAAGCACCCACGCACCCATCACCTCCGATCCCTGACCTCGTCACCGTCAACCTCTTCCCACGTCTCCACCTTCCTCTCTCCTCTCCTCCTCCCTGCACTCCAGACCACCCTACACCCGAGCCTTCCCTGCACACTACAACCCTTACCCGAACCCCACTGCACACACCTAGCCTCGCTGGAAAAACCCCATCGTCGGAGTTAGCTCTTGCCTCGCCTTCCTTTCTGAAACCAGAGCACCACAACAACCAAACCCCACTCTTTCCTTCTTCTTCTTCTTTCTTCTTCTTCTTGTTCTTCTCTTCTTGCTTTTCTTGATTGCGCTTTTTCGGTGATCGCCGGAGCCGGGCTCGACGCCGACGACCCGGGAGATCCAGTGAATGTCCCCTGCTTGCGTGATTACCCTCTTGCCTTGCCTGGACCCGTCCAGCGTGCCGTGTGTGCGTTGTGACGATTACCCGACGTCGGACGTGCCGTACGCACCCGTCGTGAGATCCGTTCAGGCAAGTTTATCTTGCTACATGCTATACTACTATATTTTACATCCATGTGAATGATAACATCACATAATGTTTAGTTATGCATCCCACATTACCATTTTTACCATTTTACTGTTATACGGCGTCCGTGTGCATCCATATCATTATTTACATATCCAGTCGCATGCTAATTCATCTTGCTACATGTTAGGTATATTATTATGCATCCATATGAATAAAAATATCACATGTTGATTGCATTATACATCCATACTAATGTTTTATTGTTTTCGGATACCAGTATGCATCCATATCATTTAAAATATATATAGCTGCATCTATAGATCATATCAATTCATGTTATTGTTGTACTGACACCCCATACTAGATAATGTGCATCCCACATAGTCTTGGAGCTGTAGTTGTAATCCCTGATAGTTATTTATGCATCCATGCTTATTATGTATCCATACCATTAATTCTGCATAACTAGTTGCACCCCATATTACATTAACTCATATTATTAATACATTAGTACCCCATGCTTGATATTGTGCATCCTAATTAGTCATGATGTAACCCCTGATCGATATTTGTGCATCCATGCTTTTATTGTACATCCGTACTTTCACCCTGATTCAATACTTACTACAGTTTGAATATGAGCACCCGCTTGATACATGTGCACTACTTGATATGATCTGATACGCCACTACTTGACATGAGTTGATACATGTATATTACCTGACATGACCTGATATATCACTACTTGACATGTTACCTGATCCTGTTTCTAATTCCGACAATCCTGACATGTTGTTCTGATGGACGTTATTGTTGTCTGCATAGAAAAAACCTGTACCGGCTTGATCCTGTGTTGGCATTAGATATCAATTGGCAATACCTGACTTGAACACATAATTTGGGGGTATGGGGAAATCAAGAATGTAACCGAACATAACTCAAAGGGCTATCATATTGTTTGTTGTTTTTCCGGGCGTTACGGAATACATATTGTTTGCCGTTTTTCCGGGCGTTACGGAATACATATTGTTTGCCATTTTTCCGAGCGTTACGGAATAATCACTGATGGGTTACGATGAGTATTACATTAATTGATTTCGAAGACTTTAGAATAGATAACCTAGTAGCACAGTTTAGATTACTCACTGCACATCACATGTGCTTATACCCTTCACTGTTCCTTATTCGTGATACTGTTATACTCTTATTACTGTTCATACCCATGCCTGCATGTCTTGTTACCTCCTGATTGTATTATTGTTGATATTATGACGCACTGACGTCTGGGTTTTGCATGGCCCAGATCCTCTCTCCCTGTCGCAGGCCGTTCAGGAGTATTTCAGTCAGCAGGCCAAGCAGTGAGGACCTGTTAGTATTTTAGTTTAGTTTTCTTTCAGCACTTTTATTTCCGGTTGTGAGCCCGTATTTGGGACATACTTTCCAGATTGTTATTGTTACTTAGATCTATTGCTTCCGCATATTATTTCCTGACTCGTTTATTCTGGCTCATGGATATGTACTAGATAGTTTATTTTATTTCTACCGTTTTGATATCTCTAGACAGCCGTAATGTGTCTGTGGAGGGATATTTCCTATCCACAGGTAGCATGGTTGGCTCTGTCACGTGCCCATCTTAGCGCACTCTGGGAAGCGGGGCGTGACATTTTTCATTGCACGGGCTATCCACATGACCGGAGAACGTCGGGTTTCATTTGCAGCTCATATGAAATCTCGGGCTCCTAAATTATCCGGTATTCTATATTGCTTATTGTTATTCTGTGATGTTGCCTATATATCATGCCTTAGATGAATGGTTATATATATATTTATATATACCAGTAGATATTGTATATGTTTTGCATCCACACCAGTCCTGCCCCCACTCTGCCGGTAGTTAAGTAACCTAACGGTGCATGACGGGGTCCCGTGGCGAATGTGGATGGTATATATGTAAATTTTATTTTCGTTCTTTTCTGGTGTGATAAGAATTAATTGATGGGACCGCATTAATTTTGATTAATGCAAGGAAAAAGAAACCTAAAAGATATTGTTGGAACAAATTTCGAAAAACTATAGTCATACTCTTTCGTTTTGCATAGTAGTAATCGGTTAGGAATATCCAGCACCTCATTCGAGGAGGCAAGAGCCTAGATCCCTTCACGGGGAGTGACCTCTTGAACAAAAGTTTATGTTACTGTAGATTAATCGGTTTTCTTCAAAACACTAGTTTTCAAAAGTGGAGCCTAAACCACACCTTTTCAAAACTTACTCGGTTCCTTCAACGATATCAAGTTCATTACGTTAAAGGGGTTTTCGCCAAAAACCCAGTCGTAGTCTTCCGTCATTTCTTACAAGTATCACCTGGTATTCATGCTATATATGTTGGCCTACGTCAAGACATGGTGAATGGTAGCCGGGTAATACTTGTTAGCTGCATAGATATGCGATTATTTAGGACAGTCGTACAGTTATTTTGGCCTACGTCAAGGACTTGTACGGGTGGGTCAAGTTAATTCAGGATAATGACGGGTTGATTTGACTAACGACTTATGATATGTTGGCCTACGTCAAGATTATAAGCGTTAGGGGCAAAAACCATATTGGGAGTTTCAAATATACAGGAAACTTGCTGGTGTTGCATACCTTCTGGAGTGTGGTGACTAGAGTGGCTTCCACCTAGGTTATCATGCGATGATAGTTAGATCATGATCCCACTGATGAGTATGATTGCACTTGGGAGATATTTCTCACTTTACAATTAACTAACATGTTAGGTGTCTAGAAAAATGTTAACGGGGCTACGCCTCTGCGGAAACGAGGTTTATTTTAATTGGGTTCGTGCAAGAGCACGGGAAACCTCTCTTGAAATACCAACACTCACCTGGCTAAATGGTTAGCGAACTTGTAAGGTGCGAATGATCCCGACTAGCTTTCCTTTTAAGGTTTGAAGGAAAATTCGAGGAAACAGAAAGAGCCATCCTGATTAGATAAACTAATGACCAATCTAATTTTTCAAGAGCGCACGCTGAGTGTTTTATTTTCTCTCTCTCCAGGTAGCAACCATGTCACGCCCTAATCAAGATAATAAAATGTTTAACTTGATCGAACCAGCTTATTACACTGGGCTGGGGAACGTCGGTTTGGCTTAAACTTATGACAACTGTCACGGTTATGGGAAAGGGAAAGTGGACTGTAAGGAATTTCAGATGACCTTATTGAAGGAGAAGTAATCTACTGCATCTTCTTCGGGTGCATTTGTTATTAAAAACTGTTTTTCGGTCAACTTTACCTCCTGGGTACTAGATACCGGATCAGGATCTCATATCTCTAATTTATTATAAGGACTGAGAAAAAGTAGAATGGTTGGTGTCACGCCCCGCTTCCCAAAATACGGAATACGAGGGGTAGACAAGGCCAGCCATGCTCCTACGGTCAAGGAAATGTCCTGCCGTAGTCACACTTCGGCTTCTAGTTTTTCATGGTAAACAGTAAATGATGCGTAGGTAATGAGAAATGCAGTAACTGAAAGAAACAATGTAAAGACTGACCTGAAGTGGAACAAACGAATGTAACTCGGAATGGCAAGTCAAGAAGTCTGTGATGCACGTCTAGTTCTGGTCCAGGCTAAATCTTCTCCTCACACTGAGCATGCATACTCAGGTCGTCAGAGCGACACAATAGCAATATAATATATATATAAAATCATGTGACAATTCTAACAGTGGTAATAGATATGTGAAACAGTAAATCAATGACAGCATGAATATGAATGTGCAGTAATCAATGCAGCGGAACAGTAAAGCAGTAGAACGATATGTCACGTATGTCAACACAGTATATAAGGAATATAAATGCCAGTATCCCTATCAGTCTCTAAGTCTCACTGCACAGGTCAATAAGCCTATCGTCAGTCCAAGTGTGAGAGTCAACCACTCGCGAGTGTCCTGCACCCAAGGGTAGAACCCAAGGGCAAGGGACCACGGGCCCAACATGTAACATGTATATCACGGTGTATATCACATACCCTGTAAATCTCCATATATCTCCCTAAATATATAAGCCGGCATGGGACTCCCGAGATTCTGTTGAACTCACACCTAAACTACCCCACACCCCGTGGTCTACATCAAACGCTAACCATAACCCTAAATACTAATCGATCCGTGACAAGTCTGCGCGAGAACTGGAGGCAGGACCTCTATCAAGCACGTCCCGACTAATACCTAAGATAAGTGGTAGTGTCTGGTGCCTTATCTGTGATACCCGTGCAAGCGCTTCCATAAGTGTCCCATACCACTTATAGTCACACGTACACACATCCCACAGACGTCGACAATGCAATAGAATAATAGGGTCACTGATTGTGTACAAGTACGTATCACTTTCACTTAATCACGGATACACGAACACTGACGTACTTGCCACAATCATCACTAGAATCTAACACTGGGTAAATGCACGATATCACTAGGTTATCACTACAATGATATGGGTATGATATGATGCGTGAACAGTATATAAGCACGATTAAGGTGTCACAAAAACAGTATTTTATCACTTGCACGATTTATCATGAAACGTACATATATAATTTAGCGAAACGATAAACAGGTAGTAATTAGTATGTTCAGTTGCCCATCCATCAAATTTGGTTTCAAGCCAATCGGGTTCCAGGATCATTAATTATAACCACTTCATTTTAAGCGCTCGCGGCTGGAAATCCAATTTCAGAATCAGAAGTCCGTTTCGCAACGCATTTTGATCCCAGTTGGAATCGGATTTTAGCGATGCTACAGTTGGATAAATCCTAGGGTTTTCAGTAAGGTTTTCAACGCAACATACGGATCTTCGATCGCGTCTGTACGTCAGGAGATATACACTATTCAATGCCAATATGTCTGTTCTGATTCTGCTGGGACTGTTATGCGTCCGATCTATTAAATTACAGATTAAATATCAAACGGTAACGAAACAGAATGAAACCAATTGTTTTGTCTAGCTAACAGATTTACCTATAACAAGCAGCGGAGTTCCGCAATCTACGAGTTAAGGAGATCTTGTGGTCCCCAATACGGAACAGCAAGCAACGACTGGAGTCGCTCTGGACTGCAGTCCAGAGTCGCACTCCGATCCAAATATCATCACGGTTTAAATACAGGAATGTCTGGAAACTGGTGTAGGGTTAAAGTTCGTCGAGTCGGATTCGATTTGAGCCCTCGAACGCATTAATCCAGTGTGTATATGATTTATGGTGAATTTAACGGTTTTCAGGTACAATAAAATTACAGTTTTACGATTAAACTTGGGGGTAGTTGTTTTAGTCGTTAACGGTCATATTTTCTAGCGAAACTTGCACAAGGTATTCATTACAGCAAGGGCCAAAGTAATTAATCTAGTTCCGTCATTTTAGAAAAGTATTTTCTTTGGGAACACGCGTCGAACAGGTATGACAAAAAAATTGGTTTAAACTTGTAAGTTTATCATCTATGCAATTAACGACTGTAACTTAAGTAAATAGCATGTAAGCAAGTAAAATACTTGCCTGGAAACGTTTGGGGTACTCGACGGTGGCAACGACACATGCGCGGCACAGCGACAACGATTCCGGCACGGCCCACTAGTGACAAAAGTCTCGACCTTGGCTCGAGCTTGGGTTTGATGTTGATGCGAATGCACAAGGAGGCTCGTGGGTGCGGGCTGGCTGTTGTCGAAAGAGAAGTGACGACGGCAAGGGAAAAGCAATGGTGTTTGAAGTGAGAGACGTAGGAAGGAGGAGAGAGAGATTTTAGAGAGAGAGGGAGAGGAGGAGCAGTGAGAGAGAGAGAGAAGTGAGAGAGAGAGAGGGAAGAGAGAAGCAGAGAGATAGGGTGAGGGACAGATAGAGAGTGAGAGATTGGGAGAGAGGGAGATGGGTTCTCGGATGGTGGCTGGAGGCGCCGACGGCCGAAGGAGGTGATGAGGTAGTTGGTGCAGGTGGGGGTTCATCGGCGTCGTGGTGGTTGGAGGAGCTCGGGTGTGGTGATGGGGTGTGCAGGGAAGTGAGGGGTGCGGTCGGGGATCTTGGGTTGAGGGGCGCCGGCAGGGGGTGCTCGGGTGTGGGTAGGGTTGCTTGGTGGACGAATTGGAGTGGTGAGGGGGTGCAGATGAGGATGCTCGGGGAGGAGGTGGCCGATGGTCGGTGCTGCAATGGGTTGCTGATGGTGGGTTCGAGGGAGGAGGAAGGAAAAAAAGGAGGGGAGCGAGTGATTGGGAGTTTTGAGAGGAGAGGACGAGGGCGACGGGGTTGGAGAGGGGAATGCGTGGGGTAACGCTCACACGAGCGAGTGCGGAGGAGGCGGAGAGGAAGGTGGATCGCGAGCGACAGGGGCGGGAGAAGAGAAAGGAGCCGGGGAAAACGTGAAGGAAAGAGAAGAGAACGGGGAGGCGAGAGGAGAGAGGGAGGAGAGAGGCGCGCTGGGAGTAATGGGCGCGAGCGCGGGCGTCGGTGGAGGCGAGGAACACGGGCGTCGGTGGAGGCGAGGAACGCGGGCGACGTGGTCGTAGGCGCGAGCGGAGGAAGCGGGAAAGAGAGCCGTTGGGGAGACGACCCTGTACATGGCGGGTCGGGTCGAGGAAGAGGCTGCTGGGGGAAATGATGGGCCGGGCCAGGAGAAAAGAAAATTAAATGGAGAATATAAGGGAGTGGGCAGTTGGAAGTGGGCCGGCCAAAGAAAAATAAAATTATAAGAATTATAAGAAAAGAACGGGCCGGGTGAGTTGGGCCAGGAAATTAAGTTTAAAAAGAAAAGGAAATGGAACGGGCTGGGCTGAGGGAATATAAAGGAAATTAGATGAAAATAAATGAGTGGGCTTAAGAAATTTATTTGGTTTTAGGGTTTAGTTTTGAGTAAATAAAGGAAATGGTTGAAAGGGAAAAATTTGGGTTTTGGTCTAATAAAAGGGAATGGGTTTTAAGAGAAATAAACTTTATAATTAAAATTATAAAATGACACAATACGGATTTTGGTATAAAAGGGGCTGGGTATTACAGTTGGACCGGATGATATGTCCCTCAGAGTAGGGAATGGAGCATAAGTTGATGTTGCTGCCGCAGTGAATATCACCTAGTGCTACCAAGCGGCAATACTATGATTTTGAACGACCGCTACTATGTACCTTTCATGCCCTGCAATATCATATATGTTTCTTTACTTAATAAAAATGGATATATTTTTGTTCTAGATAGATATATCATTAACATTTACCTTAATCAGGTATTAGTTGCAGAAGGTACACTGTATAATGGTATCTATGTTCTTAATCAAAATACAATTTTCAATATACAAAACACACACAAGAGGAAGAGTTCAGATACGAACGAAGTCTACTTATGGTATTGTAGACTTAGTCATATCAATGAGAAAAGACTATCTAAATTACATAAAGATGGATATTTGAATACGTTCGAATTTTCATCTTATGAAACTTGTCAGTCTTGTCTCAAAAGAAAGATGACTAAAACTCCATTCATAGGGCACGGAGAGAGGGCTACAGAGCTCTTGGGACTCATAAACAGTGATCTATGTGATCTAATATCTATACATGTAAGGGGTGGATTCTCGTACTTCATTACATTCACTGATGATCTCTCTAGGTTCGGATATGTATTTCTCATGAAACTTTTAAGAAGTTCAAAGAATTTAAAAGCAAAGTAGAGAAGCATACAAGAAAAGGTATCAAAATCCTCCAATCAGATCGAGGAGGGGAGTATTTGAGTACATAATTTCATGACTTTCTAAAAAATAATGGTATTCTCTCTCAGCTTACTCCTCCGTACACACCACAGCTTAACGGTGTATCGGAGCAGAGGAATCGTACTCTATTAGATATGGTTCGCTCCATGATGAGTAATAACAAGTTGTCTCTTTCTTTCTTGGGATATGCACTTGAGACAGCGATATATCTATCAAATAGGGTTCCGACTAAATCCGTGCCTACCACTCCATATGAAATATGGAGTGGTAAGAAACCATGTCTGAAATTCATTAAGATATAGGGTTGTCCGGCTTATGTTTGTAACGACCCCAAAATTCCTATACCTTCGTATAATTCTTCTTTTTATAAAAATACTATATTTATTTATTTTTGGGTATCCCTGTATTGTTTTTTTCTCTATTAAATATATTAGTTTATCACTCCTTCTAATTTGCCTATTTTATAATTTTTCAAACCCCAAAACTAAGCCAAGACAAATCCATTTGATTTCTTTCTTCTTTTTCTAAGCCCACTTTCTTTTTAAGATACGACATATATTTAATTCTTATTAAATATATGCATAAACAATTTTGTAGCTCATTGGTTAAGTCCTTATATTATTATTCTATAAATCACATGTTCAAATCCCCATTCTTACAGTTATTTTTATCAAATTTTATCTTTCTCATAACCTACAAATGAGACATTTCATTTCATTTTTTTAACTCCCAAAATAATTAGAATGATTATGAGCTATAATTTATTAGAATTATGGTGGCCATAAACCTTTTTTATATGTCACTCTTCTTTCTTTTCTTCATCTCATATTTCTATCATTTCACATCTCTCTCTTCATTTCTTCTTCATCCCACCTTAACTATTTCCTTTTGATCAGTTCTAAAAATAAGATAAAATAAAATCTTTTTTACCCTGAGCTTGGAGAAGCACCGACTCTCACAATCTGTGAGTCCCTTTTCTCCCTCTTCGTCTCTTTCACTCTGTTATTGTGTCTTCTCAATGAATTCATTTTCTTGACCATAGTACCTAATCGACAGCATAAACATACATACATACTGTAACAACTCTGTTTCAGTGTACAGAAAATTTGATTAAAAGTTAATGTACAAATAGAGTATTTGCAATCCTGTGTAAACTATAAGTATTTGAATTGATTTTGAATAGTAAGAAAGCAATTGTAGCTCATTGGTAAAGCCTTGCACTACTGTGACGTAGCTCCTGTGATCGAATCCCCCCAACCACATTATTTTTTGTTAATTTTTCTTTTAATATTTTAAAAACTCAAAAGTTTGCACGTGCACAACACGTAAAATGAAAAATTACAAAGTAATCAAACATATACCAAGCGACAGGGACACATGGCATGAATCCAGAGCCCATCCCACTGGATTGAACCGGTGAGATGAACTGGAGGGGCTGGCACCTCCGGGCTAATCCGTAGGTAATGCTTTGGATTTTTTTCCCTGGCACCCTTTGGCCTACCCCACTACCCCCATATTGTTTGTTTACTCTGCAATTATCCAGAGAATTTAAAATCACTATTAAGCCAAAATTTTAATGCACATTTTAATTCTCAAATTCATTACCCTAAACCCTGATTTTCCCTATAAATACCACACTACGTTTCACCCCTCCTCATTCAGAAATCCCATACAAAAACTTTCTAAAATTTCCAAGTTGTACAAGTGGAGTTAGCAAAGGGCAAGGTTCCGGCGACGTTTTGGGAAGAATCCGGTGACGAAACGACTTCCAGACGATTCCAATAGCTTTCTCTATCTCTCCTCTTTATTTTCAATCTGTAAATCGCTTTCACCCTTCTCAATTTCTAGTCTTAAACTTTTTCTTTTCAAAACTTGTCAGAAGTGGAGTTATTCCGACTTCCGACTCTCTTTTCTTTCAAAACACAATTTCTCTTAAACAATAAATTACCATATCTTCTTATATTATTTAACAAATATAAATAAACACATTAGAACAAGTTTCATTTCAAAATAATTCGTATTGCAATTTCTATTTCACTTTTACAGTAAAATACCATCATGTTTACATACGACATTGTTTATTCATTTTACCCATAATATCTTTAGAAAACTCACGAGGTAATGACCTACCTCATCACAACACACATTCTGGATACAGCACGATAATTTATGGAACATTAGTTTGTTGGAAAATACTAGTTTACATTTAAATACCATAAACATTCAAAAACCGTTTTTTTTAAAGTGTATTACTTAATTCCTTGCAAATATACCTCTATAACCCATTTTGGGGAACCCCGATCGGGATGGTGCGGGTTATCGCACATCCTCGGGCCTAGTAGAGCGAGATGCAGACCTCCGCAAAGAGCAGTCGATCTCGATGGAATTTTTAATGCAGTTTTTAAGAAAAATGTGATTTCTATTTAATAAATAAGTTCTATTTTTATAAATATATAAATACTATCAAATTATCTACTTTTAGTATACAATATATATTCCATATTTTCTAAATCAAAAGAATCACAAATTTTATGAAACTACCATTACAAACCAATACAATTCCAATATTACATTAAAATACCATATACAATGAAATCTAGGTATATCTATTAGAATATTTCACTTTATAAAAATTACAATTATGAAAACCCTAAAGACGATAATTAAATACTTGAGGTGTATTTTGAAAATATATCAAAACTATTTTCCATAAACCCCCCTCAAATTATATTAAATTACAATAAGGATCCTAGTAAATATAGGTTTAAGCAGGACCAGTTCTCTTGAGCCCCATGGAGCCGGAGAATATGTGTGCTTGCCTATCTAAGGTAGACAACCTAAAAACGGTGTTATCAATACGGTAATTGTCTTGGAAAAAGACACAAATGGAAAAAGACACAAATCCTGCCGTCCATGTGCAGTAGTTACCGATAACATCAAAACTAATTCAGGACTTCAATTTCTTTTAAAGTGTCTGACTCAGACAGAGTCCCCGTCTAATATGAAATCAATCTGACTTGAATTCAATTCAAGTATAACTACAATACAATATAAATCCATTTATACCAGAATTCAATCTATATCAACATGAACATAACTTGAACCGAACCATGGATATACTCTGATTACATGACTATCCATTTATGTCCATTCTGTTTACATGATATCAAGGTTTCGGTAAGTCTTCCATCTATAAAACAAAACAATACAATCAATACAAAAGACATTACGAGATTTTAAAGGGGTAGACTGGTACGGAATATGTTAGAAGTGGCACGAGACGGTCACTTTAATACACCTAACCTAAATTTCCATTGCTGTTGTACCGTGGCTTAACGATTCTTTGTACTCCGTATACCTTAGTCTCCGGAATAGTGGGACTCCTCTCGTATACACTGGCATATTCTGTACCAAGCTACAAACAACTGCGATAACAGAACAAAAGATAACATTATACAGTTATATTCTCTTTTCTGTTTATTCTACTTCTCTCTTTCTTTGGGACTTATCGAGCGATTGTTCTCTGACGATATTCCTTTTCTTCTTTCTTTGGAATGTTGTCAGGTGGATCCGACTCACTAGAGATTGAGCCCAGTACTGAGGACTTGGAGCAGTTTGCCATCGACCCAGAGATGTAGGCACTTGTATATACTTTTCATTTCAATTATATTATTGTTTAGGCATTGCTTTCTATTCCTTTAATTACATTTCCAGTTGTACTTGTAAAAAATTGTTAAATAAATAAAAGTTGCTGTTCATTTATATTCATGTCTCTTATGTACATTTTACATTATATTGCTTAGTTACGCTTAACGTATTTACTTCTGAGTAAATACGTCGCGTGACCCGCCGCGTTTCCTTACCGTACACCGGGAAGTGGGGTGTGACACATACATACATACATACATACATACATATGTGTGTGTGTGTGTGTGTATGTATGTATGTATATTTCTGAGTAAATACGTCGCGTGACCCGCCGCGTCTCCTTACCGTACACCGGGAAGTGGGGTGTGACACACACATACACACACACACACACACACACATATAAATGAATATAGTTACATACATATATTTTGAAATATTGTTTTTTATACTTAATCTTTATGTTTATTCATTGTTTTTTTATAGAATAAAAATGCCTCCATGTCATAGATTTACTTTTACGTTAACTAGGAATATCATGGACTGA